>CM061548.1:162814663-164079663 GCA_030864215.1 Capsicum pubescens
TTCTTTTTTCTTCAGACCCTTCCTCCTCCTCCCTCCTTCTTTTCCAGCGCCCCCTCCACCCTCTCCCACCCCATGTAGTTACCTTGTACAAGATAATTCACATTTAGAAGAAAAAAATTAACTCATATTAGATGATTAGGAGCTCAAATTTTCCGGCGAATTTTCGCCGAAAAATACCATCCCTACCGACCAAATCATTAATTTTCCCACTCCAAATTCGTCTGAAATCGACAACCAAATCCAATACCCATTGAAAAATACCATAAATTAGTGATCAAAAGTTCAATCCATCTGATAAATTCGATCAAATCAACACCAAATTCTCTAAAATCAAGAGAATATTCCGGTGAAACTCACCAAAAATGATCAAAATAGATCCAAAAAAAATATATGAGTAAAATTAACATTACCGATGCTACTTATGTATAGGTTCAAAGAATTTTCTGCCATGACCTAATAGTATATAGTGTACAAGCAGAAACAACTTATGTGCAATAAAAAGAAATGAAACATTCATTTTATACAAGAACAATAAGTTGTCTATTCTAGTAGTTCATTTTTTGGGCTCAATGATGTTCTTTATACACTCAATTTTACCAAGATATATATTGGTGGGGTGGGGGGGGAGCTGGTGGTGGTGTATTTGGTAGTTGAAGGAGGAGTGGGGTTGGGGTTGACGGGTTTGAGGAGGAAAAATTGGGGGTGAGGTTAGAAGAAGAGGAAGGAGATTTTTATTTTTTTTATATATATAAATATTAGTGGGTTATTTAAAAAATAAAATAAAGATTCACACATTTTTTTCTTTTTCTTTTTTAAAAAATGCCAATCAACATTAGGGTTGAAATTAATTCACTTTAAAGATTTAAGGGGGGTAAATAAATGAACGTTAAGTTTAAGTGCTAACTAAGTTGAGCGAACAAGTTCAAGGGTGAAATGATGTCTTTTCTCTTAGCCAAACTATAAATACTTGGTAGCTAGGCTTATTTTAGTTAGTTTTTGTTGATTGCTAATGATGAATTCATGAACCTCCATTGGGAGTGTTTTGAGAGCTTGGAAAAATAAATGTTTATCTTTGATTAGAAATATCAGTTGTAAGGGAGATTAAAGCCCCTTTGCGGTCACATAAGAGTTAGGCGCTATTGATAATCTTAAAGGGAGGTTTTTGGGTTTGATACACCCTTTGATTGCCCTTTTGGTATCATATTTGTGTCTATCTTTGATATTCTATCTCTCTATATTTACTTTTTTGCAATTAGATTCGAGTCTTTATGGTGAGAATCGTATCATTTGGTATCAGATCCGAGCTTGATTTTGTTCCTACGGAGTCAAATCTTGGGTCTAGTCATCTTAGAAAATCGAAAGTCACAAAATAAATTTACTATTCACGTTTTAGGTCTAAGGTTAAATTTTAAGTTTGTTATTTTTATTATTTCTTGTGTTTCTAGTATTAGAATTATGTTCTCTAACACTATACGAGTCTATAAATCAAATTTGAGTCAAATCGGAGCTTATTTGAGTGTTCTATCCTTGTTGGAAGCTTGGGTTGAAGAAGTTTGAGGTGAATTACAAATCTAAATATTTTGGTGAAGAATTTGGACAAATTGATGTTAAGAATGAGTTGACAAGGCTAAGAAGTGTCTACATTCAAAATTTCAACTCATTCCAAGATCCGGAGAAAAAGTTAGAAAGATTGATGTTCTTGGTGTTCTTGAGGAGATTGTTATATTAGTGTTGAAATTTCAGCCAAAGGTGCTTGTTTGATCCAAAAATAAGGAATAAAAAAAGAGTGAAAAGTGTTTGTGCTAAGTCATCTATAAATATTCCAAGGATATCCCAACAAAAGAGGACACAAAGGACCAATTGGAGGGCATTTTGGCCAATTCAAAGGCATGGGGCAACCAACTTGCTTTGTAAGTGCTCCCAAAGTGCTGAAACACCTCAAAACAGTAGCATATGCATCCTGTCTGCCTTGGACCTATGCCCCACCTACTTGAGCAGGTCCCCAAACGCAGATCTGCCCCTCCTAACACAGATCAAGTCCCAAACGCAAAATTCAAGCCTCAAAACTCAATTCAATACTTAAATTACTCCATTGCTCAAGGTTTGATTCCTTAGTTTTATTTTCTTGATTCCTAAACTCATCTTTTGATTCTTAAACTACTCAAAAACTAAGTAATTCATCTACTATGTTGATTGATTAGTTCTTGAGTCCCATTTCTTTCATCATCCAATCTTTTTAAGTTTTTCTCTTTTTCAATTTGTTGTGATTTCTTGATTGAAGTCCTTAAGTAATTTTTAGTTTGAGTCATTTAAATAACAATCCACTCTAGCCATAAGTAGAGATTGACACCTTATTTATCACCATAGTATAAACAACTTTCAATAATTGCCGCTCCAATTGTGAGGATCACAAAGGTGAGATTCATATGAGTGTTGGTAAGGAGCTTTACTACTAAGCTTGTTTGTTCATTTTGTAGGTACAAGGTGATATAAGGAAGTATGTATTCTCTTGTCTTAGATAATTGTGACTACGACATAGGAGACTATGATTATGGTGAAGATAGTTATGGCTACGAAGAAGAGGGAGATTATGGAGGCTATGAATATAGCCATAATCAAGAGTTGGATGAAAATGAGGGCTACTATTCTGAAGGAGAATGTGACATGAATGATGATCCTAGTTCTTATAGTGAGTTTTTAGATGATAAAGAGCCTTGCAATGGTTCTTATAAGGAAAATAGGGCATGTGAGGAGTATTACACTTTCCACTCCGAGCCTAGAGGTTATGTAAGGTATAACCCATTCATTTACAAATCTTATGAGGATCCTGGTGAGAATGTACGTGAGGATTGTGAAGTTTCATATTACTCATCTTGTAGTACTTCTTATCAAGGTCAAATCGATGAGAATGGTTATGCTAACTATAGTAAAGGTTGCTCCAAGGAAATAGAAAAACATACATCTCCAAAGACTAGGGGTACTATATCTTTCTCTTCTTATCCTAGTGACCAAACGTATGGAAACGGGAACCAAAGTAGATATGGAGGGTATAGTAGGAGTCAAGATATTCCTACTCTCTCCATATTTATAAAAGAGTCGGGCCCCAAAGAATATCTTTATTGGGAATGGGAGTGTGAAAGGATCTTTATGGATTATGATATGAGTAAAGTCGAAAGAGATATGTATGTACTTAAATATATTTAAGGTTCGACACTATTGTGGTGGGAATCCATAAGGAAGTTTGGCCCAATATGGAGTGCCTTGAAAGAACTCATGAGGGGTACCCATGTACCAATGGGGTATACCAAGCTTTATAATGATAATCTAAGAAGAAATGTTCACTCCAAAAAGGTAAGCATTTGTGGGGTTTCGGGATGCCTCCTTATTGTGTTAGGACTTAGTCATTTATAAAATCCTCAAACTTTGAAGAATTTATTTACGATCTTCCCGACCTCAGAAAGTTAGTTTTTAAGTTGATTAATGATTGGGGAAGTCCATAGTACATCTCGGGTGAGTTTCAGAATTTTTTGATTAGCGTAAGGGCGTGTTTGGAATTCAGAAATAGTGGCTCAAGGCGATAATCCTGCAGCGTCTCGCCTAGAGAGGTGCTCCAGAGTCTGCGGTGCCTCGCCTAGAGCAGTACTCCAGAGCCCGCAGTGCCTTGGATAGTCCGGGCCGTGTATTTTCCTGCAGTTTTGTTTCACATTTTTGAGGGCAAATAGGTCATTTCCCTTCATCCAATAGCCCTATAACACGGGATTGAAGCCCCAAATGGCTAAATTTATCATGTATTTTTCAAAATTCTCTGAAGAACAAGCCCTAACATCATCAAGTTCAAGAATCAAGCCTCAAGAATTCACCGCAGTCTCCGCGAATTTAACTAAAAAGGTAAGTTAGATTGTCAAACATGGGTCCTTTTCACCCACGGAGTCCAAGATTCCAATTTCAAATTCAAAGTTATGATTTTTACATGATTACTATGATTTCTAACCATGAATTCCCATGACTTTCAATTTTATGCCATGTTTACACGTAATTGTTGTTGTTACTAAATCCCACATGTTTGAATGGTGTTGTTTGTTGAGTTAAGCCATAATTGGTGATTTTATTATTGAAGTCATGCTATTACTACAAGCTTTAAAACTAATCCCATACTTATCTTAACCCATGCATTGCAAGTGTTCGGTGAAATACCTACAATAATGAGTTTTGAATAAATGCTTGCGTATCATGTTTTCAAAGTTTTAGTATGATCTTGCTATTATTGCTATCGACTCCTGGGGGTTTGAATACCCAAAATTTAGCTGCTTATCTAGTTTTAGTATCCATAGAATGGTTTCAAAATAGTTATGAGCATTATCAGTTCAACCATTTATTACATTCAATTAAACTAAGTTCAATCTAATAATCAGTGTCATTTAGTTGGGAGTAACACTTAGCACCGAGTAAGCGTAGGGATGGTTTCTCCCCTGTCAGTTAGGCATGAGGCACTAGTATCAGTCCCTAGGCTCCAGACCTACGGCGCCAAAATAGATTTTGAAGGGTCCCCCGTCAGTTAAGCTTGATACCCTCTTCCATTGGGAGTTCAGTTTAGTGGATCCACTTAGCCAGTGTTAGTACCCGTGGCACGGTACTGACACCCTTCTAACTGGGGTTACATGTTAGACCCTGATAGTATATTAGGGAATGTCGATTATAGCTAGCTCCCATAGTCTCAGTCTTGTATTCAACTCAGTAATTCAGTTTCAGTTTTTCTTGACCATAGCAAGCAGATATCAGTTACCAAATTATCAGTACTTAGTATTTTAGTTTTTCAGATGATATTCAGAACATATTTTATGCTTGGTTATGCATTCTCAGTCTTTACAGATTTTATGCATTTTAATCAGTAGTTCATGCTATACATTCAGTCAGTTACTACGCATGATCATGAAACCGTGCATATTAGCCTAACCTTATTTAGCATACCAGTACATTCAAAGTAATGATTGCATAATCATTTCTTTCGCTATGATGTCTCATATCATAGGTTCAGACGCTCGAGTTCCTGACCATACTTAGACAAATCAGCCTATGCACAACAGTCAGCAGTGGTGAGCTCTCATCCTTCGAAGATGAGTTATCTTAAATTCAGTATGTCAGTAGTTCATTCATCTAGTCAGTCGGATTTAGTTGGGGGCTTGTCCCATCAACTCCACAGTTAGACAGTATAGAGGCTTTCAGACTAGTATAGATAGTTGGTCAGTTTTTTAATTGTTATTGTCAGTTGTTTATCAGTATTACCAGTTTATTCTCTGACGTTTGAGACTATGATTCAGTATTAATTTTAGTTTCTAGAACCTTATGGCTTTTTAGTTATTCTTCTACATATGTTATTACCTTATTCAGTGTTTACAACAGGTACCAACTCATGGGTTAGCTTCTGGACACTTATGACCATAGGCACCGTATGATGTCCAAGGTGTACTCTCAGGGAGTTACAAACTTGGTATCAGAGCCTAAGGTTTTAAAGTGTCCTAGGGAGTCTGAAAGCCGCGTTGAGTAGAGTCTTGTGCATGGGTGTGAAGCGCGCCACACTTATGGATAGGAGGTTGTGTGATATTTTAGGAAAGTTTCCCTTCTTTCAGTGTGCATATCATGCTAATGAGCATGATCTCAAGTTGAAATCTCTATCTAATCTAATCTTCTTTCTATATACAGAAAGTGCCTCCCAAAAAGACTAATGGAAGAAGAAATAGAAATCAGCCAGCACCTCCACCCATTTAGGAAGACCCCCTGAATGAACATATTTCTCATGCAGAGTTCAAAGCAACGTTTACTACTCTAGACAACTCTGTAGCAACTCAAAATGTTTGGCCAGTTGTTGTCCTGGCTAACCCAGTGGCCAATACTGCTGAAGCTAGGATTCGGGACTTCACCAGAATGAATCCTCCATCCTTTTTGGGATCCAAATCTGAAGAGGATCCATAAGAATTCCTTGACATGGTTCAAAAGGTAACAAACATTATGGTAGTGAATTCTAGTGAGAGTGCTAAATTGGCTACTTACCAGCTGCAGGATACAGCTCACACCTGGTTTAAGCAGTGGAGAGGGGATATAGTAGAGGATATAGGGCCTATAGAGTGGGAGGAGTTTACTGAAACCATCTTAGATAGATTCTTCTCTTTAAAGCTGAGAGAATCTAAGGTGTTAGAGTTTATTAATTTGAAGCAGGGCAACATGAGTATGAAAGAGTATTCCCTGAAGTTTACTCAGCTTGCCAGGTATGCTCCTCATGTGGTGGCTGATAACAGGTCTAGGATGATCAAGTTCATGTATGGTGTATCTGATAGTGTCATAAAGGAGTGTAGGGCCGCAATGTTGATCAAAGATATGGACTTGTCTAGGTTGATGGTACATGCTCAACATATTGAAGAAGAGAAAGATAAGGAGAGAGAGAAGGAGAATAAGAGGGCTATAACAGATAGCTTTAATTTTACTCAGCCAAGATCAGAAGGTGGTAATCATCCTTAGTTCTACCAGAAATCTTCAGTTCCAGCTCCATCTTCAGCTAGTGCATATGTGCCAAAGTTCAGAAATGATAATCGGGATAAGGCACCAGGCTCTAAGTCCCAGGGCAGTGTAAGTAGTGCTCGCACTAATCCTCTTTGCCAGAAGTATGGAAGAAATCATCAAGGTGTGTGTAGGGCTGGAAGCGATGTGTGTTTTAGATATGGGAAGCCAGGCCACAGGTTAAAGAAATATTCAACAGGTATGTGGAAAGGTAGGAATGATCATCAACAGGGTCAGGCTAACTCTTCAGCAGCATACGCAGGTCACCCAACTCATCAGGGTGCCACTTCGAGTGCCACCAGCGGGCAGCGCCCAAATAGACTTTATGCACTTCAGTCCCAACACGATCGGGAAAGTTCTCCTGATGCAGTCACTGGTATGTTACAGGTCTTTCATTTAAATATATATGCTTTATTAGATCCTGGAGCTTCTCTTTCTTTTATAATCCCTTATATAGCCGTCAACTTTGAAGTCAGTCCCAAAATCTTAGTAGAGCTTTTCTTAGTGTCTAATCCAGTGGGTAAGGCTATTATTGCCCGACGGGTGTATAGGAACTGCCCGGTTATAGTGTCTCAGAAAGTTACTTTAGTAGACCTTGTAGAGTTAGAGATGATGGATTTTGAAATCATTCTTGGAATGGATTGGCTCCATTCATGCTATTCTTTGGTTGATTATAGAAACAAAGTTTTCTATTTTAAGTTTCCAAATAAACCAGTCCTTGAATGGAGGTGTAGTACTACAACACTTATGGGTCAGCTTGTTTCGTACCTTAGAGAGAGAAAAATGATATCCAAGGGGTGTATTTATCACCTTATTCAAGTTAAAGACTCTGATTCTAATACTCCTAATCTCGAGTTAGTTTCAGTCGTAAGGGAATTTCCAAATGTGTTCCCTGAAGATCTTCCCAGAGTTCCTCCCGAAAGGGAAATTGACTTTGGAATAGACTTTCTTCCAGATACCCAGCCTATTTCTATTTCTCCATACAGAGTGACTCCAGCTAAACTCAAAGAGTTGAAAGAACAATTGAAAGACCTCCTTGATAAGGGATTCATCAGGCCCAACATTTCCCCGTGGGGCGCACCTGTTCTGTTTGTGTATAAGAAAGACGGTTATCTTTGAATGTGTATTGACTACCGTTAGTTGAACAAAGTCACAATAAAAAAAATACCCATTCCCCAGAATCGATGACTTATTCAACCAACTTCAAGGTGCCAGTTATTTCTCCAAGATAGATCTCAGACCCGACTATCATCAGCTTAGAGTCAGGAAATATGACATTTCAAAAACAACTTTCAGAACTCGGTATGGTCACTTCGAGTTTCTAGTCATGTCCTTTGGTTTCACAAATACCCCAACAGCCTTTATGGACTTGATGAACTGGGTGTTCAAGAAGTATTTGGACATGTTCATCATAGTCTTCATCGATGATATCCTTGTCTACTCCCGTAATGAAAATGATCATGCAGACCACCTCAGAATTGTATTGCAGACTCTTAGAGCTCATTAGTTATTCGCCAAGTTCAGTAAATGTGAGTTTTGGCTAAGGTCAGTAGCTTTTCTTGGCCATATTATTTTCGGTGATAGAATTAGAGTTGACCCTCAAAAGACCGAAGCTGTAAGAAACTGGTCCAGAGCCATCTCTCCATCAGATATCAGGAGTTTCTTGGGTTCGGCTGGATAGTACTGATGGTTTGTTAAAGGGTTTTCATCTATTGCATCCCACAAGTCCAGATTGACTCAAAAGAAAGTTAAGTTTCAGTGGTCAGATTCTTGTGAGAAGAGTTTTCAGGAGTTAAAAACTCGACTCACCACAACCCTAGTTTTGACTTTTCCTAAAGGTTTGAATGGGTTTGTTGTGTACTGTGATGCTTCTAGATTTGGATTGGGTTGTGTTTTGATTAAGAGGGGTAAGGTTATAACTTATGCTTCTAGATAGATTAATCCTCATGAAAAGAATTACCCCACCCATGATCTTGAGTTAGCAACTGTTGTGCTTGCCTTAAAGATTTAGAGGCACTATTTGTTTGGGGTACATGTTGATGTGTTCACAGATAACAAAAGTTTGCAGTATGTGTTTTCCTAGAAGGATTTGAATTTGTGTCAGAGGAGATGGTTAGAATTATTAAAAGACTATGATATGAGTTTTTTGTACCATCCGGGAAAGACCAATGTAGTGGCAGATGCCCTAAGTAGATTATCTATGGTTAGTGTTGCTCATTTTGAGGATGACAAGAAGAAGTTAGTTAGAGAAGTTCATCGGCTTGCCAGATTAGGTGTTCGTTTGGTTGATTCAGTTGAGGGTAGTGTATGGGTTCAAAATAGTTTGGAATCTTCTTTGGTTGCCGAAGTGAAAGAAAAAAAATATAGGGATCTAAGCCTAGTTAAGTTGAAAGAGTCCGTCGAAGCTCAGAAAATACAGATTTTCTCCCAAGGGGGAGATGGTGTGTTGCGTTGCCAGGGTAGACTGTATGTGCCATGTGTAGATGATTTAAGATAGTGAATTCTTGCAGAAGCACATGGTGCACGTTACTCTATTCATCCAGGGGCCACAAAGATGTACCGCTATCTACGAAAAATCTATTGGTGAAGTGATATGAAGAGGGATATTGCAGAGTTTGTGGCAAAGTGCTCCACTTGTCAACATGTTAAGATTGAACAACAAAATTCTAGTGGGTCTATTCAGGAGTTCAGTATTCCCACTTTGAAGTGGGAGAAAGTGAACATGAATTTTATGACAGGTTTGCCTCGTACCCATCATCAACATGATTCAATTTGGGTCATTGTGGGTAGAATGACCAACTCAGCCCATTTCTTACCAGTCCATACTTCTTATTCAGCTGAGGACTATGCTAAGCTCTATATTAGAGAGTTGGTTAGGTTACATAGAGTCCCGTTGTCCATTATCTCATATATAGGTACTCAGTTTAGCTCTCTCTTTTGGAAAGCTTTTCAGAAGGGTCTTGGTACCTAAGTTCACCTCAGTACAGTCTTTTATCCTCAGACAGATGGTCAGGCAGAGAGGACCATTTAGACCTTTGAGGATATGTTGATAGCATGTGTAGTTGGGATGATCACTTACCTTTGATTAAGTTCGCGTATAATAACAACTATCATTCCAGCACTCAGATGGCTCTATTTGAGGTGCTCTATGAGAGGAGATATAGATCTCCCATTGGTTAGTTTGAAGTGGGTGAGGCTGCAGTGGTAGGGACTAACTTGGTGTTTAATGATTTAGAGAAAGTTCAGTTGATCAGGGAGAGGCTTAGGGCAGGCCAAAGACGACAGAAATCATATGCATATGTGAGGAGAAAGGACCTCGAGTTTGAGATTTGTGATTTTGTATATCTAAAGATCTCTCTCATAAAGGGGTAAAGAGGTTTGGTAAGAAGGGGAAGCTTAGTCCCCGATATGTTGGCCCTTACAAAATTTTGAGCCGAAAGGTGGCTTATGAGCTCGATTGCCTCTAGACTTAGCATCAGTGCACCCTGTGTTCCATATCTCATTGTTGAAGAAGTATATTGGTGATCCAGCTGTAGTTGTCCCTTTAGAAAGTGTAGATGTTCAGAACAACCTTTCTTACGAAGAAGTTCCCGTCCATATCCTTGATCACCAGATTCGTAGACTAAGGAACAAAAAAGTTCCCTTGGTCAAAGTTCTTTGGTGGAATCATTCCGTTGAGGGAGCCACTTGTGAAGCAGAAATAGACATGCAACCCAAGTACCCTCATCTTTTCTCCAAGAATGCAAACTCAGCTTAAGGTAATACTTTTCCCTAGCATTTACTCTTCCCATACTCAATTCCAGTTGCATACTATTCTCATGTCATTATGCATTCACGAAGCCAGTTTAGTCATATGTCATGATTCACACTCATCCATGTAATCACGTTTTCAGTAGGTGTATTCAGCATGTAACTTAAATCCCTCAGTGTTCTCAGCTTAACCAACCTCATTCGAGGACGAATGTTCCCAAGGGGAAGATATTGTAAGACCCCATAAATATTCTAAGCTTAACTCAGTCCTTAGAGCATGAAAAGGGGTCCCATACTTAGAAAATTTCAGCTAAGTATTAGGACTTAGTCATTTCTAAATCCCTCAAACTTTAAGGAATTTATTTACGATCTTTCCGACCTTAGAAAGTTATTTTTTAAGTTGATTCACAATCGGGGAAGTCAATAGCACATCTCGGGTGAGTTTTGGAATTTTTCGATTAGTGTAAGGGCATGTTTGGAATTCAGAAATAGTGGCTCAAGGCGATAAGCCTGCGGCGCCTCGCCTAGAGCAGTGCTCCAGAGTCCATGGTGCCTCACCTAGAGCGGCGCTCCATAGCCCGCGACGCCTTGGCTAGTCCGGGCCGTGTATTTTCCTACAGTTCTGTTCTGCATTTTGAGGGCAAATGGGTCATTTTCTTTCACCCAATAGCTCCATAACACGGGATTGAAGCCCCAAATGGCTAAATTGCTCATCTTTTTCACAAAATTCTCTGAAGAACAAGCCCTAGCTTTATCAAGTTCAAGAATCAAGCCTCAACAATTCACCCCAATCTCCGCGAATTTAGCTAACAAGGTATGTTAGATATTCATAAATGGGTCCTTTTCACCCACGGAGTCCAACAATCTAATTTCAAATTCAAAGTTATGATTTTTACATGATTACTATGATTTCTAGCCATGAATTCCTATGAATTTCAATTTTATGCGATGTTTACACGTAATTGTTATTGTTACTAAATCCCACATGTTTGAATAGTGTTGTTTGTTGAGTTAAGCCATTATTGGTGATTTTATTGTTGAAGTCACGCTATTACTACAATCTTTAAAACTAATCCCATACTTATCTTAACCCATGCATCGTAAGTGTTTGATGAAATGCCTACAAAAATGAGTTTTGAATAAATGCTTGCGTATCATGTTTTCAAAGTTTTAGTATGATATTTTTATTATTGCTATCGAGTTTTGGGGGTTTGAATACCCGAAATTTAGCTGCTTATCTAGTTTTAGTATCGACAGAATGGTTTCAAAATAGTTATTAGCATTATTAGTTCGGCCATTTATTACATTCAGTTAAACTCAGTTCAATCTAATAATTAGTGTCATTCAGTTGGGAGTAACACTTAGAACCGAGTGAGCGTAGGGATGGTGTCTCCCCCGTCAGTTAGGCATGAGGCACTAGTAGCAGTCCCTACTCTCCAGACCTATGGTGCCACCGTAGATTTTGAGGGGTCCACCGTCAGTTAGGCATGACACCCTCATCCTCTGGGACTTCAGATTAGTGGATCCACACAGCCAGTGTTAGTACCCATGGCACGGTACTGACACCCTTCCAACTAGGGTTAGAGGTTTGACCCTGATAGTATATTAGGACATGTCAGTTATAGCTAGCTCCCACAGTCTCAGTCTTGTATTCAGCTCAGTAATTCAGTTTCAGTTTTGCTTGACCATAGCATGCAGATATCAGTTACCCAATTATCAGTACTTAGTATTTCAGTTTTTCAGACGATATTCAGAACATGTTTTATGCTTGGTTATGCATTCTTAGTCTTTACAAATTTCATGCATTTTACTCAGTACTTTATGCTATACATTCAGTCAGTTACTACGCATGCACATAAAACCATGCATATTAGCCTAACCTTATTTAGCATACCAGTACATTCAAAGTACTGATCGCATACTCGTTTCTTGTGCTATGATGTCTCATATCATAGGTTTGGATGCTTGAGTTCCTGACCGTACTTAGATAGATCAGCCTATACGCAACAGTCAGCAGTGGTGAGTACTCATCCTTCGAGGATGAGTTATCTTAAATTCATTATGTCAGTAGTTCAGTCATTTAGTTAGTTGGAGTTAGTTGGGGGCTTGTCCCATCAACTCCATAGTTAGTCTGTATAGAGGCTTTCAAACTAGTACAGACAGTTGGTCAATTTTTCAGTTGTTATTGTCAGTTGTTTATCAGTATTACCAGTTTGTTCTCTGATGTTTGAAACTATGATTCAGTAGTAATTTCAGTTGCTAGAACCTTATGTCTTTTCAGTTATTTTTTCGCATATGTTATTACCTTATTCAGTGTTCACCGTAGGTACCAACTCATGGGTTAGCTTATGGTCACTTATAACTGTAAGCACCGTGTGACATCTAGGGTGTACTCTCAGGGCGTTACAAGATGTGACCACTTACTCCAAGCCTAAAGAAATTGAGAGACAAGAGATTGAGAGGAGTAAGAGAGTGCAAGGTGGCAAGCTAAGAGAGGAAAAAAAATAGGTTATAAGGAGTGAAGTGAGGGGGCTGCCACCAAACCGAACTAACATTGTTTGTCCTTCCTTTAACAAGGACATGTGTGTAGGTACCAATATGGTAAGAGAAAAATAACAAGAACCAAAAGAGAAGATTCCCTTTGAATATTCGATGAGGTTAATCTTAGATGCTTACAATGCTTGTGAAGGGCCTTCACACCAAGTCAAAGAATAATATTCTCTTCAAGGTATAATAGCTAAATCTTAAACTTTTGTACATGTGAATGATGATTGTGTGGCTAGTAGAACATTTAGTGTGAGTATTAGCTTATCTATATGTAAGTCTCATGATTCTTTGCCTCTTGTTGATGATGTACCCGTTGAGTGTGTAGAGACACTAGTTAATCCTATTGATGACCTCATTGACTCTTTTAGTAAGATTAATTTTAGTCCACCTAATGTTGAAGCCAATGTGATGAATAATGGTACATTACCTTGTGAAAATTATGTTGACCAACTTGTGGGTGAAACAAGTACACCACTTGGGGATGATTGTGATGTGATTAATAAACCACAAGTGAGTGATGATGTTGAAAATGTTGGTCAAGTAAATAGGAGTGATCCTTTGAGCATGTCCTTTAGTGAATATCCTATTATTTGTCTTGCTCATAGGTATAATTATGTTCTTGAAACTTCTTCATAACTTAATAGTTGTGGTATTGAGTGTGAGCTTACAAGTTCTAATCCTCCTTCATGGATTAATTATTCTCTCTTTAAGTACAATACCGTGTTCAAAGGTAGTTCAATCTATCCTAGTGAACCTAGTGGTATGAATAATATTGATGGTTTAGCTCATCTTGAGGGCTATAGTCTATATGACAACCCACTATGGTGTGACTACATTCCTCCTAAAGATGAAAATCTCTTCCTTGAAGATGAGAGTACTTTGAAATGAAAGGAATGTGAGATTTTGAAAAGGAGTGATCAGTTGGGTAATGATAACTTTGATTTTCCTGAATATTTAAGAAACAAAATTAGTGATTGTTCCTATGAAAATTCTTGTGGTTGTGATCCTTTGTACGATACCCCACCCTTATTTGATAATTATGAGGATGAATTGCTTGATTCTTGTGATGACTTGAGTAATGATTCCTTTAATATTAGTGGTGGTATGTGTCTACTTGAGGATTCTTCCCTTGAAAGAGAAAGTATCATTTGTTTAGAAACCATTTCTTTTTATACTTTGTGTGCTCCTATTGTTGAGAATACTCATGGTGATGATCTTGAATCTAATAGTGAGTATATACATAAGGACACAGTGGTTGAAGTTAACTTGAGTGATACCTTTATCTACTCTCTATTTGCTTTCAATAATGCTTATGCTAGTGTAAAGAGTATATCTTTTGATTTAGTGATGTGCTTGGGGGAAAGAAGTGTTCTCTAGACCCATGTCTATGACCACTCTATACATTTGATCCTAGTGACAAATTTGAATGTGGTGATTTCCATACACCCAACTTGATGCTTGGTCTAGTTGATAAGCAAAGTTTAGATGAGGATATTGGAGTCCTTACCTATGATGGACATACTTTCTTGGGGATTTACAACCCACTTGATAGACCCAAGTTATGCATGAGAGGAATTTCCAACAAAGATAAGCATTCATTAAAGAAGGGAAGTAAAGAGAAGATCCAAGAGAATTCAACATTGTGTGTTTCCATTATTGACCAAGGTTTCACTACTTTTAGGTCAAGAAGGGAGTCTCCCCTTGAAAACACTTTGGATGGATTCCATGCTTGTGATCCCCTTCTTTACGAATTGTTTACAATTGGTGACCCCTTTCTTGAGAAAAGTTTTTTGAAAGAAAAAGGCCATATGTGCTTAAATGTTTTGATTCCATCCTTGTGTGCATGATGTGCTATATGTTTTGAGCCAAATGGCCTTTTTGTAGATAATAATACCTTGGATGATGCTTTTATACTTGATTCCTTTCTATACTACCTCTTTGCTTATGATGATATCCATATTATTCTTGGATTTGCTTTATGTAAATGTAGGGAACTTGTTGGTTGGTCCCCTTTTTTGAATGACAATGCTATATGGATCTTGTGGACTTTTACACCAATTGAGGCATCACTCTTGATGTGGTCTCTTAAAGAGGTGATGAACCAATTGTGTATTATGGATCCTAAGGTGAAGGCAGCCTTACCTTTTGGATTTAGTGATGCCATTATGATCTTTGTCGTTTCCTTACCTCTTGGTGATTCCCATAGCCAACTCTTTTATGCATTTTTCAATAAGTTTCTAATGTTTACCACAAAAGATCCCTGGTTATATCTTAAGTGTGTGCAACCTTGGCCTGATGCTATGATTAATTATGCTAACCCTAACTCTCATGTCATGAGGATGTTGTATTTGTTTGTCCTTCCTTTGATTTTGCAAGGTTTTGATTTAAGGTCGAATCCTTTTCAAGAAAGAGAGGATGATACAAGGAAAATTTCCTTCGATCCTTTGGATGAGATACTTATGATGCTTGAGGTGCTTGATGACTCCTTAGTTCTTTTAAAAGATGCCACATGGATGAAGATTACCAAAGGACATTGACGAGGTCGAAGGACTTCCAAACGGGGTTCGAAAACTCCTCAGTTTCAATTTTGCTTGACCATAGCACATAGATATCAGTTATTCAGTTATCAAATTTTAGTATTTCAATTTACAAATTATATTCAAAACATATTTTATGCTTGGTCAGGCATTCTCAGCATTTACAGATTTCATGCATTCTATTCAGTACTTCATGCTATCCATCCAGTCAGTTATCACCCCTGTACATAAAACCATGCATATCAGCCTACCTCATTTAGCATACCAGTACATTTAAAGTACCGATCACATACTCGTTTCTTGCGCTATGATGTATCATATCATAGGTTTCGATGCTCAGTTCTCCGATCACACATAGAATTTCCAGATTATCAGCCGCAACAGTGGTGATTCCTCATATTTCGAGGGCATAATTTATTTAGCTCAGATTACATTATCAGTTTTAGTCATTTCTATTCAGTCGGAGTTAGTTGGGGGTTTGTCCCATCAGCTCCCCCGTAAGTCAATAGAGCTTTTCAGACTAGTACAGACAATTAGCCAGTTTTCAGTTGTTATTATCAAACCTTTTATCAGTATTATCAATTTTGTCTTACAGACTTTATCAAATTTATGACTTAAAACCTTATGGTATTCCTCAGTTAAATTCCTCATATGATCTTTTGTTATCAATCTTTACTCAGTGCTACAGTAGGTACCAACTCATGGGTTAGCCTGTGGTCCCTCAGGACTGTAAGCACCATGTGGTGCCCAGGGTGTACTCTCGGGATGTTACAAACAGGAAGGATAGAATCCAAGAGGTTTGAACACTGACCACCATACGAGTCCTGGGTATGTCTCATACCCTGACTTATGGCTCATGGTGAGCCACTCATACTCAGATCCAACTTAAGTTACCAAGTCTAAGGTTAAGTGAAGGAACCAAACAATCTATATCCACCAGTAAGACTCGTACCACTAATTCGTACCCATTCCAGTAACCAAAATTCATTCCACCAACCAACACTGGTCAGGATATGACTGGACCATACCACCCATACCCAAGTGTACAACTCGTTTTCCTAAGTCGTATCTTGCCTAGAAACCAGAAATCAAGGATATTTTCTAAGGTCCAGAACCAGGGTGTTTCAGTCTCTCCCACTATGAACATTCGTCCCCGAATGACGGATAAGGAAGGGGTAATCAACGCACTAGTCATTTGCACTATTAAATATATTTCCAATCTTTAACAAAGTTTGAAAACATAGAGGCAGAGATATTATTTTTTCCTTTAATAAAATTAGAAAATAATGATGTGTTAAAGACACATACCTTTCGTATGAATCCCTGGAGCAGATAATAGATGCGGATACTTGGAATTCATGTCCTCCTCCGCTTCCCATGTAGCTTCTTCCATCTTATGGTTCCGCCAAAAAACCTTAATCAAAGCCACATCCGTTGTTCTTAACCAACGTACCTGCCTATCCCAGATCTTAACTGGGACCTCTTCATAAGAAAGAGAGTCCGAGATACCCAACCCCTCTAAAGGAACAATCTAAGAAGGATCACCAAGTCACTTCCTCAACATAGAGACATGAAATACCGAAAGAATAAAGTTCATAATAGAAGGAAAATCCAATTTATAAGCAACATTTCCAACTCTCCGCAAAACCACATAAGGACCAATATATCGGGGACTAAGCTTCCCCTTTTTGCCAAACTGCATTACTCCCTTCATGGGAGATACCTTGAGGAACACCTTACCCATAACCTAAAACTCTAAGTCTCTATGCCTTACATCTGCATAGGACTTTTGGTGACTTTAGGAAGCCTTATGCCTATCCCAAATCACCTTCACCTTTTTCATAGCTTGATAGACCAAATCCAGACTGAACAAATCTGCCTCACCAAGATCGAACCAACCAATAGGAGATCTACACCTCCTACCTTACAATGCCTCAAAAGGGGCCATATCAATACTATAATGATAGCTATTGTTGTAAGCAAACTCTATAAAAGGTAGATGCTCAACCCAACTGCCACCATAATCAACCACACATGCCCAAAGTATATCCTCCAATGTCTGAATAGTTCTTTCTGCTTGCCTATCTGTCTAAGGATGAAAAACAATACTTAGACTCATCTTAGTACCCAATCCATTTTGAAAAGACCACCAGAAATAAGATGAAAACTGCATACCACGATTAAAGATAATCAAAACAGGTACCCCATGCAACTTCACAATCTCCTAAAGATATTACTTCGTATAATCCTCTGCCGAAAAGGTAGTCCTCACTGGCAAGAAGTGAGCAGACTTTGTGATCCTATCCACGATGACCCAAATTAAATCATATTGATTCCGAGATCGAGGAAGACCAATAATGAAATCCATATTGATTACCTCCCATTTTCATTAGGGAAAAACAATCTCTTAATACAACCCACCAGGTCTCATGTGCTCAACTTTAAATTGTTGACACACCAAGCACTTGGCCACAAAATCAACCACGTCCCTTTTCATACCTTTCCACTAATACACCTCCTTGAGATCATGATACATCTTTATCGAGCCGGGATGTACAACATAGCGTGATTTATGTGCCTCAGCCAAGATCCTTTCCGGTAAACCGTCGACATCAGGAACACACAACCTCACTTGTTACCATAAAGTACCATCACCACTGATCTCAAACACCATTACCTTCTGCATACCCACATTACTCTTGATTTTCATCAAGATAGGATCTAGTACTTGCTTCTTCTTAATCTCTGCACCAAGAGACGACCAAATCACTTCCTATACCATTACCCTACCATCTTTGAAGTCCAAAAGATCAACTCTAAGATTTACCGAGTGGTGAATATCCTTCACCAATTCTAGCTTTCCTTTCTCTACATGAGCCAAACTCCTCACGGATAAACTGATAAGAGCATTAGCAACCATATTAGCCTTACCTGGGTGATAGTGAAGACTCATGTCATAGTCCTTGAGAAGCCCCAACCCTCTTCTTTGCCTGAGATTTAGCTATTTCTGAGTAAACACATACTGTAGACTCTTATGATAAAAAAAGATATCTATGTGCACTCCATACAAATAATGCCACCAAATTTTCAAAGAAAAAACCACCGTCAACTGCTCGAAATCATGAGTAGGATAATTTCTCTCATGCACCTTCAGCTACCTAGAAGCATAGGCAATCACTTTCCCATGTTGTATCAAGACATAACCAAGTCCCACCCTAAATGCATCACAATAAACCACAAACCTCTCACTACCCTCAGGCAATGTTAAGACCAAACCCAAAGTTAGCTTATCTTTCAACTTCTCGAAACTCCCCTTACAAACATCCAACTAAGTAAACTTTACCTTTTTTCGAGTCAACTTAGTCAAAGGAGCATCTATCATCGAAAAGCTCTCCATAAACCGTTGATAATACCCAGCAATACCCAAGAAACTCTGAGTATCGATTAGAGTCGTGAGTCTAGGCCACCTTTTAACCACAACCACCTTTTACGGATCCACCATGATCCTCTCCCTAGAAATAATATGACCAAGAAAATTCACAACATTCAACCAAGACTCACACTTGGAGAATTTGACATACAACTGCTGTTCCTTCAAGGTCTGTAATACCACATGAAGATGATTAGCATGATCTATCTCACTTTTGGAATAAACCAGAATGTCATTAATAAATACAATGATGAATAGATCCAAGAACTGCCTGAAAACCCTATTCATCAAGTCCATAAATGCCGTTGAGGCATTAGTTAAACCAAATGACATCACCAAAAATTCAAAGTGCCCACATCGAGTACGAAAGCCCTCTTAGGGATATCCTCCTCCCTAATCTTAAGTTGATGATACCCAGACCAAAGATCTATCTTAGAGAAAAAATTAACACCTTGCAAATGATCAAATAAGTCATCTATCCTTGGAAGAGGATACTTGTTCTTGACATTCCTTATTCAACTGCCGATAGTCAATGTACATCCGAAGGATACCATTCTTTTTGCGCACGAACAACACCGGTACACCCCATGGGGATATACTAGGACGAATAATCCCCTTATCCAGAAGATCCTTAAGTTGCTCCTTGAGTTTCCTCAACTCAGTCGGAGCCATTCTATAAGGAGGAATAGATATTGGACGAGTGTCCAGAACCAAATCAATACCAAAATCTATTTTCCTAAATGGAGAAACACAAGGAAGATCATCTGAAAAGACCCCAGGAAACTCATTTACCACTGGAACTGAATTAAAAAAGAACCTTTTGAGTTAGAATCTTTAACCCAGACCAAGTGATAAAGACAACCTTTAGAGATTAACTTTCAAGCTTTAAGATAAGAAATAAAACTCACCCTAGGTTCTAAGGAACCAGCCTCCCACTCTATAACCGGTTCACTAGGGAACATAAACACAACCTTACAGGTCCGACAATCCAAAGATGTGGTACAAGAGTGTAACTAATCTATCCCCAAAATAACATCAAAATCCACCATATCAAGTTCAAACAAATCCACCAAAGTATGCCTACCACTAACAAATACCACACACCACCTATAGATTCTCTCAACAATAACTGAGTCACCTACCGAGGTAGAAATAGAAAAAGGATTCAAAACAACCTCAGGATCAAAACCATTACATACAACCACAAATAGGGTCACATAAGAAAGAGTGGAACCCAAATCAAGTAGAAAATACACGCCACAACCAGTAACGACATCAGGTGATGCCTCAGATTCCTGCCGAGATGCAAGAGCATACAACTTATTTTGGCTAGTGTGGGTACCAAAAATAGGAGAAGACACCGAAGCCACACCACTAGGTGCAAGAGCAGAAGATGAAGCAATCAGAGCTCTAATCGTACCCAAATCTCCCTTACCAACTAGATAATTCTTGAGCATATGTCCTGGATGGCCATATTTAAAACACTTGTCCCTTCCTTCATCATAATAGCTCTATGAAAATGACCAAAGAACCAACAAGAAGGGCTTAAAGAAATCAAATGACCCCACTCGCCTGAGATTGGGCACCCTATGCCCAAAAATTATCACCACCTTGCTGACGCCTATCACCCGACTGCCTCGGGTAAAAAACGCTAGCAATAGAGAAGGAACCAAAACTCCCCCACATCTTTTTTGGCTATTTACCTCCATCCCAACCACCTTGTGACTGAGCACCTCTCTGATTAGAAAACCTACTCCTCTTACCCTACTATCTCCAAACTTTACCTGTTTTCTCATCTCATCCTCCGCCTACTGCATGTGGATAATTAACCTCAAAATATCTATATCGTTGATTAGCAAAGCAATATTGCTTTCCAAGATCAAATCTTGAGATAGCCCAGAAGCGAACTTTCTCATTCTCGCCCTTATTTCAGCCACCAAATCAGGAGCATACCTTGACAACTGATGAAATTTCAAGGCATATTACTTGACAGACATTCTCCCTTGCTTAAGATTCATAAAATCCTCCATCCTCACTTCCCTCAGCTCTTAAGGAAAGTAATGATCCATAAAAACACCAAAAAAAATCATCCCATGAGGATGACTTCTCTACATCACCTCTATCCCGTTCCCACTTCTCGTACCATTGGTACTCAATATCTTTGAGTTGATAAGCTGCAAAGTTTACACCTTCCACATTAGTAGATTGCATCACCCTGAATATCTTCTCTATCTCATCCAAGAAACCCTGAAAATCCTTCTCTACCTTCGCACTAGTAAATATTGGAGGATTCAGTTTCATAAATTGACCAACCCTCATAGCCTCAGCAGACAACCCACCAGATGCATCTCACTCAGCTTGAGCAGCAAACAACTGAACAATAGTATGAATAGACTGGCGAAATTCTACATTAGTCACCTCACCCTGAGGAGGACTAGTAGCAACTGGAGGAACTCCAGAACAATCAGGGAGAGGACCCTAAGATCTAAGATGAACTCCAAATGTAGGATGTACCCCATCAAATTTGTCCCCAGATGGGACTGAGGAGTTTTCTTGTGTTCTAGATTGTCGAGGCATGATATGAAAAGTAAACAACCAAGGATTAGTGAAGAATTCCAGGATTTAGACTCCAAGCTTGAAAATAGAATACCAAGAAAGTGAAACATTCCTAAATGCCTTGTAGCCTCTCTCTTATGAGTATGGCGCACTACGCATCCTTAAAAGAGACTCTACCAGACACGAATTTATGGACTTCCAACTAACCATGAACCTAAAACTCTAATACCAAATTGACATAAACCGAACAGGAGGCCTTGTCGTAATGGGTGTCCCAGGTCCAACTAGGACCAGAGACCATCCCCATTATCTATCCCAACCTCCAGCTGCCTGCCTGAGTTGGCTGAACTTTGAACATACAATAAGATAACATAACTGGATAAGGACTGACTTTGGGATATGTCTCTTCCCAGATAAGCCTTACCAAGTCATCCCATCCACCAAACCATACCAACCAAACCACTAAGCCAAACCAATACCAAACCAAGGGCCATAAACTAAGCCATAACCAAATGAGATCCAAAACATCATATGATTAATCCCAAAATAAAATATAATGGAACAGTGAGAAATTATGTCTAATGATGTCAGCCCCAATACCAATGCCAATATTAAGGCTAACACCAATATCGATCCCGCCCATACCAACCCATAGTAGTACCATAAAATACTCTAACAAAAAAAAATACCAAAATTCGATTGGGAAATGCCCCCAACCATAGCCAAAACTAATATCCATGAATAAGCCAAAGTATGAAATAACATCCATGAAATAGAGCCTTTAGAATAGATGGAAGCTAACCACTTCAATCCAAATTCTAACCTCAAAGTCCGAATTGCTTAACAGGAGGAGTGGAATGGTCGGTTTCTGCATTGCAGGGGGAATACAACGCCCGAAGACAGGTTAGCGGGTGAACGCTAGCATAAACTTAGGATAAGAACAAATTAATGTCATTTATAAAACCAAGTAAAAACCATCCATATGCACACAACCAAACATATATATAACCATGCTGGGAAAGGGAATCAGGTTTAGCATGCCATTAAAACCTTTACCTGGGTTGTGTATCTTTGCCGTCCTAAACCAACCACGGGCTATATGGGTTCAGCTCCCTCTGCTGAAAGGGCCCAGTGCTTGAATCCATATGACCAGGGAAGAAAACCACACCCACCAACATATATAGTGTGACATCATGCACACGAACACTAGGACCAAACCTCACATCGGCAAATATGAGTTTCCAGTTTAGATCCCCCTGGACCTCCACCTTCCACGACTTTGCTACACATCCCTTCTTTAAGCCTAATTAAAACCATTTTCCATCCAAACAATTATTCTATTATTATTAACCAAGGATACTAGTAGTGATATCATCATACTAATAATAACTTGTAAGTATTTTCCTTAGCCAATCCTTAGGGGATTCTCATGTACCCCACATGATTTCAAATTAACCAAAACTATGGCCACCAAGGCCTTTTCAATCCATCCAAAACTATTTAAATCATTCATATCATTTAGGGTTCCATTATCAAGTTTAAACCATGCATAAGTTCCATTAAAAACCAATATTATAGTAAAAACATTGTTATACGCATTTTATAAAACACATTGAGGACATAGTATTTCCAAAACCAAAGTCCATTACCAAAGAACCATTCCCATGCAACCAATTATCCAAAACCACCATTAATGCATATAAAAGCATAATTAAAACATAGAAAAACCATAACGAAGCATTTATAACCAAAACCTCAAAATCATATTGGAAAACCCAAAAGCATTTGACATTTAAATATGAAAACATTGTATGAAACCATTCCTTTAGTTGGAACTAACAATGAGAAAAGAGAACATGCCTTAAACCAAGATGATGATGGAGAGAAATCACCAAGACAAGCCCCAATTAACTCTTTAAGATGAAATCCTAGCTTCCTTTGCCCAAGAACTCTAGAGAGGATTTAAGAGTGTTTTTCAAGTTTTTAAGAATAGAATAATAGGTCAAATAACCTCCCAAGTGCAATATAAGTTGTGGGACCTTATTAGGATAAGTGGAAAAATGTCCAAATTTCTCTTACTTAAACTGCATTATATTCCCGTTATAGGGTATGATTGACCCTTACGAGTCGTACCCATCCTGTACGAGTGGTACCCACCTCTCATACCTTAGGCTTCCCTCTTGGACCAAACACTATCCAAGTTACAACACACCTAAACCCAAGTCATATTCAAGTGTACGACTAGTACCTATAAACCGTACCCCTATCAGGATAGAATCCAGGAGGTTTGAACACTGACCACCATACGAGTCCTGGGTACGACTCGTACCCAGGCTTATAGATAATGGTGAGCCACTCGTACTCAGATCTAACTTAAGTTACCAAGTCTAAGGTTAAGTGAAGGAACAAAATGATCCGTATCCTCTAGTATGACTCATACTACCAACATATACCCATTTCAGTAAATAAAATCCATTCCACCAACCAACACTGGTCAGTATACGACTGGACCGTACCACCCGTACCCAAGTGTAGGACCCATTCCCCTAAGTCGTATCTTTCCCAAAAACTAGAAATCAAGGAAATTTTCTAAGGTCCAGAAACCAGGGCGTTTTAAGACCGAACCCTAATACAGGGTTGCCTACTTATATTGTCACGACAAAAATCAGGTCAGTATGTAGTTCAAACCTATACACAACTAGGGGCAATGTTGCTAAGGTGTATATTTTGCCCTGCAACACAAAGGTTATATTACACTTTCCCACTAAAGTATAACCAATTTAGAACAAATAATTAATGAATACGCACAATCATTCTTCAAATATGTACAAAGACTATGAATGTATTACTTGGGTCGTGAACCCTTCAGACATTTGAATAAAGTTAACTAATGATGCATGTACCTAAGAGGTGTTGTTTTTGCTCTATCCTATGTTGACTAACAGTGGGTAGACTCAGACTTGGATTTCCTATATGAGAAGACACTTGGTTCCATGGTAGTAAAACTCTTGCTCACCCCACATATGCGCCGACTCTCTAAAATAAGGTGATTTGAAAGAATTTTGGAAAAGTATAATGTACAATTTGCGTGTACAATGTGTGTGATTGTCAATTTTTCGAGTGGAGAAAATATGAATAGAATGTCAATTTATGTAAAGCAATAAACAAATAAACAATCTATGCAAAATAGTAATAAATAATCAATTTCTGTCATACAAACAAGATAAATCAAGATAATTAGGCTAAAACAAATAATAGTGTATAAAATCATAAATATTTACCTAAGTCAGTAATGGCTAAAATTTTGAATCCCCAACAGAGTCGCCGAACTGTCATACCTCATTTTTACCTAGGTTAAAACAAGCACGACATTGTGGACTTAAAAAGAATTAATTTTTACATAGAGTCGCCACCTAATTTTTAAGGAAAATAAGGAAACCTATTTATTTATTAACATTATTCACTTGTGTTTTAACCTACGAAAATCAGTTTAGATTCTAGGTAAGGGTTCAAATCATTCCAAAGGAAAGGGGTTAGGCACCCTTCAAAATTCACAAATGTTGTTCCCGGCCAGACTTAGATTTCTTAAAAGATGGAAAAAAAATTATTGTTTATAGATACAAATATAAAATATGTATTACAATGCTATAAAAAATTTATATGTAAAGAATGTATAAATTACATAAATTACTGTATATAAAAAATGTGTAAAGATAAACGAAAGTATATAAGAATGTGTATGGAAAGAAAAAAAGATTGAATGAAGAAAAATTTATTTTAATGGAAAAGATTGCGTAATATTTTTTAGTGTAAAAAATGCGAATTATTTGATTAAATATCTAAATCAATTTAATGTAAATATTAACAGCCTAAATTTGTCTAAACGCGTGATGAAGATTGCATAAATATAGAATACCCCTCTCAACATCCCAAAATCAAGTTTTCACTATGATAATATTTGTACAATTATAAAAATTTAAAATACAAACATAAAATTCGAACTCTCTTTTTGAGTGTCCTTTTTAACAATATTTCCGTAAACTTGTACAAACACTCATGATAAAATGTTAGTAACAAATCAAAATAAATTAAGAAATATATGTGCATATATGTGTATAAATATATTTATAAAATGGAATTCTCATTAAAGCGTGGGCCCGGATAAAATTTTAAATATTATAAAAAGATTTCGTCATTGCTCGAATTTATTTATTTGTGTTACATATTTATATACATAAAATCCATCTTTTTATTTGTGGAGACCTCAAAAATCGACGGTAATTTTTTCATTGGCGAAGCTTAGAAAAATTATTTTTTATGAACTAAAGGTTTGATTTTGGTACGACTCCATCCAATAGAATTAAATGAAACAACTAGTGAACAACCATCTCTTAAATTTAAATCAAATTCATCCATTCAAGAATCTAAAAAATATAAACATAACACTACAATTATTATTCTTATTCTTATTACTACTACTACTACTACTACGATTGTTACTATTATTATTATTATTATTATTATTATTATTATTATTATTACTATTAGTAGTTACTATTATTATTATTATTATTATTATTATTATTATTATTATTACTATTAGTAGTAGTAGTAGTAGTAATAGTAGTCGTAGTTGTAGTCGTAGTGGTGGTGGTGGTTATTATTATTATTACTATTAGTAGTAGTAGTCGCAGTAGTTGTAGTAGTCGTAGTCGTAGTCGTAGTGGTGGTGGTGGTGTAATATTTCTTTGTTCTTTGTACTTTATAATGGCCACCTTAGTAGAATCAATATGTTCATGGATATGGACTTTAGCTGACTTCTGGTTTAATTTATTCCAGAATTTTATATAAAATATTTTTTTGAGGCATGAAAAATTATTAAGATTTGATTTCACTTCAATGGATCATTTCATTATCCATGGAATAGAGAACTCAATAAAGAAATACATAATAAAAATTTCTTTAAAATAGATATTATCTTTCTCCAATTTTATTAATGTTGGAAATACCTCTACCCATTCAATATATAAACTTTTGAATGATTCTAGTAGAATTTTTATAGATGGTCCATAATAAATTCATCATTGTCCAAACCAATTAGGAATATTTTGAATAAACGTATTATCATAAATTTTTACAAATTATGAGTGTTTTATATTAGGATTTTCATATAAAAGAGCTTTATTAAAGCTTTCAACATAACTCTAGTAATTAAATTTGACTAAATTTTTTTGTTCAGGATGAATATAATCTTTTTCTTTGAGAGTATTGATACCTCATTCTTCTGGAATAAGAATCTTTCTGATAATAACTTTTAAAAAGTTATAAACTTTTCTAGTATTATTAGCTGGATAAAAATGTTGAATTTCAACTGATCTTGTATTAGAGAGTATCATCTCAAAATGCATTGGCGAATGATGTAGTATCTAGGTATCTCTGCATTAATTGTCACGAATTATTTTTCCATTTCAAATCATTTTGATTCAGGATAAGTATTGCCTCATCTATTTTATTTTGTTCATATAATTCTATGTTCTCATTGTTATCATCTGTCAAAGCACTAGAATATGAAGGGGTGTCATTTTCTCCTTTTTTGAATTTACTAAAATCCAAAAATTTCTGGAACATTTGCCGGTCTTTATTAGGATCTGAAGTGCTTGCAATATTTGCAGTTATTAATTTTTGACTTTCTATTTGGACTAGGACATTGCCTCGATCCATTTCTACTCGCCCCCTTCCCCTTTCTCTATTAGAGGATGTTGAAAATTGTGACTTCATCCTGTATAAGAGAAAATATATTAATTTAAATATTCTCGAGTGAGAAAATCGAGAAGACTATTATTAATTTTTTTTAAATATTATATTTTGAATTTAAATGGAGTTAATAAAGCTTGCCATCTTGCAAATATTAATTTAAAAATATCATGTTTACCATCTTTATTAAATATAAATTTTGCTGCTTGACAGTAAGTTTTTATTAAAAACTTTTGATTATATAAATCTCTTTGAAATTTAAAACATATTTTACTGTTCAAGGGATATCTTATGCAATAGTTGCATACTTTTTTTTGGCTATTATTCTATTTTTTTTGAATAAAATTGAACAATATATATTTTTTGATCTTGTGGGAAATATTGGTTTAAAATCCCACCATATTCAATATCAGAAGCATTTGTTTCTACTGTCTTTCTCAATTAGGATTAGCTAATGTAAGGCATGGTAGGTTATTAACCTTTGCTTTAATATTTTTGACTACTTGAGTATGATCTCCAGTCCAAACTTTTGGATTCTTCTTCAATTTATCATATAAAATTGTAAGACCCCGCAAAATTCTAAGCTTAATTTTGTCCTTTAGGTTTGTCAAGGGGTCCCAGACTTAGAATATTTTAGCTAAGTACTAAGACTTAGTGTCATTTTAACCTATGAAGGTTGGCAATATTATTTTGTGACCTTTACATCCATTAAATATTGATGTTTAGGTTGATTCATGATCAGGAATGTCCGTAGGTATTTTCGAACAAGTTTCGGATTTTTTGGATTTCGTTTGAAGCTCCTTTGAAATACCAAAATAGTGAATCAACGTGATCTTGGTGAACCGCATCGACTATCACATTGATTATTATTTTTCTCAGCTGCCAGCGTCAGATTTTAGTGAATCGATGCAAACATGGCATGATGCGTTGGCTATCGCGTCGATGCCATCGATGCACTGCGTCGAACTGTGCGTCGGTAATCCAGTTTTCAGTCATTAAAAGACCGCATTTTTGGGGGTATTTAGGTTTTTTTCCTCGACCCTCATCCCCCAAAACTCAAAATTAAACTCCCTATACAACAAATATAGTCATGCTTTCTCAATGTTGCTCAAGAACAAAACCCTAGAAGATCCAATTTCAAAGCAAAAACTCAAGATTCAACCATAAACTTTTAGAAATTCTTCAACAAAGGTATGTGAAGTGTTCATCCAAGGGTTCCTTCAACCCTTGGAGTCCAAGAATCTCTATTGAACTTCAAGTAATTGATTTTATGATTTCCATGGTTGGAATTAAAGTGTATCCATGATTCCTATTTGGATTAAGTTCCTAATTCATGATTATATAAATATATCTCATATGAAATTGATCATTATGTGTGTAGATTCATGTGAATCCAAGATAAATCCTTGACTTCTGAAATTAGAGATGAATTATGATGCTCACTTGTTGTTCATTACTATGTGCATATACTATGCTCACCAAGTGCTTGATAAATTGTCCATGTGAACTATTAAGAGAATGAAAACATGTCAAGATAGCTTATGTGCAAGTTATATCATGCAAGTGTTTGTCAAAATGCCCCAATGAATGAATGATGATCAAGTTCATAGTTTACATGTTTCATGTTATGCCATGTCTCTTAATTTATGCTATCGAGTCCTGGGGGTACTTGTACCCGATAATTTAGATGATCACCTAGAGCCATGGTCAGTCATAGAATAGTATCAGTCATGACACGATCAGTAGAACTCTCAGTCAGTTACAGAACTCCAAAAAACTCAGTTGAATACATACTAGTCCAGTCTAATTCAGTATCTAGTTCAAACCTCGGTAAACTCAGTCAACTAACAGAATTCAATGGTATTTTGTCAGTCAATGGAACTCAGTGAGCTCAGTTCAGTTAAGCTAAATAGTAATCTCAGTAACCGTTCAGTCCATCCTAGTACATATTAGAAATCAGTTTAGTGTCTATTTAGTTGGGAATAAGATTCAACACCGAGTTAACCTAGGGATGGGGGAATTCCTGTTAGTAGAGGGTTTGACCCTTAGTAGCAATCCATTCATTATAGAACTACGTAGCCAGCGTAGGTTGAGGTATTTTCTTGCCAGACTTTATGAGGGTTGATACTTCTCATCCGAGTTATCCTACCAGCGAGGGTTGACGGAAGAGCTTCCTGTCAGAGAGGGTTAGCTCTCAGCTTGTCCTTTCCCATGACACGGTATTGATACCCTTCCAACTGGGTTATAGGTTGGACGCTAAATTAGTTAGAGAAGGGGCATATCGGTGAGATGTTTACCTTCCACATTTTTAGTTCTAGTCTCAGTCTCAGTTACTCAGGACTATCAAACATAGTCACTCAGCTTAGTATGGAACTCAGTATGGTTTCACACTATTCAAAACTATCAGATACAGTCATTCAGATAATCAATAATAAAGTATCCGTAAACACAGATATCGGTTATCAGTATTCCACATCAGTACTCAGTATTAGCACGATCTCAGTTGAAGTCTATGTATTCATGCATGTAATCTTACTCAGTCATACTCATGTTATTCACTTATTATTGTACATGCATATTAACCCATGCATGTCATCCTACCTCACTGAGAATACCAGTACATTCAAAGTACTGACACATGCTTTTCTTTGCACTATGATGTCTTATATCATAGGTTCAGATGCACGGGCTCCAGAGCACCCTTAGAGTAGAGGTGAGTCCTCATAGTTTGAGGACATGCTTATTATTTACAATACTTTAGTTTTATTTCAGTAGATAGAGTTAGTAGGGGGGATTGTCCCATCAACTCCATAGTTCAGAAAGTTAGAGGCTTTTTCAGACTAGAGTATTTTTAGATAGTTGTTCAGTTTTAAGTACTTATATTTTAGTTTTGGTATTTTGATATTGCATTCTGATTTATTTATAGATTTGAACATTAGGGCATTTGTTTCTTCCTATTTCTGCATAATTACAGTATTTATTACTTAGTTATTACAACAGGTACCAGTCATGGGTTAACTTATGGTCATTTGGGATTATGAGCACCGTGTAGCATCCAGGATACATACTCGGGGGGTTACAAACTTGGTATCAGAGCCTAAGGTTCAATAGTGTCCTAGGAAGTTTGAAAACCGCATCTAGTAGAGTCTTGTGCATGGGTGTGTTGCATGCCACGCTTATGGACAAAAGGCTACGAGATGTTTTAGGAAAAGTCTCCCTTCTTTCAGTATTTAGGCCGTGCGAGTGAGCATGAGCTCCAGTTACACTCTCTTTCTAATCTTAGATTCTTTTCCATTTACAGAATATGCCTCCAAAGAGGACTCAGGGAAGAGGAACATGAGATCAGTCAACCTCTCAGCCCGTTCATCCAGATACTTTGGGCAAATATGTCTCCCACGCGGAGTTCAGAGCAGCCTTCACAACCCTAGATCATTCTGTGGCAGTCCAAAATGAACGTCTAGCTATGGTTCCATCCAACCCAGTGGCCAATACTGTTGCTGCTATGATTTGGGATTTCACCCGAATGAACCCTCCATCATTTACCGGGTCTAAGTCAGATGAGGACCCTTAAGAATTTCTTGATCAGGTGAAGAAAGTTGCCGATATCATGGGGATTACTGTAATTGAGAGCGCTGAGTTAGCCATATATCAGTTACAGGATGTGGCTTACTCATGGTTCAAATAGTGTAAGGTAGAAAGGGCCGCAGATTGAGGGCCCATAGAATAGGAAGAGTTTGCAGTTGCTCTCCTGGATAGGTTCTTCCTACTATAGTTGAGAGAAGTGAAGGTTTTGGAGTTTACAAACCTGAAGCAGGGCAATATGACAATGAAAGAGTATTCTCTCAAGTTTACTCAGTTAGTTAGATATGCCCCATATGTTGTAGCAGATAGCAGAGCGAAGATGAGTAAGTTCATGTCAGAAGTGAATAGCAGTGTGGTTAAGGAGTGTAGGAGCACAATGCTTATTAAGGAGATGGACATATCCAGGCTCATAGTCCATGCTCAGTAGATAGTAGAGGCCAAGAATAAAGAGAAGGAGAGAGAGAATAAGAGGGCGAAAATAAGTAATTTTAATTTCACTCAGCCTAAGTTAGAGGGTGGGAATCGTTCTCAGTTCCACCCAAAATCCTTAGTTCCATCTCCTTTCTCAGCCCGTTCTCCAGTGACAAAATTCATAGATAGCAACCGAGATAGGACCTTAGGCCCTAAACCCCAGGGAAGTGTTGGCAGTGCCATAACTAATCCTCTTTGCCAGAAGTATGGTAGAACCCACCAGGGTATCTGCAGAGCTGGAAGCGATGTGTGTTTTAGATATGGAAAGCCAGTCCACATGGTCAGACAGTGTCCTCAGGTTGGTTCGCAGAGTCAGTATAACTGTCCCCCAGCTCAGTCTGGTCGCCCGAATCAGCAGGGTGCCTCTTCCAGTGCCACCAATGGGCAGCGCCCAAATAGGCTTTATGATCTTCAATCCAGATAGGATCAGTAAAGTTCTCTTGATGTGGTCACTAGTATATTGAAAGTTTTCCATTTACATATTTACGCTTTGCTAGATCCAGGAGCTTTTTTGTCTTTTGTTACTCCATATATAGCAGTTGATTTTGGAGTCAGTCCCAAAATTCTAGTAGAGACCTTCTTAGTCTCTACCCCAGTGGGTAAATCTATCATAGCCCAGTGGGTATATAGGAACTGTCCGGTTATAATATCTCAGAAAGTCACTTCAGCAGATTTAGTCCAATTAGAGATGACTGATTTTGATGTCATTCTCGGCATGGATTATCTTCATTCCTGCTATACCTCAGTCGACTACAGAAATAGAATTTTCCAGTTTCAGTTGCCAAATGAACCCGTCCTAGAGTGGAAGGGTAGTACTTCAACATGTAGGGTCAACTTATTTCTTACCTTCGGGCTAGAAAGATGATATCTAAGGGATGTGTCTACCATCTTGTTCGAGTTTAGGAATCTAGTTCAAAAATCCCTACTCTTGAATCAGTGTCAGTAGCTTGTGAATTTCCAGATGTGTTTCCCGAAGATCTTCTCGGAGTTTCTCCCGAAAGTGAAATTGATTTCGGAATTGATCTTCTCCCAGATACTCAGCCCATATCTATCCCTCCATATAGAATGGATCCAGCAGAACTCAGAGAATTAAAGAAATAGTTAAAGGATCTCTTAGATAAGGGATTCATCAGACCCAGTGTGTCCCCATGGGGTGCACCAATTTTATTCATGCTTAAGAAAAATGGTTCCCTCAGAATGTACATAGATTACCGTCAATTAAGCAAAGTTATAGTCAAGAGTAAGTATCCACTCCCCAAAATTGATGAATTGTTTGACCAACTTCAGGGTGCCAGTTATTTCTCTAAGATAGATCTCAGATCAGGCTATCATTAGCTCAGAGTCAAGGAAAGTGACATCCCAAAAATAGCTTTCCAAACTCGGCACGATCACTTTAAATTTTTAGTCATGTCCTTTGGTCTTACCAATGCCCCAGCAACCTTCATAGACTTGATGAACCGTGCGTTCAAGCAGTACTTGGACATGTTCATCATAGTCTTCAGAGATGACATTCTTGTTTACTCCTGTAGTGAATATGATCATGCAGACCATCTCAGAATAGTATTGCAGACTCTCAAAAACCATCAGCTATTCCCCGTATTCAGTAAGTGCAAATTTTGGCTAATTTCATTAGCATTCCTTGGCCATATAATTTCCGGTGATGACATTTGAGTTGATCCCTAAAAGACCGAAGCAGTGAGAAACTGATCCAGTCCTATCTCTCTATTAGATATCAGGAGTTTATTGGGTTTTGCTGGCTATTATCGTCACTTTATTGAGGGATTTTTGTCTATTGCATCCCCTATGTCTAGATTGACTTAGAAGAAAGTCAGGTTCCAGTGGTCAGATTCTTGTGAGAAGAGTTTTCAGGAGTTGAAGACTCGACTCACCACAACTCCAGTGTTGACCCTACCAGATGGTTCTAACGATTTTGTTGTGTACTGTGATGCTTCCAGAGTCGTATTGGGTTATGTTTTGATGCAGAGAGGTAAGGTCATAGCCTATGCCTCTATATAACTTAAGCCCCATGAGAAGAACTATCCTAATCATGACCTTGAGTTAGTAACTGTAGTTTTTGCCTTAAAGATTTGGAGGCATTATTTATATGGTGCGCACGTTGATGTGTTCACTGATCATAAGAGCCTGCAGTATGTGTTCTCTCATAAAGACCTCAACCTCCGTCAGAGAAGGTGGTTGGAATTATTAAAATACTATGACATGAGTGTTCTAGATCATCCGGGCAAGGCCAATGTAGTGGATGACGCTCTTAGTAGAATGACTATGGTTAGTGTTTCCCATGTTGAGAATAGTAAGAAGAAGTTAGCCCAGGAAGTTCATCCTCTAGCCCGAATAGGTGTTCGCTTAGTCGATTCAGCATAAGGTAATGTATGGGTGCAGAGTAGCTCAGAATCATCCCTAGTTTCCGAAGTGAAGGATAAACAGGATAGGGATCCCAGTCTAGTCCAGTTAAAGGAATCAGTCAAAAATTAGAAGATAGAGGTTTTCTCCGAAGGGGGAGATAGTGTTTTGCATTGTCAGGGTAATTTGTGTGTACTAGGTGTAGATGACTTAAGGCAGCAAATTCTCGCAGAGGCACATGGTGCGTGTTACTCTATTCATCCAAGGTCCACGAAGATGTACCGCGATTTGTGGGAGATCTTTTGGTGGAGTGGAATGAAAAGAGACATTAAGTGCTCAACATGTTAGTAGGTTAAGATTGAGCATCAGAGGCCTAGTTGGTCTATCCAAAAGTTTGGTATTCTCACCTGGAAATGAGAAGAAGTGAACATGGACTTTGTGATGGGCTTGCCTCGTTCTCATCGTAAGCATGATTTAGTTTGGGTTATTGTAGACAGGATGACCAAATCAGCTCATTTCCTTCAAGTTCATACCTCCTATTCAGCTGAGGATTATGCCAAACTCTCTATCAGGGATTTGGTCAAATTTCATGGTGTTCCATAGTCCATTATCTTACATAGAGGTACCCAGTTAACCTCTTATTTATGGAAAGTATTCCAAAAGGGTCTTGGTACCTGAGTTCATCTCAGTACAGCCTTTCACCCTCAGAAAGATGGTCAAGAAGAGAGGACCATTCAGACCTTATAAGATATGCTGTGAGCATGTGTGATAGACTTTAAAGGTAGTTGGGATGACCACTTGCCTTTGGTTGAGTTCGCATATAATAACAACTATCACTCCAGTATTCAGATGGCTTCATTTGAGGAGATTTATGGGAAGAGGTGTAGATATCCTATTAGTTAGTTTGAAGTGTGCGAGGTCACAGTGGTAGGTACTGACTTGGTGTTTGTGTAATACCCCAATCATTTCTTAAGCCTAAATCCGTCTTTTAAGTGGATATGTATGACTTCCAAAGTGATTGATGTTTAAACCATGTTGTATTTCTCTAATTTCTACATTTTCTCATGTAGAGCATTGAATAAGATTTCCATCGATACCAATTTCATCAAAATCCAATAATGGATGAGTGAGTTATGGCCGTTTTACTCAATTGTATCAGATCGCCCAGGTTTGACAGTCGACCTGGTGGACCGTCAGGTCCCTGGTGGACCATCAAGTGCCCCGTCAAGCCAAGGAAATGACTCATTTTTCAGGCCATCGTACGACAGCCAAGTTGGTGGATCATCAAAAAGTTGATGGACCGTCAAGGGATCCGTCAGGTCGAGACAGAATGTCTCATTTCTGGTCCTCGAGTGACGAACGACTTGGTGGACCGTCAGTTTCCTGACGGAACATCACTTTGAACGTCACGTTGAGGTAGAACGTTACAGTTTTGGCACTCGAGTGACGGATGATCTGGTGGACCATCAGGATACTTGATGGACCGTCAGATCGACCGTCACAGGCCCCGATCAGCAAATTTCAGCATTTTCAAAAAAGGGCATTTTGGTCATTTCCTCCCCATATGGTCTTATATATATATCAAAGTGGAGAAGAGCAACTCATTTCCTTCTCCTTTCTCTTCCAATCTTCCAAGAATCTCCTAGAAACTAGGGTTTCTATAAGATCCAAAATCCTAATCCTCTTCCAAGAAATTCAGAAAATCTTCCATGACTTTCTCCAAGTTGTTCAAGAACTAAGTTTCCCAAGTCAAAGGTATCAAGAATCTTGTCCTAAAAGTGTGAGAAGAGTTCCAAACAAGTTTTCACATCTTCAAATCAAAATCCAAGGTATGTGGGGTTTGAACAAGAACACTCCTTTCGTTCTTGTGCCTAAAGATTTACTTTCTATTATTGATTTACATGATTTTGCAAGTGGGTTTACACACAACTTTCTTTATGTATGATTTATGAGACTTGAGTTGAATAAGCTTGATATTTATGATTATTTCACCATCATGCTTCTTAAAGTAAGTATTTATTCCATGAGATGTATATTGTCATTATATATTGATGATTTCTAAGTGATTTATGATAAGTGTCAAAATTTGTGTTTTTCTATGAGAAATTTGACTATTGGATATATATATATATATCGATATTTGAATTGAAAGTCAAGAATGAGTTTGATGATGTTTCCTTGAAGCTTTGGCATTTGAAATGATTTGATAAGAAAATGTACTTGATGTTGAGAAACATTGTTTGAATTTGAGTCGAGTTAGGAATCCACAGTCGTATATGATTTACCGATGAGGTATACTATTGTTTTGGTTATCATGATAGACCCATGAGTTGATATTGATTGTGGTGGATTTCCTAACACGTTCTGAGCTGAGTCTGGGAGGAGTATTTAGCACCGAGCGGGAAATTTGGTATTTCCCCAGAACTACATGCCACCGTAGGATTGATGTTGATAGTTGTGGGCCAAAGGCCGAGTATGAGATTGTGATGATGAGATTGAGGTTGTACTCCCTGGCAAGAGTACGACACCCCTGCCAATGTGGGGTTCTCTTCTTAGAAGGGCAAAACGTTGGACTCTATGCGGCTCACATGGTGTAGTTATGTCAGTTATAAGAAACTCCCACGTCCATAATGATCTAAGTACCATGAGTTACTGAGTCACTCTAAGTCATGAATCAAAGAGTTTGAGTTGAGTTAAATGATTTATGAGATTTATAAAGCATATGTTATTTCTAATGACTTACGGAAATGATGTTTTAAAAAATTCATGCGAAGAGAGTTATTGTTGTCAGCATGCATGATTTTCTTATACATTTATGATATTATTTAAAATGTTGCATCCACACCTACATACCCAGTACATTCCCAAGTACTGACTCCCATACTCTTTTGTACTCTATATTTCCTCATGATATAGGTTCAGGTGCTCAGTCTTAGCAGCGACAGTGATCTTTGAGTACCTTCATCTATATTTCTGCGGTTGGTGAGTCCTCATGGTTCGAGGACCTGTGTCTCTAATTTTTTCTGGTTAATAGATGGTTGTTTACTTTCAGTTCAGTATGAGTCAGTTGGGGATCTATCCCAATGGCTCCTCAGTCCTATATAGTAGAGGCTTTGTCAGACTAGTGTACCCGCGTGTACAAAGATTTCAGTATTTTGTTTGTAAAGGATAGTATTACTTCATGTTTCAGTATGTTCATGACATGGTTATTCCTCTTTATCTTAGCATGATTTGTGCTATAATGAGTTCTGAAAGAGATGACAAGCTTAGAGGGTTAGCTTGAGGCCACGTGTGGCCTTGAGTACCATGTGACGTCTCGGGATAGGTTCTTGGGGCGTTACAAGCTTGGTATCAGAGCCTAAGGTTCAAGGAGTCCTAGGGAGTCTGACAAGATGCGTTACGTAGAGTCTTGATCATTGGTGTGTAGCGCACCACATCTATGAGCAAGAGGCTACGGGACATTTTAGGAAAAGTTATTTCTTTCTTTCAAGAGTCTATCGTGCCTATAACTGTTTCTCTCTGCTGTTATTTGGTGCCCTCTTATGATAAAAAATACCTCCTTGTAGAGCTCACAGAAACAACGAACGACCTCAACCCATTGATCCTTTAGGTGAGATGGTGTCCCATGCTAAATTTCAGGCAGCTTTCCAAGCGCTAGCCCAGGTGGTCACCGCCAACGCTCAAGCCAACACCCAAGCTACTGTTCCACCTCCACAAGTGAATAATTCCGCTGCAGCCCGAGTTCGTGACTTTATGCGAATGAATCCACCTGAGTTATTTGGGTCAAAAGTAGGTGAAGACCCACAAATATATTTAGATAAAGTGAGAAAGATCACTCAGATTATGCACATAACTGAGGAGGAGAGTGTTGAATTAGCTTTTTATCGAATAAAAGATGTTGCTTATGATTGGGTGGAGATGTGGAGGAAGAGTAGAGGGGAGAATGATACTCCTGTGACTTATGCCTTCTTAGACAGATTTTTTTCCCCGGATCTCAGGGAAGCAAAATTAGAAGAATTTATGAATTTGAGACAGGGCCCCATGATAGTTAAGGAGTATTTCCATAAGTTTAATCAGTTATCTAAGTATGCTCCCGGTATGATGGCTGATTCTAGAACAAGTATGAGTAAGTTCTTGGCTGGTGTATCTGGTTATGTTGTGAAAGAGTGTAGATCCGCTATGCTTAATAGGGACATGGACCTTTCAAGACTAATGATTCATGCTCAGCAGATTAAAGCAGACAAAGTGAAGGAGAGAGTGAAAGTGAGAGGGAATAAGAGAGCTAGATCAGAGTAGCAGGGGTATAGTCAGGCTAGATTTTCAGGAGGGATTCACCCTCAGTTCCAGAGCCGTTCTCTTGTGCCCGCGCCTTCATCAGCCAGTACTCCTGCATTCAGAATTAGGCCAGAGTAGGGTAATAGGCCTACTATGTCCAGGTCCCAAGATAGTGTGAGTAACAAACCTCGTCTTCCCCCATGTCCGAAGTGTGGTAGAGACTATCTCGGTGAGTGATTAGTCAGTCAGAAGGGTTGTTTTGGTTGCGGTAAGTTGGGACACAAGTTCAGGGATTACCCTAATGCTAGACAGAAGAGCCGCGATGTTTGTCCCCAGAGTCAGGCTATTAGTGTTCCATACCCTGTAGTTCGTCCTAATCCTCTTCAGGGTGCCTCTTCTAGTACTGCAGGTGGTCAGCGGCAGAATCGCTTTTATGCTATACCATCCCTCCAGGAGCAGGAGGATTCACCAGATATTGTTACTGGTACGCTTCGTGTATTTCATTTTGATGTGTATGTGTTGCTGGACCCTAGGTTAAGTCTTTCTTATGTGACTCCATTGGTGGCTGAGAATTTTGAAATCAGTGCTGAAAAGGTTTTCGAGCCTTTTCTAGTCTCTACACCAGTCGGTGAATTTGTTGTTGCTAAGCAAATATATAAGAAGTGCCCTATCACTGTTCTTAATAGAGTCATGTTTGCATATTTGATTGAGCTAGACATGGTTGATTTGGATATTATTTTGGGTATGGATTGGCTAAGCTCTTGTTATGCGTCTATAGACTGTCGTACCCGGGTAGTCAAGTTTCAGTTTCCCAATGAGCCAGTCTTTGAGTGGTTCGGAAATTCTGTATCTCCTAAAAGTCATTTCATATCCTATCTAAAACCTAGGAAATTGATATCCAAGGGTTGTATCTATCATTTAGTTCGATTTAAGGACACTAAGTTTGAGACTCCAACTATTAAGTCTCTTAGTGTTGTCAATGAGTTTCCTGATGTTTTCCCGGAAGATCTCCCAAGGGTACCTCCCGATAGAGAGATAGAATTCAGAATTGATATTCTCCTTGATACACATCCTATTTCTATTCCTCCGTATCATATGGCCCCCGCAGAACTTAAGGAGTTGAAAGAGCAACTCAAAGATCTTCTTGATAAGGGTTTTATAAGGCCTAGTGTGTCTCTCTGGGGTGCACCCGTGCTATTTGTGCGAAAGAAAGATGGTTCATTGAGCATGTGCATTGACTATCATCGTCTTAACAAGGTCACAGTCAAGAACAAGTACCTTCTTCCAAGAATTGATGAGCTACTTGATCAGCTGCAAGGTGCCAGCTACTTCTCGAAAATAGATTTGAGATCCGGTTATCACCAACTTAAAGTCAGAGAGTGTGATATTCCAAAGATGGCTTTCTGCACTCATTATGGTCATTTTGAATTCTTGGTCATGTCCTTCAGTCTAATGAATGGCCCGACAACTTTTATGGACCTCATGAATCGAGTGTTCAGACAGTACCTAGATATATTCGTTATTGTGTTCATAGATGATATTCTTATATACTCCCGAAGTGAGAACGACCATGCAGATCATCTTCGAATTGTCTGACAGATCCTTAGGGATCAACAGTTGTTTGCCAAATTTAGCAAGTGTGAATTCTGGCTAAGGTCAGTTGCTTTTCTGGGTCATATTATTTCTTCTGATGGTATTCGAGTTGATCCTCAAATGGTAGAAGCTGTGAAGAATTGACCTAGACCTATTTCCCCATCGGATATTAGGAGTTTCTTGGGTCTAGCTGGCTACTACCATCGTTTTGTCGAAGGTTTCTCTTCCATTGCTGCTCCTTTGACCTGGTTGACCCAAAAGAAGGTTAAATTCCAGTGGTTAGATTCTTGTGAGAAGATTTTTCAGGAGTTGAAGACTTGACTCACTTCAGCCCCTGTGATGACCCTGCCTAATGGTGCAGATGATTTTGTGGTATATTGTGATGCTTCCAGAATTGGTTTGGGTTATGAGTTGATGCAGAAGGGTAAAGTTATAGCCTATGCTTCCCGGCAGTTGAAACCTCATGAAAAGAATTATCTGACCCATGACCTCGAGTTAGCTGTAGTGATTTTTGCTTTAAAAATTTGGAGACACTATTTGTACGGTGTTCATATTGATGTCTTTACGGATCATAAGAGTTTACAGTATGTGTTCACTTAGAGAGAGTTGAATCTTCGACAAAGGCGATGGTTAGAATTACTAAAGAATTATAATATGAGTGTGTTATATCACCCGGGTAAGGCCAATGTAGTGGCAGATGCTCTTAGCAGGTCGTCCATGGGTAGTGTAGCACATGTCGAGGAAGATAAGAGGGACTGAGCCCATGAAGTGCATCGTTTGGCTAGGTTTGGTGTTAGATTGCTTGACTCAGCTGAGGGTAATGCTTGGGTCCAAAGTAGTTCCGAATCTTCCCTAGTTTCTGAAGTGAAGGAGAAGCAGGATACAGATTGTCGTTTGGTCGAACTGAAAGAATCAGTTAAAGACCAAAAGGTGGAGGTTTTCTCCCAAGGGGGAGATTGTGTATTGAGATTTCAAAATAGATTGTGTGTGCCTGATGTTGATGATCTAGGCAGAGAATTATGGCTGAGGCGCATGGCGCACAGTATTTTATTCATCCCGATGCTACTAAGATGTACCGCAATTTGCGGGAAATTTATTGGTGGAATGGTATGAAAAAAGATATAGCGAAGTTCGTAGAAAGGTGTGCAACTTGTCAGCAGGTAAAGATAGAGCACCAAAGACCCGATGGTGTGATGCAAGAATTTAATATTCCTACTTGGAAGTGGGAAGTGGTGAACATGGATTTCGTGATTGGTTTACCTCTTTCTCGTCGTCATCATGATTCTATTTGGGTTGTTGTAGACAGGTTGACTAAGTCAACATATTTTCTGCCAGTACATACATCTTTCACGGCGGAGGACTATGCTAAGCTGTATATTCGAGAGTTAGTCAGGTTGCATGGAGTTCCGTTGTCTATCATCTCCGATAGAGGTACTCAGTTAACTTCTCAGTTTTGGAGAGCCTTCCAGAAGGGTCTTGGTACCCAAGTTCATCTTAGATCCGCTTTTCATCCGCAGAACGATGGTCAAGCTGAGAGGACTATTCAGACTTTGGAGGATATGTTGAGGGGTTGTGTTCTTGATTTCAAAGGAAGTTGGGATGAACATTTACCGTTGATTGAATTTGCTTACAACAATAGTTTTCATGCTAGCATTGGAATGGCTCCATTTGAAGCTTTGTATGGGAGAAGATGTAGATTGCCCATAGGTTGGTTCAAAGTAGGTGAAGCTGCTGTGGTTGGACCTGATGCTGTATATGAGGCTATGGAGAAAGTTAAGTTAATTTGGGAGAGGTTAAAGACAGCCCAGAGTCGTCAGAAGTCATATGCAGATGTGAGAAGAAGATCTCTTGAGTTTGACGTTGATGATTTGGTGTATTTGAAAATCTCACCCATGAAAGAAAGGGGTGAAAAGATTTGGAAAGAAAGGAAAGCTGAGTCCCAGATATATTGGCCCTTATAGAGTTTTGGATCGTGTTGGGAAAGCAGCTTATGAGGTTGAGTTGCCTACAGAATTGTCAGCTGTCCATCCTGTGTTTCATGTTTCTATGCTCAAGAAACACATTGGAGACTCTGTTGTTGTTGATCCGTCGGAAGGTTGTGATATTCAGGATAGCCTTTCGTATGATGAAATCCCAGTTGAAATCCTAGATTATCAAGTTCGTAGACTGAGGAACAAGGAAGTTTCCTTGGTTAAAGTTCTGTGGTGAAATCAATCAGTAGAGGGTGCCACTTGGAAAGCAGAGGCAGACATGCGAGCTAGTTACCCTTATCTTTTCTCCACGAGTTCGAATCAAGCTGAAGATACTATTACCTTAATTGAGTTTCCTCCTAATCTAATGTATTCAGCTATATGGTTATTCCATTTATGATTCGTGCATTTGGTGAAGGACTCAAAAGTTTAGAGTAAAGTGAGCCCTTAGATGTGAGTCATTCCATCTATTCATCCTCATTTTCTCTTGTTCTTGGCCTATTTGGCAACATTCGAGGACGAATGTGTCCAAAGGGGAGATATTGTAATACCCCGATCGTTTCTTAAGCCTAAATTCATCTTCTGAGTGGATATGTATGACTTCCAAAGTGATTGACGTTTAAACAATGTTGTATTTCTCTAATTTCTACTTTTTGTCATGTAGAGAATTGAATAAGTTTTCCATCGATACCAATTTCATCAAAATCTGATATCGGATGAGTGAGTTATGGCCGTTTTACTCAACGGTATCAGATCGCCCAGGTTTGACGGTCGACCTGGTGGACCGTCAGGTCCCTGGTGGACCATCAAGTGCCCCGTCAAGCCAAGGCAGTGACTCATTTTTTAGGCCATCGTGCGATGACCAAGTCGGTGGGTCGTCAAAAAGTTGACGGACCGTCAAGGGGTCCGTCAGGTCGAGACAAAATGTCTCATTTCTGGCCCTCGAGTGATGAACGACTTGGTGGACCGTCAGTTTCCTGAAGGACTGTCACTTCGACCATCACATTGAGGCAGAACATTCCAGTTTTGGCACTCGAGTGACGGACGATCTGGTGGACCGTCAGGAGACTTGACGGACCGTCAGATCGACCGTCACAGGCCCCGATCAGTAAATTTCAATATTTTCAAAAAATGGCATTTTAGTTATTTCCTCCCCATGTGGTCTTATATATATATCAAAGTGGAGAAGATCCACTCATTTCCTTCTCCTTTCTCTTCCAATCTTACAAGAATCTCCTAGAAACTAGGGTTTCTACAAGATCCAAAATCCAAATCCTCTTCTAAGAAATTCAGAGAATCTTCCATGAATTTCTCCAAGTTGTTCAAGAACTAAGTTTCCCAAGTCAAAGGTATCAAGAATCTTGGTCTAAAAGTGTGAGAAGAGTTCCAAACAAGTTTTCACATCTTCAAATCAAAATCCAAGGTATGTGGGGTTTGAACAAGAACACTCCTTTCATTCTTGTGCCTAAAGATTTACTTTCTATTATTGATTTACATGATTTTGCAAGTGGGTTTAACCCCAAATTTCTTTATGTATTATTTATGAGACTTGAGTTCAATAAGCTTGATATTTATGGTTATTTCACCATCATGCTTCTAAAATTAAGTATTTATTCCATGAGATGTATATTGTCATTATATATTAATGATTTCTAAGTGATTTATGATAAGTGTCAAGATTTGTGTTTTTCTATGAGAAATTTGACTATTGAATATATATATATATATCGATATTTGAATTGAAAGTCAAGAATGAGTTTGATGATTGATAACGCTCAATCTACAGCTCTCGTAGGAGTGTAAAGCGGTCGTTAGCAAATATAGAACCCAACCTGGGTTGGGTATCGATCCCACAGGGAATAGCTTGGTCAACAAGTAAGCAACGATTACTAGACTTTTAGTGCAAGTCTCGTAAGAAGGGGGGAATTGTATTGTGAAAGTAATGTAACCAAAATAAGAGAGTAAAGCAGAAAATAGCAAAGTAAAAAGAAAGAATGTTTAGTAGGTTGTGAAACAATGAGAATTGAGGAGTTGGGGTTATGTCCACCTTCTGAGTTATACATCTCTATTGACTATGAGTGTGTTGAATTCAGACATGCATGTGCTTATAGAGAATTGTATTCGATGGTAAATCCAGGCGTCTTTCGACCTATTCGAGGATTATTTCACTTTAACTCTTTTGAGCTTAAAGCGTGTCTAACGGTACGAATTCTCCAAGAGGTTAATCCAGTTACGGCACTAACTTTTTAATAGGGGATGGGACCCTACTACCTTGACATTATCTCTTTTCCAGACAGATAACCTTTCTTTCGAACAAGTTAAATATTATACTGGCGTATTCTTGCGTTTGCAACCACAAAGAATTTAGATTAAGATGAAGAGAATAATGATATAAGCAACATACGTGTCACGAACTCACAAACTCACAGCAATAAATAGTATCTCATTCGGCTTCCATAACCCCAACAGAGAAGTTTAGTTACCCATGAGTGCGAAGGAAATCACAATTGACATTGTTGTTATACCACAATAAAGATTTCACGTTTGTAATGGTGTGGTAGGCGTTAGGCGTGAATCCCTTAGCAAAGTAACGTTTCTCTTGTTGTGGAATTTAAGAATAGATGAATAGAAGAAGAAAATAGAATTAATGGAAGAATGATTGTTTAGAACTAGAATGTCTTAGAAGTAGAATAGAATAGAATTGAATGTAAGAAGATGTTTTTAAATCTCTAGCAAGATAGGGTATTTATAATACCCATATCCTATTCCTACTAAGCTAATGAAATGCTTAACCAAATCCTACTAAGCTAATGAAATACTTAACCCAATTGTACTAGGTTAATGTATCATTATCCTAATCCTAATAAGCTAATGAAATACTTAACCCAATTGTACTAGGTTAATGTATCATTATCCTAATCCTAATAAATTACTGCTAGTCCCCAAAGTCTTCAGAAATGTTGTTTTAGCCCGGGACAAAATTTCTATGCGCCATCTTTAGTCCTTGGCGTGCCATCTTTAGTCCTTGGCGTCCAAGATTGGCTTTTCTCCTTTCGTGAAGCTTTCTTTGGCGTCAAGTTATCCATGAAATGCTGAATTCTGCATCATTTATACCTGAAACTTTGCTAATCATGTTCGTTAGCTCACTTACAGGAAAAAGGACTAAAAGTGCATGAAGTATATAATTTGTTCTCAAAACTAGGCTAAAATATGGGCAAAATATAGTGCTATAGGCGTGTAAATTCGCCTATCATCAATGATGTTTCCTTGAAGCTTTGGCATTTGAAATGATTTGATAAGCAAATGTACTTGATGTTGAGAAACATTGTTTGAATTTGAGTCGAGTTAGGAATCCACAGTCGTATATGATTTACCGATGAGGTATACTATTGATTTGGTCATCATGATAGACCCATGAGTTGATATTGATTGAGGTGGATTTCCTAACGCGTTCTGAGCTGAGTCTGGGAGGAGTATTTAGCATCGAGTGGGAATTTTGGTATTTCCCCAGAACTACATGCCACCGTAGGATTGATGTTGATAGTTGTGGGCCAAAGGTCGAGTATGAGATTGTGATGATGAGATTGAGGCTATACTCCCTGGCAAAGTACGACACCCCTGCCAATGTGGGGTTCTCTCCTTAGGAGGGCAAAACGTTGGACTCCATACGGCTCATTATGGTGTAGTTATGTCGGTTATAAGAAACTCCCACGTCCATAATGATCTAAGTACCATGAATTATTGAGTCACTCTAAGTCATGAATCAAAGAGTTTGAGTTGAGTTAAATGATTTATGAGATTTATGAAACATATGTTATTACTAATGACTTACGGAAATGATGTTTTAAATAATTCAAGCGAAGAAAGTTATTATTATCAGCATTCTTATACATTTATGATATTATTTAAAATTTTGTATCCACCTCCACATACTCAGTACATTCCCAAATACTGACTCCCATACTCTTTTGTACTCTATATTTCCTTATGATATAGGTTCAGGTACTCAGTCTCAGCAGCGACAGTGATCTTTGAGTACCTTTATCTATATTTCTGCGGTTGGTGAGTCCTCATGGTTCGAGGACCTGTGTCTCCAATTTTGTCAGGTTAATAGATGGTTGTTTACTTTCAGTTCAGTATATGTCAGTTGGGGATCTGTCCCAATGGCTCCTCAGTCCTATGTAGTAGAGGCTTTGTCAGACTAGTGTACCAACATTTATAGAGATTTCAGTATTTTGTTTGTACAGGGCAGTATTACTTCATGTTTCAGTATGTTCATGACATGGTTATTCCTCTTTATCTTAGCATGATTTCCGCTATAATGATTCTGAAAGCGATGACAATCTTAGAGGGTTAGCTTGAGTCCACGTGTGTCCTTGAGTACCATGTGACGTCTCGGGATAGGTTCTTGGGGTGTTACAGTTTGATACCTTAGAGAAGGTCCAGTTGATCAGGGAAAGGCTTAAAACAGCTCATAGCTAGCTGAAATCGTATGCAAATGTTCGCAGAAAGGATATCGAGTTAGAGATTGGTGACTATGTGTACTTAAAGATCTCTCTTATGAAATGAGTGAAGCATTTTGGCAAGAAAGGGAAACTCAGTCCCCGATATGTCGGTCCTGACCAAATTCTCAGCTATTTCGAAAAGGTAGCTTACGATCTTGAGTTACCTTCATATTTATCTCCGTTCATCTAGTGTTCCATGTCTCCTTGCTAAAGAAATGCATAGGTGACCCATCAGTCGTAGTCCCTATCGAGGGAATAGATATTCAAAACAACCTCTCTTATGAAGAGATCCCAGTCGAAATCCTTGACTATCAGATTCATAGACTGAGGAACAAAGAAGTTCCTCTAGTCAAAGTTCTTTGGCAGAATCAGTCCGTTGAGGGAGCTACTTGGAAAGCAAAAGCATACATACGAACCAAGTATCCTCATCTATTCTCCGCTAATCCAGACTCAGCTCAAGGTAATAATTTCCTTAAGCTTAATCAATTTCATGTTCAGATTTCAGTTACAAACTTGGTATCAGTTACTATTGTATGTTCAGTTATACGTTCATGAGCTAGTTCAGTCATGTATCCATGCATCAGATATGCATGTTCAGTACATAAATTCAGTTTATCAGTAATCCCAGTTATGCATTCATGAATGATGTTCTGCTATATCCATGCATCAGATATACATGTTCAGTATGATAAATTAGAATACCAATATCAGTCATATAGTCATGTTCCAGATGTTCATTTCCAGTAAGTAAGTCAGTCTCTCAGTATTTTCAGTGTCAGCAGTATCATTTAAGGATGAATGTTCCCAAGGGGGAGATAATATAAGACCCCGCAAAATCCTAAGCTTAATTCAATCCTTTAAACTTGTTAAGGGGTCCCAGACTTAGAATATTTTAGCTAAGTACTCAGACATAGTGTAATTTTAACCTATGAAGGTTGGAAGTCTTATTTCACAACCTTTACATCCATTAAATGTTGATGTTTAGGTTGATTCATGATTAGGAATATCCGTAGTGTTTTCGGACAAGTTTTGGATTTTTCGAACTTCGTTTGATGCTCCTTTGAAATTCCAAAATAGTGAATCAACGCGATCTTGGCGTGCCGCATCGACTATCACATTGATTATTATTTTCCCCAGCTGCCAGCTTCCAATTCCAGTGAATCGATGCGAACATGGAGCGATGCGTTGGCCATCGTATCGACCTGCGCGTCGTAACCCAATTTTCAATCATTAAAATACCACATTCTTGGGGGTATTTAGTTCTTTTCCCTCGACCCTCAGCCCCCAAAACACAAAATTAAAGTCCCTATAGAGCAAATATAGTCATTCTTTCTCAAAGTTGCTCAAGAACAAAACCCTAGAAGATCCAATTTCGAAGCAAGAACTCAAGATTCAACCATAAGCTTTCAGAAATTCTTCAACAAAGGTATGTGAAGTGTTCATCCAAGGGTTCCTTCCACCCTTGGAGTCCAAGAATCTCCTTTGATCTTCAAGTAATTGATTTTATGATTTCCATGGTTGGAATTAAAGTGTATCCATGATTGCTATTTGGATTAAGTTCCTAATTCATGATTATATAAATATATCTCATATGAAATCGATCATTATGTGTGTAGATTCATGTGAATCCAAGATAAATCCTTGACTTGTGAAATTAGAGATGAATTATGATGCTCACTTGTTGTTCATTACTATGTGCATATACTATGCTCACCAAGTGCTTGATAAATTGTCCATGTGAACTATTAAGAGAATGAAAACATGTCAAGATAGCTTATGTGCAAGTTATATCATGCAAGTGTTTGTCAAAATGCCCTAATGAATGAATGATGATCAAGTTCATAGTTTACATGTTTCATGTTATGCCATGTCTCTTAATTTATGCTATTGAGTCCTGGGGGTACTTTTACACGACAATTTAGTTGATTACCTAGAGCTATGGCCAGTCATAGAATAGCATCAGTCACGACATGATCAGTACAACTCTCAGTCAGTTACAGAACTTAGAAAAACTCAGTAGAATCCTTACTAGTCCAGTCTAATTCAGTATCTAGTTCAGACCTCGGTAAACTCAGTCAGCTAACAGAATTTAGTAGTATTCTATCAATCAATGGAACTCAGTGAAATCAGTTCAGTTAAGCTAAATAGTAATCTCAGTAACCGTTCAGTCCATCCTAGTACAGACTATAAATCAATTTAGTGTCTATTCAGTTGGGAGTAGAATTCAACACTGAGTTAACCTAGGGATGGTGGTATTCCTTCCAGTAGATGGTTTGACCCTTAGTATCAATCCCTGCATTACAGAACTATACAGCCAGTGTAGGTTGAGGTATCTTCCTCCCAGACTTTATGAGGGTTGGTACTTCTCATCCGAGTTATCCTGCCAGTGAGGGTTGACAGAAGAGCTTCTTGTCAGAGAGGGTTAGCTCATAGCATATCTTTACCCATGGTATGGTATTGGCACCCTTCCAACTGGGGTTATAGGTTGGACCCCAAATCAGTTAGAGAAGGGGCATGTCGATTAGATGATTACCTCCCACAATTTCAGTTCCAGTTTCAGTTTCAGAATAGAACTCTTATCAGTTCTACAGATTCAAGACTATCAGACATAGTCACTCAGCTCAGTACGAAACTTAGTATGGTTCCACAGTATTCAAAACTGTCAGATACATTTATTCAGATAATTAGTAATACAGTATTTATAAACACAGATATCGATTATCAGTATTCCGCATCAGTACTCAGTAATAGCACGGTCTCAGTTACAGTCTATGTATTTATGCATGTACTCTTACTCATTCATACTCATGTTATTTAGTTATTATTGTTCATGCATATGAACCCATGCATATCATCCTACCTCACTTAGCATAATAGTACATTCAAATTACTGATGCATGCTTTTATTTGCGCTATGATGTCTTATATCATAGGTTCAGACGCACGGGCTCCAGAGCACCTTTAGCAGTTCAGATTCTCAACTTTCAGAGTAGTGGTGAGTCCTCATAGTTTGTGTACATGCTTATTATTTACAGTACTTTAGTTTTATTTTAGTAGATGGAGTTAGTTGGGGGCTTGTCCCATCAACTCCACAGTTCAGACAGTTAGAGGCTTTTTCAGACTAGAGTATTTTCAGATAGTTGTTCAGTTTTCAGTACTTACATTCTATTTTTGTATTTTGATACCGCATTTAGATTTATTTACAGATTTGAACCTTGGGGCATATGTTTTCTCCTATTTTCGTATAATTACAGTATTTATAACTTAGTTATTGCAACAGGTACCAGTCATGAGTTAGCTTGTGGTCCTTCGGAATTATGAGCACCGTGTAGCATCCATGGTACAGACTCGGGGCATTACAAAAATAAATGTATCCTTAGAAAGATCCTTTATAAAAGAAGAAATCAAATTTAGACTTCCAAAAAATCTCTGTAGTTAGGTTTTATCAGTTATAACTTCAGGAAATTTTGAAGCAAACTCAATTCTTTTATTTATGGAAATTATTTTACCATTTTTAATATTATGTCCTAAAAATTTAACTTTTGCTTGGAAAAAAAACATCTTGGGTTTAGATATTACCCATTCCGTATAATAATCTTTTTGAATAAATCTAGATCTTTGAAGTGCATTTCTGTTATTTTTGAAAATACTAGTATTTCATCAATATAAACTATTATAAAAGTGCTATAGAGCATGAAAATATCATTCATAATATTTTGAAATTCAGAGGGAGCACTTTTTAATCTAAAGGGCATAACATTCCATTCAAATTGACCCATGGATATATTAAAAATAGTTTTATATTTATCTACTTTGGCAATTTGAATTTTCCAATTGATGACATCCAAGAAACACCTCCTTTTAGATGATAGTACGGTCGCTGTCAAGATATAGTAACCCAACTAAAGTTGGGGTCAAATACTAAGGAAACACATAGTTTGACAGATCTTAGTGGTTATAGTCTTGGAAAAAATAGGAAAGTAAATGAGGGGATTTGTTTGTAGTCGTCTCGAACACAGAACAATATTAACTTGGTTGAAAATCAGTCATAAGTGAACACTAGGATTGTGTTCCCCTGGCATCTCAACTCCGCAGGTTTATCGTGCGTTGTTGAACCAACCCAATACCTTGCATGCAGAACCGATAAGTTATGTACCTCCTACAATCTTTTAGACGAGTAGAAGGATTTCACCCTTTACTTATTGAGTCTCAGGATGTCGCGTTACTAACCCTTACCCTGGTACCAGTTAACTATCACCTTCTGAGTCTCAAGTTATTAGATGCAAGATAATAATCATTCAGATATACCATTGTACTGCAATGGATCGACTTTTAACTCCCAAATTACTATTGTCTTTATCTTTTCCTAGTCACTACCCCTTTGTTTGAGTAAGTAGCAATATCTAGGTGGGATCCTAATGTGTGCACCCACTAAGAAATCAATTATATCAAACATAAAGAAATACATGCCATGGGTATTGGTTTATGTCAACAATCGTACTTCCTCTACTTCATCAATTTGACAAGGTTTCCATAAACCTAGTTATGGGTTTTAGCCGCTCATGATCATGAAAAAATCAATAACATTCATGTTGGAAAGCAAAGATGAAATCACAATGATAAGATGAAAGAAACCCACAACCTTAAACTGAATAATCAATCAAAGTCAATACAATGAAATCTTAAGATCCAAAATGGATCTTGAAATCAAAATATGTTTCTAAGTATTAAAAGTGCGTTACCTCTACTAAAAAGTACATAAGGAGTATTTATAATACAAGAGAAATCCCAAAAAACTAAGCCCGAACAAAATAGGAGAAAACAGGGTCGGTGGCTACCCGCTTCCTGCACCTGTGGTTTGGTCCTGGCCGCAGGTTATGCCTGCGGTCTGCTTCAGGCGTAGGTACAAACCGCTGGTACCAAATGAAAATTTTCTTGCAAGTCATCTCTTGATATTTTGAACTTTTTGGTACCCACTTTGTCTACCTGCGGTCCGTAGGTTTACTTTGTAGCTGTCGGGAGTCAGTTTTTCAGCTCTTCTTTAAATATCGAACATGCATTGATCACGATCAAGATGAAAAACATCCCCATAAGCCATAGTCACTCAAAAAGTCGCCAAAAATACCTTTTTTCACCATTTTTACGAACTTATCATCCAAAACCTAGTTTTTTGCTAAACATACCCAAAACAGATCATAACTAACAAAAGGCCTTAGAAACTTGCATATTTTCCTTGTTTTAAGCTTCGAAAGTGCTATATTTTTATAGCACATCAGCACCCTCGACTTAGAACCTTTGAATGTCCTCGGATAACAAAAACACAACCAAACCAAAATATTGCGTAACTAAGAGGATTTAAGATATTCAAGGCAATCAGTCATTACGTTTAGTTCAAATCACAACATCTCCTCTTATAAATCTTTTCAAAACCAACTGTGTATGTATATGAGGCATACCAATGTTACACAAAGGAATCAAGCTATGTCAACTACATTAGCAATAGTCAACCCCTTATATGTACAAATTACACTACCCAAAACAAGCAGATAGCTGACAACATGACTCAAGTGCCCTCACAATAAGAATGTCACACTCACTCATATGAAACTATGCATGTCAATGTAGAGATGGTCAAGAGACACTCACACTTAACAAAGAAGTTTCAGTCAATACATGTCAAATACCATAGGCTTGCCTTTATTTTCTTTATCTTAGCATTCAGATAGTCAAGTCAAGATCACTATAGGACTTTTCTTGGCTTGTAATGTAGTCTTGGGGTCTGGTATGATAGGTATGAACATTTAAAAGTGATTAAGCCTCCTTGGAACTACACTAACTTTGGGGTCTCACTTACTAGCTATTTTTCTTTTATTCCGCCCTTATTTCACCTTTTTATTCCTTTATTGCACATTTAGGCTGGGTGTGATTTCTTTATTTTTATTTTCATAATTTTCATATTTTTTTTTCTACCACACCCAACCCTACTAACTTTTTCTCTTATTTTACCCTTCTTTTACTCATTTTACACTACGCACTCCTATGATAGCTACCCTCAACTTTGGCTTTTTGCCTAAGTTAAGGTGCATAATGTCCAAGGAGGACCAATGACAAAATAGGTTCACTATAATACAAGTGGAAAGGTGAGTAGGTGAAATAATAAAAAAATAGGTTATAAGGCTCAAAATAGGGATCAAAAGATACAACTCGCACATGGAAGGTCATTTAGGTTAAAAGTGGACTAAAATAAAAAATGACCTATGATACTTTCCTAACTGGCTATCCTTCAACCTAGGTAACACTAACCAGACAAGTTCTAAATTTAACATACAAAGGAAACTAGGTAGTATCTCACACTTACATAGCACGGAGTCAATATCACCAACTACCGCCTATTCAGTTCATGCAATTGTTTGCAAGTGGTTATCATGTCCCTAATACTAATGCCATAACAAGAACCACAAAGTTCACATATATGTACATCAACACAGTTTTAAATCATAAATTTTTAGAGGGTTATAAAAAATCAGTCAAAATCTGATTACTGCCCTAAATACTTAAAATCTCGTAATCACACAAAACATCACAATACAAAGAAAAATACAATACGACACAAAATTATCCTAGACATGCCGGTTCTACAATCATACCACGACCGATGAGAAAAGAAGCACGATAACAAAAACCTGTGGTGGCATGGTATGCCCACCCGCAACTAAAAATTGCGCACTGTCCTCAATGCTCTAAAATAAAACAAACCATAGGAAAGTGAGAACATACCTAGGATACACTAAACGCCCGAGTTAGGAGCCTCCTAAGATGGGGGCATATAAACTGGCAGAGGCGATGGTAGTGGCGGTGCACTATTGGATGATGCACCCAATGCTATAGCATCACACCTCTGCCTATCTACGAATATTGTCTCTAAAGAATCATATCTTGCCTTTTTAAGGGCCTCCTCCAATGTCATAATAGGATCCTACAATTGTGAAAGTTACCTCTCTTGGTCCCAACTGCTGGGACCTCCTCATCATCCCCCACAAAAAAGTCAAAATATTTCGACACACGTGGAGGTGATATCTGGACTACATGGGGTATCATAGAGGTAGTAACTGCTATACGACTCTCCGCAAGAGAGCGTACCTTTGCTCGTAGGATATCAAAATCCTCCCATATTTGAATTAAATCTGCTGTACCTATCTTTGTATATTGGGATATAACCTGTCTCTCTAGCTCATTAATCCATGTTTAAAAATCAACAGAGCTCTGGTAGTGCGACTCTCTGAGTAGCCTCCCATTTAGGCTTGGCCTGCTCAAATCTAATCCTGAACCCTAATCTCATTTTCTCAAATAGGGTAGTCATTTCGGTCTTGAAAACCTTTAATCGAGAAACTTTAGCCCTCTGGATATCCACTAGGCTCTATAAAAAATCACTGGATACAATAATCATACCTATCATAGAAGATATAGTGGATGCGTGAGAAGGCTTTGTAGATTCATGAACAAACTTTAAAGTTGAAGCTGGGGCAGGAAAAGAAGTAGCCTGTGTCCCCTCGCCCTAAGTACTCGAATTCGGAGCATCTCTCTACTCCCCTATATCCATATCTACTCCAGCACCTATATTATCTATATGTGCCTCATCAGGCACTACGAAAACTGTTAGGCCCTCTGTCTGGGCCTGTGGTGCTGCTGCCTGCTGTCTAGGTATCCTAGAAGTGCCTGAATGTGTCAGACCCTTCATGTTCTTTTTCTATGCAGTAGCAATAGCAGTTACCTTCTCATCAATACCAGGTAATTCTATCATACCTGCCTCGTCGTATAGCCTCTGCATTATATAAGGAAATGGTAGGTTAGTTAGCCCAACAAAGGCTCTATCGTGTAACTCATATCTGAGGATGGTAGCAAAGTTAACATTATAACTATCCATAAAGCAGGCAACCAATGCAACTTTTTCCCACGTTAATCCATTATCTGAAGCAGTGGGAAATAGACAATATCGAATCAAAAACCACCAAAACTAGTCCTCTAGTCTCAACAAGCCCTTATTGATCACAGCTGGCCCCTCAATCCAGGGGACTCATTGTGTTATCCCTTTTTAACTCGAAGGGTTAGAAAACATTGATTTTGACTTTTTAAACTATTTCAAAACTTTACAGAAAATTTCAAAACAATCTAAGAAATTACAGAGTCGCCACATAATTTATTTGAAAAGAAATTAAGAAAACTTTAAAATAAAATCCTAAGTCTCAAAATATAAAAAGACTTAGGATTTTAAGAAAATCTTGGGTAAAAGGTTCCTATTAGCATTTTAGAAATATTTTTAAGGCGCCTAAAATATCTGCTAACTTGTGGTTATCTAGACTATTTGAAAACCACTTTGACTAACATCGAAAAAAGAGAAGTTGATTTTTGAAAAGAAAGTGATTAAGAAAATATATTTTGAGGTTTATGCAAAATCAATTTTTTAATGACTTAGTAGGGAATTTAACTAGGCCTAAGAACAGAAATAACAAATAGCACGTAAAAGGGAAAGGGGGAAACTAAAAGACTTAGGTCATTATGCCCAAATAAAGAAACCTGTCATAAGCTAATTTGGGCTTTCGACCCATCATCACCTATCCTAATCTAAATATTGGGCTTTCGACCCACAACCTACTTCACCTGTATTAATTTACAATCTTGGCTTCGATGCTTAAATGAATGAACAAATAGATAAATAAATAAATCGATAAAGAATAAGACAATAATAAAAATCGAGACTTTTCAACTCTCTTAGAGACCTCATCAATGGGTTTTGACCCATTTTTCTTCTTCTTCTATCTTATTAAACCTGCACGCCAAATAGTCGACCTTAGGTTTAAACTTCAAACTTGACTCAAAGAGGTGAGCCTCATTAGCCTATTACGCAATGCAAGAGGTGAGGAGTCCATTTGGACTCGAGACATTTTTTGTATGCAAAGAAAAGATAAAGAAATTACTATATGTTCAAGGCATAAAAGTGACATATTTCAAAGAAAAAGAAAATATCAAGAACCAATTTTTGAATAATAATGATAAGAACACTTGCGAATGTATAACAAGAATGAGAGTCAACAGATAAAATGCCAAGCAAATACAATCACTTACATGCCTCATGATTTATTTTCATAAATATAATGAATAAAGGTAAAAGGAAGAAGACCATATTCAATGAATAAATGTGAGAACAAACAACGTAAGCTTGAGAAAGTAAAGGGATAAGGCAATAAGAAAAATACTCATGACTTCTAAAATTGATCAAACATAGACAATAATCCATATGACAAAAGAAAATAAAGTCTAGCTTTTTGTAATACCTCATACTTCTACCTAGCTTAAATTCGTCCCGAAGATGTCAAAGACATTCTTTAAAGATGAATACACTTTTATATGTTTGGAATTTTCAAGATTTTCACTTTTTGTTGTGTGGAAAATTTGATAAGCTTTCCATCGATACCAAATTCATGTAAATCAGACACCAGGGCAAAGAGTTAGAGCCTTTTTAGTGAGATAGTGTATCACCTGAGACATCAGCACATCACGGAGCCAACTTAAATGGCAATTGTCAATTTCTAGTGTTACTCCATGATAGTGGCACATCGCGCCAAAGTTCCAGTTCACAATTGTCCTTTTCTAGTGTTCCAACGCGATACCACCGCATCGCGGTGAGATTCCAGGTCGCTTCAAAGGTACCACGATTGTACCGTGTCGCGCCACCATGCAATTTTCCAATTATCACTTTCCAGAGACATGATGAGATAGCACCGCATCGTGCTAGGTGTTAAGATTGGGAAATTTTCATAAAAATTAAAAGACGCATCCAGGGTTAAATGGGTCTTTTTCCATGATTCTATTCCACCCAGATGTGGGATTTAAGCCCTAAAAATATCCTTAGCTACTTATTATTCACTTTTTCCTCAATATCAAGAACATTCTATCTTAAGAAAATAAAACCCTAGACCTTGAGAACCAAGATCAATCTCAAGAAATCCATCCAAGAACTCCAAGAACCTTCGAGGTTTCCTTTCTCAGGTATTCATAGTGTTTATTCATGGATTTCTTTCGTCCATGAATCACAAGAATCAAGTTTTAAACTATGAATTATAATATTTAAGCTATGTGTTGATTATGTTCATATGGTTGTTGTTGTTGTATGGTTCCCAAGTTGGAATCTTTATGTGTTTTTATGAAAATATGTTAGCATATGGGTTGAAAACCATGAATTTTAGTTGGTTATGATATGTTAATTTGATGATTATGACATGCCCTAAGTCATGCACCCTAAGTGTTTGACAAAATTCCTAAGAGACTAGAAATTATGTAATATGACTCAATTGTGACTTAAGTGAAGGATTCATGTTTTACCCTTATGTTCAAATGATACCCATGCTATTGATGTGCAATGTAGATGTTTGTTGGAATGCTTATGATGTTAGAGTATGAAATTATGACATTGAGTAATGCATTCCTACCATGTACAATATTATGATAACCATGTACTTGATGAAATCCCCAACTTATTGTATTATGGATTATTGATGTTGGTCGGGTATTCAAGAATGTCATGACTTGTTAGTTTCCTTCTATCGAGTCCTGGGGGTACTTGTACCCAAAAATTTAGTTTTGTTCCTAGAGCCAGTGTCATTTTTTCATGATATCCTCAGTCAAGCCATGTTCAGTAGAATTCAGTCAGTCATGTGACACAGGTTAACTCAGTAATCCCAGTAATCTAAAAAAGCACAGTACTTCAGTAATCTCAGTTGTATTCCGTCAGTCAACAGAACTCAATGAACTTAGTCCAGTTCAATTCAGTTAATCATGTTCAGTGTCTATTAAGATGGGAGTAGGATTTAGCACCGAGTGAACCCAAGGATGAGGACACACACTGATAGTTGAGGGTGTGGTCCTTATAAGTAATTCTAGCATTCCAGAACTATGTAGCCAGCATAGGTTGAGACATCAACACTGACAGATGAGGATTGATGAGGTGGATAAACACTATCAGATAAGGGTCCTACCATTCTCTTTTGGGGACACTGTCAGATTAGGGTCACCCACAACTTGTCTTTACCAGTGGCGCGATATTGACACCCTTCTAATTGGGGTTACAAATTGGACCCCAACCTAGATATATTTCTTTATTTGTGGCATGTCGGTTAGATGAATACTTCCCATAGTTACAGTTTTAGACTCAGTCTCAGTAATAGAACTTAGATAGTTCTTCAGAATATTAGGACTGTCAGATACAGTCAACTCAGAATGGTACAAAACTCAGTTAGTTCCATTAGAACCTAGACTGTCAGATACAGTCGCTCAGTCATGTTATCAATAATCATACTCGCTAGTCAGTACCATCATGAATTCAGTCACAGTCACTTATACATTCACATATTCTCACCTTCATGTTTTACAGTCAGTTAGCATTGTTCATGCATTTTAACCCTTTGCATTCAGCCTACCTCTTATGCATACCAATACATTCAATCATACTTACATATTTGTGCTATGGTGTTTTATTCTATACCATAGGTTCAGAAGCACGAGCTCCAGAGCATTTATAGCATTCTAGTTTTAGTAGTCAGAGTTAGTATTGAGTCCTCATCCTTCGAGGACATGATCATTACTTTATTTCTTCATTACTTAGTTTATTTTAGTAGTTGGAGTTAATTGGGGACATATCCCATCAACTCCTTATTCAGACAGTTTAGAGGCTTCCAGACTACAATGTTTTCAGACTAGATATTTTTAGACATTGTTTCAGTTTTGGTATTGTTGTACCACATTATTCAGATATGGTTTTATCAGATGTTTTTAGTTTTTAACCTTATGGCATGTTTCAGCTTACTATTTCTATATTTATATAGTATATTATGCAGTGTTTAGGTACAAATATCAGTCATGGGTTAGCTGTGGTTCTTCGAGGTGATGAGTATCGTGTAGCATTCCGAGTACCAGATTCAGGGCATTACAAACTTGGTATCAGAGCCTAAGGTTCAAAACAGTCCTAGGAAGTCTGAAAGTCGCATCTAGTAGAGTCTTATACATGGGTGTGTTGCGTGCCACATTTTTATGTAGGAGGCTATGGGATGTTTTAGGAATAGTTTCCCTTCTTTCAGTATTCATGTCATGCTAGTGATCGTGAGATCAAATATAACTCTCAGTCTAATCCATTTATCCCTTTCTTCTACAGAACATACCTTTGAAAAGAAGAAACAAAAATCAGTCAGCCCCTCAACCCGTCCAAGCAGATCCCTTGTATGAACATGTTTCTCATGCAGAGTTTAGAGATGAATTCACCACTCTTTCTAATTCAGTTACTTCTCAAAATGAATGACTATCTATCGTTTCGGCCAACCCAGTGGAAAATTCTGCTTCTGCCAGGATTCGAGACTTCACCTGAATTAATTCTCCATCCTTTTTTGGGTTTAAGTCAGAAGAGGATCCTCAGGAGTTCTAGACCAGGTTCAGAAGGTTACAAACATCATCGGGGTTACTTCTAGTAAGAGTGCTGAGCTAACTGCATATCAGTTCCAGGATGTTGCTCACACTTGGTTCAAATAGTAGAAGTCAGAGAGGTCAGTTGATGTAGGATCTATTAAGTGGAAGGAGTTTGTCACTGTATTCCTAGATAGATTCTTTCCCCAAGAGATAAGGGAACCTAAGGTGTTAGAATTTATCAACCTCAAGCAGGGCAACATGATGGTGAAAGAGTATTCTCTTAATTTTACTCAATTATCCAGATATGCTCCTCATGTGGTTGCAGATAGCAAGGACAAGATGAGTAAGTTATTTTTGGGGTAAATGATAGTATAGTCAATGAGTGCAGGTCCACAATGTTGAATAGTGACATGAACATAGCCAGGATTATGACCCATGCTCAACAGATAGAAGAGAAAAAAATTAAGATGAGAGAAGCAGAATAAAAGAGCAAGGATAGGTAGTTTCAACTTTGCTCATCCAAAGTTAAAAGGAGGAAACCGTTCTCAGTTTCATCCTAAGTCATCCATTCCAGCTCCTTATTCAGCAATTGTTCTAGCTCCTAAGTTCAGGGATGGTAATAGAGATAGGGCGCTAGGCTCTAAGTCTCAGGGCAGTGTCAGCAATGCCCAAACTAATTCCCTTTGTCAGACTTGTGGTAAGAACCACAAGGGTACTTGCAGAGCTGGCAGTGATGTCTATTTTGGATATGGTAAGATACGCCACAGAGTTAGAGATTATCCCCCGTCAGGTTATCAGGGTCAGTAGAATCGTTCCTTAGCCCAGTCCAGTCGCCTAAATCAGCAGGGTACCACTTCCATTGCAACTAGTGGGCAACGCCCAAATAGAATTTATGCTCTCCAATCCCGGAAAGATTAGGAAAATTCTCCTGATGTAGTTACTGGTACATTACAGATCTTTCACTTGCATGTTTATGCTTTGCTATATCCAGGAGCTTCCTTGTCTTTTGTTACTACTTATATAGCAGTTGATTTTGGAGTCTGTCCTGAAATTCTACCAGAGCCCTTCTCAGTGTCTACCCTAGTGGGTAAAACTATCTTAGCCCAGTGGGTATACAGGAACTGCCCAATTATGATATTTCAGAAAGTCACCTCAGTAGACTTAGTCGAATTAGAGATGGCTGATTTTGATGTCATTCTCGGCATGGATTAGCTTCATTCTTACTATGCCACAATAGACTATAGAAATAGAATAGTCCATTTCTAGTTTTTGAATGAACATATCCTAGAGTGGAGGGGAAGTACTTCAGCTTTTAGAGGTCAGCTTATTTTCTACCTTCGAGCACGAAAAATGATATCTAAGGGATGTGTCTATCATCTTGTTCATGTTAAGGATTCTAGTTCTGAGACTTCCAATATTGAATTAGTCACAGTCGTGAGAGAATATTTAGATGTCTTTCCCAAAGATTTTCCAGAAATTCCTCCCGAAAGGGAAATAAACTTCGGCATTGATCTTCTTCCAGATACTTAGCCTATGTCTATTCTGTCATATAGAATGGCACCAGCAGAACTTAAAGAACTAAAAGAGACGTTGAAGGATCTCTTAAATAAGGGATTTATCAGACCCAGTATGTCCTCGTGGGGTGCACCAATCTTATTTATGCACAAGAAAGACGGTTCTCTTAGAACGTGCATTGATTACTGTCAACTCAATAAAGTCATGGTCAAGAAAAAATATCTACTTCCCCGAATTGACGACTTGTTTGACCAACTTCAGGGTTCCAGCTATTTCTCTAAGATAGACCTCAGATCAGGCTATTATCAGCTCAGAGTTAGGGAATGTGACATTCCAAAAATAGCTTTTCAAACTCGGTATGGTCACTTCGAATTCCTAGTCATATCCTTTGGTCTTACCAATGCCCTACAGATTTCATGGACTTGATGAACCATGTGTTCAAGCAGTACTTGGACATGTTCATCATAGTCTTCATAGATGATATTCTTGTTTATTCCCACAATGAACGTGATCACGCAGACCATCTCAGAATCATACTTCAGACTCTCAGAGATCATCAGCTATTCGCCAAATTTAGTAAGTGTAAATTTTGGATAAGGTCAGTAGCATTCCTTGGTCATATTATTTCCGATGATGGCATTAGAGTAGATTCTCAAAAGACCAAAGAAGTAAGAAACTGGCCTAGACCTATCTCTTCATCAGATATCAGGAGTTTCTTGGGTTTGGCTAGCTATTACAGACGGTTTGTTGAGGGATTTTATTCTATTGCATCCCCTATGTCCATATTGACTCAGAAGAAAGTCAAGTTTCAATAGTAAGATCCTTTCGAGAAGAGTTTTAGGAGTTGAAGACTCGACTCACCTCAACTACAGTTTTGGTTCTTCCAGATGGTTCAGATGGTTTCGTAGAGTATTATGATGTATCCAGAGTAGGTTAGGGTTGTGTCCTCATGCAGAATGGTAAGATCATAGCCTACGCCTCTAGACAGCTTAAACCCTATGCGAAGAATTATCCTACTCATGATCTTGAGTTAGTAACCATAGTATTTGCCTTAAGGATTTGGAGGCATTATCTATATGGAGATCATGTAGATGAGTTCACAGATCATAAGAGCCTTCAGTATGTCTTTTCTAAGAAAGATCTTAATCTTTATCAGAGAAGGTAGTTAGAGATCTTAAAAAATTATGACATGAGTGTACTTTATCATCTGGGCAAGGCCAACATAGTCGCCTACGCTCTCAGTAGACTGTCTATGGGTAGTGTTGCTCATGTTGAGGACAGTAAGAAAAAGTTAGCTCAAGAAGTCCATCAGCTTGCCAGACTAGGTGTTCGCTTAGTTAATATAGAGGAGGGTGATATATGGGTTCAGAGTAGTTCAGAATCATCTCTAGTTTCTGAGGTGAAGGAAAAGTAGGATAGGGATCCTAGTCTAGTTAAGTTAAAGGAATCAATCAATGATCAGAAGGTTGAGATTTTCTCCCAAGAAGGAGATGATGTATTGCGTTGTCAGGGTCGTATGTGTGTTCCAGGTGTAGATGAATTGAGGCAGCAAATTCTTGCAGAAGCGCATGGTGCACGCTACTCTATTCATCCAGTGGACACAAAGATGTACCGTAACTTACGGGAGATCTATTGGTGGAGTGGGATGAAAAGAGATATGGCAGAGTTTGTGGCTAAGTTCTCTACATGTCAGTAGGTTAAGATAGAGAATACGAAGCCTAGTGGGTCCATGCAAGAGTTTAATATTCCTACTTGGAAGTGGGAAGGAGTGAACATGGACTTTGTGATGGGTTTTCCTCGTACTCGTCATCAGCATAATTCAGTTCGGGTCATTGTAGATAGGATGACCAAGTCATCTCATTTCCTTCCAGTATATAACTCTTATTTAGCCGAGGATTACACCAAACTCTATATCAGAGAGTTGGTCAGATTGCACGGTGTTCCATTAGCTATTTTCTCAGATAGAGGTACCCCATTCACCTCTCATTTCTAAAAAGCATTCCAAAAGGGTCTTGGTACCTGAGTTTATCTCAGTACTGCCTTTCATCCTCAGATAGATGGTCAAGTAGAAAGGACCATTCAGACCTTGAAAGATATGCTAAGGGCGTGTACAATTGATTTCAAGGGTAGTTGGGATAGCCACCTGCCTTTGATTGAGTTTACACATAACAACAGCTATCATTCCAGTATTCGAATGGCTCCATTTGAAGTTCTCTATGGTAGGAGATTCAGATCTCTAGTCGGTTGGTTCAAAGTTTGTGAGGCCTTAGTTATAGGGCCTGACTTAGTATTCGATGCCTTAGAAAAAGTCCAGTTGATCAGAGAAAGACTTGCACTGCTCAGAGCGACAAAAGTCTTATGCAGATATGTGCAGGAAGGATCTCGAGTTCGAGATTGGTGATTATGTTTATCTAAAGATATCTCCCATGAAGGGAGTGAAGAGATTTGGAAAGAAGGGAAATCTCAGTGCCCGATATGTCGGTCCCTTCAAAATTCTTAGTCGCTTTGGCAAAGTAGCTTATGAGCTCGAATTGCCTTCTGATCTAGCCTCAGTTCATCCAGTCTTTCACGTCTCCTTGCTCAAGAAGTGTATAGGTGACCCAGAAGTTGTAGTCCATATTCAGAGCATAGATATTCAGAATAACCTCTCTTTTGAAGAGATTCTGGTCGAAATTCTTAACTATCAGACTCGCAGACTGAGGAACAAAGGAGTCGCTCTAGCCAAAATTCTTTGGCGGAATCAGTCTATTGAGGGAGATACTTGGGAACCAGAAACAGACGTGTGTACCAAGTATCCTCACCTCTTCTCCGCTAATTCAGACTCAGCCTAAGGTAACAACTTTCCTTAAGCCTTTTAGTTTCATGTTTAGATTTCAGTTACAACTTGGTGTCTAGTTCATGTTCAGAATTCCATTATAAACTTGGTATCAATTACCATTTATAGTCAGTCATGCATTCATGTGTTAGTTCAGTCATGTATTCATGCATCAGATATGCATGTTCAGTTTGATGAGAAACTCATCTTATCAGTAATTCAGTCATGCAGTCATAAATCCATTATTCATGCATCAGATATGCATATTCAGCATAATACATTCAGCTTATTAGTTATATCAGTCATGAAATTGTGTTTCAATTTTTCATGTTCAGCATGTACTTCAGTCTATCATTTCTCCCATCTCAATCAGTTTCATTCGAGGATGAATGTTCCCAAGGGGGAGATATTATAATACCCCGTACTTCTACCTAGCTTAATTTGTTGGGAAGATGTCAAATACACGATTTAAAGATGAATATACTTTTATATATGTGGATTTTTTAAGATTTTCACTTTTTGTTGTGTGGAAAATTCAATAAGCTTTCCATCGATACCAAATTTGCCCAAATTTAACACCCGGGCTAAGAGTTAGAGACTTTTTAGTGAGACAGTGTATCACCTGAGCCATCAGCGCGTCTTGGAGCTAGCTTAAATGGCAATTGTCAATTTCTAGTGTTGCTCCGCGATAGTGACGCGTCGCTCCAAAGGACCAGTTCACAATTGTCCTTTTTTCCAGTGTTCCAACATGATACCACCACATCGCAGTGAGATTCCAGGTCGTGTCCAAGGTGGCAACGCGGTTGCACTACATCGTGCCACCATGCAATTTTCCAGTTGTCACTTTCCAGAGACACGACGCGATAGCTCCGCATCACGCCAGGGGTCCAGATCAGGAAATTTTTACAAAAATTAAAAGACGCATCTAGGGTTAAATGGGTCTTTTCCCATAATTTTATTCCACCTAGATGTGGGATTTAAGCCCTAAAAACTTCCTTAGCTACTTATTATTCACTTTTTCACCAATATCAAGAACATTCTCTCTCAAGAAAACAAAACCCTAGCCCTTGAGAATCAAGATCAATCTCAGGAAATCCATCTAATAACTCCCGAGAACCTTCAAGCTTTCCTTTCTTAGGTATTCATAGTGTTCATTCATGAATTCCTTTCATCCATGAAACCCAAGAATCAAGTTTTAAACTATGAATTATGATATTCATACTTTGTGTTGATTATGTTCATGTGGTTGTTGTTGTTGTATGATTCCCAAGTTAGAATCTTTATGTGTTTTTATAAAAATATGTTAGCATGTGAGTTGAAAACCATGAATTTTAGTTGGTTATGATGTGTTAATTTGATGATTATGCCATGCTCTAAGTCATGCACTCTAATTGTTTGACAAAATGCCTAACAGACTAGAAATTATGTAATATGACTCAGTTGTGACTTAAGTGAAGGATTCATGTTTTACCCTTATGTTCAAATGACTCCCATGCTATTGATGTGCAATGTAGATGTTTGTTGGAATGCTCATGATGTTAGAGTATGAAATTATAACATTGAGTATATGAATTACTACCATGTAAAAGATTATGATAACCATGTACTTGATGAAATCCCCAACTTATTGTATTATGGATTATTGATGTTGGTCGTGTATTTTAGAATGTCATGCCTTGTCAGTTTCCTTCTATCGAGTCCTGGGGGTACTTGTACTCAAAAATTTAGCTGTGTGCATAGAGCCAGTGTCATATTTTCATGATATCCTCAGTCAAACCATGTTCAGTAGAATTCAGTCAGTCATGTGACTCAGGAAAACTAAGTAAACTCAGTAATCCCAGTAATCTCAAAAAGCTCAGTACTTTAGTAATCTCAGTAGTATTCCGTCGGTCAACAAAACTCAATGAAATTAGTCCAGTTCAGTTCAGTTAATCATGTTCAGTGTCTATTCAGATGGGAGTAGGATTTAGCACCGAGTGAACCTAAGGATAAGGACAAACACTGACAGTTAAGGGTGGGATCATTAGAAGCAATCCTTGCATTCCAGAACTATATAGCCAGCATAGGTTGAGACATCAACACTGACAGATGAGGGTTGATGAGGTGGATAACACTGTCAGATGAGGGTCCCACTATTCTCTTTTGGGGACACTGTCAGATGAGGGTCACCCACAACTTGTCTTTACCAGTGGCGCGGTATTGACACCCTTCCAATTGGGGTTATATATTGGACCCCAACCTGGCTATATTGCTTTATATGGGGAATGTCGGTTAGATGACTAATTCCCACAGTTACAGTTTCAGACTCGGTCTTAGTAATAGAACTCAGATAGTTCTTTAGAATTTCAGGACTATCAGATACAGTCTACTCAGAATAGTACAAAACTCAGTTAGTTCCATAAGAACTTGGACTGTCAGATATAGTCGCTCAGTATCAGTTATATCAGTGATTAGTGACTCATGTTATCAGTAATCAGACTCAGTGGTCAGTACCATCACGAATTCATTCACAGTCACTTTTTTATTCATATATTCTCACGTTCATGTTATACAGTCAGTTAGCATGTTCATGCATTTGAACCATTTGCATTCAGACTACCTCACATGCATACCAGTACATTCAATCATACTGATGAATTTTCTCTATGGTATTTTATTCTATACCATAGGTTCAGAAGCACGAGCTCCAGAGTATCAGTAGCATTCCAGTTTCAGCAGTCAGAGTTAACAGTGAGTCCTCATCCTTCGAGGACATGATCATTACTTTATTTCTTCATTACTTAGTTTATTTCAATATTTGGAGTTAGTTGGGGACATGTCCCATCAACTCCTTATTCAGATAGTTTAGACGCTTTAAGACTACAGTGTTTTCAGACTAGATGTTTTTAGACATTGTTTTAGTTTTGGTATTGTCGTACCACATTATTAAGATATGGTTTTATCAGATGTTTATCAGTTTTTAAACCTTATGGCATCTTTCAGCCTACTATTTCCACATTTATATAGTATATTATGCAGTGTTCAGGTATAGATATCAGTCATGAGTTAGCTTGTGGTCCTTTGGGGTCATAAGCACCGTGTAGCATTCTGGGTACCAGATTTGGGGCATTACACTTTTCAAGAAAGGGAATCTTTAAATTTCAATTAAGGCGACAGTAACAAAGATTCATACATCCAAATTACAACCAATATTTTAGGGGAAAATGTGTAACGACTTATGATTTATCTTTCTAAAACATCATTGATTGTCTTTTGATATTATGAATTAAAGAGAGACACAAATTAAGTCTTTACATACACAAATAACACATATAACAATCCAAAGGGAGTAAGAAAATTAGAATAAAAGTTTAGCATTTCTAAAAGTAAAATATCATTCAACAATCGTACTATGCATGACTCGAAAGTATCTAAATAATTCTATTTCGCCACAAAAGTCCAAACTTTCTCATCATTTTGACAAGTCAACATGCGGAAAAAAGTAATAAACATCTTGGATGAAAAATAGCTAGCACTTCATCTCTATATGAGTATTTTGAAATCCATTAAAATAATTAGCAAGCTAATGACAAGTTCTTGACTTAACCAATTATTATTTTACTAAGAAAAAACAAACAATAGTAACTATTCTTTTTGACATAAAGAAAATAACTTTACATGCTAAAAATAAATATATCCGCCAACAATGAATTTAAACAAAGCATAAGAACGTCTTTTAAACAAAGATTGAAACTTTGTCTATAATAATCAAAGAATAAAGTGAGAAAGGAGAAACAATCAATATTAACTATTCTTTTCAACATAAAGAAAATAACTTTACATGCTAAAAACAAACATATCCACCAATAATAAATTTAAACAAAGAATAAGTACATCTTCTAAGCAAAGATTGAAACTTTATCTATAATAATCAAAAAATAAAGTCAAAAAGGCACGTACAACTATTGCTAGATCATTTTTATACCATGAACATGAAAATAACCATAATATCGATACCACAATGTCTTATGACCTTCAAGGCCATCTATAAAAAATAATCTCAGCAAATAAAATTATAACTCTGCACTACGAAAAAGAAAAAGATGAAGAAAAAATGATAATAAAACTAAAAAAAATGGAAACGTGTGTATACCTTTTTTGGGGCAGTAAAATGGGACTACAAACTTTTTTCAGAGTCTTGATCACCACCGAAAAGCGTTCAGATCGAGAACTTCGATTAGCCCACGAATTTCATAGAAAAGGAAAATTTTATACTAAAAATAAAAACTCTTCTTTGCTCAAAACTTTTTTTTCCAACCTTGAGACTTTTTCTTTCTACCAAAGTAGTGGTAGTATTTATAGAAAAAGATGGATATTCAATTATTTTCATCCACCAATGTGGGAGAGAGAATTTAGGGGTGTTTTAGGAATTTTTAAAATTAAAGATAAGGTGAGGTGGAAGATAAGGGAGGGGGGGGGGGGGGGGGGGGGGGAAATCGTACAATGTAGTACGATTTTGAATTTCAAAATTGTAAAAAAGACAAGGTTGAGGGGGGAATTGTACAATGTAGTACAATTTTTGAATTTCAAAATTTGAATTTAAAAAAAAGACCAGGTTAAGGGGGAATTGTACAATGTAGTACATGAATTTTAAAATTAAAAAAATGACAAAGTTGAGGGGGAATTGTACAATCTAGTACAAATTTGAAATTATTTTTGGTGGAATTAGGTAGAAGCTATAAGAGTTTTTGGAAATTTTGGGGTTATTTAAAATATAACCCCAATTGGGATTTAAAATTTAGCCAAATTTATTTAATTTTGACAAAATTAAAAATTAATTGGCGTATTGTATTGCAATTATGGACAATTTAATTTCAATTATGGCCAAAACTAATAGATTGGCTAAATTAAATTAAAATTTGATATGAATTAATACTTATTTTAATGCCGAGCTTCTTGATTTAATAAAATCAAACACATATTTATCCAAATAAATTATTTTTGAGATAATTTTATTTAAATCAAGACTTTATCCGTACGAATTAATTTTCAAGCGTATCTCCATAAAAGCTTAAATTTTGATAAGAATATTCATTCAAGTAACAAAATTTATACAATCTCGTATATGCGAATACGAAAATGTATAATCATCACTTAAATGACAAAATTAACCTAAATAAATATTTTAGAGCACATTTATCCGGATGAAATAAATATTTTACTTCTATTTAAAATTGAAGAAACCCAGGATTAAATTTAGTCACGGAGGACAAAAATTAGGTGTCAACTACTGCCCTCTCCCTTTGGGTAGGGTGGATGCAAGTAACCCTGGGAAAAGAGAGTTTGACGTTCCTAATTTTAGTTCGACCTCAAATTTATTTATGAGAGGTTGGTTTTCTCATGATTTTCATGGATTTATGGCCGGACCTCGGTATCAGGTTTCCTACATATCTCAGGTTGCATGAGAATTCAGGCCACTTATAGTTCATAAAGCATGATTTTTAAAAAATTCACAAGCTATCTTGGTTTTTGAGTTTTAGTAAAGTCAAAAAGCTAGAGAATAAAGGGATTTAAGGGGAAGTTGGAATGCAGTCGAGTTTTCTATATAAATTCAAGCCTACATATCCCCGAGACTTAGAGAATCACACTTCTTGTAGTTTGACTCAATTGGTAGAAAAGATAGACTTTTATTTTAAACGATCTTTGGTTCGGGGTGACAAGTTGATCAAGTTGCGGGAAAAGAGGCATGCAACCTCTTAACCACAAATGTGGAGATCTTCACATACATAGGTAAGAACTTAGCTGGCTATAATTTCCAAAACTCTAGGTATGTTGTCACCTGTATTTAAAAGAAAGAGAAGGTTACCCTCAGTATAAGTTTAGAAATTTCTCGAAGGCAAAGATGAAACCAGAATACCCTAGAGTACCCACATTTCTTCTACTAGGGGTGTCGTTGGATGGTGGTGGTGATCATCATTTAGCTTGCATCTAAAGAGTTTGACGTCCCTCTCTAGACTATGTCCCATTTTGCTGCTAAGAAAAAGTTTCACGTTGTGCTGCGTCCTTTTTGAAGTCGTCCGCACCTGTAGTTTTGATTTGAGATTTTCATCCTCTCAGATGCTCTTAAAAATAACTCAAACAATATTGTTAGTAATAAACACAATTCACGAAAGATGTATATAGTTTTTTACCATATTTCCACACGAGTTGTTATTTAAAAAGCGAAGTCATCCTCTCATGTACCTATTTGGAAGGAAATAACTTGCAATAATAATTACAACAACCCTATTGGTTGTTGAATAAGATAGTTCCTTTGTCGGTTAAGCATGTCTTCAAAGTGGGTCGACCCTCTTGGGCACCAATGACACTTTATGCCAAATGGTCCCTACAACTGTGTAATCTTATACTGATGCAACAACCCTTTTGGTCACCTGTAATGCTTGTGGAATGATAACCTTTTTGATTATTTCCAATGATTCTTTGCATATGACCTCGGGTAAGTCTTGCACATCTTTTGTATCGATACGACTTATAGATTAACCTTGAATTGTCAATCTTTGGATAATCTTGTGCATTATTTGATGTTGGATACAAGGAGACTTACAGATATCCTTTGATTGCTAGCTTTTAGGTTATCCCGCATATTATCTAGCCTTGGATAAGAGATAGCTTATAGATATCCCTCCAATCGCTAGCTCTCAGGAATTCCAGCACATCATCTGACCTTGGATATAATATGACTTATAGGTATCTCTCAAATTGCTGGTCTTTGGGTAATTCTGCACATAATTGATCTTTAGATTTGACGCGTCTTATAGATAACCCTTGGACTTATCAATTTGATAATCTCGCATATTCTTCGATAAGGATTTAGTTGCGACTTATGGATAACCTTCAAACTATCAATTTTTGGGTAACCTTGCACACTATCTAGTTTGGATGTTGTTGAGGATTACGAATGACCTATGGGCTATCAACTCATAGGTAATATTGCACACTATCCTATTTCAAAGAATATGATTTATAGATGACCCTCAAATTGTCAATTTCTAGGAAATCTCATATATCATCCGTCTTCAGATAATGACTAAAAGACATCCCTTCAAATCGTGTGCTCTTGATGCATTCAGATGTTGATTCATAAAATAATGAGATATCCTCGACACCAATATTTGTGTCTCGCATGTCAACAGATATTAAATGCTGATGATATCTTCGATACAAGCATTTGTGTCTCACATGTCAACAAATATTAAATGTTGATGATATCTTCGATGCCAGTATTTATGTCTCGCATGTCAATAGATATTAAATATTTATGATATCCTCGACGCCAATGTTTGTGTCTCACATGTCAACAGATATTAAATTCTGATGATATCCTTGGCGCTAGCGTTTGTGTCTCTCGTGTCAACAAATATTAAATGTCGATGATATCTTTGATGCCAGTATTTGTGTCTTGCGTGTCAATAGATATTAAATGTTGATGATATCCTCGATGCCAGTGTTTGTGTTTTGCGTGTCAATAGATATTAAATGCTGATGATATCCTCGACGTCAGCATTTGTGTCTCACATATCAACATATATTAAATGCTGATGATATCCTCGATGCTAGCATTTGTGTCTCGCGTGTCAACATATATTAAATGCTGATGATATCCTTGATGCCAGCATTTATGTCTCGCGTGTCAACAAATATTAAATGCTGATGATATTCTCGATGCCAATATTTGTGTCTCGCGTGTCAATAGATATAAAATGCTATGGCCCTTTGTGCAATGGACCTCTTGGCAATGAAAACGATTTCACCTAAGTTTGTTTGTCTATGTTTTTGCCTTCTACATATACCTGTACTCAAGGTAACAGTTAGTAGACATAATGTCGCTCTCACTGGCGACCACAATCAAGCTTTATGATAGTTTAATGACAAATACTAAGCATTATAATTTGGATGACATATTCCACTATTAATCTTCTCCTTTTGAAGAAATAATTAAATAGAAGATCTACCAGATGCAAGTAAATAGGGGAAAAATCCTTGTTTGGGTATTACTCAAATACCGTTTGCTTTACCTCAAGGCAAATTTTGAAGATGACTTTCTTCTCTTGTTGTATTTATTATGCCGACTCCCATGAATGCACTTGCGCTCAAGGTAAATATTTAGTAGATACAAAGTCTCTTTTACTAGAGATATTTTTTAGGAAAATTCTAAATACAATATTCATAAAGAAGATAAAGAGCCATTGTTTGTCCTTCAAGTCTCAAGAAATGAGATAGACAATTCAAAAGGTCCTTGATAAATGGATATTTAAATCGTCTTTGGGACTACCCAAAAATACTGTTCTTGAGAACTATATGCTTTGGTGTGGCTTGCAACTTGCTTGATAATTTTCTGAAAAAGATTTCCATCTTTGTGTATTGATCCTTGTATCCACAGAAAAGTAATTAGTTTTGAGTTAAACTACTCTGTGTTGACCTCCTTCAATCCTTGGTTTGATCCTCGCCATTTTTTGGGTGCTCCATCATGTTGGGACCTCCACCCTGACTCCCTGTTCCATTAGATGCCTAAGCAATCACTAAGTAAAAAAATTTGTATAGATTTTTGAAAGTAGTCTTAGATTTTATAAACTAGTTTAAAAAATTCCTATAAAAACTTTGGAAAATCTTTGCCAGTTATGTCATGTACTAGATCAACAAACATCTTCCTCTTGGTTCTGACTTTATCTGATGTTTGACGGAGGATTGCCAGGGATTCATCGTTGTTGAGGCTTTCTATCAGAAGTTGTATCAAAGACTAAGATTTAGTCTACCTAGAATTTATCGCAGTTGGTGTTATCTAGAACTTGCCTTTGACCTCTGGTGCTGGGAATTTGAAATATATTCCAATATATTAGGGGAAATTTTGAGATCTCCTAAAATTTTATACCCCAGTTTACTACTATTTGAGATGATCTTGGCTTGAGAGGATGCGAAGTCTTTATGGGTCTTCGTTCTCTTTGTTGGATAATGATCTCCCTCTTGTGAATTTTGGAGATTCCTTCTCAAAAATTCTGCCTCAGTTTTCATTTCCTGAGGTTAATGACCGGGCCATTGGGGCGCCTACATATCCCGTTGAAGCAGGAATCAGGTCAAACGTAGTTCAGGACTATGCTAGGGATATATAGAAAAATCTAATGGGTTGACCAAAGTTGACATAGGCTGCCTACGTATCCCTTTCTTGAGAATTCAGGTCATCACGTAGTTCATACATAAAAGAAAAGGATAATTCTCATAAACGGTTGACCGAAGCCAACATAGGCCGCCTACGTATCCCTTTTTCGGGAATTCAGGTCAAACGTAGTTCATACATAAAAAGAAAGGATAATTCTCCTAAATGGTTGACCGAATCCGACATAGTCCACCTACGTATCCCTTTCTTGGAAATTTAGTTTAAACGTAGTTTAGGCATAAAGGGAAGGGATTTTAGTCAATTACACATCATAAAACAAATACTATCAAAAAGGCGATTACAAATAAACCAAGGAAACAAGAAACTAAAATAGCCTTCAAACATAGTATCTCTTTACCGCTTAGGAATTGAGTGGTTTGGTCCACTCTTGACCTTCCATCTCAGATAGAATAAGAGTTCCTCCGGATATTACCTTGTGAACCATGTATGGTCCTTGCCAATTCGGAGCGAACTTGCCTTTGTACTCTTCTTGGTGAGAAAATATGCATTGAGAACCAATTGCCCAACTTTAAACATTCGAGCTCTTACTTTCTTATTGAAGGAACGAATTATACTGTGTTGATATAACTGACCATGACACATGACAACCATTCTCTTCTCATTAATCAACATGAGTTGTTCATAGTGAGCGCTAACCCATTCTTCGTTACTTAATTCGGCTTCTTGAATAATCCTTAAGGAAGATATCTCAACCTCGATAGATATCACAGCTCCATTCCCATGAACAAGTAGATAAGGGGTTGCTCCAGTATTCTTGATACCAAATAGTAGTACCCTGTAATGATAAACACCCCAGGGCGTAATGAAAGCCATATTTTTTGCATCTTCTTCATCCATTAATATCTGATGATACCTAGCAAAACAATCGATTTAAGACTGCATTTCATGTTTCAGACAATTATAGATGAGGATGTAGATATTGGGTAGCAACAAATTATCTTTAGGACTGGCTCTATTCAAATCTCTGTAGTCAACACAAATTCGGATCTTGTATTTCTTTTTGGCACTAGGACAATATTGGCTAGCCATGTTGGATATTTTGTGACCTCCACAACCTTAGATTGAATTTTCCTCGTCACTTATTCCTTGATCTTCAAACTTAAGTCCGACTTAAATTTGTATTTTCTTCTTTACTGGATCAAACTCGGGATTAATTGATAGATTATGTGACACAATGTTGGTGCTCAATCCCGGTATATCATCGTAGGACCAAGAAAATAAGTCAATGTACTCCCGTATCAAGTGAATGAGTTCTCTTTTTTTGTGCTTCTGCTAAGTGAACACTAACACTTGTCTCTTTGATTTCATTGCGGTTTTCTAGGTTGACTATTTTAGTTTCCTCCAGGTTGCGCTTCTCCCGGTCACCAACCACTCTTCATCATATTCTTTCCATTCCACATCATTCACCTTTCTTTGTTCGTCTAACCCTTAACATAACATGACATTGGCAGGTTTTAAATTACTGTTACTCCATCGACTTTGTGAAAAATCAAATTTCACTTTTTTATCTATCCTATTAATCGAGGAGTGATAAGTGGAGTGAAAGTCTAGTTCAATAATGTTTCCTCCAATTCATCTTCCTTAATTCTGTTGACTAGTAAAAAAATTTCCATGGTACTATTATACTTTTTTCTATTCTATCCTTGAGACCATCGCTTATAGGTTTTGAAAAATGGCTGGTAGAGTTCAGTTTTATTACTAGTCATTTATCCTTTCCTGTAACAAAGCTATAGTCAAGAAAGAAATCTTTATTCACTTTGATCTAGTGAAGTAGGGACATTTTATACCAACACAGAGTAGTTTCTATTACCTGCAAAGTAAAAACAACTCAAAGGCTAACGTGTTAGATTTTGTTAGTAATAAGCAAAATGATAAGGAAGGAAGTAAACACATAAGGTTGTTTCTCCTCTTATGTGAATTGATCCATGGAGTAATGATGACTCGAGAATTTCAATGAATAGGATTTTGCTTATTGATATGGATAAATTTCAACTCTTCTTCTTTCTGACCTTATTTCTTCTTTCAAGAAAGTGGAGAACAATAGAGTTTTTGAAGATAGGGGCTGAGCCAAAAGGCTACCTACGTATCTCACGAAGGAGAAATCAGGCCCTGCGTAGTTTGAACATATAATGGCTTATTCTGAGTCCATAATCAACCTTCCTGAAATTATAATGAGCTTTTAGGAAGTTTTAAGAATGATTGCAGACTTTTCTGAGAAACTTGAGAGACCTGGAGTATTTTTGGTCGGACTTTTGTATAGTGGGCACTTTTGTGCTTAGGGTATTCTTTGAAAAATAGGATTGGATCAATTCGCCTTTGATTCAAATCACTATAACATATATAAGCACATAAGGCCGTTATATCACACAAGCATATTGTAACAAACGTGCATCCTAATTGGGTGACCCTTTTGAGCCAAGGGTTGGCCTAACGTATTTTAGGGAAATATATGCTTTTTAAAACCAATCCATTATTCCCCAAAACCTCCATAGGTATACATGAAGTGCATACGTGCTTACAAAAGTTGCACAAAAGGGATACAATCTTTAGGAAAAGGGAAAATAACATGAGAAAAAGAACAATGTCTCGCGCAGGGGATAGTAGCTCCTAGATGTTCCTTCATCGGACTTTGCCCTCTTAGCTTTGTCCACTTCTTGTCATATGCAATATCTATTGATGATTAAGTTATTCCTATATAACTATGCTCTATACTCATAGGGCATTAGTCTAAAATCATGCAATCGTCCAAATCGATTAATCATCAACCTCTTGCTTGACTCGTTTTAATTTCTCCATCAATTGGTGTATTATTGAGGTATCCTTACACAAAAATAAGCAAATCAATCCTTTCCCCCATCCCAAAGGATAATGGATTGGGTTAAATAACATATATTTCTTCAACAGATAAATTTTCTTCATCGTTAATTGACTCTTGGTCAATAAACGCAGGACAAGTTTTCTAATGGGCCCAACACCCCCTCGGGCATTGGTTCGTCCTAGGATCATGCCTAAAACAGGTTCCCAAGCGGACAACTTGGTTTTGTAAATACGAACAGTCTCCGACCGCCTAACGTGATGATAAACCATCGTATTCTCAATACTTTATTTGGAGTTGATCAACAGGGGCCGGGACATCCACGAAATCCAAAACAGTTTAATAATCATTATGCAGGATTATGCCATGAAATGCAACAGCTAAATTTCAAAGAATTTAAACATATAAGCACATAAACAGTTTAATAATTAGTCAAAGAAGCTAATTCAAATATTTGGTTAGAACCTAAATTTCAAATTCCCTAGTAGAGTCGCCATTTCTGTTTTATCCCTTTTTAACTCGAAGGGTTGAAAAATATTGATTTCAACTTTTTGACCTATTTAGAAACTTTAAAGAAAATTTTAAAACAATCTAAGAAATCACAGTCGCCACTTGATTTATTTGAAAATAAATTAAGAAAATTTTAAAATAAAATCCTAAGTCTCAAAACAGAAAAAGACTTAGGCTTTTAAGAAAATCCCGGGTAAGAGGTTCATATTAACATTTTAGGAAGGTTTTTAAGGCACCTAAAATATCCGTTAACTTGCGGTTATCTGGACTATTTGAAAACCACTTTGACTAACATCGAAAAAGAGATGTTGGTTTTTGAAAAGAAAGTGATTAAGAAAATATCTTTTGAGGTTTATGCAAAATCAGTTTTTTAGCAACTTAGTAGGGAATTTAACTAGGCTTAAGAACAGTAATAACAAATAGCGCGTAAAAGGGGAAGGGTAAAACTAAAAGACTTAGGTCATTAGGCCCAAATCAATAAACCTTCCATAAGCTAATTTAGGCTTTCATCCCATCTTCATTTGTCCTAATCTAAATATTGGGCTTTCGGCCCACCACCTGCTTCACCTGTATTAATTTACAACCTTGGCTTCGAGGTCCAAATGAATGAATAAATATATAAATAAATAAATCGATAAAGCATAAGACAATAATAAAAATTGAGACTTTTCAGCTCTCTTAGAGACCTCATCAATGGGTTTTGACCCATTTTTCTTTTTCTTCCATCTTCTTACACCCGCATGCTATATAGTCGACCTTGGCTTTAAACTTTGAACTTGACTCGAAGAGGTGGGTCTCATTGGCCCATTACGCAATGCAAGAGGAGAGGAGTCCATTTGGACTCGAGATATTTTTTGCATGAAAAGAAAAGATAAAGAAATTAATATACGTTCAAGGCATAAAAGTGACATATTTCAAAGCAAAAGAAAAATATCAAGAACCAATTTTTGAATAACAATGATAAGCACACTTGCACACGTATAACAAGAATAAGAGTCAACAGATAAAATCCAAAGCAAAGACAATCACTTACATGCCTCATGATTTATGCTCATATTAATAATGTATAAAGGTAAAAGGAAGAAGACCATATTCAATGAATTAATGCAAGAACAAACAACGTAAGCTTACAAAAGTAAAGGGATGAGGCAATAAGAAAAATACCCATGACTTCTAATATTAAAAAAATATAGACACTAATCCATATAACAAAAGAAAATAAAGGCTAACTTTTCAAGAAAAGGAATCTTTAAATTTCAATTAAGGTGACATTAACGAAAATTCATACATCTAAATTACAACAAACATTTTAGGGGAAAACATGTAACGACCTATGGTTTATCTTTCTAACATATTGTTGATTCTCTTTTGATATTATGAATCAAAGAGAGACACGAATCAAGTCTTTACACACACAAAGAGCCCATATAAAAATCCAAAGGGAGTAAGAGAATTAGAATAAAAGTTTAGCATTTCTAAAAGTGAAATATGATTCAACAATCGTACTATGCATGACTCGAAAATATCTAAATAATTCTATTTAGACACAAAAGTCCATAAATTTCTCATCATTTTGACAAGTCAACATGCGAAAAGAAAGTAATAAACATCTTGGATGAAAAATAGCTAGCACTTCATCTCTCATATGAGGATTTTAAAATCCATTAAAATAATTAGCAAGCAAATGAAAAGTTCTTGACTTAACCAATTACTATTTTATTAAGTCAAAACAAACAATAATAACTATTCTTTTTGACATAAAGAAAACAACTTTACATGCTAAAAATAAATATATCTGTGAACAATGAATTTAAACAAAGCATAAGAATGTCTTTTAAGCAAAGATTGAAACTTTATCTATAATAATCAAAGAATAAAGTAAAAAAGGAGAAACAATCAATATTAACTATTCTTTTCAATATAAAGAAAACAACTTTACATGCTAAAAATAAACATATCGGTCAACAATAAATTTAAACAAAGCATAAGTACATCTTTTAAGCAAAGATTGAAACTTTATCTATAATAATCAAAGAATAAAGTCAAAAAGGCACGTACAACTATTGCTAGCTCATTTTTATATCATGAATATGAAAATAACCATAATATCGATACCACAACGTCCTATGGACTTCAAGGCCGTCTACAACAAACAATTCTAGCAAACAAAATTATAACTACAAACTATGAAGAATAAAAAAATGAAGAAGAAAATGATAATACAACTACAAAAAAGTGAAATGTGTGTTTACCTTTTTGGGGGCAGCAAAACGGGACTACAAGCTTTCTTCGGAGTTTTGATCACCACCGGAAAGCGTTCAGCTCGAGAACTTCGATTAGCCACGAATTTCATGGAAAAGGAATTTTTTTTACTAAAATAAAAATTCTTCTTTGCTCAAAGCTTTTTTCCCAACCTTGAGACTTTTTCTTTCTACCAAAATAGTGGTAGTATTTATAGAAAAGGATGGGGATTCAATTCTTTTCATCCACTAATGTAGGAGAGAAAATTTAGGGGTGTTTTTGAATTTTTAAGATTGAAGATAAGGTGAGGTGGAAGATATGGTGAGGGGAAATTGTACAATGTAGTACGATTTTTGAATTCCAAAATTGGAAAAAGGACAAGCTTGAGGGGGGAATTGTACAATGTAGTACAATTTTTGAATTTCAAAATTTGAATTTGAAAAAAGGACCGGGTTGAGGGGGAATTATACAATTTAGTACAAATTTTAAATTTTAAAATTAAAAAAATGACAAAGTTGAGGGAAAATTGTACAATCTAGTATAAATTTAAAATTATTTTTGGTGAAAATTGGGTAGAAATTATGAGAGTTTTTGGGAATTTTGGGGTTATTTAAAATATAACCCTAATTCAGATTTAAAATTTAGCCAAATTTATTTAATTTTGATCAAATAAAATATCAATTGGTGTATTGCATTACAATTATGGACAATTTGATTTCAATTATGGCCACAACTAATAGATTGACTAAATTAAATTAAAATTTGATATGAATTAATACTTCTTTTAATCACGAGCTTCTTGAATTAATAAAATCAAACACATATTTATTCAAATAAATTATTTTTGAGAGTAAATTATATTTAAATCAAGACTTTATTCGTACGAATTTATTTTCAAGCTTATCTCCGTAAAAGCTCAAGTTTTGATGAAAATATTCATTCAAGTAACAAAATTTATATAATCTCATATATGTGAATACGAAAATGTACAATCATCACTTAAATGAAAAAATTAACCTAAATAAATATTTTAGAGCACATTTATCTGGATGAAATAAATATTTCACTTTTATTTAAAATTGAAGAAGCCCAGGATTAAATTTAGTCGTGGAGGGCAAAAATTAGGTGTCAACACTCATCAACTGGTGGTGAAATATAACCGGCTATCCACTTATCCATTTCGAGTCTCTCATCCCTGTGCTCAATATCCGACATAGTATGACGTTCTCGTGCAATCCTCAATCTATGGTTGCACTCTGCTATAGATGCTGGAGTAATATAATCTGGGCTGAATATCAACTCTGATCGCTCTAACTAGTGTGTGATCAAGCCATGGTTGTCGTGCAAATCTGATGAAGCTTGGATGGTGGTGCATGAGAAGGACCACGATGGCTCTGTAATATGTATAAAACTCCCTCTCCATAGCCGAGCTATAAGAACCGAGTGGCATAGTCATCCACCTGAGCTGATACCTATAAAATGCTGCCCTAAGTTGTGGTAACCGCTCTACCTCCGATAATTTAATCCGGCGCTCCTCATAGATACATCGTGTAGTCTCGACTAGCTCTCAGATAGTGCTATCCATCTCATAGATATATCGTATCCTTTCCACACACCACCTCAGATGTCTCTCCTTAAGAGGTACATTTAGGGCATGTGCAACATGGGATGCCTATATTGTACCCTTCTCAGACTGGGGTACCTGTGTCTGCTGTGTATAAGTGGCAAAACCCTCCTCAGATTAGGGAACCGCCGATGACTGCTCCTGCTCAACCTTCTTAGAAGAATCCTAGGACCCCTCATTAGACTGAGGGTCCTGAGCATCAACCTGTGGAGTCAACTCAGCCTTGGTCTCCTCTTTTTCTTCCTCCTAATTAGGTGAAGGAGTGTGTGGTGGTGATAACCTCATAGACTTCATCCTTGACCAGTCTGTGGCTAACTGAGAAGCCTGAAGAGTCTGTCTTCGCGTGACTCTGCGTGTCATTACAACTGCAGCATCAACATAATGCTATCGCGAATACTCCTATACCAAACCGCTAAGCTCAGGAGACTCTGCTCCTCTCCTTGAATTACCGGCTGCTTTCTTCTTTACCTCTTTAGGTGTTGTGTATGCCTAAAAACCCAATTGTTAGCTTCCAATAAAAGTGAGGGATAGTGAGAGTTGAAGAAAAACTCAAAATTTGAAAAGATCAAATTTTTCCTCATTTTTACACCCCTATAACTTATTTGAAATCTCAACAAGTCCAGCGTATACACACTACTCAAGAATCATGAATTTTAAAGAAAACAAACATGTTCAACTCGTGGCATTACTTTCATTCATTCAAGTTCAACTTCCGGTTAGGGCCCAAACTTAGAATTCTAACTAAAAAAGTCCCTACATTATGATTTTAGGCTACTTCAAGTCTCCCTCATACAAGCATAGCAATGAAATACACATATCAACTTATTTCAATAATAAATAAAACATTATATCACCATTAGGAGCCAAGAAAGTTACCTCTTATATGAAAATCAGAAAGAGAATAATGAAGAACTCAAGCCAAACCATGGTTGAAACTTGTTTCTAGTGTCATTGGAGAAGTTGGTATCTCAAACAAGTATCAATTTTAAATTTTCTTAAGTGTGGTGTTGGTTTATGTTTAAGGTGGGAAGTTTGAATTCAAAAAGAAAATTGAAGTTTTGAGGATTATAATGAGTTAGAATGATAGTTAAAATATTTTTATATAGGTGGGGTTGTAATAGGTCATATTTAAATATGTGTGGGCCCATAATTTTAATTAAAAAATGAGCCTAAATTTTGACCTACATGGGACTTGTACCTGTGGCCTTTACCCAAGGTCGGGTTCTGGGCGCAGGTAGCACCTGCGGCCTGCAGGTGCTGGGTGTAAGTGTTAGGATAAAATTTTTGGTCCACTTTTTTGGAACCCAGACTTGGCGTGGTGATATTTTTCCAGATACTTATGGTCCCAAAACCTAAGTTTTAGGTCCCAAAAGTAAGATTAGGTGCCAAAGTCCATAGCTTATCATTTTTCATCCTCAAAATTTCAAATTTTCAATTTTCTACTCAACTTACCGCGTGGAACTTGTGTCCATGATGGGTCGATCAACATTTGCCTTACCTGAAATCGATGAATGTAACAATGTTTACCGTATTCCATGTAAGGTCCAAAAGTTACAAACCTACAAAAACAAAAACAACAAAAACATAAAAACAAAAAAATAATGGGTTGCCTCCCACTTATCGCTTGATTTAACATCACGGCATAACGCAATCATGCTGGTTACTCAGACTTCACCAACAAACCCATGGGATGCCTTCCATGCAGCTCTTGATTTAACGTCGTGGCACAATGCAAGAATCTTAATTACTCAAAATTCATCAAGATTCCCATAGGAATATCCTCCAATGTCATTAATGCAATCATTCACAGATGCTACCCTCATGTTGGTTGGTTGCTTCATAGACTTTTGGATGTTGAATGTCACCTCCTCACCGCTGTCTTAAAATTTTAGCTCACCCTTCTCCATGTCAAACCATAGCTCTGCCTATGTCCATGAATGGTCTTCCTAAAATAATGGGAATCTCAGTGTCAACCTCATAGTCCAAGATGATGAAGTCAATCGTGAAAATGAATTTGTCCACCCTAACAATCATATCACAAGAGATTCCCACATGTTTCTTCACTATGCGGTCATCCATCAATAACAACATCAAAGTCAATTTTGTAGGGTTCAATCTTAGTTGCTTAAAGATGACCAATGACACAAAATTAATGTTGGCCCCTAAATCACACAAGGGTCGGGCAAATTTGGATGGACCAATTGTGCATGGTATAGTGAATGCTCTGGGATCACCCTTTTCTGTGCCAAGGATTTAGTCGTGATTGTACTACAATATTTCACACCCTCAACATCCTCAAAAGTTACTCCTTTCTTCCCTGTGACTAACTATTTCATGAACTTGGAGTATCCAGGCATCTGCTCTAATGCCTCAACAAGGTCTATGTTCAAACTCAACTATTCTAGAATCTCAATAAATTGCTTAAACTTACCTTCATCTTTCTTCTGCATTGGTTACTAAGGAAAAGGTAGAGGTGGTCTCAGAATTTATCTTATCTCTAGCTCAATGATCGGTCCCTTGCCTTTATCTTTAGTAACTGTACCTCTATCATCTTCTACCTTCTAAAAAATAGGTGTCTCATCATCAATAACTTATGTAGCAGATAGTGGGGGATCCATAGTATTAATACCACTCCTTGTGGTAATAACAAGTACGTGGCCATCATTTTTCAAATTTTGCACTGTGTTGTTCGGAAGGGTACCTGACTGCCTCTGGTTTAGAGTTGATGACATTTGCCTAAACTGGTGTTCTAACAGCTTAATAGTAGTGGTATGTGACTCTACCTTCTGGGTCAATCCTGAAATATCAGCCATAATCTCCTTAAAGCTGGTCTCCTGATTTTCCTGATCCTTCACTAATTTATTCAGCATATCTTCCATTTGGGATTCTGCATCACGTCTACCAAGTGGAACGTATCTATCTCTCTTCTCTATGTAGTAATCCTTCTTCCTCTAGTCACCATCTCACTCACTGCTATGGTCTCTGTATCTATATAATAGTTTCGACCTTGGTTTCGTTGCCCTTGGGCTCAGAAACCCACCATCTGATGATCTAGATAGTTAAATTACTCTTACAATTCAGATTCGTATGCTTTGGAAACTGACCTATGTGCTGCTACTACATTTACTTTCTCAGATTTTTTTGCCGTAAACTACTTTTCTAACACCCCTAAATTAGTCCTTAGTAATGCAATTTATTGAGCTACTGTACCATCAGCTACTCTCTGGTCGTCAGAAGCACCAATAGCATAAGAACCAGATTCTCTCTCATCCTCTCGAGTTTTCCACCCTTGGTTAGTAAGTGAGATCCAATCTAACATCTCCAAAGCTGCCTTCTAACACATTCTCATAAAAGCTCCTCTAGAGATTGTGTCTGCCATTGCTCTGGAGCTGATGTTCAGGGATTTATAGAATATATCCTATAAGTTTTTCCCTGAATACTGATGATTGGGCACCAAGTTCAGCTTCTTCTTAAACCTGAGCCAAGCCTCGTACATAGACTCTGACTGCATCTGCCTGAAATTATAGATCTCATCCTTAAGATGCAATAGCCTTGACAGAGAGAAGAACTTGTTTAAGAATTGCTTGCATAACTTATTCCAAGTCGTGATAGAGCCTCTTGGAAATTCCCCTAACCATAAAGATGTTTCTCCTGTAAGTGAGAAGGGGAAAAGCCTTAGTCTAAGTGATTACTGATTTACCTCTTGATTGGTATATGAGTTACAGATCCCAAGGAAATTTTTAAGGTGCAAGTTTGCATCATCAGTAGGCAATCCTACAAATATACCCTTTAAATTTAGGAGTTGAATCATGGTACTCGTAATGTCAAATTCGATGCCTAGGGCAATACAAGAGGTACTATGGATCCATTCTCTATCGTCTCAACATATCTCATATCTTTTTCATCGTCGATGTATGGCTGCATATATTGGTATTCTGGGATAACTTGAACACGGGCACCTCTAGCTCTATTCTGATTCCCACTGAGTGCTACTCACTAGTCAATTGCTTGTCTCTGTTCAGCTAGATCTACATCCCTAGCTATCCTCTGAGCTTCTTCCACTACTGTCCTTTTAGATTTAGTTTGAGATAAAATCTAATCAGTATGACGATCAACAATATCTTGTACTTCTTCGGCAGGAGGTATAATATCACAAACCCCTTCAGGAATATCAACTCTTTTTGGCTTAGACAACCTACCAAATGTTTGTAAGATCCTCTCTACATTCAGATTCACTGGGAGTAAGGGATTGACTCTACTTCATATGCTACGCATACTGACGTATGCCCCACTAAGAACAAAAAGAAAACCCAAAAACCGCAACAACTTTAATCCACAAATCAACATCATGTTCTCTGGAAATGGCTCCAATTTCTTGATGATATCTAAGAAACACCTTATTTTAGATGATGGTACGGTCACTGTCAAGATATAGTAACCCAACTAAGGTTGGATTTGAATCCCAAGGGAACACGTGGTTTGACATATCTCAGTGGTTACAGTCTCTGGGCAAAACAGGAAAGTAAATAAGGGGATTTGTTTGTAGTAGTCTCGAAAACAGAATAATATTAACTTGGTTGAAAATCAGTCATAAGTGAACTATTGTGTTCCCCCTGGCATATCAACTCTGTAGGTTTATCGTGAATTGTTGAATCAACCCAATACCTTGCATGCAAAACCAATAAGTTATGTACCTCCTACAGTCTTTTGAACGAGTAGGAGGATTTCACCCTTTACCTATTGAGTCTAAGGATGTTTCATTACTAAACTTACCCTGGTCCAAGTTAACTATCACCTTTTGAGTCTCAAGTTATTAGATAAAAGCTAATAATCATTTAGATATATACCTTTGTACTGCAACAGGTCGGCTATTAACTCCTAAATTACTGTTGTCTTTATCTTTTCTTGGTCACTACCCCTTTGTTCGAGTAAGTAGCAATATATAGGTAGGATCCTAATGTGTTCACCCACTAAGAAATCAATCATATCGAAGATAAAACAATGCATGCCATGGGTATTAGTTCCTATCAACAATCGCACTTCCCTTACTTTGTCAATTTGCTAGGGTTTGCACAACCCTAGTTATGGGTTTTAGTCACTTATGATTGTGAAAAAATCAATAACATTCATGCTGGAAAGCAAAGATGAAATCATAATGATAAGATGAAAGAAATCCACAATCATAAATTAAATAATCAATCAAAGTCAATACAATGAAATCTCAAGATAAAAAATGGATCTTGAAATCAATTTTTTTTCTAAGTGTTAAAAGTTTGTTATCTCTACTAAAAATTAAATAAGGGGTATTTATAGTACAAGAGAAAACTCTAAAAACTAAGCCCGAATGAAATAGGAGAAAACAGGGTTGGTGGCTACCCGTTTCATGCACTTGCTATTTGGTCCTCCCCACAGGTTGTACCTGCGGTCTTCTCCGGGCGCAGGTACAAACCGCAATTACCGGATGGAAATTTTCTTGCAAGTTAGCTCTCTGGATTTTGGATTCTTGGTACCTGCTTTCTTACCTACAGTCAGTAGGTCAACATGTGATCTGTAGGTTTACTTAGTAGGTGCCGTGTGTTAGTTTTTCAGCTCTTCTTCGAATCTCGAACATGCATTGATCACTATCAAGCTGAAAAACATCCCCATCATCCATATGCACTCCAAAAGTTTCCAAAACACCTTTTTTCAATATTTTTATGAACTTATCATCCAAAACTTGGTTTTCTGCAAAAAACATACCCAAAACATATCATAACTAACAAAAAGGCCTCTGAAACTTGCATATTTTCCTCATTTTTAGCGTAGAAAGTGCTATATTTCTATAGCACATTACCAATACCCTAATTTTAAGTCAAATTATAAAAATATAATGGCGTTGTATAATCTATATAATAATTTTTTTATTAGGTATTGGATACAAGATCTATTTCAAAACTTATTGAGAGGTTTATAGTTAATAACCTATCTTGGAATCCCTCTTTCTTGTTCAGCCTGTTCATTAACATAAATAGCAGTACATGACCAATGTGATTTTGAAGGTCTTATAAGGCCTCTATTTATCAGCAAATCAATTTTTTTTTTTTACATAATTCTAAATATTCTAAATTCATTTGGCATGGTGGGATTATTATCTTCATTAAAGTTTTCTTTATAAGGAAGGCTAACTAAACTTTTTTTCTTTGCCAAAAAGCATTTGGATGATTTTCACAAATTGTTAATAAAAATTGATTTTTCAAATATTCAATTTTTTCATTTATTTTTGGATTTTCAAAGTCTCTTCTATTGTTAAACTATAAATTTCATTTTTTAGGAAATTAACTTGTCTATCTTTTGAAACTATTTTCTCTTTTATTAGATTTAAAAATCTTAAATAGGATGGTGAACACCATTCAAATTTAATCTTATTGTTATTAAATGTTCCAGTTACACTAGTTTCATCCCATCTAGTAATAGGATATAAATGAACAGATCATTGAACCGCTAAAATAATTTCATCGCTAATATCTTTTATCAAACAAAGATTTCTGGCATACACGCTTTACCTTGACAGATATATGCCTTGGAAATTTTATATTCAACTCCCATTCTATGACCACTAGCATTTCTTAGAATATGAGTGGTTTTCTAAAAATATTTAAAAGGTATTAGGCCTTCTTGTATGCAATTATAGTCTGCCTCACTGTCAATAAGACCTGTAAATTCTTTCTTAAAGTTATAATCATTTAAGAGAGTAATTTTTATGTAAAATTTTTGGACATGTTATAACTTCAGTGTTTGAAGAAATCCTTCTTCTGGCTAGCTTGGTATATTATCAACAATATCCATGATCAAACTTTGATCTTCTAAATTAGATGCCCATTTGGACAAATACCATATTATAATTTTTTGAGAATAGCAATTTCCTTCTTGAGATTATCAATCTCTATTTTTATATCATGAGTTGTTGTCGGAGTGTGAGCTGCTCACTCTTTTTTTAAGAAGTCTTTGAACTTCAGACATAGTATAGGGTCTTATCTGAGAATGAATTTCCCCCTATTTTTTGGGGGAACTAATAAAGATCTTTTTCATTTGATCTATTATTTGAGACCTTATAGGGTCTTTCATAATTTCTAAAAGTTTTGCTAATTTATCATTTTTAAGGACATTAATATCTAAATCCTAAAATTGAGAGTAAATATTATAAAACTCATCATCACCCTTGTTATCAAAAGGTTTCCCTAACTGACATGGCATACACTCATCCTTAGAGGACATATAATCCTTATTATGAAGAGCTCTTAAGAATCCATCAATAAATGAATCCTCATTATCACTTTGATCCAGACTTGAATTTTCAGGGGAAGAATTTAATAAAATTTTGCACAAAGATTGCTTTATCTCCTCATCTATGTTAAGATTTTTAATTTTATCCTCGACTTTACAATTTTTGGCATAATAACCTACTCTACCACATTTGTAAAAAGCATTAGGCTTGTTGGATTTAATGTAATCTTTTATTTTTTTATTTATTCTAAACATTTTCTCAAATGAAAAAGCCTGAAAAAGAGTTCACTTAAACATTATCATTGTCAGGGACGGAGGCATATCCCGACGTAAGTTGCTTTTATGGTATAGAGGCTTTGTGGAAAACTATGGACAGTTTTTAGTTATTCACATTCATATAATGTTGAGTCACTATTTCCTATGTCTTGTTATATGTTTGAAATTCAACCACTTCTAGGTGTGTTATTGTAATACCCCGTACTTTAACCTAACTTAAAATCATCCCAGAAATGTTAAAGACTTATTTTAAAGATGAATCCAATTTTATACATGTGATATTTTTAAAATTTTCTCTTTTTTTGATGTGGAAAATTGAATGAGATTTCCATCGATACCAAATTTTCCAAAATGCGATACCCGGGTGAAGAGTTAGAGCCATTTTAGTAAGACAGTGTCCCACCTGAGCCATCAGCGCGTCGCAGAGCAGGTCAAAATAGCAATTGTCAATTTCCAATGTTGCTCCGTGATAGTGGCACGTCGCACCAAACTTCCAGGTCACAAACAAAGTGGCAACGCGATAGCTCCACGTCGCGCGGTCATCCCAGTTCCTAGTTGGCAATTTCCAGTGACACGGCGTGATAGCGCCGCATCGCGCTAGCCTGCTAAATCAGAAATTTTCTCAAAAATAAAATACACATCCAAGGTTTAAAAGGGTTAATTTCTCAACCCTATATAAACCCAATAACACGTGATTCAACCATATTTCACCCAAAATATAGGGTTTCTCTCAAGAACAAGCTAGGGTTTTTAATTGGGGATTCAAATCCAAGTCTCAAATTCAACAATTTCTCCGTCAATCTTCATAGAATCAAGAACTAAGGTATGCACAGTGTACATTCATGGATTTCTTTCATCCATGAGGCTCAAGAATCCTCTTTTAAACTATAAATTGTAATGTTTATGTTGTGGGTTGATTGAAATCATGATAGTGTTGTTGTATGATTCCCAAGTTGTGGTTTTTATGTGTTTGTCTTGAAATTACATTAGTACGTAAGATAAAATCCATGAATTGAGTGGTTTATCATGTGTAGTTTGATGAATAAACCTATGCCCTAAGTGTGCATGCATGGTGTTTGATAATATGCCCTAATGAATGAATGATGATCAAGTACTTAGTTTCCATGTGTCAAGATTATGTCATGTCTCTTAAGTTATACTATACCAATTTGATTAAGATGTTTCCCATGCTAAACCTATTCATTGTGATTGCTTGGTGAGATATTCGTAAGATTAGAAGTATGAAATTATGCCATGTTTATACGCATTACTATCCATGTACAACATTATGATGATCATGTGCTTCATGAAATTCCCAACTATGAAATTATGAATTGTTGATATTTGTCATGTGATCAAAATTGTCAAGCCTTGTCAGTTTTATTCTATTGAGTCATGGGGGTACTTGTACGCAACAATTTAGCCGTGTGTCTTGAGCCATGTGATGTTTTCATGATAATCTCAGTCAAGCCATGATCAGTAGAATTTAGTCAGTCTCATGACTCAGGAAAACTCAGTAAATTCAGTATCAGTCTGGTCTCTTCCAGAAATCTCAGTAATCTCAGTAGCTCAGTAATCTCAGTGACCTCAGTGGTCTCAGTAACATCAGTAATCTCTATAAATCTTAGTAAATCTCAAAAATCTTTGTGAACTCATTCAGTTATTAGATATCAGTAGTATTCCATCAGTCAAGGAATTTAGGAACCCAGTCGCTGTACAGTTCAGTTAATCATATTCAGAGTCTATTCAGTTGGGAGTAGAAATTAGCACCGAGTGAACCCAAGGATGGGAACACACGCTGTTAGATAAGGGTGTGATTCTCAGCAGTTATCCTTGCATTCCAGAACTATGTAGCCAACATAGGTTGAGACATCAACACTATCAGTGCAGGGTTGATGAGATGGATAAACACTGTCAGATGTGGGTCCCACTATTCTCTTTTAGGGGACACTATTAGATAAGGGTCACCCACATCTTGTTCTTACCAGTGGCATGGTATTTACACCCTTCCAATTGGGGTTACAGATTGGACCCCAACTCAGCCATAATGGCATATTAGGAGCTTGTCGGTTAGATTACTACTTCCTACAGTTTCAGTTATAGAATCAGGATTGTCAGATACAATCATTCAGTCTCAATAATAGAACTCAATTCAGTTGTACAAAAATTCAGGACTGTCAAATACAGTTAACTCAGTACAGTGCGGAACACAACTAGTTCCATCAGTATCAGGATTGTCAGTTGCAGTCACTTATGTTATCAGTACTCAAACTCAGTAATCATGTTAATATAAACTCAGTTAATAGTATATTAATTATACGAAACTCATTTTATTAGTATTCAGACTCAGGACTGTTAGATATAGTCAATCAGACCAGTTCTTTATAATCAGAACTGTCAGAAATAGTCTTTTCTGTATTAGTGGTACAACATCAATCTCTCAGTATTCAATAATTCAGTCATTCATATTTTGTATCCCAGTATCTATACTTAGATATCAATAAACCCATGTTATTAGAATTCATGAGTCAGCGTTGTCACGATCTCAGTTACAGTTACGTATTTATGTATGTATTCTCACATTCATATTATTCAGCCAGTTATTATTGTTCATGTATATGAACCATTGCATTCAGCCTACCTCACTTGTATACCAGTATATTCAATGTACTGATGCATTTGCGCTATGGTGTTTTATACCATAGGTTTAGAAGCACGACCTCCCGAGCATCCTTAGTAGATCAGACGTTCAGCAGCCAGACTAGCAGTGAGTCCTCATTATTTGAGGATAGCATGATTATTTATTACTTTATTATTTCAGTAGCTCGGATTTAGTTTGGGACATTTCCCATCAACTCCACAGATTTCAGACAGTTTAGAGGCTTTCAGACTAGAGTGTTTTCAAACTACAACATGTTTCAGAAAGTTCATCTCAGTTTTGGGTATTCTTATACCCCATTACAGACATTGTATTATATTTAGTATTAGTTCAGTTTTGAACCTTATGGCGTTATAACTTATATTCTGCATAATTTCTGTAGATTATTCAGTGCTCAGTTACAGATATCATTCATGGGTTACTTTGTGTTCCTTGGGGATCATGAGCACCGTGTAGCGTTCTGAGTACCAGATTTGGGGCGTTACAAACTTGGTATCAAAGCCTAAGGTTCAACAATGTCCTAGGAATTCTGAAAAGCCGCATCTAGTAGAGTCTTGTGCATGGGTGTGTTGTACGCCACACTTATGTGTAGGAAGGCTATGAGATGTTTTAGGAACAATTTCCCTTCTTTCATGTCTCAGATCATGCTATAGAAAAGATCTCTAAGAAACTCATATAGATTATCCTTATGCTCCACTCATGCCAACTTTACCTTACTTTTAAGGTAACAGAAATAGTGAAGCTCAAAGTCCTAGAGTTAGGGCTTTCTCAAACAGTCCCGGAAAATAGTAATGGGATTTTCCATAGGCTCAAAAGTATCCCATCAGTTCAGTTATGTTCCAGAGTTGTACAACTCTTATTTATGATTATGAGAACTCATACGTTATCAGATCCTTCCTCAGAATTCTATGATAACATATGACCTAGAGTTAGAAGCATGAACTCGGGAGTTTAGCAGTAGTAGAGTTGGGATTACATTATCCAGGTTGAATAGATTATGTATTCATGGGGATAGTTGTACCAGAGTAAATTAGTAGGCTTGAACAGTGCAAGATAGCACTTAAGTTTATTAATTTTATACTAAGTATGAAGGTGTGGATGTGAATTAGGTGATGTGGTATTGGTAGTCTATTAAGAAATAGAACCAGATGATGTGTTTATAAGGTAAGCAGGTGTCAAATACAGCGTAAGTATATGATGATGATTGCAGTTCAGTTCAGAGTTTTGTAAAGTGTTCACAGACTTATGATGATGACTTAAAGCTAAGGAGGGGATGATAGATCAAGTGACCAATTCAGGCTCTCAGATTCCAGTAGTAGTGCCAGTATGTATAGAAAGCAGTAAGGGAAGACGATTCCCCGACTCATCCTTATCTCAGTATAGAGTCTCGTACCCCAGTCAGTATGATGCCTATGCATGCTTCACATCTCAGTTCCATGAACATAGATTATATTCATACGCTTTCCATAAAATCATGTACAATTCAAGTTCCCAGCATAAGGAGTTCAGTTCTATTCCCTTCAATAATACAAATCATGTCCCACAAATGCAGAAAACTCCAAACTTAGGTCATGCAGCTCATGACTCATGAAAACATTTTATACTTTACAGTATACTCAGCTTCCATGACTCATGATACGTCTTTAATGATTAGTTAAATTCATACTGTGTTATGCATATCCTCAGTTTAGACCTCTTGGTGATTCCATGATATTTATATTCTATTTCTCAGGCTTCAGTCAAGTGTCAAGTTCAGTTAGTATCCATTCATTCTTTATGTCCTCCTGATTTAAACCTTCAGTAAGCTCTCTTTGTGAAAATAATGTGGTGATGAGCAATCGCTTAGATGGGAGAGAGTAAATGTTTCATAATTAAAGAAAGACTATTGCATGCTTATTTTACACAAGGGTGTAGTGATGAAGATAGGCTTGAATTTCATGTTAGTGTGCCAGTAAAGGGATAGCAAGAGGTTGTATTTAGAAGTTGGAAAAGTACAGAGTGTGAGTGTGCATTTAGATTTTTGACTTATGTCAGCCCCCATCGTATAACTATCAAAACTCAGTTACCATGGCAGTTATAGTTTTAGTGCTCAAAACTCAGTAATCAGTGTTCAGTCTTAGAATTCAGTACTTCAATATCATTCTAAAACACAGTTATCCATGTCCATTCATTGGAACCCGGCACATAGTTAAAGTATAAGTCTCAGTTGCAATCCTAGTTATAGGGTTAGCTTCGGTTCAGTAATCAGATCAGTAACTCAGTTCAGCTTCAGGTTTACTTCACCATAGAGTACAATTATCAGTTATCCAGCTATAGGTATTTCAGTATCTCAGTTCACAGACTATTCCAGAATTTTGTTATACGTTTGGTCTTGCATTCTCAAATAATATATTTTTTATAAATTCATGCTCAATTACCTCATGTTACCCAGTCAACATTACCTTCTGTGTATAATATTTTATAGTCTCAGTTCAGCTATTCAGACCAAGTATAATTCAGTCTTACATGTCCAATATTCAACTATCAGCCATCCAGTTAATCAGATAAGTTAGCATATCTATGCACTTGGGTTCAACACCCATGTGACCCTTTTCAATAATATCAGTTATAGTGCAAGAGGTTTAGTCATTTCATCTTAAATGGTGTTCGTAGGCCCCAACTCATCTTACCAAACTTTATCCATGTGATGATTTTCTTATTCAGCTGTCTTGTTTAGAATAGGCCAAGATTTTCTTACGCCCTATAGTCATTTGAAATCTAGAGAAAGATTGTCATAGAAACACTCTAATCGAGCGTAAGTTTTTAGCATGAGTTAGTCCGCAAAGCCAATACCTCAGTTTAGCAGTCAGACAGATAAGTTCAGATGGTGTGGTTTTGCCATCTTTCCATCTAATTGCACTATTAGGAATCTCATAAATGTGATCATTCTAAGATGGACCAACTAGGTAGTTGCATGTTCAAATTGGTCCATGTATCATGCTTTAGTTTCAGATCCTAGATATTCAGTTAAAACTCAGCTCGTAGATTTCTTGTGCATCGCTTTAGTTTCCTCAGCGACTCAGCCAAGTCCATATTCTTTAAGGGACATAGTATCCCGAGTGGCAGAAACACTATGAACCCTCACACTTTCATGACAAGAACATCCCATTCTTTCTTCACGTAAGGAATCCAGTTTAGGAGTAGGGGGTACTCATAGGTTGACCCTCTAGCTCCAATATCAGCTGTAAGCCTTGTACTCAATGGATCAGTTAAATTCACAAAAATTTAGTTCATACTCTATTGTTCAGTCTCAGTTATGTCCTCATGTTCCCATTCATGCATACTCCTAGCATATTTATGGGTTCGCCATATTTATGGCTTACGTAATGGGTTTTCTTGAACTTACTCAGTTCCATGTTCAAATTACCATTTCAAACTTGGTATTTTTACCCTTACATGTTCAGTCGAATGCTCATGAGTCAGTTCAGTCATGTATTCGCATATCAGATATGCGTGATCAGCTTATCAGTACTCTAAAATATGCATTCATGTATCAGCTCAATTATAAAATCATGCATCAGATATACATGCTCAATATGAATCTCAATAATATCAGTCAAGTAGTCATGTTTCAATTGTTCATGTTCAGTATGTACTTTAGCTTATCATTTCTCCCATCTCAATCAGTCTTATTCAAGGATGAATATTCCCAAGGGGGAGATATTGTAATACCCTATACTTCTACCTAGCTTAAAATCATCCCAAAAATGTTAAAGACTTGTTTTAAAGATGAATCCACTTTTATACATGAGGTATTTTCAAGATTTTCACTTTTCTTCATGTGAGAAATTGAATAAGCTTTCCATCGATACCAAATTTTCCCAAATGTGACACCCGGGTGAAGAGTTAGAGCTATTTTAGTAAGACAGTGTCCCACCTGAGCCATCAGCGCCTCGCGATACAGGACAAAATGGCAATTGTCAATTTCCAGTGTTGCTCTGTGATAGTGGTGCATCTTACCAAACTTCAAGGTCGCAAACAAAGTGGCAAGACGATAGCTCTGCATCGTGCCGTTATCCTAGTTCCCAGTTGGCAATTTCCAGTGACACGGCGCGATAGTGCCGCGTCGCGCTAGCCTGCCAAATCAGTAAATTTTCTCAGAAATAAAATACGCATCCAAGGGTTAAAAGGGTCAATTTCTCAACCCTATATAAACCCAATAACACGTTATTCAGTCATATTTCACTCAAAATATAGGGTTTCTATCAAGTTTCTCTCAAGAACAAGCTAGGGTTTTCAATTGGGGATTCAAATCTAAGACTCAAATTCAAGAATCTCTTCATCAATCTTCATAGAATCAAGAACTAAGGTATGCACAATGTTCATTCATGGATTCCTTTCATCCATGAAGCTCAAGAATCCTCTTTTAAACTATAAATTGTAATGTTTATGTTGTGGATTGATTAAAATCATGATAGTGTTATTGTATGATTCCCAAGTTGTGGTTTTTATGTGTTTGTCTTGAAATTACGTTAGTATGTAAGATCAAAATCCATGAATTGAGTGGTTTATCATGCGTAGTTTGATGAATACACCTATGCCCTAAGTGTGCATACATAGTGTTTGATAATATGCCCCAGTGAATGAATAATGATCAAGTACTTAGTTTCCATGTGTCATGATTATGTCATGTCTCTTAAGTTATGCTATACCTATTTGATTAAGTTGTTTCCCATGCTAAACCTATGCATTGTGATTGCTTGGTGAGATGTTCATAAGATTAGAAACATGAAATTATGCCATGATTATACGCATTACTATCCATGTACAATATTATGATGATCATGTTCTTCATGAAATTCCCAACTATGAAATTATGAATTGTTGATATTGGTCATATGATCAAAAGTGTCAAGCCTTGTCAGTTTCATTCTATCGAGTCCTGGGGGTAATTGTACCCGATAATTTAGTTGTGTGTCTTGAGCCATGTGATGTATTTACGATAATATCAGTCAAGCCATGATCAGTAGAATTTAGTCAGTCTCATGACTTAGGAAAACTCAGTAAATTCAGTATCAGTACAGTCTCTTCAAGAAATCTCAAAAATCTCAGTAGCTTAGTAATCTAAGTGACCTTAGTAACATCAGTAATCTCTATAAATATTAGTAAATCTCAGAAATCTCTATGAACTCAGTCAGTTATCAGATATCAGTAGTATTCCATCAGTCACAAAATTTAGGAACCCAGTCGTTGTACAGTTCAGTTAATCATGTTCAGAGTCTATTCAGTTGGGAGTAGTAATTAGCACCAAGTGAACCCAAGGATGGGAAAACACGCTGTCAGATAAGGGTGTCAGTAGGAAAATACGCTGTCAGATGAGGGTGTGATTCTCAGCAGTCATCCTTGCATTCTAGAACTATGTATCCAGCATAGATTGAGAAATCAATACTATCAGATGAGGGTTGATGAGGTGGATAAACACTGTCAGATAAGGGTCCCACCATTCTCTTTTAGGGGACACTATCAGATGAGGGTCACCTATAGCTTGTCCTTACTAGTGGCATGGTATTGACACCCTTCTAATTCGGGTTACAGATTGGACCCCAACTCAGCCATAATGGTATATTAGGGGCATGTCGGTTAGATAACTACTTCCCACAATTTCAGTTACAGAATCAGGACTGTCAAATACAGTCATTCAGTCTCAGTAATAGAACTCAATTCAGTTGTACAGAAATCCAGGACTGTCAGATACAATTAACTCAGTATAGTGTGGAACTCAGCTAGTTCCATCAGTATAAGGACTGTCAGATACAATCACTCATGTTATCAGTACTCAGACTCAGTAATCATGTTAATACAAACTCAGTTAATAGTATATTAATTATACGAAACTCATGTTATCAGTATTCAGACTCAGGACTGTTAGATACAGTCAATCAGACTAGTTCTTCATAATCATAACTGTCAAAAATAGTCTTTCCTGTATTAGTGATAGAACATCAGTCTCTCAGTATTCAGTAGATTCAGTCATTCATATTTAGTATCCCAGTATCAGTACTCAGATATCAGTAAACCCATGTTATCAGAATTCATGAGTCAGCATTATCACGATCTCAGTTACATTTATGTATTCATGCATGTATTTTTACGTTCATATTATTCAGTCAGTTATTATTGTTCATGCATATGAACCATTACATTTAGCCTACCTTACTTGCATACCAGTACATTCAATGTACTGACGTATTTGCGCTATGGTGTTTTATACCATAGGTTTAGAAGCAAGAGCTCTCGAGCATCCTTAGTAGATCAGACTTTCAGCATCCAGACTAGTAGTGAGTCCTCATTATTCGAGGATAACATGATTATTTTATTACTTTATTATTTCAGTAGCCTGGAGTTAGTTGGGGACATGTCCCATCAACTCCAAAGATTTCAGACAGTTTAGAGGCTTTCAGACTAGAGTGTTTTCAAACTACAACATGTTTTAGCTAGTTCATCTCAGTTTTGGGTATTGTTATACCCCATTACAGACATTGTATTATAATCAGTATTAGTTCAGTTTTGAAACTTATGGCCTTACAACTTATATTCCGCATAATTTTTGTAGATTATTCAGTGCTCAATTACAGATATCAATCATGGGTTATCTTGTGGTCCTTTGGGGTCACGAGCACCGTGTAGCATCTCAGGTACCATATTTGGGACGTTACAATTATATTTTATTTGGTTAGGCAAAGGGGTTGGTCTTCGGTCCTCGGTGGACTTGAGATACCCGTTACTACTAGACCCTTATTTGGTTTATGACAAAGTTGGTATTAGAAACTAGGTTCTGTGTCATTGGGTATTCATAAATCCATTTCAAGTAGAGTTTGTTTTATGGGTATGTAGCATGCCACACTTATAAGGGAGAGGCTACGAGACATTAAGGAATATTTCCCTTTGTTGTTGTTTTATTTTGGGCTATAGAGTCTAAGGTCTTCAATATTCTCTAATATCTATTTGTTTGCATTTTAGATCATTCCTCCAAGAAGATCTGATGCCCATGGAAACTCCTCAATCACACTTGAGGACAATGGGATGCAAATCGTTCTTCTTATAGAGTTTAGTCTCGGTCTAAGGGTCCAACTCTTGATTTCCCTTATGGATTTCCACCAGTTACCTCTATCCCTCCTTAAACACCTCAGGAAGATGTATCTAATGCTAAGTTCCGCCAGTCTATCCATTTTCATACCTTGTTGGTGGCCTCTTAGACTAAAGGTGTTGCCTCTGTTGCTCCATCTTTTGATGTCACTAGAGTTGGCCAATTTATGAGGTTGAATACTCTAACTTTTATTGTATCTAAGGTTGACGAGGATGCTTAAGGGTTCATAGATGAGATGGAGAAGATTTTTCATGTGGTGCATACTTCTAACTTTGAGGGTGCTAAGTTTTCGCAAACTAGCTGAACGATGTGGCATATTAATGAAATAAGGAGTCAGATTAGTCTAGAAGTGATGATGCAGAGTTGGAACTATTTGATGAGTTTTCAGGTGCCTTTCTGGATTTTTTCTTTCCTCAGGAGTTGAGAAAGGCTAAAGATAAGGAGTTCTTGAATCTGAAATAGGGTAGGGTGACTGTGAAATAGTATGCCTTGAAATTTTACTAGTTATCCCATTATGCTCCTGAGCTAGTGTTTTTTATGAGAGCTAGAATAAGGAAATTTGCTTTTGGGTTGTCCCACAATTTGATTTTGGAGAGAAAGGCCGCCTTATTAAAAAAGAATATGGATATCTCTCAACTCGCGGTATATATGCAATAGGTCAAAGAAGAAAAGAATAAGCAAACAGAGATGGGGGAAAGACAAAGTAAAAAGTTTCAGTATTCTAATCAGGGTAGGGGTCAGTAGTAGAGTAGTAAAGATGGTGGAAAATGGTCTAAGAAGAAGTGGGGTAATTTTGGTCCCTATTCTATGGTGTGTGCCCTATATCCTAAGCCATCCAGTGACCATTATTTTAAAAGAAATAGTGGATTTAGGGTATGAGGTGCATAGTCTTAGGCTAGTGGAGCTTAGTTAGCCCCATCTTATCCTCCTTGCTGATTTTGTGGGTAGGTGCATCATGGATTTTGTGAGGAGGGGAGAAACAAGTACTTTAAATATGGTCAATTGGGCCATATGTAGAGTAACTATCCTTTAGGTGATGTGGATATTGGGGCTAATAAAATTTCAGTTGTTGCTTCTTCAGCTCCATCACTAAAGAGTGCTATTTCTGGCTCTGGAACTAGTCGAAATCGCCTTTATGCTCTTACCACTTGCCAGGAATCTAATTCATCTTCCAATGTTATCACTTGTATGTTATAATTCTTTTCCTGTGATGTGTATTATCTACTTGATGTGGGGTCTACGCTTTCTTATGTGGCCCCATATGTGGCTATTCATTTTGGATTTGGTCCCCAGTGTATTTCGAATCCCTTTTCTATGTCCACTTTGATAGTGTAATACCCCGAACTTTCCCTAAGCTAAATTTCATCTTGAGAAGGTTAAGAAATGAATTCCTAGGTGAGTATCACTTTTAACCGTATAGAATTTCCCTAATTTCAACTTTTATCACATAGAAAATTTGATAAGCTTTCCGTCAATATAAGATTCACCCAAATCCGATACCCAGGCAAAACGTTATGGCTAATTTAAGTCCTAGTCGTAAAACACCATCATTTTAGTGCTTGGCGCATCGCGGAGTAGGTCTATTTAACAATTGTCAAATTGCAGTAGCCTAGCACGATAAGTTCCAAGTCCCAACCAGTGGGACAACGCGATGGCTCCACGTTGCGGTGACCCCAAGAATCCCATTTGTCAATTTTCAGTGAGCCACCGCGATAGTGGCACATCGCGGTGGCCCATAAAATCGGGATCCCATTTATATTTTTTCCAGTTACATTAAGGGTTAAAAGAGGGGTATTTTGGGAAATTACCCTACCCCCAATCCGTCCATAAACACACAATCAATGGCATAACAAAGCACTTTATGACCAAAATTTTCATTCTCTGCAAAGAAAAAGCCCTAAGTATCCAAATCCTCCCCCAAGAATCTCAAGAATTCACCATAGTTTTCTAAATTGAATTGAGATTCAAGGTTCCCAAGACAAAGGCTTCAAGAACCCTCATCCAAAAGTATGAGAAAGAGTCTCAAGCAAGCTTGCTAATCAAAATTCATAATTCGAGGTATGTGGGGTTTGAACAAGAACACTCTTTACGTTCTTGTGCCCAAAGTTTTGGTTTTATTAAAAGATTTTAATTTTTTTAAGATGAATTATGCCTAAATTTCTACATTCAAGTATATGAGATTATGGATTTGTTCAAGTCTTGAATTATTTGATACTACACCTATTTTATGATTTGAATTGAGAATTAATGTTATCAATTGCATATTCCTTCCATGATTGGTGTTTGGAATACTCTAAAGATTGAAGTCATGATTTACCCTCTATTTTAAATTGATATTTCTTGAATATGTATACATGTTTTAAGGTCCAAGAATGAATTTTGATATATTCTATAGTATTTCAAGAATGGTATTGATATCTCCATATCATTGAAGTTTCAAAGCTTGTTAAAGATGGTCTACCAAGGTTTAAATAAAAGAGTTGATTTTGATCCTAAGTTAAGTAAGGAATCCACATCTTGTGATTTAAGTTAAAGGGAAGCATATTGGCTCCCATTTCATAATGTTGAATTATATAAGGTGGATTTTTCCTAACAGTTCTGAGCCTAGTATGGGAGTAGTACTTAGCACCGAGTTGGTCTTGATTTTGAGGTCTCATGTCCCAGAACTACGAACCACCATAGGATTTGATTTACCCCAAGTGGGTTAAGCTAGTGATCACTAAAAGTAAAAGGTTCTACTCCAATGGCAAGGATAGACCAGCTCTTCCTAACGTGGGCAAGACGTTGGACTCTATGTGGCTCACATGGTTTATGTCGGTTAGAAGAATCTCCCAAAAGTAGTCCCTACTCTATTTAAGATAAAAGTACTTGTATTTCAAAAGCTATGATTCTAAGATTTCTAAGGTTCTCAAGTGCTATAATCTTTAAGTTTCAAAGAAGCTCCTTGTTTTCCATAAGATTAAAGTGTATGTTCTGAAGGTTGTCGCTTTAAGACTTTATCTAGTTCGCAAGCTTGAGTACAAAGAAAAAGTACAGATTTAGAATAAAGTGAAATAACTCACATGATTTATATGGTATGTTTTCTATTCATGATTTATGAGGATTTTATTCAATCTATGTGAGTCACCTATTATTGCATGCATGTTTTCTATAAAGACTTATGATATGGATTACATAATTGCATGCACCCCCATATACTCGGTACATTCCAAAGTGTTGATCCATATATACGTCTATGTGCTACATTGTCTTATAATGTAGGTTCAGGTGCTCAGCCCCAGCCTCGTCAGTAACTTTCGAGTACCTTTGTCTACATCTCTATAGTGGTGAGTCCTCATGGTTCGAGGACCTATCTTCAGACATTTCAGTATTTTAGTAGATATTGTATTGCTTTCAGTTTAGTCTGAGTCAGTTGGGGATCGGTCCCAATGGCTCTCTAGTTCATTGAGTAGTAGAGGCTTTGTCAGACTAGATTGTCAGTATATTTAGACATTTAGTATTTTGTTACTTCCACAATACTCTTTCATATTTCAGTGAGACGTGTTATGGTATGTCTTAGTATGTTGCTCTTAGTACCTTGATTTAAGCATTTAGAATTAGTAGCAGGCTCAAAGGGTTAGCTTGGGGTTACTTATAGCCTTAAGCACTGTGTGACGTCTTGGGACCTTTTTTTGGGGCGTTAAAAACTTAGTATCAGAGCCTAAGGTTTAAGGAGTCCTAGGGAGTCTGACAAGCCATGTTAAGTAGAGTCTTGATCATCGGTGTGTAGCACGCCACATCTATGAGAAAGAAGCTACAAGATGTTTTAGGAAAAAGTCATCCCTTACTTTCAGAACCTATCATGCTTACAGTTGTCTATCTCAGCTATTGACTCATGCTCTGTTATTTGAAAAAATGCCTCCTCGAAGAGAGAATGCCCGCAGAAACAATAACGGACAACCCCAACCAGTTGATCCCTTGAATGCAAACATGTCCCATACTGAGTTTCTAGAAACTTTTCAGGCGCTAGCCCAAGTAGTCACCGTGAATGTTTAGACTAATAACCAGGCCACAATTCCACACTAGCAGGGAGGTGATTTAGCTGCTGCTAGAATTTATGATTTCATACAGGTGAATCTGCCAGAGTTCTAGGGGTCTAAGGCAAGTGAGGACCCACAATTATATCTTGAGGAGGTGAGGAAAATCACATAGGTGAAGCATGTTTCTGAGGAAGAAAGTGTGGATTTGGTGTCTTACAGGTTGAAAGATATTGCTTATGACTAGGTTGTTACATGAAAGAAGAATAGAGGGGAAAATGATGCTCCCGTTACTTGGCAGGTGTTCCAAGATGCTTTCTTAGATAAGTTCTCTTTGTTAGAGATACGAGAGGCAAAAATAGAGGAGTTTATGAACTTGAGGCAGGGCTCCATGACCTTTAAGAAGTGCTGGTTGAAGTTTAATCAGTTAGTAAAATATGCCCGTGATTTGATTTCTAACACCCGTACCAATATGAGTAAGTTTGTGACAAGAGTTTCTGGTTTGGTGTTGCAAGAGTGTAGGACCGCTATGTTAAACAGGGATATGGATCTGTCTAGATTGATGATACATACACTGTAGATAGAGGCAGACAAGATAAGGGAAAGAGATAGAGTGAGGGGAAATAAGATAACTAGGTCTGAGCCGCATGAGTATGGTCAGTCTAGGTCCTATGGAGGGAACCATCCATAGTTTCAGAGTCATTCTCTATGCCAGCACCTTCGTCAGCTAATGCTCATGCGCCTAGAAACAGGCAGGAGCAAGGGAATAAGCCTTCTATATCTAAGTCCTAGAATAGTGTAAGTAACATGCCTAATTATCCTCCTTGTGCTAAGTGTGGTAGGACCCATCCCGGCGAGTGTTTGGCCGAATAGAGAAGTTGTTTTGGTTGTGAAAAGTTGGGCCACAGACTTAGGGAGTGTCCGTATACCAGGCAGAGGAACAGGGATGTGCGACCTCGGACGCAGGCTAATAGTACCCCAGCTCCCGTAGCCCGTCCAGCCCCTCCTCAGGGTGCTTCTTCTAGCACTGTTGGCGGTCAGCGCTAGAACAGATTCTATGCCTTACCATCCCGTCAGGAGCAGGAGGATTCTCCCGACGTTGTTACTGGTATGCTTCGTGTATTTCACTTTGATGTTTATGTGTTGTTAGACCCCAGGTTAAGTTTTTCTTATATGACCCCACTTGTTGCTATGAACTTTGAAATGGATCCCGAAAAGATTCCTGAGCCTTCCTAGTTTCTACTCTAGTAGGGGAGTTAATTGTTGCCAAGAAAGTGTATAAACATTATCCTGTTACTATTATTCATAGAGTCATACTTACAGATCTGATAGAGTTAGATATGGTAGATTTTGATGTTATTTTGGGTATGGACTGGCTTCATTCTTGTTATGCATCTATAGACAATCGTACCCATGTAGTTAACTTTCAGTTTCCTGTTGAACCAGTTTTTGAGTGGTCTGGGAGTTCAGTATTCCCCAAGAGTCATTTTATCTCATATTTCAAATCCAGAAAGCTTATATCTAAAGGTTGCATCTATCACCTAGTTAGGGTTAAAGACACCAAGTCTGAGGCTCCAACTATTCAGTCAGTCGACGTTGTTAATGAGTTTCCTGATGTTTTTTTGAAAATCTCCCAGGGGTACCTCCCGATAGAGAGATAGAATTCGGGATTGACCTTCTTCCCGACACTCAGCCTATTTTAATTTCTCCCTACCGTATAGTATCCGCAAAGCTTAAGGAGTTGAAAGAGAAACTCAAAGATATTTTAGATAAAGGTTTTATAAGGCCTAGTGTGTCACCTTGGGGCACACCTATTCTATTCGTCCAAAAGAAAGATGGTTCTTTGCGTATGTGCATTGACTATTGTTAGCTTAATAAGGTCACAGTCAAGAATAAGTACCCTTTTCCGAGAATAGATGACCTGTTTGATCAATTGAAGGGTGCAAGTTACTTCTCCAAGATAGACCATTGATCCAACTATCATCAACTCAAAGTAAGGGAGTGTGACATCCCAAAGACAGCCTTCTAAACTTGTTATGGTCACTTTAAGTTTCTAATCATGTTTTTTGGGCTAACCAATGCTCCAGCAGCCTTCATGGACCTCATGAATCGAGTATTCAAATAGTATCTTGATATGTTTGTCACTGTTTTCATAGACGATATTCTTTTGTATTCCCATAGTGAGAATGACCATTCGGATCATCATGGAATTGTCCTGCAGACTCTTAGAGATCACCAGTTGTTCGCCAAATTTCGTAAGTGTGAATTTTGGCTAAGGTCAGTAGCTTTTCTGAGCCATATCATTTTAGCCAAAGGCATTAGAGTTGATCCCCAAAAGACAGAAGCCATAAGAAATTGGCCTAGACCCATCTCTCCATCTGACGTTAGGAGTTTCTTGGGTCTAGATGGCTATTACTGCCGTTTTGTTGAAGGTTTCTCTTATATTGCATCTCCCATGACCAGATTGACCCAAAAGAAAGTTAAGTTCCTTTGGTTGGATTCCTATGAGAAGAGTTTTTAGGAATTAAAGACTCGACTCACTTCAGCCCCTGTGTTAACTTTGCCTGATGGTATGGATGGTTTTGTGGTGTATTGTGACACCTCTAGAGTTGGTTTAGGTTATGTGATGATGCATAATGGTAAAGTTATAACCTATGCCTCTAGACAGTTGAAACCTCATGAAAAGAATTACCCAACCCATGATCTGGAATTAGCTACTATGGTCTTTGCTTTAAAAATCTAAAGGTATTATCTTTATGGTGTTCATATGGATGTGTTCACTAATCACAAAAGCTTGCAGTACGTGTTTTCTCAGAGGGAGTTAAATCTTAGGCAGAGGAGATGGTTAGAACTGCTAAATAATTAAGATATGAATGTGTTGTATCACCTGGGCAAGGCCAATGTAGTGGCAGATACCCTTAGCAGGTTGTCTATGGGTAGTGTTGCTCAGGTAGAAAAGGGTAAGGAAGAGTTAGCTCGTGATGTGCATTGTTTAGCTAGATTGGGCATTAGGTTGCTTAATTCCACTGAGGGGAGTATTTTGGTGTAGAGTAGTTCCGAATCATCTTTGGTTTTAGAAATGAAGGAGAAGCAAGACTCAGATCCTAGTTTGGTCAGACTGAAGGAGTCAGTCAAGGACCAAAGGGTAGAGGTTTTCTACCAAGGGGGAGATGGTGTGTTGAGATTGCAAGGTAGATTATATGTTCCTTGTTGACGATCTGAGATAGAGGATCATGGCAGAGGCACATGGCGCGTGATATTCTATTCATCCTGGTGCTACCAAGATGTATCGCGACTGATGAGAAATCTATTGGTGGAGTGGTATGATGAAGGATATAGCTGATTTTGTAGCTAAGTATGCAACTTGCCAATAGGTTAAAGTAGAGCATCAGAGACCTGGTGGTGTGATGCAAGAGTTTAGTATACCCACTTGGAAGTGGGAAAAGATAAATATGGATTTCATGACTGGTTTACCTCTCTCCCAATGCCATCATAATTTTATTAGGGTTGTTGTAGACAGCTAACTAAGTCAGAGTATTTATTGCCTGTGCATACATCTTATACTACTGAGGATTATGCTAGACTGTATATTTGGGAGTTAGTCAAGATGTATGAAGTTCCCTTGTCTATCATCTCAGATAAGGGTACTCAGTTCACTTCTCAGTTTTAGAGAGCTTTTCAGTGGGGTCTTGGTACCCAAGGGAATCTTAGTTCCATTTTTCATCTGCAGACTGATGGTCAGGCTGAAAAGACTATCCAAACTTTGGAGGACATGTTGAGGGCGTATGCTCTTGATTTCAAAGGGAGTTGGGATGAGCATTTAACTTTGATAGAGTTTGCGTATAATAATAGGTACCATGCTAGTATCAAGATGGCACCATTTGAGGCTTTGTATGGTAGAAGGTGTAGATCACCCATAGGATGGTTCGAAGTGGGTGAAGCTACTTTGGTTGGACCTGATGCAGTATTTGAGGCTATGGAGAAGGTGACATTGATTAGATAAAGGTTGAAGACAGAGCAGAGTCATCAGAAGTCATATGCAGACATGAGAAGAAGGGATCTTGAGTTCGAAGTTGATGACTTGGTGTATCTTAAAATTTCACCCATGAAAGGGGTGAAAAGGTTTGGGAAGAAGGGGAAGCTTAGTCCCCATTATCTTGGTCCGTACAGGGTTCTTAACCGTATTGGGAAAGAAGCTTATGAAGTTGAGTTGCCTATAGAGTTGTCAGTTGTTCATCCGGTCTTTCATGTCTCCATGCTTAGGAAGTGTATTGGTGATTCTGTTGTTATAGATCCTTCGAAAAGCACTGATGTTCAGGACAGTCTTTCATTTGATGAGATTCTAGTTGAAATCTTAGATTACCAAGTCCGGAGACTAAGGAGCAAAGAAGTCCCCTTAGTCAAAGTGTTGTGGCGAAATCAGTCAGTTGAGGGTGCTACGTGGGAAGCCGAAGCATATATGTGATCCAAGTACCCGCACCTCTTCTCCGCAAGTTCAGATCAAGATGAAGGTACCTTTCCTTCTTAATTCATTCCCTTTCTAATCAAAGATTCAGCTATATAACTATTCTTATTATGAATCATGGATTCTCTAAAGTGTTCAAGAGTTTAGAAAGACAAAGAATCAGTTTAGCAAGTTCTTCCAGCTTACGTACTCAGTTTCCTCTATATTCTTAGCCTCGCTAGCGACATTCAAGGACGAATGTTCCCAAGGGGGAGATATTGTAATTCCCTGAACTTTTCCTAAGCTTAATTTCATCTCGAGAAGGTTAAGAAATAACTTCCTAGGTGAGTATCATTTTTAACTATATAGAATTTCACTAATTTTGACTTTTTATCACATGGGAAATTTGATAAGCTTTCCATCGATATAAGATTCACCCAAATCAAATACCCGGGTAAGAAGTTATGGCTAATTTAAGTCCTAGTCATAAAACACCATCATTTTAGTGCTTGGCGCGTCGCGGAGTGGGTCTATTTAATAATTATCAAATTCTAGTAGCCTAGCACGATAGTGGCACGTCGCGCTGAAGTTCCAGGTCCCAACCAGTGGGACAACACGATGGATTTGCATCGCGGTGACCCCAAGAATCCCATTTGTTAATTTCCAGTGAGCCACCACGATAGTGGCACATCGCGGTGGCCCATAAAAGTAGCCTCTCAGTTATATTTTTTTCCAGTTACATTAAGGGCTAAAAGGGGGGTATTTTGGGCAATTACCCTACCCCCAATCCATTCATAAACACACAATCCATGGCATAACAAAGCACTTTATGCCCAAAATCTTCATTCTCTACAAAGCAAAAGCCCTAAGCATCCAAATCCTCCCCCAAGAATCTCAAGAATTCACCATAATTTTCTAAATTGAATTGAGATTCAATGTTCCCAAAACAAAGTCTTCAAGAACCCTCATCCAAAAGTACGAGAAAGAGTCTCAAGCAAGCTTATTCATCAAAGTTCATAATTCGAGCTATGTGGGGTTTGAACAAGAACACTCCTTTTGTTCTTATGCCCAAAGTTTTAGTTTTCTTAAAATATTTTAATGTTTTCAAGATGAATTATGCCTAAATTTCTACATTCAAGTATATGAGATTATGGATTTGTTCAAGTCTTGAATTATATGATACTACACCTATTTTATGATTTGAATTAAGAATTAATGTTATCAATTGCATATTCCTTCCATGATTGGTGTTTGGAATACTCTTAATATTGAAGTCATGATTTACCCTCTATTTTGAATTGAGATTTCTTGAATATGTAAACATGTTTTAAGGTCCAAGAATGAATTTTGATATATTCTATAGTATTTCAAGAATGGTATTGATATCTCCATATCATTGAAGTTTCAAAGCTTGTTAAAGATAGTCTACCAAAGTTTAAAGAAAAAAGTTTATTTTGATCCTAAGTTAAGAAAGGAATTCACATCTTGTGATTTAAGTTAAAGGGAAGCATATTGGCTCCCATTTCATAATGTTGAATTTAATAAAATGGATTTTTTCTAAAAGTTCTGAGCCTAGTATGGGAGTAGTACTTAGCACCCAGTTGGTCTTGATTTTGAGGTCTTATACCCCAGAACTACGAGCCACCGTAGGATTTAATTTACCCTAAGTGGGTTAAGCTAGTGATCACTAAAAGTAAAAGGTCTACTCTGATTGCAAGGATAGACTAGCTCTCCCCAATGTGGGCAAGACGTTGGACTCCATGTGATTCACATGGTTTATGTCAATTAGAAGAATCTCCCAAAAGTAGTCCCTACTCTATTTAAGATAAAAGTACTTGTATTTCAAAAGTTATTATTCTAAGATGTCTAAGGTTCTCAAGTGCTATAATCTTTAAGTTTCAAAGAAGCTCCTTGTTTTCCATAAGATTAAAGTGTATGTTCTGAAGGTTGTCGCTCGCAAGCTTGAGTACAAAGAAAAAGTACAGATTTAGAATAAAGTGAAATGACTCACGTGATTTATATGGTATGTTTTCTATTCATGATTTATGAGGATTTTATTCAAGCTATGTGAGTTACCTATTATGGCATGCATGTTTTCTATAAAGACTTATGATATGGATTACGTAATTGCATACACCCCTTTATTCTCAGTATATTCCCAAGTGTGGATCCACATATACGTCTATGTGATACATTGTCTTATAATGTAGGTTCAAGTGCTCAGCCCCAGCCTCGTCAGTAACTTCCGAGTACCTTTGTCTACATCTCCACAGTGGTGAGTCCTCATGGTTCGAGGACCTATCTTCATACATTTCATTATTTTAGTAGATGTTTTATTTCTTTCAGTTTAGTTCGAGTTAGTTGGGGATCTGTTCCAATGGCTCTCTAGTTTATTGAGTAATAGAGGCTTTGTCAGACTAGACTGCCAGTATATTTAGGCATTCAGTATTTTGTACTTCCACAGTACTCTTTCATATTTTAGTGAGACGTGCTATGGTATGTCTCAGCATGTTGCTCTCAGTACCTTGATATACGCATTTAGAAGTAGTAGCAGGCTCAAAGGATTAGCTTGGGGTTACTTGTAGCCTTAAGCACCGTGTGACGTCTCGAGACTAGTTTTGGGGCGTTATAGATAGATGATTTTGTGGTTGCTAAAAGATTTTATAGAGGTTGCGTGATATATATCTATGGTAGGAAGACCTTGGTAGACTTGATAGATATAGATATGGTCGATTTTGATGTTATCCTGGGGATGGATTAGATTCATTCGTGTTATGCCTCTCTAGATTGTTGAACCTGAAGGGTCAGTTTCCAATTCCTGATCTGGTTATTAAGTAGGAATGAAGTTTCCTAGTGCCCAAGGGAAGATTTCTTCATATCATAGAGCCCAAAAATTAATTTCTAAGAGGTGTCTTTATCATTTGGTTTGGATTAAAGATTCTAACTCGAAGGGTCCTTTATTACAGTCCATTCATGTGGTTAATGAATTTCCTGGGGTTTTCCCTGATGACCTTCCTGCTGTTTCTCCCAATAGGGACATTGATTTTTTGATTGATGTTATTTTGGACACTCATCCTATCTCTATTCCTTCCTATAGAATGGTTTTAGCTGAGTTAAAAGAACTTGAAGAGTAGTTAAAAGATCTTCTTGATAAGGGATTTATTCATTCTAGTATCTCCGTGTGAGGTGCTCCTGTGCTCTTCATGTGTAAGAAGGATGGGTCCCTTCGAATATGTATGGATTACCACCAGTTGAATAAGGTAATGGTGAAGAATATGTATTCTCTTCCTAGGATTGATGACCTATTGATCAGCTTTAGGGTGCTAAGTACTTCTCTAAGATTGATCTTCGATCGAGTTACCATCAGTTGAAGATTAGGAAGGTGGATATCCCTAAGACTTTCTTCCAAACTCGGTATGGTCATTATGAGTTTTTGGTGATGTCCTTTGGTTTGACTAATGCCCCGATGACATTCATGGATCTTATGAATTAGTTATTCCGTCAGTTCTTGGATTTGTTCATAATTATAGTTATTGATGATATTTTGATGTATTCCAAGAGGGAGGCGAATCATGTCGATCACCTCCGTATTGTGTTGTAAACCTTAAAAGATCATCAGTTGTATGCTAAATTTTCCAAGTTTGAGTTCTGGTTGATATTGTTACCTTTCTGGGTCATGTTGTTTCTAGTAAAGGGATCATGACGGATCCATACAAAGTTGAGATGGTTAAAAAGTGGCCTAGACCAACGACTCCAATTGATATTAGAGCTTCTTGGGTAGTCGATTATTATAGGAGGTTTGAGGAAAATTTCTCTTCTACTGCTGCCCTATTGACTAAGTTGACTCAAAAAAAGGTAGAGTTTCTGTGGTCTGATACATGTGAGGGTAGTTTTGAGAAGTTGAAGGATAAGTTGACTTTACCTTCGATTTTGACTTTACCCAAGGGTATCAAGGGTTTTGTTGTTTATTGTGATGCATCTCGTGTGGGACTGGGTTGTGTGTTAATGCAGCATGGTAAGTTGGTTGCATATGATTCTAGGTAGCTGAAGGTGCATAAGAAGAACTATCTGACTCATGATTTGGAGTTGTTGGTTATGGTATTTTCTCTTAAGAACTAGGTCCACTTCTTTTATAAAGTTCATGTTGACAATTATTTCGATCATTAGAGCTTATAGTATGTGTTCACCTAGAAAGATTTGAATCTCAGGCAAAGGAGATGGCTTGAGTTGCTCAAGAATTATGATATGAGTCTGCATTGTCATCAAGGTAAAGCTAACGTGGTTGTTGATGCTCTTAGCAGGTTGTCCATGGGGAGCTTATCTTATGTTGATGAGGAGAAGTGATGTGTGGTGAAGGATATTCACCATATGGCTAATCTTAGAGTTCATTTATTGGAAATTAAAGATAGTGGTGTGATTATGAAAGAAGAGGTAAAGTCATCTTTTAGTGCTGAGGTGAAGGAGAAATAGGTTTTGGATCCTATCTTGATGCGGATCAAGGATGATGTTAGTCAGCAGAAAGTGATGGCTCCCGAGATTGGTGATAATGGTATCCTGAGATATCAAAGCAGACTATGTGTTCCCGATATTGATGGTTCATCAGAGAGGATCTTGGTCGAGGCTCATGATTCGAGGTATACTTTTTATCCTGGTTTGACAAATATGTACCATGACTTAAAGGAGATCTACTAGTGGAATAAAATCAAGAGAGATGTGGCCAATTTTATGGTTAAGTGCTTGGTGTGTCAGCAAGTGAAGGTGGAACACTTGAGGCCTGGTGGATTATTTCAAGAAATTGAGTTGCCTGTGTGAAAGTGGAAGGTGATTAGTATGGATTTCATTATCGGTATTTTGTGGTCGCGTAGTCGGTTTGATTTGATTTGGGTCATCGTGGATAGGATGACTAAGTCTGCTCATTTCCTATAAGTGAAGACTAATTTCTCTGCTGAAGATTATGCAAGGTTGTTCATTTAGGAAATCGTAAAGTTGTATGGTGCACATGTTTCTATTATATTTGATCGTGGTACACAGTTCTCTTCTCACTTATGGCATTTCTTTCAAAGAGGTTTGGAAACTAAGGTAAGCCTTAGCACCACCTTCCACCCTCAAATGGAGAGGACCATTCAGACATTGAAGGATATGCTTCGGGCTTGTGTGATTGACTTTGGTGCTAGTAGGGTTGATCATTTGCCCCTCATCGAGTTTTCTTATAATTATAGTTATCACGCTAGCATTGGGATGGCTCCATTTGAGATTTTGTGTGGTAGGAGATGTCGTTCTCCTATTGGGTGGTTTAGGGTTGGCGAGTCTGGGTTGTTCAGTCCTAATTTGATTCATCAGTCTATGGAGAAAGTGAAAATGATTCGACATAGGCTTAAGATTGCCTAAAGTCGCCAAATGTCCTATGCGGATGCGAGGCGAAGGGAGTTAGGATTTGAAGTTGGTGACTGGTGTTCTTGAAGGTGTCTCTTATGAAGGGAGTGAGGCAGTTTTAAAAGAAGGGGAAGCTTAGCCCTATTATATGGGTCCATATTTAATTTTGAAGAGAGTGGATAATATGGCTTATGAGTTAGAGTTGCCTCCTTGTTTGGGCTTTGTTCACCCATTTTTTCATGTTTTCATGTTAAGGAAGTGTGTGGGTGATCCTTCCTTGGTGGTTCTGTTGAAAAGTGTTGGTGTTTCATACTCTTTGTCATATAAGGAAGTCTCAGTTGATATTTTAGATCGGCAAGCCCGTTGGTTGCAGAGTAAAGATGTGGCTTCGGTGAAGGTTTTATGGAGGAACCAAAAGTTTGAAGAAGCTACTTGTGAAGCTAAAGAGGACATGAGGTTCAAATACCCATTCTTGTTCCTCATTCCAGATTATCATGTATAAGGTATGTGTTAATCTTGAAATTTTTATTTTTTGTCTTTGTTAAAAGTAAAGGTGGTTGTATTCCGTGTTAAATCGTGCTAAGGGATGCATTGTCTTATCATTCGAGGATGAATGATCCTAAGGGGGGAAGAATGAAACACCCCAGGTTTTGGTCCTTTAAAAATTCTTGAGTTTTTAAGCTCACTGCCCAGATTATGACTCTCCCTACGAGTCGTAACGTGTCATTGTGGGTCTTAAGGACCCAATCGTAGGCAAACTAATATGCTAGCCTGATGTTACTACCTTGACTAGAGTCGTAATGACTCAAAATGAATCATATGGTCCCATCCATAGCTAAACCAGTGTGATGCCCATAATATATTATCTTGAATACCACTGATCCTACGTGTCACAGGGTCCCATGATGAATCGTATGGTGTGAATCGTAGGGTCACCAGAGAAGGGTCCTTCAGATATTATCTTGACTGCGACTCGTGGTAACGAGTCGTAAGGTGTCCTTACGAGTCTTACAGTGACCCGTAGTCACTGGCGATAATTTCTCAGTATTTTCATTAAGGGCACTTTAGACATTTTTCCTCTTCCCCAATAGTAACCTGCGACTTAAAACCCTTTTAGGGTATTATTATCACTCTGAAACAAATCAAAATAACTTCTCAAACACTCGCAAATCTTCAAGGTCAAGAAACTTAGGATTTCCAAGAAGTTGATTAATTAGGGCTCTCAAGGGTGATTTCTCTCCATAATTGTGATACTTTCAGGCATGTTACTCTTCCCCAACTACTATTTTTGTAAAATCATGTGTTTTAAATAGTTGTTCGTGTAATTTTGATGTTGGTTTTCAAATATGGTTTAGAATTTTGAATGTTTGTTTTTGAAACAATGTTTACCATGGTTTACATATGATTGCTCATGCTTTAGTTATGGTTTTAAACTAGTGGGGTGCACGGGTATGGTGAATAAACCAGGGGATTATGATTTCCCCCAAATTGTGAGTGTTGACAATTGAAGTGGTAATGACCTCATCCCCATATTGTGAAATTGGTTTTAAAAATAAAAAGTATGCACATTGAACTATTTTTGGACTATTGCATAATGTGAAAAGCCAATAAAGCATAATGATTTTGAACTGAACCTTGTGGGATTGTGTAATTCCCCAAGAAAATGCATAAGGGAACCAAGGGGGTTATGAATTCCACCCAAGTAATGATAATTGGTTTGGCATGTTGATGTTACCTTGCAAGTGTAGTTGGGATGACGATACCAACAATGTATGCCTAAATGTGTAATATGGTTCAATAAATTGGAATGTGTACTAAATGTTTTAATGGAGCTTAAAAGATGGTTGTGTAGCTAGGCCGTGAGAGTGTCCATCTCGAAGGACCAAAACTAGAAACCACATTTTCCATCGCGGGGGTCTAAATGGCCTAGGATTCAAGTCCCTTTGCTTGTGAACGGGTGACCAATTGTAGATTGATAAACGTTATGGGTTTTATGGAGTGTCCCAACATCTCCTTCTAGCTCTGGAATTTTAATGTCTTCCGATCGACATAGCTCTGCACACTGCTGAGTTAGCTGATTTGCAGTTTTAGACTTCAGTTTAACTTCATTAGTCTTTAGCTTTTCTATTTCATTACCCATACTGTCCACTTTCATTGAAAGCGTAGTTAGGGTTTTGAGTATCTTTTCTAAAGCATCATCTTCTATTATATCAGTCTGTGTAGCTTTGTCTTGATATGTAATCTGCAATACTGTATTTGTTAGTACTAATTACTTCAATTGTAAATGTAAAATTTAATATATTCAATACTAATCTCCGGATCTCTTTTGTCGTAACTAAATTTTATATTTTTTTTTGTTAGCCACCATCGTACCTGGGTATTATCTGTTCTCACAATAAATTTGTTATATACAATGTATGGTTCAAATGCTAATAAACATTTATATAATGAACATAATTCTTTTCTATTTATTTCCCATTTTATTTTTGTTTCATTAAATGTTCCTGAATAATATCTGCAATGATGTTCTATTTTTTCATTTTCGTACCTATATTTAAGTACTCCTCCATAACTACATTCACTAGCATCTGCTTCTACTATATATATAAACTTTCTATTTTCGTCTGAAAATTATAATTTTGGTAATTCTTTACAAAGTATTTTTATTTTTTGGACTTATTTTTTATCTTCTTCGTTGTAATTATATTCTACATCCTTTTTAAATTTTTTCTGTAAAGGCTTTAGGTTTTCTGCTAATTTTGGTATATATTCTCTTACTTGGTTTACTAATCCTAAAAATAATTGTAATTTCTTTTTTGTATCTAATTCTTCTTTTGAATTTATTATTTTTTGTACTATATGTTGTTGCATTTTTACTCCACTTTTATCTATTTGTATTCCTAAAAATTCTATCTGTTTTTTCATAATTTTGGCTTTCTTTTCACTTAAACTTATTCCCGATTTTTCTATTATATCTGTAAATTGTCCTAATAATTTTAAATGTTCTTCTTTAGTTTTTGCATATAATAATATATCATCTATGTATACTATACAATTAGGTAAGTGTTTAAAATAACTATCCATAAAATGTTGATATCTACCTGGTGCATTTTTATATCCAAATGGTATTACATTCCATTCATAAAATCCTTGTGGTACCGTAAAAGCGGTTAATTCCTTAGATTCTTCTTCTAACTTTAAATGGTAAAATCCTGATTTACAATCAAATTTACTAAAGTAGTTATATCCTTGTATTTGTCTTATTTTTAATATCTTGTTTGGTATTGGATAATTATATGTCATAGTTTTTGCATTTAAATTTCTATAATCAATAATCATTCTACTTTTTCCTCTTTTTTGTTCACTATGTTTATTTACTATAAATGCTGGGCTATTGTGTTTACTATTAATTTTTTGTATATATTATTTTTCTAGTAATTCATCTATATGCATTTTAAATTCCTTTAAATCGTCAAAATTATATGTTAATGGTTTTTGAGTTATTATGCTATTTTTATCTATTAATTCAATTTTTATAGTAATTTTATGTTTTTCCCATCCTTTTAATGGATCTTCACTATATAATTCTTCTAATTTCTTCTTAATTATTTCTATCTTATTTACTGAAAATATAGTTATTTCCTTTTTATTTATCGAAAATACGACTAGTTCTATTGTGTCTTCGGTATTTTTTATATTTTTTAACTTTTGTGTAATTTTTTCACTTTCTTCTATCCAATCAGTTTTCTTTCTTATTTTATTAATAACTCTTTTTGCTCTTACTTTTTGTTTACATGGTGTTGTAAACCACCAATCTGTTTTAGTTATTATACGTGGGTATAATTTATCTAAAAATGGCATTCCTAAAAGCATATCTTTTGATGTTAGTTCATAATTATAGATTTCTTCTATTGTTATTATTTTATCCCATATTTGTATTTTTACACTTTTAGCTTTATATGTAATTAAACTTCCTTCATTATTAAATTCTTTGACTACTATTGGTGTTTTTAATTTATCCCATTTACTTTCCAGTAAACAGTTGTATCTACATAAGTTTGCTTCTGCTCCTGTATCTATCATAGGTGTATAATACCTATTATAATATCCTTCTACTATTATTTTTACAAGTACATATATTTTCATATCATGTTAAAGTTCTTTTTATGAATAATTTTTCTTTATTATATGTTATAGATAATTGTGTATGTTCTATATTATATGGTCCACCTTATTATATGATTGAGAGGTTTGAGTCCCACATATTACATTACATTATAGGGTGCTTAAGTCACCTTAGTATATGATTAGGAGGTTCGATTCCCTTGTGCATATATATAAGATCATTATCCAGTTTGTGTAGCTACACGCACTGAGGCCCGACCAGGGGGTGAGAGCTGGGGCCCATATATCCCATGGGTACTGTTATCTGGCGGTTAAGCTACACAATCCAGGCTAAACTTTTAAAGTGCATGTTAATCCTTGTTCCCTATCCCAACATTTTATATAAGTACATATGGATTTATTATGGACTATCTATAAAAATCCTACCAGAACCATTCAAAAGTTTATATACTGAATAGGTAGAGGTAGCTCCAACATTAATAAAATTGGAGAAAGGTAATATCTATTTTAAAGAAATTTTTACTATCTATTTCATTATTTAATTCTCTATTCCGTGGATAATGAAATGGTCCATTTAAGTGAAACCAAATCTTAATAATTTTTCATGCCTCAAGAGAATATTTTGTACAAAATTCTAGAATAAATTAAACCCGAAGACAACTGAAGGTCATATCCATGAACAAGTAATAATTGATTTGCCACGATCCAAATCAGGGCCTGACCGTAATGGGTATCTCAAGTCCGCCGAGGATCGGAGACCACCCCTTTACCTATCCAAACAGAACACAATTCAGCTAGTAGCAGTTGAATTTCGAACATATAATAAGATTATCTGAGTTTCGAACATATAACAAGATAGGAAACTCAGAAAAGAAATTTTAGAATTTCAACAACTTCCTAATCCACAGTAATCCACAAAGTTGTTACTATCCGAAAAGAATGTAAGTCGGGGCATGCTCCCGATGATATCCAAAAAAGACCATGAGAAATAGTCACCTCATATCCACTTAGGACTTATAGTGACTCTGAGCAGTTTTAAGTCTATCCCTAGTCACCTTCACTTTCTCCATGGCTTGATGAACTAAGTCAGGACCAAACAATCTACTCTCACCAACTTCGAACCACCCGATACGAGAACGACATCTCCTACCATACAAAGCCTCAGACGGAGCCATTCAAATATTAGAATGGTGAGTGTTATTATACGCGAACTCGATGAGAGGCAAATGATCAACCCAACTACCACCAAAGTCAATCAAACAAGCCCTTAGCAAATTTTCCAAAGTCTGAATAGTCTTCTCCTCTTGTTCATCCATCTGAGGATGGAAAGCAGTTCTAAAGTTCACCTTATTTCCCAAACCCCTATAAAATGACCACCGAAAGTGCGATGAGAACTGCATGCCACGATCAAATATAATAGAAACAGGTGCACCATACAACTTAATGATCTCCTAAATAAAAAGTTTAGCATAATACCCCGCAGAATAATTAGTCCTCACTGGCAAGAAGTGAGCGGACTTAGTCATTCTATCCACGATAACCTAAATCGAATCAAACTGACTTTGAGATAGCGAAAGTCCAGCAATAAAGTCCATGTTAATTACTTCCCACTTCCACATGAGCAACTCAATCTCTTGAGACAAACCACCAGGCCTTAAGTGCTCCACCTTCACTTATTGACAAACCATACACTTGGCTACAAAATTGTCCACATCCCTCTTCATGTTACTCCACCTATGGATCTCTTTCAAAAAATGGTACATCTTTATCGAACCAAGGTGGACAATCTACCTCGACTTATGGTCCTCAACCAAGATTTTTTCCCGTAATTCATCAACATCGGGAACACATGATCTACCTTGGTACCTCAGGATACCATCTCCACCAATCTCAAAAGCCATCACCATTTGTCGACCCACATCATTATTAATCTGCATCAAGATAGGATCCAAAACCTGCTTCTCTTTCACCTCAGCACCAAGAGATGACTTCACCACCTCTTGCACAATCACAACTCCATCCTCAGAGTCTAAAAAAAAACTCCAAGATTAGCCAAACGGTGAATATCCTTCACCAAACCTCACTTCTCTTCATCAATATGAGATAAGCTTTCCATAGACAAATTGCTAAGAGCATCAGCAATCACATTAGCTATACCTGGGTGATAATGGAGACTCATATCATAATCTTTGAGTAACTCGAGCCATTTTCTATGCCTGAGATTCAACTCCTTCTGGGTGAACACATACTGCAAGCTCGTATGATTTGAATATATGTTAACATGAACTCCATACAAGTAATGACACCAAATATTCAAAGCAATAATTCTAAGTCATGGGTCGGATAATTCTTCTCTTGCACCTTAAGCTTCCCAGAAGCATACGCCAAAACCTTACCACGCTGCATCAATGCACAACCCAGTCCTACACGAGATGCATCACAATAAATAACAAAATTATCAGTACCCTCAAGTAAGGTCAAAATTGGAGAAGAAGTCAACTTATCCTTCAACTTCTCAAAAATACCCTCACAAGCATCGGACCACAGAAACTTCTACTTTTTCTGAGTCAACCTAGTCAATGAAGCAGCGATCGAAGAGACACTCTCCACAAACCTTCTATAAGATCTGAATATCGGTTGAAGTCATGGGTTTAAGCCACTTCTTAACCGTCTCAACCTTCTGTGGATCTACTATGATCCCCTCACTATAAACAACATGACCAAGAAAGGTTACAACATTCAACTAGAACTCACACTTTGAAAACTTAGCATACAAACGTTGATCCTTAAGAGCCTGCAACACTATATGGGGGTGATTGGCATGATCCTCCTCACTCTTAGAATATGTCAAGATATCATCAATAAACATAATAATGAACAAATCCAAAAACTGATGGAACACCCGGTTCATAAAATCCATAAATGTCGTCGGGGCATTAGTCAACCCAAAGGACATGACTATGAAATCATAGTGACCATACCGGGTATGGAAAGCAGTCTTAGGGATGTCCACCTCCTTAATCTTTAACTGATGATAACCTGACCAAAAATCAATCTTAGAGAAACACTTAGCACCCTAAAGCTGGTTGAACAGGTCATCAATCCTAGAAAGAGTATTCTTATTATTCACAGTCACCTTTTTGAATTGTCGATAGTCTATACACATTCAAAGGGAACCATCCTTCTTACGCACGAAAAGAATAGGAGCACTCCAACGAGAAACACTAGGGCGACTAAAACCCTTATTAAGAAGATCTTTCAATTGCTTCTTTAACTCTTTCAACTCGGTCGAAGCTATTCTATAAGGAGGGATAGAGATAGGATAGGTATCTGAAAGAAGGTCAATTCTAAAGTCTATTTCCCTACTGGGAGGAATACCAGAAAGATCATCAGGAAACTCATTAACAACAGAGACAAATTGCAAAGAAGGGCCCTCAGAATTAGAATTTTTAACCCAAACTCGATGATATAAACACCCTTTGGAAATCAATTTCTGGGCTCTAAGATAAGAAATAAACCTTCCCTTAGGCATTAGGGATCTCCTTTCCCACTTAATCACCGATTCATTTAAAAATTAGAAACAGAACCTTCGGGTTCTACAATCAAGATTTGCATAGCACGAATGGAGACAATTCATCCCTAATATCACATCAAAATCTAACATATCCACTTCTGTCAAATCCACCAATGTCTTCCTACCACACAACCTCTATAGACCCTTCTATCCATAACAGAGTCACCCACTGGGGTAGAAATATAAAAGGGATCAGAAATATATTTGGGACCAAAACCAAACTGAATAGCCACAAAATGGGTCACATAAGCAAGAGTAGACCCTAGATCAAGCAAACAATACACATCACGAGAAAAGAGTTGTAACATATAAGTGACAATATCAGGAGAAACCTTAGATTCCTGACAGGTGGCAAGAGCATACAGAACGATTCTGACCAGTGCCAATACTAGAAGTCGCACTCTTTCGTGCTGGAGTTGAAGACGTAGAAACCGAAACCTTATTAGCTCCAGTAGATACATCGCCTGCAGGACAGTTGCTCTAAATATGGCCAGGCTGGCCACATCTGAAGCACTTATTTCTCCCCTCATCACAAAAACCACGATGCAACTATCCACAAAATCTGCAAGGATGATATGATAGAGCTGATTAGGCCCCACTGGTCTGAGCTTGGGCACCGTTGCCTTAAACACATTGTTTCTCTAAAAATGACTTAGGATATAGAGCACTAGCTGTAGAGTAAGAACCAGATTTTCCCCTCTTTTTCCTAGGCCAGTACCTTCCATCTCTACTACTATTCTACTGGCCTCGACCCCACTCAAAATATCTAAATTTCTTACTTTGCCTTTTCCCTATTTCGGCTTATTTTTTTTCATCCTCAACCTACTAGATATACACCATAAGCCTAGAGATATCCATGTCATTATTCAGCAACGCGACCTTGTACTCCAACACCAAGTACAGAGACAAGTTCGAAGTAAATTTCCTCATCTTAGCCCTCATAAAAGACACCAACTTCGAGGCCTAGAGAGACAACTGATGGAATTTCAAGGCATACTCGTTCACAGTCATTCTGCCTTGCTTCAAATTCACAAACTCCTTATCCCCCGCTTCCCTTAGCTCTTGAGGAAATAAGTGATCAAGAAAGGCACTCGAGAAGTCATCCCACATAGATATCTCAACATTATCTTGTCTCAATTATTCCTATTCCTCATACCAGTGATATGCCACATCCTTCAACTGATATGCGTTGAACTCCACACCCTCAGAGTTTGAAGTATGCATCACTCAAAAAATCTTTTACATCTCATCCATGAACCCTTGAGGATCCTCCTTAACCTTAGAACCAGTGAAAGTCAGAGCACTCAACTTCATGAACTGACCAAACCTCGCGGCCTCAGAAGAAGGAGTGATAGGAGAAATACACTCAGACTAGTGGGACTGAGAGGCCACCAATTGAGTAAGCAAATGAATCGACTGGCGAAACTCAGCATTAGACACATCACGCTAAGGCATTGGGCTAGAATTACCATCAGCTCGAGGAGGACTAGTCGGGACCGGTTGAACTCCATGGGGGCAATCAGAAGTAGGGACCCTAGAACGGGTCTGCACACCATAAGCAGGACGAGTTTTGTCCACGTTATCCTCAGGTAGGACAGAGGAGTTTCCAAGAGCATCAGATCTTCAAAAAGGCATGATCTGAATGCAAACACATGGAATTAGAGGAGATTTCAACATTCTAGACTCTACAGCCTGAAAGTAGAACACAAGGAAGGAAAACATTCCTAAATGCCTCGTAGCCTCTCCCTTATAAGTGTGGCGCACTACACACTCATAAAAGAGACTCTACCCGATACGAATTTGTGGACACCCAATTGACCATGAACCTAGGGCTCTTCTACCAACTTGTCATGACCCGAACTTGGGCCTTGCCGTGACGGGTATCTCAAGTCTGTCGAGGACCGGAGACCACCCCCTTTACCTAGCCAAATAGAACACAATTCAGCTAGCAACAAATGAATTCTAAATATAAAACAATATAAGCTGAGTTCTGAACATATAACAAGATAGGCAACTCAGAAAAGAAATTTTAGAATTTCAACAACATCCCAATCCACAGTAATCCATAAAGTCTCTACTATCCGAAAATAATCTAAGTTGGCACATGCCCCCGATGATACCTAAAAGAAACCATGAGAAATAGTCTATGACATAAAATAAATCGAGAAGTAACAGTCTTTTGGAAGAAGGAGGCTCACCCCTTTAAGCTAAATCACGAATGATCTAAGATCACCTATCACTGTGTAGGAAAATAAAAGTGTCTCCGATTCCTGCATCATATGGGGATACAACATCCGAAGATAGTGAGTTGAGCGCTAGCATATAACTCAGGATAAGGATAAAATAATGCCAATTCAAAATCCAGTCCAACTCAACGTACATGTTCACATACATACACACACACACATATATATAAGATGCTGGGACAGGGAACAAGGTTTAGCATGAAAGTAAAGTATTAGTCGGGACTGTGTAGCTCAACCATCATAAAGAAACCCACAGGCTATATGGGTCTAGCTCCTTCCGTTGAAAGAGCTTCAATGCATATTAGCTACACGAACCAAAGGTATCAAAGAAGACTAGGGAATGCCCCGACCCCACGTCAATCCAGGATACAATTATATGTATAAAGTGTGTTATATGAATATAGTCATCAAGACCAACCCTCACACCGACAAATGTGAGTTTCCAGTATCAGTTCTGCCGAGACATCCACTTCACGACTTAGCTACACAACCCCCTTTATACCATAGTAAAATAAGTTTCACATAGACCATCCATTTAACCAATGAATTATCCATTAAGGCATATCATAGACAGCGACATACTCTTTCTCTTGCAAACTTATAATTATGCCATCACAATTCCATTAGCGTGGGGGAATGCCTCGACCTTCTTTTGTTCATTAAATCAACGCAGGGGAATTCCACCACCCCTTTTGTTCATTAAAACAAATTTGGGGAGTGTCTCGACCCCTTTTTAGTTTATCAAATCAACTCAGGGGATGGCACGACCCCTAAACTTCCAATTTTAAAATCAATGCATGGCCAACAAGGCCTTTAAGTTCCATGTTATTAGTTTAACCATTTATACAATGCAATAGTATAGGTAAGTCAAATCATGTGACAAACCATCTTTCAAAACCAATTACACAAGTGGGTTAGGGAAATACAATTACCATAATAAATTTTCAATCCAAAATCATCAATTTGGGGGAAATGCCTTGACCCCCCCTTTTCAATTTCCATACCCTTACACCTAATTAGTTCAAAATTCATTGATAAAGCACAAAACAATGCATATTAAATCATGGGAATCTAATTCGAGTAATATTATTTCCAAAACCCTCAAACCCATATTCATAAATCATAATTAAATCACATGACATGCCTGAGATATCAAGAATTTATGAAGAGGAATCAATCCTTGGACACTCTAATTGCCAATCTCTTGAAACCCTAGGTGTTCTTGACTTAGGGATTTGAGAGAGAAAAGAGAATGTATTTGATTTTAAAGTAATGGAAATAACCCTCTTTGAGTGTTTTATGGATACGGGTCCTAAGTGGGGAAGGAGGGAAATGACAAGAATTCCCCCATTTAAAAGTGCAGAGAAAGTCGTCAATCGTCATTGGTCACCTTACGACTTATGACGTCTGGCTACGAGTGGTCTCCACAAATCGTAGTCTGAGCGGTAGCTCAAGGACCCCTCACTGTTGACCTTATGAGTCATACACTATGACTCGTGAGGTATCACTATGACACGTAGGGTCTTAGTCGTGTTCAAGGCAGGAACATCAGGAACATTTACTGGTTTGGCTACGAGGAGCACTAAATGACTCGTTTAGAGTCTTGACGACTCGTTGAGTCTAGTCTTACTCAGAACAGACACCTTGATCAACCTCATAGGTTACCCTATGATTGGGGTCCTACGACCCGTATGGTGACCTTACGACTTGAAAGATAAGTTGTAGTCAGGGCAGTGAGTTTAAAAACTCAGGAATTTTTTAGGACCAAAATCTGTGGTGTTACATGATTCTATTAAGATGGACATTACAAAGTACAAACAACAAAGTGATATGCACCAATACAACAACAAAAAAGTTATTAGTTCTTTCAAGAGTATTGCCAGATGATTTCAAATGAAAAAAGGATAATATACGGGTCAGAAATAATTGCTTCATACATGGAGGAAGTAAAGAAAGATTTAATGAGAAATCTTGACATGGAGAATGCATCAAACGTTTCTATGTCATCTGCTGGTCACACCACGACAATGAAAAGTACTGCTTAGCTGAAGAATAACAAAGCATCCAAAATAATGATGAAATTGATCTTGATGAGTACCTGCAAAAATTCAAAGAAACATTGGAAAAATCTTCCATGCCAACAAAAGACAAAGGCAAGGAAATAAAATAATGAGAGACACCAGGCCCCGTATCATAAAATAATTTGGGGACAATGACATATTAAGTTAGCTATTATAAAGTATATTTTACATAATGTTTATAAAGAATCTTTTAAGAAGATGTAACAAGTAAAGTAAGATAGTCAACATTGTTATGATGTATAGTAGTCTCATATTTTATTGTCTAGTTTTTAGTTTGTTGTTTACAAAAGAGAAACCTCAATATAAGGATCTCATTTTATGTATGCGGAGGCGGGTTTTTGGAAACCACCTCACTCTCTTCCACTTCCAGTGTAAAATATTCATCTATCAATAAAAGTCTAGTAGTTTATCGGAAGACACTGGTTTAAACTCTTTATTTTTAAGGTACTTTAAATTTCTGTTCTTTATTTTATTTTCTTTACTTTAAGTTAGCCTAAATGATAGGCTAAATATTTTTGTATTGAACTATAACACACTATACTAATAATATAAACACTAAATCCATAATAAAAATCTTATCAACTAATGTTGCTAAGGTAGCTACTAATAATTTTGATTCAGGCTATATATCGGAGGTCCTATTAGAAAGCCTATTGAAGCCAAAGGTGACATTTAGGGCTATGAGTACAACAACAACAACAACAACAACAACAACGCTTCAGTACATACTAATCTTCTATCCTAATACCGACCACCATATCCTCCTATCCAGAGTCATGTCATCGGTAAGCTGCAAGAGTGTCGTATCTTGACCAATCATCTCTCCCCATGACTTCTCCGACCTACCTTTGTCTTTCCTCAAATCCACCATATATATGGTCAAACTCTCAAACCTCTTTATAGGAACATATGTGCATCTTATGTTCACATGTTTGAATCATCTCAATCTCGTCTTCCTCACCTTATCGACCAGGGGGTCACTTCCCATCTTATTCAGAATATCTGTGTTCCTAATTCTATCTCTCCTAATATATCCACACATTATCTCAACTAAAAGAATTCGATGATTAAATATCAGGGCATCACTAATATTTAAAATGTGACAAACTGAAGCTGTATTTTCTTAGTTAATTGTTAAGTAGGATATTTCTTATAGTCAATCTAGATTTAGGGTGTATAGGTCCTAAATAAATTTAAATATTGACTTTATTTTTAAATATTTTTTTTCCTAAAAGTTACAGTTGTCCCTCATCAAATAAGGTGCTTACAGGGCATCTCTTACATGGTCAACCTATTTTAAGCGGCTACATCAAGAATTGGGTTCAATTTAAGAGTTAGGTTCTAAATAAATTTAAATATTAATTTTTTAAAATATTTTTTTCTAAAAATTTTAGAGTTACTACATCATATAGATATCAAAAATCATATTTTCAGCTAAAGTAACAGTAAAAGCCAACTCGCAAGCTGGATGATGATAGGCACTAACTAGAAAAAATTGAATGACTTCCAAAAACAAAACAAATGTAAATGACTTTAATGGACAATTAGAGTGACCATAATTGTGGGTGTTACTCTTCTCATCTCATATTAGTTGTCTATTTTCTCTTTTATATGCATATTAAGAAATTATAAATAAGAAGATAATTTTACTAATTCACTCCTTAAAAATTTCTTTAAAACTCTACAAACAAGTATTCACACTGTCAAAAAGAATTAATTATAATGGTAATATGAATTTTTTAAAATTAATTCTCTCTTAATTTACTAAGTGGACAATTAGTATGGGGGACAATAATCTTTAGTTAGATGGATAATTAAAATGGGACGGAGTAATATCTTCTTCATTCAACTTGGTATAAATCCCAGCTCACTATAAAAAATAGTACTCTAAAAAAAGACATACTTTATAAGCACAAGAAACAATAGGTAGTAAAAACTGACAGATTAAAGTAATACCAAACCCATCGGAACGAGTATTTGAGACCAATAGATTTGAATGATAAATCAACACTCTTTCGATCAACTGAACTCTTTGAGTATGATTGAGACTTTAGCAACCGATGAGGCTATTCTTCCCATCATTCTGTCACGCAGAGGTTGGCATTGTATTATCGATATCCTCATTGTACAAATTAAAGAAGCAGTCCTCAGGGGCGGAGCTAGCCTTTGGCATAGGGTTCACCGAACCCCCTTCGGCGAAAAGTTATACTATTTGTACATCATTAAAATTATGTTTTTTTATATAAAATAGATACCGAACCCCTTCGATTAATTTTTCTTCAAATTTTGAACCCTCTTTGTGAAAATTCTAGCTCCGCCTCTAGCAGTCCTAAATATTTAAAGGTAACTCTAATTTAGCAAAGTCAAGTATACTGTAAGAATAGCCTGCTGCTCATTTATGTTTACCCCTTCAAAGTAAACTGAACTTGATTACTTTAATTTGCAATATAGAAGCTTGAGAGAATGCCTTAAAGCAATCATAAAATAGTTGAACAGAGTCAACATCATACCGAAAGGCGGATCTAGGATTTCGAGGTTGCGGGTTCCATGTCACTTTTAACGTTAAAGCTATTACTCAAAAAGGATAATTTTTATGAGTGTCCCACTGGAATTTGGCTTGTTAGTAAGATTTTTGAAGGAAAATTTCATTGAAACATTATCGAAGAACCTAATTTTTACGAATTCAGTTGGAAATCAGTTAATTTTTTGCTTTACGTTTTGCTATTTATACTGCCCCAAATAAGACAAATATTTTGTCGATTTTATAGACTTTGGGTTTCTATTTGATTATTTGTCTTTTCAATTTGTATAGACAAATAGATCAAATAATAAAAATATGATTATTATTATAAATACTATCGAAAACAACCTTTCTATTTCTCCGGAGGTAGTGTATGGACTGCATACATTTTACCCTCCCCAGATACCACTATGTGAGAATACACTGGGTTTGTTGTCGTTGTTGTTGTTATTACTATAAATTGTGTAAACAAAAGTTAAATTCAACTTACTAGTCAACGTGAAAGTACAAAATAGTTGCCAACATTCAATGGATATTTCCAATTCTATTGTTAAGAAATTATAACATCAAGCCAAACATCATTATTATGATTTACGAGGAGAGGTTAACTATAAATTTGAAGGAAGAAGGAATCTTCAATTATATTCTACACTTAAATTAAAAATTCTTAAACAAAAATTACCCAAAAAAAGGCGTCAAACAAAGGTTAAGTCAAGAGAAAAAAAACTTATAGAAAATAAAATAACAAACAAAAAGTAACAAAATACTGCTGGCGTAGTGTGTTTGCCACTGACACTACTTCCTCAACTGCTACACTACCGGGTGGCACTTAAACAGTACATCAATTTTATTCAATATATATATATACACACACAGTTTTCCGAGCCACCCATGAACCCCTGTAGATCCATACCTACTAACAATAAGTAATAAATCATCTGCAAAAAACTCAACTTAATAATGTTGAGCTTCGTACATCTAGGATGAAAATTAAAAGCAGGTTATCTTCTCAATTTCTTCAAAATTCTAGCGAAGTACTTTATTGCAAGAAGAAAAGAAAATAGATAGAAATGGGGAGATTCCCTGTCTTAGGCCTTATTTACTCATGAAATTTATGTCCATTGCTTTTATTTTTGTAATGACATCATTGGTATGATTTTATAATTTTCTATCCTTTACATTCCCCAATCAGTTTTTTTTTTTTTTTTAAATGTTTTTATTACATAGAGTAGGGAAAGGGGAAAGGGGAAAGGGGAAATGGAGGCCGGAATTACAATGTGGGGAATTAATTAAACCCTCACCAAAAAAGGAGCTACTAAGACTTTTTACGACGAGATCTTACTCTTCAACAATTACTTCGATGCATGTGACTGTGTCCCTCATATTTATTTCTTTTTTCAGTCTCTTCTGTTATAGTGATCTGAAAGAATTAAGATGCCGCCAACTAAAAGTGTTCATGGTATACTAAGATTTTTAAAACTTTGATCAGTATTTTTTATTTTTAAAATATTATACTATTACGATACCAAATTAATTTGATATTTATGCAATACAGTAAGCTGATAACTACGATTTGTTCAACTTCAACTTGCATGCCGTGAATAATTATGACTTGGACTATGGCGAGAACTCTTTGCACGCTCGAAATGAATGGAAATTGTCCAGCAAATGGCCAGAAATGATACATTTTACTTGACTTGGGTTAGTAACACACTGGAACACTGCAAAACAGTGTAGCTTCAGTACGTCTATTTCTCCAAATTACCAATCAGTTACACACAGAGAGAGAGAGAGGAAAGAGAACAATACATGTGATCAAATAAAGAAACTGTTGTTTCTAAGACACTGAGCTGATATATTTTTTTTTCCATAACATACTGAATACAAAGCCTTTTATATACAATTTAAGTACAAGAACCTCCATTTTCTGGGAAGCATACAATATCAACACTACTGGAAATTTCAGTGAAACAGAATTTGAAAGAGAAAAATGAACTGAAATCAACAGCATGCAATGGCCAGTGAATTTATTTCGCCCCCATGTTCGTGTCATCAGATGGCCAAATCACGGTCTCCATGAGTCGCTCACGCATCACTTCCACATTTTGATCAGATATTCGGTTGTATATCTCTTCGTGATCACATTTCTAGCACCAAAAATAGGAAGAAGATAAATAAGTATAACCATCCCATGTCCAACACGGCTAAATACGTTCACAATGTTTTGAAGTGAAAAAAAAAACATTTTGATTCATACTTTTATCCATTTCGCATATAGACTGAGACGTGTTGTCATCACCTTTTCAGCGAGTTCTTGCTTCTCCTGTCAAGAATATGGTGAAAAGGTGTTAATAATTATATTTTTTTCTTGTGAGAGGGATTTCTCCTCTTTTTGCTATTGTTTATTCCAGAGCTCAGAGATGGTCCATCCAAAGATGTGATCTCCGTGTTTGCATTAGATTATGACTCGTTTTATATACGTAAATGGAGGTCATGGTTTTATTATAAGACTTACCTTTGCAAGATCACGAATGAAACTTTTTCCATCGTTAGGCTTATTTTCTGTAACATAACTGTTGAATAATAGATAGTCAGGAAATAAAGTGAACAAGCTCAAACGAATGACATCAGTACTTGCAGTGACTACTGCTCCCTTTAGCAGTACAATATCAAGACTAAGCGATATCACTCTAGATTTAAGGCATTTGTGTTTGATAATATGATAACCAGCACTAGTGTCAGCCTGTTAATCTAAAAGCCAATCAATAATGTTACAATAAACCATAAGGCAAAATCTTAAACATAGAAGATTTTAAAAATTGAAAGGAAAGCATATACTTACTCATTGAACCATTGATACTGTGGAGGGTTCATTTCATTAAGCTGGTTCAAAATAGTCCTCACCGCTTTATATGTGAAGTAGTTAAGAATTTGCTGCAGAAGAAATGCAAGTTTTTCAGATATTGCTAAGCAACAAAGTATGAGAGCCAATAAATGAATATATTAGAATCAATGAATGAAAATATCCTTGGAACTTGGATTACATTTCAAATTCCTTATGCCAGAGAATATTTGAAAAGTAACAAAACTTTTGGTAGTTAAATGAATAAATCTTAAAAAATTATGCACAACCATTGGAGTGCTATAATAAGTATAATAGACTAATGAAGTCTACCATTCAACCAAGTTACAAATCAAGTAGATTGGATGTCCTTTACTTTTCATGTTTTCAAATATGACAACACTAGAAAGTTCATTGCATAATCATCAATGTTGTTTTCAGCATGACCTATACCGATGCTTTAACTGCTCTAGAACGAGGAATTCAAATAGAAAGAAATTCAGAAAGTAATAGCACTTAAACTAACAGCGGCATCTGTCTAAGATGAATAAACAATTTGGGATTTTGTCCTCACAAAATTGATGCATGCGTAGCATGCCATTTAGAGCAGAAGAGTCAAAAGAGTTTATCATCACATGACAGGGCAATAATCCACCTAAAGGAAAGTAAACGGTAATTTTCTCACTTAGGTTGGTACGGAGGAAAACATTTTCTGAAAATGTTTTCTCATTTCCCATGTTTGGTTGGATAAAATTTTTGGTTCCTCACAAATGAGAAAAATGACTTCCTTAATGGAAGTAGGAAAAACAAGTTCTATAAGTGACATTCTATGTTTATTGTATCCTCCCACCCAACTCCCCTACCCCTTGATCATCCCCCCTCCTACCCCCCCTCCCCACACCACCCCCAAGGCCCCCACCTCACCCCCTCCATAGCGTTTTGCTATATTAGATTTAAATGCCGTTGAGATGATATTTTTTTTAGCTTACTTACCAAAAACTAGAAAATAAGTAAGAAACCAACTTGTTTTCTAAGAAAACATTTTCCATGAAAAGTATTTTCCTTCATACCGAATAGACACGTAAATTTACTACTCCTTTCCCATCTTGGAATCCAGGGGCGTACCTAAGGTCAATTTCGGGGTGCTCCGACACCCGTTAAATCCAACGCAGACTAGGTATAATTATATAAAAAATATATTAAAATTGGTATAAGACATAGAAAAGCAACCAGTAAACCAAGAAAATAGAAGGGTGCTTTAGTTTCTAGGCGAAACTTTAAAGCTTTGAGCATCAATATGTGTGTTTAGATCTCCCGGGCACCCACGACCCCTAAATCCTGGGTCCGCCACTGTTGGAATCAATAATGGTAGTACTGAACTTCTAAATTTCCTAGCTACAAGTACAACCCATGTGTAGTCTCAACATTAAGATCATATTTGTGCTTGTTTCACCAAGAGCGTGTGTAAAAAAATGTGTACCATTGAGGAAAGAGGGAACCAAATATAACTCCAGTTTGAATACTCTTAAGAGTTTAATTGTATGACTATCTTATCAACTTAACCCGTTAGAGAAAGCACACTTTTAATTACTTAATTGCATGATATCTCAACATTAATTGCAAGTAGATTCTCAACAACTAGTGACCAATCAACAACAACAACATACCTAGTGTAAACCCTCAAGTGGAGATTGGGGAGGCTGGTGACTTACCCCTGCCTTGTGAAGGTAGTAGGGGTAGAGGTTGTTTCCTATAGACCTCAGCTCAAGTAACACATATAAAAAACCTAAGTATGTAAAGAAAATACAGTAGTAAAGAAACCATACTAACAACGATTGGTGACCAATCACACATACAATTTACAAGAATAATGTTAACAAATGTGCAAAACAACAAGCCTCAATCTCAAACAAATAGGAGACAACTAAATGAATCCTCTTACCGTTTTAATGTCACTAAAGCTTTCTTCATACTGCCCACCTAAATCACTGACAATCCTAAGATTCTTCCAACCCTTTGTCTGCTTCTTGTAACTATTACCCTTCGAACATTTCGCTGAAAACCTCAAATCTACAAAAGAAGTGCTCAATTCCATTGTTCCCAATCTTGGCAATTGCTTCCTACCAAAAGGATCCCCAATACCCAAATTGCATGTAGGCAGAGCATCCAAAAATAAACAAGGACTAGAATGGGAATCCACCATAGATGAACCCACAACAGACAAAGCCCCCACCATTTCAAGATTCAGAAGCAAAATATCAAGAAAATAAGAGATACCCAAATGAAAACAAGAGGAAAACTGAAATGAGGTTCCAAGAAAACTGGATATTGACAGTGAAATTCACAGGTCCATGCCCCTTATACGCAGAGACAAGCTAGGTAAGAAATTTCAAGAAGTTGGTATTTTCTTTAGGACAAGTAAAAGGAAAGAGAAAGTGTTGAAAGAAAAAACAGTTCTTGAAAATGTTTATCAGAATTGTGATTATTTTTGAGGTGGAAAATATTCCAACCACATAAGGGTGATGAAGAGGATTCAAAGAAAAGATGTGTGTAGCTTTCTTGGTTCAGCTTCCTTGATTCCCTACACACACTTGGACGGTTTGGTTCCAACTATTGGTAGGCCGTTATTAACTAACGTGTTCAACTTTTTTATGTTTTCTGACTTGGGGCATGTTACTTGTGGGGAAAGTAGAAATGTAAGTGCACGTTTGACATAAGCTAGGATTACGTATTTATTTGCTTTTGCATTAACTTGCAAGTAGTTTGAGCATACGGATCAAGTAAATAGTTTTTTGAAACGCTTTATAAATAACTTTATCTGCCTAACAATTAAGCAAATAACTTGCAAATAGATCAAAAAAATCAACTTGCAGGTTGATCAATCAGACAACTTCCTTAAGCTTGCAATCAAATAGATTATTTGCCAACAATTTTTTGAAAAATCTCGAAATAGCTTTTTCTTCTATAAATGGAAAGACAGAACAGTTTATTATTTATATATTAGTTCGAAGGTAAATAATATATCATCTTTCTCTTAGTATTTGCTTTGCTTTACTTTTTCGTAAGTCTTGTTTTATAACATGTTATCAACACACGTTATGTCATTTTGAGCAAAATTTTAAAAAGATCAAAGGTACATTTTTTCCTTTCTATTATCATGACAAATCTTGGATACATGGAAAAAAAGCTACCTATATTGGTGGTAGACATTACTAAAAAAAAAATGGAAAATTAACTTCAAGAAACCAACATTCGAATGTCAATTTTTTTAAGAAAACGGACATAAATGCTTAAGTTGGTAAAATCTTGGTTGCAAATTCTAAACGTCTACAGGAGGTCAGCAAAACCGTCCAACAGTGGACCATTTTATTTTTAGGGTAAAATAAATTTCAATTACAATTCTTTTCTTTCTATGTCATGACAAATCTTAATGAACTTGAATTTGTAATTCCAGACATAAAACAAACTACCTATCATGATGTTAGATGCTGAAATTCATTTTGATGCAGTTGGTCTGTCAAATATCATCAAAGATAAATGTTAGCATCAAATTAAAATTGTGCCAGATGTCACAGACTTAGTCTTCTACTAAGCACACGTATGGTACTTGACAACTCACTTAAGTTCTTGCACCACTTGCCAATCATCTTGCTATGCCAAGTCAGTCTAAGACACTAGGAATCGCAAAGAAAATGGTAGAAAGAACACCAAAGAATTGCTCTGAAGATGTGTATTACAAAAAGCTTGGATTATTTATTTGTGATTTTATAAATGAACGCCTCTCTATTTATATTACTCTTTTAGGGGCTAAAATGTAAATATAAATTACATACAAGTCCCAATTCTAGAAATTTCTACACAACTAGAATGTTCAAAGGATCTTCCACACAATTCCATAGAATTCTAAGGTCTTCTAATGAGATTCTCTTTATGTCTGTAAAATGTTCGACCAATGACCAGTCTCTTTCTCATGTAAGCCTTCCACATGAATAACTTTATGCCACTTGGTACTTAAGTGGCGTGATGACGTGATGGGCCATCATATGTTGCAATGATCGCGGAGCACTAATATTGCATAAACTCCCAGATCTTATCTTTGGATTACTACTAGTCTTCATATCTTTGTCTAGCTATTGTCCCTTCTAATGGATGTGGAACATGATAATGTCATTTTGTTCTTGTCTTCCTCAAGACTTGCATTGGTTTTCATGAACGATGGCACTCCCTTCATGAGCCCTTTACTATCTGCATAGTTTAAAGTTATGCTTGGCTTAGTTTGGGCGGTACAATTACTATAGGAACCATATATACTCCTTCTTATTACATTATACAAAGACAATTGAGGTAGGGGTCAATCAAAGTACGATAATTTCAAAAGAACTCTTGCCCTAGAACATTATCAAAGATACCCATCATTGTATGGTAAAGTTTATCGTACCTTTTCAGTTTCCTAATTTCACACAGACACCATTGACAACACCATGGGCATTTTGAGTCTCAGCGTCCACGATCTTGATTGATGAGTTTATTGGAGTGAGTTTTAACTCTAGTCTCTTTGTTGCAGCCTCGGACATAAAATTATGAATAGTTATAGTGTCCATCAGTGCATGATCGGGCTTGTTGTTGATCGTTAGGTCTGCATAGTAATTTCTATTCTCGTTGGTCTGACTAGTTGATTTTGTGATGGATCAGAATAGTCCAAACGCACCCAATTAAGTTTTGACCAAACTTTCTCCTGGAATATGCTCTTTCTGCTCACGCACTATAGTGCTAAGACTAGTCAGGGCTCCCCTTGAAGTTATGTGGCCCTCTGCATATGTAGCATTTCTTTTTGACATAGTTCTGATGACCAATTGACTTTTTAGTCTCAAACTATTGGATATGTTGAGTCTTGTGATGTTGCTGATGTTGTCATGACCCAAAAATCAAGTCATAATGGCACTTGTCGCGGCCTATCCATGACAAGTAAGTCGATCACCCAAACTAATAAGATAATATAGATATTAATAAGAATAAGAGTAATGCGAGACTTCTTGAAAGAAGTCCGACCAATACCAGTATAATAATAGTAAAAACTAAAATGAATGCCATAATAAATCCAAGAAGTGGTGTCATAAGTCAAGAGAATCTAATACAATCCAGAAAAGTACTGAAAATACATTTTTGTCTCCAAAAGTAAGTAAAGACATAAAGGAAATAAGATGAGGTTCAAAATTCAACTCCAAACTCTAGAGCACATCGGTACCTCGAAGATCCACCCAATCTCGCACAAACGCAAATGTTGTGTGTCATATTCATACCTGGATCTGTACCAAAAAGGCACAATAGAGATTAGTATGGGTCCACTTGTACTCAGTAGGTATCATAGGCAGACTGATAAAAATAAAAAATAAGATAAGTAAGATATACTATGAGCACATTACATGTAAGAAGAAAAGTCCCAAATTGTAGCCCACACCATCTCCACTAACAGTTCAATATATGAATACACAAAAATAGAAACAACACTGATATACGTATGAAAGCACACAGATCTAAGCACAAGTCAAGTAAACTAAGGAAAAACAAGAAAAATGCATATGCAATGCAATACAATGCAATGTGGATGGGATGAATGATAAAAGCCATCGCACAACTTTCTGTATACACCATCGAGATCTCAGCTACCAAGTAGGACCCATGGGGGGTTCGCAATCCATATACTGTATCTCATATCTCAATCTCAATCTCAAGCCAACCTTACCGATAAATGACCTCGACCAAGGATTTTTAAAATATCATAACCATCCTTCTCGACAAATGACCTCGGTCAAGGGTTTTCAAAATATCATAATTAACCTTACCGACACATGAACTCAGTCATGGATTTTTATGAGTAATTTTTTTTTCAAAAATAGTATTTTCCAGTGGTACTAGTATATCATGAATGTTCATGTATAAAATGAGGATGTAATGCTCTCAATCAACTCAAATGATGATATACAATCCATCCAACATGAAATATATATACAAGTGAGCCCATAAATCAACTCAATATTTCCATAATTCATGATTATCAACTCCAATTAGGCAGCATCAGAGTAAATATATATGTAAGATATCATTAATATTGTATCAACTCTTAACTCGGGTATTTTATCAAGATAAAAGCAACCAATGCTCAATTAAGGCTTAATTTAGCAAAATAAGCCCCTGCACATACATTTTATCTAGAATAAAGACATTTTAATGCGCAGATAAGGCCAATGATGTCTAATAAAGCCCCCACATAGGCAACATACAATATCAGGTATCACAAATCAAATAATAGAACATAAGCCCCCACACGGGCATACAACAATAAAATAATCTCAAAAATATAAACCTTATAGTTGTTTTCTCCAACCCATAACATGCTTTATGTAAGACCCCGTAAAATTCTAAAGCTTAATTCAGTCCTTTAAGCTTGTCAAGGGGTCCCAGACTTAGAAAATTCTAGCTAGGTTCCCAGACTTAGCGTATTATTGACCTTTGAAAGTTGGCAATCTTATTTTGACACCTTAACATCCTTTAATGGTACGTATTTTTATTAGTTCATGATCAGGAAGGCCAATAGGTGTCCCCAAACAAGTTTCAGATTTTTTGGAACACGTTTAGATCATGTTCGGAGTCCCAAAATAGTGGACCAACGCGATCATGACGCGCCGCATCGCCAATTGCGTTGGTCAACATTTGTGCAGGCTTCCAGAGCCAAAACTTCTGAGACTCGATGTGATCATATCAGTTGCAAGATGCTGCTCACACTTAGTTCAAATAGTGGATGTCAAAGAGGTCAGTTGATGCAAGGCCTATTGAGTGAGAGGAGTTGGCCACTGTCTTCTTAGACAGATTCTTTCCCCTAGAGCTGAGAAAAGCTAAGGTGTTAGAGTTTATCAAACTCAGAAAGGACAACATGATGGTGAAAGAGTATTCCCTTATGTTTACTCAATTAGCCAGATATGCTTCTCATGTGGTTGCAGATAGCAGGGCCAAGATGAGTAAGTTTGTTTCTGGGGTGAATGATAGTGTGGTCAATAAGTGCAGGTCCATGCTGTTGAACAGTGACATGAACATAGCAAGGCTTATGACCCATGCTAAATAGATAGAAGAGAAAAAGATTAAGATGAGAGAGAAGCATAATAAAATAGCAAGGACAGGTAGTTTCAACTTTGCTCAACCTAAGTCAGAGGGAGGAAACTGTTCTCAGTTCCATCCTAAGTCATCCATTCAAACTCTTTCTTTGTCTAGTGCCCCAGCTCCTAAGTTCAGGGATGGTAATAGAGATAGGGAGCCAGGCTCTAAGTCTAAGGAGAAGTGTCAGCAATGCCCAAACTAATCCCCTTTGTCAGACTTGTGGTAAGAACCACAAGGGCACTTGTAGAGCTGGCAGTGATGTCTGTTTGGGATGTGGCAAGCCAGGCCACAGAGTCATATATTGTCCCCATTCAGGCTATCAGGGTCAGCATAACCGTTCCTCAACCCAGTTTGGTCACCCAAATCAGCAGGGTGCCACTTCTAGTGATACTAATAGGCAACACCCAAATAGAATTTATGCTCTCCAGTCCTGGAAAGATTAGGAAAATTCTCCTGATATGGTTACTGGTATGTTATAGATATTTCACTTGCATGTTTACACTTTTCTAGATCTAGGAGCTTCTTTTTCTTTTGTTAATCCTTATATAGTAGTTGATTTCAGAGTCAGTCCCAAAATTCTAGCAGAGCCCTTCTCAGTATCTACCCCAGTGGGTAAAACTATTATAGCCTGGCGGGTATACAGGAACTGCCCGGTTATGATATTTTAGAAAGTGACCTAAACAGACTTAGTCGAATTAGAGATGTCTGATTTTGATGTCATTCTTGGCATGGATTGGGTTCATTCCTGCTATGACACAGTCGACTGCAGAAACAAAATATTCCAGTTCTAGTTTCTAAATGAACCTGTCCTAGAGTGGAGGGGTAGTACTTCAGCTTTCAGAGGTCAGCTTATTTCCTACCTTCGAGCATGAAAAATATTATCTAAGGGATGTGTCTATCATCTTGTTCATGTTAAGGATTCTAGTTTCGATACTCCCAGTCTTGAATCAGTCCCAGTCGTGAGTGAATATTCAGATATCTTTCTCGAATATCTTCCAGGAATTTCTCCCGAAAGGGAAATAAACTTCGGTATTGATCTTCTTCTAGATACTCAGCCTATATCTATTTCGCCCTATAGAATGGCACCAACAAAACTTAGAGAATTGAAAGAGAAGTTGAAGGATATCTTAGATAAGGGATTCATCAGACTCAGTGTGTCCTCCTAGGGCACACTAGTCTTATTCATGCTAAAGAAAGACGGTTCTCTCAGAATATGCATTGATTACCGTCAACTCAATAAAGTCATGGTCAAGAACAAGTATCCACTTCCCAGGATCAATGATTTGTTTGAAGAACTTTAGGGTGCCAGTTATTTCTCTAAGATTGACCTCAGATCAGGCTATCATCAGCTCAGAGTCAGAGAATGTGACATTTCGAAAATAACTTTCCATACTCGGTATGGTCACTTCGAATTCCTAGTTATGTCCTTTGGTCTTACCAATGCCCCAGAAGATTTCATAGACTTGATTAACCGTGTATTCAAGCAGTACTTGGACATGTTCGTCATAGTCTTCAGAGATAATATCCCCGTCTATTCCCGCAGTGATCATGATCATGCAGAACATCTCAGAACAATACTTTAGACTCTCAGAGATCATCAGCTGTTTGCCAAATTCAGTAAGTGTGAGTTTTTTCTAAGTTCAGTAGCATTCCTTGGTCATATCATTTTCGGTGATGGCATTAGAGTTGATCCTCAAAAGACTGAAGCAGTAAAAAACTGGCCTCGCCCTATCTCTCCATCAGATATCAGGAGTTTCTTGGTTCTACCTGGATATTACAGATGGTTTGTTGAGGGATTTTCATCTTTAGTATCCCCTATGTATAGATTGACTCAGAAGAAAGTCAAGTTTCAATGGTCAGATCCGTACGAGAAGAGTTTTCAGGAGTTGAAGACTCGACTTACCTCAGCTCCAGTTCTACCATTACTAGATGGTCCAGATAGGTTCTTAGTATATTGTGATACATCTAGAGTAGGTTTGGGTTGTGTCCTCAGAAAGCATGGTAAGGTCATAGCCTACGCCTCCAGGCAGCTTAAATCCCATAAGAAGAATTATCCTACTCATGATCTTGAATTAGCAGCTGTAGTTTTTGCGTTAAAGATTTGGAGGTATTATCTATACAGAGTTCATATAGATGTATTCATAGATCATAAGAGCCTTCAGTACGTATTCTCTCAGAAAGGTCTCAACCTTCATCAGAGAAAGTGGTTAGAGCTCTTAAAAGATTACGACATGAGTGTACTTTATCACCCAGGCAAAGTCAATGTAGTGGTTAATGCTCTCAGTAGACTATCTATGGGTAGTGTTTCTCATGTTGAGGACAGTAAGAAGAAGTTAGCTCAGAAAGTTCATCAGCTTGCCGGACTAGGTGCCCGTTTGGTCGATTCTTCAGAGGGTAGTATATGGGTTCAGAATAGTTAAGAATCATCTCTAGTTTCCGAGGTGAAAGAAAAATATAATAGAGATCCCAGTCTAGTCAGGTTGAAAGAGTCAGTCAAGGATAAAAAAGTAGAGATTTTCTCCTAAGGGGGAGATAGTGTATTGCGTTGTCAGGGTCATATGTGTGTTCCTAGTGTAGATGACTTGAGGCAATGAATTCCTACAGAAGCGCATGGGGCACGTTACTCTATTCATCCAGGGGCCATAAAGATGTACCGCGACTTGCGGGATATCTATTGGTGGAGTGGGATGAAGTGAGATATTGTAGAGTTTATGGCTAAGTGCTCTACATATCAACAAGTTAAGATAGAGCATCAGAAGCCTAGTGGGTCCATGCAAGAGTTCAATATTCCTACTTGGAAGTGGGAAGAAGTGAACATGGACTTTGTGATGGGTTTGCCTCGTACTCGTCGCCAATATGATTCAGTATGGGTCATTGTAGACAGGATGACCAAGTCAACTCATTTCCTTCTAGTCCATACCTCTTATTCAATCGAGGAATACACCAAACTCTACATAAGAGAGTTGGTCAGATTGCACGGTGTTCCATTATTTATTATCTTAGACAGAGGTACCCAGTTTACCTCTCATTTCTGGAAAGTATTCCAAAAGGGTCTTGGTACCCAAGTTTATCTCAATATAGCCTTTCATCCTTAGACAAATGGTCAAGCAGAAAGCACCATTCAGACTTTAAAAGATATACTAAGGGCGTGTGTAATTAATTTCAAGGGTAGTTGGGATGACCACTTGCCTTTCATTAAGTTTGCATACAATAATAACTATTATTCCAGTATTCGAATGGGTCCAGTCGAAGCTCTCTATGGTAGGAAGTGCAGATCTCCAGTCGTTTGGTTTGAAATTAGTGAGGCCTCAGTCATAGGGCCTGACTTAGTATTCGATGCCTTAGAAAAAGTCTAGTTGATTAGAGAAAGACTTCGGGTTGCTCATAACCGACAGAAGTCTTTTGCAGATGTGCGCAGAAAGGATCTTGAGTTCAAGATTGGTGACTATGTCTATCTCAAGATCTCTCCCATGAAGGGAGTGAAGAGATTCTGCAAGAAGGGAAAGATCAGTCCCCGTTATGTCGGTCCCTTCAAAATTCTCAGTCGTTTTGGCAAGGTAGCTTATGAGCTTGAGTTGCCCTCAGATCTAGCCTCAGTTCATCCAGTTTTCCATATCTCTTTGCTCAAGAAGTGCATAGGTGAACCAACAGTTGTAGTCCCTATTCAGAGCATAGATGTTCAGAATAGCCTCTCTTATGAGGAGATTCTAGTTGAAATCTTTGACTATAAGACTCGCAGACTGAGGAACAAAGAAGTCCCTCTAGTCAAATTTCTTTGGTAGAATCAGTCCGTTGAGGGAGATACTTGGGAAGAAGAAGAGGATATGCGTACCAAGTATCCTCACCTCTTCTCCGCTAACTCAGACTCAGCCCAAGGTAACAGTTCTCCTTAAGCTTTAAGTTTCATGTTCAAATTTCAGCCACAACTTGGTATCTAGTTCATGATCAGAATTCCATTATAAACTCGGTATCGATTACCATTGCATATTCAGTCATGCATTCATGTATCAGTTTAGTCATATAATCATGCATTAAATATGCATTCTCATTGTGAGAAACTCAGTTCATCAGAACACTCAGTTATGCATTCATGAATCAGTTACACATGCATCAGATATGCATTCTCAGTATGATGTATTCAGTTATTAGTCATGTCAGTCATGGAATCAAGTTTCAGTTATTCATGTTTAGTATGTACGTCAGTTAATCTTTTCTCGCCTCTCAGTCAGTCTCATTCGAGGACGAATGTTCTCAAGGGGGGATATTGTAAGACCCCGTAAAATTCTAAAGCTTAATTCAGTCCTTTAAGCTAGTCAAGGGGTCCCAGACTTAGAAATTGTAGCTAGGTTCCTAGACTTAGCCTATTATTGGCCTTCGAAAGTTGGAAAGCTCATTTCACCACCTTAACATCCTTTAATGGTCTGTATTTTTATTAGTTGATGATCAGGAAGGTCAATAGGTATTCCCGAATAAGTTTCAGATTTTCTAGAACACGTTTAGATCATGTTTAGAGTTCCAAAATAGTGGACCAATGCGATCATGGCGTGCCGCATCGCCAATCGCGTTGGTCAACATTTGTACAGGCTGCCAGAGCCAAAACTTCTGAGACTCGACGCGATCATGGCGTGACGCGAAGAGTATCGCATCATATCCATCAACATGCCGCGTCGCTTGTAGTTTCGGCACCCAGTTTTTAGTCATCAAATGACCGCATCCTCAAGGGCAAAAGGGTCAATTTCCCACTCTTATATAAGTCTAAATCACGGGATTAAACCCCAATTCAACCTAAATACATTTATCTCTCTCAAAATCCATCAAGAACAAGCCTAGGGTTTTCAATTGGGGATTCAATTTCAAGAAAATTCCACTGTCAATCTTCGTAGAATCACGAAATAAGGTATGCATAGTGTTGATTTATGGATTCCTTTCATCCATAAAACTCAAGAACCCTATTTCAAATTAAAAATCATGAATTTTATGTTGTGGGTTGTTTTGTAACCATGTTTATCTTGTTGTACGATTCCCAAGTTGAAATCTTTACGTGTTTTTCATGAAACTACGTTAGCATGCAAGTTGAAATTCATGATTTGAGTTGTTTATGACGTGTAATTTGATGATTACACCTATGCCCTAAGTTGTGCATGTATGGTGTTTGATAAAATGCCTAAGAGGATAGAAATTGTGTATTATAACTCAATTGTGACCTATATGACAAATATATGTTTTACCCTTATGTTCAAATGACTCCTATGCTATTGTGGTGCAATGTAGATGTTTGTTGGAATGCTCATGATGTTAGAGTAAGAAATTATGACGTTGATTATATGCATTCCTACCATGTAAAAGATTATGATAACCATGTGCTTCATGAAATCCCCAACTTATTGTATGATGAATTGTTGATATTGGTCATGTGTTCAAGAAGTGTCAAGTCTTGTTAGTTTCATGCTATCGAGTCCTGGGGGTACTTGTACCCGATAATTTAGCTATGTGCCTAGAGCCAGTGTCATGTTTTCACGACACTCACAGTCAAGCCAGGATCAGTAGAACTCAGTTAGTCATGTGACTCAGGAAAATCCAGTAAATTCAGTATCAGTCCAGTAATCTCAGTACTCTCAGTCAGTCATCAGATCTCAGTAGTATTCTGTCAGTCAACGGAACTCAATAAACTCAGTCCAATTCAGTTTTGTTAATCATGTTCAGTGTATATTCAGATGAGAGTAGGAATTAGCAACGAGTGAACCCAAGGATGAAGGCACACACTGACAGTTGAGGGTGTGATCCTTAGAAGCAATCCTTGCATTCCAAAACTATGTAGCCAGCATAGGTTGAGACATCAAAACTGACAGATAAGGGTTGATGAAGTGGATTAGCACTGTCAGATAAGGGTCCCACCATTTTCTTTTGGGGATACTATCAGATGAGGGTCACCCACAGCTTGTCCTTACCAGTGGCGCGGTATTCACACCCTTCCAATTGGGTTATAGATTGGAACCCAACTCAGCTATAATATCTTATTAAGGGCATGTCGGTTAGATGAATACTTCCCACAGTTACAGTCTCAGTCTCAGTCTCAGTAAAAGAACTCAGATAGTTCTTCAGAATCCAGGACTGTCATATACAGTCAACTCAGAATTGTACGAAACTCAGTTAGTTCCATCAGAACCTAGACTGTCAGATACAGTCGCTCAATATCATTTATATTCATTATCAGTGACTCATGTTATCAGTAATTAGACTCAGTAGTTAGTACCATCACAAATTCAGTCGCAGTCACTTATTCATGCATGTATTCTCACGTTCATGTTATACAGTTAGTTTGTATTGTTCATGCATTTGAACCCTTTGCATTCAGCATACCTCACATGTATACCAGTATATTCCATCATACTGACACATTTACGCTATGGTGTTTTATTCTATACCATAGGTTCAGAAGAACGAGCTCCAGAGCATTAGTAGCATTCCAGTTTCAGCAGTAAGAGTTAGCAGTGAGTCCTCATCCTTCGAGGACATTATCATTACTTTATTTCTTCCTTACTTAGTTTATTTCAGTAGTTGGAGTTAGTTGGGGACATGTCCCATCAACTCCTTATTCAGACAGTTTAGAGGTTTTCAGACTAGATGTTTTCAGACATTATTTCAATTTTGGTATTGTCGTACCACATTATTCAGATATGGTTTGATCAGATGTTTATCAGTTTTGAACCTTATAGCATGATTCAACCTACTATTTCCGCATTTATACAGTATATTATGCAGTGTTTAGGTACAGATATCAGTCATGGTTTAGCTTGTGGTCCTTCGGGGTCATGAGCATCGTGTAGCGTTTCGGGTACCAGATTTGGGGCATTACACTTTACCTATTCATTATCTACCCAACTCAATCTAAAATAACTTAAGTCATAACCAACCTAAAAATGATGAAATTCAGGTCTAAAGTGCTTAAGCATGGAGCCTTTCCCCCACGGACCCTTTTTAAACTTTACCAGTAAACCCCACAATTTTTACGCTTTGAAATCATGAATTAAAGGTGTTTTTTAAGATGAAATCAATGGGAAATAGTGGAATTATGAGTTTAGAAGTTACCCACGTGAAAATCAACATTGAAACCCTCAAAAATTGCCTTTCCCGAATCTTGGAGGTCTAAAAATAGATTAAATTACAAAAATAGAGTATTTGTACTATTCAATGAATAGTACCTCACAAATGCGGTCAATCCTTCATATTACGAGGGTCAATGTTGAGTAGTCCATTAAGTTGCCTCCGCGTTTGCAGACAAGGCTTTGCATTCGCGAAGGCTGATAAATCAGGACTTCACATTCCTGACAGTCTCATTGCGTTCGTGATAAATGAATCTTTTGGCCTATGCGATCACGGTCACCACCTTACAATCGTGATGAAGGGTGAATTACTTCTCCACATTCGCGGATAGTGGCACAAATTTGTGAAGAAGGATCCATGCACCAGATATCAACTGTGCACCAACTGATTTTTCATAGTTTTGAATGTTTTAAATGGACCCTCGAAATTCATTTGGGACTCGAATAGAACTAAACCATATATACTACTAGGCCAATTTCAATATTTTGGACCCAATGGCGACGTCAGACTTTTGAAAAAAAGTTGTTATCAATAGATTAACCCCCGAGATCCTATTTCACTATTTTTTAAACAAAGGATTGAAATGAGATGTAAAAGCCCCAGAACCAAACCAACCCCGCTAGTAACCCAAATTTGACATTTCAAATATGCTAGCGCAATCTATTTTACCATCTGACACTCAGAACAACCAATGTTGACTAAAGTTAACTATATGGCTTTTCAAGCCTCTAAAAACCATAAACTCACACAACTCATTTTTAATCACATCGAAAACTATGTCAACCATACCCTAACCTCAAAATCAATATGTAGCAACTACGGGAAAGGTCAAAATGATCATAACACATAAAAAAATGAAAAATTCACAAATTCAGGTCATTACAACATCCATCACTATAAATCTAATTCGTCCTCAAACTAAAGAGAAGAAAAACAGCTAAATCGGTAAAGAGCTGAGGGTAACTACTATACATGTCAGACTCAACCTCCCATATAGCCTCCTAAATTGGATGGTGTCTCCACTGAACCTTAACTATAAGAATATCTCTAGAACATAACTGGCTCATATCCCTAGATAAAATGGACACTAGCTCCTCAACAAAGGTCAACCTCTAAGCCAACTAAATTGAGTCCCAACAAAGCACAAGAGACTTATTCTAAATATAGCATCGAAGCATAGATACATGAAAAAATGGATGCATATCTAAAAAGTCTTGAGGTAAGGCCAACTCATAAGCAACCTCTTCAACTATCCAACGAATTTAAAAAGACTAATATACTTGGGGTTAATATTGCCCCTCTTCCCAAGCCTTATCACGCCCTTCATGGGTGACATCCAACGAAAGAGTCTATGACTAACCCCACACTTCAAGGCACGAAGTTTGTGGTCTGCATAACTTCTTTGCTTAATCTAGACTGCTAGAAGCCTATCCTAAATCACCCGAACTCTATTCAAAGACTTAAAAAGCAAGTCAGTGCCACAAGATCTAACCTCTGAAGTCTCAAACCAACTAATGTGAGATCAACAACGCCTACTATTCAATGCCTTAAATGGGGCTATCTTGATACTCGAATGGTAGCTATTATTATAAGCAAACTCCATCAAGGCCAAATGTTGCTCCTATACCCCTAAAATTCATAACACACACATGAAACATATCCTCCAAAACCTAATTAGTCCATTCTAATTGACCATCAGTCCGTGGGTGAAAAGTTATGCTAAGTTTAATTCGAGTACCCAACTCTTCCTGAAAAGTATGCCAGAAGCTAGCAGTGAACATTGAGCCATTGTCTAAAATAATAGAAATGGGTACCCCATGAGATAAACTATCTTACGAATATAGATATGGGTCAACCTCTCAACACTGAAGGAAATTTGAATAGGGATAAAATGGGTTGATTTAGTCAACCAATACATGATGACCCAAATATTTTCAGAACTATGAGAAGTACAAGGCAACCCAATCACAAAGCCTATAGTGATCCGCTCTAACTTTCACTCAAGAGTGGGTAATCTCTGAAGCAAACCACCTGGTTTCTAATGCTCGAACTTCACCTGCTCAACATAAGCAACGAGCTACAAAATTTGCAATGTCCTTCTTCATACCACACCACCAGTAAAGTTGTTTCAAATCACGATACATCTTGATCACACTGGATGAATAGAATATCTAGAGCAATGAGCCTCATCTAAATTCAATCTCACCAATCTTCGAATCTCGACACACAAACTCGACCATAAATCCTCAATACTCCATCAAAATCAAGAGAGGCTTTCTTAGCCTCACCACTCAACATATTATCCCAAATCACCCTTAAACTATTCTCGTCAAACTAATGAGCTCAAGTCTGCTACCTCAAGAAAGATCTAGCATCAATAAAGGCTAAAATATGCTCGGGTATTAAAATATCAAACCTAACTATCTGATTAGCTAAATACTGAACCTCCAAGTTTAAAGGCCACTCCTGGGTTAAGAGATGAGCTAAACTCCCCATTCTAGTTGACTTCCAACTTAAGGCATCCATAACCACATTAGCCTGCTTGGATGGCACAAAATAGTGATGTCATAATCCTTAAGCAACTCAAGCCAAAACCTCTACCTCATATTAAGATCTCGCTATTTGAAAATATACTAAAGGCTATGATGGTCTGAGAAAATCTCATAAGGTACTCCATACAAGTAATGATGCCACAACTTTAACCCAAACACTACAGATTCCAACTCCAGATCATGGGTAGGGTAATTTTCCTCATGATTCTTCCACTAACGAGAGGAATAAGTAATCACCTTACACTCTTGCATTAATACTGCACCCAAACCAATACTCAAAGTATCACAAAACATGGTAAAACCCACACCCTTTTTATGTAAACTCAAGATAGGAGTTGAAGTCAATAATTCCTTAATTTTTCAAAAGCTCTTCTCACACGCATTCAACTACTGAAAAACTACATTTTTCTAAGTTAACTTGGTCAAAGAAGCCTCAATAAATAAAAAATCCTCTATAAAATACTAATAATAACCTACCAAACTAATGAAACTCTTAATCTTGATAAGAAAATTAGGTTTATCCCAATCATGAATCACCATAATCTTGGCCGAATCAACCATAATACCATCCTTAGTCACCATATTACCCTAGAAAGAGATAGAATCTAACCAAAACTCACACTTAGAAAACTTAGCATTTAATTTCTCATCATGCAACTTCTGAAGTATAATCCCTAAATTTTTCACATGGTCAACCTCACTTTTGAAATAAACCAAGAGTCATCATTAAATACAATCATAATGGAGTTGAGATACAATCGAATACTGAGTTCTCAACTCCATAAATACTATAGGGGCATTGGACAATTTGAAAGACATGACCAAGAACTTGTGATGGTTGTATCAGGTTTGAAAAGTTGTCTTTAGAACATCCGAAGCTCTAATCTTCAACTGATGGTACCCAAACCCCAAATCAATCCAGGAAAATACCAAAGCAACCTAAAGTTGGTAAAATAAATCATCAATAAGAGGAAAGGGGCCCTTGTTCCTCTTCTTCACAAATAAGGCAGATTCTTCCAAGGAGAGATATACTAGGTCTAATAAACCCCTTACTTAACAAATCTTGCAACTTCTCCTTCAACACCTTCAAATCACTCAGGACTATCCTATAAGAAGGAATAAAAATAGGCTTGGTTCTTAGCTTCACACCAATAACAAAATTAATATTATAGTTCGGAGGCATACCATGCAAATTCATAGAAAACATATCTATGAACTCGTGAACAACTCAAACAGAATCCATAAGAGGCAGTGAGGCAACACTAGTATCATGACATGAGCTAAATAAGGAAAACACCTTTTCTTTATCATGAGATAATCATGCGTAAAAGATATAACACCCTTCAGGCCCAAATTAAGCATACCCTTCCAAGCTAACCTCAGCACACCTGGTGTAGCTAAGGTCACAGTCTTGGAATAATAGTCTAAAAATAACATGATAAGGAACTAACCAATCCATACCCAAGATAACATCAAAATCAACCGTATCTAAGATAATCAAGTCTACCTAATTCTCACGACCCACAAAGGTAACCATACAAGATCTGTATCCTTGATCCAGCACTAAAGAATATCCTACAGGGGTAGAAATATGAAGAGGCATAACAAGAGGCTCATATGAAATATCAAAACCATTAGGAAAATATGTAGACATATAGAATAAACTTGAACCAGGGTCAAATAATACTAAAGCAGAACTTTATCAAATTGGGACAAAACCTATAAAAATAGAATTAATGGCCTTTGCCTTAGGCCTATTCAATATAGCATATCACAAACCACATCTACTTTCAGACTGAGGAACCCTATAACCACCTTCATAAATACCTCTACCTCTACCTCAAGTACCTCTAGCATAACGTAAACTCCTCTATAAGCTCTCTCTGAACACAGATATAGAGGTATGGCAAAGCTGAAGTTGAGAACTCCACTGAGTAGGACCCAATGTGCATTGAGGGCAATCCCTTAGATAATGACCAATTTCATGACACACAAAACACTCTCTTCTACTAGCATCATGTTAGAAGGGCTTAAAAGAACTAGAACGATCGCCCTAATCAGATGTCTGACTACCTAAAGTCATTGAACCTTAAGTCCTACCACTTGATCCCTACAAAGTAGCCTGAACTTACCTACCATGATAACCATGAGAACCTCTACTAGAAAATTCTATACCTTGGGAGGCATGTGCAATGAATTCACCATGACGAGGCACCTTATTAGTGTCTCTCTGAGTATCTTTGAAAATTAATTCAGTTATCTTGTCATGGTTAGTAATAATATGAAAAGAAGATATTGAAACTACCAGTTGACCTATATCCAACTCATAAGTACTATCTAATACCTTCATGAACTTCTGAATTTTCTTATACTCGACAGAGATACTAGCAGTTGAATACCTAAAAAAGGTGTGAAATGAGCCTCATACTCTAAAATAGTCATGGATCCATGCTCTAAATAATCAAACTCATTATGCATCTATTACCTCAAACTATATGGCACAAACCTCTCTAAGAAAGCCTAACAAAATGAGTCTAAGTTATAGCAGGCGAATCCAAAGGTCTATAGCTTGCATAGAACCTCTAACTTCCACCAATATCTAGCCATATCTATTAATTGATAGGTAGTATAAGAAACTCCATGAGACTTAAGGGATCCAAAACTATGTAAATTTTGTCCTGTCAATCAACCAAAAACTCATGCATCTTTGCTAATAGCACCACTGAACTTGGGTGGACCTAAATGAATAGACCTCTCATATCTTTTCTAATCATCCAAAGACAATTGTACCTGAAGCAACCAGAAAAATATTTAGTATGGCAAGCGAGAATACACATATGGGGGTCCTATAGATGAAGGTTATACCCTTGAACAAGGAATATCATGATCAAATATTGGCACCGAAGGTGAAACACCACTCGAAGTCTAAGAAATATCATAAAAGGTATTAGTACATGAAACACCCTGAGTTCTGATCCTAAAAAATTTCTTGAGTTCTGAACTCTCTCGACATTATATGACTATGGGTACTAGTCGTATATTGGGGTATGGTTTAGTAGTCATCACTCATCTGTTGATCAGTGTAGTTAGGTTGGTTCTCTCAAAATCTCTCAAGGATCTTAGGTTAAGAAAAAGCTAAGGTTTCCTTCAAGGTGGTCAATTGAGGCTCATAGGGGAGATTTCTTTTCATCTTTTTCGTAATCTAAGGCATGTTACTCCTCTCTCATTGTTAGTTCCAACTAAAGACATATTTTATGAATTGTTTTCATGTCATAAATATTGTATAGTTTTGGGTTTTCAAATATATGTTAGGAGTTTTGGTTATAAATGCTTGGTTATGGTTTTCCCATATTTTAATTATGGATTACATATTTTAATGGTGGTTTAGATAGTTGGTTGCATGGGAATGGTTAATTGGTACTTGGTCATGGTTTTGGAAACACTATGCCCCCAATGTGTTTGATAAAATGCCTATGAGAATGCTTTTACTATATTGTTGGACTTTTCATGGAACTACATCATAGTATAACTTGGTAATGGAACCCTAAATGGTTTAAATGGTTTGGAATGGTTAAATGGTAAGGTATTTATGGTTATGATTAGTCTAATTGAAAGCCTTGTGGGGTACAAAGGAATCCCCCAAGAAAACTTAATAATGAACTACTTGTGGGGTATATGGGAATCTTCTAAGTCAACTTAATAATGTAATCTATGGGTACATAGGAATCCCTTAATTTTTAAAAAGTTTGCTAAGGATATTTCTTGCAAACTATAGTTGGTATGACGATACCATTATTCATAGCATTGGTTAATAATAAATGGAATAGTGGTTTGGTTGTGTGGTAATGGTTTTAATTGGGAAATAATGGCGGGGTGTGATAGCTAATCGTGAAGGTGTGATTCCAATGGATGGACACTGGAAAATCATGTTTCCCGATATAAGGATTGGTCATGATGACCATATATGATACTTAAGGGGTACATGGGAATCCCCTAAGTACATATGTATCATGGAGAACGAAGGGTACTCTAGAATCCCCTACTCCTATGGTATCTCCAGTTCATGCAGCTACACGTATCGCAGCCCGTTCAGGGGATTACACTGGACCCATATAGCTTGTAGGTGGTTCTAGAATGGTTAAGCTACATATGCCCAGGTTAACGGTTTTAAAGGTATGCTAAACCCAGTTCTGTTTCCCAGTATGGTTATATATATGTGTGTGTAAGGTTGTGAATGCATATGGTTGTCTTACTTGGTTTTAAAGGTTGACATTATTTTATCCTTATCTTGAGTACTTGCTAGCGTTTACCCTCTAACCCATCTTTGGGAGGTTGTATCCCCATATGATACAGGAACCAGCCACTCCACTCCTCCTGCTTAGTGATCAGATTTGTTATCATCTCAGTTGTATTAAAGTGGTGAGCTTATATATTCTGAAAGGCTCCATTTTATGTCATGTATGTCTTTACATACTTTAGTTATTTCATAGACATTGTTTGTTTCTATGGGTGGGGGCATTCCCCAATCGGATATTGTTTTACTTTCGGTTAGAGGCTTTGTGGAACTACTATGGGTTGGAATGATCGATGTCAGTATTGGTGTCAAACTTAGTATTGGCATTAGTATTAGGGATGATACCATTGGACTCTATTTATGATTGTTTTATCCTTTTATTTTTTGGTATTATATATATATAAATATATATATTTATAATTAAACTAATTTGGTATGTGATGTATGGATTGGTTTATGTTTTTTTTTGGTTTTGGTATGGTTATTGGTTGGGTATTGGATGATTGGAATTTTTTGGGTTGGTCATGATCATGGACTTATCCCAAAGTCTGGAATTATAGTCAACGCTGTCTTTTTATACATTCAGAATTCATCCGACTTAGAGTATATGTATTTAGAGGTTGGGTTGGGTAACGGGAGTGGTCCTTGGTCCAGGTTGTACTTGGGATGCCCATTACGACAAGGCCTCAGTTTGGGTTGTGTCAAGTTGGTATTTGAGATTTAGGTTCATGGTTAATTGGGTGTCCATAAAGCTGTGTTGAGTAGAGACTCTTTTAAGGATGTGTAGCATGCCATACTCATAAGGAAGAGGCCACGAGGCATTTAGGAAATGTTTCTCTTCTTTGTGTTCTATTTTCATGCTTGGAGTCTAAGTCCTGGAATCTCTTCTAATTCCATTTTTTTTCTTTTTACATCATGTCTCAATGACCTGAAGTTCACAAAAACTCTTCTATCCCAACTGGGGATGATGTTGATGGGATGCGTTTTACTCAAGGGATCCATACTCGATCTAGGGGTTCGATCCCTGATTTCTCTAGAGTTTCACTGGTTCTTTATAGTCCTTTTTAGGCTTCTTAGGTTAATGTGATGGATGCAGAGTTTAATTAGTTGATTCATATGATTTCTCAGTTGGTAGCTTCTCAGGATGAGCATGGTGCATTAGATATTTCATCTTTTGAGGCCACAAGGGTTGGACGGTTCATGAGGTCAAGTCCTCCAACTTTTACTGGTGTTAAGGTAGAAAAGGATCCTCAAAGTTTTATAGATGATATGGAAAATATCTTTAGGGTGATGCAGGCCACAAATGTGGATGGGGTGAATCTTACTGCCTATCAGCTAAAGGATATGGCGTACCAATGGTACGAGGAATGAGATCAGGAAAGGGGTAAGGTTCATAAGTATTCTCTATTGGAGACTTTCTCTAATGCTTTTCTAGATCGTTTCTTTCCTAAAAAAATGAGGGAAGCGAAGGCGGAGGAATTTGTTAATCTGAAATAGGGGAAGATGCTAGTCAAGTAGTATGCCTTGAGATTTCACCAGTTATCTAGGTATGCTACAGAATTAGTGTTTGATATAAGGACCAGGATGAGAAAGTTTTCTTTAGAACAGTCTTGGGATTTGATCCTTGATAGAAAGATTGTATTGCTGATCAAGGACATAGATATTTCTAGGTTGGTTGCTTATATGCATCAGGTGGAGAAGAAAAAAGAAAGCAGGCTGAGGTAGGGAAAATGCAGGGGAAGAGATTTAGGTTCTCTGAGTAGGGTGGTCAATAACAAGGTGGTCAGGATGGTGGTAAGAGGCTAAAGAAAAAGTGGGGGAGTTCTGGTTCTTTCTTCATAGCTAGTGCTTCTTACCTAAAGACGTTAGGTGATAGGCATCAGTAGGGTGGCAACAACTTTAGGGCACAGGGTGCCCAATCTCAAGCTAGTGGGGCTCAGTCGGCCTCATCATGTCTTTTTTGTAGGTTCTGTGGTTGGTTACATCGGGGTTTCTGTGATGATGAGAGGTACAAGTGTTTCAAATATGGTCAGCCAGGCCATATACTTAGAAAATGTCTAGTTAGTAAGGTTGTGTCAGGAGCAAACAAGGTTTTGGTTGCCTCTTCATCTTCTCTTGCACCAAAGAGTGTGACTTTTGTATTTGTATGCGGATATAAGGCATAGGAAATACAAATAGCTTGGAGTTTACATCTTTGTATGGAGTCCTATGCGGATATGTTTGGCCTGAATTTGGTTTATCGAGCTATAGAGGAGGTGAAGGTGATTCGGGATAGGCTTGAGGCTGCCCAAAACTGCCAAAAGTCCTAAGCAGATATAAGGCGTAGGGACTTAGAGTTTGAGATTGGGGATAAGGTGTTCCTAAAGGTGTCTCCCATGAAGGGAGTAATGCGGTTTGAGAAGAAGGGGAAGCTCAATCCCCGGTATGTTGGTCCTTATGTGGTTTTACAGAAGGTTGGTAATTTGACATATGTGTAACGCCCTGAATCTAGTACCCAAAATGCTACACAGTGCTCATGACCCCGAAGGACCATAAGCTAACCCATGACTGATATCTGTGCCTGAACACTGCATAATATACTGTATAAATGCAGAAATAGTAGGCTGAAATATTCCATAAGGTTCAAAAATTGATAAATATCTGATAAAACCATATCTGAATAATATGGTACGACAATACCAAAACTGAAATAATGTCTAAAAACGTCTAGTCTGAAAACACTGTAGTATGAAAGCCTCTAAAGTGTCTGAATAAGAAGTTGATGGGATATGTCCCCAACTAACTCTAACTACTTAAATAAACTAAGTAATGAAGAAATAAAGTAATGATAATGTCCTCGAAGGATGAGGACTCACTGCTAACTCTGACTGCTGAAACTGGAATGCTACTGATGCTCTGGAGCTCGTGCTTCTGAACCTATGGTATAAAACACCATAGCACAAATACGTCAGTATGTTTGAATATACTGGTATGCAAGTGAGGTAGGCTGAATGCAAGGGTTCAAATGCATGAACAATGCTAACTGACTAAATAACATGAACGTGAGAATACATATATGAATAAGTGACTGTGACTGAATTCGTGATGGTACTGACTACTGAGTCTGATCAATAATAACATGAGTCATTGATAACTATTATAACTAATACTAAGAGATTGTATCTAACAGTCTAGGTACTGATGGAACTAACTGAGTTCTGTACTGTTATGAGTGGACTGTATCTGACAGTCCTGAAATGCTGAAGAACTATCTGAGTTCTATTACTGAGACTGAATCTGAAACTATAACTGTGGGAAGTATTCATCTAACCAACATGCCCTAAATAAAGAAATATAGCTAGGTTGGGGTCCAATCTATAATCCCAATTGGAAGGGTGTCAATATCGTGCCACTGGTAAAGACAAGCTGTGGGTGACCCTAATCTGACAGTGTCCCCAAAAGAGAACGATGGGACCCTCATCTGACGGTGTTTATCCACCTCATCAACCCTCATCTGTCAGTGTTGATGTCTCAACCTATGCTGGCTACATAGTTCTGGAATGTAAGGATTGCTTCTAAGGATCACACCCTCAACTATCAATATGTGTCCTTATCCTTGGGTTACTCGGTGCTAAATCCTACTACCATCTGAATAGACACTGAACATGATTAATTGAACTGAACTGGACTGAGTTCATTGAGTTCCATTGACTGACGGAATACTACTGAGATTACTGAAGTACTGAGCTTTCTGAGATTACTGGGATTACTGAGTTTACTAAGTTTTCCTAAGTCACGTGACTGACTAAGTTCTACTGAACATGTCTTGACTTCGGGTATTAAATACCCTCAGGACTCGATAGCATGAAACTGACAAGACTTGACACTTCTTGAACACATGACCAATATCAACAATTCATAATACAATAAGTTGGGGATTTCACGAAGTACATGGTTATCATAATCTTGTACATGGAAGGAATGCATATAATCAATGTCATAATTCCATATTCTAGTATCATGAGCATTTCAACAAACATCTACATTGTACATCAATAGCCTAGGAGTAATTTGAACATAATGGTAAAACATGAATCCATCACTTAAGTCACAATTGAGCTATATTACATAATTTCTAGTCTCTTAGGCATTTTGTCAAACACTTAGGGTGCATGACTTAGGGCATGGAATAATCATCAAATTAACATATCATAACCATCTAAAGTTCATGTTTTTCAACTCACGTGCTAACATATTCTCATAAAAACACATAAAGATTCCAACTTGGAAATCATACAACAACAACCACATGAACATAATCAACACATAACATGAATATCATAATTCATAGTTTAAAACTTGATTCTTGGGCTTCATGGATGAAAGAAATCCATGAATGAACACTATGCATACCTTAGAAAGAAAACCATAAAGGTTCTTGAAGTTCTTGAATGAATTTCTTGAGATTGACCTTGATTCTTGAGAGATAGGGTTTCTTGGCTTGAAAGAGAGTAACTCAATTTGGGAAAAAATTGGATGAGTAATGATATGAGTAATGGTATTACTGAAGTACTGAGCTTTTCTTCTCTTTAGTTTTGAGCCATGAAAAATGACTTAAAGGACTTTGACATTAAAAGCTTAAAACTGATTAAAATCCTAATTTTGGCACCCGACGCGATGCGGTGCTATCGCACCGTATCACTGGAAAGTGACTATTGGGAACTAGGCTGACAGCACGATGCAGAGCTATCGCGGTGCCATACAAATTCTGAAATCTGGCCATGGCGCGATGCGGGACAAATCGTGGACCCCTACTAGAATCGGACAACTGGGACCTAGAAGTTTTCTGCAATGTGGTAAAATTGTAGAGGCTCATTGGAAGTTGAAAGTTTCCATTTTTCGCTTGTGGCGCAGCATGCCACTAACTAACATGGCATTGTTTTACGATGGGGACTTAAAATAGTCATAACTTCTTCCCCGGTTATCGAATTTGGGTGAATCTTATATCAATGGAAAGCTTATTGGATTTCCCACATAACTAAAAGTGAAAATCTTGAAAATTCCATATATATAAAAGTGGATTCATCTTTAAAGCATATCTTTTACATCTTCGGGACAACTTTAAGCTAGGTAAAAGTATGGGGTATTACAATATGAATTGGAGTTACCTTCTAGTTTGAGCTCAATTCATCTAGTATTTAATCTCTCTATATTGAGAAAGTGTATAGATGATCCTTCATCGGTTGTTCCTTTGGAAGTATTGGGTATCTCAAATTCTCTGTCATATGAAGAGATCCCGATTGAGATCTTGGATTAGCAGGTTCATCTATTTTTGGACCAAGGATATAGCTTTGATTAAGGTGCTATGGCAGAACCACAATGTGGAAGAAGATACTTAGGAAGAGGAAGAGGACATGAAGTCCAAGTATCCTCATTTTTTTTATCCGAATATTTGTGTGGAAGGTATGTGTTCTTGATCACATATTTATTTTCTAATTTGGTTAAAGAAAAGGTTAATTTCCTTGCATCGTTGTTTTCTAACTTAGTTAAAGGCTGGAATAGTTATGTTGGTATGTAACTCGTGCTTGTACTACCTTATCCATTATTCGAGGACGAATGATACTATTAGGGGAGACTGAAATACCCTGGGTTTTGATCCTTAGATATTTACTGAGTATTAAACTCTCTGGACATCATATGACTAGGTGTTCTAGTCGTATATTAGGGTAGGATTTAGGGGTCATCACTCGTATATTGATTAGTGTGGTTGGTTTGGCTACTGTCCAAGGTACGACTTCTCTATAAGGGTCGTATGATGAGGTGCGAGTTGTATGATGCAACTCATATGATGTCCTATGTCTTAACCTAGGTGATTCTATTTTACCTAATTGAAAGCCTTGTGGGGTACAAAGGAATCCACCAAGCAAACTTAATAATGAACTACTTGTGGGGTACATAAGAATCCTCCAAGTCAACTCAATAATGTAATCTATGGGTACATGGGAATCCCTTAATCTCTAAGAGGTTGTTTAAGGACATTGCTTTCAAGCTATAGTCTCTATGAAGATACCACTATTCATAGCCTTGGCTAATAATAAATGGAATGGTGGATTAGTTGTATGGTAATAGTTTTAATTGGGCAATAATGGCGGGGTGTGATAGCTAACCGTGAAGGTATGAGTCCAATGGACGGACACTGGAAACTCATGTTTTCCGACATGAGGATTGGTCATGATTACCATATATGATACTTACAGGGTACACGGGAATCCCCTAAGTACACTTGTACAAATGTATCATGGAGAGCGATGGGTACTTAAAAATCCCCTACTCCTATGGTATCTCTGGTTCGTGAAGCTACACGCATCGGGGTTCATTTAGGGGGTTACACTAGACACATATAGCCCATGGATTATTGTATGATGGTTAAGCTACGCATACCCAGTTAATGGTTTTAAGGGCATACTAAACCCGGTTCCCTTTCCCAATATGGTTATATATATGTATGTATGGTTGTGAATGCATATGGTTGGTTTACTTGGTTTTAAAGGTTGGAATTATTTTATCCTTATCCTGAGTACTTACCACCATTCACTCGCTAACCCGTCTTCGGGAAGCTGTATCCCCATACAATGCAAGAACCAACCATTTTTCTTCTCCTACTTAGTGATCGGATTCGAGATCAGCTCGGTTGGATTGAAGGGGTGAGCTTCCATGTTCCGAAAGGCTCTATTTCATGTCATGGATGTCCTTACATACTTTGGTTATTTCATAGACATTGGTTTTGTCCATGGTTGGGGGCATGTCCCAACCGGATATTGTTTTACTTTCGGTTAGAGGCTTTGTGGAACTACTATAGGTTGGACTGGGCGATGTCGGTATTGGTGTCAGCCTTAGTATTTGCATTGGTATTGGGGCTGATACCGTTGGACTAGATTTATGATTGTTCCATCCTTTTATGTTTTGGAATTATATATATATATATATATATATTTTAATGGAACTCATTTGGTATGGGATGTATGGATTGGTTTATGGCTTTGTTTTGGTTTTGGTATGGTTATTGGATGGGTATTGGAATATTGGATTTTTTTGGGTTGTTCATGGTCATGGACCTATCCCAGAGTCTGAAATTGTAATAAATGCTAACTTCTTATACGTTTGGAATTTATCTGACTCAGAGTATATGTATTTGGAGGTTGGGTTGAGTAACGAGGTGGTCCCCAATTTGGGTTGGACTTGGGATGCCCATTATGATAAGGCACCAGTTTATGTCATATCAGTGCAGACGGCAGAACCATACTAGGGGAAAGATAAATACCATAAGCAGATGACGTCACTAATGGTGGTACCATACTTGAAACCAAATGATCAGTAGTGCACTCAAGGGAACACCATCCAAATGAGTCAATAACCAAATGAACAGTCCAACTAGAACTAGGGTAGCAACAAAACTCTATGGGACCTGAGCTGGAGCTGCATCTCATTCACTCTCATCCTTGGGTTCAGGGGAGGTCCACCTAGCACCACCATGGAAAGGGAATCTCAAAATGCCTCTCATCTACCTCTATGTCGTCTACTTCCCCTACCTCACACTTTAGTCTTGACTCCATACTTGGGTGCTGGATCAACATCCCTAACCTCTCGAGATCTAATCCTCAACATCTATGCATAAAAGAGTGGAACATAACTTAGAACATAGGGTATGAATAACATACACGATAAGGAATCAAAATATAGAAGTTTTTCCTAAAGACATCATATAGCTTCTTGAAGATAGATATGGATTTCTACATACCAATCCGCCAGACTCTACTAGACATCCTACTCTTACATTTATGAGACCAATGAGCTTAGCTGCTCTGATATCAATTTGACTTGACCCAAAAACTTGGTCATGATGGCACTTATCATGGCCTAGCCTTGGCAAGTAAGCCAATCACCCAAACTGATAAGATAATACATATATCAATTAAAACAATACTAAGGCATGACTTCTCGAAGAAAGTCAAACCAATACCAGTATAATAATAGCAGAAAACTAAAATGATGTCATAATAAACCCAAAAAGTGGTGTCATAAGTTAAGAACTTCTAATACAACCCAGAAAAGTACTAAAAATACATCTCTATCTCCAAAAGTAAGTAAAGACATAAAGGAAACAAAATAAGGTTCAAAAGTCAACCCCAAACTCTAGACCATATTAATACCTCGAAGATCCACCCAACTTCGCACGAACTCAAATGTCGTGTGTCATATTCAAACTTAGATCTATACCAAAAGGGAACAATAGGGATTAGGACGGGTGCACTTGTACGCAGTAGGTGTCATAGGCTGACTGGGCAAAGTAGAAAATAAGATAAGTAAAATATACTATGAGAACATCACCTGGAAGTAGAAAAGTCCCAAATGGTAGACCATATCATCTCTGCTAATAGTTTTAATATATGAATACACAGAATTGAAAACAACACTAATATATATATATATATATGAAAGCACACAGAACTAAGCACAAGTCAAGTAAAGTAAGTAAAAAAAAGAAAGATTTATATGAAATACAATATGGATGGGATGAATGATGAAAGTGATCGCATGAGTTTTTTTCTACCCCCACTAGCTCACAGCTACCAGGTAAGACCTATAGGGGGTTCGCGACCCATATACTATATCTCATATATCAATCTCAATCCAACCTTGCTGGAAAATAACCTCTAAGGTTTTTTAAAATATTGTAACCAACCTGCTATATATAGTTTTGATGATGAGCAACTAACTGCAAGGGACCAGGTCCCTGGATATTCATGGTACAATACAGCTGGCACGCATGTCTACACAGTTTTGTCATCTTGTGTAACAAACTTCCAGGTGTTTCTTGTAATGAAAGGGACATCTAGTCCAATGAGATTTTAGCCCTAATCATCACCCAACTATAAAAGGAAAAAGAAGCTTCTTCATCAAATAGTTTTTGCACAAATCTAAAGAGTGAAGAGAGGCAGAAAAAACCCCATTTCAAGATTGCTTAAGCGTTGCTCATGTTCTTAACTTTGTAATTTTCTTAAAGAGTGAGTTATTGTTCTTGAGTGCTGATTTGTAAAAATATTACTCATGCTATAGAGTAATGTCTTGCTTTTTAGTTGCTCGAGAGTGCTTAGGTAGAGTTGCCTAAGTTTGGTACTGGTTAGAGTTAATTAGTGAAGAGGTCCATGGTAGAGTTGCCAAGATGATCTTGTAGTAGAGTTATTACAAGAAAAAAGAGCCTGGAGTTAGGCTAAAATCAAGTTTGTAATCAAGAGGTTGATTATAGTGGTTTTCCCGTGTGCTTGTGAGGGAAATACATGGTTTTTCCTCCCTTGAGCAAGAGTTTCCATATTAAATCCTATGTGTTTTTACTCTCCCTACACTATTTTTAGTTTTCCATCACTTTCGTGTTTGTTTGCTTATGATTAACTTTGAGGGACTTGGTCCCTTACTGTGTGGTGCAACCCCCAAGGGTTCCAACAATTGTTATCAAAGTAAGGTCACTCTAAAAGGTTCACGCCTAGAGTGTCCTAGTTAGCATGGTTTCTCCACCTAACCTTGAAGAAGGGCAATCAACCACTAAACCGCCTAGATTCAATAGACAGTACTATGGGTGGTGGAAAATAAGGACATTTGACTTCATTATAGTTGAGGACAGTGAGCTAATGGAAATAATCCTTGATGTGCCCCATATTCCTATTATAGAATTCAAAGAAAGAGAAGTCTCAAGAATGGTTATCAAAAATGGGAGAGAATTCAATGAAGAAGACAGGAAAAGAATTGAGAAGAATTACAAGGAAAAACAACTACCTGTTTGTGGTATAGGGCCTGATGAAAACAACAGGATTTGTGCTTGTAAATAGCTAAAGAAATCTAGGACTGCATGAAAACTTCTCATGAGGGAACCATAATTGTGAAGGATTCTAAAGTTGACATACTGACAACACAGTAAGAAACCTTTACTATGAAAGAAGGAGAGTCAATACAATAAATGCATATAAGATTCACTTCCATTAAAAATGAGCTACACTGCTTAGGAGAAGCGATTCCATTGTACAAGAAAGTGAGTAAGATTCTAGGTGTCCTTCCTAAGTCATGGGAAAGCAAATTAGATGCCATAAATAAAGCAAAGAATCTGAAAACTCTTACTATAGATGAGATTATTAGGAACCTAAAAACACATGAACTCAAGAAGCAGTAAAAAAAGAGAAGAAGAAAGTAAAAAACAAAAAATATTTGACACTAAAAGCTTCAAGGTTAGGTTCAAATGAAGAAGACACTGATGTTGCCTACTTGGTAAATAGAATTGTTAGAGATATGAGGAAAAGTGGACAGTTCCAATGAAGTGGAAGTAGCAGCAGAAAAGGTGTCACTATGGAGGTATGTCACAAATATGGTAGTCCTAATCTTTTCATAAAAGAATGTCCTATGCACAAAATAGACCATCAGGAGTATATCAATGTTGGAGGTGACAAAGGAAAAAATAGGGACCAGGTCCCTGTAAAATCAAGAAGACAGACTGCAGTTGATTTTGTAGTAAAATAAGCTTTAGCTTATTGGTGTAACTCCTCCAATGAATCTGATGATGGTGAGAAGTCTATAGATGTTTCCATGCTTTCTATGGAAGATGAGAAGTTGACCTTTGATTCATTGTTTGATTTTATGGAAAACATTAAAGATGAAAAAGAAATGAGGTAACACTTTCTAACCTTAATGAAAACTTGGACAACTATTCTGCTAGAAAGATAAAAAAGCTTACAAATAGGCTTATTGACTCTATGTGTGAAATGGAAGAGAAGAAATTTACTCTAGAAGAAAAGATGGAAAGTCAAGAACTTGATTTAATTGCTCTAACTCTCCAAATATCAAAAACTAAAGAGCAAGTTACTAAGTTAAAATCTGATAATCTAAATTTAGTGAGTCAATTGGAGAAAAGAGATGATGCCTGTGACAAATAAAAGAATAATGCTCTAGAAGAAAAATAGAAGATTAGGAGCTTGAGTTGATAGCTTTGACTCTCCAGATATCATAAACTAAGCAACAGACTGCTAAGCCAAAACTTAAAAATCTAAGTTTGGTAAGTCAACTAGAGAAAGTAGATGCTCTTGAGTGTAAAGGAAAGATAAAACCTCAAAGTTTCAGGTTTAGTTTAAAGAAAGATTGGAGGATTCTCAAAGGCTTCTCATGACTGCACTTCAGAAAAATGAGTAGTTAGGGAGGGACTTGGTTCGTCTGAGGGAAGAACTTAAAAAATCCCTACAATGGACTACATCTTCTCAGATCCTTTCTATCTTGACTAATCAGGGAGTTAATAATAGTAAAGGGCTTGGGTATCATTTGAAAACACAATCACCTAAATCTCATGGAAAGAATGCTCAAAATGCTAAGAATAAGGTCCACAAGTGTAATACCCCATACTATTCTTAGTTCAATGCAAATCTTAGTTGCTTGAAAATTTCACTAAGTGTTGGGGACTTGGTCATTTTCCAGACCCCTAAACTTTGAGGATTTTTAATTTATCTTCCCAATCCCAAGACATTGGTTTTTGAGTTAAGTCATGTTTAGGGATGTAAGATGCATGTCTCAAAGAAGTTTAAGATTTTTTGGACAAGGTTTGGGGTATGTTTGGATCACCAAACTAGTGGGTTACCGCGATGCGGCATTAGTCCTAAACTCATATTTACCACATCACGGTGAGGGAATTCAACAATCGTGATTAGATTGTGTCGTGGTGACATTGTTGCATCCAAATTTTATTTAAATGGTTAAGGTGCAATTGAGTTTTTTCCCCTAAACCCAAATCGTCCATAACATGAATTGGGACATCATTTAGGTTATTATTTGCCCTTCTTATCCAAATCCATCTCAAGAAAACCCTTCTTTTCCTAAAGAACATAAATTCAATTCTTTTTTCCCAAAGAAAGCAAGAATTCAAGTTCCCCAAGTTCAAAACCTTCAAGGAAGTATCAAGAATAGAATTTTTCCTTTCAAGTTAAAAGCTTAAGGTATGTGGGGTATTCATCCATGGGTCCCTTTTCACCCATGGAGCCTAAAAACCCAATTTTCAATTAAAGAATAATTTTTTCTATCATTATTGTATTTTATATTGCTTAAGATAAGTTTAATTCATGAATTTATGGTAATTTGAACGAAACTCAGTCCATGTATGATCCCATGCAAAATTTGAATTCCTCATGCTATGAACTTTAGTTTCCCATGTCTTAGCCAAGTGAACTTCATGTTGTTGAATTCTCATGTTTAAAATATCCCCATGTACAAGTCCGTGCTTTCCACGTGTTTGATGAAATGCCCGTGTTTTTGAGTTGATCCATGATTCAATATTACAGTAAGTTTAAATGTCATGTTTTAATGATCACTCAGTGCTGGTGGGTTATGAATACCCAATACCTATGTGTCTTACATGATTTTCATATTTTCAACTATGATTCAGTTAAACCATGAATATCCTTACTTATTCAATTATTAGGATTAAGATGAGAAATATCAGAAATAATATTCAGTTAAACTTAATACAGTTCAGTACCAATGTCAGTTGAGTTGGGAGTAGAATTTAACACCGAGCGAATCTAGGGATGGGGGCTCACCCTCTAGTTAGGATTAAGTCCTTAGTAGCAGTTCGTAAGTTCCAGAACTATATATACAGCGTAGGATTATGAGATGTCACCCGCAAGTTTAGGACTGAAACTCTCTTAGGGGTCACCCGCTAGTTAGGACTGACTCTCTAGTCCTACGGGACATCAACCATGTGGAATCCACATCGTCAACCAGTGTTAGTACTCGTGGCATGGTACTGACACCCTTCTATATGGGGTCATAGGTTTGACCCCAATTTGCTCAAATTGGGGCATGTCGGTTACATGATACCTCCCACTGTCTCAGTACAATGTTCAGTGTATATTCAGTTTAGGTTTGCTTGACCAAAGCATACAGATTTACAGTTATTTAGTTATACATATTTAAGTCTTTCAATTTATAGATTATTTCAAAAATATGTATATGCTTGGTCTTGCATTCTCAGATATTACAATTTTCATGCATTCATGCTCAGTTATTTCATGCAGTTTAGTTAGTCCTTATCTTATGTGCACAGTGCCCCATGCATTTCATCCAGACCTCATCTTATATACTGGTATATTTAAAGTACTGATTGTATACTTCTCTTTGTGCTATGTTGTCTTATAACATAGGTTTGGATGCTTAGTTTCCCAACCGCTCCTAGATATCTCAACATACCCAGCAGCAGTAGTGGTGAGTCCTTATCCATCGAGGACATAATTGCTTATTCCAGTTATTTCAGTAGTTCTTTATATTTAATCATGCAGAGTTAGCTTGGGGCTTGTCCCATCAACTCCTCAGTCAGTTAGATATTTTTCAGACAAACAGTTAGATAGTCAGTCAGTTACTTTCAGTTTTTATCATAAGCACCATTATTGCGGCTAGGGGGTAGCCTCGAGTCGTGAAAAAACTTGGTATCAGAGTCTAAGGTTTTACATTGTCCTAGGGTATCTGAAAGCAACATTGGGTGTAAAACGCACCACACTTATAGACAAAAGGCTATGTGATATTTTAGGGAAAAGTTTCCCTTCTTTCAATATTTATGTCATGCGAATGTGCATGACCTCTATTTAAACTCTTTTTCAAACTCTTTTTTCATTCCATTTACAGACTATGCCTCCCAGAAGAAATAATAGATAAAGGAATAGGGACCATCCTGCATCTCCATTTATTGAGGAATATCCCCTGAATGAATATGTCTCTCAAGCTGAATTCAGATCTTCTTTTACTACTTTATCCCATTCAGTAGCTGCTCAGAACAACCAACGAGCTATTTCCCCAACCAATCTAGTGGCAAATACATTTGCAGATAGGATTCAGGATTTCACCCAAATGAATCCCCCTTTGTTTTCGAGATCCAAGTCTAAAGAGGATCTGCAGAAGTTTCTTAATATGGTTCAAAATGTGACAAATATATGGGAATCACTTCGAGTGAGAGTGTAGAGTTGGTGGAATATAAGTTGCAGGATGTAGCTCACACCTGGTTTAAGCAGTGGATCAAGGAATATGGTGTTGATACAGGGCCTGTTGAGTGGGAGGAATTTGCCACAACTTTCCTATACAGGTTCTTCCCATTAGAGTTAAGGGAGGCTAAGATTTAGGATTTCATTAATTTTAAGCAGGGCAACATGAGTGTAAAGGAGTACTCTCTTACATTTACTCAGTTGGTGAGGTATGCTCCTAATGTGGTTGCAGACAATAGGTATAGAATGAGTAAGTTTGTGTCTGGTGTAGCTCTGATAGTGTGGTTAAGGAGTGTAGTACTACCATGTTAATTAAGGAGATGGACTTTTCTTGACTTATGGTTCATGCTCATTATATTGAGAAAGAGAAGCTTAAGAAGAAAGAGAGAGAGAATAAGAGGGCCAGAACAGGTAGTTCTAACTTTGGTCAGCCAAAGTGGTAATCATTCGCAGTTCTATTAGAAATTTTCATCCCCAACTCCCTCTTCAGCCAGTACGTCAGTGCCTAAGTTTAGGTAAGACAGTCGGGATAGGGTGCTAGGCTCTAAGTCCCAGGGTAATAGAAACAGTGGTCACACTAATCCTCTTTTCCAGAGATGTGGTAGGAATCATCAGGGTGAGTGTAGAGCTAGCAGTGATGTGTGCTTTGGATATGGCAAGCTAGGCCACAGAATTTGGGAATATCGATTAGTTTCTCAGAGGGGAAAGGATTTGCACCATCAGGGTTAATTTAATCATTCATCAGCTTCAACAGGTAGATCGACTCAGTAGGGTGCCACCTTCAGTGCAACTAGTGGGTAGCATCAAAATAGGTTGTATTCTCTCTAAACCCGGCATGACTAGGAAAGTTCTCCTAATGTAGTTACAGGTATGTTATAGGTCTTTCATCTCCATGTTTATGTTTTATTAGACCCAAGAGAGTCACTCTCATTTGTAACTCTATATATAGCTGTCAACTTTGGTGTCAGTTTTGAATCATTAGTAGAACCTTTCTCAGTGTCTATCCTAGTGGCTAAATCTATTATAGCCAGATGGGTATACAGAAATTGCCCAGTTACAGTATCTCAGAAAGTTACCTCAGTTGATATTGTGGAGTTAGAGATGACTTATTTTGATGTCATTCTTGGCATGGATTGGCTCCACTCAGGCTATGCCTCAGTTGATTGCAGAAATAGAGTCGTTTAGTTCAGTTTCCCAATGAACTAGTCATTGAGTTAGGGGGTAGTACCTCTATGCTTAGGAGTCAGATTATTTCTTACCTTAAGGCAAGAAAAATAATATCTAAAGGGTGTGTTTACCATCTTATTTAAGTCAAGTACTCTAGGTCTAAAACTCTGAGTCTCGAGTCAGTTTTAGTAGTAAGGGAATTTCTAGATGTGTTCCCTGAAGACCTTTTTAGAGTTTCTCTGAAAAGGAAAATTGACTTTGGAATAGATCTCCTTCCAGATACCCAACCTATCTCTATTCTTCCCTACAGAATGGCTCCAGCTGAGCTTAGAGAATTGAAAGAATAGTTCAAGAATCTCTTATATAATCAACTCAGAGTTAGAGAATGTGATATTCCGAAGACAGCTTTCAGAACTTAATATGGTCACTTCGAATTCCTAGCTATGTATTATGAACTAACAAATGCCCCTGCAACTTTCATAGACTTGATGAATAGAGTGTTCAAGCATTACTTGGACATGTTCATCAAAGTCTTCATAAATGATATTCTTGTCTATTCCCGTAGTGAAAAATATCATGCAGACTATCTGAGAATGGTATTGCAGACCCTTAGAACTAATCAGTTGTTCACCAAGTTCAGTAAGTATGAGTTTTGTCTAAGATCATTAGCTTTCCTTGGTGATATTTTCTCTGATAAAGGCATTCAAGTTGACCCTCAAAGACTAAAGTAGTGAGAAATTGGCCCAAACTTATCTCTCTGTCATATATCAGGAATTTCTTAGATTTGGCTGGCTATTACAGACGGTTTGTTGAAGGGTTATCTTTTATTGCTTCCCTCATGTCTCGATTGAATTAGAATAAAGTCAAATTTCAGTGATCAGATTCTTGTGAGTAGAGTTTTTTAGAGTTGAAGACTCAACTCACTTCAGCCTTAGTATTGACTTTGCCAGATGGTTCAGATGAGTTTGTAGTTTACTGTGATGCTTCCAGAGTTGGACTTGGTTGTGTATTGATGCAGAGAAGTAAGGTCATAGCCTATGCCTCTAGACAGCTTAAGCCCTATGAAAAGAATTATCCTGCCCATGATCTTGAGTTGGAAGCCATTGTTTTTGCCTTGAAAATTTAGAGACATTACCTTTATGGAGTGCATGTTGATGTGTTCAGGATCATAAAAGTTTGCATTATATGTTCTCGCAGAAATATTTGAATCTTTGACAAAGAAGGTGGCTAGAGTTGTTAAAATATTATGATATGAGTATGTTGTATCATTCAGGCAAGGACAATGTAGTGCCAGATGCCCTTAGTAGATTGTCTATGGGTAGTGTAGCTCATGTTGAGGATGATAAGAAGAAGTTAGTCTGTGAGGTTCATCAGCTTACTAGATTAGGTGTCCGATTGGTTGATTCAACTTAAGGTAGTATATGGGTTCAGAATCTTCTTTGGTTGCCGAAGTGAAAGAAAAGCAAGATAGTGATCCTAGTTTGGTTAGGTTGAAGGAAGCCGATAGAGATAAAAAATTAGAGGTTTTCTCCCAAGGGAGAGATGGTGTGTTGCATTGTCAGGGAAGGTTATATATTCCATGTGCCGATGATTTGAGGCAGCGAAGTTTAGCAGAAGCGCATGGTGTATGATATTTTATTCATCTAGGAGCCACCAAAATGTACCGTGACTTGCGGGAAATCTATTGGTGGAATGGTATGAAGAAGGATATTGCAGAGTTTGTGGCTAAGTGTTCAAACTGTCAGCAGGTTAAAGTTGAGCACCAGAGAACTAGTGATGCATTACAGGAGTTCAGCATCCCTACTTGGAAGCGGGAAGTGGTGAACATGGATTTTGTGATGGGTTGCCTCGTACATATCATCAACATGATTTGATATGGGTTATTGTAGATAGAATGACTAAATCAACTCATTTCTTACCAGTTCATACCTCGTAATCAGCTGCGGATTATGTTAGGCTTTATATCAGAGATTTGGTTAAGTTGCATGAAGTTACATTGTCTATCATTTCAGATAGAGTTACTCAATTTACCTCAGACTTTTGGAAAGCTTTTTAGAAGGGTCTTGGTACCCAAATTTATCTCAGTGTATCTTTTCATCCTCAGATAGATGGTCAGGCAGAGAGGACTATTCAGACCTTAGAAGAAATATGGGGGCATGTGTTATTGAATTTAAAGGTAGTTGGGATGACCATTTACCCTTGATTGAGTTCACCTACAATAATAGTTATCACTCTAGTATTTAGATGGCTCTGTTTGAGGCTCTGTATAGAAGGAGATGTAGGTCTCATATTGGTTGGTTTGAGGAAGGTGAGGCTACTTTAATAGGGATAAATTTAGGGTTTGAGGAGATGGAGAAAGTTCAATTGACTCGGGAGAAGCTAAAGATAGACCAAAGCTGTTAGAAATCTTATATAGATATGAGAAGGAGAGAACTTGAGTTTGATATCGGTGATTTAGTCTATTTGAAAATCTTGCCTATGAAGGGAGTGGAGAGATTTGAAAAAAAAAGGAAACTCAGTCCCCAATATGTTGATCCTTATAGAATCTTAAACCATTTTGGGAAGGTAGATTATGAGCTAGAGTTGCCTGCAGATTTGACATCAGTCCATCTAGTGTTTCATGTTTCTTTGTTAAAGAAATGTATTGCAAATTCAGCTATTGTTATTCCTTTAGAAAGTACAGGTGTTCAGGATAGCCTTTCTTTTGAAGAAGTTCCAGTTGAGATCCTAGATTGTTAGATTCGTAGACTAAGGAACAAAGAAGTTCTCTTGGTTAAAATTCTATGAAGGAATTAGTCCGTTAAGGGAGCTACTTGGGAAGCAGAAGAATATATGCATACCAAGTACCCTCATCTTTACTCTAAAAACTCAAACTCAGCTTGAAGTAACAATTTTTCTTAGATTGACTCTTTCCCATTCTCAGTTCTAGCTATATATTCATTCTCATGTTATTGCATGCATTCACAAAATCAGTTTAGTTTATGTATCATGTTTCAAACTCAGTTAAGAAATCATGTTCCAAATCATGCATGTTCATTATATGATCTCAGTAGCATTAGTTCAGTACTATCAGTCTAATCAGTCTTATTCAAGGAAAAATGTTCCTAAGAGGGAAATATTGTAATACCCCGCACTATTCTTAGTTTCATTCAACTCTTAGTTGCATGCATAAAGGGCTTAAGGCCTGAAAATTTCACCAAGTGTAGGGGACTTAGTCATTTTCAAGACTCCTAAACTTTGAGGATTTTTAATTTAGTCTTTCCGATCCTGAGACGTTGGTTTTTGAGTTAAGTCATGTTCAGGGATGTAAAAAGTATGTTTCGAAGAAGTTTCAAATTTTTTGGACAAGGTTTGAGGAATGTTTGGATCGCGAAACCAGTTGGTTACCGCGACAAGGCCGCGACAAGGCATTAGTCCCGAACTCATGTTTACTGCATCTCGATGAGGGAATTCAAAGAACGTGATTAGACTGCATCACGGTGAAATTTTTGCATCCAGTTTTTGATTTAAATAGTTGAGGGGAAATTGAGTATTTTCCCCTTAACCCAAATTGTCCATAACTTGAATTGGGATATCATTTAGGGCATTATTTGCCCTTTTCTCCAAATCCCTCTCAAGAAAACCCTCCCTTTCCCCTAAGAATACAAATTCAATTCCTTTTTCCCCAAGAATTCAAGTTTTCCAAGTTCAAGAACCTTCAAGTAAGTATCAAGAAAAGAATTTTTGCTTTCAAGTTAAAAGCTTAAGGTATGTAGGGTGTTTATCTATGGGACCCTTTCACTCATAAAGCACAAAAACCCTCTTTTCAATTAAAGAATGGATTTTTCTATCATTATTGTATTTTATATTGCTTAAGATGGGTTTAATTCATGTTTTCACGGTAATTTAAATGCAACTCAGTCCATATATGATCCCATGCAAGATTTGAATTCCTCATGGTATGAATTTCAGTTTCCTATGTCTTAGCCAAGTGAATTTTATGTTGTTGAATTCTCATGTTTAAAATACCCCCATGTACAAGTCCATGCTTTCCACGTGTTTGATGAAATTTCCATGTTTTTTTAGTTGAACCATGATTCAATATTACAGTAAGTTTAAATTTCATGTTTTAATGATCACTCAGTGCTAGTGGGTTATGAATACCCGATACCTACATGTCTTATATGATTTTCAGATTTTCAAGTATGATCAGTTAAACCATGAATATCCTAACTTATTTAATTATTATGATTAAGATGAGCACTATCAGAAATAATATTTAGTTAAACTTAATATAGTTCAATACCAGTGTCAGTTTAGTTGGGAGTAGGATTTAGCACCGAGCAAACCTAGGGATGGGTGCTCACCTGCCAGTTAGAACTGGGACTTTAGTAGCAGTACCTAAGTTCCAGAACTACGTATCTTGGGTAGGATTATGAGATGACACCCGTCAGTTTAGGAATGACACTCTCTTAGATGTCACCCGCTGTTTAGGACTGACACTCTCTTAGATGTCACCCGCTGTTTAGTACTGGCACTCTCTTAGATGTCACCCGCTGTTTAGGACTGACTCCCTAGTTCTATGGGGCATCATCCTTGTGGAATCCGTATCATCATCCAGTATTAGTACCCGTGGCACGGTACTGACACCCTTCTAACTGGGGTCACAGGTTGGACCACAATTAGCTTAGATTGGGGTATGTTGGTTACATGATACCTCCCATAGTCTCAGTATAGTATTTAGTATATACTCAGTTCAGGTCTGTTAGACCAAAGCATACAGATTTACAGTTATTCAGTTATACAGATTTCAGTCTTTCAGTTTACAGGTTATTTTAGAAATATGTATATGCTTGGACTTGCATTCTTAGATATTACAGTTTTTATACATTCATGCTTAATTATTTTATGTTGTTCAGTTAGTCCTTATCTCATGTGCACAGTACCCCATGCATTTCAGCCAGACCTCATCTCATGTACTGATACATTCAAAGTACTGATCTCATACTTTTCTTTGCGCTATGTTGTCTTATAACATAGGTTTGGATGTTCAGTTTACTGACAGCTTCTAGACAACGCAGTACACCCATCAGAAGTAGTGGTGAGTCCTCATCTATGAAGGACATGATTCTTATTCCAATTATTTCAATAGTTCTTTATATTAAGTCAGACGAAGATAGTTGGGGGCTTGTCCTATTAACTCCTTGGTCAGTTAGAGGCTTTTCAGACAAACAATTAGACAGTCGGTCAGTTACTTTTAGCTTTTATCAGTTGTCTCAGATACGAAAATATTACGTATTTTGGTATTTTAGTTTTCACTAGTTTATTAAATTATCTTCTACATATGTTATATTAGTGTAATTTTATTCAGTACTCATAGCAGGTACCAGCTCATAGGTTAGCTTTTAGTCATTTGTGATCATAAGCACCATTGTCGTGGCTAGGGGGTAGCCTTGGGTCATGACAACAAGCCTCGATGTATTCATTGTGGTAGATATAGACACATGTAAGAAAACTATCAAAGCTGGCTCAAAGCAAGATTGACAAATATTAGACATGCACATCAGGGAAGCACCTATCCCAAAGGTTTAAGACCTTGGAAAAATATAATAAAGCTCACATTACCTAGATGGACAAAGAAGGATTTGATCACACCATTATCCTCCTATTGGGAACTCAAACTCAAATGGGATCCTAAGTCTAACAAATGATCATAAGTTTAGGAGGGAGAAAGGGTTTGCAATTAGAATAATCTTCTTGATATGTAATTTCTCAAGGTTGTAAATAGAAGGTTTGATTGTATTCTCCTTACTAAGGCACTTCAAGGTGAAGGTATCTTATGTTATTAGCACTCTTATGCCAAGAATGAGCTCACAAAGATGTGAAAGTAGCTAGCAAGTTTAAAGCAATGCAGAAGGAACTCTGGACATTTGAAAAATGCCAAGTCTAGGACCTAGTCCTCCAACCTATTTCTAGAACAAGGCGCGGTATCATGTGGTGTATTGAATCTAACAAGTTGATGCTAGGATTGATCAGATTATCCTGACCTACTATCAAGTGAATCAGTGTCTCCTCACAATATTAGTTATGTTCAGGAGGTAGGTATCTTTAGTAAATTAGGTATATGTTGGTCTAACTCAGTATTATACCTTTGCAGGTATACACCCATGGGAACAACGTTGGAGGTGGACAGATGTGACAAGCATAAAGTTGAAAATTCATACAAACTAGAGAAGGACCTGGTCCTATCTCTCAAGTTAGTATCTTGTATGTGCAAATGTTATCTGTTCTATCAAGAAAAAGTCGCATCCTCCCTATCCTTGTGTCAAAAAAAAGTTGTCATATTCTAAAAAGGATGGCGAGTCACCTAAAATCTGATATTGATCATATCTTGTTTCCCAAGAAAACCCTTGCTTGTGCTTATTACTTCTTTAAATCTTGTTGTACCTACTCCTTCTCTCATCAAAAAGGAAATACAAATTCCAAATAGCCCTTCTAAGAAAAAGACCTTCTTGATGGTTGCAGCTATTCCAGTTTTATGTCCTTCAAAGGATTCTGAGCTTAGCATTGTGAAAAATCCCTTCCCAAATGTTTCTGAAAAACATCCTTCTTCTCCTACTCTTCCAAAGCTTAACTCCTTTATCACTCAACCTATTAATGAAGAATCATCCCTGAATTTTCAAAATTATTCTAATCATGTTGTAGTGGATGAAACCTAGGTTGCTGAAAATCTCATATTGTTGTCAAATATCCTAGGAAAGAGCATAGTTGATCATAAGAAAATGAATGTTAGTAAAACACCGAGAATTCTAGAAAATATTTTGGAAGTTTTACTGAGAAGTAGTTGACACTTGAGGGACCTGGTCGGAAGAAGAGAAAAATAGCTCAAAGAAAATTTGTGATCACTTAGACTAGAAGAAAGAATGGGGAGAAAAGTGAGGTTGTATCCAAGGAAATTAGAAACAGGTTCTTGAAGAATCAAAAGATGTTAACTGGGAGTATTTTTTATTCAAATGTATTAGTAGAACCTGGTATGCTAGAACTAGTTAAGTTAGTTAAACATCAAGGCTAGATGTATCTCATAGAAGGACTGTTTTTTGATAAAATAGTTAAGGAATTCTATTTCACTTTGGCATTCTCAGAAGATGGGATGAATCTGACTACATATGTTCAAGGAAAGAAAATAAAGCTGGAAGAGAAAACACTGGGAAAAAATTTGGAATTTCCTATATATGGGGTAAGAATTATCTCTAAGCAGCTGCCTTTAATAGAATCCTTAGCTAATGCATCAAAGATTAAAGGAAAAAATGTGGCTGCAGTGAATAAGAAATCACTTAAGAGTGAGTTTTAATTGGTCTTTGACTTATTGCCTTAGCCACCGATTTGTATGTGATGGAATAACTTAGTATCTTTGAATTCATTAATCTACCTACATTAATGATAGAACACATTCACAAAGTAGTTCTTAGAAACAATGGAAAGTATGTCATGCCTTATGGAGATTAGTTAAATAAGGTATTTGACCAATTTAGTATTGTCTTGAAAATTGAACCCAAGGGACTGTGCTTCAAATGCTTGGCATGAAAATATAGGTCAAAACTGAGTGTGTAAAATCAGGTAGTATTTATCAAAGGGAGCTCAACAAGTAAATAGAGGAACTAAAGGTCAATTCAGCTGCCAAGGATGAAGAAATCAGCAAGCTCCAGGTGAAAATTAAGTTTTTCTCCAAAATAAGCCCATATGATACTAAAATGCTTAGAACTGAGAATGTTGAACTACAGAATAGGGTTTCAATCTTAATTGATGAGGTCCTTAGCCTGAATACAGAGATAAGGCATCTCAACAGCAACCTGACCTTACTCCTTCAAATTCTTCTTTCCAGTCCTTCACCTGTTAATCTTTCTGGATTCCCGTGGCTTTTTCCCTAAGAATATTTAATTTATGCACTACAATGATACTTATCCTCTACTTATGAATGAATCTTTGCTTTGTGTATTATATTTGTTCACTTTAAATTGCAAAGTTATTCTTCATATTAGTGTTGCCCCAGTGGCCATGAGTTAACTAATTTGTGCTTATTTTACTCTTGGCTTACTATACTCACTTTTTAATGATGCCAAAAGGGGAAATACTGAGTTCATATAGTAGGGACCAAGTACTATATTAATAGAGTTGTAGAATTGAATGGCATGCTGATAGAGGGAAGTAAGTAATATGTTGAATAGATGAATAAAAGATGTCATGTTGACAGGGGAAAGTATTAAAATGCACTAAATGAATGTGCGTGATGAAAAGAGAAAGAAGTCTGAGTTTTTGCTACAAATGAAAACAAGGGACCAGGTCCCTGTGTTGCATGATGATAGGGGGAACATTCATCCTAGGAGTGGTAATCACACTTCTTAAATATAATGGATGTTCTCAAAGATGTATGGTTGTTTTGTCATCATAAAAAAGGGGAAAATTTCTATATGTAGTTTTGATGTTGAGAAGTTAATTGCAAGGGACCAGGCCCCTGGATGTTCATGGTACAATACAGCTGGCACGCGTGTGTACAATTTTGTCCTCTTATGTAACAAACTTGCAGGTGCTGCTTGTACTGAATGGGACACCTGGTCCAATGATATTTCAACCCTAATCATCACCCATATATAAAAGGAAAAAGAGGCTTCTACATCAAATAGTTTTTTCACAAATCTAAAGAGTGAAGAGAGGCAGCTAAAACTCCATTTCAAGATTGCTCAAGCATTGCTCATGTTCATAACTTTGTAGTATGCTTGAAGGGTGAGTTATTATTATTGATTATTGATTTGTAAAAGAATTACTCATGCTATGAGATTAATGTCTTGATTTGTAGTTTCTCGAGAGTTCTTAGGTAGAGTTGCCTAAGTTTGATACTGATTAGAGTTAATCAGTGCAGAGGGTCCTTGGTAGAGTTGCCAAGATAAGCTTATAGTAGAGTTATTACAAGCGAAAGGAGTATAGAGTTAAGCTGAATTCGAGTCTGTAATCAAGAGGTTGATTATAGTGGATTTCGTTGGTTCTTATGAAGGCAAGCCGTGTTTTTTCCTCCCCTGAGCAAGGAGGTTTCCATGTTAAATCCTGTGTGTTTTTACTCTTCCTGCACTATCTTTATATTATCTACACTTTAGTGTTTGTTTGCCTGTGATTGACTTTGAGGGACTTGGTCCCTCACTGTGTGATCGAACCCCCAATGGTTCCAACTTAACCTTTTCAACAAATGACCTCAACCAAGGTCTTTTGAAATATTAGCTCCAACCTTGATGACAAATGACCTCGGCCATGGGTTTTTAAAAAGTGAGTTATTTTCTTTACAAAATAGTGGTTTTCTGTGGTACCAATATCTCATAAATGTCTATATATTAAATGAGGATCTAATTCTCACAATCAACTCAAATGATGATATCCAATCCATCCAATATGGAATATATATATATATATATATATATATATATAAAGTGAGCCCAAAAATTAACTCAATATGTCCATAATTCATGATTAGCTACTCCAATTAGGTACCATCAAAATAAATATGCATGCAAGACATAATGTATATTATATCAACCCCTAACTTGGGTATTTTACCAAGATAAAATCAACCACTTCTCAATTACGGCCTAAATTAGTAAAATAAGCCCCTGCATGGGCATCATATCTTGAATAAAGGCGTTTAGATGCAAAGATAAGGCCAATGATATCAAATAAAGCCCACACATAAGCGAAACACCATATCAGATATTGGAAACCAACCAAAATGGAATATAATCCCCCACACGGGCACACAACAGTAAAATAATCTCAAAAACATAAACTCTATAGTTATTTTCCCCAACTCAAAGCATGCTTTACTTATTCATTAACTACCTAGCTCAACTAGAAAGAAGTTAAGTCATAGCCTACCTCAAAATAATGAAATACCAGTCTAAAGTTCTTCAACATAGAGCCTTCCCATCATGAACGGCCTCAAAACCAACTACAACATTTAAATATAACATTTACGCGTTAAAACAAAGCTAACAATATCTTTATTTTCCAAATTAGGGTCATTCTAAAATGGGATTTAAAATGCATTAAACAGGTTTAAAAACCAAAATTTTGTTTTTAAACCACATTTCCCAAAGTCATAGGAGTGTACAGGAGAAAATCTGCAAAAATGGGTTAAAATTGAGGTCCAAAGTGAAGAAAAACCATCTTTTAAACGTTACAGTTAAAAACCTCAATTTTTCTACTTTGAAATTATGATTTAAATGTGCTTTTGAAGTAAATTAATGGGAATAGTGTATTATGAGTTTAAAAGTTACCCACATGAAAATCAACATTGAAATCCTCAAAAATTGCCTTTCCTGAAGCTTGGAGGTTCGAGATGGAGTAAAATCACAAAAAATACACTGTTTATACTATTCAGTGATCAGTACATCATGAACACGGTCAACCTTTCTAATTCACAAGAGTAACACTGACCTGGACATTAAGTTGGACTTTGTGTTCGCAGCCAAGGCTTTGCATTTGTGAAGGCTGATAAATCAAGCCTTCATGTTTGCATAGCCTCATCGCGTTCGTGATAAAGGACTTCTTTTCTCTTTCGTGATTGCATCCACCACCTCACGATATCAATGAAGGGTGAATTTCTTTATCTTATTCATGGCTAGGGGCCCACATTTAAAAAAAAGATCCATGCACCAAATATCAGTTGTGCACTAGCTAGTTTACATGGTTTTGAATATTTTAAATGGACCTTTAAAATTTGTTCGAGATCGGACAGAATTAAACCATATATGCTAATAAGCTAATTTTGACATTACGAACCCAATGAAAATAATGGATTTTTTTAAAAAATCATTATCAATATATTAATCCCTAAGATCCTATTTTACTATTTTCCAAACAAACGATCCAAATGAGAAGTAATAGCCCCAAAACTATACCAACCTCGCTGCTAATCTAAATTCACATTCTAGATTTGCTGGTGTAGTTCGTTTTGACATCTAACACTCAAAACAACAAATGTTAACCCAAGTCAACTATATAGTTTCTCAATCCTCTAAAATCCACCAACTCATACAAATTATTTATGATCACATTGGAATCGTGCCAACAATCCCTGAATCTTAAAATTAACATCTAATGACTACGGGGAAGTTTACAATGGACATAACACATAGAAATAGAAAATTCACAAATTCAGATCATTACAAAAGTACTTATTTGCCTTACCATAGTCTCACCTACCTTTAGCAATGTCATACTTTGACTCGTTGCCTCTGACTTTGACTTACTTATCATTCCTGAAATCCATTAAAGACTCAAAATCCATTATGGCTTGTTCTACATTTGTGAATATCAAATATACATCATCAACTTAGCCTAATTTTGCAACCTGGTCATGAAGTAAGACAATAAGTCATTACTGGTGAGGTTGGAGATTTGAAGCATAAGGGTGGTAAACTTTTTAACATAGTAACGTATGCTCTTTTTCTACTTCAACTCCCTAAATTTGGTATTTCCTTGTACAAGATATTATTTGGGAAGAACTGATGCTTGAACTCAGCCTTGAACTGATCACATGTGTTAATAGGCATGTACTTCTCTCAACATCAACCACTTTTTTATCTACTATAGTATGGCAGGGTCAGATAGATACAATACGGTGGTGTTGATATTGGCTTTATCGTCCATTACTTTTCCTCGCTTGAAATAGTTTTCCAAGTGTCAGAAAAAGTTTTCTACCTCTTGTACATCACGAACCCTTTTGAAAATTGGTGGATTGGGAGCCTCTATCTTACTCTTTCTCATGACAACAAAATTCCTATTTGCTTCAGTTATGCCATCATTGACATATTTCTCAAGTGCTTCTACCTTTGCCTTTATGGAAATGATAGAGCTTAATGCCTCCATGAGTTAGTGCCCTAAGGCATTTATAGTTTATCATATCTCTACCTCAGCCTGTATATGACCTTCTAAGTTATTTTAGATTCTTTTGTTCTTATTAAAGACACCAAGGGTGCTTTCCACTTTTCCCAAATATAAGACAAAGATGTTGAAAATATTCATCTTTGCATTTACCTTCATAACCCACTTTTTACTAAGTGAGACGTCCTCAAGTAGGACCTATATTTCATCTTTTATCCCCTCCATGGTATATGGTTCTGTGGATGTAATCCCTACACTTGACACAACCTGGAGCAACACCTACTTGAACTTGTTAGGTGAATTCTTCTTCTTGTATGGTCCTTTTTGTCAATGATATCCTAAGTGATGTTAAATAAGGTGTTAGTTGCATTAAATTCTCCCTCTTTTTCCATTCCCTTAGTATTGACCTTTGCTCTAACACCATGTTATCATGAACTTAGTCTTCTACTAAGCACACATGTGGTACTTGAAAACTCGCTTTGTACTTGCACCACTTGCTCATGATCTTACTATGCCAAGTTAACCTAAGACACTAAGAATCGCTAAGAGAGTAATAGAAAGAACATAAAATAATTACTAGAAATATTTGTATTAAAGAGAACTTGGATTATTTTCCAGATAATTTTACATATGGATTCCTCTTTATTTATAGTACTCTTCTAGGGATGAAATATAAATATAAATCATATTCAAGTTCCTATTCTAGAGTTCTCTACATGATAGAATATTCCAAGGACCTTCCATACAATTCCATAGAATTTTAAGATCTTCCAATGGAATTCTCTTAGTCTCTAGAATGTTCCACCAAGGATTAGTCTCCTTATCATAAGCCTTCCATATGGACAACTTTCTACTAAGTAGAGCCTAAATGGAGTGATGACGTGGTGGGTATCATACTTTCCCCCACCTAATTTTGTAATACCACAACATATTATTGTTGCATAAACTCCCAAAACTTATATTTGATTTACCACAAGTCTTTATATCTTTCTCATGTATCTTTCTCAAGTGATTATACCTTCTAGTGGATGTGGAACATGGAGGTGTCTTTTTTTCCTTGTCTTCCTCAAGATTTGTATTGGTTTTTATGAATGATGGGTCTTTCCTCTTGAGACCTTTGACTACTTGCATATCCAAAAGTTGTGCTTGGATCTGTTTGGGCGGTATCGTTACTGTCATTCAAGCTCCTTCTCACTCCATTATCTAAAGAAAATAAAGGTAGGGATCAATCAAAGTATGATAATTTCTAAAGAACTTGTTCCCTAGAACAATATTAAAGATATTCATCCTTGTAGTGGTAAAGTTTGTCGTACCTTTCTAGTCGCCTAATTTCACATCAACACCATTGGAAACACCATAGGCATTTTGAAACTCAACCTTCACGACCTTCATGCAAGAGTTAGTTAAATTAAGCTTCAACTCTAGTCTCATTGTTGTGGTATCGATCATAAAACTATGAGTTTTTCTAATATCCACCAGTGTACGAGTGAACTTATTATTGATGGTTAGTTTTATATCTGATTTAAATTATCGTTGGGCTGACTAGCTGACTTTGTAATGGCTCCATCTATTTCAGTCACACCCAATTGATCTATGATTGAACTCTTTCCTTGCGTCTACTATTTCAGCTTACGCACCATATCGCTAACACTATTTAAGTCAGGATAATCCTTGAAGTTATATGGCCCTTTGCATATGTATCATCCATTTTCTCATCTTGTGCTTTATTTTTTGTGGTATGTTTGATTACAATTGACATCTTGGTATCAAACTTTTCAGTATATTGAGTCTTGTGGTCTTGTTGATGTACTTTTTTGCATGTACCACAGTCTCCTCACCTTTAGTAATTTGTCTCTATCTTTAATTTACTTCTCATTCCTAAAAGTCATTAAAGACTCAACCTCCATTATGTCTTGGTCTACATTCGTGACTCATCAATGTTGCAAACTCTTACTTAGCCCAATTTTACAACCTGTCCATGAAGTAAACAACAAGTCATTATTTGTGAGTTTTGGGATTTGAAGCGTAATGGTGGTGACCTCTTTGACATAGCCACGTATTCTCCCTGACTACTTTAGCTCCCTAATTTTTTGTCATGTCTAGTACAAGATATTATTTAGGAATAATTGATGCTTGAACTCATCCTTGAATTGATTCTATGTGTTAATAGTACACGTACTTCTCTCAATAGTAGCCATTTTTTTCTCCACTATAATATGGCAGGGTTGAATATATACAACATAGCAATGTTGATCTTGGATTCAACGTCCCTTACTTTTCCATTCTTCAAATAGTTCTCCAAGTGCCAAAGAAAGTTCTCTACCTCTTGTGCATCATGAACCCATTTAATTATTAGTGGCTTGGGAGCCTTAATCTTAGTCTCCCTTGTCACAATGACATTTATGCATGTTTCAGCCATGCCATAGTTGAACGGTCCTCAAGTGTTTCTACCTTTGCCTTCATGAGATTAATAGAGCTCAATGCCTCCATAAGTCTATACTCTAAGGTAGTGATGGTTTGTCGTACCTATACCTCAGCATGTGTATGCCCCTCTAAGTCATATCAGATGCTCTTGATCTCTTTGATACTATTCAATTCAAGAATGCCAAAGGTGCCTTCCGCTCTCCCCAAGCATTATCCAAAGATTTTGACATAGTCTATCCTTGATTTAACCATCATAACCCACTCTATACCAAGCAAGATATCCTCGGGTAGGACCTCTATTTCATCCTCGCTCCCTTCTATGGTATATGATTCCTTTAATGTAAGACCTTTACTTGACATAACCTCGGGCAGAACTTACTTACTTTTTTTGGTGCCATTCTTCTTTTTGTTACGGGTCTTTTTATCAACGACATTCTAAGTGATGTTAAATAGGGTGTTAACTACATTAAATTCTCCCTCATTCACCATTCCCTAAGTATTAAGATTTTCTCTAACACCATATTATCACTGACTTAGTCTTCTACTAAGAAAACATGTGGTACTTGATAACTCCATCATGTTCTTGAACCAGTTTCTCATGATCTTGCTATGCCAAGTCAACCTAAGACACTAGAAACTGCTAAAAGAATGGTATAAAGAACACAATAGAATTTCTAGGAATATTTGTATTAGAGAGAACTTGGATTATTTGCTTGATAATTATACAAATGGATGCCTATCTATTTTTAGTACTCTTGTATGGGCTAAAGTGTAAATAAATTATATACAAGTCCCTATTATAGAATTCCCTACATAGATAGAATATTCCAATGAACTTCTATGCAATTCCATAGAACTTTAAGGTCTTCCAATGTAATCTCCTTTATGTCTCTAGAATGTTCCACCAATGACTAGTCTCTTTTTCTTAAAGCCTTCCATATGGAAAACTTTGTTATATGTGGTGCTTAAGAAGCGTTATGACATAGTGGATCTCACACTCTCCCTCACTTGATATTATAATAACCACAGTAATTGCTATTGCATAAACTCCTAGATCTTATCTTTGAATTACCACAAGTATTCATATCTCTCTCATATGTCTTTCTTCGATGATTGTCCCTTCTAATGGATGTGGAACATGGAAGTGACATTTTGTCCTTGTCTTCCTCAATACTTGCATTATTTTCATGAATGGCAACTCTCCCTTCTTGAGCCCTTTGAATACCCACAAAGCTAAAAGTTGTGCTTGGCTCTATTTGGGCAAGGCAAAGTTATTGTAGGCACCATGCAGGCTCTTTCTTTTTCTATTATGCAAAGACAATGGAGGTAGAGATCGATCAAATTATGATAATTTCTAAAGAATTATTTCCTTAGAACAATATAAAAAATATCCATTATTGTTATAGTAAAGTTTTTCGTACCTTTCTAGTTAGCTAATTTCACACCAACACCATTGGCAACACCATGGGCATTTTGACGCTCAACATTTATGGTCTTGAAGCATGATTTAGTTGGAGTGAGCTTTAACTCTAGTCTTGTTGTTTCATCCTCGATCACAAAATTAACATTTTCTCTAGTATCCACCAGTGCACGAGTAGGCTTGTTGTTTATGGTTAGGTCAACATATTGATTTATATTCTTGTTGGGTTGTCGAGTTAACTTTATGGTGGCTCCGCATAGTCCAATCACACCCAATTGAGCTGTGACTAAACTCTCTCCTTGAATCTGTACTTTTTACTCATGTACCATAGCACTAACACTCTTTAATTTAGGATAATCCTTGAAGTTATTTGGCCCTCAGCATTTGTAACATCCCATTTCCTCGGCTTGTACTTATTTTTGACATAGTTCTAATTATGAATCAACTTCTTGGTTTCAAACTTTTAGGTATATTGAGTCTTGTGGTATTATTGACTTACTTTCTTGGTCTTACCCAAGTCTCCCCTACCTTTAGCAATGTCATCCTCTTACTCATTGCCTTTGTCTTTGTCATACTTCTCATTCCTGAAATCCACCGAAGACTCGGACTTACTATGGCTTAGTATACATCTGTGACTCATCGACATTTTAACTCCTACTTCCCAATTTTTAAAGTCGTCCATAAAGTAAAACAACAAGTTATTTCTTGTAAGGTTGGAGATTCAAAGCATAGGGATGGTAAACTCCATGGTATAGTCACATATGCTCTTTTTCTACTTCAACTCCTAAAATTTTTGTCTCGCCTCTTACAAAAAATTATTTGGGAAGGACTAAATCTTGAACTTAGCCTTGAACTGATGCCATGTGTTAATAGTGTACGCACCTCTCTCAACATCAGCCATTTTCCTTCTCCATTATAGAATTGAAGTCTTAGATAGATACAACACAACAACGTTGATCTTGGATTCATCTTCCCTTACTTTTACATGCTTAAAGTAGTTCTCCAAGTGCTAAAGAAAGTTCTCTACCTCCAGTATGTCACAAACCCCTTTGAATATTGGTGGCTCGGGAGCCTTGCTCTTTGTCTCCCTTATCACAATGAAATTCTTGCCTACTTTAGCTGCGCCATCATTGACTTGATCCTTGAGTGCTTCTACCTTTGCCTTCTTAGCATTGATAGTGCTCAGCACCTTTATGAGTCTATATTCTAAGGTAGTAATGGTTTGCCGTTGCTCTACCTCAGCCTGTGTACACTCGTTAAATTCATTTTGGATGCTTGATGTGCCCTGGTTTCATGGCATTTTTTATGCTTAAAATAATGGAATTATGCAAGTACTTAGGTATTTTTGTTATATGTCATGTGTTTTTATATTGGTTTTGCAGGAAAACAGGGTTGCAAGTGAGTAGGATAGGACAAGGAAGAAAAAGCACTAAAATTAGAGTATTCTACTTGGACAACGAGTCGTTGGGTGAAACTATGACTCGTCCAAGTCGCTGCCTGGACAGTGAACTTTTATAAGAAAAAAGACAAAGTATACACTGGCTATGACTCGTGGGGTCAGACTACGAGTCGTAGGGAGAGTCATTCTAACTAAACGAGGAGCAAAGTCCTAAAAGATTACAAGTTTGAGACCAGTGGAAATGACACTGGTGACGAGTCGTAGGGTCAGGATACAACTCATACTGACCCTCATTCTAAGCGTTTAGAGTTAAATATATGAAGGGTGAAAATCTTGTTGGAGACCGTATGAGTTCGGCAACAACTCCTCTAGTGACCTGACGAGTCATCACTAGCCGTATGGAATCCCAGGATATAAAGCTGACAATGAGTCATCAACAGTTTAGATGACTCATTGTCTAAGGCATTTCCACTTCCGACCTTAATTAACCCATTTTATTTAGAAGAATTTTGATGTATCTATAAATACCATTTTTTCTGTTTTATTATTAGTCTATGCACTTTATATTCTTACAACATTATATTGAGTTTTGAGATACACTTTTGATTTTGGAATTCTTGTTCTTGACTTTTAGGGTTTGATATTTATTTGGGGCTTCAGTTTTTATTCTTAACTATTTGTGAGATCATTCATATGCTTTCAATTATGAATTATGTGTGTGTTCTTGCAATCATGAGTATCTAAACCCTATAACTAGGGTTGTGGGAACCCTGATGGAATAACGAAGTGGAGGAAGTGCAAAGTCTTTCTTGTTTGGTGTTCTTGCATGTATTGTGATTTTCTTTATATTGATTATTTTCTTGATAACTACAGATGTTAGAAATCTTCCTGTATTTGATACTAACTCGAGAGAGTGGTTGAGATTAGGAAAAGAAGATCACAACAGTAATTTAAAGCTACCAACCTTCATCTAATTAGCTTGAGACCAAAAAGAGATAGTTAATCTAGGATCCAAGGCAAGGGTTAGTAATGAGACACTCTGAGATCAAGAGATGATGAGTGAAATTCACTAAACAGTGTCGAGAGACAGTTGATGAGCATGATAAGTCTACGGTGTTAGGAAGTTAGGGGGAACACAATCCTAGTGATCGCCTCTGCTTGATAATAACCTAAAGAGTACAAGAATTGTTACTACTATTGTTCTTACAAAAAACCCCATTTACTTTCTACACTTTTTGACAACATCAGCAAGTTCTTGATAGATATTCATTCTATTTCCTATGGGTTTGAACCTAACCTTTGTTTGGTTAAGCGATCTCTTTATACTTTTTAGGAGGTGTAATCTAGGCGACGTTAAATTTTGGCACCATTACCGAGGAATACGATTATGGATTAATTGATTGAAGATGTTGAGGTTGTTTGTTTTCTATTTTCTACTGCTTTGGGGAATACGTTGGTGTATGCCCAGCACTAGGAGTCAAGGCAATCCCCTATTTTTTTTTTATCTTGAGCTTCAATGGACCTTTTAATAGAATCATAAGATGAAAGAGCATAAGCATGGAGCCCGCATGAAGGGATTTAGGATAATCCGAATGTATTGAATCGTCCACCTTCGGTTGGTATTCATACAAATCCAAGGAAACTACTAATTGGTTGTTATCTGAAGAGAATATGAGGTTTTCACTAGCCTGACATGCTGAGGAAAGGGCTAGATAGGAGGTAGAAGATCATCGAGTAGCACTCAAAAGGGACAAACTCAGAAGAGATAGAGCTCAACCACCACCCGATTATCATATTTGCCAATTTTTTATAATTTGAAAAAAATTGGAGTATGTTGAGCCATTGATACATGATCCATCATTCCTCCTGATTTTCCCAAGTAATGAAATTTGACATGATGAGTGCAATGATTCAGTTACTTAATCTGAAGGTTGTGTTTGTTGGTTTGTTGGTTTGTTGGTTTGTTGGTTTGTTGGTTTGCTGACTAATGACACAAACATGAACATCATGAATTTCGTAGGGATTGGCACTTTGTATAATCTACCTAAGGTGTGTCAGGAAGCTTTAAGACTCAGGTTGTTCCCCTTCTCTCTTATATGCAAAGCGGTATTATGGTTAGGGGAACTACCCATAGGTCTATTACCACTTGGAATGAGTTGCAGACATAATTCTTAGATAGATTCTTCCCTTCTTCTAGAATGCTATAGTTGAAGGATGAGATTTATTATTTTAGGCAATTGTATTCAGAGGCACTATACGAGACTTGGTTGAGATTCAAGAAGAAGTTAATGAATGTGCCCAATTACTGAATTTCAAGGAGGAATTTGCTTGAGATGTTTTGTAGAGACCTGTTTGCAAACACCAAAGTTATTGTTGATACCATTACTGGTGGGGCTTTCATGAGTCTTCGTCAGGACCAAGCTATAGAAATTTTGGACCAGATCACAAAAACTAACTAAGGATTGCATACTCGAGAGGCTGATAGGGGAGCAAGAACTTATGGTATTGGTGCTTCCAATGAGAAAAGATCCCTAGATGAGACAATGGATAAAGAAGTATCACGGCTGAGGATAGAGATTGGTTAATTACTAAGTAATTTGCAATCATGAATGTAGAAAAGGTGAATGTAGTGAGGGCGCAAGGTAAATCTATTAGACATGATGAGTATGACTCTGAGGATGAAGCAAAGTACTTGGACAGAGAGATAGCTAAGTTTTGAGGCAAGGGCCAAGGTTCCAATCAGGATACTTAAATCTTGAGGTAAGGGAAACAAGGTCGGAACTATTATGGGGAAAGGTACAGGGGTAAGTGAAAAGAGAAAGACAATGACTGGAGAAGAAAGGATGATTATGAGGAGAAGAGTGGTATGTATGTTTCATTGAGGAACCATGATGCTGATTTCAAGATGGAAGCATTTCTTGCGAAGCTTGTTAAGGGTTCATAGAGACAAAAGAGTTGCCATAAGGAGATTAAGGCAGATACTTTGAGTTTGAGCTAGAAAGTAGAATCACATGCTACTACGATTAGCATTTGAAGTAGTAATTTGGTCAGATGTCGGCTACCTTGAATCAACATTAATCGGACACTCTTTCGAGCAACACCATTCAAAATCCTAAAAATAATAGTCACTACCTAGCCATCACCCTTGAAGTGGTAAGGCTAATATTGATCCACCTACGTTTATAGATGATGAGGTAAGGGATGATACTATTGATGTTTCCCAAAAGTACACCTCCTTATGAGGCACTATACGAGACTTGTCACTATTGTTGAGGAATATGATTGCGGATTTATTGATTGAAGTTGTTAAAGTTTTTAGGTTTTATTTTCTTTTTTGCTACTCTTCTAGATATGACATATTTACAAGTGGAAGGGTGAAGTGATGATGATACCTTATTTATTAATCCTTACCCTTTTGATATAGTGCATTAGAGCAGGAGTTTGATTGATATATTGTTGGAGCATGATGAGAGCATGCTAGGCATGTTGACACTCCTCGCAAAATAAAAAAAGAGTTCATCCAAAAGTCAATAGTTTGACTTGGTGATTCACAACCTAAAAGGAGACTTGGATGCAAAGGTTGGTGCATGTAACACCAAACAATTTAGTTATGAGTTGTGTGAGGTTGAAAAAAATCTTATAAGTCAAATTGAGGAGCTAAAATTGGAGGAGTAAACACTTGATCAGACTTTTATAGATGTTGACACTATTCAAAAGTGTACACTAGAGTTATGTGAGGATGTAAATAAAAATGCAATTCATGAATTGGGGCGTACTGGACCTCATTCTCAGCATTTTTCCATATTATGTTTGGATAGTAAGATATTAATCAATCTATCCAAGCTTATAGAAGAGTGCAAATAGGAGGGAAAATATGTCTATATTCTTGAATTTGTTATGGCAAAGGCAAAAAATTACATTCCTCACTTGAGGACCAAGAGTTGCAACATGCCATATCTATTGCATGGTTCCTTTATTTTCATTCCACTGCCCCTTGAGCATGTAGAAAATTGGAGAGAAACTTAGGTGTGCAATTCATAAGTTCAAAGTGGACAGAAAAATAAGAAGTCAACCCTTTGTCTACCTTGATAAAGTATGAATAATCAAGGTACCCACATCATGCCATGACATTAAATCAGGCGTTGTATGGGAGGCAACCCATGGTCTTGTTGGTGAATTCTGAGTAACCAACATATCCACGTCTCACCGCGATGGTAAATCAAGCGTTGCTTGGAAGGCAACCCAAGGTATTATGTTATTTTTGCATTTGTGTTCCTGTGATTGACGTCAGATCTTTGCACCTAAGGCACCACAAGTATTTTTTAAACTCTCTTATTTTGTAGTAGACTGATGTATTGAGGACACATGATTATAAGTTGAGGGTGGGGCTAATTGTGGGTCTAGATGTCCTCTTGGGGTTTTTTTGTCGTGTCTCTTTTCCCTGGAGTTTTGTTCTTAGTAAATCTGGCATGTTTAGGATATATTGTCTTTTATTTTGTATTGTGTTTTTTATGTTTAACTAGGAGAAAAATAAATACCTAAGGCAGTTGATGGGTTGTTATTGTGCTTAAAGTGTTTTTGAGAAAAATGATACACCTTCGAAAATTTTGTTTTTGAACTGTGTGATATGTATATATGTGTAAGCATTGCGAATCTCATGATGGCATTAGGATTAGGGACATAATAATCATATCTAACAATAGCATGAAGCGGATAGGTAGTAGCTTGTGATGCAACCCTGTGCCATGTGTGTGAGAGATACTACGTTATTCTCTTTGTGCGTTAACTTCAGAACTTGCTCAGTTAGTCTTGCCTAGGTTGCGGGATAGTCGATTAGGGAAGGATCATAGGCCATTCTTGAAATAAGTTCACTTTTAGCCTAAATGACCTTCCAAATATGAATAAGTATCCTTTGATCCCTATTTTGAGCCTGTGTAGACTATTTTTTTGATACACCTTTCACCTTCCCATTTTTATTACAATGAGTCTGTTTTGGCCCTGGTCCTCTTTGGATATTGTGCACCTCAACTCAGAAAAATCACCTAAGTTGGGGTTACTATCATAGGGGTGCGTAATGTGAAGTGGCTATGAAGATGGGTATACAATAGAAAAGAAAGTAGGGTTGGGTGTGTAGAAAAAGAAAAAAAGAAAACAAAGAAAGAAAGGATAAAAGAAATCACGCCCAACCTGAATGTGCAATAAAAAAAATAAAAAAGGGATAAATAAGGATGGAAAAAAAGAATGTGGTTGATAAGTATATCCCCTAATTAAGTGTAGTTCCAAGGAGGCTTAGTCACTAAAATGTCCATATGTACCATACCAGCGCCAAGCCAACATTATAAGCCGAATAAAGTCCCATAGTGATCCTAACCCGACTATCCAAAATTTAAGTTAGAGAAAATAAAGGCAAGCTTATGATATTTGATGCATATTGCTGGAACTTATTTGTTAGTGTTAGTGCCTCTTGATATGTCCCCTACACTAACATGCATGATTTCATATTAGTGATTAGGATTTTTATGATGTGAGGGAGCATGGGTTGTGTTGGTAGTTGCTTACTTGTTTGGGTAATTGATAATGCTCAACTTACACATCAATTTTAGTGAAAGGTGGTCATCGTCAATATATTTGCCAAAATTTTGAGTCGGGGTCAAATCCACGAGGAACAATGTAAGTGGCTATCAAATTAGCCTCAAAACGATGGATACTTGCTAAATTCAAACCTAGAATACAAAAAGATAAAAATGGGGGGTTTGAAAAGTGTCACAACTAATATTTCTTTTTGGGGATATCAAGTATTAATTTGGGCTACGAATAATTAGAGTCTAATCAATTACGCACGGATCTTCAGATTATGCTTTTCTAGGGGCAACTTATGCATGGGCATGTGATGACTTGATGCAAATTCTAAATGTTGGTGATGTGGTAGGATAGGTTGGAAATCTTTGAGGCTAGCTTGTCAACAAAACCTTAAGGGTGTCACTCATTTATCCTTTAGAATACCTAATGATCGCTTCAATCAAAACCACCTAATACCGTAATTAGACACCCTTATTTCTAGGATGGTGCCCTAAGTATAGTCAACTTCATAATCACCCTTATGTATAAGATAGTGAAAATTAGCAAACTAAACCCAATAATTATCTACTATTGCCTTTATTCCCACATCCCTCTTTCAAGGATGATGAGGGTTCCTATAGTTCACCCAAACCCCTCTTTCAAGGATGGTTTGAGCTTTCAAAAGATTAGGACTTTCATCCATAAAACCCATTTGGGTATTTGGAGCTTTCACCCATAAATCCCAACCAATTTACTGAAGCAATGGTAGAACCCAATATCACAAACTAGAAATTCACAAGAAAATCACATCCCACACATATTTACGCCCTAATCTAGCATAATTCAAAGAGAAAGAACTAGTTACACATAGAAATAGTAAGCAAGATATACCAAATGACCTCCATTTATTAGATCTATGAAAGACTAAGTGAATGTTACTTCAAACTTTGAATATCCACAAATCTTTAATGGGAGTTAGCTAATCCTTCACTTGGAAGCTACTCCAGTGTATTCTTCACCCAAAATTAATACAATATTTTCTTCTCCGAGTATGGAGGCTAAGAACTAGAACAATGTTCAATAACTGGGAATTGTAGAATGTATAATGGAATGATAGGGTTTGAGTCTTATTTAGGGAAAATTTGGGAATAGCTATGTGCATTTAAATCTTTTCCCTTGGGCTGATTTTCCGCTAGGCCGCGATCGTACTAGTTTTGTCGCGATCGCGCCTACCACGACTATGGGAAATGCCATGTGATTACGGTATATTGACTGACCATGATTGCAATAACTGAGTCCATGTTCTACTCCAGGTCTTCAGCTACATTTCTTTTCTCCCTTTTGTTCCTTTTTTAGCTCCAATCTACATCTTTCCATCTTATCATCTTGGTGCCTGGAAAATATGAATATTAGTGCATTTAATCACAAATTATGTCTCACTTATTCATTCAAATCATGGTAATGTTTAGGAATGTGGAGTATAATTGAGTGGTAGATTCACCATTCATCAACATCCCCAACTTAAAGCTTTGCTTGTCCTCAAGTAACACTACCTCTTAACACGAGACAATGCACATTTATGCCCAAAATAGATAACCCAGTGATCACATTGACTTTAAACTTAGTAACCACCACAAGTAGCTCTTTGCACATGGGCCAAGCTATTCTCAGTTCCTCCCTCCACATAAAAATCAATATCTAAGAATGCAAAAGATTTCAAAGAGAAATAATGCAACAACAACCAATACTTGATAAGTGACTCGCTTTTGACCATCACTAAGCTATACTCCTTTTGCCTTATTTCTTGGAAGGTGAAAAAATCACCCACCTCAACTTGTTCACATGCCTCCTCACAAAAAAAAAAAATTTACACACCAAGCTACCAAGTATGAAACTAGGAATTTTTAGTGAAAAACTCTCTCCCTCACAAGAACCCTCTATTCTAACAAGTGTTATACCGTAGGCTTGACCCTATTTTCAATCGCCACTATAATAAAAGCATATGGTTAGAGATATCAAAGGTCTTATTGATCTTGTAATGTAGGTTTGGGTTAGGGTAGGATATCATTTAGGAACAACATAGTTACACCCTCCTTGAACATCTACATCACACTATTTGATCAATCCTTTGACTATGGGCCACTTCCCTTTGTTTTCATTCTTTGGATTACACAAGTGCCTATTATTGCTTCCTTGTTTCATAATTTTCTTTTATTTATTTTTCTTGCAAATTTCATGCAAGTCATTCCTTTGTTGTGTCCTTTTTTTTCTTATTCATTTGTTTCAATGCTTATGCACATAGGCATTCACTAACACTTCATGGCCCAAAGCTTCTTCCTTCAATCTTCACCACCCCAACTTAGGTTTTTAGCCTTAAGTTTCCTTTCTAAGTTCAAGTAGGGTATGGTTCAAAAGAGGGATAAAAATTTAATGGCTCGTGGTTTGCAAAGTGTTTGCCAAAGAAAGGGCTAAAGGCTCAAAGTGGGTGACTAGGGATAAAATTTATGCACGGGTAGGCTTTTTAGGCTAAAGTGGGCTTCCAAAAGTCACAAAAATGGACTAAGATCATTTCTCCAACCAAATACAATCAAAATTTAGCCTTGAAAGACCAATGGGGAAATCTCTAGATGACACAAGTATACATGAGATTTAGAAAAATAAAATCATCGCACATGGCATGTAGACTCCCCAAGGAGGCTCAATTGCCCCTCACATTAGAGACAAAAATGGAGTATCTATCAATATGTACAAGCCAAAGATTTTGGAGTCACTACAATAGAAAAGGTTTTGTTACAAGGTTGCTCATGTCCATGCCCTTGATTTGTGAAAAAATATTTTGGACAAAAGGGGTTGTTTGTTTTGCACTTGTAGCACGCACAATTTGCTAACTTATGACAACAATTCAAACCTCTGTCTTAACATTTGGCTCAATATGGGAAAACCAACCATATGGATACTCAAAATTCACCAATGGCATGAGTGCAGTACCAAATTTGCAATGCAATAGGTACTCAGACTTCCCTTGCATTTATGACCTTGATGCCACGGGTACTCAGAATTCCCCTGCATCTAAACTCAAAACCAAATCAGGATGCTTTCCCCTTAAGGATGTCATCACTCAATATATCATAGGGAAAAGCTCGTCATGCATCACCATAATCAAAATAAAACTAAGTAAAACAAAATCTAAAAATCAAAACAAAATAACTAATCCATGAAATGTGGACATCATCGGAGTGCCCAAATGTATCAATCCAAAAACAAAATAAAAATTATCCATAATGTCATTAAACCAATACCAGAAACATCCAAAAATATATCAAAATAGTGCAAATCCAAAAATAAGCACCCCTAACTGAAGAAATAGCAGTGTCCTCACTGCATAAGCAATAAGACAAAATAAAAGGGTGCTCCCTGGATCTGCCTCAGGAAGTGCTCTCTCTGGCAGACTCTACATCATATTCACCATCATCAGTATCAGACCACTCAGTAGGGACCTCATCACTCTCAACCCTCAGTGAAGGTAGTCGCTCATTAGGTTTGAGTACCTTTAATATGCCCTTCACCCCTTTCCCCATCTTGGTGAGAAATTCATCTCTCTTATTCACTCTTTTTACCATCTTTTTATATGACTCCTTGAGGTCCCTGTGTGATTTTGCCAAAACTGAATAGGCTCTCTCCAATCTGGTAACCGTGGCTTACTTCTTCTTCTACTCCTCCTGGTATATTTCATAATCCGACCAAGCTATATATGAGTGACGAGCAATAGAGGACTCTCCCGGTCCCTGAGGAAATCTGGACACCAGCTCCTTAATCACCCAATCTTAACTGAGATCTCATTAAAGGGGTTTGCCAAAGAAGGTCTACAAGAGTCTGTGTCCTCCTGGGTCAACTTACCTGAGTCAACCTTTCTTTTCTTGATATGACCAGGTGCACCTTTACCCCATAATTTGAGTCAAAAGATGTGGGGGCCTGGGTGCACCCAATTATTTGCAGTATATTTCTCCACTTCTGCCCTTCTTAATAACTCAGGAAAAAAGGAAGAAAAGAGAAGAAGTGTACCCTGTTGATTCTTGAAGTGCCTCCACTCTGCGATCTTAAGTTTTCCCACATTTATAGCAATGCCAGATAGGATAGAAGCCATCATCCAAGCCTGCATATTTGTGACAGCAGTCATATGCTTGCACGACAATACTCTATTTCATATGACATTTAACTAAAGCCCGGCCTCCACCGTGAAGTCGTTCATAGAAATGACTCTCTTGGTGGTAGCCCAGGGAACTTTCTTTCTAGGACAGAGTATGTTTGCCATCTAGGTTCCTAGATTGAACCTTTTTTCTTGGAACTGAGTCATGTTCGCATCCGAGAGCCCATATAAATCTTTGATCCGCTCGACTCCAAAATGCACTTCCTTTCCTTGAATATTCATTACTGAGTTTATAAGAGAGACTACGCTAAGGTTAGCATAAAACTCATGCACCTATTTCTCATTAGCATATCAAGGGTCCGGGGAAAAGTACATCCACCTGATAGCAGTGAGTCTCGCGTGGAATCCCAGGAGTTTATCCTCCACTTTATCTAAGAAAAGACCCTTTTCCTAAAGTGGAGGTCAGAATAGTAGAGGTTGTGGCATTTAGTGGACATGAATATGGTATTGTCAAAGTCTCCCATTTTGTGGCTGAGTACCTATAAGCAACATAATTCAGACCATCAGTAGCATTCTCACACCAAAACCATGCTAGATTAGCTACATAAGATTATGGTGCAATGTTATAGTGGGATTTGGGGTGAAAAATAGATATGTAGAAATTTTTGTTTCAGCAAAATACTGCTCTCGGTTATAGCGATGGCGGTAACTAAGACCATGTTCAATAGTTTCTGCAACATTGCTAAAACACAAGATTTTAACCCCAAATTTGTGTTCCAACTAGGCTTATAAACTTCATGTTCAAGGAACTTAAGCATGGAATGTGTGATTACGCCCTCAAACTCGAAGAAGCTAACATGGAATTCCTTTGGGCATGGAATCGAACACATAGTGTACACGTTAATTTTAACAGTTTTAGGCCTAATTCTAGGTATTCAAGACTTACCCATTGGTTGTACAGCAAATACAACATCTAACCACCATAATAATCATAAAAATGCATGGATTTCGCGTTTAAAACAATATTCAGGCATTTCCCTAAACTACAAGTTTTAAGCCTAAAATAACATTGAAAATAAGGGAGTTGAGAAAACATACCAAATTAGATGATGCAAATAGATTGAAATGTAAACTTGGACACTCAACACAAAGCCAAAATTTAGGAAGAATTTGAGAAAATTTGAAAAGGGGTGCATGTGGGGAGAATGGCAGTCGAATGGTCATTAAAGTTGATTAGACCGCGATCACGGTCCCAGTTTTGCTATCGTGGATACTTGGCTACCACGATCGTAGTGACACGAGATATGATTACGGAAACTAAGACCAAATTTTAGGTCCCCTACACTCCCTTATTCAATGCAAAACATGATAATTTCACACTATCCCTTTTTCAATTTAAATTAACATCCTCATAGTACCATAATTCCATGGATTATTCATAAATAAAAAAAATAATAAAATCTACTCTATCATGTATAAATGAAAGGATACAGGTCACTTTTGTGGCATGATGGGTTTCTTCCCATCTTTTGTGGAAAATCACCCCTACCACTATCATTTGTGTTTCCACTAAGAAGATTTGAATCTCTGTCCCAACTTTTGCTTACTATGAGTTGAGGGACAAAAGATTCAAATCTTCCAAGGTGAAGCTAGATAGAGGTGGGGCATGATGATCAAACTTCTATCTCGACACTTTGAAGACTTGAACCTTTTACGCAACTTCACATCAAATTTTTTATTTGGCTCCTTGGGTAAGGGTTGGAATATAAATAGGACATTAGTTGAACATCGCAAGTTGATATCCTTGGCCTTGGAGTGCGGGGTTCCCGTGTGCTCATTAGGAATGTTAAACTCCAAAATATAGGGGTGGTGCTCCTTCTCCCAAAAATCTATTATTTTCTTGGGTGGATAGATTTTCATGAAATCCACCAAGCATAATATTGAAAAATGGTTCGAATGACGTCCATTTCTTCATTTTTGAATTACATCCCTTTTAGTATTCTCACCCGAAGATGGTCGAGAATCTTTATATGAGATTTGATTAGCTTCTTCTATTGACTTGAGCACCATTTGGCATCTTCAACAATATGTTGTTTGGTTGGTTAGGAAATCACCAAGGATTCTTTGCTACCAAACTCATTATTGACCACATAGCTTGGTTTCTCTTCTTGATTCACCTTTTCTTGGGAAGTGGGCAAGGTAATGGTATTTGAATGATTGGCTTCCTTTCCTATTTCCTCTATCTTGGTGATCTCATCTTTACATGTCCCCATGGATTGATTTATGTTTTTCACATTCTCCCCCATCGTAGTTACTCGATCCAAAATAGTTTAAAGCATTGCTTTAAAACTATTAGACTTGGTTTGTTGTTCTTCCCTTATTGCATTATGATACCTATCAAACTCATATGAAGAACTAGAAATTGGGTTAGCATAATAAGGGGAAGGGGCATGTGGACAATCACTCTGATGCCCATCTCGACCACCACATAAAGAACAACCATACTCCTAATAGGATCAAGATGGTGATTGCATCTCTCTTCGAAGAGCATATCTATAATCTCTCAAAAAGTGGGGTCCGTCATAATATGGACATGAATCGTTAAGATAGGACTTCCTACGACCAAAATCATAGTAGTTCCGAGATGCCATAGAGAAAAGTAAATAAAAAAAAAATCTACCTAACACAAGAAACAAAAGAAAATCACAAACACTTATTTACAAGATTGAATTTAAGCAAGTAAGCTAAAATTCAAAGATAACTCAATACGCCAAATTGTTCCCCGACAACGACGGCATTTTTGATAATGCTCAACTTACACGTCAATTTTAGTGCAAGGCAGTTGTCATCAATGTATTTATCAAACTTTTAAGTCGGGGTTGAATCCACGAGGAACAATGTGAGTGGCTATAAAATTAACCGGAATGATGGATACTTGCTAAATTCAAGCCTACAGTAAAAGAAAATAAAAATGGGGGGTTTGGAAAGTGTCACAACTAATATTTCTTTTGGGGGATTTCAAGTGTTAATTCGGGGATACGAATAATTAGAGTCTAATCAATTAGGCATGGATCTTGGTATTATGCTTTCCTAGGGGCAACTTATGCTTGGGTGTGTGATGACTTGATACAAATTCTAAATGTGGGTGATGTGGTAGGCTAGGTTGGAAATCCTTGAGGCTATCTTGTCAACAAAACCTCAAGGGTGTCACTCATTGATCCTTTAGGGTACCTAATGAGTGCTTCAATCAAAACCACCTAATACCGCAATTAGACACCCTTTTTTTGCAGGATGGTTCCCTAAGTATAGTCAACTTCATAATCACCCTTATGTCTAAGATAGTGAAAATTAGCAAACTAAACCCAATAATTATATACTATTGCTTTGGTTCCCACACCCCTCTTTCAAGGATGATGAGGGCTTCTATAGTTTACCCAAACCCCTCTTTCTAGGATGGTTTGAGCTTTCAAGAGCTTGGAATTTTCATCCATCAAACCCATTTAGGTATTTGGAGCTTTCACCCATAAATCCAAACCAATTTACTCAAGCAATAGTAGAACCCAACATCACAAACTAGTAAATGCACAAGCAAATCATATTCCACACATATTTACACCCTAATCTAGCATAATCCAAAGAGGAAGAACTAGCTACACATAGAAATAGTAAGCAAGATATACCAAATGACCTCCATTGATCATATCTATAAAAGACTAAGTGAATGTTAATTCAAACTTTAAATATCCACAAATCTTCAATGGGAGTTAGCTAATCCTTCACTTGGAAGCTATTCTAATGTATTTTTTACCCAAAATTTGTACAATATTTTCTTCTCCGAGTATGGAGGCTAAGAACTAGAACAATGTTCAATAATTGGGAATTGTAGAATATATAATGGAATGATAGGGTTTGAGTCTTTTTTAGGGAAAATTTGGAAATAGTTGTGTGCATTTACATCTTTGCCCTTGGGCAGATTTTACGCTAGGCCGCGATCGCACTAATTTTTCCGCGATCACACCTTTCGCAATTGCTATCAATGCCACATGATCACGGTATCTTAACCATCTTGACTGACTGAAACCGCGTTTTGAGGACCTTGATCGTGATAAGTGAGGCCATATTCTGCTCCAAGTCTTCAGTTGTACTTCTTTGCTCCCTTTTGTTCCTTTTTTAGCTCCAATCGACATCTTTCCATCTTATCGTCTTGGTGCCTGAAAAATGTGAATATTAGTGCATTTAATCACAAATTATGTCACACTTACTCATTCAAAGCATGGTAATTTGCACGCATGTGGAGTATAATTGAGTGGTAGATCTACCATTCATTTGTAATATTATTTGTACATATGTATGATTATTTATTGCTAATGTAATACCATATCTTGATTCTCTTTTGCCACATTGTTGTGTTTCATTGATACACATAGTTGATTTTAAGTCTTAAAATTTGAAGGGGGCAATGTTTTGAGCTTAAAATTGTTGATTGACTTCCATAGATGTATTAGGATTCTCCTAGTTAAACGTCGTTGTGTTATTTTGCTATGTTGTATTGCCTGAGGACATGCAGACATTCTAAGTTGAGGGTTCCTATATTTTTGAATTCAAAGGGTTAGGATCACTATATTTTTTCATTGACTTCTTTTTCATTATTTGAACTTCTGTCCTCTGGGGGTTTTTGTTGTCGGGCCTTTTTTCCCCAACAACGACACCAAATTTTTTATATTGCCCAAAGTTTTACCTCCAATTAAAGATAATGACATCGATGCAAAATATAGCAACCCAACTTAGGTTGGGGTCGAACCCACAGAAAATATGTATAACTATCTCTTAACTTTATTGAAATCAACAAGCGGTATAGAAAATGTAATAGGGGGATTGTTGTTATAATCTGTGAAGAGTAACAAAATATGGAATGATTTGGTTTTAATCAATCTGAAATGAATATTACGACTGTGTTTGTAATACCTCAAGTTTTCAAGATCAAGACCCATCAAAGGATAGGTCATTAAATTAGCTTTCCAATGCCATTAGTCTTGCCTTAATCTGATGTCCTGGAAAAAAGTTATGGGAAATTTTCCTAAAGGCTTGTAAACTACCAGTGACAACGACTTAGGCAACAAGTTGTTACCAGACGTAACAAGTCATTACATATGATTTGTTTCCACTCTAGTGAGGGTCTTATATTTTTTTCCTAGTGACAACGAGTCCAACTCATGACTCATCATGAGGCATAAAGAGTCATGTTATGGACCTGTTGCCATTCCAGTAAGAAAACCATAAATCTAGTCTCATGATAAAACTATCCCTAATGACTCGTGATCAGAATTAATGAATCCTTAGGAGAGGAGTCATTGCCTTAAAAGTGTGGGCTAAAAACTCAGGGCCTCAGGTCATGACTCACACCATGACTCGTGACCAGTTGTTGGGTGAGTCGTGATGGCTGGAACCAAGAATCTCTGCACGATTTTAAAAGGGTTTTTTGTAATTTCCCATCCCTTTTAACCCCAAACCCACATCATTTGGGCACTCCAACATTATTTATTGAGGTATTAACTTACTCTAACACCTAATAAATCCCAAAGTCATTACACTTAGTAAAAAAGAAAGTGATTCTCTTCTTATCAAAAGCAAACTAGGGTTCTTAGTATCTGAATCACTCTTAGCACATCTACGCGCCACTTAGCTACAGTTTTGGTGAGTCCTTATCAATCAAGGACTAGTTATCAATTGTTTATTTTTAGTACTTCATTTACTTCAATCAATCAGAGCTAGTTGGGGGTTTGTCCCATCAACTCCTTATCAGTAGAGGCTTTCAGATAGTCAGACAGATGTTTAGGTTTTTAGTATTATTGAGTCAGACATGCTTATTTATAGCTTTGGATGATGTCCTGTATTTAATTATTATTATTTTATTAGATATTTTTATTTTAGCTTTTACCCAATATGCTATTATCTTTCAAAAATTGTTATGTTATGCCATGTCATGGGTTAGTTTGGGGTCACTTGTGACTCTAAGCATTGTATTATGACTAGGGGTAGTCTCTAGGTTGTGAAAAACTTGGTGTTAGAGCACAAAGTTCAAAGTGTCCTAGGGTGTCAGAAAGCCACGTTAAGTAGAGTCTTGTTCATGGGTGTGAAGTGCTCCACACTTATGGGTGAGAGTCTTCGAAATGTTTTAGGAAAGTCTCACATCTTTCATGATTCATGTCATGCAATAGAATGTGAACTCTATTCATTTTCTTCTTCTAACTCTTCTTATACCCATTTACAGAAAATACCTCCTAAAAGGGCTAACAGAAGGAGGAATGGGGACCATCCAACACCACCGCCTATTCCCAAAGACCCTCTGAATGAGCAGGTCTCTCATGTTGAATTCAAGTCTACTTTTACAGCATTGTCTTGATCTATGGTTGCTCATAATAACCAACAATTTTTTTCCCTAGCCAACCCAACAGAAAATATGTTGGAAACTAGGATCTGGGACTTTACTTGGATGAATTCCTTGGTGTTTTTTGGATCTGAGCCTGAGGAGAATCCCTAGGAATTTTTTATAGTGGGAAAAAATTAACTGAGATCATGGGTATCACCTTGAGTGAAAGTTCTGATTCAGCTGCTTACTAATTGCAAAGGGTGGCTCACACCTGGGTTAAGCAGTGAAAGGAGGATAGAGGTATCGATGCAGGGCCTATAGAGTGGGATGAGTTTGCTACTGCTTTTCTGGATAGGTTCTTCCCACTTCAGTTACGGGAATGCAAGAGTCTATCAACTTAAATCAATGCAGTATGAGTGTGAAGGAGTATTCCCTCAAGTTTACTCAGTTTTTCAAGGTATGCTCTGAATATGGTGGCTGATTCTAGGGCCCGAATGAGAAATTTTTTATTTGGTATTTCTGAGGATGTGTTTAAGAAGTGTAGGAAGGCTATGTTGATTGAGGAAATAGACCTCTCTAGATTGATGGTTTATGCTTAACAAATTAAGAAAGACAAGCTCAAGGAGAAGAAAAGGGAAAATAAGAGGACTAAGACTACCAGTTTTAATCTATCTCAGCAAAGGCCAAAGGATGGAAATCATTCTCAATTTTGCCAAAAATTGCCAGCCCCAGCCCCATCATCTACTAGTGCTCCAGTGCCTATGTTCAAATTGGATATTCGTGATAGAACGCCAGGCTCTAATTCTCAAAGTATCATGAATAATGGTCACACCAACCCAATTTGTAGGAGATACTGTTAGAACCATAAGGGTGAGTTCATGGTCGATAGTGATGCTTGTTTTGGGTGTGGAAAGTCAGGCCACTAAATAAGGAATTACCTAGTGGTTGCGTAGAGGGGTAAGGATTTTTGTCAGCAAGGTCAGGCTAACTCTTCATCAGTTCCAGTAAGTCTCCCGATGCAGTAGGGTGCCACTTCTAGTGAAACAAGTGGACAGAGCCAGAATCAACTTTATGCCCTTCAGATTTGACAGGATTAGTAGGGTTCTCCTGATATGGTTACTATTACGTTACAAGTTTTTCACCTTCATGTGTATACTTTATTAGATCCCAGAGCCACACATTCTTTTGTGACTCCATATATAGCAGTACATTTTGGCGTCAGTCCTAAAATCCTAGTAGAACCCTTCTCAATTTCTACTCCAGTTGGTAGTTCTATCATAGCCAGGCGGGTATACAGAAAATACCCAGTCACAGTATCCTATAGGGTCACTTCAACTAATATTATAGAGTTAGAGATGACTGATTTTGATGTTTTTCTTAGCATGGATTTTCTCCACTCTTATTATGCCTCAGTTGACTGTAGAAATAGAACAGTCTAGTTTTTGTTTCCTAATGATCCAGTCTTAGAATGGAGGGGTAGCACCTCGGTGCCTATAGCTCGGTTTGTCTTCTTCCTTAAGGTGAGAAAAATAATTTTCAAAGGGTGCATCTATCATTTTGTTTGATTCAAGGACTCAAGTTTTGATATCCTTAGTATTGAGTTAGTTCTAGTAGTGAATGAGTTTCCAGAAGTATTTCTTGAAGATCTGCCCAAAGTTCCTTTCGAGAGGGAAATCGACTTTGAAATAGATCTCATTCCTGATACAAAACCTAATTCAATTCTACCTTACAGAATGGATCCAGCCAAGCTTAAGAAATTAAAAGAATAGTTAAAATATCTCCTAGATAAAGGTTTCATCAAACCTAGTATCTCTCTATTGGGTTTTCCAATTCTCTTCGTATGTAAGAAATATGGTTCTCTCCGAATGTGTATCGAGTACCATCAATTGAACAAAGTCACAATTTAGAATAAGTATCCCATCCCAGGGATTGGTGACTTGTTCGACCAACTTCAGGGTACAAATTGTTTTTCTAAGATAGACCTCAGATTAAGCTATCATCAGATCAGAGTTAAAAAATGTGACATTCTAAAAACAGCCTTACTCTATATAGTCACTGCGAATTTATAGTTATGTCTTTTGGACTAACAAATGATCCTATATCTTTCATGGACCTAATAAATAGAGTGTTCAAGCAGTACTTGGACATGTTCATTATAGTCTTCATAGATGACATTCTCATTTATTCCTATAGTAAGGGTGAGCACGCAGACCATTTAAGGATTATTTTGCAAACTTTTAAAGATCGCCAGTTATTCATGAAGTTTAATAATGTGAATTCTACTTTAAATCACTAGTTTTCCTTGGTCACATTATTTTCAGTAAAGGTATTTGAGTTGATCCTCAAAACACAAAAGTAGTAAGGAACTGGCCTAGACCCATCTCTTCATCAGATATCAAAAGTTTCTTGGGTTTAGATCATTACTATAGATGGTTTGTTGAAGGATTTTCCTCTATTACCTTTCCTATGTCTAGGCTGACTCAAAAGAAGGTCAAATTTCAGTGGTCAGATTCTTGTGAGAAAAGTTTTCAGAAGTTAAAGACTCGACCCACCTCCGCTCTAGTTTTGACTCTACCAGAGGGTTCAGATGGTTTTGTAGTGTATTGTGATAATTCCATAGTTGGTCTTAATTGCGTGTTGATGCAGCAAGTCAAAGTTATAGCATATGCCTCTAAGTATCTCAAACTTCATGAGAAGAGCTACTCGACTCATGCCTTGAGTTGGCAGCAGTTGTTTTTTCCTTAAAGATTTGGAGGTGTTACCTTTATGGGGTTCATGTTGACGTGTTCACTGATAAAAAGAGTTTACACTATGTGTTCAATTATAAAGACCTAAATCTTTGTTAGAGAAGGGGGCTTAAATTATTAAAAGACTATAATATGAGTGGATTGTATCACCTGGGTAAGGCAAATATTGTGGTCGATGCCCTTAGCAAATTATTTGTGGGGAGTGTTGCCCACGTTGAGGATGAAAAGAAAGATTTAGTTTGTGAGGTTCATTAGCTTGCTAGGTTGGGAGTTTGGTTGGTTGATTTAGCCGAAGGTAGTGTATAGGTTCAGAATGGTTTGGGATCTTCCTTAGTTGCAGAGGTAAAGGAAAAGTAAGATAGTGATCCTATTTTGCTTAAGTTGAAAGAGGCATTTTGGGATCAGAAGGTTGAGATTTTCTCCCAAGGAGTAGATGGTTTCCTTCACTACCAAGAAAGATTGTGTGTTCTAAATATGGATGATTTGAGGCAGCAGATGTTAGAAAAGTCTTACGGTTCTTGATATTCTATTCACCAAGGATCCACTAACATGTACCATAATTTGTGGGAAGTCTATTGGTGGAATAGTATGAAGAAGGATATTATAGAATTCATGGCTAAGTTTTTATATTGTCAGTAGGTTAAGGTTGAGCACCAGATGCCTAGTGGTATGCTTTAAGAATTCAGCATCCCCACCTGGAAGTGGGAAGTGGTGATTATGGACTTTATTATAGGGTTGCCTCGTACTCATCATCAACATAACTCTATTTGGGTTGTTGTGGATCGAATGACTAAGTCAGCTCATTTCTTGCCACTTAATACTTTAGATTCAACAAAATATTATGCTAGACTCTATCTTAGGGATTTAGTGGAATGTCATAGAGCCCCTTTGACTATTATTTTAGATAGAGGTACCCAGTTTACCTTTTGGTTTTGGAAGGCAGAAGGGTATTGGTACCCAAGTTCATCTAAGTATATCTTTCCACCCCACAGACAGATGGTCAGGCAGAAAGGACAATTGAGACTTTAGAGGATATGTTTAGGACTTTTATAATTGACTTCAAGGGCAGTTGGGATGATTACTTGCCATTGATAGAGTTTGCTTAAAATAACAACTACCACTCCAGTATTTAGGTGCCCTCATTTTAGGCTCTTTGTGGTAGGAGGTTTAGATGTCCTATTGGTTCATTTGAGGTTGGTGAATCTATATTAATAGGGCCAAATTTGGTGCATGAGAAAATGGAGAAGGTTTAGCTAATCAGATAAAGACTGAAGATGTCCTAAAACCGTCATAAATCCTATGCAGATGTGAGGAGGAGGGAGCTTGAGTTTTATGTTGGTGTTTTTTTTACTTGAAATTTTTTCCCATGAAAATGGGTGAAGAGATTTGGTAAGAAAGGAAAACTCAGTCCTTGCTATGTTGGTCCCTATAAGATTTTAAGACAGTATGGGAAGGTAGCTTATGAGTTGGAGTTTCCTACAGAGTTGTCACCAGTACATTAAGTTTTCCATGATTTCTTGTTAAAGAAGTGCATTGGTGACCCGACATCAATAATACCTGTAGAAAGGATTGGTATGGAAAATAGCCTCCCTTATGAAGAGGTGTCGGATAAGATCCTTGATCGTCAGGTTTGTAGGATGAGGAATAAAGAGGTTGCTTTAGTAAAGGTATTGTGGAGAAATCAGTCTGTTGATGGATCTACTTGGGAAATATAAGAAGATATGATGAATAAGTAAACCCATCTCTTCTCTTTGAACCTAGTTCCAGCTTAAGGTAATAGTTTCCTTAATTAATAAATTAATTCTTCTATTTCTGTCTCAGTCGCCCATCCATCTTCATTTCATAACATGCATTCATGAGTTCAGTTCAGTTCATGCATCAGTCATAAATTCAGGTGTCGGATCATGATTCAATTTGTAAGTGTTCAGTGCATAGTTTTAATTTTCCCTAGTCTCTCAACTTAGTCAATTTTATTCGAGGATAAATGATCCCAAGAGGAGATATTATAATACCCCAAGTTTTAAATCTCTAACATATCAAAGGATAGGCCATTAAATTAGCTATCCAATGCAACTAGTCTCGCCTTAATTTGATGTCGTGGCAAAAAGTTATGGAAAATTTTCCTAAAGTCCTGTCAAACTGCTAGTGACAACAAATCAGGCAATGAGTCATTACAAGATATAATGAGCCATTGCATGTGAGTCATTGCAACTATAGTGAGGGTCTCAATTTTTTTCCCAGTGACAACGAGTCCAAATCACGACCCGATATGAGGCATAATAAGTCATTGCATAGACCCGTTGTCGCACCAGTAAAAAAACCAAAAATCTAGTCTCAGACCATGACTAACCCTGAATACTCGAGATCAAACCTAATGAGTTGTTAGGAGGGGGAGTTTTTGTCTTAACAGTGAAGGATCAAAACTCAGGACCTCAGCTCACGACTCAGACCACGAGTCGTGATGAGTCATTGGGTGAGTCGTGACGGCTAGAACCAGAAATCTCTGCATAATTTTAAAAGGGGATTTTGGTAATTTCCCATCCCTTTTAACCCCAAACCCACGTTGTTTGGGAACTCCAACATTAGTTATTAAGATATTAACTTACCCTAACACCTCATAAATCCCAAAGTCATTACACTTAGCAAAAACAAAAGTGATTCTCTTCTTCTCCAAAGCAAACTAGGGTTCTCCAAGTTCAAGAACAAGTTCCAAGAAATTCTCCTAAGAAATTCACTTTAGGTTTATGGGATTTCATCAATGGTTCCCTTCCACCCATTGAGTCCTAAGAACTCTTAAATTTCAAGAAAAATTCCCTTCCCTATGAATTGGGTTCCAAGTCAAATATGAGTTTCCTTGCTCTCATCAGTTTATGTGTTTAATCAAACCATGAATATGTGCTTTCCCCGAGATTAATGATTACCCATGTTTAAAATAATGAATTTCCCTATCATGACAAGTTGTTGAGTTTGTTGACTTTAAATTGAGAAATATCTTTGTCATGCTCCATAAATGTCATTATATTTTGTTGAATTAGTCAAAGCTGGCGGGTTATGAACACCTGATACGTAGATAGTCATGCATATATAAGTTTTCATGTTATGATCCATTCAGATCATGGTTATGTTGCTAAATTTAGAATATTATCATTCTGAGAATATATAAGTTATTAGATCACTTTAAGCAGTTATCAGGTATCAATGTCAGTTTAGTTGGGAGTAGTACTTAGCACCGAGTGGATACAGAGATGAAGGCTCACCCATCGGTTGAGGACTGAGATCTTTAGTACAAGTCCCTAAGTTCCAAAACTATGATGCCACCATAGTTTATGAGGGGTCACCCACCAGTAGGGGACTGACATCATAGTCCTTTAAGAGATTTAGTGGATCCACACTAGCCAATATTGGTACCCTTGGAAAGGTACTGACACCCTTCCAACTGGGGTTATAGGTTAGACCCCAATTTTGCTCAGATTGGGTTATGTTAGTTATTGTTAGATCCCATAGTCCACAATTTAGTTTTAAGTTTATTTTTAGTCTAGGTTTGCTTGACCAAGTGTTCAGTATTTAGTTATTCAGTTTATCTAGCACATGTTTATACTTGGTCTTGCATTCAGTTTATATGTTCATGCATTAATGTTTAGTTTATACGTAATAGTTAGCTTCCCATATCGCATACTTAGTATATTCAAAGTACTGATCATGTACTTTTTGTGCTATATTGTCTCATAATATAGATCCAGACGCTCGGTACTCAAACCACTCTTAGCATATCCACACGCCACTCAGCTGTAGTCTTAGTGAGTCCTCATCAGTCGAGGACTAGTTATCTATTGTTTATTTTTTAGTACTTCATTTACATTAGTCAGTCGAAGTTAGTTGGGGTTTTGTACCATCAACTCCTTATCAGTAAAGGCTTTCAAACAGTCAGACAGATGTTTAGGTTTTCAATATTATTTTGAGTCAGACATGCTTATTTCCCACTTTGGATGATGTCCCACATTTCATTATTATTATTTCTAACTTTGTTGTGTTATGCCAGGCCATGGGTTAGTTTGTGGTCACATGTGATTCTAAGCACCGTGTAATAGCTAGGGTGTAGTCTCGGATCATGACAATGTTCCTTCTGGCTTCTCAACTCTATAGGTTTATCGTGCTCTGTTGAACCAACCCAATATCTTGCATGCAAAATCTGATAAGCTATGTATCACTAACCATATTGTGAACACCTTAGTGAATCTCAATTTTTGCCTTTTGAGTCCCAGAGTGTCACTTTACCAACCCTTATCCTAGATCCCAGAATAACTATTACATTTTGAGACTTTAATCAAGTATATGAAGATAATTATCTTAAGTAGATGAAGATGATTAGCCTATACCGATAATTAACTTTAAATTATTGTTGTGATCTTCTTTTTATAATATCTACCTCTCTTGTGAAGCAAGTAGTGAATATAAGGAGGGATCCTAATGTTTGAAATCATTAAGAAATCTATTAAATTGAAGATGATCACAATACATACAAAAATATCAGTTCGAGACAATGTTGCACTTCCCCTACTTTGTTAATGCGCCAGAGTTCTCACAACCTTAGATAAGGAATTTAGCCGCTCATTGTTGTAAGATAATCCATGGAATAAGATGAAGAAAACATAGAATCAATATTGCAATAATAGATTTAATAAATCCTAGAGGCTCAAATTGAATAAACAACCAAAATCAAGAACAAAACAATCCCATGATCAAAATTGAATATTAGAATCAAATATATGTTTGTAAGTAATAAAACTACATAAACTATCCAAAAAAATCAAAAGGGTATTTATAGAATACATGGAAACCCTAGGAAACCAATCCAAAACAAAAGAGAAAAACTGGAGTCGGTGGCCACCTACAGAGCCATTTATAGGCCGTAGGTGGAACCTACAGGTCTTAGGTGGCTGCACATTGGTGTCATACTCCAAAAACTCCTGCAGGACTCTGAAACTTTAACCCTCTGAACTTTAAACTGGCATCCATAGATCGTAGGTGCCCATTATAGGTAGCAGGGCTCTGATTTTCAACTTTTGAGTCTCTGTATCTCACTCCTCTCAGACTTATTCTGGCACCTACGCCATGTAGGTAGTACCTACGCGCTGTAGGTGCCCACCGAGGTGGTCTAAAACTTTAATTTTTCTTTTCTCCAATTTAGCTCCTGAAACCTATTTATTGCAAAACACAATACAAAACACATCATATCTAACAGAAAGACCTAACTTTAATAGCACTTTTGACGCTTAAATGCTGAAATATGCAAGTTACTTAGGTCATTTTGTTAGATATGATGTGTATTGTATTGTGTTTTGTAGAAAACTAGGTTCTAGGAGCTAAACTGGAGGGGAAAAGGAAGAATTAAATTTTTGGACCACCTACGTGGGTACTTATGGCCCGTAGGTACTACCTACGTGGTGTATGTGCCAGAATAAGTGTCAGAAGGGAGAGATACAGAAATTTAGAAGCTCAAAATCATAGCCCTACTAACTATGATGGGTACCTATGGCCCATAGGTGCCACCTACAATCTATAGGTGCCGGTGCAAAGTTCAGAGGGTTGAAGTTTCAGAGTCCTGTGGGAGTTTTTGGAGTCTGTCTCCTTTGTGGGGCCACCTATGGACCGTAAGTAGCTTCGTAGGTGGTCACCGACTCCAGTTTTCCTCTTTTATTTTGGATTGGTTTCCTAGAGTTTTCATGTATTCTATAAATACCCTTTTGATGTTCTTTAGTTAGTTTATGCACTCTTATTACTTACAAATATATTTTTGATTATGAGATTCGATTTTGATCTTAGGATTGTTTTGTTCTTGATTTTGGTTGATTATTCAATTTTAGACTTTGAGTTTTATTCATCTATTATTTCAATACTCATTCTATGTTTTCTTCATTGAATTCCATGGATAGTCTTGTAAAAATGAGCGGCTAATTATCCTTTAGCTAGGGTTGTGCGAACCCTGGCGAATTAACAAAGTAGGGGAAGTACAGCATAGTCTTGAATCGATTTTCATGTATGTATTGTGATCACATTCATTTTAATAGATTTCTTAATAGTTGCAAATGTTAGGATCCCACCTTATATTCACAACTTGCTTCATAAGAGAGGTAGAGATTAGTAAAAGAAGATCACAATGGTAATTTAAAGTTAATTATCGATATAGTCTAATCATCTTCATCTACTTAAGCTAATTAGTTTCATATAATTAGCTAGAGACTTAAAAGGTAATAGTTAATCTGGGATGTAAGATAAGGGTTAGTAAAGAAATACTCTGAGACTCAAAAGGTAATGAGTGAGATTCACTAAGGGATTTATAAGATGGTTAGTGATACACAACTAAGTAGATTTTGCATGCAAGATATTGTTTTGGTTCAACAGAGCATGATAAACCTACGGGGTTGAGAAGCTAGTGGGAAAATAGTCCTAGTGTTCATTTCAAATTGATTATAACCAAATTATTCCACATCTTGTTACTCTTCACAGATTACAACAATAATCCCCCATTTAATTTTTTGTATTGCCTGTTGATTTCAGCAAGTTTAAGAGATAGTTCTACATATTCCCTATGGGTTGGACCCCAATCTAAGTTGGGTTACTATATTTTGCATCAACCATTTTATCTACAATTGTAGGTGTAACTTTGGGCGATATCAAAATTTTGGCATCATTGTCAGGGAAAAGAGGCCTGGCAATAAAAACTCTAAGAGGACATCTAGACCCACAAGTAGCCCTACCCTCAACTTATAAACATGCATTATCCATAATTAATTATACCGCTACAAAACAAGAGAGTTAGAAACATACCTGCAGCACCATAGGTGCAAATATCTAACGTCAATCACACAAACACAAATGCACAAATAAAATAATACCTTGGGTTGCCTCCTAAGCAGCGTTTAATTTAACATCATCACGATTGACTATGTTGGTTACTAACACTTCACCAATAAGCCCATGGTTTGCCTCCTATGCAGCTGTTGATTTAGCATTATGGCACGTTGCAGGTACCTTTATTACTCAGAATTCATCAAGGTAGCTCAAAGACTGGCCTTCAATTTTCCTTTCCACTTTGAACTAATGAATTTCACCCCTAAGTTTTTATTCAATTTTCTACTATGTTCCAAAGGCGATGGTATAAAAATAAAGGAATCAAGCAATAGATATGGCATGTTACAATTCTTGGCCCTTAAGTGAGAATGTAGTTTCTTGATTTTGGCCCAACAAATTCAAGAATATAGACATTTCTTCCTACTTTTCACACTCTTCTATATGGTCGGATGGATCAATTAATATCTTACTATCCAAACATAATATAGAAAATGTATAAAAGGAGGTCCAATACGTCCCAACTCATGAATTGTATTTTTATTTACATCCTCACATAACTCTCGCGTCCTCTTCTAAATAGCGACAACATCCACAGAGTATGATCACATGTTGACTCCTCCAATTTTAGCTCCTCAATTTGGCTTATAAGAATCTTTTCAGCCTTGCACAACTCATAACTAAATTGTTAGGTGTTACACGCATCAAGCTTTGCATCCAAGTCTCCTTTTAAGTTGTGAATTTTCAAACCAAACCTACCAACCTTTTGACTGAACTCCTCTTTTTCTTTTGACGGGAGTGTCAACATGTCTACTATTCTCTCATTATGCTCCTACAATATATCTATCACTCTCCTGCAGTAATGCACTATATCAAAAGGATAAGGATTAATAAGTAAGGAGTCATCATCACTCCACACTTTTTTTGTAAATATGCCATATCCAAAAGAGTAGCAAAATATAAGAACCCAAAAACCTTAACAACTCCAATGAATAAATCTACAACTGTATTCCTTGTCAACACCATAAAAAATTTTGCACCATTTCTTAGGAATATGGTGTAATTGTTGATTGAATTTGTTAAAGTTCTTGGGTTTTACTTTTTTTTATCTTCTTAGGGCATACGTCAGTGTATACCTAGCACTAGGAGTAAAGGCAATCCTTTACGCCTCATATTCCTAAACCAGAGAAAATCCTATAGCTGAATTATAGAATAATTGAACTTGTATGAGAAGGTGAACTTGAAAAGGTTTGGGATAACCTAATAATTATGCCTCTCCATCTGTTGGGTGCAATTTAGGAGACTGAAGATTAGACTATTGAGCAATTATTGGTTGTAGTAAATGCAGCAAAGGCAAATAAGGTTGCAATGAGGCAGATCTATCAAGGAAGAGACCGATAGTTGATTATCGAGCAGAACTCGATGAAAACTAAGATCGAGGTAGAAGTGGTAGAGATCAAATACTCCAACCTATTAGTACTTATCATTATATGATGATCTAAATAAGGACTTGGGATATATTAAGCCTATCGAGATAGGAGTTATCATTCCTCCTGCATTACCACTGAATGTGAAGTTTGATATCACCAGTGCTATGATCCAGCTGTTGAACCTGAAGGGTGAGTTTGTGAGCTTGCCCATTGATAATGCAAATATTCACCTTATTAATTTTATTAGGATTTTCTCATTATACACTATACCAGGGATAGATCAGGAGGCTTTCAGACTCAGGTTGTTCCCTTCTCTCTAATCGATGAAGCTACATTATGGTTAAGGAAACTTCTTTGAGGATCGATTACTATATGGAATGAGTTGTGGAGGCAATTTTGAGATTATTTCTTTCCACTATCCAAAATGCTTCTATTAAAGGACAAGATATATAATTTTAAGAAATTACACTCTAAGTCAATGTATGAGGCATGATTTTGATTCAAAAACAAGTTGATAATGGTGCCTAACCATAGGATTTCAGGGCAGAACATGCTTGAGATCTTCTATTGAGCCCTTAAAACCAGTTCCAGATCTATGTCAGACACTATTACTAGTGGAGCATTTATGTGTCTGCATTGGGAGGTAGTATCAGAGATATTAGATTATATCTCTCTCACCAATCAAGGGTGGCATACTAAAATATAGAGAGAGGAATTAGCATATATGTTATTAGTGCTTCCAGCAAGCACGGAGTTGTTAATGACATAGTGGCACAAGAAGTTGCTCAGCTAAGGATGGAGGTTGGGCTGTTGACAAACCAGTTTGTGATGATGAATTCTGAGAAGATGAATGTAGTAGGCTCACAGGGTATGGCCTCTAGATCATATGATTCTAATTTAGAAGAAGAGTCAAAATACCTAGATAGAGAGTTGGTGGGTTTTTGAACCAAGGGAAAAGAAACCCAAGGTCGAAACTATTACGGGGATAACTATAGATATAAGAGCATAGAGTAGGACTATGACTGGAGATGCAAGGATAATTATAAAGAGAATGGTGGAGTTTATGTTCCACTAGGCAGTTATGATACTAAGTCAAAGATGGAGGCTATGTTGTCCAATGTAATGCCCTAAATTTTTGGCCCTTAAAATTCTTGAGCTTTGGACTCACTGCCTTGGTTACGAATGGACCCCCAGAGTCGTAGGATGTCTTGATAACTCGTTGGGATAGACATAACCAAACTAGTAAGTTTGTGTCTTGGTTCTAATCTTAGTACGAGTGTCTCACTATGAGTCATGAGGATATGTTATGAGTCGTAGTTTCAAATCATAGGATGTCTAGTATTTAAATCATTTGGGTTTTGTGTTGGTCACGACTAGACCTTACAAGTCATAAGATCTCATTACAAGTTGGTTGGTGGAGTCGTAATGTGTGCAGTGTATGGGGTCTTAGTCACTGTCTTGGTTATGACTCATGGTCATGAGTCGTATGGTGTAGGTACAAGTCAAGGGGTCGATTGGTAACCAAAGTTGGTTTTTTCCAGCTTTTTAAGTTGAGGGCATTTTGGATATTTACCCTCTTTCCCAACTTCAAACCCATATATTATAACTTCCTTAGGTCATCATTAGCTATCAAAAACACATTAAATAATCTCTCATAACACTCTAAATCAAATCCTCAAGGTCGAGAACACTTGGGGTTTTTATTGAGCACTTCAATTAGGACTCTCAAGGGTAATTTCTCTATGTTCTTTTTGGTGTTTAAGGCATGTTACTCTTCCCTCGTTGTCAATTTTGTAAAAGGATGTGAATTAAAGTATTATTCATGGAATATGGATGTTGGGTCTTGAATTATGGGTTGAGGGTTTTTTAAAATAAATTATTTAAATGATTCTTCCATGTTATCTATGAAACTATTATGTTTAAATTTATTATTGGTAAATACATTGGGGTGCGTGGGAATGGTGGATGGGAATAGGGGTATAATGGTCCCCAATGTGATTATTTTGGTATGGAAATTGGTAATAAACTCAACCCATTTGCATAATTTATTTTGGTTTATACATTATCACATAGCTTTGCTTATTTCTTGAAACTAATGCATGATATAAATGGTTAAATGGTTAAGGATGGTTTTGAAAACCTTATGAGATACATGGGAATCCCTCAATTAATTTTAATAATGGAGTCTGCGGGGTATAAAGGAATCCCCTAAAACCTAACTTAATGACATTACTTACAGGCTATAGTCGGTATGATGATACCACTAATTAATGCCTTAATAATTTACTCCTGGAATTGGTGGTTTGGTTATGTGTTAAATGTTTTAGTTGGGAAATAATGGGGGTTGTGATAGCTAGCCATGAAGATGTGAGTCCAAAGGACGGACACTAGAAACTCATGTTTGCCGACATAAGGGTTGGTCTTGATGACCATGTGCTTGTGGGGTACAAGGGAATCCCCCAAGCCTATACACGTATATATGTATCATAGAGGTCTAAGGGCATAAGAGAATCTCGGACATCTATGATATCTCTGGTTCATGTGGCTACACGTACTAAGGCCCATTCAAGGAGTAACACTGGACCCATTAGCTCGTGGGTGGACTTATAATGGTAAATCTACACAGCCAAGGTTAAATGTTTTAAACTTTATGCTAAATCTGGTTCCCTATCCTGGAATGTCTATATATATATACATCTATATATATATTTGCAAATGATTATGTGCATTGGTTTGACTTGGTTTAGGATTGATGATATTACTTTATCCTTATCTTTGAGTTATATGCTAGTGTCTACCCTGCTAACTGTCTTCGGTCGCTATATCACCATGCGATGCAGGAATCACCCATACCTCCACTCCTCCTACTAAATGATGTGGTAATTCAGGGATAGATTTTGAGTCAGACTGAAGTGGTGAGCTTCCATATTCTAGAAGACCCCATTTAATTCTATGGATTTCTTTATGGCTTTATTATTCCTTTTGGTTTTGGTTTGTCTATGGTTGGGTGTATGTCCCGACTATATATTCTTTGGTTTTGATTAGAGGCATTGTCAGACTATTATGGGCATGGGTGGCATCGGTATTAGTGTCGGTATTGGCATTAGTATTGGTTGGTCATTTGGTTATGTATGGCTAATTTCGGATGTAAGCTTCGTAAAATGTCTTTGATTTTATATTATCTTATCTTTTTAGATGTTTGGAATTTATCCAACAAGAGGTGTCAGGTATGATCGATGTTTTGGGTATTTGGGGGTGGTCTCTGATCCTTGTTGGACTCAGGATATCCATCACGTCCAGACCTAGTTTGGGTCATGACGATATGGTATTAGAGCGCTAGGTTCATGGTCAGCTGGGTGTCCACAAAACTGTGTTGAGTAGAGTCTCTTTTAAGGGTGTGTAGCATGCCACACTCATAATAAAGAGACTATGAGGCATTTAGGAATATTTCTCTTTCTGGTGTTCTATTTTTGGGCTGTAGAATCTAAGGTCCTAAAATTTTCTTTAAATCCCATTTGTTCACTTTTCAAATCATGTCTCCTAGATGATCTGAAGCTCCTAGAAACTTCGTCGTCCCACTCGAGGATAATATTGATGGAACACACCCTATTTATGGGGTCTAGACCCGGTCTAGGGGTCTAATTCCTGATTGCCCTTCTGGAGTTCCATCGGTCCCCTCTAGTCCTTATCGATCTCCTCAGGCTAACGTGATGAATTCTAATTTTTCTCAGTCTATTCATATATTGGATCACTTATTATCTTCTCAGACTGAGTGTGGTACTTTTGTTACTCCATCTTCTGAGGCCACCAAGGTTGGCCAGTTTATAAGGCTGAGCCCTCCTGTGTTCACTAGTGTTAAGGTTGAGGAGTATCCTTATGGTTTTATCAATAAGAATGAGAAGATCTTTTAGGTTATGTATGCTTTTAATATGGAGGGTGTAGAATTCTTAAACTATCAGTCGAAGGATATAGCATACCAATGGTATGAGGAATGGGGGTATTCTAGGGGAGATAATGTTGACTTTGCACTGTGGGATAATTTTTCTAGTGCCTTATAGACCATTTCTTTCATCAAGAGTTAAAGAAGGCGAAATCGGAGAAGTTTGTCAACCTGAAGTAAGGCAAGATGCCAGTCGAGGAGTATTCCTTGAAGATCCACTAGTTATCTCGGTATGCTCCGAAGTTAGTGTCTAGCATGAGGGATAAAATGAGGAAGTTCGCCTCTAGGTTGTCTTGAGACTTGATCTTAGATAGTAAGGTTACTTTGTTAAACAAGGACATAGATATCTCTCGGTTGGTTATATACATGCAGCAGGTTGAGGATAAGAAGAAGAAACAGGCAGAAACAGGGGAGAGGCAAAGTAAGAAGTTTAGATTTTTTTTATCAGGGTGGAGGTCAATAGCAGAGTGGTAGGGATGGTGGAAAGTGGTCCAATAAGAAGTAGGGCAATTTTGGGTCCTACTCGACAGCTAGTGCTCCCTACCCAAAGCCATCTAGTGATAGGCATTTTCAGGATAGTGAAAGTTCTAGGGAATAGGGTGTCCACTCTTAAGCTAATGGGGCCCAATCAGCTCCATTATATCCTTTTTATAGATTTTATGTTAGGCTGCATCAGGGTTTCTATGATAAGGGAGGTACAAGTGCTTCAAGTGTGGTCATCCAGGGCATATGCTTAGAAACTATCCCATGGGTAATATTGCTTCTAGGGCAAACAAGGTTCCTATTGCCTCTTCATCAGCTCTGATACCAAAGAGAGGCTCATCTAGCTTCGGCACTGGTTGGAACTATCTCTATACTCTCACTACCCACAAGGAGTCTGAGGCATTGCCTGATGTCATTACTGGTATGTTGAAACTCTTTACTCGTGATGTGTACTATTTACTTAATCTAAGGTCCACTCTTTCTTATGTGACCCCATTTGTGGCTGTGCATTTTGGTTTTTGTCTCGAGTGTATTTCGAACCCCTTCTATGTATATACCTTGGTGGATGACTCTATGGTTGCTAGAAGAGTCTATAGGGGATTTGTTATATCTATTGGTGGTAGAGAAACTTTAGTGGATTTAATAAAGTTAGAAATGCTAGATTTAGATGTCATATTAGATATGCACTAGTTGCACTCGTGCTATGCCTCCTTAGATTTTTGGACCCATAAAGTCAAGTTTAAATTCCCTAATGAGCTGATCATTAAGTGGTAAAGGGTTTTTCCAGTGCCTAAGGGAAGTTTCATATTATATCTTAGAGCTTGGAAGCTGATTTCCAAGGAGTGTCTCTATCATTTGGTCTGGGTTATAGATTATAACTCAGAGAGCCCTTCTTTACATTTCATCTAGGTGGTGCATGAATTTCCTGAGGTCTTCCCTGATGACCTTCCTGGTGTCCCTCCCGATAGGGAGATTGATTTTAGGATTGATCTTGTTCTGAACACTCGTCCTATCTCCATTCCCCTATATAGAATGGCTCCAACTGAGTTAAAAGAGCTTAAGGAGCAACTAAAGGATCTTTTAGACAAGGGTTTTATCTGTTCTAGTGTATCCCCGTATGGTGCGCCTATTCTGTTAGTGTGCTAGAAGAATTGTTCCCTTTGGATGTGTATTGATTACTCGCAATTAAATAAGGTGACAGTAAAGAATAAGTACCCTCCTCCAAGGATAGATGATTTGCTTGATCAGCTTCAGGGTGCTAAGTTTATCTTATAGATCGATCTTCGGTTTGGGTATTATTTATTAAAGATTAGGGAAGTGGATATTCCTAAGACTGTCTTTCAAACCTGGTATGATCATTATAAGTTGTTGGTCATGTCTTTTGGGTTGACTTATGCCCCGACGACATTCATGGATTTAATAAATAGGGTCTTCCTTCAGTTTTTGGATTTGTTTGTCATTGTATTCATAGATGATATTCTGGTGTACTCTAAGAGTGAGGCAAATCATGCCGATCACCTCGGCATCGTGTTGCAGACCCTGAAAGATCATCAATTGTATGTTAAATTCTCGAAATACAAATTCTGGTTGAACGTTGTTACTTTTCTTGGGTCATGTGATTTCTAGTGAAAGGATCATGGTGGACTCGTAGAAAGTTGTAGTAGTTAAGACATCGCCTTGGCCCATAACTCCAACTGATATTCGGAGCTTCTTGAGTTTATCCGGTTACTACAGGAGGTTTATGGAAAGTTTCTCGATGCCCCGTTGACTAAGTTGATCCAGAAAAAGGTGAGGTTTTTGTGGTCTGATGCTTGTGAGGGTAGTTTTGAGAAGATAAAAGATAAGTTGACTTCAGCTCCAGTTTTGACCTTGCCCGAGGGTAATGATGGATTCATGGTTTATTGTGATACATCCCGTGTAGGACTTGGTTGCATTTTGATACAACATGGAAAGGTGATAGCTTATGCCTCTAGATAGTTGGAGGTGCCTGAGAAGAATTACCCGACTCATGACATAGAGTTGTTGGTTGTGGTGTTCGCATTAAAGATCTAGCATCACTATTTTTATGGAGTTCATGTGGATATCTTTTTAGATCATAAGAGCCTGCAATATGTGGAGATGACTTGAGCTGCTCTAGGATTATGACATGAGCCTTCACTATCACCCAGGTAAAGCTAACGTAGTTGTTGATGCTTTTAGCAAGTTATCCATGGGGATTCTAGCTTATATAGATGAGGAAAGGTGAGAATTGCTTTAAGATATTCACCATTTGGCTAACCTTGGAGTTCGTCTCTTGGACTCTGAGGATGGGGGTGTGTTTTTGAAAAAGGTGGTGTAATCATCTCTTAGTACTGAAATAAAAGAGAAATAGGTATTTAATCCTGACTTGATGAAGATTAAGGGAGATTTAGGTTAGCAAAGGGTATGGCTTTTGAGATTGGTAGAGATGGGATCTTGAGGTACCAAGGTAGACTATGTGTTCCCAACATGGATGAATTATGAGAAAGTATTTTGGCTGAGGCTCATGGGTTACGTTATACTATTTATCCTGGTACAACAAAGATGTATCATGATCTTAAGGAGATTTTTTGGTGGAATAATATGATGCAAGATATGGCTAGTTTTTTGGCTAAATGCATGGTGTGTCAACAAGTAAAGGTTAAACACTTGAGGAACAGTAGGCTGTCTCAAGAGATTGAGTTGCCTGTATAGAAATATGAGGTAATCAATATGGATTTTTTTAATGGTCTTCCACGATCTCAAAATTAGTTTGGTTTGATTTGGGTCATCGTGGATAGGATGACTAAGTCTTCTCAGTTCTTGACAGTGAGGACTAATTATTCAAATGAGGATTATGCAAAGTTGTTTCTTGGGAAGATCGTGAAGTTACATGGTGCTCTGATTTCTATCATTTCGGACCGTGGTACTCAATTCACATCTCACTATTAGAGATCATTTTAGAGAGGTTTGGGAATTAAGGTGAGCCTTTGTATTGCTTTTCACCCGCAGACAGATGGACAAGTAAAACGGATAGTTCAGGTGTTGGAAGATATGTTTTAGTCTTACATGATTGACTATAGTGGTAGTTGGGTCGATCAATTTCCTCTCATAGAGTTTGCGTATAATAATAGTTATCACTCTAGCATTGGTATGGATCCTTTTGATGCGTTTTATGGTAGGAGGTATCATTCTCCTATTGGGTGGTATGAAGTTGGTGAAAAGGAGTAGTTCAGTCCTGACTTAGTTTACCAGGCCATGGAGAAGGTGAAGGTGATTCTGAATAGGCTTAAGAGCGCCCAAAGTTGCCAAAAGTCTTATACAGATGTGAGGAGTAGGGAGTTAGAGTTTGAAGTTGGTGATTGGGTGTTCTTATAGGTGTCTCCCATGAAAGAGATGATGCGATTTTCTAAGAATGAAAAGCTCAGTCCTCGTTATGTTAGTCCGTACTTGGTTTTGAAGAGGGTTGGTAGTGTTGCTTATATGTTGGAGTTGCCTCCTAGTTTTAGTTCCATTCACCCAATGTTCCATGTGTCAATGTTGAGGAAGTGTATGGGTGATCCATCGTTGATTGTGCCTACCAAGGATATTGGTATTTCAGATGCTTTGTCTTATGAGGAAGTCCCTATTGAAATTTTGGATCGGCAAGTTCATCGGTTATGGACGAAGGACGTAGATTTGGTAAAGGTTCTATGGAGGAACCACTTGGTTGAAAATGCTACATGGGAAGTCGAAGAGGACATGAAATCCAAGTATCCATTCTTGTACTCTGCCCCAAATAATCGTGCCTCAGGTATGTGTTATTATTAACATCTTTGTTTTCTAACTTAGTTAAAGGTAAGAGTAGAGGTACATAGAATTCAATCGTGCTTGTATTTCCTTGACCTATCATTTGAGAACGAATAATCTAAGTGTGGGAGAATATAACGCCCCAAATTTTTGGCCATTAAAATTCTTGAGCTTTGGACTCACTGCCTAGATTACGACTAGACCCCCGGAGTTGTAGAGTATCTTGACGACTCATTGGGATGAGCCGTAACCAAACTAGTAAGTTTGTGGTTTGGTTTTTCTCTGAGTACGAGTAATTCACTATGAGCCATGAGGATATGTTACGAGTCGTTGGTTCAAATAGAAGGATGATCATTGTTCTAATCATTTAGGTTCTGTGTTGGTCATGACTAGACCTTACGAGTCGTAAGATCTTATTACAGGTTGGTTGGGGGAGTCGTAAGGTGGGCAGTGTATGGGGTCCTAGTCACTATCTTGGTTATGACTCATGGTCATGAGTCGTATAGTGTGGGTATGAGTCAAGGGGTCGACTCGTAACCAAAGACGGCTTTTTCCAGCTTTTACGTTGAGGGCACTCTGGACATTTCCCCTCTTGCCCAACTTAAAATCCACGTCTTATAACTTTCTTAGGTCATCATTAGCTATCAAAAACACATCAAATAACCTCTCAGAACACTCCAAAATCCTCAAGGTCAAAAACACTTAGGGTTTTTATCAAGCACATCAATTCAGGATCTCAAGGGTGATTTCTCTCCTACAGTGTTTAAGGCATTTTACTATTCCCTCATTGCCAATTTTGTAAAAGCATGTGAATTGAAGTATTATTCATGGAATATGGATATTGGGTTTTGAACTATGTGTTGAGGGTTTTTTAAAAATAAAATGTTTAAATGATTCTTCCATGTTATCTATGAAAATTTTGTATTTAAATTTATGATTGGTAAATGCATTGGGTTGCATAGGAATGGTGGATGTAAATAGGGGTACAATGGAATCCCCAAAGTGATTATTTTAGTATGGAAATTGATAATAAAACTCAACCCATTTGCATAACTGATTTTGGTTTATACATTATCACATGGCTTGGCTTGTTTCTTGAAACTAATGCATGATATAAATGGTTAAATAGTTAAGGATGGTTTTGAAAACCTTATGGGGTACACGGGAATCCCCAAAGTAATTTTAATAATAAAGTCTATAGGGTACATGGGAATTCCCTAAGACCTGGCTTAATGACATTGCTTGCAAGCTATAGTTCGTATGACGATACCACTAATTAATGCCTTAATAATTGACTCCTGGAGTTGTGGTTTGGCTATGTGTTAAATGTTTTAATTGGGCAATAATGAGGGTTATGATAGCTAGCCATAAAGGTGTGAGTCCAAAGGACGGACACTGGAAACTCATGTTTGCCGATATGAGGGTTGGTCTTGATGACCATGTGCTTGCGGGGTACAAAGGAATCCCCCAAGCCTATACACGTATATATGTTTCATTGAGTATGAAGGGTTCAAGGAAATCCCCGACCATCTATGATATCTTTGGTTCGTGCGGCTACATGCACTGGGGCCTGCTCAGGGGGCATCACTGGACCCATATAGCCCATGCGTGGACTTATGACGGTAAAGCTACACAACCCAGGTTAAGTTTTTTAAAGTTCATGCTAAACATGGTTTCCTATCCCAGCATGTCTATATATATATATATATACATATATATATATATATATATATTGCATATGGTTGTGTGTATTGTTTTGACTTGGTTTTGGATTGATGACATTAATTTATCCTTATCCCTGAGTTACATGCTAGCGTTCACCCGCTAACTGTCTTCCGATGTTGTATCCCCACGTGATGTAGGAATCTACCTTACTTTCACTTCTATTTCTCAGTGATGTGATGATTCGGGGATAATTTCTGAGTCATACTGAAGTGGTGAACTTCCACATTTCGAAATACCCTATTTTATGCTATGGATTTCTTTTTGTCTTTATTATTCTTTTTGGTTTTGGCTTGGCTATGGTCGGGGGCATGTCCCAACTGGATATTCTTTGGTTTTATTAAAGGCTTTGTTGAACTACTGTGGGCTCGATATTAGTGTCAGTATTCGTATTGGTATTGGCATGGGTATTGGTTGATCATTTGGTTATGGATGGTTGATTTTGGATGTAAACTTGATACAATGTCTTTGATTTGATATTATTTTCTTGTTATATGTTTGGAATTCATCCGACAAGAGGTATCAGGCATGATCGGTGGTTTGGGTATTTGGGGTGGTCTCCGGTCCTTGTTGAACTTGAGATACCCGTCATGGCCAGGCCCTGATTCAGGTCGTGACATCCAATATAGTCAAGGGTCATAAAAGTTAGTAAAATTTCATTAAGAAAATTAAGACAAACATTTCAGGATTGACCCAGAAGGTAAAGTCGCATGCTGCTACAATAAAGAAATTGGGGAAGTAATTTGGACAAATGTCTACAACTTTGAATCAGAGGCAGTCAGGTTCTCTTCCTAGCAACACAGTGTAGTATCCTAAAAACGATGATCATTGTCTAGCCATCACCACTCGGAGTGGTAAGACAACTGTTGATCCCCCTATGCCTACTGTTGATGAGTCGAGGAATGATAATGTTGAGGTTGATGACACACTTGAAGTGGAGTCTTTAAAGGCTATAGGTGTTGATTATGATGCTAATAAGGATAAAGGTAAGGGAAAGGTTGATAAGCCAGGTGAAGACAATACAATGACCTCCCCTACCTTTTTCTCAAATGTTAAAACAAAATAAAGATGAAGGGAAATTCAAAAAATTTATTTCTATGTTGAAAGAGTTGAGCTTTAATATCCCTCTTCTCGAAGCTCTTGAGCAGATGCCTAACTACGCCAAGTTTATTAAGGAATTGGTGACAAAGAATAGAGCGGTGAGTTTTGAGGATGTTAGCGGGTTGCACCATTATAGTGCGATTACTTCTCGATTTCTGGCACAAAATAAGGGTGATCCTAGAGCGTTCACAATCCCATGTACCATTGGGACATCTAGGTTTGCTAGAGCATTGTGTGACCCGGAGGCCAGCATTAATTTGACGCCACTAACTGTGTTTAAACAGTTGGGCTTGAGCCCTCCAAAACCAACAACTATGCGGTTGTTGATGGCAAGTTGTATAGTGAAGAAGCCCGTGGGCATATTATTTGATATTTTGGTGAAAGTTGACAACTTTAATTTTTTGGCTAACTTTGTTATCTTGGATTTTCAAGTTGACTTTGAGATGCCCATAATCTTAGGGAGACCATTCAGGTCCATGGGTATAGTGATGGTAGATATGGAGAAAGGAAAGCTCAATTCAGATTAAATAATAAGAAGGTTACATTCAACTTTCACAGAATAATGAAGCTTCCAACTGACATGAGGGTGGTGTCGGTGATACATTATATTGATGAACCAGGAGGCCACTCTTTTGGTTACCTTGATGAATTCTGATTAGTCAAGGTAACCGCATCATGCCACGATGTTAAATGAAGTGCCACATGGGAGGCAACCCATGGGCTTATTGGTGAAGTCTGAGTAACCAACATAAGCCATATCATGCCATAACGTTTAATCAAGCATTGTATGGGGGTCATAAGTCCCACTCGGGCCAGGTACGTTGAGAAATAGATGTCAGATGGAAATTTTGGAGGATTTTTGGGGATTTCTGAATTGTTGCCTATGAATCTACTTACGGTGTTGTATATACCACTTACAACCACAAATGTGGTGTCTTAAATGTCAGAACAAAAAGTTCAGAGAGCCAGGAAAAATATCTTGTCACCTACGGCTTGCCACCTATTGTCCATAAGTGGCCTCGTAGGTGACAGAGTTTTTAGGCCCAAAATTTTTACAAATTTTGGGCCTACCCATGCATGAGACGACCCAAAACCCTTATACGCTCTTTTTTAAATGCTTAACAGCCGATCATTAGGCCCCATAATCCTCAAATTTCCATCTCTCACTAAAATTTAAAATCTTCAACTTCCTCTCAAATTCTATATAAGGCAAGATTCATCCCTCAGTCCATCACTTGCACCCATAAAAATCTTTCAAGGCTAGGGTTTCGAAACTTCTTCAAGCTTCTACTTTCATCTTTCAAAATCAAATATCAAGGTAAAATTATTGACTCTTATGAATATTGCTATACGATATTGACATAGAATAAATAAGTTGGTTCTTAAATATGCTTAAGATTATGTGAAACTTAAAATTCTTGTTTGTAAGAGCCTAGAATAGTCAAAAAAAATTAAAATTAGTGCATTGTTCTTGAATTAAAACCTTGTGATCATACCCTATTTGGAAGTAGAAGTTGAAAAGGTTGATGAAATCTAAAATTTTATGTGCCTTGCATGTGTTTTGGAAATTGAAACAAGTGATATATGGATTATTGGACTAGAATGGGCTAAAGTTTACTATATAGGTATGTAACATTTGGGAAAAATTTGAAGTGTAATAATTTTGATTTTTTCTGCAAATTTTGCACTCCCTTATTCTCTTTCAAGCACTTGCACTTGGTTTTTTAGGTACTATGGGACCAAAGAAGACAGGAACATCGAGGCAACGAGATGAATCCTCTGAGCATAGTGGCTCGATGGAGGCGTACCCAATTTCCCTGACCAGAGAAGTGGGCCCTCCAACTAGGGCCCAGAGACAAGCCATGGCTGAGCATATTGTTAGAGCAACCTTGTGCATCCAGCTCTCAATACAGACACAGTGGGGCACTCATCCCACATCTAGATGGGCTGGAGCACAAACAACTGTAGTTCTACCAGTTCTTAGGCCGAGGGTAAAGTCATCTAGGACTTCACCCCCACATTCTCCCTAGTTTAAAGAGGGAGAGGAGGATTCTGAGGTGGAGGGTAATTTTGATATAGCAAATGCGCAGACTACACAAGACTCCCCAATCTGAGGAGGGGTTAGATGATCAGTTAGCATCAGCAGGGGTTAGATAATCAGTCAGCTTCAGCAGTACCCTATTCTAATGAGGGTATAACTCAGGCCTTACATTAGATGTCCTCATATCTAGCACTATCTCCCTGCACCTCCAGTCCACCATAGGTAGCTTCTGAGTCTACACACACCTTGATTGTACCTATAGCTGACGTAAACCTGAGGTGGTATGACGAGTAGATATAGGTGATTTATGAATGAGATGTTTATATTACGGAGGCAGGTTGACATACGAGGTCTATTTGGGAGAAGAGAAGGATTGACTTAGCAGGGATAGAAGGTGCACCATGCCTGTAAGATGCATTTGATCGATACCAGTTGGGGTTGATGAATAGACTCCAAGGTTCCTACGGTCAGGTTATGGCTACGCGTCCTATGCCGCCATAGTTGCTTTGACCACACCTAGAGGTGACAAAATCACAACAAAACCCCTGCTAGAGTCTACTTTGGTGAGAGAGGTTTAGGTTGATCTTTCAGCGGCGGTCATCCGTCGAGTTCTTCTTGGGCCTGATTATGTAGCCTTGGTATCTACTACTGAGTGCAAATAGAGATTGAGGTTGACATAGGACAGAAAAGTGATAAAGGATGCTGATTATAGAAGACAGAATCTAGATTTGGCAAGATGGATTGCCAACTTGATTTCTAATTTAGGAGATGGCGCCCTTTGGACCGAGGGACAGGGGAGATTAAGAATTAGGCATTGAATTTTGCCGCAAAGTTTTGGTGGACTGTAGTTCATATTCGATTATGTCCAAGAGTTGTTGATAATCTATTGACATGGAACAAAACTACATTGCTTTGGATCTTGATAGCGGGTTATGAGATTTACTTTGTAGCTATTATTAGGTATGAGTTACATGAGAGAGCATGTGGGGTTTTGACCACTTTTCCCTTCCCTTACCCTATTCAGCAGTTATGTGATAAGGTGGGATTTCCTGAGATACCCAATGTTTATAGGATATTATAGGTGACGAGCATTGCATAGATGAGTATGATCAAGGATCCAGCAAACCCAGTCGTTGCCCAGAGAGTTCGTGTGCCTCCACCAGTGATTCTGACCTAATTTGAAGAGCCCTCAGTTCTGACAGAGCATATTAATAAGCCAGAGATAGATGTTGATGATGTGGGTGGTCATGATGAGTTTGAGATAGGAAGGAATAGAGATTCACTCGAGATGATTACTCAGGGAAAAGAGTCCCCGGCTACTTCTACTTTAGCCTCGGCTTTCACTTTTGAGTTGGTTGGGGTATCTTCTGTGCCCCCTCGTCCCTCTACTGCAACTCCATCCATAAGTTTGACAGCAGTGTCATAGGAGTTTTTGCAGTGCTTAGTAGAGTGCCAGGATATGATAAATATCTAGCTTGGGAATATGGAAAAAGAGTTGGCATTGTTGTATAGGCAGATCCAACCTTGGGTCCGGACAATATTAGATATGGCTGAGACTAGGATACGGGCTATACTTTAGGCTGAGATATTAGATTTCATTGCTGAGTTGCATGCCTGTATCGATGCTGTTGAGAGTTGGGTATTAGCTCAGTTTAGATATATAGAGACTTCCGACCTAGGAGGGTTTCGGGAGGAGGTGGATACACTCGAGTAGAGGTGCGCTCTTTCATTGAGGGCCAAATTCCAGTTATCCCTCCAGTTATCCCTACATTTACTCATATTTCTTAGGAATTCCATGAGGTCTAACACCTATGGGGCTTAGATACTACCTACGGCCAGTAGGTAGTCCTCCGTAGGTGACAGTTTCAAATCTTCATCTTCTGGATCTCTGGACTTCAACTTTCTGACACCTATGCCATGTAGGTAGTACTTACAGGGCGTAGGTACCCATGTAGGTAGTACAAATACTTCAATTTTAACCTCTTTTCTCATGTTCACCTCCAAAACCTAGTTTTCTGCAAAACACAACAACAAAACACATCATATCTAACAAAAAAACCCAAGTAACTTGCATATTTTTCATCATTTTAAGCGTTGAAAGTTCTATGAAACCATAGCATGTCAACACCCTCAACTTAGAATGTTTGAATGTACTCAGGCAACACAAAATATCAAAATAGCACAACAATGCTTAACTAGGAGAATCCTAAGACATCTATGGCAGCCAATCAGCAACATTAAGCTCAAAACATTAGCCCCCCTCCCCTTCAAATTTTAACACTTAAAACCAATTGTGTGTATCAATGAAGTACAACAATATGACATAAGGGAATCAATATATGTAATTACATTAGCAATAAACAATCATGCATATGTACAAATTACACTACCCAAACAAGTAAGCAGCTACCAGCATAACCCATGCACCCTCACATCATAGAAGTCCCAATCACTCATATGAAATCATGAAAGTCAATACAGGGGATATATCAAGATACACTCACACTCATAAACAAGTTCCAAAAATATGCATCAAATACCATAGGCTTGCTCTTATTTTCTCTACCTTTCGGACAGTCGGGTTAGGATCACTATAGGACTTTACTCGGCTTGTAATGTAGACTTAGGGGCTGGTATGGTACATATGGACATTTTAGTTACTAAACATCCGAGGCACTACACTTACTTAGAGGATCCATTTATCAACCAACGTTCTTTTATTCCATCCTTATTTTTCCCTTTTTATTCTTTTATTGCACATTCAGGTAGGGTGTGGTTTCTTTTATTCTTTCTTTTTCCTTTTCTTTTTCTACCACACCCATCCCTACTTTGTTTTCTCTTATTTACCCTTCTTCATACCCACTTCACATTTCACACCTCTATGATAGCCACCCTTTACTTGGGCAAATTGCTTGAGTTGAGATGAACAATGTCCAAGGAAGACCAGGGCCAAAATAGGTTCATTGTAACAAAAATAGGAAGATGAAAGGTGTAACAAGAAAAATAGTCTATACAGGCTCAAAATAGGGATCAAGGGATACTTATTCACATTTGGAAGGCCGTATAGGCTAAAAGTGGACTTATTTCAAGAATGTCATATGATTCTTTCCTATTCGACTATCCTACAACCTAGGTAAGACTAACCGGGCAAATTCTGAATTCAACATACAAAAGGAACAAAGTAGTATCTCACACACCCATGGAACAGGGTTGCATCATAAGCTACCACCTATCAGATTCATACAATAGTTAGCTATGATTATCATGTCCCAAATCCTAATGCCATAATAAAATTCAAAAGGGTCACACATATATACACATCACATAGTTCAAAAATAATTTTTTTGGAGGGGTATCATTTTTATTAAAATCACTTTAAGCACTATCAAAACCCATCAAATGCCTTAGGTATCTATTTTTCTACTAGTAAAACACAAATAACACAACACAAAATAAAACACAATATGTCCTAAACATGCAAGCTCTACTAATAACAAAACTCCAGGGAAAAGAGACACGGTAACAAAAACCCCAAGAGGACATATAGACCCACAAGCATCCCCACCCTCAACTTAAAATCATGTATTGTCCCCAATGCATTAGACTGCTACAAAATAAGAGAGTTATAAACATACCTGTGGTGTGAAGATCTAACGTCAATCACATGAAGACAAATGCAAATATAATATAATATCTTAGGTTGCCTCCCAAGAAGCACTTGATTTAACATCACAGCGAGACGTGGCTATGTTGGTTACTCATACATCACAAATAATCCCATAGATTGCCTCCTATGCAGCTCCTGATTTAATATCATGGAATGATGCGGGTACCTTGATTACTCAGACTTCATCAAGGTATCCAAAAGCTTGGCCTCTAATTTTTCTTTCCATTTTGAATTTATTAATTGCACCCCTAAGTTTTTCTCCAATTTACTACTATGCTAAAGGGGCGGTGGTATAAAAATAAAGGAACCAAGTAATAGATATGGCTTGTTGTAACTCTTAGCCCTTAAGTGAGAAATGTAATTTTTCGCCTTTGGTATAACAAATTCGAGAATCTAGACATATTTTTCCTCCTTTTAGCACTCTTTTATAGGCTCGAATGGCTCGATTAATATCTCACTATCCAAACATAATGTGGAAATATGTTGAGAATAAGGTCCAATACATCCCAATTCATGTATTGCATTTTTATTTACATCCTCACATAAATCTAATGTACTCTTTTGAATAGTATCATCATCCATAAAAGTCTGATCAAGTATTGACTCCTCCAATTTTAGCTCCTGAATTTTGCTTATAAGAATTGTTTCAGCCTCACACAACTTATAACTAAATTGTTGGGTGTTACACGCATCAAACTTTGCATCAAAGTCTCCTTTTAAGTTGCGAATCGCTAAGACAAAACTATCAACCTTTTGAATGGATTCCTCTTTTTCTTTTGTGAGGAGTGTTAACGTGCCTGGCATACTCTCATTATGCTCTAACAATATATCAATCACACTCCTGCGATAATGCACTATACCAAAAGGGTAAGGATTAATAAATAAGGAGTCATCATCACTCCACCATTCTTTTTGTAAATATGTCATATCAAGAAGAGTAGCAAAATATAAGAAAATAAAACCCAAAAACTTCAACAACTTCAATAAATAAATCCGCAACTGTATTCATCGACAACGGTGCTAAAATTTGATGTCACCCAAAAGTATACCTCTATAGAAGTATAAAGTGGTTAATGTTAAAATATAGTAACCAAACTAGGTTGGGGTAGAACCCATAGGGAATAAGTGGAACTATCTCTCAAACTTGTTAAAGTCATCGGATAGTACCAAAAAGTAAATAGGGGGATTTGTTTTGAAAAGTAAGAAGTAACAAAACTCGGATGCTTTTGGTTGTAATCGATTTGAAATGAACACTAGGCTTGTGTTCCCCCTGGCCTCTAACTCCATAGATTTATCTTGCACTATTGAACTATTCCAATACCTTGCATGCAGAATCTAATAAGTTATGTATCACCAACTGTCTTATGGACTCTTTGGAAAATCTCACTCTTTACCTTGTGAGTCTAAGAGTGTTGTGTTACTAACCCTTATCCTGGATCCCAAATTAATAATTACCTTGTAAGTCTCAAGTTATTAGATGAAAGATAATTATCTTAAGTAGATGAAGATGATTAGCTTATATCGACAACTAATTTCAAATCATTATAGTGATCTCTTTTTCCCAATCTCTACCTCTCTTTTGAAATGAGTAGTGAATACAGGTGGGTTCTTAACGTTGGCCACTACTAAGAAATTAATTAAATCAAAAAAAACACAATACATGCAAGAATGTTTATCTAGAATGACTTGGCACTTTCTTTACTTCGTTAATACACCAGGGTTCCCACAACCCTAGCTAAGAGAATTAGTCCCTCATAGTTGAAAGAAAATTCATGGAATTCATGGATAAAAAAATAGAATTAATCTCATAATAGAATAATACCTAAGTCATAAATCAATTATTCAACCCAAAAAATATCAAGAACACAAGAATCCCAAGATCACAGGTCAATCTTGGAATCAAAAGATATTTGTAAGTAATAATAGTATGTAAACTAACTAAACAACATCAAAAAGGTATTTATAGAATACATGGAAACCAATCCTAAACAAAAGAGAAAAATCAAAGTTGGTGGCCACCTGTTGGGCCACTTATGGGCCATAGGTGGTCCCAAGTAGGTGCCAGTGTCCAAAAACAACAATAACTTCTCAGGAAATCCATGAGTTCTGACACCTATGGCCCGTAGGTGACAGTCTCAAATCTTCAACTTTTTGATCTCGGAACTTCTACTTTCTGACACATATGCCATATAGGTAGTACCTACGGGGCGTAGGTACCCACATAGGTAGTCTAAACACTTCAATTTTCACCTTTTTTCTCCTGTTCAGGTCCAAAACCTAGTTTTCTGCAAAACACAACACAAAACACATCATATATAATAAAAAGACCTAAGTAACTTGTATATTTTCATCATTTTAAGCATCGAAAGTTCTATGAAACCATAACACATCAACTATTAAGGTTGATAATGCACCCAAAACTGAAACTAAAAAGTTGGTGACTGATAGTGAGATGTCACAAAATTGTCGGGTGTAAAGAAATGGGATGAGAATAATAAAGAAAAGAGTAAGAAGGTCAAACCAGTCTTGAAGCCTATTCCACGACCCCCCACCCATCCACCCACTTTTTTCTCAAAGGTTAAATAAGAAGAAGAAATAATGGAAATATCAAAAACTCATGTCGATGTTAAAGAAATTATTTGTCAATATCTCTCTAGTGGAATCTTTGGAGTAGATGCTCGGTTAGGTAAAGTACATGAAGAATTTAGTAACTAAGAAGAAATGTATGGTGAGTATTGATCCCACTGATAATATGCACCACTGTAGTGTTATTTCTTCCCAATCTTTTATTGAGAAGAAAGAGGATCCCAGAGCTTTCACTATTCCTTGCACTATTGGATTCCTGAATTATGTACGAGCATTATGTGACTTAGGAACTAGCATTAATCTGATGCCACTAGTTGTGTACAATAAGTTGGGTTAGGGTCAACTAAGCCGATATCTATGAAACTATTGATGGTTGATAGCACTATGAAGAAACCAAATGATATATTGTGTGATGTGTTGGTGCATGTAGATTATTTTATATCCCTAGTTAATTTTTTGATTCTTGATTATGAGGTGGATTTTGACATCCCGATTATCTTGGGAAGGCCCTTATTATCCACGGGTAGGGCATTGGTTGACATGGATATAGGACATATAAAATTTAGTCTCAATGATGAACAAGTTACTTTCAATGTGGGTCAGTCATTATGACAGCCAAAGTTTTTGTGGGTGGTGTTTTTTATAGACACTATAGATGAAAATACATTAATTGCACCCATTAAGGAGAGACTTGGTATGGAGACACTAGCAGTGGTGATCACGAGCTTTGATAGTGATAGTATTAATGAGTATGATGAGATGGTGAGTGCTTCTATCACAGAGGTTCTCATTCTTATGTGCCAAAAAAGTTGGATCCTGATTCAAAGAATAGAGTGACCCCACCATCTCGACATCTATTGAGGAGCCACCGATCTTGAAATTAAAGGTCTTCCCTTCTCAGTTGTATTATGCATTCTTAGGGGCCAACAACACCATATCGGTTATCATTGTTGTAGATTTAGTAGATACACATGTCTAGGCCTTGATTTCAATTTTGGAGAGGTTAAATAGGCCATTGGTAGAACTATTGTAGATATTATCAGGATTCTACCTGAAATATGTTCTCATACAATTTAGTTGGAACTGGAGTGTGTGTCTATCATTAAGAATCAGCATCATATGAACCCACCTATGCAAGAGTGGTAAAGAAGAAGATTATGAAGTGGTTAGATACATATATGGTTTACCCTATTACCGACAGTAAGTAGGTAAGCTCAGTTCAGTATGTGCTGAAGAAGGGTAGGATCACTATGGTCCCTAATGAGAAGAACGAGTTGGTGCTTATGAGACTAGTTATGGGATGGAGATTTTGTATGAATTATTGGAAACTAAATATCTGTACACAGAACAATCACTTTCCTATGTAATTCATGGATCGGATGTTAGACCATCTTGCAGCTAGAGGATGGTAGTTTTTTCTTGATGGTTATTCGAGGTATAATTAGATTTCTATAGACCCCGAAGACTAAGAGAAAGCCAATTTTACATGTCCATATGCTATGTTCACGTTCAAAAGGATGCCTTTTAGACTTTGTACTACTCCCACCACCTTTCAGTATTGTATGATAACTATCCCTTCTGATATGGTGAAGGATACTATAGTGGTCCTTATGGATGATTTATCAGTTGCGAGTGACTTTTTCGATGACTATTTGGCTCACTTGGCTAATGAACTTCAGAGATATGAGGAGTGAAACTTGGTATTAAAATAGGATAAGTTTCACTTCATTTTTAAAGAGGGGATAATCTTGAGGCACAAGATTTCTAAAAAGGGAATAGAAGTTGACAGGGCTAAGATTGAGGTGATTGAAAAATTGCCTCCACAAATATCGGTAAAAGGTACTATGAGCTTAAATGGTCATGTAGGGTTCTATAGGTGGTTCATCAAGGACTTCTCTAAAATTGAAAATCCATTGTGCAAGTTATTAGAGAACAAGGTGAACTTTGTGTTTGATGATGATTTTCTGAAGGCCTTTGAGTACCTAAAAGAGAGATTGATTTCTACACCTATCATTGGGTCTCTGAATTGGACTCTTCCATTTGAGGTGATGTATAATGCCAGTGGTGTGGACCTAGAAGCTATCCTAGGCTAGAGATGCATAAAACTACTTCATCCCATCTATTATGCCAGCAAGGCAATCAACCCCATATAGAATAATTACACGGTTACTAAATAAGAGTTGCTTGAGATGGTGTTTGCTTTTGAAAAATTTGGTCCTATTAGATTGGGACTAAAGTAATTGTGCTTAAAGATCATGCAGCTTTTAGGTACCTTATGGAAAATAAAGATACAAAGCCTAGGTTGATTCAATGGGTACTATTGCAGCAAAAGTTTAACTTTGAGGTAAAGGACCAAAAGGGCATAGAAAACCAGGTTGCAGACCAACTATTGTCACGACCCGAGGCTACCCCTTAGTCGTGGAAATAGTGCTTATGGATACAAGTGGCCACAAGCTAAACCATGAGCTGGTACCTATTGTGAGCACTGAATAAAATAATAGAGTACACATGTGCAAAAATGAACTCCTAAAATACATAGGTTAACTATACATAAAGTAATGGCTGACTGAATAATATGAGATAACTGAGTTAGCATGCATGAAAACTGAAATACTGAGAGTACAATACCAAGAATATAATATTTCTGAAATAATTTGTAAAACTGAAATCTGATAACTGAATAACGGATAATCATTATGCCTTGTCAAGCAAAACTGAACTAAAAATGCATACTGAATACTAAACTAAGACTATGGGAGGTATCATCTAGCCGACATGACCCGATCTGAGCTAATCGGGTTCCAACCTGTGACCCTAATTGGAAGGGTGTCAGTACCGTGCCACGGGTACTAACACTGGCTATGTCAACCCTAAACTAGCAGGAAGACATTTTGTCAACCCTAAACTGAAAGAAAGACTCATGAGATATGTGTCAACCCTAAACTGGGAAGAAGACATCTCAACCTACACTGGCTACGTAGTTCTTTAACTCAAGGATTTCTACTAAGGGTTAAACCCTGTACTGGCATGAATGCCCTCATCCCTACATTCGCTCGGTGCTGAATCCTATTCCCAACTGAATGACACTGACCGCTGGACTAAACTAAGCTTAACTGAGCCAACTACTGAATATGATACTAACTGAATGACAAGGATTATGGTTTATCTGAAACTATTCTAAAAATACCAAAACTATGTAATTAGCTAAGTTTTAGGTATTCATAACCCCCAGTACTGAATGGAAATAACAATAAGGACATATGAAAGCTTTGAAATCATAGTAGGGGAATCATTATTCCAAATTCAACACTTAGGCATTTCATCAAACACATGAGGGTCATGAATTAATGCATGAGAATGGTTTAAAACATGTATTAATAACATATCTTTAATACAAAAAACCATGAATTAAGGATTTAACATGAAAATATCATCATTCCAACGGGTAAGGGCTAATTCATGAAAATATCATCATTCCAACGGGTAAGGGCTAATTGCAAACATAATGTATAACCAAAATTCATAAAACTTCATGGGGATAATTCAAAATGAACATGTAATTTCATAATTTAAAACATAGAGACAATTCTTGTACTCCATGGGTGGAAAGAGCCCATGGATGAACATCTCAAATACCTTAAACCCTTAAGCTTAAAAGGGAAATACAAATCTTGAAAGCTTTCTTGAAAATTTTGGATTGGGAAACTTGAATCCTTGGTTTTCTAGAAGGGAAGATAAATGAATTTGATGATCTTTGTAGATGGTTAGGGTTTATTTGAGAGAGTAATAGGGGAAATTGGGTATATAATGCCCTAAATGACGGTTTAAGTGGTGTTGTTACGAACTAGGTTGAGGGGAAAAGATGTAACTGCCCCTAAGTGATTTAAATTCATAACTGGAATATTGATTTAAGAGAGACCGCGATGCAATGGGTGCCTCATCGCTATATCCGGCACGATGCGATGCAATCGCATTGAGATGCTGGAATCGAAATCCAAACACGACCCAATCCTCGTCCAAAAAATCTAAAATTTTCCCAAGACATGCCCCTTACACCCCTGAATATGAATTAACTCAAAAACCTACGTCTCAGGGTCGGAAAGGTCACTTTAAAAATCCTTGAAGTTAAGAGGCCAACAAATAAGACTAATTCCCCATCACTTAGTTAAATTTTCAGGTTCTAAGCCTCTTATACATGCACTATAAGCTGAACTGGACTAAGAAAAGTATGGGTTATTAATAACGCTCAACTTACACGTCAAATTAAGTGCAAGGTGGTCGTCTTCAATATATTTACCCAACTTTGGAGTCGGGGTCGAATCCATGAGTAACAATGTGAGTGCCAATCAAATAAATTCGAAATGATAGATACAAGTTAAATTCAAACAAATGATACAAAAAGATAAAATGGGGGAGATAGGTTCCTACAGTAGTATTTCTTTTTTTGGATTTTTCTAGTATAAATTTGAGGCTACGAATAATTAGATTTTAACAATTAAGCATGGATCTTGGGATTATGCATTACTAAGGGAGTGACATGTGGGATTTAGTAATCAACATCAATTTAGTAAGTCAAATATGGGTAGGCTTGGTTATAGATTTTGATGCTAGTCTTTTGACTAAATACCAAACTTTTATCCATTGATTCTTTCGAATACCTAATAGGTGTGTTCAACAATTTGTAACCATAACCTCAATCTAAGCATCCCTATTTCTAGGATGATACCCATGGTATAGTCAACCTCACATTCACCCTTATGTCTAAGATAGAAAAAATTTATCAAACTACACACATAATTGTCTATCATTGTATTAGTTTCCACATCTCTCTATCAAGGATGATATGGCTTCTTAAACTTCACCCAGAACCCTTCTTTCGAAGATGGTCTTGAGCTTTCTAGAGCTTGGAGCTTTCACTCATAAAACCCATATGGATATTTGGGGCTTTCACCCATCAAATCCCATCCAAATTAGCACAGCAATGATAAAACCCATAAACATGAATTACCAAATAGATGCTAACAATAACAACCCGCACACACTTTAACCCCTATTCACACATAACCCCAAGAGGGAGATTTAGCTACACATAAGATAAATAAGCATAGATATACCCATAATCTCCATTGAAATGAATTGTTGAAGATTTAAGCGAATGTTACTTCAAACTTGGCTCTCCCACAATATCAACAATGGTAGTGAGCAAATCTTCCACTTAGAAAGTCTCTAATGTATTCTTTACCCTAAATTAACACAATATTTTCTTCTCCAAAAATGGAGGCTATGGATTCAAGAGCTAAAACCTAAAAATTGAGGAAGATGGAATATATGCATGAGGCTAGGGTTTGAGTCTTTTTGTCAAAATTGGGGTCAGCCACGTGCATTTCTAATTTTTCCCTTGGGCTGAATATTTCCACTGAGCCGCGATCGCACTAACTTGGCCACAACTGTGGTTACCGCGACCACGGTTGACTGACCATCTTTGACTAATGCGACCAAGGTCAGCAGACCACGACTGCGGAACCTGAGGCTCTTCTGTTGCAGGTCTTCAGCTACACTTTTCCTTCTCCCTGTTGATCATTTTAAGCTCCAATCCACATCTTTCTATCTTTTCAACTCTATACCTGCAAAGAGTGGATATTAGTATATTTACTCACTAATATATCTCATTTATTCATTCAAATTAAGGTAATGTACACGAATGTTGAGTGAGAATAAGTGGTAAAATCACCTCTCATCAACACCCCCAACTTAAAGTATTTGCTTGTCCTCAAGCAACACTACCTCTTACCATGAGACACAATCATTTATGCCCAAACTTTATGCCTTACAGGTCATAGTGACTTCAACTAAAGTCGCAACCACCAGCAGCTCATCGCACACGGGTTAAGCTATTCTCCACAACACCCCTCATCATAAGATGAAACATTCAAGAATGCACAAGACTCTTTAAGATCAACTGAGCAACAAAAAATAATACTCCAGAAGTGGCTCACCTTTGACTAAAACTAACTCATTCACATGTCAACCGGGAGGTGACAAAAATCACCCACCTTAACTCGTTCACATGCTAACCTCACAAGAAAACAAATTTCCACACACCAAACTACCAAACATGTAACAAGGAATTTTAAGTGCAAAACTTATCTCCCTCATGAAAGAAATCTCTATGCAACAAGTGTCATACCATTGGCTTGCCCCTATTTTCAATCGCTACTATGAAGAAAGTATATGGTTGGAGATCTCAAAGGAATTTCTAAGCTTGTAATGCAAGTTTGGGTTAGGGTAGGATATCATTTGGCAACAACATGGATACACCCTTCCTTGAACATCTACATCACACTTTTTAATCCTTCTCTTTGACTAAGGATCACCATTCTTAATTTTCTTTCTTTTCTTATACCTACTTCTAACTTCCTTTGATCACCACTTTTTCTTTCATGTCTTTTTCTTACAACTTTTTGTGCCATACATTCCTTTTTTTGGGTCATTTCTTTTTCTATTTATTTCGCTTTCAACACTTAGGCAAATTTGGCATTTTACTAACACTTCGTGTCTCCAAACTTCCTTCCATCAACTTTCACCACCCCCAACTTAGGATTTAAACCTCACATTGCATTTTCAAGTTCAAGGAGGGTATGATTCAAAAGAGAGATAAAAATAATGGAACACGGCTTGTAATGAGTTTGCTAATGAAAGGTCCAAAGGTTAAAAGTGGGTAACTAGGGATTGCAATTATGCATGGGTAGGCTTTTAGGCTAGAGTGGGTTCCAAAATCACAAAGATGGCCTAAGATCATTTGTCCAACCACATACAATCAAAATTAGTTTTGAAAGACTACCAGGGCATGTTCTAGATAACACAAGTACATAAGAGATAAAAGTTAATAGCTCACCACACATGGCATGCAAAATTCGCTAAGGGAGTTCAAATGTCCCTCTCTCTAGAGACACAAGTGGAGTATCTATCATTATTTATAGGACAAAAATTTGCGAATCCATAAAAGAGAAAAAAAATTGTTACAACATTGCTCACGTCCATGCCCTTGATTTTTCAAAAAATTTCGACGGAGGGGGTTTCTTGCTTTGCATTAGTATCTCTCACAATTTGCTAAACTATGGCTACAACTAAATCTGTAGTCTCACATTTAGGCTCTAAATGATCAAACCTAACCATATGGCTACTCAGACTTTGCCAAAAGTGTATACCCCAATTTTTCAAAATTCAATGCCATAGGTACTCAGACTTCCCTTGCATCTTTGATAGTTATGCTATGGGTACTCAGAATTCCCCTGCACCTATGTCTCAAAACTCAAATGTGACACTAGTCATGCTTCACTAAAATCCACAATAAAATCTAAAGTACTAAGAGAAAAAACTAAAAACTAAGCGAAAAGCATGATAATCCATAAATCCAGCATCCCCAAAACAAAATAAAAATAATATCCAAAACATCATCCAAAAATAACACCAAAAGAAAACAAGAAATATTCGGCAATCCATACCAAAACAATACACATTCAGCGGTACCACCAACTAAAAGAATGCAGTGTCCACACTGCTTGTGCAAGAGAACAAGAGTAAAACGGGCTTCCTGTAGTTGCATCACGAGTTATCCTCTTCTGCTGACTCGGTATCATCACCATCTGTATCATCAGCTGACTACTCTGCAGGGGCCTCATCCTCGATATTCAATCTAGGTAAAGGGAATGGATGGTTATGCTTGATTACCTTAAAGATGCCTTTCACCCCCTTCCACGTCTTTCTAAAAAACTTATCTCTCTTTTTCTCCCTCTTCACCATCTTCTCATGCGAGTCTTTGAGGTCCCTATGAGATACAACTAGGGCTAAATAAGCACTCTTCAGGTTGGCTACTGTGGCACCCTGCTTCTTTTGCTCTACTTTGTACTTATCATAATTTGACTGTGCCACATATGAATGACGAGCAGTAGAGGACTCTCCTGGTCCCTAAGGCAGTTTGGATAAAATCTCCCTAATCACGTGTGTCTCCCCATAGATGTCATCGAGAGTGGTGTCTGATAAGGGTCTGCTAGAATATGTGTCAATCTTCCTCTTCTTGCTCTGACTTGGGGCACCCTCACCCCAGAATCTGAGTGGAAAGATACGAGTGCCTGCGGATACCCAGGTATCTGTGGCATAATCCTCCACTTGTTCTCTCTTGCACAACTCTATTATAAGGGAAGGAACAAGAAGATGTGTACGTCCATGATTTCTGAAGTACCTCCAATATGAATGCACAACCTCGCCCATATTTAGGGTGATGCCAGACACAAGACAAGCCACCATCCAATCTCGCAAGTCTGTGAAAATGGTCAAGTGGGTGCATGGTGATACTCGGATACAAATGATATTCAGCCAAAGCCTGGCCTCAGCTGTGAAGTCACTCATCAAAATGTCTCTCTTAGTGGTTTCCCAGGGAACCTCTTTGTCGGGATATAAAATATTACCATCCAAGTCCCTAGCTCTCATCCATTTACATGGAACTGCTCCATGTCAACATTTGGAAGCCCATACACTGCATTGATCTGCTTTGTCCTAAAGTTTACTTTTCTTCCCTAGATAGTCATCACTGGGTCCGCGAAAGAAGCTTCGCTCAGGTTGGCATAGAATTTTCGTACCCAATTCTCATTAGCAACATAGGTTTTGGGGAAAATAAATCCCACTCGATATGAATGAGTCTGGCATAAAAACTTAGGAATTCTTCTCTACTTTATCCAAATTGATACCCCTCTCAAGGAGTAACTTAGTCCTGTGAAAATCTTCGTAGTTGAGGTTCTGGCGTTGTGCAGCCATGAATCTGGTGTTGTCTTAATCTCTCATCTATGAGGTTGAGAACCTGTAAGCAATGCAACTTAGGCCAACATTAGTATCATCACACCAAAAACATGCTAGAACAAACAGATGAGCTCATGTGATAGTGTTATGGAAGGCTTTGGGGGCAGCAGAGGATGTTCAAAAGTTTTAAAGTCTACCAAAATCTTCCTTTAGGTATGGTGATCGCAGAACGTTGACCACGACCACGGTGACACGACCGCAGTCATCAGGACCGTGATCGTGGTACCTGAGACCGAGTTGCCAGTTTCTGCACATTACTTTGAAATGCAATTTTAACCCTAATTCCTCATTTCAACTAGACATGGCAGCATTATAAACAATGTCCTAAACTTGAATGAATTAGGATTGGACTCTTTGGGGTATTCTATCGAACACATGATGCACACGATTGCTTTGATCATTTAAAGTGTAAATTTGGGTACTCCAGACTTCCCCATTAATGTGTACACCAACTACAATAGCTAATCACAGCAATTATTACAACTAAGAATGTAGTTAGTAATGAAAACACTATTTCAGACCTTTTTCTATATTACAAGTTCTTAGAATATAATCGTATCCAAATCGAGAAAGTTAAGACAACTTACTAGATCCGATGATGCAAGAGGGTGAGTTGATTCTTGAATATTCTATGTAATGCCACAAATTAAAGAGAATTTTGTAGAGAAATTGAAGAAGAAGTTTGGGGGAAATGGGCAGTTGGATGGTTTTTTAAACTGAATTGACCACGAATACAGTCCTAGTTCCGCGATCGCGGTCACGCGGCCTCTGCAATCACGGTGGCATGGACCGCGGTCGCGGTAACTAAGACCAAACAATCGGGTTTTCTGCATTTCCTACTCAGTCCAAACTTGCCAATTTCATACATTTCTCTTTCAAATTCGATCAAAATTTCCTTTAGCACTAACACCTCATGGATTATGCATGCACAAAAATAAAGATTAATTCTACTCTATCAATCATAAATAAAAAGGATACTTTCCACTTTTCATGGAGTGATGGGTTGCCTCCCATTGAGCGCTTCGTTTAATGTTTAGGCATGACGCCTCTGCCTCTTCTTTTGTGTCTCCACTTAGAAGAGCTGAATCTCCATCCCAACTTTCGTTCAAAATGCAATGAGCAGCAGAGGGACAGAAGATTCAAATCTTCCAAGATGAGGATTTGAAGAGGAGAGGACATGGCAAGCAAGTTTCGATCTCGCCATTTGGAAGACTTAAACCTTTTACCCAATTTGATATCAACTTTCCAAATTGAATCATTGGGTAAAAGTAAGCACGTCAATAAACCACTCCTTGTACATTGGAAGTTGAGTTTCTTGGTCATTGACGGATGGGGTTCCATATTCTCCTTTGGAATGCCAAATTCCAAAATGCAGGAGTCGGACTCCACCTCCCCAGAATCCTCCCTTTGAACAAAGGGATGGATCCTCATCACATCCTCTAAGCATAAGGTTGAAAAATGGGTTGAACAAGGTCCAACACCTAATTTCGGGTTAGGATCCTCTGAAGTATCTTCACCCTCAAATAAACTAGAGTTATCATAAGAGTTTAGCGTTGATTTTTATTTTGAATCTAGTACCATTTCTTTTATTGTGGCCGTTTCTTCCTCATATGATTTGGATGATTGGGAAGTCGCTGAGGAGCTTTCTCTACCAAGCTCCTCATCATAGCTTGGTTTCTCTTCTTGATAAACCTCCTCTTGGAAAATGGGCATGGTAGGGATTGTTTTAAGCTTTTCTTTTTTACCCATTACCTCCTTCTTGACACTTGTCCATTCTTGATGCATTTATTCTATATTTTCCCCCGTTGCATCTACCCGATCCAAAATAGCTAATAACTTTGGGTCACAACTATTGGACTCAGTGTGTTTCTCTTCCTTCTTCTCATCGTAAGACCTATTATTCTCATAAGAAGAACTAGAAATTCAATTAATATAATAGAGGGGAGGGGTATTTGGACAATCATCCCAATGTCTATTTCGACTACCACACAAAGGAAAACCATACTCCCTATAGGATCGAGATGGTGATTTTATCTCTCTCCGAAGAGCATAGTTACAATCTTTCTTGAAGTGTGGTCCATCACAATATGAACATGGGTTGTCAAGATAGGACTTACAACTATCCAACTCATACTTGGTTGAAGATGCCATAGAGAAAAGTGAAAATAAAATAAAATCTACCTATAAAGAAAATCACAAACACATTTCAAGCAAGTAAACTAAAATTCCAAACTAACTTATTACGCCAAATTGTTCCCCGGCAATGGCGCCATTTTTGATAATGGTCAACTCACACGTCAAATTAAGTGCAAGGCGGTCGTCGTTAATATATTTACCCAACTTTGGAGTCGGGGTCGAATCCATGAGGAATAATGTGAGTGGCAATAAAATTAAATCGAAATGATAGATACAAGTTAAATTCAAACAAATGATACAAAAAAGATAAAATGGGGGAGATAGGTTCCTACACTAGTATTTATTTTTTTGGATTTTTCTAGTATAAATTCGGGGCTACGAATAATTAGATTTTAACAATTAAGCATAGATCTTAGGATTATGCATTACTAAGTATCCAATGTATTCTTCACCCAAAATTTATACAATATTTTCTTCTCCAAAAATGGAGGATATGGGGTCAAGAGCTAAAACCTAAAAATTGGGAAAGATGGAATACATGCATGAGGCTAGGGTTTGAGTCTTTTTGTCAAAATTGGGGTCAATCACGTGCATTTCTAATTTTGCTCTTGGGCTGAATATTTTTGTTGAGTCGTAATCGCACTAACTTGTCCACGACCGTGGCTACCGCGATCGCAGCAGACTCATACGATCGCGGTTGACTGACCATCTTTGACTACTACAACCATGGTCAGCGGACCAAGACTGCGGTACCTGAGGCTCTTCTATTGCAGGTCTTCAGCTATACTTTTCCTTTTCCCTTTTGATCATTTTATGCTCCAATCCACATCTTTCTATTGTTTCAACTCTATACCTACAAAGAGTGGATATTAGTGCATTTATTCACGAATATGTCTCATTTATTCATTCAAATCAAGGTAATGTACACGAATGTTGAGTGAGAATGAGTGGTAAAATCACCTCTCATCAGTTATTATAATATCTACCCCTTAGGAATATTCATCCTCAAATGAAACTGGTTAAGCTGAGAATATGGGGGAAACTAAAATCACATACTGAACATGCATAACTGAATATATGATTACATGACTAAATCTGAAACATGATACATAACTAAACTAATTTTGTGAATACATGCAATGACATGAGAATAGTTATAAGGATGATATAGAAACGAGAGAGTCAACTTATGAGTCACCATTACCTCCAGCTGGATCTGGTTTTGTAAAGAAAAGATGAGAGGTTTAGGACGTGAAAACTTGGGGCATTACCACATCTCCCCTTTGGGGTACTTCATCCCCCGAATGATACTGACTTGGCTGAAATACTAAGGAAAGACTGAGATGATGAACGAGACACTTAAGAACTTAACCATGACCAAATATCTGAATTCAAAACAGAATGCATGGACTGAACTTGATTAACAATTTACATGGATGCGAACAAAATATCTCTTGGAATGGCCATATTCATGAAACTTCAGATAGTAAGACTAGATTGGAAGATGGAAAACTATAGGAACTTGTCTGTCAGACTACTAACTGAACTGATGGCTAAAAGGACTAAATTATACTGAAAGCTTATGCTCAACTATACACTTCACTTCAATATTTCACTTCACTTGAGGCTATTTAAAATATTCACATAGACACTGATAACTTTATCTACTAAAGTCTGAGATGGACTGAATTCTCTCACTATGTCCAAGCCTACTCGAATCTACAAAGTACTACACATCACACCATAACACTAGTCTGAATCATGAATTCAATACACCCTGCGCTTTCACAACTTCTTATCTTATGGATAATTCCTATTACCACTTCAACAGCTACATTCAACCCTTACTAGACATACACTGATGCATAATGCATATTATTTCATAAAGGGAGGTCACTGAAAGATTAGAACATGAAGCATGAAAGAATAACTTTGACACTTAACTAAGACCTGGGGAATAGAGTATCAATGATATGAATTTATCAAAGAGGTCTAAGCTGAGGACATGCATGACGTAAATCTGAATTTCACTGGTCATTAGGAGCGTATCATGAGTACCGGGAATTAATATACTTTAAAGCATGAGTACATGAGTCATGATCTGTATGACCTGAGTTTGGAGTTCCTAAATTCATGGAACATAATTCGTATTGCTGAGTGAACTGAAACTACTCATACTAGGAATTGGGAGAGTACATGATTTTCTATAAGGTGCACGAATATGAGCTATGATCATAGAGCTGACTTGTAAGGCCTGAGTAAACATCATGATAACTAAAGTACAAATACTGAAATAAGCATGGGTCGGGCATCATCCTCCCTAGTGTTGTTCTTCAACACACTAGCATCACTACTAGAATCTGAGTCTGACTTGGTTACTAGTCCTATCATCTCCCTCTTAGCCTTAAGTCATCGTTCTAAGCCTGTGGACCCCTTTAATAAACTCTAAACTGAACTACAATTAACTGAAGTGATTTGTTGGGAGACTATAACCGAGAAATTTCTATATACCCATTTGGCTATGATAGATTACCCGTTTGACAGCTATATAAGGATTTACAATAGAAAGTGAAGCTCTGGGGTCTAATAAAACATACACATGAATATTAAATACTTGTAACATACCCATAACTACATCAGGAGAACTTTTCTAATCCTGTCGGGACTGGAGTGCATACAACCTGTTCTAGCGCTGCCTACTGGTTGCACTGGATGTCGCACCCTGCTAAGTCGGGCAACCGGCTTGAACTAGAGGACAACTATACTGACTCTGCTAACCAACTTATGGGCATTCTCTGACTCTATCTCCTAGCTTGCTACATCCAAAACATGCATCACTGTCAGCTCTATACACCTCCTTATGATTCTAACCACAATCTCTACAAAACGGATTGGTACGACCACTGCTCATACTACCATGGGTCTTGGAGCCTGGTGCCCTATCATGACTATCATTCTTGAACTTTGGTACTAGTGCACTAGTTGAAGACAGAGCTGGGTCTTAGAAGTTTTGACGGAACTGGGAATGGTTACCACCCTCTGACCTCGACTAAGAAAAATTAAATCTACTCATTCTAGCCCTCTTATTCTCTCTCTCTCTTTCTCCTTAAGTTTCTATTTCTCAATCTGTTGAGAATACACCATAAGCCTAGATATGTCCATCTCATTAATCAACATGGAGGTCCTACACTTTTTGACCAAACTATCAGCTACACCTGAAACATACTTACTCATTCTAGACCTATTATCAGACACCATATTTGGACCATACCTCGCTAACTAAGTAAACTTAAGTGAATACTTATTTACACGCATACTACCCTACTTCAGGTTTATAAATTCTAGCATCTTATTTTCCCTCAACTCTAGTTGGAAGAACCTATCTAAGAAAGTTGTGGCAAACTCCTTCTACTTATAGGCCTTGCCTCAATACCTCTATCCTCCCTCCACTACTTATACCAGGTGTGAGATACATCCTGCAACTGGTAAGTAGCCAACTCTGCACTCTCACTCCAAGTGACACCCATGATATCTGTTACCTTCAGAACTCTATCAAGAAAATCCTGTGGATCCTCTTCAGTCTTGGATCCTAAAATGAAAGGGGGATTCATTCGGTGAAGTCCCAAATTCTAGCTGCAGATGTACTAGCCACAGGATTGGCTAGGATAATAGTCTACTGATTGTTCTGAGTAACCACTGAATAAGCTAAGATAGTGAAAGCATCTTGGAATTCGGCGTGAGAGGCATGCCATTCAGGGGATCTTCCTGAACAAGCGGAGGTTCAGGCCGATTTCCGTTTCTTCTTCTATTGTTTTTTTGGGAGGCATGGTATGTAATAGAAGGAAGAACAAGTTAGAAAAGGAGTTTAAATAGAGCATCATGCTCTTTCGCATGACACGAATACTGAAAGAAAGGAAATTTTTCCTAAAATGTCTTGTAGCCTCTTGTCCATAAGTGTGGCGCACTTCACACTCATGCACAAGACTCTGCTCAATATGACTTTCAGACTCCCTAGGACAATCTAAAAATTTAGCCTATGATACCAAGTTTTTTTATGACCTGAGGCTACACCCTAGTCACATCAATGGTGCTTACGGCCACAAGTGGCCACAAGCTAATCCATGAGCTAGTACCTGTTGTGAGCACTAAATAAAATAACAGAGTACACATGTACAGAAATGAACTACTAACTCTATAAGGTTTTAAATACTAAAATAATACAACTGAATCCATAAGTCTGAAACATATGCAAAAATACTAAAAATCTGATTGATCATACTGACAAACTATCTGACTGTCAGAAATATCGGAAAGCCTCTAAACTGATTGAAAATAGATTTGATAGGATAGGCCCGAACTAACTCCAAACTGTTTAACTAAAATGAAATACAAAAAGACTGAAATAACATAAAAGGTCCTCGGATATGAGGACTCACCACAACTGTTATTGATGATAAGCTGAAATATCTAAGCATAGTCAGGAAACTGAGCATCCAAAACTATGATATAAGACATCATAGCATGAAAAAAGTATGTGGTCAGTACATTCAATGTACTGGTATATGAGGTGAGTTAAGGCTGAAATACATGTGTTAACTTTGCATAAAGTAATGGTTGAATGAATAGAATGTGATAACTGAGTAAGCATGTATGAAAACTAAAATACTGAGAGTGCAAGACAAAGCATATAATGTTTCTGAAATAATCTGTAAAACTAAAATTTGATAACTGATAATCTATATGCCTTGGTCAAGAAAAACTAAACTGAAAATCTGTACTGATTACTGAACTCAGATTATGGGAGGTATCATCTAACCAACATGCCCCAATCTGAGCTAATCAGGGTCCAACCTATGACCCCAGTTGGAAGGGTGTTAGTACCGTGCCATGGTACTAACACTGGATGTGTCAACCCTAAACTGGCCGAAAGATATTTTGTCAACCCTAAACTGAAAGAAAGACTTATGAGCTATGTGTCAACCCTAATCTGGCAAGAAGATATCTCAACCTACGCTGGCTACATAGTTTTGTAACTCAAGGATTGCTACCAAGGGTTAAACCTTGAATTGGCAGGAATGCCCCCATCCCTGGGTTCACTCGATGCTAAATCATACTCCCAACTAAATGACACTGACTGCTGGACTAAACTGAGCTTAATTGAGCCAACAACTGAACATGATACTAACTGAATGACAAGGCTCATGGTTTATCTGAAACCAGTTTGAAAATACAAAAACTATGTAAGCATCTAAGTTTTGGGTATTCATAGCCCCCAGCATTGAAGGGGAATAACAATAAGGATATATGAAAACTTTGAAATCATAGTAGAGAAATCATTGTTCCAAATTCAACACTTAGACATTTCATCAAACACATGAGGGTCATGAATTAAAGCATGGGAATGGTTTAAAATATGTAATAATAACATAGTTTCAATACTAAAAAACATGAATCAAGGATTTAACATGAAAATATCATTATTCCAATGAGTAAGGGCTAATTCTCTCGAAAAACAATTATAAACATAATGTATAACCAAAATTCATAAAACTTCATGGAGATAATTCAACATGAACATGTAATGTCATAATTTAAAATATAAAGATGGATTCTTGGACTCCATGGGTTGAATGGGTCTATTTATGAGTTTGCATGGCATAAAGTATATTTTTGTGGCAGAGTACTATGTATCTAAGTGGGGGGAAATGGTTGCGCTCCCCAATAATAGTGGTAGCATTATCACAGCATTTTTTAAAAAGAAAATATTCTCTCGCTTGGGTATTTTATGTGCTATCATTAGTGATGGCGGGTCCTATTTCTACAATCATCTATTTAACGTACTACTTGATAAATATGGTGTGAAACATAAGTTGGCAATACCTTAACATCTGCAGATAAGTGGGTAGGTTGAGGTCTCTAATAGTGAGATAAAGTCTATTTTAGCGAAAACTGTGAATGCTAACTGAACTGATTGGTCAAGGAAGCTAGATGATGCACTTTGGGCCTACCGTGTAGCTTATAAAACCCCTATGGGTGCCTATCTGTATCATCTTATGTACCACAAGGCATTTCGCTTGCCAATTGAACTTAGCACAAGGCACTATAAAGGTTAAAGAAGCTAAATTCTGAGATGAGTGATGTCGCACACTTGAGAATAGGTAAGATGAATGAGTTAGATGAATTTTGCATGCATGCTTATGAAATTTCAGCCTTGTATAAGAGAAGATGAAGTTGTATCATGATAAGAAGATCTAGAAAAAGGTATTCCAACCCAATGATATAGTATAATTGTATAATTTGAGACATCGCTTACTCCTAAAATATTGATGTCTAGGTGGACTGGACCATTCACTGTGGTTAGATTATTTCCACATGGTGCAGTTACGCTAAAATGAGATGGTGATTTTTCATTTAAGGTGAATGAACATCGTGCCATGCAATACATGGTAGGCTTGGAGGAATTAAAGGTGTGTGAGGATGTTAGCCTTGGAAAAGTCTGAGTAGCCAAGGCAACTGAGTCATGCCACGATGTTAAATCAAATGTTGCATAGGAAGAAACACACAATCTTGTTGGTGAAGTCTAAGTACCAAACATATCCACGTTATTTCATGATGTTAATTCAAGCGATGCATAGGAGGCAACCCATGTTTTGTACTTGATTAAGTTGTAGGGTAATTTATGTGCTCAATGTACAGGGCTGAAGTATGCAGGAAAGATCAAAAAAAATTTGGTGCCTAGGTCCCAACGAGGGACCCTACGAGTCATAGGGACATCGTACAACTCATCACCAGACTCATCAAGGAAGCCAATATTAAAAAACCCAAGTAAGTGGTAACTGGAGTCCTAATGACTCTCAAAATGAGTCATTGTCTGTGATTATGACTCATTACCTTGAGTAGTAGGGACTAGAGACCCAGTTAAGGTCTTACACTAAACGGGTGGAGACAAAGACTCATAGCTACTAACTATGAATCATTTCCAAGAGTCGTGGTTGGATCCAAAATCGCAGGCCTAATGGGCTGACCCGACACAAATCGCGAGAAATAAAAGGAAAATTAAACCCCTAAATAATTCCTTTTCCATTTTTGAAAATATGTAACTTCCTTTATTTCTATAACCGTCTCTCCTACCGAAAATACACTTTTAAACATCTTAAATCACCCCACTTCATTTTCCAAGTACTCCTAAGGATATCAAAATTTTCATCTCAAGGACAAGGCTACGGTAAAGAATCTAAGCATTTTTCTCTACTCGAAGTAATTGTGTGAATCTTTTTCCTAATTCCTAATCATGCTTGATCTATTAAACAAATTATACTTGGGTTCTTTTCTTACACTTGCCTAAGGTTTGAACTAACTACTAGAGTTTGTAAGAAATCATAGTTTGCACATACAATCAGAGTATAATTTAAACTGGGAATGATTTAAGGTGTGGATAATTGTTGATCCAAAACCTAAAAAGGGAAGTCTGAGTACCCTTGGAAATTAGATTAAACAAGGATTATCCTTAACTATTCATGTTGACAGTCACGACAAGCCTCATTGTGACTCGTAAGGTAACCTAATGAGTCATTGGTTGACTTGTAGCAACTGTTAACATGGGTTGGGTAAGGATGAAAGTCCTCTGGTCATACTACAACTCACTCTATGAGTTGTTATCTCACTCCACAACTTGTAGTCTAATTCATAGTGACTGGATAGATATTAATCATAAAAACTTAATTCTTTAGTCACCTAATGACTCACCCTATGAGTCATTGTATGACCAAATAACTCATTAGGAGGGACTCGTGGGGTCACCAATACCCCCAGCCTGCAGGTCATCACACCCTACGATTGTCAGAATGACTTGTAGCCTATGGAAATAAGTCGTAGCCTCACTTGTAGGGTGCCCAGATAGTATAAAATTATTTAATTTTTGATTGTTTTTTATTTCTCTTTTAGTGTTAACTAATAATGTTCTTCCACCAGGTACAGTGGCACCAAAGAACAACACCACCGAAGGAGCGAAGCATACTCCAAAGAAGTAAGCTCATCCCATCCACCAACTTAGGGATGAGCCCATTGCTAACGATTCCAGAGGTTCCATAAAGGAGTATCTTATCTTGGAAATAATAGAACCAAGGAGTAATTTACCTCATGGACTAAAGGCTAAGACTTGAATGAAGAGTACGAGCCAATCACCACCACACTTTCCTCCTTAGTATAAAGAGGGAGAGGACTTAGAGTCAGGCCTTGAGGGGGTGTAGAAACAGAGAAATATTCCTCCAAAAGAACTAACATAGTTATATTTGGCAGTATCTCCAAAAATGAAAGTTCTAAATTAGAGTCTAAAGATGCGGAGGGTAGTGAGGAGAAGGAATCGAGTGATAATGTGCCAATAAAAATTACTCCTCCACCATAGTTCCAACCTATGTTGCATATTTAGCTGTCCTCTATGCCTATTGTTAACCAGTAGGTGATCTGAGGTGGCTTTATACACCTCAATATTGTGATCCAAGCTTATTTAGCTTTGTTTTAAGGACTTCTTGTGTACTTAATATGTTGTTAATGGTATAAACAAGCATATAAGTTTGAAATTACTTGATAACAATGTTAATGTGTATTTTAAACAAGTTTAGATTCAAATTGGTCACTTAGAGTGTAAACGAGAAAACCAGTGTCACTAGCTTGAGCTAAGTGTTGTTCTAGTTGATCTTGATGGATTCAAATGTGAGTAATGAGTTCATAATGGTATGGTTGTATAATTATGTGTGTAACAAATTTTTATAGTGTTTAAGGTTCCATTGATTCAAGCCAAGAGACAAAACTAAGTTAAAGATCAAAAGAACAAAACTAGCATTCTTAGCTTAAGTTTCTAGTTCCGTCTTAAATGATGTGTTGTTTCGAGCAATAATTCATGGTTTTTGAGGATATAGGATGCTTTTTTAGTTGATTATGATGACATATTATGATAAAATGTTGTAAATCAAGTTTAAACAACACCACAAGGCTTGGAATGGATGGACAAAAGCTAGAGACAAGATTTGACATAAAACGGACACTTTGGAGGTCACTAGCACGTCGCGGAACTTATTCACCTATATGGGGCGCATGATACACCATGAGATATTTATAAGGGACCAAAAACATTTTGTCTAAATGATTATGTCACGTAACATACCCTAGGTACTGCAATAGAGGGTGCGACGTGAACCCTAGTCCAATTTCGGCAGATTTGACCTCCTATACATAGGATAATTAAACATGAGGCTATACACCTTGGACGACTTGTAAACTTTGAGGGAGGATTTATAACACTTAAAATAGGGTTTTTATTAATTTAATTTAGTTTGTTTATGGATTTTATCATGTACTCAACTATCTTTATTACGGTTATATCCATTAGCGGCTAAAAGCCTTTTTTCGAAGTTAAGGCCAAGAACATGATTACTCTTGTTGTGAATTGATTTGGTTTTGATTATTTATCATATTTGGTTGTTTATTTATCATTTTATTACTATTTTTAAGGATTATCAACCCTTATAATACATCCAATGTCATCTTGTAAGCCCGGAAAGAGGAACAAGAGGACAGAACGTGGTGTAAATAGAATAGGATTGTAACCTTCTATAGAATGAAGTTATAATTTTCACTTTGGATAGGAATATACCTAAGTGACCTATTTTTTTCTCTTATGGGATGAAATATGAATGCATTTAACTTAGTTCTCACATCCCCGCTCAACAATGTAGTTGTGGGTCAAAGTTAGATATGTGACTGAGGCCCATAGTCATAATATCAACCTCGTTAATCAATAACCAAGATAAGTAACACAACTAATGAAGTTTAATAACATAGTATGATTGTTCGTAGAGCCTTAACCCTGGATTTCTCCTTATTGATTGTCCAAGGCATTTAATTTACCGCATTACTTACTTTATTGATAGTTTGTAACTCCAAACACTTTAGGATATGTTTGCACTTGAGTAATCTCAATATTAAAGAATTCAATAGTTGCTTAACACTAGTCTCTAAGGGATATATACTTGGCTTTTATAATGTCACTTTACTATTTTGTGGGACCACGCACACTTGTGTGTGCACTTAGGCGCAACAAGTTCTTGGCGTCATTGTCGGGGAATGAACCCAGGTCACCCGTGTGACAGGATATAGTACTTACCACTATGAGAGAATCAAAAATATGGATGCGAGGTTTGGGGTGAAATTCATATCCTCAAGGTGGAGGAAAAAATAAATGTGGGACATGCCGTGACACTAAATTAGGCCTGCTTGGGAGGTAACCAAATCTAAGGTAGGGTTTAATTCCAATAATTTAGTTTTTATTTCATGTAGTTTTTGTTCTTATTGAGTCACGGGTTGATAGAAAGTCTGAGTATCGGAAACCTAAGCTAAAGATCATGGCGAAGACTGAGTTTGGGGTCCCCAGACCCTCTTGATGTATAAAAATCCTACTAGCTAGGCGTAGAGGCCTCAAGGAGTATTTTTATCTCTACTTTTGAGTACACTTTGGAGACAAAGTAGATTTTTAAGTGTGGGGTGGGGAAATTTTCATTATTTCAGGTGAAGTGATGTTGTAGGGTCTTGAGTCTTAGTTGTGTTTTTCTATTTTTTTTGGGTAAATTTGAAAAAGTTATAAAAAGATTCTCTTTTTAGCTTTTAGTTGTTTGGGTCAGTCTAGTAGGTGCACACTTCACCCACCCCATGGTTGTTCTTTTCGGTTCTTTTCCATAGGGTTGGCCCTTGAACCCAGTATCCTATTTATTTTTAGGAGTAAATTTTAGGTAAGTGGGATATTCTTCTTGGTGCTATATGTGATTGCATGATGCAAGTGTTTTGGTTGTAAAAGCATGTTGACTGTGTGAATGACTACTTTTGAGACTCATAGGCTCATGATTATGACTTTTGTACTTGTTGGATTAATGTTGAATTCATGTGATTTGTTTAAGAGTCTATAATGATCCTACTTGAGTTGTGCATGTGCCATATGTGATGTAAGGTTGTTATGTATTCCTTATTGCATATGATATCTATAACTTGCATGGTGTGAGGTGTAAAGTGAAATAAAGAGTGTGGGTTTATGATATGATATAGGCATTTCTTTGAGAGTCGTGTTTAATACCCTCATTTACCTACCCTTGTGCATAATCCTAAGTTAACCTCATTGAGCCTTTAGCTTATTTTCTTTGGTAGCCTCATATGTAGCTTGTATCTCTTTTTTGATTGACCTTAATTTGATCCAAAGATCCTAAGAGCTTTAGTGTAAAATTAAGTGGGTTAAGGAGTTTGAAAAATAAGAGGATAAAAGGTGAAAGTAAATCCCAAAAGTAATAGTTATTAGTGTGTACAGTTGATGTGTTATGGTTGGGAGTAAAAGAAAGTTGTGCTAAAGCTTGAATCATGAACTAATAGATACTACTCCCTTCCATATTGTATGTGAGTGAGCTTAATAAGATGGGGTAAAACAAAAGATGTGTATAGATAGAAGTGGTGAAAGTTGGTTGCTATATGGAGTTTCTATGATGAGCAGCTAAATTGCAAGGGACTATGTCCCTGTATATGCAAGGTACAATACAGCTGGCATGCACCTTCTGCACAGTTTTGTCATCTTGTGTAACAAACTTGTAGGTGCTATTTTGTATAGACTTGGACAGTTGGTCCAATGATATTCCATCCCTAATCATTACCCAGCTATAAAAGGAAAGAGATGCCTCTTCAATAATTATTTTTTGGCAATCCAAAAGAGTGAAAAGAGGCAGCAAAAACCCCATTTCAACACTACTCAAGTTCGTAGCTATTTATGTGAGCCTAAATAGAAATTGTTCTTAAGTGAGATTTGATTTATAAATGAACTACTCATGTTATAAGAGTAGTGTTTCATTTTAAGAGATCTACTTACGTAGAGTTATCTAGGATTGTAGCTGATTAGAGGTAATCAGTTAAGAGAGTCCTTGGTAGAGTTACCAAGATGAACTTATAGTAGAGTTGCTACAAGTGAAAGGATCCTAAAGGTAGGCTGAAATCTAGACTATAATCAGGAGGTTGATTATAGTGGATTTCTTTTGTGCTTGTGAAGGAAAGCCGTGGTTTTTCCCATCTTGGGTTTCCACATAAAAATTCTTGTGTTTTTAGTTTTTTTTCACTATCCCTTACTCCTTGGTTATTTTTGTGTATTTTGCCTGTGATTAATTTTGAGAACCTGGCCCCTCACTGTGTGGTGTAACCCCAGAGGGTTCCAATAATTGGAATCAAAGCTAGAACACTCTAAAAGGGTCATACTGTAATACCCCGTACTTTTTTCTAGCTTGAAATTGTACCAAGAATGTTAAAAGATTTCTTTGAAAGATGAATCCACTTTTGTACATGTGGAATTTTTAAGATTTTCACTTTTTATCAAGTGGGAAATTGAATAAGATTTCCAACAATACCAATTTTTTCCAAATCCGGTATCGGAGTAAAAAGTTATGGACATTTTACTCAGAGCTACCAGAATCGCCCAGGTGCGACGGCCAGGTTGACGGACCGTCAACCTAGTGACGAACCATCGCCTTGATCGTCGCAGCCAAGGCAGTGAGGCAACCTTCTGGATAAGGTGTGATGGACAGGTTGACGGACCATCGAACTTGCAACAGACCGTCGCCCAAGTCGTCGCTACTTAGGCAGTGAGTCCCTATCCTGGTCCACCTACGACGGTAGAAACGACGAACCGTCATCCAGTGATGGACTGTCGCATAAGCCGTTGCAGGTTCAATTCAGTTATTTTAAGTCATTTTTAAAGGGGCTTTTTTGTCTTTTACCACCCGTTTATATACCTAGCAATATCCGACCAAGGATCCTAAATTCATTATTAATCTACAACATTAAAATTAGGGCTTTCTCCCTAAGAGAAATCCTCAAGAACAAAATCCAAATATTCTTCAAGAACTAAGAGATTCAAATCCTTCAAGATCAAGAACTTCAAGAATCTCATTACCAGGTATGCATAGTGTTCATTCATGGACTCCTTTCGTCCATGAAGCCCAAGAATCTCCTTTTCAAAGTTCAAGTATATGAATCTGTATGAATTCCATGTTAGGTCTATTTTGTTTATGTTGATAATGACCAATTGAATTCTATTCCATGTTTTAAGTATAAAAGCTTAAGGGGAAACTTATTATTATAGGTGTAGCCTCATGTGAATCCGTGATTAAACCCTTAAATGGTGAAATTAGAGATAAACCATGATGTTTAATTGTTATATAATGTTATCTACATGTACTATGCCTACCATGTGTTTGATTTGATGCCTATATGAAGGAAAAGTACCCAACTAGTATGATATTATGAAATCCCCATCTATGTACAAGTTTATGCATATCACATGTTTGATGAAATGCTTCAATAAATGAATTATGGATTATGATGTTAATTATGTGTTCAAGAAAGTCATGCTTTGTCAGTTTCTTTCCAACGAGTCCTGGGGGTACTTGTACCCAAAAAATAATGTTGTGTGCCTAGATCCAGTGTCATGTTTTCACGATACTCTCAGTCAAGCCACGTTCAGTACAATTCAGTCAGTCATGTGACTCAGGAAATCTCAGTACTCTTAGTAAACTCATGAACTCAGTCAGTTATCAGATATCAATAGTATTCCGCCAGTCACAGAACTCAGTAAACCCAGTCGATGTAAAGTTCAGTTACTCATGTTCAGAGTCTAATCAGATGGGAGTAGGAATTAGTACGGAGCAAACCCGAGGATAGGGACACACACTATCAGATCAGGGTGTGATTCTTAGAAGTCATCCTTGCGTTCCAGAACTATGTAGCCAGCATAGGTTGAGACATCAACACTGTCCGATGAGGGTTGATGAGGTGGATAAACACTGTCAGATGAGGGTCCCACTATTCTCTTTTAGGGGACACTATCAGATGAAGGTCACCCACAGTTTGTCCTTACCGGTGGTGTGGTATTAACACCCTTCTATTTGAGGTTATAGATTGGACCCCAACTCAGCTATAATGAATTATTTAGGGCATGTGGGTTAGATAACTACTTCCCACATTTTCAGCTACAGAATTCAGGACTGTTAGATACAGTAAACTCAAAACAGTACGAAACTCATCTAGTTCCATCAGATTCAGGATTGTCAGATACAGTCGCTCATGTTATCAGTTATATCAGTCATCAGAACTCAGTATCAGTCATGATAGTTATCAGTAGATTCATGTTATCACGATCTCAGTCATAGTTACTATGTATTCATGCATGTATTCTCATGTTCATATTAGTCAGTTAGCCAATATTGTTCATGCATATGAACCCCATGCATTCAGCCTACCTCACATGCATACCAGTACATTCAAAGTACAGACGCATTTGCGCTATGTTGTCTCATACCATAGGTTCAGAGACACGAGCTCCAGAGCATCAGTAGATTCCAGATATCAGTCATGGATTAGCTTATGGTCCTTCGGGGTCATGAGCATCGTGTAGCATTCTGGGTGCCAGATTCGGGGCGTTACACGTACCTAGAGTGATTTGGTTAGCATGGTTGCTGCACCTAATGTAAAATAAGGGCAATCTACAACTATACCACAAAAATTCAATAGATAGTACTATGGGTAGTGGAAAACTAGGATGTTTGACTTCATCATGGCGGAAGATAGTGAACTAATGGACATAATCTTGGATGGTCCTCATGTTCCTGTAATTGAATTCAAAGGAGGACATGTTACAAAAATGGTCATCAAAAGAATGAGGGAGTTCAATGATGAAGATAGAAAGAAGATTGAAAAAAACTATAAAGCCAAGAAACTATTGGTTTGTGGCATAGGGCCTGATGAGTATAACAGGATTTCTGCATATGAAAATGCTAAAGAAATCTGGGACTACTTGAAAATTTCTCATGAGGGAACTACTATTGTGAAGGATTCAAAAGTTGACATGTTGACAACACAGTATGAAACCTTCACTGTGAAAGAAGGAGAGACAATATAAGAAATGCATACAAAATTCACTTCCATCACAAATAAGCTACACTGCTTAGGAGAAGTGATTCCATTGTATATACAAGTGAGGAAGACTCGTGGATGCCATAACTGAGGCAAAAAACTGAAGTCCCTCACTACGGTGAACTTATTGGGAACTTGAAAACTCATGAACTCAAGAAGCAGGAATGAGAAGAAAAGAGAGAAGTAAAAAAGGAAAAATCTTTGGCACTAAAAGCTTCAAGACCACATTCAAATAAAGAAGAAATTTATATTGCCTACTTGGAAAAAAGAATTGTTAGAGTCATGAGGAAAAGTGGCCAGTTCCTAAGAAGTGAAAGTAGCAGTAGAAAAGGAGTCACTATGGAGGTGTGTCACAAATGTGGAAGTCCTGGGCATTTCATCAAGGACTGTTCCATGTAAAAAGAGGATCATCAGGATTACCTCAAGGCAGCTGGTGACAAAAGAAAGATCAGGGACCAGCTCCCTAACAACTCAAGAAGAAAGGTTGAAGCTGATTATGCAGTAAAGCAAGCCCTAGCAGCATGGGGAGATTTCTCCAGTGAATCATAGGAGGATTAGATGTATGGAGATGTGTCTATCCTAGCTGTGGAAGATAGTCAAGTTATCAATGATTCCTTATTTTCTTTTATGGTAAACCTAGATAATAAAGAAGAAGATAAGGCAACACTCTCTAATATAAAAGAAAGTTTAGATAACTACTCTGCTAGAAAGGTAAGAAGGCTTGCAAGTGTGTTGATAGATTCTGTGCGTGAACTATCTGATGAAAAGAATGATTTAGAAGATAAGGTCGAGAATCAAGAGCTTGAGTTGATTGCATCAACTCTTAAGATATCTAAAACTGAAGAAATGTTCACTAAATTAAAATTTGAGTGTCTGAGTTGTAGGAGTCACCAAAATAAGGGAAGTAACCTAGATGACAAAGGAAAGAGAGAAGCTTCTTGGTTTCAAAATGATATTAAAGAAAGGTTGAAGTATTCTTAAGAACATCTTATGGAAGAACTACACAGGAATTAAGAGTTAGAGAGGGACCTAGTTCGCTTAAGAGAAGAGTTGAATAAATCACTTAAATGGACTGCCTTTTCATAGATCCTCTCTAATCTAACCAATCAAAATATCAATGATGGTAGAGGTTTGGGCTATTAATTAGAACTCTAACTTGTTGATTCTAAAAGAAAGGTTGCTCATTATGTTGGAAGCAAAGGGTACAAACTCCTGTGCACTTACTGTGGAAGAGATGGACATTTAAAAGAAAAATGCCAATCCTAGTATAAGGCTAAACTGAAGAATACTGAATACATTCAGTAGGAAAACGCACAGGGCTTCAAGTCTCTAAGAACGGTAAAGAGGAACTCATCACTGCCTAGATGGGCTAAGAAGAATTTGATCACACCATATCCTCCTACTGGGAACTCAAACTTAAGTGGGTTCCCAAATCTAACTTGTGATCATAACTCTAGGCATGGGAAGGGGATTGCAATCAGAAATAGTGCATTGATTGAAAGAGTTCAAAGCTCAATGATGAAAGCTATGAATGTGTTCTCTCTCTCAAGACACTTCAGGTGAAGGTGTCTTATTGTGAAAAGTGGATCTCAAGGACCTAGTCCTTGGTATATGTGAAACTTGTGTTCAAAATAAAGCCCTAGAATGACCCGTCTATTCAATTAATGAAAATTCTCTAGAGAATAAACTGAAAAAGAATTTTTCAGATTGATGAAAGGAGTGAATGTTGTTCCTAATTAGTTGGGAAAATTATTGATCCTTGGTGATGCTAAAAATAATGAGAAAGAGGATGAAAGATACAGATAAGTCCTGATTCTCAAGGACCCATTCCCTAGAAAATCTATCTCAAAAGGAGAAGCTTTAGTAGCTTAAAAAAATCAAGTCTGGGACCTGGTCCCCAGACATTCTTAGGGAACAAGTTCCAAAAAAGTGAGGAAGAATTAAAGCATAATGCTGACTTAACCTAATATGTGAATCAATGTCTCCTCATAATAATTGGCTATGATAATGAGGCAGGTATCCTTGATGAAATGGGTGCACATTAGTCTAACTCAGTACCATACTTTTCCAGGTATACACCCATAGGAACGTCTTTGAAAGTGGACAAATAGTACATTCACAAATATGAAGATTCACTCAAAAAGGAGAGAGGCCCAGTCTTATCTCTCAGGTTAGTATCATTGCAGTGTGATTTAATAATCATAAAATATTGTCTAAAAAGGCCATGTGTTTTTCCTTCTCTACATAACGGTAGTCAATTTTTATGGAAAACAAAGAGTCAATCTTATTAAAATCAGACATGTCATTCCAAAAGGAACATTCTTTTGATGACAACGGTCACCTTTTCAAATTGCCAAATCAGGCTATTTCTTATTCTTAGTTTTAGTTCATAACTCTTTGCCTCTTCTAAAACAAATGAGTCGGTCCCACTCTCTTTCACTCACAAAACCAAATGACTAACATTACTACTTCCTTAAAACCAGCTAAAAGCCCTATAGTAAATAAAGCTCTAGAAAACCAAATTGATTATACCTTCATCGAATACCTTGATCCTTCAGTAACTAAATCCATAGAAAACCTCACCTTAGTTCTTCTAAGTCAAAGTATGGTAACCTTGTTAAAATAAGGCAGAAACACATAGCTGTGAAAAGAAAGAAAGTCTCTGAGGAACCTAGTCCCAAGAAGAGAAAAGTTGTAATTAAAAGGAAATAGGCAAATAATGAGACCAAGGGAATAGATGAAGGTTATGAGTAGTTAAAAAGGAAATCAAATGTTGATGACTCAAAAGTTTCTCTTAGGAAGAACTTTTGATCGCAAGATATGTGAGAAGGAAGGGAAAACATGGAATGCCACATAGATATATCTTGCATAAGGTGTTTGAACATTATTGGTATGGATGGAACTAAGGAAAAACCTAGAATAGAAAGTAGATGTTCAGCCTGGCCACACTTGTAAAACACGAATACATAAAGGGAAAAGCTGGATTGAAGTCTCAAGTATCTGAGTTGCCAGTTGATTCAAGAGAAGTTGGGAATGGAAATAAGAGAGTTAAGGGAAAAGTTGGATATTAAAGATTCTGAATAAGTGCACCTAAAATTTCAAAATCAAAAGTTGTCTTCTAAGGGACCAGGTTCCACTGATGAACTTATAAATAAAAATGCTAAACTCTAGGAAAGAGTGGCAAAACTGAATGCTGAAGTGAAGGACATAACCAAACTATTGTTGGATAATTACATTACTGAAATACTAGAATGGAGATACTGACCAAGCCCTTTTATCCAACCCTTCCTCTATCTGAGCCATGATATCCTCATTTTCTCATCAATTTTGTATTAGTATCATATCCTTATTCTTATAATGGCTCTTAAAAACAATTATTTTTATGAGGATTATTTTAGCTTAATATATTGGTGCAGACTATTATGAGAGAATGAATCTTTAGTTTGTACATCTCATTTGTCTCCTTACTTTAAAGTTGTTCTACATATTAGTATTGCCACGGTGGCTATGAGTTAACTAATTTGTGTTTATATTTACTCTTGGTTTACTGTTAATCCTTTTCAATGATACCAAAAAGGGAATACTAAGTTCATGTAGTAGGGACCAGGCACCAGGTAAATTGAGATACAGATACAGACTTGAAAAGAGTAATACTAATGGAGGGAAGTGTGCAAATAACAAATGCAAAGGCATCAAATGAAATGAAGGTGCAAAATAACAGGGGGAAGTTTTTGTTGCATAATGACAATAAGGGACCAGATCACTCTGTTGTATGAAATATGAAGCATAATAATAGGGGGAACATTCATCCTCGGGTGGTAATCACTCTGATAAAATGTGATGAATATGCACTGATGATAAAGTTGTATGGTTTGGTTTGTCATTACCAAAAAGGGGGAAATTATTATATGGAGTTTTGATGATGAGCAGTTAAACTGAAAGGGACCAGGTCCCTGGATGTGCAAGGTAGAGTATAGCTGGCACGCATCTTCTGCACAGTTTTGTCATCTTGTGTAACAAACTTGTAGGTGTTATTTTGGACTAGCTTTAGTCCAATGATATTCCATCCCTAATCATCACCCAGCTATAAAATAAAAAAGATACCTCTTCAATAATTGTTTTTTATCTATCTAAAAAAGTGAAGAGAGGCAACAAAAAACCCATTTCAACATTACTCAAGTTCTTAGTTGTTTATGTGAGCTTAAATAGAAATTGTTCTTGAATGAGCTTTGATTTGTAATTTAACTACTCATGTTATAAGAGTAGTGTTTTCTTTTTAGAGAGCTTCTTAGTATAGTTATCAAAGCTTGTAGATGATTAGAGGTAATCAGTTGAGAAAGTCCTTGGTAGAGTTACCAAGATGAGCTTGTAGTAGAGTTTCTACAAGCGTAAGGTTCCTAGAGGTAGGCTAAAACCTAAAATATAATCAGGAGGTTGCTTATAGTAAATTTATTTGGTGTTTGTAAGGGAAAGTCGTGGTTTTTTCCATCCTGGGTATCCACGTAAAAATTCTTGTATTTTTACTCTTTCTACATTGTCCCTTACTCCTTGGTTATTTTTACGTATTTTGCCTGTGATTGATTTTGAGGGACCTGGTCCCTCACGTTGTGGTGACACCCCAAAGGGTTCTAACATTAGTTATTAGAGGTAAATTGGATGAAAAGTGTGATGTATTAAAGCGCTTAGGGAAGATAGTCACTAATCTTAGCAAAAATAGGTCCTACCCATCCCTTAGCTACATTACAACCCATAAAGACCTACTTGATCCTGAGATTTAACATTCTAATATTAGTAGAGGACTACACTAAGGGAAATCCAATGGTTCATCTTGTGTAACTTGTGAATTCTTTGTAGAGAGTGAGCGTAATTTGATTCATGTACCCATTTGGTAATAAATTATATCTATGTAAGTAATTATGGGTAACTCTCTTGTTGTAAAGGCACATGTTTGATGATATTTGAGTGACTTGTATGATGTCTTTGATAAAGAAATATGTATGAGTTTGCCAACTTGGTGAGTCAATCCTTGAGGCTAGGATGTTCTGGAGTAGTGTTCTTAAGCTTTCAATTGTGTGTATGACATGTGTAGTGTAAAACCTTGCATTCATTATAGTCATTGTAGTACTATATTGAGTGTATTTCTTGTAGTACAAGTGTGGAGTCTTCTCTAATTATGATTCTTAGTGTAAAGAGTTGTTGAGGATGAAAAAGGCTTTAAGTGTGGGGTTGTGATCTGAGGTGGATTTATGCACCTCAGTGTTGTGATCCAAGCTTTTTTAATGTGTTATTAATGATATAAATAAGCATCTAAGTTTTAAATTACTTGATTACAATGTTTAATGTGTATTTCAAATAAGTTTAGATTCAAATTTGTCACTTAGAGTGTAAACAAGAAAACTAGTGTTACTAGCTTGAGCTAAGTATTGTTCTAGTTGATCTCGATGGATTTTGATGTGCGTAATGAGTTATTAATGGTATGTTTGTGTAATTATTAGTTGAAAAACTTGATTATAGTGTTTTAAGGTTCCATTTAATCAAGCCAAGATTCAAAACTAAGTTAAAGATCAAAAGGATAAAACTAGCATTCTTAGCTTAAGGAAGTTCACCATCTTGGATGATGTGTTGCTTTGAACTCTAATTAGTGATGTTTGATGATAAATGATGCTTGTTTAATATATTATTATTCTATATATATGATACACAATCTATAAATTAGGTGCAAACAACACCCTAAGGCTTGGAATGGATGAGCGAAAGCAAGAGACAACATTTGATGTAAAACGGACACTTTGGAAGTCACTAGCACATTGCAGAGCTTAGTAACCTCTATGGGGCATGTGTAACACATTGAGAGATTTCTAAGAGACCAAAAACAATGTTTATCTATGATTATAGCATGTTGCACACTCTAGGTACTGCAATAGAAGGCGCGACGTGAACCCTCATCCAATTTTGGCAGATCTGACCTCTTATAAATAGGACACTTAAACATGAGGATATACACCTTAGACGACTTGTAAACTTTTAGGGAGGCTTTATAACACTTAAAATAGGTTTTTCTTCATTTTATTTATTTTGTTTAAGGATTTAATCATGTATTCATCTATTGTGATTACGGTTATGTCCATGAGTGGTAAAAGCCCTTTTCTGGGGTTAAGGCCAAGAACATGATTACTCTTGTTGTGAATTTATTTTATTTTGATTATTTATCTTATTGGGTTGTTTATATATCCTTTTTATTACTATTTTAAGGATTCGCAACCCTTAGAATATATCCATTGTCATCTTGTAATCTCGGAAGAAGGAACAAGAGGATAGAACGTGGGGTAAATAGAATAGGATTGTAACCTTCTATAGAATGAAGTTATAATTTGCACTTAGTAGAGGAATATACCTAATTTACATATTTTTTTTACTTACGGGATGAAATATGAAGGCATTTAACTTAGTTCTCACATCCCCTCTCAACAAAGTAGTTGTGGGTCTAAGTTAGTGAAACACCCTAGGTTTTGGCCCTTGGTAATTTCCTGAGCTTTGAGCTCACTGTCCTATTGATGAATTAACCATACGGGTCATACGGTGAGGGTACGAGTCAGGTGACCCAAATTGTGAGGTATCCAGTAGATGGTGGTTGGTGTTTTATTATGGTAACGACTTGGTGGTACGAGTCAAGAAGGGCCGTGATGATTCATTGGGACCATCAATAATCAAATCAATAACATAGTGGCTTGGCTTGGCTCTGAGTACGAGTGGCTCACTAAGAGCCATAAGGATAGGTTACGAATGGTAGGGTTGAGTCATATGTTATCCAGTGTCTAATCCATTTTGTTATGTCTTGCATATGACTAGACTATATGAGTCGTATGGTCAGGTCATGATTGGGGATCATGGAGTCGTATGGAGGATAGTGTATGGGGAGTCGTATGTTTCCAGTGTCTAATCCATTGGGTTATATCTTGCATATGACTAGACTATATGATTCGTATGGTCAGGTCATGATTGGGATCATGGATTCGTATGGAGGACAGTGTATGGGGGTCCAACTCACTGTCTTGGTGATGACTCAAGGGTACGAGTCGTATGTTGTTGTCACAAGTCAAAGGGTCGACTGGTAACCACCTGCAGTTTTTTTACAGCTTTGAGCTAGGGCACTTTGGACATTTCTCACTTAAAACTCTTAAGACCCCACATCCCTATAATATTTTTTGGTCATTCATTCCATTTACAAGATTAAACATCCTCTTTACTCTCTCAAAATCCTCTTAAGCAAAATTGGCTAGGGTTTCTCCAAAGTGGTCATCTAAGGGATTAAGAATCAATTTCTCTCCATGACTCTTTGTAATTTGGGCAAGTAACTCTTACCTCATTGTTAGTTTACTAAAAGCATATATTTTAAGTATTGTTCATGGATTATTAATGGTGATTTTGAAACCAAGGTTGAGTGGTTTGAATACATACCATTAAATATCATTTTCTATTGTTTAAGTTATGATTATGCATGTTTTTAATTATGGTTTTGCACATTTGGGTGTATGGTAATGATGATTTAATTGAGGGGTCATGGTTGAACCCCAAATTTGATGATTTTGGCTTTAATAATGGCATGCCCTTAACCCGTTTGTGAAATTGCCTATGAATATGATTTTGTCACATAGTTTAACTATTCTTTAAATACTTCCATTACATAAATGGTAATGGATCTTGAATGGGTTTGGTTTGATTTCAAATGGTTTTGGGAAGGCCTTGGTGGCCATAGTCTTGATTTAAGTAGAAATAGTGGAGTCTAATTTTGGTTCAATGGTTCTATATGGCATAAGGGAATAGACTTGCAAGCTCTAAGTATGGTATGACGATACCAACGGTTAATGCCTAATTAAAAGACTCCTTGGAAAATGGTTGGCAATGTGTAAATGGTTTTTATATGGAGGTTGTGTGGCAAAGCCATAGAAGGTGGAAGTCTCAGAAAGGACCAACACTAGAAACTCATGTTTGCTGATGTGAGGTTTGGTATTTATGACTTGTGTGCATGGTTCACACTATTGATATATATTTGTATTATGGATTAACGTGGGGTCAGGGCATTCCCTGGTCTTTCTTGATACCTCTGATTTATGCGGCTAACACGTATCAAGGCCCTTTCAGCAAGGGAAGCTGAACCCATATAGCTCGTGGGTGGAGGTTTAGAACGACAAAGCAACACAACCTAGTTTAAGGTTTTAAATTACATGCTAAACCTTGTTTTCTATCCCAACACGATATATATATATATATATATTTGACTGCATATGATTATTTGATTTGGTTTTAAATAATGCCATTATTTACCTTTATCCCTAGGGTTACATTCTAGCACTCACTCCACTAATCGTCTCCGGGCGTTGTATCCCCACATAATACAGGAACCAGCCAGACTATTATTCCTCCTTCTCGATGACTTAGATTTAGGGATATCTTTAAGTCAGATTGAAATGGTGAGCTTTCATACTCCAGAAAAGTCCATTTCATGCTATGTACTTCTTTTTATTACTTTTATTGCTTGGTTTATATTTTGGATATGGTCGGGGGTATGTCCCGATTGATTATTCTTTTATTCTGGTTAGAGGCTTTGTCGAACTACTATGGGCATGGGTGGTGTCGGTATTAGTGTTAGCATTGGTATTGGTATTGGAATTAGGATTGGTATTGGTTGGGCACTTGGTTGTGACTGTTTGGTTATGGTTATAGACTTCATCTAATGTCTTTAAATTATTATTATTATATATTATTATTTGTTTAGAATTCATATGACACATAGGATGTAGGGTGCTTAATGGTGGGGTATTGGGGGTGGTCTCTGATCTTGGTTGGACCTGAGATACCCGACATGACTAGGCCCTGGTTTGGGTCATGTCAAATTGGTATCAGCGCCCTAGGTTCATGGTCAATTGGGAGTCCATAAAGTCGTGTCAAGTAGAGTCTCTTTTGAGGATATGTAGCATGCCACACTTATAAGGGAGAGTCTACAAGGCATTTAGGAATGTTTCTCTTTCTTATGTTCTATTTCTGGGCTATAGAGCCTAAGGTCCTGAAATCTTCTCTAATTCCCTCTTGTTCACTTTTTAGATCATGCCTCCCAGATAATCTGAAGCTCACAAAAACCCCTTTATCCTACCTAAGGACAACGTTGATGGGACACATCCTGCTTATAGGGTCCAAACCCGGTCTAGGGGTCCAGTTCCTGATTTCCCTCCTGGAGTTCCATTGATCCCCTCCAGTCTTTCTCGAGCTCCTTGGGCTGATATGATGAATGTTGAGTTTCTCCAGTCTATACATATGTTGGTTCAGTTGGTAGCTGCTCAATATGAACATTGTGCTTCTGTTACACTATCTTCTGAGGCCATAAGGGTTGTCCAATTCATGAGGTTGAATCCTCCAACCTTTACTGGAGTTCAGGTCAAGGAGGATCCTCAAAGTTTCCTAGATGAGATGGAAAAGATCTTCCGTGTTATCCATGCCACTAATGTGGAGTTTGTCGCCTACCAATTGAAAGATGTGGCTTACCATTAGTACAAGGAATGGGACCAGTCAAGGGATGACAATGCTGAGTCAGCTCTATGAGATAATTTTTCTAATTTTTTCCTTAACCGTTCCTTTCTTCGAGATCTGAGGGAAGTGAAGGAGGAAGAGTTTATTAATCTGAAGCAAGGCAAGATGTCAGTTAAGGAGTATGCCTTAAAGTTTCACTAGTTATCTTGGTATGCTCCGGAGTTGGTTTCTAGCATAAGGGTTACAATGAGGAAGTTCGCTTTCGAGTTGTCCCGAGATGTGATTTTGGAAAGTGAGGCTCCTTTATTGAACAATGACATGGACATCTCTAGGTTGGTTGTGTACATACAGAAGGTTGACGAAGAGAATAAGAAGCAGACAGATATAGGGGAAAGGCAGAGCAAGAAGTTTGGATTTTCTAAGCTGGGTGATGACCAGTAGTAAAGTGGCAGGGATGGTGAAAAGTGGCCCAAAAAGAAGTGAGGAAATTTGGGGTTTTACTCGACGGCTAGTGCTCCCTACCCAAAGCCACCATGTGACAGGCATTTTTATGGTGGTGATAATTATAGGGCACAGAGTGCCCAATCTTGGGCTAGTAGGGCCCAATCAGCTCTATCCTATCCTCCCTATAGATTTTTTGGTCGATTGCATCGAGCATACTGTGATGAATAAAAGTACAAGTTCTTTAACTGTGGTCAGCTAGGGCACATAATTAGAAACTCTCTTATTGGTAAGGTTGCTTCTGGGGCAAAAAAGGTTCATGTTACCTCTTCTTCAGCACCGGCACCAAAGGGTACAGCATCTAGCTCCAGCACTGGTCGAAACTGACTCTATGCTCTCACTACTCATCAGGAGTCCAAGGCATCACCTGATGTCATTACTGGTATGTTGAAACTATTTTTCCGTGATGTGTACTATTTGCTTGATCTAGGATCCACTCTCTCTTATGTGACCTTATTTGTGGTTGTGCAGTTTGGTTTCGGTCCCAATTATATTTCAAACCCTTTTATTATTTCTACACTGGTGGGTGACTCTGTGGTGGCTAAAAGAGTCTATAGGGGTTGTGTGGTATCTGTGGGTGGTCGAGAGACCTTGGTATATCTATTTAAACTGGACATGGAGGACTTTGATATTATATTGGGGATGAATCGGTCGCACTCGTGCTACACATCTTAAGACTGTCGAACCCATAGTTTGTCTTTAAATTCCCTAATGAGCTGGTTATTGAATGAGAGGGTGAGATTCTAGCTCCTAAGGAAAGGTGCATATCATATCTTAGAGCTCGGAGATTAATCTCCAAGAGGTGTCTCTATCATTTGGTCCGGGTTAAAGATTCTAACTCGGAGGGTCCTTCTTTACATTTCGTCCTGGTGGTGAATAAATTTCTTGAGGTCTTCCCTGATGACCTTCCTAGTGTTCCTCCCGATAGAAAGATTAATTTTGGGATAAATATTTTTTTGGACACTCGTCCTATTTCTATTCCCTTGTATAGAATGGCTCTAGCTGAGCTAAAGGAGCTTAAGGAGCAACTAAAGGATTTTTTAGACAAGGGTTTCATCCATCCTAGTGTGTCTCCGTGGGGTGCACCAGTGTTATTCGTGTGTAAGAAGAATGGTTCTCTTCGGATGTGTATTGATTACCAATAATTAAATTAGGTAACGGTAAAGAATAAATACCCTCTTCCAAGGATAAATGATTTGTTTGAGCAGTTTTAGGGTGCTAAGTTTTTATCCAAGATTGATCTTCGGTCGAGGTATCATCATCTAAAGATTAGGGAAGTGGATATCCCTAAAACGGCTTTCCGTACCCTATATGGGCATTTTGAGTTCTTAGTCATATCTTTTGGGTTGACTAATGCCCCAGCGATATTCATGGACTTGATGAATAGAGTCTTCCATCAGTTTTTGGATTTGTTCGTAATCATATTCATAGATGATATTCTGGTGTACTCTAAGAGTGAGGTGGATCATGCCGATCACCTCTGCATTATGTTACAGACCCTGAATGATCCGCAATTGTATGCTAAATTCTTAAAATATGAATTCTGGTTGAACGTTATCACTTTTCTGGGTCATGTCATTCTTAGTGAAGGGATCATAGTGGATCCATAGAAAGTTAAAGTGGTTAAGAGGTGGCCTAGACCTATGAATCCAATCGACAGTTGGAGTTTCTTGGGTTTACCCAGTTATTACAAAAGGTTTGTGAAAAGTTTCTCTTCTATAGCTGCCTCGTTGACTAAGCTGACCCAAAGGAAGGTAAAGTTCTTATGGTCTGATGTGTGTGAGGGTAGTTTTGAGAAGCTGAGGGATAAGTTGACTTCGGCTCTAGTCTTGACTTTGCCTAAAGGTACTGATGGGTTTGTGGTCTATTGTGATGCATCCCGTGAGGGGCTTAGTTGCGTCCTGATGCAGCATGCCAAAGTGATAGCTTATGCCTCCAGACAATTGAAGGTGCATGAAAAGAATTATCCGACTCATAACTTGGAATCATTGGTTATGGTATTCGCGTTAAAAATCTGGCGTCACTATTTGTATAGAGTGCATGTGGATATCTTTTCTGATCATAAGAACCTGCAATATGTGTTTACTCAAAAAGAGCTGAACCTCAGGCAAAGAAGATGGCTTGAGCTGCTAAAGGATTATGACATCAGTCTTCACTACCATCCAGGTAAAGCTAACATGGTTGTTGATTCTCTTAGAAAGTTATCCATGGAGATCCTAGCTCATATGGATGAAGGGAAGCGGGAGTTGGTAAGAGATATTCACCATTTGGCTAACCATAGATTTCATCTCTTGGACTCTAAGGATGGTGGTTTGTTTGTGTAGAAGGTGGCGCAGTAGTCTCTTGGTGTAGAAATAAATGAGAAGTAGGTATTGGATCCTGTCTTTATAAGGATCAAAGGTGATGTAGGTGGGCAGAAAGTGATGGCCTTCAAGATTAGTGGTGATGGTACCTTGCGATACCAAGGAAGATTATGTGTTCTCGATATAGATGGGTTATGTGAGAGGATCTTGGCTGAGGCGCATGAGTTATGTTACGCTATTCATCCTGGTTTAACAAAAAAATATCATAACCTTAAGGAGATGCATTGGTGGAATAATATGAAGTAGGATATGGCTAGTTTTGTAGCTAAGTGCATGGTGTGTCAGCAAGTAAAAGTTAAGCACTTGAGGCCCAGAGGATTGTATTAAGAAATTGAGTTGTCTGTGTGGAAGTGAGAGGTGATCAATATGGATTTTGTTATCGGTCTTTCTAGATCTCGGGACCAATTTGATTCAATTTGGGTCATCATGGATAGGATGACAAAGTCTGCTTATTTCTTACTAGTAAGGACCAGTTTTTTGGCAGAGGATTATGCGAGGTTGTACCTCTGAGAGATTCTGAAGTTGCATGGGGTGCCTGTTTCTATCATCTCATATTGTGGTACATAGTTTTCATTGCACTTTTGGTGATCGTTTCAGAAATATTTAGGATCCATGGTGAGTCTTAGTACTTCTTTCCACCTGCAGTCAGATGGGAAAGCAGAAAGAACTATTCTGACATTGGAAGATATGTTTCAAGCTTGCGTGATTGACTATGGTGATAGTTGAGTTGATCATTTACCTCTTATAGAGTTTGCGTACAATAACATCTTCCACTCTAGCATTCGGATGGCTCCGATTGAGGCCATGTATGGTAGAACGTGTAGGTCTCCTATTGGGTGGTTCGAGGTTGGTGAGGCTGAGATGTTTGTTCCGTATTTTGTTCACCAAGCCATGGAAAAGGTGAAGGTGATTTGAGATAGGATTAAATATTCCCAAAATGGCTAAAAGTACTATTCAGGTGTGAGGCATAGGAAGTTAAAGTTTAAGGTTGGGGATAGGGTATTCTTGAAGGTGTCTCTCATGAAGGAAGTAATGCGGTTTGGGAAGAAGAAGAAGCTTACTCCCCGGTGTGTTGGTCTGCACTTGGTTTTGAGAAGGGTTGGCAATATTGCATATAAGTTGGAGTTGCCTTCTAGTTTGAGCTATATTCACCTGGTGTTCCATGTCTCGATGTTGAGGAAGTGTGCGGGTGATTCATCCCAAATTATGCCTATAGTATATTGGTATTTCGAATTCCTTGTCTTATGAGGAGGTCTCAACTGAAATCTTGGATCGGTAAGTTCATCGGTTACAGACGAAGGATATAGCTTCGGTAAAGGTTCTATGGAGGAACCAAAAAGTTGAAGAGTCTACTTGGGAATCTGAAGAGGACATGAAGTCCAAGTATCCGTTCTTTTTTGTTGCTCCGAAAGAGCGTGCATAAGGTATGTGTTATTACTAACATCTTTATTTTCTAACTTAGTTAAATGTAAGAGTAGAGGCGTTTGGGGTTTGATCGTGCTAGTCAATACCTCGTTCCATCATTCGGGGATAAATGATCCAAGGGGGAGAATTAAAACACTTTGGGTATTTGGCCTTAGAAATTTCCTAAGCTTTGAGCTCACTGTCTTGTTGACGACTTAACCATACGAGTCGTATGGTGTGGGTACGGGTTATATAACCCAAATCATGAGGTTTCTAGTGGATGGTGGTTGGGGTTCTGATATGGTAATGACTTGGTGGTACAAGTCGTGAGGTGTAGTGACGAGTTGTTGGGACGATCCTTTATCAAATTCGTAACTTAGTGGCTCACTAAGAATCGTGAGGATAGGTTTACGAGTGGTAGGATTGAGTCGTATGTTGTCCAGTGTCTAATCCCTTGGGTTCTGTCTTGCATAAGACTAGACTATACGAGTCATATGGTTTGGTCACGATTGGGGATCATGGAGTCGTATGGTGGACAGTGCATGGGGTCCAACTCACTTCTTGGTGACGACTCAAGGGTACGAGTTGTATGTTTTTATCACGAGTCAAGGGGTCGACTCGTAACCACCTGCAGGTTTTTTAAAGCTTTAAGTTGGGGGTACTTTGGATATTTCTCACTTTGTAACGTCCCGAATCTGGTACCCGGAATGCTACCCTGTGCTCATGACCTCGAAGGACCATAAGCTAACCCATGACTGATATCTGTACCTGAATATTGCATAATATACTGTATAAATACGGAAATAAAGGTTGTAAGGCCATAAGGTTCAAAACTGCTAAAATAATCTCTGAATGATATGGTATCACAATACCAAAACAAAACCTGAAATAAATTGTCTGAACATGATAGTCTGAAAAGCCTCTAAACTGTCTGAATAAGGAGTTGATGGGATATGTCCCCAACTAACTCCAACTACTGAAATAAATTAATTAATGAGATAATAAAGTAATGGTCATGTCCTTGAAGGATGAGGACTCACTGCTAACTCTGACTGCTGAGATTGGAATACTACTGATGCTCTGGAGATCATGCTTCTGAACCTATGGTATAAAACACCATAGCGCTAATGCGTCTGTACGTTTGAATGTATTGGTATGCATGTGAGGTAGGCTGAATGCAAAAGGTTCACAAGCATGAACTATACTAACTGACTGGATAACATGAGCAAGAGAATACATGCATGAATACATAATAATTGTAACTTAGTTCATGATAACATGAATACTGAGTCTGAGTACTAATAACATGAGATACTGATAGCTGTATAACTGAAATAACTGATATTGAGTGACTGTATCTGACAGTCTAGGTTCTGAGGGAACTAGCTGAGTTCCGTACTGTTCTGAGTTGACTGTATCTGATAGTCCTAAAATTTGAAGAACTATCTGAGTTCTTTTACTGAGACTGAATGACTGTATCTGACAGTCCTGATTCTGTAACTGAAACTATGGGAAGTAGTCATCTAACCGACATGCCTCAAATAATGCATCATAGCTGAGTTGGGGTCTAATCTGTAACCCCAATTGGAAGGGTGTCAATATCACGCCACCAGTAAGAACAAGTTGTGGGTAACCCTCATCTGACAGTGTCCCCAAAAGAGAATGGTGGGGCCCTCATCTGACTGTGCTTATCCATCTCATCAACCCTCATCTGACAGTGTTGATGTCTCAACCTATGCTGGTTACATAGTTCTGGAATGCAAGGATGACTTCTAAGAATCACACCCTCATTTGACAGTGTGTGTTCCCATCCTTGAGTTCACTCAGTGCTAATTTCTACTCTCATCTGAATAGACACTGAACATGGATTACTGAACTGAACTGGACTGAATTAACTGAGCTCCATTAACTGACAGAATACTACTGAGATTACTGAATTTCTGAGATTTCTGAGATTACTGAGTTTACTGAGTTTTCCTGAGTCACTGACTAACTAAATTTCTATGAACATGGCTCGACTGAGAGTATCTTGAAAACATGACACATGCTCTAGGCACACAGCTAATTGTCGGGTACAAGTACCCCCAGGATTCGATAGCATAAAAGTGACAAAGTATGACTTTCTTGAATACATGACCAACATCACAATCCATAATACAATAAGTTGGAGATTTCATGAAGTAGAAGTTCTAAAGCACCACAAGGGCTACACATGTACCCATAATTCACTGACTAAGACATTTCATCAAACATTTGACATCCATAAACTTGTAGATGATTGGGGATTTCATATTATCATACTAGTATGGCACTTTTCCTTCACATAGGCATTTAATAGAACACATGGGGAGTATGCTTTGGTTAAAAAATTATCAACACATCTAATAATCATGGATACATCAATCAACGTATAAATTTAAGGGTTTATCATGATTATTACGAAAATCAACACATACTAGGGGTCAATCATTGAATATGGAATTTAAAACATGAATCAAAACCCCACAATATTATGAACATGAATTTCAATTCAATTTAAATCATGAACATTCATACATACACAAATCTTGGATTTTGAAAAGAGATTCTTGAGTTTCATGGGTGAAAGGGACCCATGAATCAACACATGACATACCTGGGTTGTGAGTTTCTTGAAATTTTTGGACTTGAAGAACTTGGAATCTCTTAGTTTCTTGAAGAATGATTTGGATCTTATTCTTGGGGATTATCTTTGAGAGAAAACCCTAATTTGATATTATAGATGAATAGAGAACTTATGAGCCTTGGTCTGATATAATTAGGGTTAAACCGGGTGGAAAAAACCCAAATACCCTTTTAAAAATGACTTTAAAATAACTGAATAAACTATGCAATGGTGGGTGCGATGGTCCGTCGTTGGATCAACGGTTCGTCGGTCCTGACCATTGCACCTAGGCAGAATAGGGGTTCACTATCTCTACTACGATGTCTTGGGAAACGGTCTGTCAGCCTAAGCCATCGCCCTTAGGAAGAAGGTGGTCTCACCTCCTCCGTTGTGATAGTTTAGGAGACGGTCCGTCGCTAGCTCAATGGTCCATTGGCCCTTATCATTCCACCTGGGCAGTTTTAACTGCTTTCTGTAAAACAGCCATAACTTTCTACCTCGATACCAGATTTGGACGAAATTGGTATCGTTGTAAAATCTAATTTAATTCCCACATGAAAAAAAAGTGAAAATCTTAAAAATTCCACATATATAAAAGTGTATTTATCTTTGAAAGTAAGTTTTTAACATACTCGGGATAATTTCAATCTAGGTAGAAGTACGGGGTATTACACACTTAAAACCCTTAAGACCCCACTTCCTTATAACACTTTTTGGTCATTCATCCCACATTTTACAAGATTAAACATCCTTTTTACTCTCTCAAAATCCTCTCAAGAAAAATGGGCTAGAGTTTCTCCAAAGTGGTCATCTAAGGGCTTAAGTATCAATTTCTCTTCGTGAATCTTTGTAATTCAGGCATGTTACTCTTCCCTTATGGTTAGTTTACTAAAATCATATGTTTTAAACTTTGTTCATGGATCATTAATGTTTGTTTTGAAACCAAGGTTGAAGGGTTTGAATGCTTATCATTGAATATCTTTTTCTATGGTTAAAGTTGTAATTATGCATAATTTTAATTATGGTTTTGCACATATGGGTGTATGGGAGTGATGATTTAATTAAGGGGTTATGGTTGAATCCCAAATTTGATGATTTTGCCTTTGATAATGGCATGCCTTCAATGCGTTTATGAAATTGCCTATGTATATGATTTTGTCACATAGTTTGACTATTCTTGGAATCTTTGCATTACATAAATGGTAATGGAATATGAATTAGTTTGGTTTGATTTCAAATGGTTTTGGGAAGGCCTTGGTTTCCATAATCTTAATTTAATTGGAAATGGTGGAGTTTAATTTTGGTTTAATGATTCTATATGGCATAAGGGAATAGACTTGCAAGCTCTAATTTTGGTATGGTGATATCAACGGTTAATTCCTAGTTAAAAGACTCCTTGGAAAATGGTTAGGAATGTGTAAATGGATTTAATATGGGCTTAAAGTGATAACGCTCAATCTACAGCTCTCGTAGGAGTGTAAAGCGGTCGTTAGCAAATATAGAACCCAACTGAGTTGGGTATCGATCCCACAGGGAATAGCTTGGTCAACAAGTAAGTAAAGATTACTAGACTTTTAGTGCAAGTCTCGTAAAAAAAGGGGGGAGTCTTGTCGTGCAAGTAATGTAACCAAAATAAGATCTAAAAACGGCAATAGCAAAGTAAAAAGAGAAAGAATGTTTTGGTGAGATGTAAACAAGGAGAATTGAGAAGTTGGGGTTATGTCCACCTTCTGAGGTATACGTCTCTATTGGCTATGAGTGTGTAGAATTCTGACATGCAATTGCTTATAGAGGATTGTAGTCGATGGTAAATCCAAGCGTCTCTCGACCTAAACAAGGACTATTTCACTTTAACTCTCTCGAGCTTAAAGCGTATCTAACGGTACGAATTCTCCAAGAGGTTAGTCCAGTTACGGCACTAGCGTTTTAATAGGAAAGGGTGTCCTACTACCTTGACATTATCTCTTTTCCAGACAAATAACTTTTCTCTCGAACAAGTTAAATGTTAGACTGGCGTATTCTTGCGTTTGCAACCGCAAAGAATGTAGATTAAGATGAAGAGAATAATGATATAAGCAATATACGTGCCTCGAACTCACAAACTCACAGCAATAGATAGTATCTCATACGGCTTTCATAACCCCAACAGAGAAGTTTAGTTACCCATGAATGCGAAGGAAATCACGATTGACATTGTTGTTATACCACAAGATTGAGTAATTTCGTGTAGCTTAGGTGGTAGGCGTGAGGCGTGAATTCCTTAACAAAGTAACGATTCTCTTGTTGCTGAAATTAAGAATAGATGAATAGAAAAAACTAGAATAAATAGAAAGATTAGAAGAGTTGTAGAATTGTTTGTAGTGTAGAATAATAGAGGAGTAGAAGATGTGAGGGATGGAAGGAAGTATTGTGTTCTCCCTCCTTCCTCCCTCCTTGTTCTCTAAAATCTCTAGCATGATAGGGTATTTATAATACCCATATCCTAATCCTACTAAGCTAATGAAATAAATAACCAAATCCTACTAGACTAATGAAATCCTTAACCCAAATGTACTAGGTTAAGGTAACATTATCATAATCCACATAAAATAATGAAATACATAACCTAATTGTACTAGGTTAATGTATCATTGTCAAAATCCAGCTTTGTGTCTGTAAGTCCCCAAAGTCTTCAGAATTGCTGTTTTAGCCCGGGACAGATTTTCCATGCAGCAGTTTTGGTCCCCCAAAGTCTTCAGAAATGCTGTTTTAGCCCGGGACAGATTTTCCATGCAGCAGTTTTGGTCCTTAGGCGTGTAAACTCCCTTCCCTTCCTTCGTGAGCTTTCTTTAGCGTCAAGTAAGCCATAAAATGCTGAATTATGCATCATTTATACCTGAAACTTTACTAATCATGTTCGTTAGCTCATTTACAGGAAAAAGGACTAAAAGTGCATGAAATATATAATTTGTTCTCAAAACTAGGCTAAAATATGGGCAAAATATATTGATATAGGTGCGTAAATTCTCCTATCATCAACACCCCACACTTAGATCTTTGTTCGTCCTCGAACAAACTATCATGTCCTTCTAAACGTCAACTTAGGGTTTTACAGCAACAACATAAAATATTCGTCAAGACAAGCACAACAATTATCAACAAAGAGTATCTTTTCGATTATAAGTAGAAACAGTTTATCCTCAAGTATAGACTCGTGATGGTGATCAACTCGCATGCAAACGTTAAAGTGCATAGAATCATATACAACTATCCAAAACTCATCAACCATGTGTGTCTCACCATATAGTACCCATAATCACTCACAAATATAGCATATTTTTCAAACATGGGTATCAAAATGTCCTTGCTCTCACTCTCACAAATAATTCATATGTAGCGACTGATGACCATAGGCTTGCCCTTAATGTAATACTCTACTAAATGTTGGAATGTTAAGATTAGGATCAAGTAGGTCTTTTGATGGTTGTAATGTAGGCTAAGGGACGGGTAGGACTATTTTGGCCAGGAATAGTGACTAAGTTCCTAAGCGCTTTAATACATCACTTTGTATCATTGATACTTTTTTCTTTCAACCTTTCTTCTTTCTTTTTTCTACCACCCTTGTTCTCCTTTTTTTTCAATTTTAAGCACAACTCACTTTTCAGCTTTCTTTTCCTTTTTCTTTTCACAACATACCTCTTATGATAGCATTTTTTTTTCTTTTTCATAACACATTCAAGAACCATTCCAATTTATAGCATTATACTCACCCAATTTCCTTTTATGTTGTCACATGACTTTTTCACTTTAAAGCACTTAGGGATTTTGGATCAAATTACGGTCTTGAAAGAAATGGATTAAGCTTACATACAAGGTTGTCAAAGAAATAGGCTAAAGGCTCAAAAGGGTTTTAACTAGGATGATGTCCATGGGTAGGTAAAACTGAAGGTAAACAAATATAGGTTGCCAAAGAAATGCCTAAATCATATCCTAAACTTACACTCCTTATTTTCGCTTTGCATACATACCAGGCAAGTTCTAGCATCAGCCACACACATAGAATATACTATTATCTCACACACACAAGGCACATGGTCGACTTTATTGGAGGTAATATAGACTCTTGACCCAACAAGTGAAGGAATTGAACCACACAATATCACATAATGAGTCACAACTAGAGCCTAAACGTCTCAATAGTCACAATTGTAGCACATACTCTTGTTATAATCTCATGCTGCCTATCAAAATAATTTCATGCGAAGTTAGAAAAAATTTACTACTAAAAAAATGAAACAAAAACAAAGCAAACAAACATAGATGCGAGTAGAGAAGTATAGCATGCAATACCACCACCCCACACTTAGTCGGGACACTGTCCTCAGTGGAGAATAAATACGAAGAACCTGGTCAGTCGGACTCGTCCTCAATGTCGGGGGTCATACCCTTTGCATCGGAATCATCATCAGAGTCGTCATCCTCAGAAGTTCCTCATAAGTATCCCACTTAATTCCAAGCGTGAGTCAAGGTATTTGCAGCGAGGAGGGTTCTCCTTGCTCTTTTCGGCCTCTTTTCTTGCCTTTTCGTGAAGTGGTCTTGCTTTGGGTGCCATTGTACCTGAGACTTAAAAAAATGTTCATGTTAGCATCATCTCGATGGATACAATCTATAAACAAGCAGTAGTGGCACCACCCCACACTTAGTTTGTTGGTACAGACTAGTGAAGTGAAAGTGGTCGATTACTCAGACTTCATCGACATACGTTTTAGGGGCTATATTCCAACAAGAAATTCAGATATGTAACACTTCTTGCAATCTTTGCAATACTTTCATGTTAGGTATATCAAGACTTCTTCATAGGGATTACATCATGGTATAGTTTCTATCAATAATCACAATCTCCTATGTCGGTAGGCAACTATAAGTCTTATTCTGATGAGCGAGACATCCCAACATGTAAGTATTCAAGTGACAAGAGCATGCAATGTTCATGACTATAGCAATTCCGCAAGTAGTATAACAATGCATCAAAATCAATTTCTAGTTGGAAACAAGTTAAGAGTATCCTAACGTTCATGTTTACTCACTTGGTTTTGTATCAACAATTCAAACACGTTCACATCACCAATACTTTTTCAAGATTTAGCAATTCATAATAGGTGTAGTAAAGTAGTACTTACAAAATATAAATGAAGAATAAAGTAGTACTTACTTGGTTGAAGCCTTTGGATGATGTTCTTGTGACGAAAAAGAGCAAAAGGAAACTTTTTGATAGTTTTTGGAGACTATAGGTGGTGCATAAGCTAGGTTTCCAATGTGTTTTTGGTTCAAGACTAAGTCTCATATTTATAAGAAAAGGTTGGGTCGAGTTTTGGCCCATTAAAATCGGATTTGGAGACCAAAAGTGACCATAGGTGGTGCCTAATGCTTTGCCTAGTTGAGCAGAATGCCATAGCATATGCCAAGCATTTATTTAAGAATGCCATAGCATATGCCATGCATTTATTTAAGAATGCCATACACTATGCGGCGCATTGTCTATGGCATAATGGGACATATGCGGCGCATTGTCTATGGCATAATGAGACATATGCGCCGCATAGTCTATGGCATATGAGATACTGAGACCAAATGCCATAGCATAGGCGGCGCATAGTCAAAAGCATACCTAGGAATAGGCGGTGCATAGTGTATAACACACTAGATTACGAGACTTTAGGCTATAGGATAGGTTGTGCATCGTTCGTGGCCTAGTTTTACCAAGGCCTAGCCTTCCTCGAAGCCTATTTTGGCGTGAGAAAGGCTCAATCCATAGCCTTATGCATCACCCTTCCTAACTTACCAACTTTACCATACAATGCGTCCAAATTGTCAATTGAAATCAATCTCCTCGTTGACTACTTCTTGCACCTATATTCACTCAAACAAATGAAAACGATTAGTACGATGGGTTGCCTCCCACCAAGTGCCTTAGTTTTGGTCGTGGCACGACTCTTATTTTTGGATTTTTCATTTATCAAAATCAAAACAAGTACTAGAACGAAATGAAAAATGAAAAATGATAAACGATAAACGATGGGTTGCCTCCCATCTAGCGCTTGATTTATTGTCGCGGCACGACATAGTTACCTCGAGTACTCAGACTTCGTCGGGATAGATGGTGGATCGTTTTCTGAATGGATTCAGACGACAATGAGGCTTACTTGTAGGAGGGGTACCAATTATATCATCAATAGTCCAACCCATAGCTCTCATGTATCTCTTCAGAGTAGAGATGAGAACGTCTACGTGCTGTTTACTTAAATCATCCGCACTCACCGGAAGTATCTTTATACTTTCCAAGAACACATACCTTAGATAATTGGGGAGCTCTTTCGATTCTAGCATTGGTGGCTCTTCAAGGGAAGTCTTCGCTGTTGGTGACGGTTGATTCTTAAGATCATGGTCCGGTTGCTTAGGAGTATAGGAATAGGACTCTATTTCTGTTAGGTCACCCATAAGTTCTTCATATTCTTTAGCGTCCTCATGCTCAACCTTCAGCAGCGCAGCAGACAATGGCTCAACAGTAAGCTGTTTCTCTACAGATAATGCTTTCTTATCTTCACAATGAACATCATCTACAGAGAACACATCCATATCTTTTGGCTGCTTCATCGCTTTGCATATATCAAAGCGGACCACTTCGTCATTAATTCGAAACAAAAGCTCATTATCTTTCATGTCAATAAGCACACTTCCAGTTGCGAGGAAGGGGCGTCCCAAAATTATGGGAACTTCAGAATCCACCTCACAATCCAAAATCACAAAGTCTGCAGGAAAGATGAAGGAAGAAACCTTCACCAACACATCATTCAAGATACCCACAGGTCGTTTTACCGACCTATCAGCCATCACGAGCCTCATATTGGTTGGTGTCGGATCTCCTAGCCCCAACTTCTTGTAGATGGATAGTGGCATCAAATTGATGCTAGCACCCAGATCGCACAATGCCTTAGCAAAATTCATAGATCCAACCGTGCAAGGAATAGTGAAAGCTCCGGGGTCGGCCTTCTTCTGAACTATCGATTGAGTAGCAATTGCACTACAATGATGCACATCATCCTTCAGCTCATAACTTGCTTCCCTCTTCTTAGTCAAAAGATCTTTCATAAACTTCGCATACCCAGGCATTTGTTCAAGTGCCTCTACCAATGGAACATTAATGGTCAGCTGCTTCAACATAGTCATAAATTTGCTGAACTTAGTGTCATCCGCCACCTTCTTCAATCTTTGGGGAAAAGGTGGTGGTGGGTATGGAAGTGTTCTCTCCGTGGCTTTCTTCTCCTCTTGCTTCCGTTTTTCCATTTTTTCAGGCTGCACGTCACTGGGCGTGACATCCTTGACGTCAGGACTGGTTGTTGCGGCATCTTCTCCTTTTGCGTTATCATCCATGTCCGCTACTTCGTCAACCACTTACTTGCCTTTTTCTGAAGTTTCCAGCACCTTACCACTTCGGGTAGTGATGGCCATGCATGACCCATCATTCCTTGGGTTTTGCACAGTATCGCTAGGTAAATTTCCAGCCTTTCTTTGATTGAGTGCTGCTGAAAGTTGGCTCAGTTGCTGCTCTATTTGCTTGATTGAAGTGGAATGTGAATCAACTAATTGCTTCATAGAGGACAAATCATTTATTACCTCCGTTACTCCCGCGCTATTTGCTTCCACTCCTTTCAGTAATTTAGCCATCATGTCTTCCATACATCCAGAACTAGATGTGGTGGTGTCACGTCTTCCAGGGGGAACATACACACCACTATTGTCATTCTTGTTCTTCCAACTACCTTGGTCCTTGTTTCCAGATTTCTCATAGTAGTTCCGACCTTGGTTTCCTTGGGCATTCCCTCGGAAACCCCCCTGATTGTTCAAGTAGTTGGCCTCCTCTTCCGAATCAGATTCGTCTCTTCCTTTTAGCGCCATAACTTTCACTTTTTCAGTCTTCCCTGATAATAAATGCTTTGTAAGAAGATCCATTTGTGTTTTCATGTGCGTCATATCTTGATCACGTTCTTCTTGTCTACGCCTCTGCTCTGTGGTCATGCCAATAGATAAAGTGGAGCTTGCTACCTCAGAATCCCTGGTATGCCAAGCTCTACTTTGTTTCGTCATGCGATCTAACATATTGCTTGCTTGACCAAAGGTGAGGTCCATAAAAGATCCTCCAGCTGCGTTATCCACCACTGGTTTAGTTATTGAATTCAAGGCTCTGTATAGTATCTTCATTAGGTGAACATTAGTCATATGATGGTTTGGACACCTCGCTAGCTTTGTCTTGAACCTCTCCCATGTTTCATGAAGAGCTTCAGTGGGAAGCTGACGAAAGTTGCTGATTTCATCTCTCAATTGTGCTCTTTTGGATGGCGGAAAGAATCTTTCTAGGAAAGCGTCTCTCAATTGCCTCCAATTTGTAATAGAATCAGGAGTCAGCCCATTCAACCATAGTGTTGCCTCCCCAGACAGAGACAATGGAAATAAGCGTAACCGAATTGCATTCTGACCAACTCCAGGATTGTCAAAAGACTTGCATGTAGAAATAAAGTTGATGAGATGCATATTCGGATCATCGCCTGCTAGTCCACCAAATAATCCCTTGAGTTGCAATAACTGAATCATGGTGCTTGTGATGTTGAACTTGGCTCCGGGCGCTAATGGTGGAGGAATAATGGCTCCTGTGGCTCCGGCTCCATCAAGATCATCATCATCATCGTCGAAAGCTGGTTGCATGGGTTGGCGGTCATACCTAAACCGAGCTTGTCGATCTCTTCTCTGCATGGGTGCCGCCATCTCAGCAGTATGTCGTGGGTTTAGTAGCTCCTCATCGCCCAGGTCCTCCTCATCAAGATTTGTTGCACGCCCTGGGTTATCAATATTCTGCTGATGCGCTTGAGCATCCATCCTTTCAATTTCACGTTGTGCATCCATTGATGCACAGAACAAACCTGAATAAAACAAAAACAACAACTAAAAGTAAAAGTACGAGAATCTTTGACCAAAGGGTCTAGTAATTTTCACGAACTTGATTGACACTTGTATTCCCCGGCAACGGCGCCAATTTTTGATAACGCTCAATCTACAGCTCTCGTAGGAGTGTAAAGCGGTCGTTAGCAAATATAGAACCCAACTGGGTTGGGTATCGATCCCACAGGGAATAGCTTGGTCAACAAGTAAGTAAAGATTACTAGACTTTTAGTGCAAGTCTCGTAAAAAAGGGGGGGAGTCTTGTCGTGCAAGTAATGTAACCAAAATAAGATCTAAAAACGGCAATAGCAAAGTAAAAAGAGAAAGAATGTTTTGGTGAGATGTAAACAAGGAGAATTGAGAAGTTGGGGTTATGTCCACCTTCTGAGGTATACGTCTCTATTGGCTATGAGTGTGTAGAATTCTGACATGCAATTGCTTATAGAGGATTGTAGTCGATGGTAAATCCAAGCGTCTCTCGACCTAAACAAGGACTATTTCACTTTAACTCTCTCGAGCTTAAAGCGTATCTAACGGTATGAATTCTCCAAGAGGTTAGTCCAGTTACGGCACTAGCGTTTTAATAGGAAAGGGTGTCCTACTACCTTGACATTATCTCTTTTCCAGACAAATAACTTTTCTCTCGAACAAGTTAAATGTTAGACTGGCGTATTCTTGCGTTTGCAACCGCAAAGAATGTAGATTAAGATGAAGAGAATAATGATATAAGCAATATACGTGCCTCGAACTCACAAACTCACAGCAATAGATAGTATCTCATACGGCTTTCATAACCCCAACAGAGAAGTTTAGTTACCCATGAATGCGAAGGAAATCACGATTGACATTGTTGTTATACCACAAGATTGAGTAATTTCGTGTAGCTTAGGTGGTAGGCGTGAGGCGTGAATTCCTTAACAAAGTAACGATTCTCTTGTTGCGGAAATTAAGAATAGATGAATAGAAAAAACTAGAATAAATAGAAAGATTAGAAGAGTTGTAGAATTGTTTGTAGTGTAGAATAATAGAGGAGTAGAAGATGTGAGGGATGGAAGGAAGTATTGTGTTCTCCCTCCTTCCTCCCTCCTTGTTCTCTAAAATCTCTAGCATGATAGGGTATTTATAATACCCATATCCTAATCCTACTAAGCTAATGAAATAAATAACCAAATCCTACTAGACTAATGAAATCCTTAACCCAAATGTACTAGGTTAAGGTAACATTATCATAATCCACATAAAATAATGAAATACATAACCTAATTGTACTAGGTTAATGTATCATTGTCAAAATCCAGCTTTGTGTCTGTAAGTCCCCAAAGTCTTCAGAATTGTTGTTTTAGCCCGGGACAGATTTTCCATGCAGCAGTTTTGGTCCTTAGGCGTGTAAACTCCCTTCCCTTCCTTCGTGAGCTTTCTTTAGCGTCAAGTAAGCCATAAAATGCTGAATTATGCATCATTTATACCTGAAACTTTACTAATCATGTTCGTTAGCTCATTTACAGGAAAAGGGACTAAAAGTGCATGAAATATATAATTTGTTCTCAAAACTAGGCTAAAATATGGGCAAAATATATTGATATAGGTGCGTAAATTCTCCTATCATCAGTAGTGTGGCAAAGCCATGGAAGGTGGAGGTCCCGGGGAGGACCAACACTAGAAACTCATGTTTGTCGTTGTGAGGCTTAGTCTTGATGACCTATGTGCATGGTTCACACTATTGATATATATTTGTATCGTTAATTGATGTGGGGTTGGGTCATTCACTGGTCTTCCTAGATACACCGGTTCATGTGGCTAACACATACCGAGGCCCTTTCAGTAGGGGGATGAACCCATATAACGTGTGGGTGAAGATTTAGAATAGCAAAGCTACAAATCCCTGGTTAAGGTTTCAAATTGCATGCTAAACCTTGTTCTCTATCTCAGCACGATATACATATATACATGTGACTGCATAAGGTTATTTGATTCGGTTTTGAATTATGGCATTATTTTACCTTAATCCCTGAGTAACATGCTAGCGTTCACTTCGCTAACTGTCTTCAGGCGTTGTATCCCCACGCGATGCAGGAACCGGTCATACTACTATTCCTCCTACTCAGTGTCACACCTCAAAACCTATTGGGGCGGACTGGCACCCGTAACCGAGGAGGCCCGGGAGAACCAGCTCATAACCTTATACTTCCCATGCATACCTCTATGACAACTCGAAATTCGGACAGCATCATGTCGCATATAAAAGGAAATAATCACCTATATAAGCTCGAGCACACATATATATGTATATACAATACTTGGCCGTTGGAGCGATCACGTCTATTAACAAAACACCACCTTGACTGTACATTAGGTCTACAAAGCCTCTAGACAACACACAGAGTTTAACTAAGGTCGGGACACACCCCGCCATATAACTAACTTATATACAATACCAAAAGTGACTAGATATGACACGGAAAGCCCCAAAGCAAACTGGAGCTCACCAAAAGTAGCTGGATATCCTGCTCCTACTTGTGCGGTGTATGAGCTGAGGTACCTGTGCCTACAGCATGAAATGCAGGTCCCCCATGGGGGACGTCAGTACGAAATATGTACTGAGTATGTAAAGCTGTAGATAATCACATATGATATAGGAGCTCAATAGAAATCAGAAACAAGTAAATAAATCGTAATAGGAGTGGACCAGACTTACTAGAACTTGTGACAACCTGTACATTGTATTTATTCAATCACTTTACCTTCGTTCTTATCATCTTTTTAATCATTACTGTACTATACTATGACCATTAGGCTGCCTCCAGTACATATCAACTGGGATCGACCCATGATAGGCTTATGCCCCTGGGATACCACCCATAAACACATAAATAGGGAGCGACCCATGATAGTCTTATGCCCCTGGGATACCACCCGATAAGACAGAACTTCCATCACTTAGTTCAATTAATCTTTGAGATTGTTATTTCGGTCGCCACCGCATTTTTGATACTTTGAAACAATGATACATCAATAATAGACATATAAATAGACCATCAATGCAATAACAATGAATTAAGAACTCATTGGCACATCAATGAAGTGTTTTGGAGTCATCAATACCATAACAATGAAGTAGGAACTTATTGGTATATCAATGAAACGTTTTAGAGTCATTAATAGCACATGGATCTTGTTTGAGTAACTGGATACCTTCTAACATTCATTAGTGCAATAAACATGTAAGATTTGGAAAACAAGTAAGTATTGGAATGTCTTGACATCTTGTAGGGTGGAAACAAGTTCATTGGTAACGTAGGACATCATACAAAACCATTATGGATCACATGTTATTGAATAACTTTGGAAACTTTCTTAATAGAACAATTGTTCACTTTCATGCCAAAGATATGGTATAGAGTATGCTTTACATACCTGACTGTCAACCTTTAATACTAGACCCAAATGGACTTCACATTTTTTCGAATTACTTATCTACAATGAACATATATAGCAATCTAGTATTAGCAACCAAACGTCACAATTCAATTATTTGAATTCACCAAACTAGTGGTTAAGTAGTAAGCCTTAATTACACCATAAAGGGTGTCACTTTAACCCTCTTATACTCCAATTACATTCACATGCCATGCATATTCATACAACATCCTCCAATATCAAGTTTGGATTCATTTATCCTTCCAACCAATCCATTAAACCAAATTGAGCCATAGACATAAATAATCATCAATTTAATAGTATATCACCATATCCACCTTCCATAACTCAATTACCATATCCACCTTCCACAATTCAATACAACCAAACCATGAAAAATAGTCCATAACCCTATTTCCATCACCTTTCAATAACAACCAATACATATAATCCTCTATCACACATATACATATAGAAAAGAACAAAGGCAAACAATATTCATACCTTAGAATTCCCTCTTGATTATGCAATCATGTTTACACAAATAATAGGTGCCGTTCAAAGCTCTCGAGATGACAAACGCAGTTATCGGATTACTTTGGAATTTCTACGGTCGAATCAAAAGTAATTTAAAGGTCAAATTTGGCTAGGGTTTGTTCTTTCTCAATGATTGATGATGAAAATGAGTTTTTGAACTCATATACATGTATATATACACATATTCCCGTCCATAATATAATAGGAAATGACCAAAATGCCTTTAAAATTTAAATAATGTCAAATCTGTCCTTTGGTGGACTGTTTTGATAAGCTAAAGTAGATCGACCATAACTCTTTGCTCCGATATCGGATTTGGGTGAAATTGGTATCGTTGGAAGGATAATTCAAAGGGATTTCATTTTATATACAGTAGGTCACCCAGTTCGTCTTGTACAAGGAGTTATGGTCGTTTGAAGTTGACCCTAAAAATTCGGCTGGCCTCAGTAATTAGTGTGCAGGAAATTTTCCTGCACATTTACTATTCCCAAATATCCCGGCCACTTTTTTATAGTTTCGAACGTGCTCGATTATATCCAAAAACTATCCGTTTTTGGAAATCTTTATATCGTTGGAAAGCTTATCCAATAACCTTCGCATGGAACCATTGACGGGCAAATTCCGGTATAAATAAAATAAAAAAATTAATTCCATATAAATAAGACCAATACACGTACTTGAATACGTCAATACACGTACTTGAATACGGGGTGTTACACTCAGTGACTTGGATTCGGGGACATCTTTGAATCAGATTGAAGTGGTGAGCTTCCATACTCCATAAGACTCCATTTTATGCTATGGACTTCTTTTAATTATTGTTATTTCTTTGGTTTTGGTTTTGGCTATGGTCGGGGGCATGTCTTCACCGGTTATACTTTGTCTCTGGTTAGAAGCTTTGTCAGATTACTATAGTCATGGGCGGTGTCGGTATTAGTGTTAGCATTGGTATTGGTATTGGCATTGGGATTGGTATTGATTGGACACTTAGTTATGACTATTTGGTTATGGTTATAGACTTCATCTAATGTCTTTAAATTATTATTATTTTATCTTGTTATATGTTTAGAATTCATTCGATATGGGATGTAGGGTGGTTAACGGTGGGGTATTAGGGGTGATCTCCGATCCTGGTTGGAATTGAGATACCCGACACAACTAGGCCCTAGTTTGGGTCGTGTTAGATTGGTATCAGAACCCTAGGTTCATGGTGCGTTGGGAGTCCATAAAGTTGTGTCAATTAAAGTCTCTTTTAAGGTTGTGTAGTGCGCCACACTCATAAAGGAGAGGCTACAATGCATTTAGGAATGTTTCTCTTTGTTGTGTTTTGTTTTTGGGCTGTAGAGCCTATAGTCCTGAAATCTTCTTTAATTCCCTCTTGTTCGCTTCTCAAATCATGCATCCCAGATGATCTGAAGTGTATGGAAACTCCTCTGTCCCACCTGAGGACAACGTTGATGGGATACATCCTGCTTATGGGTTCCATACCCAATCTAGGGGTCCAAAATCCTGATTGACCTCCTGGAATTCCCCCGATCCCCTCTAGTTCTTTTCGAGCTCTTTGGGCTGATGTGACGAATGTTGAGGTTTGTCAGTCTATCCATATGTTGGCTCAGTTGGTGGCTACTCAGTCTATGTGTGATACTTCTGTTAATCCATCTTCTGAGACCACAAGGGTTGTCCAATTCATGAGGTTGAACCCTCCAACCTTTACTGGAGTTAAAGTCGAGGAGGATCCTCAATGTTTCCTAGATGAGATGGAACAGATCTTCCATATGATGCATGCCACTAATGTGGAGGGTTTGGAGTTCGCACTCTCTTATAGTTTAAGGTCTTCAAGTGAACATCTTCACACAAACTATTTCCTGGTTTTTAAATATAGCAGAGTTTGAGCTCTCTACCGATACTTTGGAGGTTAATCATCGCATTGAGAAAATAAAAAAGGTAAAGATGGAGCAGATTTGCACTGATGATAAGTACATACACTTGAAGTAGATAGCAGGAATTATTGCTATTGTGCAGCATGATGCACCATGAGTTGTGGGCCCATCCACGTAGATTACCAAGGTTGGTCTGAGTTTTGCTGCCAAGGCTTGGTAGACATTGGTTCAGCATCAGTTGAACCCAACCATGGAAGATAACATTTTGAGCCCCGACAAGGCTACCTTGGTAGCTGGTATTATGGAGGGCTATGAGATAGACATAGCCAAGACCCTTGCAAGGGATATTCGTGATCGAGCTGTTAGTACCGACACCAACTTGACATTTCTTTGTTTACTGACAAAGATTTTCTTGGATGAATGGAACTTGTGCTTAAGATTTAGATCATTTTGTGACGATCCACCAAACCACTAACTTAGGCTTGATTCGGGACTAGGCCAACTCTATTTCGAAGTCCAAGGTGGGTGTATCACTGTTACAGACAGCCTCTCAATCCAGCATGTACATGGACATTGATACTCCTAGTTTTGCCAACCTCAGAGACACTCTGGCTGAGACTGCGTGATTTGAGCAGCAGGCCTCCACAGATGCAGTAGGGTCCACACAGACCCTGACTCTTTTATCCTCGACACCATCAACCTCAGTCCACCTGCAGGTAGTTATGTGTTAGTCTTACAGGAGTTTTATATTAGTGTGCTGAAGCAGTTAGGCACTTTCAATGGAAAGTGACTAATATCAAGGAGGGGTACAATCTTGGGTGAAGAAGGAGATCAAAAGTGAGATATGAGGCATACAGACCCAATTTGATAGTTTCAAATGGTGTATTAGCTATAAACTTGCAGGAGTTCATCCACCAGATCTGGAGAGCGTTCATGAGTTGTTAGTCGCATTACAAGATACTATAAAGTACATGGAAGTGAGGGCATTCCCTATTTTTCCTATTATTGAGGAGGTACCAGTGGAGGATATGCCAGAAATTTGGGGTACAAAAGGCAGAGAAAAAGGTGTAGAAGAGGAAGGTGGTGAGCGAGAAACTAAGAGAAAGAAGAGAGAGAGATCAGATGTAAGAAACATGGGTAGTGTCATGACCCGAACCAGGGCCTGGCCATGACGAGCATCTCTAATCCACTGAGGAACGGAGACCACCTCCTGAACCTAAATAAACACCATACACCGCCCAACAATGGCTGAATTCTGAACATATAACAAGATAGCACCAGGTAAGTTCAAAGAATAAAAGATGTGTCTATAACCGATAACCGACAATCGACCAAACACATCCAACCAACATCATCCAAGTCCACAGTAATCCAACAAAGCCTCTATGCAAAAAGAACCTAAAACCAGTCTTGGTCGGGACATGTCCCCAACTCTAACAATGACAATGATAATGAAAACTCTCAATCCTAATCTATGTTAAGAACTGATGAAATATCTAAGTATTTCGAAGAATGAAAGCTCACCACTTCACCACAACGAACTGACGAACTGAGCTGATCCACCTAACACTGCGCAGGAAAAGTAGAGGTATCTTTTGCGCCTACATCGCGTGGGGATACATCGTCTGGAGACGGTTAGTGGGTTGAGTACTAGCATGCAACTCAGAATAAGGATAACATAATATTGTGATCAACAGTTTAAAATCATTTAAATCCAAGTCACTTAATCAAATGCATATACATACATGTGTGTATATATATATCACATGATGGCATAGGGGAAAAGGCTTAACATGCACTTTAAAACTTTAGCCTGGATTGTGTAGCTTAACCATCATAACATAAGAAGTCACCCACGGGATATATGGCCCAGCTCTCCCCCAGATGGAAGGGACCCAGTACGTGTGGCCACATGAACTAGAGGGTATACATATTCACTATGGGGGACTCGAACCTCCCGGCATATCAAGGTGATGCAAGCACCCAATCATGTAACATAATATGAGGGACTCGAACCTCCTAATCATATAATAATAATAAGGGGTACTCGAACAATCTGGTCATTTAAACCCACGCATCGGCAACCACAGTTTTTAGTAGTGGTCCCTCGGGACCTCCACTTTCATGACTCAGCTACACAACCCTTTAAGCCCCATTAAAACATTTATTACACATTCTCATTCATTGAACCATAATGCACATTCAGGCATACATTGTCAGTATCGTCATATCAACTACACTTGCAAGGTAACATCAACATGCCAAACCAATTATAATCACTTGGGGGAATTCACAACCCCCTTGGATCAATTCAAAACCATTATGCTTTATTAACTTTTCATATTATGCAAAAGTTCAAGAGTAGTTCAATATACATGTTTTTCATATTCAAAATCGATTTCACAATATCGGGTTGAGGTCATTACCACTTCAAAAGTCATAAGCTGGCGGAAACCACAATCCCCTCATTTATTCACCATACTCATGCATCCCTTGAGTTCAAAACTATAATTAAAGCATGAATAGTCATAGGTAAACTATGGGAAACATTGTTCAACAACAAACATTCAAAACCCTCAACCCATGTTTCAAAACCATCATCAATACCATAGAAACAACACTTAAAAACATATGTTTTTACCAAATTAGCAATTAGGGAAGAGTAACATTCCTGAAATACCAAGTTTCATGGAAAGAATTCAACCTTTGAGCCCTTGGATGACCTACTTCTTGGAAACCCTAAGTATCTTACTTGAGAGGATTTAGAGAGAATAAAGAGAGTTTTTGATGTGTTAAAGTAAGGAAAGAATGCCCCAAAGGTGTTTTATGAACCTGAGGTCTAAGTGGTTAAAGTGGGAAATGTCCAAAATGCCCTCAACTTTAAAGCTAGAAAAGTGTCGCTAGTGACTACGGGTCACACGACGGCTCGTAACAACACCTTACGACTAGTCACCATGGGTCGTAGCCAAGACAGTGTCAGGAGGAACCCATACTGTTTACTCTATGACTCATATCATACAACTCGTATCATGACTCTATGACTCATAAGGTCCAAGTCGTATCCAAGACAGAACCATTTGGGCCTTACACTGGTCACCCTATGATTTGTACCAAATGACTCATAGTGAGCCACTCGTACTCAAAGAAAAACTTAGCCACACACATACTGTTTAGGCTATAATTTGAGTCTAATGACTTGTCATGGGTCTTTACAGCTCGTGTCCCCAAGTTGTACTCAGGACAGCAAGTCAAGCACCATTCACTTGATACCTTACGACTAGGGTCATATGACCCATCAAGACACTTTACGACTCATAAGGTGAGTCGTAGTCAGGATAGTGAGGATAAAATTTTAGAAATTTTCAAGGACCAACACCTTGGATGTTTTATTCTCCGCCCCCCTTAGGATCATTCATCCTCGAATGATGGGTTAAGGAATTTACTAACACGGTTTGACCCCAAACACAACCACACTTACCTTTAACAAAGACATAAAACAAAGACATTAAAGAATTCACAATTTTCCTTTAACAAAGTCAGAAAACAAAGATGCAAAGATCACACATACCTTAAGCCAAATTTTTCAGAATAGGGAATAGGAACGGATACTTGGACTTCATGTCCTCCTCGGCTTCCCAAGTAGATTTATAAAACTTTTGGTTCCTCCAAAGAACCTTTACCGAAGCCACATACTTCATACACAACCGACGGACTTGCTAATCCAAGATCTCCACCGAAATTTCCTCATAAGATAGGGAATTCGAAATGACCACACCTTCTAAAGGAAAAACTAATAAAGGTGACACGCCCCGAAACTGGGCTATGACGTATGGGCATATCAAGCCCAACTTGGATTGAAGATTGCCCTATTAACCCAACCCAATCGCCATACCAAACCACAACTGTCAGATAAACTCTGAACATATATCAAGGTAGCAAACATTAAAACTAATAGCCAATACTTAAACAATATCTAAGATTTCATAAATGTCAATATTCTAACCAACACACCCAAGTCCACATTCGCTCACAATGCCTCTACATAAATCTGAAGTCTATATAACTATATGTCGGGACATGCCCCTGATAATAGCCCAAAAATAAATTCAAGACAAGTCTAAAATAATAAGCTAAAGACTATGAAATATGTGACTCCCAAAGTATGGAAGCTCGCCATATCAATGTCAATCATACGTTCTGCTCGAATACCTATCACTGTGCAGGAAGAGGAGAAGATGCTCTGGCCCCTATGTTACATGGGGACATAGAGTACGAAGACGGTTAGCGATTGGAGCGCTAGCATGTAACTCAAGGATAATGATAAAATAATAGTATCAATTAAAGCCAAGTCATTATTTCATGTTCAACCACATTTATATACATAAACATACGAGCAGGTTAATATATATAACATAATCATAATGTGTCACAAGGAAACAAGACTTAGCAAAACTCTTAACGTACTCATTCACATGCCATGCCGTGGAGAACTCCAATCTTCCACACTTATAGGTTCACATGTTTCTTATTAGTCGAGGGACTTTAACCACACATACTCAATCATTAATTAAGGGACTTTAACCACATATGCATATTTATTTGGCAAGGGACTTTAACCACGAGCCATTTTATTTATTCAAGGGACTCCAACCTCAAGCCATATTAGATAGGGGACTCTAACCCCAAGCCAGCATATCCAGGCAAGGGACTCTATCCTCTTGTATTTTTATTAGGCAAGGGACTCTAACCTCTTGTATTTTTCACTAGGCAAGGGACTCTAACCTCAAACCGTATTGGTAGGAAAGGGACTCTAAACTCAAGCCATCGCAACTATCATTAGTCGACATTGGGACTCTAACCCTTTATCCATACCTCAACAATCATTCATTTCAACACTTAGGGACTCTAACCGATTTAACCAATTCAACACTTTGGGACTTTGACCCATTTAACCAATTCCACACCACACATGACTTTTATGGTTATTTGGCATTCAAACATTTCATTAGGTTAACACCTTAATTCAATTCATCATTCAATTTAATTTATGGTCATCAAACCCTTACAAGCCATTCATTCCTGATTAGCAATCTTATACCACTTTTTAGTTCAACACAATTCAATTTTATGTTAGGGACTTTAACCTCTCTTTATATATCAAACCAACAAGGTAATAAATTAGAAAATTACATGGCCAACAATATCATTACAACATCACTTATCAACCATTCATACTCATTGGGCCATTGCCCTAGTTTAAAACATTGTCAATATGTGACTAGACATTTCACATAGACATTTTCACAAATACCTTGTGTGCATACCTTTATCAAGGCTAAATTCATGGAAGAATTCATTATTATTAGGGTTACTCAAGACCAATTTGTTAATTCACATACAACAAGCACCCGTATATGCAAATCATCACCAATAACATATATAAGCACAAGTCTAAGCAAGAACCAACATTATTCATTATTAGACAAAAAAACCCTTATATTTGAGTTCAAAATCACCATTTTCAATTATTAATCCATGTGTAAAATACATGGTTTTTGAGTTATTTAACAAGGGATAGAGTTACATGCCTTAAACAAGATGATCCACCAAGAAATTTGACTCTTTCTTTGCCTCTAGATGACCACCCTTGAAAACCTAGCCTCCAAATCTCCAAATATATGTTTGAAAGAGTATTTAGGATGTTTGATCCACTCAAAAATGTGTCTTAGGAGTCCACACACACTTATATAGTGAGGGGACTTTAGGGTTTGGGGTAGGAAATGACTATAAATCCTTCGAGTTAAAAGCTTAAAAGTAGCCTTCCAGGTGGGTACGACTCACTTGAGTCAATCGTACCCTAGGGTACGAGTGGTACCCTAACTAATACCCTAGGCTTTACCTAGAACTCATACACTGGTCAGGCTATGACTACACACCCTTGACTCATATCCAAAGGGTATGACTTGTACCCTAAACTGTACCTCTAACTCGTACCAAAAATAGCCCACTTAAGTTCAAAACAACACTCTATATGACTAGACTACGAGAATGCACAATGCGATTATGAGCTTCAAATAAAGGCCAGATGAGAACTTATATCATGCGTGGGAAAGGTTCAAATCACTTTTTTGGGATTATCCACATCATCAGCAGTCCGATGAGGTACTAACTCACACTTTTATTGAGGCACTTGATCACAACACAAAAATTTGCTAGATTTGGCTGCGGGTGGTCAAGCGTTAGAATTGATGTATGATGATCTAACACCTTATTGAACCAGATTTCACAAAGGAATCCTGAATGTAATGCTGACTCGGAAAGTGCTCCAAAAAAAGTTGCACGTGTGTTGGAGGTGGACCAATTTACTGTTATATCATCTCAGATTGTTGTACTACAAAATCAGTTAATTACTCAGCTCAGCTACATAAGATTAAGGGTGACACAGCCTACAACAATAGCTAATGCAATTCATCAGACAACTACTTGGTGTGAGGTTTGTGGCAACAGTGGTCATTCTACAGCATGTGTGGTGCAAATCCTAAGTCAGTGATATTTGGGGGCAATGCTCAAAGACCGAATTATGGGAACACCTACAATCAAAAGTGGCAGACTCAGTCACCAATTCTATTATGTAACAACCAACAGTAGCAATTTTAGCGACAGCAGGTTCAAGGGAACCAGACCACAGCTCAGACTAGCAATATCGAAGAGATGTTGAAGAATATTATGGCTGCTCAAGCATAGTTGGTAGCAGATGTTAAGAGACAGTAGATTAGTACAAAGAACTTAGAGATACAGATTGGTCAAATGGAAGCAGTGCAAAATACTAGTCCTTAGGGAGGTCTACCAAGTGATACAGAGCCAAATCCTAAATAAATAATAGCAATCACTTTGAGGAGTGGTGAAGAGCTGAATGAAAGGCCTTCAAAGACAACTAAGGAGGTAGATACAGAGTTAGCTCCTCAATCAGTTGCAAGCAAAGTTGTTGATAATTTGAGGAAGTCAGAGTTCTTAAAAAATAAAGTTGTTGAACAGGTTAAGGCGAGACCACCACCACCTTTCCCATAGAGGCTTAGAAAATCAAAGAAGGGTGCATTCTTTAAGAAGTTCTTTGACATGTTTAGAGAGCTTCACATTAACCTCCCTCTTTTAGATGTTTTACAAGGAATGCCTAAGTACGCTAAGTACTTAAAGAACGTGGTCACTAACAAAGTTAAGCTGTAGGATATTGAGATAGTAGCACTCACTAAGGAGTGTAGTTTTGTGGTGATGTAGAAGATGCCCAAAAAGCTTAAAGACCCTGAGAGTTTTACGCACCCTATTCAAATTGGCAACACTGAGGTGGTCTACGCACTTAGTAATTTAGGGAAAATTATCAAGTTGATACCCCTCTCCTTGCTCAATACTTTGGGCTTGGGGAAGCCGATACTGAGCTCTGTGATACTCCAATTGGCATATCAGACCATAGCCTATCTTAAAGAAACCATAGAGGATGTTCTCATCAATGTTTGTAAGTTTATTGATTCTACTAATTTTATTGTTTTAGATTTTCAGGCAGATGAAAGAGTGTCAGTCATCTTGGGACGTCCATTCTTGGCGACGGAAGGAGCATTGATAGATGTGAGAGAGGGCACACTCATAATGAGATGGAATGATAAAGAGACAGTTTTTAAAGTATACAAAATGCTCAACACACTATCCCACTATAAATATTTGTGCATGATAACAGTGATTGAAGGGGATAAGTATGGGGTGGTGGAGTTTAGTCCACCAAAGACCTCTTTGGACTTCTGATAACGCTCAATCTACAGCTCTCATAGGAGTGTAAAGCGGTCATTTGTCAAATATAGAACCCAACCTGGGTTGGGTATCGATCCCACAGGGAATAGCTTGGTCAACAAGTAAGCAACGATTACTAGACTTTTAGTGCAAGTCTCGTAAGAAGGGGGGAATTGTATTGTGAAAGTAATGTAACCAAAATAAGAGAGTAAAGCAGAAAATAGCAAAGTAAAAGAACGAATGTTTTGTAATATGTAAACAATGAGAATTGAGGAGTTGGGGTTATGTCCACCTTCTGAGTTATACGTCTCTATTGGCTATGAGTGTGCGGAATTCAGACATGCATGTGCTTATAGAGAATTGTATTCGATGGTAAATCCAGGCATCTTTCGACCTATTCGAGGATTATTTCACTTTAACTCTTTTGAGCTTAAAGCGTGTCTAACGGTACGAATTCTCTAAGAGGTTAATCCAGTTATGTCACTAACTTTTTAATAGGGGATGGGACCCTACTAGCTTGACATTATCTCTTTTCCAGACAGATAACCTTTCTTTCGAACAAGTTAAATGTTATACTGGCGTATTCTTGCGTTTGCAACCACAAAGAATTTAGATTAAGATGAAGAGAATAATGATATAAGCAGCATACGTGTCACGAACTCACAAACTCAAAGCAATAAATAGTATCTCATTCGGCTTCCATAACCCCAACAGAGAAGTTTAGTTACCCATGAGTGCGAAGGAAATCACAATTGACATTGTTGTTATACCACAATAAAGATTTCACATTTGTAATGGTGTGGTAGGAGTTAGGCGTGAATCCCTTAGCAAAGTAACGTTTCTCTTGTTGTGGAATTTAAGAATAGATGAATAGAAGAAGAAAAATAGAATTAATGAAAGAATGATTGTTTAGAACTAGAATGTCTTAGAAGTAGAATAGAATAGAATTGAATGTCAGAAGATGTAAGAAGATGTCCTAAAATCTCTAGCAAGATAGGGTATTTATAATACCCATATCCTATTCCTACTAAGCTAATGAAATGCTTAACCAAATCCTACTAAGCTAATGAAATACTTAACCCAATTGTACTAGGTTAATGTATCATTATCCTAATCCTAACAAGCTAATGTAATACTTAACCCAATTGTACTAGGTTAATGTATCATTATCCTAATCCTAATAAGTTACTGCTAGTCCCCAAAGTCTTCAGAAATGTTGTTTTAGCCCGGGACAGAATTTCCATGCGCCATCTTTAGTCCTTGGCATCCAAGATTGGCTTTTCTCCTTTCGTGAAGCTTTCTTTGGCGTCAAGTTATCCATGAAATGCTGAATTCTGCATCATTTATACCTGAAGCTTTGATAATCATGTTTGTTAGCTCACTTACAGGAAAATGGACTAAAAGTGCATGAAATATATAATTTGTTCTCAAAACTAGGCTAAAATATGGGCAAAATATAGTGCTATAGGCGTGTAAATTCGCCTATCATCAACACCCCACACTTAAAGCTTTGTTCGTTCTCGAACAAAATATCATGTCCCTCTAAACATCAACTTAGGGTTTCACAACAACAACATAAAATATTCATCAAGACAAGCACAACAATTATCAACAAAGAGTAGTTTTCTGATCATTAGTAGTGACAGTTTAACCTCTAGCATAGACTCGTGATGGTGTTCAACTCATATTCAAAGGTTAAGGCACAAAGAATCATACACGACTACCCAAAACTCATCAACCATGTGTGTCTCACAATATATTACCCATAATCACTCACAAGTATAGCATATTTTTCAAACATGGGTATCAAAATATCCTTGCTCTCGCTCTCACAAAGAATTCATATGAAGCAACTGATGACCATAGGCTTGACCTTAGTGTAATGCTCCACTAAATGTTAGAATGCCAAGCTTAGGATCAACTAGGTCTTTTGATGGTTGTAATGTAGGCTAAGGGACAGGTAGGACTATTTTGGCCAGAAATAGTGACTATGTTCCTAAGCACTTTAATACATCACATTGTATCATTAACACTTTTTTTTCAAACAACCTTTCTACTTTCTTTTATTCTACCACTCTTTTTCTCCTCTTTTGTTTTTCAATTTTAAACATAACTAACTTTTCAGTTTTCCTTTCCTTTTTCTTTTGATAACATACCTCTTATGATAGCACTTTCTTTTTCATAACTCATTCAAGCACCAATGCATTCTAAAGCATCATACTCACCCAATTTCCTCTTATTTTGTCACATGACTTTTTCACTTTAAAGCACTTAGGAATTTGGATCAAATTATGGTCTTGAAAAAAATGGATTAGGCTTACATACGAGGTTTGTCAAAGAAAATAGGCTAAAGGCTCAAAAGGGTTTAACTAGGATGATGTCCATGGGTAGGTAAAAAGAAGGTAAATAATCATAGGTTGCCAAAGAAATGCCTAAATCATCTCCTAGACTTTCACTCTTTATTTTCGCTTTACATACATACCAGGCAAGTTCTAGCATCAGCCACAAGCACAGAATATACTATTATCTCACACACACAAGGCACATGGTCGACTTTATTGGGAGTAGTATAGACTCTTGACCCAACAGATGAAGGAATTAAACCAAACAATATCACATAGTGAGTCACAATTAGAGCCTAAATGTCTCAATAGTCATGATTTTAGCACAAACTCTTGTCATAATCTCATGCTGCCTATTAGAATAATTTCATGCGAAGCTAAGCTAAAAAAAACAATTAACTACAAACAAACATAAATAAATGTAAATGTGGATGGAGAAGTATAGCAAGCAAATACCAGCACCCCACACTTAGACGGGACACACTGTCCTCAGTGGAAAATAAATAAGAAGAACCTGGTTAGTCGGACTCATCTTCTATGTCTGGGGTCATACCTCTTGCATCGGAATCATCATCAGAGTCATCATCCTCAGAAGTTCCTCATAAGTATCCCACTTAATTCCAAGAGTGAGTCGAGGTATTTTCAGCGAGAAGGGTTCTCCTTGCTCATTTCGGCCTCTTTTCTTGCCTTTTTGTGAAATGGTAGCCTTATCTTTGCCTTGTCTTGCTTTGGGTGCCATTGTACCTGAGTCTTAAAACAATGTTCATGTTAGCATCATCTCGATGGATACAATCTATAAACAAGCAGTAGTGGCACCACCCCACACTTAGTTTGTTGGTACAGACTAGTGAAGTGAAAGTGGTCGATTACTCAGACTTCATCGACATACGTTTTAGGGGCTATATTCCAACAAGAAATTCAGATATGTAACACTTCTTGCAATCTTTGCAATACTTTCATGTTAGGTATATCAAGACTTCTACATAGGGATTACATCATGGTACAGTTTCTATCAATAATCACAATCTCCTATGTCGGTAGGCAACTATAAGTCTTATTCCGATGAGCGAGACATCCCAACATGTAAGTATTCAAGTGACAAGAGTATGAAATGTCCATGACTATAGCAATTCCGCAAGTAGTATGACAATGCATCAAAATTGAATTGAAGTCGGAAACAAGTTAAGATCATCCTAACGTATATGTTCACTCACTTGGTTGTGTATCAACAATTCAAACACATTCACATCTCCAATACTTCTTCAAGATTTAGCAATTCATAATAGACATAGTAACGTAGTACTTACGAAAAATAGATGAAGAACACAAGAGTACTTACGTGATTGAAACCTTTGGAGATGTTCTTGTGAAGTGGAAGAGCAAAAGTTTTGAGAAGATTTGGATACTATGTGCGGTGCCTATGTTAGGTTTTCAATGTGTTTGTGCCTCAAGACTAAGTCTTCTTTATATAGGAAAAGAATGGGTCAGGTTTTGACCCATTTAAAATCGGTTTTGGAGACAAAAAGTGACCATAGGCGGCGCCTTTAGCTTTGCCTATGCTTGGCATAGGCGGCGCCTAATGCAAAGCCTATGGTGAGCATAGGCAGCGCCTAGTGCAATGCCTTTAGTGACCATAGGCGGCGCCTTTAGCATGGCATATGATATTCAGAGACCAAATGCTTTAGCATAGGCGGCGCCTATGCTATGGCATACTTGAGCATGGGCGGCGCCTATGCTATAGCACACTAGATTCCGAGACCTTGGGCTATAGTATAGGCTTTGCCTTGTTCGTGGCCTAGTTTTACCTAGGCCTAGCCTTGCTCGATGCCTATTTTGTCATGAGCAATGCTCAATCCATAGCCTTATGCATCTTCATGCCTAACTTACCACCTTTACTATGCAATACGTCCAAATCAAAATTTGAAACCGATCTCCTCGTTGAATACCTCTTGCACCTACATTTGCTCAAAACCAATAAAAACTATTAGTACGATGGGTTGCCTCACACCAAGCGCCTTAGTTTTGGTCGTGGCACGACTCTTATTTTTGGATTTTTATTTATCAAAAACAAAACACGTATTAGAACGAAAGAAAAAATGAAATACGATAAACGATGGGTTGCCTCCCATCTAGTGCCTTATTTATTGTCGTGGCTCGACATAGTTACCTCGAGTACTTAGACTTCGTCGAGATAAGTGATGGCCATGAAGTTTATCGAATCAAGAGGACCGATATAAGGTTTCACACGTTGGCCATTCACTTTGAAGATAACACCATTATTATCTTCCAATTCAACTACTCCAGACGAGTAGACTTGGATAACTTTGTATGGACCAGACCACTTGGACTTTAACTTACCTGGGAAGAGCTTAATCTGGAGTTGAAGAGAAGTACCATATCATCCTTTTGAAAGTTTCGACGAACAATCCGCTGATCATGATACTTTTTCATCCGCTCCTAGTATAGGTATGATCTTTCATAAGCATGTAGACGGAATTCATCCATCTCGTTCAGTTGCTCCATCCTCAGCTTCATTGCATCATCCCAATTTAAATTCAATTGCTTCAGCGCCCACAATGCCTTGTGCTCGAGCTCAATGGGTAAGTGACAAGCCTTCCCATAAACTAGTTGATAAGGGGACATGCCAATTGGCGTTTTGAATGCAGTCCTGTACGCCCATAGTGCATCGTCCAGCTTCCGAGACCAATCCTTCCTATTAGCATTTACCGTCTTCGCAAGGATTTGCTTTATCTCTCGATTGGAAACCTCTACCTGTCCACTAGTTTGTGGGTGATAAGGTGTGGCTACCTTATGTTGCTTGACACCATATTTTGCCAACACGGACTTGAATAGCTTGTTGCAAAAGTGAGATCCTCCATCGCTTATGATAGTGCGTGGTACTCCAAAGCGAGAGAAGATATTCCTCTTCATGAACGCTACAACACGCTTTCCCTCATTGTCGGCCAACGCTATAGCTTCAACCCATTTCGAGACATAATCCACAGCAACTAAGATGTACTTCATTCCAAACGAATTCACGAATGGACCCATGAAATCAATGCCCCATACATCAAAGAGTTCTACCTCGAGAGTTTTTGACATGGGCATCTCATGGTGTTTCGAAATAGAACCTTGTCGTTGGCATTGGTCGCATCTTCTAACAAAGTCATGAGCATCTCTAAATATGGAAGGCCAATAATATCCACTTTGCAATACTTTTCTTGCCGTCCGATTACCTGTGTGATGTCCCCCAACTTGGGAAGTGTGGCATGCTTCCAATATATTTGGCACCTCTTCATGGGATATACATCGTCGGATAACACCATCCGCGCATCGTCAAAACAAATATGGCTCATCCCAAAAGTAGTGTTGTACATAATGCATAAACTTCCTCTTTTGATGGTAAGATAAATTTGCAGGTATCACACTACTCACCATAAAGTTTGCAAAGTCGGCATACCATGGTAACTCTTCTATTATCGTGGATAAGATCTCCTCATCAGGGAATGCATCATCAATCTCGATTTCAGGTTGCGCCACATGCTCGTTCTCGAGTCTAGAGAGATGGTCGGCCACTTGGTTCTCGCAACCTCTTCTATCTTTTACTTCTAAATCAAACCCTTGCAGCAGCAATACCCATCGAATTAGTCTTGGTTTTGCATCCTTCTTTATCATTAGATACCTAAGAGTTGCATGGTCTGTATGAACGATCACCTTAGTACCCAATAGGTAGGCACGAAACTTCTCAAACGCATACACAACCGCTAGGAGCTCTTGTTCAGTAACAGTGTAGTTCCTTTGGTCTTCATTTAGGACCTTACTCGCATAGTAGATAGGATGAAGAAGCTTCTCCTTTCTCTGACCAAGTACAGCACCAACGGCTACACCACTAGCATCACACATGACTTCGAACGGGAGAGACCAATCTGGTGCTACCATGATAGGGGCTTCAATGAGTTTCCCTTTGAGGCATTCAAATGCCTTCAGGCAATCGTCATTGAAGTCAAAATTCGCATCTTTCTCCAAGAGTTTGCACAATGGACTAGAAATTTTGGAGAAGTCTTTGATGAACGGACGATAGAAACCTGCATGGCCGAGAAAACTATGAACACCCTTCACCGAAATTGGAGGCGGTAGCTTCTCAATGACTTCAATTTTCGCTCGATCAACCTCCATCCCTCTTTTGGAGATTTTGTGCCCAAGAACAATACCTTTTTTTACCATGAAGTGGCACTTTTCCCAATTCAGCACTAGGTTGAATTCTACACATCTTTGCAATGCCATACTTAGGTTTGTTAAGCACGCTTCAAAAGTCTCACCAACAACTGAAAAATCGTCCATGAATACCTCCAAAGTGTCTTCAACCATATCAAAAAAAATGGACATCATACAGCGTTGAAAGGTGGCTGGTGCGTTACATAGCCCGAATGGCATACGCTTGAAGGCAAACGTACCATATGGGCATGTAAACGTTGTCTTCTCTTGGTCTTCGGGAGCAATACAAATCTGATTATATCCTGAATAACCGTCTAAGAAACAAAACCATCCTTTCCCTGCTAATCGATCTAGAATTTGGTCCATAAATGGCATTGGAAAGTGATTTTGAGCGTCCAAGAATTCAGCTTCCGGTAGTCCATGCATACTCTCCATCCAGTGACGGGTTTGAGTGGAATAAGTTTATTTTTCTCATTCGCGACCACCGTCATGCCTCCTTTCTTGGAAACACATTGTACCGGGCTTACCTATGTACTATCAGAGATTGGATACATAACCCCTGCGTCTAACCACTTGATAATTTCTTTCTTCACCACTTCTTGCATAGGTGGGTTTAGACGTCTTTGATGCTCAATGGTTGGTTTGCAATTTTCTGCAAGCTGAATCTTGTGAGTACAAATCCCAGGTGGAATACCAATAATATCCGCAATGGTCCATCCAATGGCTCTAATATACTTCTGTAGAATAGCAATAAGAGCTGCAACTTGTTGCTCACCCAAATCTGCTGCCACAATGACTGGAAGTGTGCTTCCGCTTCCTAAGAATGCATACTTTAAATGACTTGGCAGCTCCTTCAATTCTAACGTGGGTGGCTCTTCAATAGATGGCTTAGCTGGTGGTGTGGGTTAATTTTTGAGATCAAGGTCCAGCTTCTTGGGAGCATAGTGATATGTCCCTAATCCTGATAGAGCACAAATAGCTTCTTTGCAATTTTCAGCATCCTTACCCTCTCCATTCATGAGCACAACCGCCAAAGGGTCAGCAATAATTTGCTCTTCTTTAAGTAATTCTTTCGGATCATCAAAGAAAACATCAGCCACCGAAAATACACTCGGATCTTTGGGTTGCTTCATTAATTTGCAAACATCAAAGCGAACCACTTCGTCATTTATTCGGAATGAAAGCTCATTAGCTCTCAAATCAATGAGCACACTTCCTGTAGCAAAGAAAGGGCGTCCCAAGATTATGGGAACCTCTGAGTCCGCTTCACAATCCAAAATAACAAAGTCTGCTGGAAAGATGAATGAAGAAACCTTTACCAAGACATCACATAGGATACCAACAGGTCATTTTACTGACCTATCCGCCATGACGAGCCTCATATTGGTTGGAGTAGGATCACCCAATCCCAACTTTTTATAGATAGATAATGGCATCAAATTGATGCTGGATCCTAAATCACATAATGCTTTGGCAAAATTCAAAGAACCAACGGTGCAAGGAATAGTGAAAGCTCCGGGGTCAGCCTTCTTCTGAACTATTGATCGAGTAGCGATTGCACTGTAGTGATGGACATCATCTTTCAACTCATAACTTGCTGCCCGCTTCTTTGTCAAAATATCCTTCATAAATTTTGCATACCCAGGCATTTATTCAAGTGCTTCCACCAATGGAACATTAATGGTCAGCTGCTTTAACATAGTCATGAATTTGCTGAACTTCGTATCATCTGCCACCTTCTTCAATCTTTGGGGAAAAGGTGGTGGTGGGTATGGAATTGTTCTCTCCACGGCTTTCTTCTCCTCTTGCTTCCATTTTTCAGCTTTTCCAGGCTGCACGTCGTGAGGAGTGACGTTAAGGACGTTAGGATCGGCTGCTGCGGCATCTTCCCCTTTCGCCTTATCATCAATTTCTGCTTCTTCGTCAACCACTTGCTTGCCTTTTTCTGAAGTTTCCAGCACCTTACCACTTTGGGTAGTGATGTCCATGCATGACCCATCATTCCTTGGGTTTTGCACAGTATCGCTAGGTAAAGTACCAGCCTTTCTTTGATTGAGTGTTGCCGAAAGTTGGCTCAATTGCTGCTCTATTTGCTTGATTGAAGTGGAATGAGAATCAACTAATTGCTTCATAGAGGACAAATCATTTATTACCTCCGTTACTCCCGCGCTAGTTGCTTCCACTCCTTTCAGTAGTTTAGCCATCATGTCTTCCATACTTCCAGAACTAGATGTGGTGGCGTCACGTCTTCCAGGGGGAACATACAAACCACTACTGTCATTCTTGTTCTTCCAACTACCTTGGTCTATGTTTCCAGATTTACCATGATAGTTCCGACCTTGGTTTCCTTGGGCATTGCCTCGGAAACCCCCTTGATTGTTCAAGTAGTTGGCTTCCTCTTCCGAATCAGATTCGTCTCTTCCTTTTGACGCAATAGCTTTCACTTTTTCGGTCTTCCCTGATAATAAATGCTTTGTAAGAAGATCCACTTGTGTTTTCATGTGCGCCATATCTTGATCACGTTCTTCTTCTCTTCTCCTTTGGTCTGCAGTCATGCCTATAGATAAAGTGGGGCTTGCTACCTCAGAATCCCTGGTATGCCAAGCTCTACTTTGTTTCGTCATACGATCTAGCATATTGCTTGCTTGACCAAAGGTGAGATCCATAAAGGATCCTCCAGCCGCATTATCCACCACTGGTTTAGTTATTGAATTAAGGGCTCTATATAATATCTCCATTAGGTGAACATTAGTCATATGATGGTTTGGGCACCTCGCTAGCTTTGTCTTGAACCTCTCCCATGTTTCATGAAGAGCTTCAGTGGGAAGCTGACAAAAGTTGCTGATTTCATCTCTCAATTGTGCTCTTTTGGATGGCGGAAAGAATCTTTCTAGGAAAGTGTCTCTCAATTGCCTCCAATTTGTAATAGAATCAGGAGTCAGCCCATTCAACCATAGAGTTGCCTCCCCAGACAGAGAAAATGGAAATAGACGTAATCGAATTGCATTCTGACCAACTCCAGGATTGTCAAACGACTTGCATGTAGAAATAAAGTTGATGAGATGCATATTCGGATCATCGCCTATTAGTCCACCAAATAATCCCTTGAGTTGAAATAACTGAATCATGGTGCTTGTGATGTTGAACTTGGCTCTGGGTGCTAATGGTGGGGGAATAATGGCTCCTGTGGCTCCGGCTCCATCAAGATCATCATCATTATCGTCAAAAGCTGGTTGCATAGCTTGGCGTTCAGGCCTAAACCTAGCTTGATGATCTCTTCTGTTGGCAGGTGTTGCGATCTCAGCGGCATGCCTAGGGTTTAGTAGCTCGTCATCACCTAGATCTTCATCGTCAGTATTTGTTGCTCGCCCAGGGTTATCAATATTCTGTTGATGCACTTGAGCGGCGGCTAGCGCAGCTAGTCTCGCCTGTTCCTGTTGAGCAGCCATCCTTTCAATTGCGTATAGTGCCTCCATTCTGCGAATACGTTGTGGTTCAGGATTGATAGGTAATAACGGTTGACCAGAACTTCGGGTATGGGGCATGCACTGAATAAAAACCTGCAGTAAACAAAAATAAAAACTAAAAGTAAAAGTACGAGAATCTTTGACCAAAGGGTCTAGTAATTATTACGAACTTAATTGACAACTGTATTCCCCGGCAGCGGCGCTAATTTTTGATAACGCTCAATCTACAGCTCTCGTAGGAGTGTAAAGCGGTCGTTTGTCAAATATAGAACCCAACCTGGGTTGGGTATCGATCCCACAGGGAATAGCTTGGTCAGCAAGTAAGCAACGATTACTAGACTTTTAGTGCAAGTCTCGTAAGAAGGGGGAATTGTATTGTGAAAGTAATGTAACCAAAATAAGAGAGTAAAGCAGAAAATAGCAAAGTAAAAGGACGAATGTTTTGTAATATGTAAACAATGAGAATTGAGGAGTTGGGGTTATGTCCACCTTCTGAGTTATACGTCTCTATTGGCTATGAGTGTGCGGAATTCAGACATGCATGTGCTTATAGAGAATTGTATTCGATGGTAAATCCAGGCGTCTTTCGACCTATTCGAGGATTATTTCACTTTAACTCTTTCGAGCTTAAAGCGTGTCTAACGGTACGAATTCTCCAAGAGGTTAATCCAGTTACGGCACTAACTTTTTAATAGGGGATGGGACCCTACTACCTTGACATTATCTCTTTTCCAGATAGATAACCTTTCTTTCGAACAAGTTAAATGTTATACTGGTGTATTCTTGCGTTTGCAACCACAAAGAATTTAGATTAAGATGAAGAGAATAATGATATAAGCAGCATACGTGTCACGAACTCACAAACTCACAGCAATAGATAGTATCTCATTTGGCTTCCATAACCCCAACAGAGAAGTTTAGTTACCCATGAGTGCGAAGGAAATCACAATTGACATTGTTGTTATACCACAATAAAGATTTCACGTTTGTAATGGTGTGGTAGGCGTTAGGCGTGAATCCCTTAGCAAAGTAACGTTTCTCTTGTTGTGGAATTTAAGAATAGATGAATAGAAGAAGAAAAATAGAATTAATGGAAGAATGATTGTTTAGAACTAGAATGTCTTAGAAGTAGAATAGAATAGAATTGAATGTCAGAAGATGTAAGAAGATGTCCTAAAATCTCTAGCAAGATAGGGTATTTATAATACCCATATCCTATTCCTACTAAGCTAATGAAATGCTTAACCAAATCCTACTAAGCTAATGAAATACTTAACCCAATTGTACTAGGTTAATGTATCATTATCCTAATCCTAACAAGCTAATGTAATACTTAACCCAATTGTACTAGGTTAATGTATCATTATCCTAATCCTAATAAGTTACTGCTAGTCCCCAAAGTCTTCAGAAATGTTGTTTTAGCCCGGGACAGAATTTCCATGCTCCATCTTTAGTCCTTGGCGTCCAAGATTGGCTTTTCTCCTTTCGTGAAGCTTTCTTTGGCGTCAAGTTATCCATGAAATGCTGAATTCTGCATCATTTATACCTGAAACTTTGCTAATCATGTTCGTTAGCTCACTTACAGGAAAATGGACTAAAAGTGCATGAAATATATAATTTGTTCTCAAAACTAGGCTAAAATATAGGCAAAATATAGTGCTATAGGCGTGTAAATTCGCCTATCATCAACTTCCTTATTGAGTGGCCCAAGACACAACCACCCCAACCCAAAATGATGCAGATTGGTGAACCTGAAAAGGCTATTATTGAGATAGTTATTGACCTTGACAGTTCACACTCAAGAGGTAAGAAATGAATAACAAGATGGCCCCCAAGTAGGAGGAAGAGGATGATGAAAAATGGATGAGTCAAAGATTAGGTCATGCCACAACACTAAATAAGGCACTGCTTGGGAGGCAACCTAAGATAAAATAGGTTTTATTCTCAGTATTTTTAGTTTTTACTTCACTAGATTTTGTTTTTGCTGAGTCACAGATTGATGGGAAGTCTGAGTACTGAAAAATCTGAGCTATGGAGCATGGTGAAGACTAAGTGTGGGGGCCTCGGACCCTCTTGATGTTTAAATATGCTACTAGCTAGGCCTAAAGTCCTCAGAGAGTATTTATATCTCTACTTTTAAGTACACTTTAAGGACAAAGTAGATTTTTAAGTGTGGGGTAGGGAAATTCCCAATTTTAGGAGTAATTTTAAAAGTTTTTGTGTTAGGAATGAGTAAGATGTTTTTATGGTGCTATTTATGATTACATGATGCAAGTGTTTTAGTTGTAAAAGCATGTTGGTTATGTGAATTACTACTCTTTAGACTCCTAGGCTCATGATTATGACTCTTGTATTTGTTGACTTAATGTTGAATTCATGTAATAGTTTGGTTGAGAGTCTATGATGATCCTACTTGAGTTGAGCATGCGTCATGTGTGTGTGAGGTTGTTGTGTATTCCTTGTTACATTTGATGCTAGAACTTGCATGTTGGGTATGCAAAGAGAAATAAAGAGTGTGGGTTTAGGAGATGATATAAGAATTTCTTTAATAGCCATGTTTCATACCCTCGCTTACCTACCCTTGTGCATCATCCTAGTTAACCCCATTGAGCATTTAGTTTATTTTCTATGGTAGCCTTATATGTTTCTTGTATCCCCTTCTTTGATAGGCCTTAATTTGATACAAAGCTCCTAAATACTTTAGTGTAAAATTAATTGAGTTAAGGAGTTTGAAATTCAAGTAGGAGAAAGGTGAACGTGAATCCCTAAAGTAATAGTTATTGGTATGTACAATTGATGTGTTGTGGTTGAGAGTTAGAGAAATTTGTGCTAAAGAAATTCCAATTTTTTATCCCAGTTGTGTTACAGTGAACCTATCTTGGCCCTTGTCCTCCTTGGACATTGTGCACCTCAACTAAGGCAAATCGCTTAAGTTAAGGGTGGCTATCATAGGGGTGCGTAAGGTAAAGCGGGTGTGAAGAAGGGTAAAATTGAATCATGAATTAATAGACAATACTCCACCATAGTGTATGTGAATAAGCTTACAGAAATGGGGTAAAACAAAAGATAATGGTAGTTAGAAGTGGTGGAAATTGGTTGTTAAAGGTGAGAGAAATGAAAAGTGTGATGTATTAAAGCTCTTAGGGAAGATAGTAACTATTCCTGATCAAAATAGTTCCTACCCATCCCTATCCTACATTACAACCCTTAAACACCTATTTGATCCTAAGATTCGTCATTCTAATAGTAGTGGAGTACTACATGACTCTCTAATCTTCAACTGATGGTACCCAGACCAAAGATCAATCTTTGAAAAGTACTTAGCACCATGAAAATGATCAAAGAGATCATCAATCCTCGAAAACGTAAACTTATTCTTCACAGTCACCTTATTTATTTAGTGGTAATCAATACACATCCGAAGGGAACCATCCTTTTTATGAACGAAGAGAACCGGAGCACCCCAAGGAGAAACATTAAGGTGAATGAAACCCTTATCTAAAAGATCTTTCAACTGCTCCTTGAGTTCCCTCAACTCAGTCAGAGATATTCTATAAAAAGGGATAGAAATAGGATGAGTGTCTGGAAGAAGATCAATCCCAAAATTAATTTCCCAATCAGGAGGAACACCAGGAAGATCATTAGGGAACACCTCAGGAAACTCACAAAACATAAGGATAGATTGTAAAGAAGGACCTTCAGACCTATAATCCTTAACCTACACTAAGTGATAGAGGCACCCTTTAGAAACCAATTTAGGGCTCTAAGATACGAAATGAACCTTCCTTTAGGCACTAGGGAACTACTTTCCCATTCAATCACCGGCTCATTAGGGAAGTGGAAACTGACCCTTTGGGTCAGACAATCGAGGGATGTATAGCATGAATGCAACCAATCCATCCCCAAAATCACATCAAAGTCTAATATGTCCAACTATATCAAATCCACTAAGGTCTCTCTACCACTAACATACATCACACAACCTTTATATACCCTTCTAGATATAATGGAGTCACCCATCAGGGTGGACACAGAAAAGGGATCTAGAATACACTCAGGGTCAAAACCAAAATGAATAGTCACATAAGTTTTCATATAAGAAAGGGTAAACCTAGGATCAAGTAGACAATACACATCACGAGAGAAAAGTTTGAGCGTACTAGTAACAATATTGGGGGATGCCTCAGAATACTGGCGAGTGTCAAGAGTGTACATGTGGTTCTAACCAGTGCCGGAGCCAGAAGCAAAAAGTAACACCCTTTGGTGTAAGAGCTGACGAAGTAGAAATAGGGATCTTATTTTCCCTAGAAGCAACCTTGAAAGGACAATCCTCTACATATATGACCAATCTAACCATATTTAAATCACTTGTTCCTCCCCTTTTCATAAACACCATGGTGAAATTGACCATAAAATCTATAGGGGGGATATGATGGAGCTGACTAAGCCCCACTAGCCTAAGGCTGGGCACCCTATACCCTTGGACCCACACTATTCTGGAAACGACGATCACCGATAACTTTAGATAAGGAGCACTAGCCGTGGAGTAGGAACCAGAATTTGCCTACTTCTTCTTAGACCATTTTCCATCATCTCTACCACTCTGTTGTTGACTTCTACCCTAGTCCAAATATCAAAACTTCTTATTCTGCCTTTCACTCATCTCTGCTTGCTTTTTCTTTTCATCTTCCACTTATTTCATATACACCATAAGTCTAGAGATGTTCATATTCTTGTTCAACAAGGTGGACTTGCTCTCTAAAATTAACTAACTGGACAACCCAGAAGAAAACTTCCTCATTCTAGCCTTTATGCTAGACACCAATTCTGAAGCATATCGCGACAGCTGATGAAACTTTAAGGCATACTCCTCCATTGTCATCCTGGCTTGCCTTAAATTTATGAATTCCTCAGCCTTTGCCTCCCTCAACTCCCAAGAAAATAAGATATCAAGGAAAGTACTAGATAAGTCATCCCACAAAGCGGGCTTAGCATCATCGCCCCTAAGCTACTCCTACTATTCATACCATTGGTATGCTACATCCTTTAACTGATAAGTAGCTAAATCTACACCCTCCACATCAGTAGTATGCATCACATGGAAGATCTTTTCCATCTCATCAATAAAATTTTAAGGATCTTCCTCAACCTTAAAACCAATGAAAGTTGGAGTACTCAACCTCATAAATTGGCCAATTCTAGTGACCTCAGGGGATGGAGAAATAGAAGAAATACGCTTAGTCTGAGAGTACACCAACTGGATAAGCAAATAAATTAACTGGTTAAATACATTAGACACATCATCTTGAGGTGCTTGAGGAGGGATAGGGAAACCGATGGAACTTTACTAGTGCAATCAGAAGTAGCGACCCTAGATCGGGTCTGGACTCCTTAAGTAGGACGAGCTCCATCCATATTGCCTCAGATGGAACAGAAAAGTTTCTACGAGCATTAGATCTTCTGGGAGTCATAATCTAAAAAGCAAACATATGGGTATTAGAGGAGATTTCAAGACCTTAAACTCTATAGCTCTAAATAGAACAATAAAAAAGAGAAACATTCCTAAATACCTCGTAGCCTCTCCATTATAAGTGTGGCACGCTACACACCCATTAAAGAGACTCTACGTGACATAGCTTTATGGACACCCAATGACACCAAACCTAGGCTCTGATACCAACTTTATCGCGACCCGAGCCAGAGCCTGGCCATGACGGGCATCTCCAATCCGCCATGGATTGGAGACCACCCCTTGAACCTAATCAAACACCATACACCACCCAACAATAGTTGAATTCCAAATATATAACAAGATAGCACCAGGTAAGTTTAAAGAATAAAAGATATGTCTATAACCAATAATAGGCAACTGACTAAACATATCTAACCAACATCACCCAATTCCACAGTAACCCAACAAAGCCTTTATGCAAAAAGAACCAAGAACCAATCTTGGTTGGGATATATCCCCAACTCTAATAATGATAATGATAATGTTAATGATAATGAAAAATCTCAATCCTAATTTATGATAAGAACTGATGAAATATCTAAGTCTTTCAAAGAATGGAAGCTCACCACTTCACCACAATAAATTAATGAATCGAGCCGATCCACCTAACTCTACACAAAAAAGGTAGAGATATCTTCGATGCCTGCATCGCGTAGGGATAAAATATTTGGAGATGGTTAGTGTGTTGAGAACTAGCATGTAACTCAGGAATAAGATAACATAATGTCATGATCAACAGTTCAAAATCATTCAAATCCAATGCACATAATCAAATGCATATACATATATATATATGTATATATACATGTATATATATGTCACATGTCGGGATAGGGAACAAGTCTTAACATATACTTTAAAACTTTAGTCTGGATTTTGTAACTCAATTATCATAACATAAGAATACACCCACAGGCTATATGGGCCCAACTCTTCCCTAGCTGGAAGGGCTCCAATGCGTGTGGCCGCACAAATTAGAGGGTATATATATGCACTATGGAGGACTCAAACCTCCTGACATTCAAGGTGATGCAAGTACCCAATCATGTAATATAATATGGGATACTCGAACCTCTCAATCAAATGATAATAATAAGGGGGACTCGAATCACCTAATCATTTAGACCCACGTGTTGGCAATTGCAATTTCTAGTATTGGTCCCTCAAGATCTTCACTTTCATGACTCAGCTACACAAATCTCTTTTAAGCATCATTAAAACATTTATCACTCATTCTCATTCATTGAACCATAATGCACATTTAGGCATATATTGTTAGTATCGTCAAACCAACTACACTTGCAAAGTAACATCAATATGTCAAACCAATTATCATCACTTGGGGGAATTCATAGCTCCCTTGGTTTAATTAAAACCATTATCCTTCATTAACTTTTCACATTATATAGAAGTTCAAGAGTAGTTCAATATACATACTTTCCATAGTCAAAACCGATTTCACAATATGGGGTTGAGGTCATTACCACTTCAAAAGTCACAAGTTGGGGGAATCTCAATATCCTCGATTATTAACCATACCCATGCATCCCACAAGTTCAAAACCATAATTAAAGCATGAATAGTCATAGGTAAACCATGGAAAACATTATTCAACAACAAATATTCAAAACCTTCAACCCATGTTTCAGAACCATTATTAATACCATATGAACAACACTTAAAACATATGTTTTTAATAAATTAGCAATTAGGGAAGAGTAACATACCTGAAATACCAAGGTTCACAGAATTAATACAACCTTAAGCCCTTGGATAACCTACTTCTTGGAAACCCTAAGTATCTTACTTGAGAGGATTTATAGGTAATAAAGAGAGTCTTTGATGCATTAAAGTATGGAAAGAATGCCCGAATGCCCCAAAGATGTTTTATGGATGTGGAATCTAAGTGGTTAAAGTGAGAAATATTGAAAGTGCCCTCAACTTAAAAGTTGGAAAAGTGTTGCCATTGACAATGGGTCATACGGCGACTCATAACAATACTTTATGACTCATCGCCATGAGTCGTAACCAAGACAGTGTCAGGGGGAACCCATACTGTTGACCCTACGACTCACATCATACGACTCATATAGTGAACCTATGACTTATAAGGTCCAAGTCGTATCTAAAAAAGAACCACTTTGGCCTTATACTAGTCACTCTACGATTTACACCAAATAACTCATAACGAGTCCTCACAACTCGTAGTGAGCCACTCATACTCAAAGCAAAACTTAGCCATAGAGAGACTATTTAGGCTACGATTTGAGTCCAATGACTCATCATGGGTCTTTACGGCTTGTGGCCCCAAGTCATACTCCAGATAGCAAATCAACCAATATTTACTGGACACCTTACGACTAGGGTCATATGACCCATCAAGACACCTTACGACTTATAGGGTGAGTCGTAGTCAGGAAGGACAGTGAGAATAAAATTTTAGAAATTTTCAAGGACCAACACCTCGGATGTTTTAGATAGATAGCCTTCAGACATCCCAAGACCACTTGACTGAGGTCCACAAGATCAGAGTGAGAGTCAGCAACTCCTGAATGGGTAAGATGATGATTGTAGTTGTAATAGATACTAGTGGGAGCATAGATTTGCCTCTCTAGATCTAGCCAAAATTGAGTGCTTTGTTCATTATCGGTTCCATTATTGATATGAATGACCCAATCACCACTAGGGCCACTATTGATGTGATTGGGGCCCAGTCTGAAGCCCCTCCTACTGAGACCTCTTGATCTGGTGCCTAGGGTGCCCAGGTATGTATTCACTACCTTGTTTTTAATCCTGTAGTTATGCACTGGGGATAGTGCAATATTTGTAGTTAGGGTAGAAGTATACCACAGTCGAGGGTTTTGTTGTCGTGTTTCTTTCCCCATCAGTTGTATAATCTTAGTTAGAACCGACATATTTAGGTAGTGTTTGTGTTGTTTTGTGTTATGTTTTATTATATTTAAGTAGAATAAAAATAAGGAACCTAAGTGCAGTTGACATGTTCTCTTTTGTGTTTTAAGTGTTTTGAAAAAATGATACCCCTCCAAAAAATTTGTGAATTGTGTGAAGTAAATATCTGTGTGACCATTGTATGAATATTTTTATGGCATTAGTATTAGGGATAAAGTAATCATAGCTTAACATCGCAAGAACTAGATAGACAGTCTTTGATAATATTACCCTGTACCATATGTGTGTGAGGCCACTACTTAGTTTTCTTTGTGCATTTAATCCAGAACTTGCCCAATTAGTCTTTCTTGGGTTGTAGGATAGTTGGTTAGGACATGATCATATACTATTTTTTAATTAGTCCACTCTTAGACTAAAAGACCTACCGAATGTGAATAAGTATCCCTTGAGCTCTATTTTTTTAGCCTAAGTTGACCTAGTTTCTTGATTTCAACCCTTTCACCTTCTTGTTTAATTACAATGAACTTGTTTTGTCCTTGGAAACTGTGCACCCCAACTCTGGCAAATTGCCTAAGTTGAGGTTGGTTATCATAGAGATGCATAGTTAAAATTAGGTATGCAAAAGGGTATTGAATAAAATAAAAAAGCAAGTAAGGTTGGGTGTGGTGGAAAAGAGTGAAGAAAAAGAAAAAATTAGAAAAAAAGAAAAAAAAGGTGAATAAATTAAAAGAAAGAAGAAAACCACACCCAATCTGAATAATCAATAAAAGAGAAAAGGGGAGAAATAAAAGTAGAATGGTTGAGAAGTGGAGCCAAAATGTAAGTGTAGTGTCAAGTAGGGTGAGTCACTTTATCCCAAATATACCATACCTACCTCCAAGCCTACATTACAAACCTAGCAAAGTCCTATAGTGATCCTAGTCCAACTGTTCGAAAAAACTGAGGTATAGAAAATAAGGACAAGCCTATGGTATTTTATGAACATTGTTGGAACTTATTTTGTGAGTGTATTGATATAGTCCCTTGCATTAACATACCTTATTCTACTGTGAGAGTTTAGACTTCATTGCAGTGAGGGTACATGTGTTGTATTATTAACTATTTATCTATTCAGGTAGTGTAGATTGCATATACGCTTGATTTTTTGTTGCTAATGTTCTGCCATTAATTAATTTCTTTGTGTCATAATGTTGTGCTAAATGTATCCACGTTATGGATTTGAAAAGTTGGAAATAGGAGGGGGTAAGAGTTTTGAGATATGCCGTAGGTGCCTTACGTTTCTTTTAGCTAAGCATCGTGTTTCTTTGTTATGTTTTAGTTTCCTGAGGACATGCAAACATTCTAAGTTGAGGGTGTTAAAGTGTCATGATTTCATGACACTTTCGATGCTTAAAACAAGGAAATTATTCAAGTACATAGGTCTTGTTGTTAGATGTGATGTGTTTTTATGTTGGTTTTGCAGAAAAATAGGGTTGGAAGTGAGTAGAATGGGTCAAGGAAGAAAAAACATCAAAATTATAGGGTTATGCTTGGACAATGAGTCATTGGGTGACACTACAACTCATCATCCACGTCGTCGCCATACCAGTGAACCATTAGAATAAAAAGAACAAAGTATACACTAGCTACGACTCATGGGGTCAGACTACGAGTCGTAGGGAGAGTCGTTTTGAGCAAAAGAGGAGCAAAGTTCTGAAAGAGTGCTAGTTTGAGAGTAGTGGAACCAACATTGCTGATGAGTCGTAGGGTCGGGCTACAACTTGTAGTGACCATCGTTATCAGTATATGGAGTTAAAGATATGAAGGATAAAAATCTTGCTGGAGACCCTATGAGTTAGGTAATGATTCATATAGTGACCTGGCGAGTCATCACCAACAGTATAGAATCCCAGGATACGAAGTTAATAACGAGTCATCGTCAGTCCAGATGACTCGTTGTTTGAGGCACTACCACTGCCAACCTTAGTTAACCCATTTTGTTTAGGATAACTTTGGTGTATCTATAAATACCCTTTTGTGTTTTATTATTAGTTTACGCACTTTACATACTTGCAACATTATATTGAGTTCTGATATACACTTTTGATCTTGAAATTCTTATTCTTGACTTTTAGGGTTTGATATTAATTTGAGGTTTCAGTTTTCATTCATAATTATTTGTGACATTATTTATATGCATTCAATTATGAATTATATGTGTGTTCTTGCAATCATGATCAGCTAAACCCCATAACTAGGGTTGTGGGACCTTCATGGAATAACTAAGTAGAGAAAATACAAAGTCTTTCTTAATTAGTGTTCTTTCATGTATTATGATTTTTTTTGTATTGATTGCTTTCTTAACAATTGCAGATATTGGGAACCTGCCTGTATTTGATACTAACTTGAGAGAGAGGTTACAATTAGGAAAATAAGATCACAACAGTAATTTGAAGCTACCAACCTTCATCTAATTAACTTGAGACCAAGAGGAGATAGTTAATCTGGGATCTAGGGCAAAGGTTAGTAATGTGACACTCTAAAATTGAGAGGTTATAAGTAAAATTCACTAAATAGTATCGAGAGATGGTTGGTGATACATAACTTTTTAGATTTTTCATCCAAGGCATCGAGATAGTTTAACAAGCACGATAAGTCTGCGGAGTTAGAAAGTTAGGGACAACACAATTTTAGTGATCGTCTCATATTAATAACAACCTAAAGAGTCCAAGCATTGTTACTGCTACTATTTTTCTTACAAAACCCCCTATTTACTTTCTGCACTTTTCGACGACATCAGCAAGTTCTTAACAGATATTCGTCATATTCCCTGTGGGTTCGACCACAACCTTTGTTAAGTTTAATATTTGACAAACAACCGTGTTATACTTTTTAAGAGGTGTAATTTGGGATACATAAATTCTCTCAATCTCTTCAAGAGTATGCCTTTTCAAGAATGCCAAAGGTACCTTCTACTTTCCCTAAATATTGGCCAAAGATATCAATGGCATCCATCCCTATATTAACCTTTATAACCTACTCCTTACAGTGCGAGACGTCCTCAGGCAGGACCTTTGTTTCATCTTTGCTTCCCTTAATGGTAGATGGTTCCTTGGGTGTAAGCCTTTCACTTAACACAACCTCAAACTTTTTTACTCTTTTTGGTGACATTCTTCTTCTTGTTACAGCCCTTTCAGCCAATGACATCCTGAGTGACGTTGGGTAGGGTGTTAGCAGCATTAAATTCTCCTGCATTCCAGTCCCTCAGAATTAACCTTTGATCTTATACCACATTTTCACAGACGTAGTCTTCTGCTAAGTACACGTATGGTACTTGATAACTCTCTCACATTCTTGCACCACTTGCTAACTATCTTTTTATGCTACGTCAGCCTAAGACACTTAAATTCGCTAGGAGAATGGTAGACGAACACAAGAAAATTGCTAGAAAGATCTATATTAGAGAGAACTTAAAATTATTTGCTTGATGACCTTGAAAATAGATTTTCCTCTATTTATACTACTCTTTTACAGGTTAAAGTGCAAACATAAATTATGCACAATTCTCTATTCTAGAATTCTCTAACAACTAGAATGTTCGAAGAACCTTCCATGCAATTTAATAGAATTCTAAGGTCTTCAAATGGAATTCTCTTTATGTCTCTATAATGTTCCTCCAAGGACTAATTTACTTCTATGTAAGGTTTTCACATCAACAACTTTGTGTCAGGTTCACCTAAATGGCGTGATGATGTGGTGAGTTATCACACAAAGATATGATATTCCTACATCATAACCTTGATAAAGACTAAAAAATAAAATATTTTACTATTAAAGGTCCACTCATTTTGTGGAATAACTTGAAAGACAAATATGACCACCTAAAGATGATTGTTCTTATACAAGAACGTTATAACTGAACTTGTATGCAATTACAAGATTTTAAATTTATTAGTGAGTATAATTCTTTCATATTTAGAATTATTGCATACATTAAAATTTAGCAGAGATCATAATATGCTTAGAAAAATATTGATCACTTTTCCTGCTTTAAGTATGCTCATAACAATAATATCGAGAGATGGAGATCATCAAATAGTTTTAATTAATTTTACATCTTTTAGTTGAAAAATATAATGATCTATTGACGAAAAATCATGAAAATCGATCTATTGATTTTATTTCATTTCTTGACATAGATATGACAAACTTTCACCAATCTAAGAGTGAAAAAAGATTATATTGTGGTCTCGCTCGTGATTATAATCATGATTGAGGAAGAATTCGAATCATCATGATCATGTTATACCCTAAACCATTAACAGTGTAAAAATGGATGAAAAACATGAATCAATGTAAAAAAAATGCTATTTGTGTGGAGGAAAAGGATACTGACCACGTTCTCGTTATATGTCAAAACACATATTTAGGCTCTATTAAAATTTCTTGAAAAAGATAGATAATTATATTGAATTAAATTTATTTCAAAAAATAATATTGATCTAACACATCCAAATATAGAAAATTTCTTTGAATATCATAAAGATAAAAAGGATCACCTAATAGGTGATGGATCTATAATAACTTAAATATTTTCATTCTTGCTATTTGTATTAACTAGTATGATCATGTTTCTAGGGTTCTATAAATAATGTTTATGTAATGCTTAATTTAGTAATGATATATATTATAATATTTACAATATATTTCTACTGGGTGATATCATTTCAGTACTTAAATTCTATGATTGTTTCCTTGCTTTTCCAATTGCATCTGATTTTTTTCTGATGTTGGCAATAATTCTATATATTTTGGTGAAATTGATTAGGACATTAATAGAAATTCTGTCCAAACTCAAATTCTCCAAAGACAAACTACTATATATATATTTTGATGTACCTCTTAATACTAAGAGATTATTAGTGATCCAATATTTACTTCTAACAATAGATAAGATAAGGAGGAGAGTTACTCATTAAACTACAAAACGGTTGTCCTATTGATAATATAATTTCTAAAAATAATAATTTTCTTAATTCAATCTTTCGAATCTCAAATATTTATCTTACCTAAAATAGTGATTAATATAATTAAATTATTTACAAAATTAGTGAAACCGCAATATCTAGAAAACCATCAAAGGATGTGGTGCAATGATGGGGTTGCTCCTTCCTTAACCAGAGGTCTCGGGTTCGAGTCCTGGGTATGAAAATTCCTGGTAGGCAGCGCTATCCCCGTATGGGCCCTACCCGATGCGAATCCAGATTAGTCGAGCTACAATATGGATTTCGGACATCGGATGGGAAACACAAAAAAAGGCAATATCTAGAAAAGCACTAATTTTTTGGGGATAAATATGTATGCCCAAAGAAGTATATAGGCTTAACATTTTTTATGTAAAGTGCTTTGGATATTGTAAAACAAAGAAGACTAGTTGTGAATTTATTATGTGTGCTCTTATTACATAAAAAAAGAAGGAAAAAGACTCAAATATGTTATCGAACTATTAGAAATGACTCATCTATGCCATTCGTGATAAATTTGTCTCACCTATGCCACCGACTTTAAAAGTTTGGCTCATCTATGTCATTGTCGTTACAGAAAGGTTCATTTGTGTCATTATTTAATAATGTTGATTTTGTAAAATTATTTTTTGCCATGTGACCTCTTATTAGAGATCTACGCCGTCAAATCTAAATCAATCAATATTACTTAAAACTAAAAACAAAAATTAGACTCATTAAAAAATATCGATCCGCACTGTTAAAATAAAGACTGGACTCATTAAAAATAAAATAGAACTTATTAAAAATAAAAATCAGACTCATTAATTATGTCAAATTTTATCTTAATGGATCTAATTTTTAGTTTTGATTTCAAGTAATATTGGTTAATATAGATTTGGTGATGTGGAATTCTAATAAGAGGCCATGTAAAAGAATGATTTTGCAAAACCACTGTTGTATGAACCTTTCTATAACAACAATGACATAGATGAGTCAAACTTAAAATCAATGGCATAGATAAGTCAAACTTATAATAGATTGCATAGATATGTCATTTCTAATAGTTCGATGGTATATTTGAGCCTTTTCCTAAAAAAAAATATTTGAATGTGTATGTCTTCATATTGCAGAAGATTTTAATGTCACTAAGTTTGTGATTTATGCTACATAGGATGAGATTAGTATATTGATGTTTTTCTCTATAAAAAATGTATTTATTATTTAAAGGTTAATTTTTCAAGGTGCAATAGAGAAGAATGATTTGTAATAATTGTAGTGCCCCTAAATATATTTTCATCCTTCATCCCATGAATAGAAAGCTCTATATCGAAGATATACTTTTAAAGTGGGATCTTATTGATATCAATTTGTATTCTATATAATACTGTCGAAAAATCTATTGATTATTTCTTCTTTGATTGTCTATTTCTATTTCTACAAGGAGGAATTTGTTCTTCAAGGCTTCCTCGACCTATATCTACTCAGTTTATGATTCTAGAAGAAGATACATCGTCAACCTCGAAAGTGGATCGTGCAACTGTGGGAGGTTCCAAATAGATGAGATTCCTTGTCCTCACACTATTGTCGTCTTGAAGTCAAAACATGTGAAAGAATTTAGGTCATACTGTTATGCTAATAAGTGTATTCAATGTATAACCAAAATATAGAACCGTCTACATAATTTACTATTGAAACTGGCGTTAATATGCATTTATATACACATCTGTTATGCATTTTTTCAACTACAAAATATTATTATGAAAATACATGTTCATTATCGAAAGTTCACATACAATTGTGCACAAAATAATTGTCTGTAAAACTTATGTATATTATAATATTTAGTTATGTATATATGATTTGTGGTTGAATTTGTGGTTGCTAATGTGTATTCTATATGAATTTTTCATTCATTCACATATGTTATCATGTGTTCATTAGCATACATTAATTCCGTTAAAAAATTAGTAGTTAACCTTCCTTATAATATATATGTATATTTATTCATAAATTATATATATATGTACACATATACATATGTTCAGTTTGTATTGTTGCTAATTAACGATGAAAATATTTTCTATGTCTATATAAATTTATACACGCATACAAAATTATAAGCAGTGTATTCGAAGGTAAAAACATTACATATTATTAAGAACATATAAGTTAGTCTAATTAACCATCTCCAAGTGAATAAACGTGTTTCGTTATTTTATGTATATGAATATATATATATATATATATATATATACACATCCTATAAAATACTAATATGTATGTATTATCTTCAAAATGAATTTATATACATAACTGTTATGCATTTGTTCAATTCAGAAAGTTTGTTATGAACATATTTATTTTTTATGAACATATTTGTTGTTAGACTACATCGACTTGTAATACTTATGTATGTTATATTAGTTTCTTATTAATATAAGATTTGTCGTTGACTTTGTGGTCATTGATGTGTATTCTAAATGATTTTGTTATTCATTAACGTATGTACTTATGTGTTGACAAGCATACATTAATTACGACAAACAATAAATAGTTAACGTTCCTTAAAAAAATTTATATATATGTAATCAACTATTCTATGTATATGTAGACATATGCACTATAATACAAATGTGCACAATACACAATATAATGCAGAAAATAGATTAAACTATAATCCAAAAAAATATGTCAAATGTATTTCATAACAAACAACTAATATTAGTTGAAAATTCTAGATTCCTAAAAAATCCACCAAAATATAAAGTCTTCACCATAATGATCTTAAAATCTACTCAATGCTAACTATTCCAGTTTCATTAGATAGGGAGACATTTTTTGTCCTTGGTCTTGGAGGGTCGTCATTGTCACTGACATAACCTTTCTTCGTTTTTTGAAGACCATAATTTTGAAGGAGTGTCGCGTATCGTATATGATGGTACTCTGCTTCAAAACCCACTGAAGTTGTCAACAAACACATCGTTATTCTGCATACCCAGCAACAAATACTCCACAGTCCCTGCCATGCATACAAAAAACAATGTTAATTAATATAACACATCATTAGTAATACTTGATAAGAAAATTAAAAGATTACTTACAAGCTGTCACCTTAGTGTTGCGTAATATTTTGTATATTATTAACACATACATAACAATATGATGTATATTAAACTGGGCATTTCATTACAAATCTAACAACATATCACAAATTATTTATATGTCTAACATGTACATATGTAATTTGCATTGCCTCAAACACACATAACAATACATAATCCAAATTCATTCATGTATATGTTCAACAACATATAAACAGTAATGTATGTTCATAACAACATATAACAAAACTAGGCATTTCATTGCACATCAAACAACAAACTTATGTATATGTCTAACATATACATATGTAATGTGCATTGCCTCAAACATACATAAACAAACATAATCCAAAACCCACTTATGTATATGTTCAACAATATATAATCAGTAATGTATATTGTTAACATATACATAGATACTAATATATAAACATACAGGCATCACATATGTATATGAACTATAGATATAACTGTATTTCAAATTAAAAAAGAAGCACATATTTATATGGCTATTATATACAAACAAGTGTTATGTATATACACGGAAAACTTCTCAAAGATGGACCAAATGGAAGAAAAACTCCAAAATTTACAACAGAACTAACAACCATCTCCAAGTAATTAAAAGTTTGAAAATCTCACATTATTGAAAATAACATAAATATCCCAATACAAATTAACAATAAAATTCAAAATCGGAAAAACAGAAAAATCTTTGATAGATGTGACCGTGCAATATCATCTTTTTTTGTTTTTCTTGACGATTCTTTAATTTATTTTTTTGACCTTCCATCAGTAACTTTCTTGAGGTTTTTCATCTTAATGGGGTTGTTACGATGTTTTGATCTGTTTTCATCGAAATTAGATTCCTCGTAATTAAATTCACTGAGAACAAATCCAATAATCCAATTTGTTGGTTCCTTGTAATCAAGTACTGTGTTGTTAATTTAGTTATTGAAGTAGATGATTTAAAAAGAAAAAATGAGAATCCAGATATCCAAACTATATTTTGGTAAAGTAGAAACCCAAAAAATTACTTAATCAAAGCATGCAACAACTTGTTCATTCAAAAATCTCCAAAATTTTGGTTAATTAAAGAAAAAAATAAATTACTAAGCTTAGCTCTTAAAAATTGAGACAGATTAAAGGAGATTAAGTTAAAATTGAATACCAGTTACCAACAGTTGGAATCAAACACGGTTGATTTCAAATATGGTAACTGGCCCTTGATTCTAGCCATTTTTAGGGGGGAAATCGTGAAAGAAAAATAAATTTCTATGTATATGTACTTTTAGAGAGAGAAACTTAAAAAGTGAGATTTATATAATATATTTAGGGAGATGGAATTTTTTGTAATAAATGAAACATAAGTTGTGGGTTTGTGTAATTTTTAGTTATTTTTATGATAGACAATTTCTATTGTCATTAGCAGTATTATTATCGAGTTCTTTTTGAAACCTAAAAATAAAATGTAAGTTAAAGAGAAGTATTTTTTTTATTTTATCCAATAAAAGTAAAAGATATAATGGCATCAAACATATTAAAGCAAAACATGTTAAAAGTATGAAAATTAATATATTCAATAAATAGACAAATATTAAAGAGTGAAACAGTAACCAAACAATAAGGTAAAACACTACTATATAATCTTAAGAAAGAAAGTCAACATGTTTGAAAAACCTCAAATAAGTATTATCCTTTTATTTTTATGATAGACCATTTCTATTGTCATTAGCTATATTATTGTTGAGTTTTTTTTTTAAAACCTAAAAAATAAAATGTAAGTTAAGGAGAAGTGTTGTTTACTATCTAAACTAATTTTACGCAAAATATATGGAGAAAAAAAGGGAAGATGTATTGTACTTTCATTCAAATTTCTTAAAAGAAAAATTTATAAGAAACCTCATTTCTTTTCCTTTTCTTTTTATATTGGAAAAAAAAACATATGAGCATTTCATGTTTAAACATTAGTATTTTTTATATATATCTTTTGATTTGTAACTCTTGTTTATCTATTTTTACCAAAATATGTATATAGATGGCATAGCATGAATCATCAAAATTTAACAAAAATAAAATACAAAAAATATAAACTTTTCAACCAAACAAGATGAGAATTTTTAGCCTATAAAAAAATAAATTATTTGTATTTACTGAGATATAGCACATACAAGTAAATTTAATCAAGAAAAATACTCACAATACATGATCTAATTTGATAATTGTTACTATTCAATTCAAAGAAGAAGGAAAAAAACACTAAACTCATGTTGAAGCATTTTCAATGCACAACTTAAACTAAAACGATTGATTCATGTATGTATATTTTTGATAGTGTAAGATATATAAGGTTATTTTTTGTCTTTTTATCTTTCATTTTTAGCACATTATTAGTCCACATTAATAAAATTAATTAGGAATTATAAAAATGGGTGGAAGAATACATGAATATACATTAAGATATCTAATAAAGAAGATAATTATAATGGAAATTGAAGAGTTGATTAATTAAATTAATTATTAATTAATGAATAAAAAAGAGAAAATTAAAAAAAAATAAAAAAAAAGAAGAAGCATGCCACGTCAGCATGTTTACCAGTCTCCTTTATATATATATATATGGTTTGCACATGTATTTAGAATCAATCAATAGAATTACATAACAAAATAAAAACAACACTGAAAATAAATAAATTTTATATCTATTTAAATGATAGAGTTGGACTCTATAATTTAATAATACCCCCTCCATCCATCTTTACTTGTCCACTATACTGAAAAAAGATGTTCAACAATACTTGTCCAGTTTAAAAATCCAATGAATAATTTATCCATTTGTTCCTTGTTTACCCTTAGCATTAAATATTCATAATGCAATGCATTTTTCAAAATGATAAATTTTTCTATTTGAAAGGTAATATAGTAAAATTACTTCTTTATTGATTCTTAAGTTGTATGTCAAGTCAATAGTGGACGACTATTGTTGGACGGAGGAAGTATTTGTTAATTTCAAACCTTAAATGATTTTTCCTACACTTTTGAATTTTGAAGCCCAGATTTAAGTTTTATGACCACATCTAATCATAGCAAACACAATAATTTGATAAATATTTATGAAAATTTAAAACACAACGTACAATAATTTTTTATTTTATTTTATATAAGCATGATTTTGGGTAAAGAAGTATTAACTTGAATATATTATAAGTATAAATATGTAATAAAAACTTTAATAACATAAATAGGACCCTGACAGAAATGTAAGATAAGGTTGTGTATGATAGACCTTTGTGGTCTAACTCTTTCCTAGACCCTGTGCATAGTGGGAACTTTGGTGCATCTGCCTGCCTTTTTTTTAATAACATAAATACGACAATATGAATAAGAGTAAAATCTAGAAAAAATATATCTTCAAATTCATTCTTGATTGGGCGGTTTGAATCTAGAGGCGCGCCTAGAGTATACCGAAGGGGTTCACCCAATCCCCTCTACAAAAAATTATATTGTATATATAAGATATTTTAAAAAAAATTATCTCCTAGACATAAAAGTAGAGGTTGCTTAGTGATTGAGGGGGTTTAAAATTCACCTTGAGGTTCCAAGTTCAAATCTCAAGTATTACATGTTTTATTTTTTGAATCCTCTTAGTGAAAATTTTGAATCCGCCACTCTATGAATTACATGCTCCACATGAATCTTCCTTCACCTAAATATCGAATAATCAATCAATAATGACTTATCTAGCTTTCTTCATATATTATTTGAAAAAAATAAGAAATCCTAAAAACATTACACAGACAAGAAAGAGCAATACTCCACTTTACTTACTCTGAAAGTTAAGATTTTGAATATTAGGTGTAAATATTAGGGTGGACACAAAGTCCATGAACACTGTCTTCAGACCTTAAATCAAAACTCAATTTCTTTGGATAGTGATCTAACACCTACGTGTAGCAAGACACTAAAAATAAATACTTTTAATTAGTCTTCAGACCTTAAATCGAAACTCAACTTCTTTGGATAGTGATCTAACACCTACACGTAGCAAGACACTAAGAAGAAATACTTTTAATTAAATCAATGACACTCTTAATATATATATATTCCGTCTACCTGTTGGATCTATTTTGCCATTTTATTTAAGAAAAAAATATATAATACCATGACTTATCTTTATTAAACTACATAAAATCCCTATTATTTTTATTAATATTAATCAAATAAATAGTGCATAATATCAATTTTTCGTCAGTCTAAATTGATCTGATAAATAAAAAGAAAAACAACATAAATAGTCATTTTTAAAAAATTATTACATATACATAGTTGTATTAGTTGGTTGTTAGATATAGCATATAAAATATTTTCTTTTACAACAGATTCTAATATATAGAAAAATAACTATATATTAAATTCTCATATTTCTTATTTATTGCCTAATTTTATGAATGCCTTTATTCATTTATTTTTTATATACTATATCAAAATTTTATGGTTTTCATTTTTATTGTCTGCTTTCACGATGCCTCCATAAAAATATATGGTATATTTATACCATAAAAATTCATGGTATATTTATATATTATACAAATTATATTTTTATCATAAAAATACATGATATATTTATACCATACAAATTATATTTATACCGTATAAATTATATTTATACCATAAACATACGTGGTATATTTTAGATATAAAAAGTTTATACCATGTAATACTGGAAATATATATTTATATTTAATAAATATTTTTTAAACAGGAAAAGTACTTCCGACATAATGAGATATACTATGAATAGTTTTCCTATAAATTATATCAAAAATATAATAATAATCTAACTTTGTCATAAATTATATTTATACAACAACAATACATGGTACTTTTGTACTTCCAACATAGTGACTTTTATTCCATAAAAAATTATGGTTAATCCATTACATTAGAATTAAAAATACACGATAATAAAATAATACTACATGATTAACATACATGAAAACAAAACAAAAAATACACGGTCAAATAATGAAATACTTAGTTTTTTTTTTAAATATTTGAATTTTGAATATAAGAGAGAAAGATTTGAAAGCAGGGATTATCTTTTCCATTTTTAATTTGACGATTGAAAATATATCTCTTAAATTAAGGTGAACTGATAATTAGTCATAGCATTAAATTAGAAATTATAATTATCATTTCTTATTTTTTAAATGGCTATATATGTAAAAAAAAAATATTTTTGTAATATTGAAAAAGTACTATTATTTATGTAATTAAGTTTTAAGGATGGCCTTTTCATGTAATTTGCCTAAATAAAAGGGCAAAAGTAGGCTCAACAGGTAGACGGGGAGGACATTTTAGGCCCAATAGGTCAGTGAGAATGGCATTTTATGCCCAATAGGTAGATGGGAAGGGCATTTTAGGCCCAATAGGTAGATAGAGGACATTTTTGCACCATTTTACATAGTTGAAGGGCATTTTAGGCTCTTTTCCCTAAACAATATACAATTATTTCTATAAATTCTTGACAATTATTTGGTTGTATTGAAATTTATATCTTGACATTGGTTATTTCAAACATCTGCATAAAACGTAACCAATTCTATTTTTAATCTACTTTATCCAAAAAAAATATACAATTCCTCATCTATGTACCTATAATTTATAGAAGATCTATGGACATTAATTCTCTTGCTCAAATGCATGTGTATCTCACGTCAATCAATAAAATTATATATAAAAGGAATAAAATTATTATAAAATAGTTATGGACGTTAAGACTACAAACTATAGGTGAAACACCCTGGGTTTTGATCCATAGAAATTTCCTAAGTTTAGAACTCTTTGGACATCATACGACTAGAGGTACTAATCGTATGTTGGGTATGGTTTAAGGGTCATCACTCGTATGTTGATCAGTGTGGTTGGGTTGGCTACTGTCCGAGGTATGAATTCTCTATAAGGGTCGTATGATGGGGCGCAAGTCGTATGATGCAATTCGTATGATGTCTTATGTCTTAACTTAGGTGATTCTATTCTACCTAGGGTACGGTTTATGGGTACTGTTGCATCTTTACGCACATGCAAGTGTACGTGGTTGTACAAGTAGTATAAAGACTTAGACAGTCAGATATCGTTCCCATGAGGACTAATAAACTAGAAATTTAATTAACTTTTAGTTTTAGACAATTAGGTATTAAGTGTTATAGAGTATCAAGATGATTGTAATTTTGTGAATAAAAAGGTAAATTGTTAACAAGAAATAACAAATAGTTACGAGAGCAAAGAAAGCAACGGTTGTAATCAATAATGATGATGATTCCAGGGTTGAGGTGTTTGGAATAATAATACAATTCTTTATTCTTATCACAGTCTAACTGGTTATCGGGTTGCTGATTCGCAAGGTTTATGCCCCGATCTTGGTCTCTCGACCTCAAATCTTCTATTTATTGACTATTGTATCTACAACTCCCGCAGAGACACAATAATTCTTCTAGATTCGTGAATTTATCTTCTTGTAATTGAACCAAACAAGGCTTCTACGTATATCCCTATCCTAGATGCTAATTCAAACCACTTATTTTATAAAAGGATAAGAACATTTCCCCTTAATTTCTTCGTTCTATCCTACGATTCTCCTCCCGGATGCACATAGAAATATAGATTTATTCTAATGGTGGCCACTCATCAAAATAGTAAGCTCAAGAAATTAAGAACAACCCAGATGATAATTCGAAAAAACTATGAATAAGAATGTAAAAGAGTAATCATGTTCTTGGCCTCAACCCCAGAATAAGGGTGTTTAGCCACTCATGTTTAAATTCAACATCCAAAATAAGTAATTAACCATACCCAAAATAATTATTGAAGTAAAGAAGTTGAAAAGAATGTCTAAGAAGCCTAAAAGAGAGAAATTTCTCCTTTTTCGCCGCTGCTATGCTTGCCAAAAAGTTCCTTAATTATCCTCAATTTTTCCTTTTATAGCTGGGACAAAACATTAAAAATCTTCCCAATTTTACTAGTCGGCGCATCGCGCCATGCCTTCAAATGCCATTTCCTATTTAAACCTTGTCAATCTCAGACTTCAAGTATTTAGTGAAAACTGTGAAATAACCCCTCACCGCGATGCGGTAGCATCGTGGTGAGCCACTGGATTTAGACAATTCTGAATTATCCTTCCTTCGCGATGCGCTAAACTTCTAGGTCACACAAATTGACAATTGGAACTGCACCGCGATACGATGGTATCGCGAACCTACACTGGAATTCAATTAATTCCATTTTGTTACAAAGCGCGACGCGGACTCTCTGCAAATGGGAATTTCTGACTTCCAGTTTCCCTTTTTGAGTTACATTTCAATGCCTTGTATTTCTTTGCTCATTCCGCATCATCAATGTATCCAATTTCTTTCAGTTCTTCATGATTTTTACCTGAAAGCATTAATCATATCCATTAGGCACGAAACAAAATTAACGCTAAAATATACTTAAGAATTTATACACAAGTTCTCGAAGAAAGTCTAAATCTGGGTGCATATTGGCGTTTTTAGCATATAAATATGCCAAAGATCAGGTACCAATCGTATAATTGGGTACGAGTAGGACTTAGGAGTCGTAGGTTGGTCAGTGTGGGGGTTGAGATTCTACTTAGGGTACGAGTGGTGGGTACCACTCGTACCCTAGGGTATGGATGGAGGAGGGTCGTACCCTTCTATAGGAAATTAATACAATTTAAGTTGGGGGTATCATGGATATTTCCCCTTATAGCTCCTTAGGACCCCACGACTTAAAACACCTTTTTAGGGCTTCATTAACCTATTTACACTGAATCAAACACTCTAAACTCTCTCAAAATCTCTCACGGCTCTTGGGTTAAGCAAAAGCTTGGATTTTCTTCAAGGTGGTCAATTGAGGCTCATATGGATGATTTTTTTCTCATCTTCTTCTCAATCTAAGGCATGTTACTCCTCCCTCATTGTTAGTTCCAACTAAAGGCATGTTTGATGTATTGTTTTCATGGCATAAATGTTGTATGGTCATAGGTTTTCAATTATATGTTGGGGGTTTTGGTTATAATGGTTGGTTATGGTTTGCCCATGTCTTTTACTTATGGTTTTCATATTATTATGGTGGTTTGTACATTTGGTTGCATGGTAATGGGTACTTGATACTTGGTTTTGGCTTTGGAAATCTATGCCCCCAACATATTTGATAAAATGCCTATGAGAATGTTTTTGGTTAAATTATTCGACTTTCATTGAACTATTGCATTGTATAACTTGGTAATGGAACCCTAAATGGTTTGGAATAGTTAAATGGTAAGGTCTTGGTGGTTATGGTTTGCCTAATTGAAAGCATTGTGTGGTACAAGAGAATCCCCTAAGCAAACTTAATAATAAACTACTTGTGGTGTACATGGGAATCCCCCAAGACAACTCAATAATGTAATCTATGGGTACATGAGAATCCCTTAATCTCTAAAAGGTTGGCTAAGGATGTTTCTTGCAAGCTATAGTCGGTATGACGATACCACTACTTATACCCTCGGTTAATAATAAATGGAATGGTGGTTTAGTTATGTGGTAATGGTTTTAATTAGGCAATAATAACAGGGTTTGATAGCTAACCGTGAAGGTGTGAGTTCAATGAACGGACACTGAAAACTCATGTTTACCGACATGAGGATTGGCCATAGCGACCATATATAATACTTACAGAGTATACGAGAATCCTCTAAGTACACTTGTACATATGTATCATGGAGAGCGAAGGGTACTCGGGAATCCCCTACTCCTATGATACTTACGGTGTATACGAGAATCCTCTAAGTACACTTGTACATATGTATCATGGAGAGCGAAGGGTACTCGTGAAGGGTTGGTCACGGTTATTGACCTATCCTAGAGTCTAGAATTTTTCAATAGAACTATCTTGTTATACGTTCAAAATTCATCCAACTTAGGGTATGTGTTTGGAGGTTGGGTTGGGTAACGGGGGTGGTCCATGTTCCTAGTTGGACGTGGAATGCCCATTATGATAAGGCCCCAGTTCGGGCCATGTTAAGTTGGTATCAGAGCTTTAGGTTCATGGTCAATTAGGAGTCCACAAAGCTGCGTCGAGTAGAGTCTCTTTTAAGGGTGTGTAGCGTGCCACACTCATAAGGGAGAGACTACAAGACATTTAGGAAATGTTTCTTTTCTTTGTGTTCTATTTTCAATCCTGGAGTCTAAGTCCTGGAATCTCTTCTAATTCCATTTGTTCACTTTTCAGATCATGCCTTGATGATCTGAAGTCACAAAAACTGCTCAGTCCCAACTGGGGACAATATTGATGGGACACGCTCTACTTAGGGGATCCATACTCGGTCTAGGGGTCCAGTCCCTGATATTTTTAGAGTTTCACCGGTTCCTTCTAGTCCTTCTCAGGCTCCACAGGCTAGTATGAAGAATGTGTAGTTTCCTCAATCAATTTATGTGATTGCTCAGTTGATAGCTTCTCAGGCTGAGTGTGGTACATCTAGTATTGCATCTTCTGAGGCCACAAGGGTTGGACAATTCATGAGGTTGAATCCTCTAACTTTCACCGGTGTTAAAGTGGAGAAGGATCCTCAGGATTTTTCTGGATGAAATGAAAAAAATCTTCAGGGTGATGCAGGCCACGAATGTGGAAGGGGTGAATTTTACTGTCTATCAGCTAAAGGATGTGGTGTACCAATGGTACGAAGAATAGGAACAGTCAAGGGGTGAGGTTGATGAGTCTTCTCAATGGGAGACTTTTTCTAATACTTTTCTGGACCGCTTCATGTCTCAGGAGTAGAGTAAAGCAAATATGAAAGAATTTGTTAATCTAAAACAGGGGGAAATGTCGATCAAGGAATATGCCTTGAAATTTCACCAATTGTCTAGGTATGCTCCGAAATTAGTGTCTGATATGAGGGCCAGGATGAGGAAGTTTGCTTCAGGATTATCTCATGAGTTGATCCTTCAGAGAAAGACTACATTGCTGATCAAGGACATGGATATTTCTAGGCTGGTTGTTCATATGCAACAAGTGGAAAAGGAAAAGAGGAAACAGGCTGAGGTAGGTGAAAGGTAGGGTAAGAATTTTAGTTTCTCTAGGCAAGGTGGTTAATAGCAAAGTGGTCGGGATAGTGGTAATTGTCCAAAGAAGAAGTGGAGGAGTTCTGGTTCCTTCTTTACAGCTAGTGCTCCTTACCCGAAGCAATCGGGTGATAGGCGTCAATAGAGTGGTGAAACCTTCAGGGAACAGGGTACCCAATCTAAGTCTAGTGGGGCTTAGTTAGCCTTGTCGTGTCCTCCTTGTAAGTTCTGTGGTCGGTTACATCGGGGCTTCTGTGATGAGGGGAGAGACAGGTGTTTCAAATATGGTCAGCCAGGCCATATGCTTAGAAACTTTTCAGTTAGTAAGGGTGCTTTGGGGGTGAACAAGGTTCCAGTTGCCTCTTCATCTGCTCCTGCACCAAAAGGTGCTGCTTCTGTGTCTGTTTTTTCTTCTGGTACTGGCACAGGCCAAAATAAGTTATATGCACTCACTACTCGACAGGAGTCCGAGGTATCGCCTGATGTCGTGACTGGTACGTTACAACTCTTTTATCAGAATGTTTAAGGTTTACTTGATCTAGGGTCCACTCTCTCCTATGTGACCCCATTTGTGGCTGTATATTTTGGTTTTGATCCCAAGGTTATTTTGGATCTTATTTTTGTTTCTACCCCGGTAAGTGACTCTGTGGTTGCTAAAAGAGTCTATAGGGGGTGTGTGGTATCTATTGGTAGTAAGTAGACTTTGGTGGATTTGTTTGAACTAGATATGGTGCATTTTGATGTCGTTCTAGGGATGGATTGGTTACACTCGTGCTATGCGTCCTTAGATTGTTCGAACCGTAAGGTTGTCTTTAAGTTCCCTGGTGAACCAGTTATTGAATGAGAGGGTGGTTTCCTAGCTCCTAAGAGGAAGTTTATATCATATTTTATAGCTCTGAAGTTATTCTCCAAAGGGTGTCTCTATCATCTAGTTCGGGTTAATGACTCTAACTTGGAAGGCCCTTCTTTGCATTTGGTTCCGGTGGTGAATGAGTTTTCTGAAGTCTTTTCGGATGATCTTCATGGTTTTCCTCTGGATAGGAAGATTGAGTTTGGGATTGATTTGGTTCTGTACACTTATCCAATATCTATTCCTCCTTATAGAATGGCTCCGGCTGAGTTGAGGCAACTCAAGGAGAAACTTAAGGATCTTTTAGATAAGGGTTTCATCCATCCTAGTGTATCCCCATGGGGTGTACCGGTGTTATTCTTGCGTAAAAAAAGATGGCTTCCTTCGGATGTGTATTGACTATTGGAAATTGAATAAGGTGACGGTCAAGAACAAGTATCCTCTTTCAAGGATAGATGACTTGTTTGATCAGTTGCAAGGTGCCAAATTCATTTCAAAGATAGATCTTCAGTCTGGGTGTCATCAGCTTAAGATTAGGGAGGTGGATATCCCTAAGATAGCTTTTCGTACCCGGTATGGGCACTTTGAGTTCTTAGTTATGTTATTTGGTTTGACCAATGCCCCGGCGGTATTCATGGATTTGATTAATAGGGTCTTTCATCAGTTTCTAGATCTTTTTATCATTGTGTTCATTGATGACATTTTTTTGTACTCTAAGAGTGAGGTGGATCACGTTAATCACCTTCGTGTAGTGTTGCAGACCTTAAAAGAGCAGCAGGTGTATGCCAAATTCTCAAAATATGAATTCTGGTTGAACGTTGTCACTTTTTTGGTCACATTATTTTTTATGAGAGGATCATGGTGGATCCACAAAATATGGTGGTGGTTAAGGAGTGGCCTAGACCCACGACTCCAAACGACATTCGGAGTTTCTTAGGTTTCGCTGGGTATTATAGGAGGTTTGTGAAAAGTTTTTCAATGATAGCTACCCCATTAACTAAGTTGACTCAGAAGAAGGTAGAGTTCTCCTGGTCGAATGCTTATGAGGGTAGTTTTGAGAAGCTGGAGGATAAGCTAACTTCGACTCTGATTTTGACATTACCTGAAGGCAATGAGGGGTTTGTGGTTTATTATGATGCATCCAAGGTGGGGCTTGGTTGTATTTTGATGCAGCATGGGAAGGTGATTGTCTATGCTTCTAGGCAGTTGAAGGTACATGAGAGAAATTATCCAACTCATGACTTGGAGCTTTTAGCGGTGGTGTTTGCATTGAAATTGCCTGAAGGCAATGAGGAGTGCATGTGGACATATTCTCAGATCATAAGAGTTTGTCGTATGTGTTCACTCAGAAAGAGATTAATCTCAAGAAGAGGTGATGGCTTGAGTTTTTTAGATCAGTGGTAATGTACTTTACGGTTCCAATGGAGGTTATGTATTCCTGACGTTGATAGTTTGCGAGAAAGGGTATTAGTTGAGGCACATGAATCACGCTATGTTGTTCATCTTGGTTCGATGAAAATGTATCATGATCTCAAGGAGATGTATTGGTTGAATGGTATGAAGATGGATATGGCTGATTTTGTGGCCAAATGCATGGTGTATCAACAAGTGAAAGTTAAGCACATGAGGCATGGGGGTTTATATCAGGAGATTGAATTGCCTGAATAGAAGTGGCAGGTGATCAATATGGATTTCATTACTGGTCTTCCTTGATCTCGGAACCAATTTAATTCGATTTGGGTCATCGTGGATAGGATGACAAAGTCGGCTCACTTCTTTCCAGTGAGGATTAACTTTTTGACTGAGGATTATGTGAGGTTGTATCTTCAGGAGATTGTGAATCTGCATGGGGTACCTATTTTGATTATCTCTGATCATGGTACACAGTTTTCATCTCACTTTTGGTGGTCATTTCAGAAGGGGTTAGGTACTAAGGTTAGTCTGAGTACTGCTTTTCACCCGCAAACGGATGGGCTAGTAGAAAGGAATATTCAGACATTGGAAGATATGCTTTGTGCATGTGTGATTGATTATGTGTAATGCCCCGAGAGTACACCCTGGGCATCACACGGTGCTTACAGTCTCGAGGAACCACAAGCTAACCCATGAGCTGGTACCTGCTGTGAGCACTGAGCAAAACTGATAATTCCATAACATATGCTGAATTTAATTGAGGAATGCCATAAGGTTTTAAGTCATAAATCTGATAAAATCCGTAGGGCACAACTGATAATACTGATAAAACATCTAACAAAGACAACTGAAATCTGAGAAACTGACTAACTGCCTAAAATAATCTGAAAAGCCTCTACTGATTGACTAAGGAGCTGATGGGACAAACCCCCCCACTAACTCCGACTAAATGGAAATGACTGAAACTGATAAAGAAATTTGAGATAAATAAATCATGTCCTCAAAATATAAGGACTCACCATTACTACGGCTGATAGTCTGGAAAATTTATGCGTGATCCTGTAATTGAGCATCCGAAACTATGATATGATACATCATAGCGCAAGAAAAGAGTATGCGATCAGTACTTTGATTGTACTGGTATGCTGAATGAGGTTGGCTGATATGTATGGTTTCATGAACATGAAGCATAACTGTCTAAATATATATATATATATATATATAACATGAAGTACTGAATAGAGTGCATGAAATCTGTAGATATTGAGGATACGTGCAATCTATAAATACTGAGGATGCATGAAATTTGTAAGTACTGAGGATGCATGACCAAGCATATAATATGTTTTGAATATAATCTGTAAATACTGAAATACTGAAAATCTGGTAATTGAATCACTGATATCTGTATGCTATGGTCAAGCAACTGAAACTGAATTACTGAACTGATTACTGGACTGAACTGTGAGAGGTATCATCTAACCGACATTCCCCAATCTGAGCTAATCGGGGTCCAACCTGTAACCCCAGTTGGAAGGGTATTAGTACCGTGCCACGGGTACTAACATTGGCTATGTGGATCCACTATACTGATGTACTGTCCCGAAGGACCTAAGGTGTCAAGCCTAAACTGATGGGTGACCCCTGTGAGGTAGTCAAGCCTAAACTAACGGGTGACTCATCATGTCCTATGCTGGCTATGTAGTTCTGGAGTACAGGGACTGCTACTAATGACTCTGCCTATCTTACGGGGAATTCGTCATCCCTGCACTCGCTCGGTGCTAAATCCTACTCCCAACTGAACTGACTCAGAATACTGGATTGTTCTAAGTTTAACTAATTTTGATGACTGACTAAACTGATAATGTACATAACATATTCTGAAACTATTCTAAAGATACTGAGACTAGGTAAACAGCTAAGTTTTTTAGTATTCATAACCCCTAGGACTCAATAGCAATAATAGTAAAATAGTACTAAACTGTAAGGACATAACATGGAAACTTTTATTAAAAATCCATTCTTGTAGGCATTCCATCAAACACTTGATATGCATGATTTAGGATAAACATGGGAATAGTATAAAACTTGGAGTAATAGCATAATTTCAACATCAACAACACTTAATCATGATTTAATTAAGAAAATAGCAATATTAAAACATGTGGGGTTTGATAACAACAACAATTCCATGTAAACATGGCATGAAATCAAGATTCATGGAGATTCTTGGTTGAATCACAATTTAAAATCATAATAACTTGAAAAGATTATAACTTTGTATTTAAATTGGATACTTAGGCTCCATGGGTGAAAGGAACCCATGGATGAACACTTAACATACCTGGGTTGATGAATTCGTGAGAGTTGATGGTGAATTTCTTGAGATTTGATCTTGAATTCTTGAAGGCTAGGGTTTTCTATTTGAAAGAGAATGCTCTTGATTTGAGAGTAATTGAATAAAATAATGACTATGTAGGCTTTAGGGCATTAATTTTGTGTTTTGGACTGATTAGGGTCATGGAAAAAGACCCAACTGCCCCTGAAATAATTAAAAAATTTCATCACTGGAATCCCATTTTTGGGCTTCACCGCGATGCAGTGCCATCACGGAGAGCTATTGGAATTTGGTTGAAAGTGTATTCCACGGACAAGTGCAAGAATGTACTTTGACGCGATGCGGTGGAATCGCGTTGCGTCACTGGAAATTGACGAGTGCGAATTGGCACTCTGGCGCGACACGGTGCCAATCGCGAAGCCTCACTGGAAAGTGAAAATTGTGAAATAGCCCCTCGGTGCAATGTGACACTTATCTTGGTGTCACATTGGAAAAGGACGAATGTCATTTTTGGGGTCACTGCGACGCGGTGCTGCTCGTATTGAGCTACTGCTTTTACTAAAAGTGTCATAACTTCTCACCCGAGTATCGGATTTGGACGAAATTAGAATCGTTGGAAAGATAATTCAATTTCCTACCATTTGGTGGGTTGTGATATGGAAAATTCTGAGTATATGAAAATATATGCTCATTTGAATTTTACTAAGGCAATATTTTTATCAAAAATTTCAATCGGTAAGGATTATTTTGATTCGTTTAATAGTTGGGAGTTGTTTGGGGCCTTAATATAGCTCAAAATAACTCATAAAATTATCAAAGGACAATAATGTACTATGCATGAGATTTAAACATGGCACTAATATTTGTTTGGATTTTTGGGGTATTATATTATGGTGGTAATTGGGTTAAGCATCTACCTCTTGTAGAGTTTGCTTATAACAATAGCTATCATTCTAGCATTGAGATGTCCCCTTTTGAAGCATTATATGGTAGGAGTTGTATATCTCCTATTGGGTGTTTTGAGCTTAGTGAGGCAGATATGTTTGGCCTGAATTTGGTTTATCAGGCTATGAAGAAGGTGAAGGTGATTTGGGATAGGCTTAAGGCTGCCCAAAGTTACTAAAAGTCCTATGCGTATGTAAGACATAGAGACTTAGAGTTTGAGGTCGGGGATAGGGTGTTCCTAAAGGTGTCTCCCATGAAGGGAGTAATGTTGTTTGGGAAAAAGGGAAAGCTCAGTCCCCGATATGTTGGTCCTTATGTGGTTTCAATAAAAGTTGGTAATGTGGCATGTAAATTAGAGTTGCCTTCTAGTTTGAGCTTCATTCATCCGGTATTTCATGTCTCTATGTTGAGAAAATGTATAGGTGATCCTTTATCGGTTGTTCCTTTGGAAGTATTGGATATCTCAGATTCTCTATCTTATAAAGAGATCCCGGTAGAGATCTTAGACTGGCAGGTTTGTCAGTTATAGAACAAAGATGTAGCTTCGATTAAGGTTTTATGGCAGAACCACAGGGTGGAAGAAGCTACTTGAGAAGTGGAAGAGGACAGGAAGTCCAAGTATCCGTATTTGTTTTTTGCTCCGTATATTCCAACAGAAGGTATGTGTTCTTGACCACATCTTTATTTTCTAACTTAGTTAAAGAAAAGGTTGATTTTCTTGCATCTTTGTTTTCTAACTTAGTTAAAGGTTGGAATGGTTATTATTGGGTGTGTTCGTGTTTGTAATACCATGTCCATCATTCGGGGAAGAATGATCCCAGTGAGGGAGATTAAAACACCCTGGGTTTTGATCCATAGAAATTCATCATACAACTAGGGGTACATGTCGTATGTTGAGGTACGGATTAGGGGTCATCACTCGTATATTGATCAGTGTGGTTGGGTTGGCTATTGTCCAAGGTATAACTTCTCTATAAGAGTCGTATAATGGGGTGTGAGTCGTATGATGCAATTCCTATGTTGTCCTTATCTTAACCTAGGTGATTCTATTCTGCCTAGGGTACGATTTAAAAGTACCAATCGTATAATTGGGCATGAGTTGGACTTAGGAGTCATAGTTTGGTCAGTGTGAGGGTTGAGATTCTGATTGGGGTACGAGTGGTGGGTATCACTCGTACCCTAGGGTATAGATGGAGGGGGTTCGTACCCTCCAATAGGAAATTAATTCAATTTAAGTTGGGGGTATTCTGGATATTTTCCCTTATAACTCCTTGGGACCCCATGACTTAAAACATATTTTTAGGGCTTCATTAACCTATTTGCAATCAATCAAACACTCTAAACTGTCTCAAAATCTCTTAAGGCTCTTGGGTTAAGCAAAAGTTTGGGTTTCCTTCAAGGTGGTCAATCGAGGCTCACATGGGTGATTTTTTCTCATCTTCTTCTCAATCTAAGGCATGTTACTCCTCCCTCATTGTTAGTTCCAATTAAAGGCATGTTTGGTGTATTGTTTTCATGGCATAAATATTGTATGGTTTTGGGTTTTCAATTATACGTTGGGTTTTTTGGTTATAATGGTTGGTTATGGTTTTCCCATGTCTTTTACTTATGGTTTTCATATTATTATGGTGGTTTGTACATTTGGTTGTAAGGGAATGGGTAATTGGTACTTGGTTTTGGCTTTGGAAATCTATGCCCCTAACATATTTGATAAAATGTCTATGAGAATGTTTTTGGTTAAATTGTTGGACTTTCATTGAAATATTGCATGGTATAACTTGGTAATGGAACTCTAAATGGTTTAAGAGGTTTGGAATGGTTAAATGGTAAGGACTTGGTGGTTATGGTTGGCCTAATTGAAAGCCTTGTGAGGTACAAGGAAATCCCCCAAGCAAACTTAATAATGAACTACTTGTGGGGTACATGGGAATCCTCCAAGACAACTCAATAATGTAATCTATGGGTACATGAGAATCCCTTAATCTCTAAAAGGTTGTCAAAGGACGTTGCTTGCAAGCTATGGTCGGTGACGATACCACTACTTATATCCTCGGTTAATAATAAATGGAATAGTGGTTTGGTTGTGTGATAATGGTTTTAATTGAGGAATAATAACGGGGTGTGATAGCTAATCGTGAAGGTGTGATTCCAATGGATGGACACTGAAAACTCATATTTTTCGACATGAGGATTGGTCATGGATACCATATATGATACTTATGAGGTATATGTGAATCCCTAAAGTACATTTGTACATATGTATCATGGAGAGCGAAGGGTACTCCAGAATCCCTTACTCCTATGGTATCTTTGGTTCGTGCAGCTACATGCTTCGGGGCCCGTTCAGGGGCTTACACTAGACCCATATAGCCTGTGGGTGGTTCTAGGATGGTTAAGGTACATATACCCAGGTTAATAATTTTAAATGCATTCTAAACCCGGTTCCCTTTCCCAACATTATTATATATATGAATGTATGGTTGTGAATGCATATGGTTAGTTTACTTGGTTTAAAGGTTGACATTATTTTATCCTTATCCTGAGTACTTGCTAGCGATCACCCGCTAGTCCGTCTTTGGGCGGCTGTATCCCCACGCAATCAGGAACCGACCATTCTACTCCTCCTACTTAGTGATCGAATTCAGAATCAGCTTGGTTGGACTAAAGTGGTAAGCTTCTATATTCGGGAAGGATTCATTTCATATCATGGATGTTTTTACATACTTTGGTCATTTCATAGACATTGGTTTTGACATGGTTGGGGGCATATCCCAATCGGATATTGTTTTGCTTTTGGTTAGAGGCTTCGTGGAACTACAATGGGTTGGTATGGGCGGTGTCGGTAATGGTGTCAGCCTTGGTATTGGGGCTGATACCATTTGACTGTATTTATGATTGTGCATCCTTTTATGTTATGGACTCGTATTTGGTGTCGCGCCCTATTATGAACCGGTCGAAACAGCACACGGCAAGTGGTGGTGGTGTGACTCTTGGGTTTTGAAAATTTATTTTTTTTAGAGTCGCCACCTAACTTTTAGAAAAAGTAGGAAAACCATTTTTTAAGTCGAAAACTCTATTTTTCGTATTTCAAAACCATCCCGAGATTCTGAGTAAGGGTTTTGGTTACTCGAGGGGAAGGTGTTAAGCACCTCTCAGAGCCTATCCGAAGATAGTCCGTAAACTCAGTTTAGGAAAAATTATTGCTTCATTACTTGCTAAAAAGTGACAAGAAATTCTTTGTACATATTATTATTATTGTTATATTTTTTATGAAAAAGGAAAGTAACTTAAGGTACAATGAATGTGCCGCTACCGTATATGAGGAAATAATTTCATCATTTGTAGACAATTATATATGACTATTTTAAAAATATGAAATGAAGTTGTCTCTTTGTCATAATTGTAATGACATAAAAATATAAAACCCTTGTTATCTTTAAAGTGCATGGAGGTTGGATGTACAAATAAAATTTGTCATAAGATAAAAGATTTATTCTAAAACTGTGAAAGAATTTATTGAAGAAGGCCAAAAATATAGATATGTTTAGAAATATTATAATCTAATAATGATAACGATAATAATAATGACAATAATAATAATAATAATAATAATAATAATAATAAATAATAATAATAATAATAATAATAAAAATAATAATAGTGATGATGATGCTAATAATAAAATAGATAAATATTAATGACAATGATAGTGATGAGCAATAATAATGATGAAAAATAATTATTATAGTAGTAGTGAAAATGTTAAGCTATACCACATATGCGGCAGCGTGACACATATATACCTTGTGTTTTTGGAGACCTTTTGAAATCTAAAAGAACTTGAAAAAATGTTAAGACATATAAACGTACCCAATATTTGTATGATATTAAAATTGAACCAAATTTAATCACATTTTTTGAGGGGTGAGTTACTTGCAAAATTAAAAATTAAAACCATTTGGTAATTTACTTTTAAAAAGTCCAGTTAAGAAAAGTTGAACGGCTGCTCAATAGTTATAAAAGAAAACTGATTTAGTCTTTAAACAAAATTTGAATAGAAATTTGCTATTAAACTTATGCTTATGACCAACAATTGCACCTTTTATTGGAAAAAGTCGATTCATAGATGTAAAAAAAAATGAGTTATTGAATGATTGCACGTTATTATACTTATGGACATCAAATAGACGAAGGGTTACCCGAAGAACACTTATTCTAAATATTTCGAATCTAAACAAAACTAAACGCACATAAAGCTAATTCGAATTTAATCAAACCACACAAAGATGAATATTAGAAGAAATACAAAGTTAGATAGAGAGATGTACCTATAATAAGATGTAAAGAAAGTAGAAAATACGCTAGGTTCTCTTTAATGAAACCAATTTCTAACGACGTAAATCGTGAACTTGGACGATCCTATAGTTGTTGACCCGATGTTATGGGTCGGATTGAGTTCCCTTGCGGAACTCCAGCTCCCGAGAGTGTCCATGAAATAATGAAAAGGATAAGGATTAGCGACTAATCAACAATCACTAAAACATAACAACAATACATTAAGAAAATGACATTTAAAGATTTCAAAGCTATTCACATGGAGGAATTTGAAATGAATATGGCAACACACATTCGAAAGAAAAAAAAAAGATGTAATAGTCATTCTAATGTGGAAAGATAAATAACTAAATAAAATACTAGGTTGTTTCGAACTCCAATTCTAACCAAAAATGGACATTGTGTTATATCTTTATAGCTATCTGTATAACTCAGTATGTCTTAAAATTAAGATTTGGGATGGAACCCAAACCGCAAAATCAGTCCATAAATAGTAGGCAGAACATATTATGTCTAAGTTGGAAATCGATGCCAATCACATTTTAAAGGATCAAGATTGACAAAGAACAATTCCCAATTAAAGGCAAGCTAAAACTTTTCTTTACACCTTCATGCCTTGCATACGACAATAATTTCCAAGAGAATTAAAATCTATATGTCATTGTACAATTCCAACAACAACAACAAACCCAGTGTATTCCTACAATGTGGGGTCTGGGGAGGGTAGAATGTATGCAGTCCATACCGCTACCTCCAAAGAAGTAGAGAGGCGTCATTGTACAATTCCCTTCTGGAAAAATGCAGCCATGCATAGTGACGAGCTTAAAATAAAACAGAATCCATTCGCTTATGCCGAATCGGCAAGATCCACTGGGAGTACTAGATGCATAACTTAACAGAATGATCATCCCCAAAAGTTTTGATACTCCACATTTAGAAGTACAGCAAAAGTTGGAGCAAATCGTACTGCCTAGAACTAATTTTGAGGTACAATAAACAATATCAGTGTAAATTTAACAATGGAATCACAGGGGTAATTTTAATTTCCACAACGCCAAAAAATTTAAAGCCAAAGGCATCAAACCATTCCACCGACGATGAATATTGCGGCTGAATCACAAAGCAATAAGGTCACACCTTTTATGTATGATTGGATTTCGAAATCAAAACAAACATATACTTTGATGGTGAAAACTCTTGTTCAAATCCAACTCTCAGAATAAAATAGGGGCGGCATTAGGTTGATACAAAAAATATCCAAAATTAATTTGTCAAAAAAACAACAACTAGTTGAATTTAAAGGAAATCTTACAACCAAATCCACTTTCTAGAATTGACAGCTACAACACCAACTTGATCACAATCAAACCGCAAGCAACATGTTCATAAAGCCGTACAAGATGATGGTAGACACAAACTTACGGAACACCTCACAAAATAACTTTTATGCCGCAAACTCAAAGAACAACAAAAGAATAGCAGAAATTACAAAATGAAACTCATATATCCGCAAAAACAAACAGAAGGGGAAATAAATAAGAATTAAAGGAGGGACGGGCTTGCACCTTTTTTCTGCCAGCAAAACCAAAGATCTCCGTCAAGTAGTTTCTGGAGATTAAACTCGAACCCGAGAAAGCTTAGTCTAGAGCCGAAGAAAAAAGCGACAGAGAAGCGACCGAATCAAAAATTCACTCTAGAACCGAAGCAAGAATCAATATATTTTCGGACCTCTATTTTTCCTTCCTTTTCTTTTCTCAACCTTTCTTTAGATTTTTCTCTCCGATTTCAAACCTATTTTATCCCTTTGGTCTTTCTCTCGCTGCATTTTTTTTTGCGTTTTTCTTCACAAATAAAATCTTTTTCTCTCGAATTTGCTCTATTTTCTCACTCCCTTTTTCCTTGTCCTTGAGATAATGGAGAAACCTCCTATTTATAGGTGAATTCAAACTTGAAAGTCCAGACTCAAAACTCAAATTAAATCAACCCTGTGAAAAATCGACTTAGAATTTGAAATCACCCCCTGAATCCAAATCTCCACTTTTCAGGCCATTTAATGACTCGTATGAGCCTCATTTTCCATTGTTATACCGATTAGGAGCCTGTTTTTCTCTGTTCTTGAAGGATTCACGAGCTGGAGGGTCAGTTTTGGTAAGATTCTCACAGGTGATGGCAGGTGGCCAGCTATGATGGTTCCATTTTCAGCAAAGTGGAGAAAGGGCAAAGATGAGAAAGGTGGAAGGGGGCGGCCATTGTTTCTATTTAGAGAAAGAGGAGATGGTGACTATACAATGGTTTCTCACTGTAAAGTTGTGCGTGTATTAATTTTCCCAAGGGAAAGACGCGTACTTTGTTTGACCCATTGTGATCCATCCGATTAAAAGATCGGACGGTTCTAAAATAAGTTATCCTAATAATAATAATAATGGTAAATAAAATAATATGTATATATACTGATAAACGTATACGTATGAATCGTTAATAAAAAGAAAAGACCATTTTTTGACTCGTTCAATTTTGATCGGACAGTTCAGTTTTAAAGTAAAAGAGTAAATTATAATATTTAATAAATATAGATATATATATATATATATATATATATATATCAACAGTTGAAAATTTCAGGATCCTTGGATTGGGAAGTAATCGTCGGATCGGACTAAGTTGCGCTAGTCTAGTATTTTTTCTTTTTGACGTAGCAGTGTTCGATTGGTGAAAATTGTGCGTGATGGATTGACGAAGTGGACATGGACATTGGATTGAGTTTCGGGCTAATTTTTGGGCTCTTGGCTAGAACTTATAGATAAAGTTGGGCTCGGCTAAATAAATAGAAATAAAATTGAATTATGGTCAATCTGAATACTCTTTTTCTACTAAAATTAATTTTATCGATGCCTCCGTCGGCTGAGCAATAACTGAAATGTAAATAGCCTCCATCAGCTGAAATGTAAATAGCCTCAGTCGACTGAAATATAAACAGCCTCCGTCGGCTGAAATATAAATAGCCTCCATCAGCTGAAATGTAAATAGCCTCCATTGGCTGAGCAGTTGCTGAAATGTAAATAGCCTCCGTCAGCTGAAATCTAAATAGCCTCCATTGGCTAAAATGTAAATAGCCTCCGTTGACTGAAATATAAATAGCCTCTGTCGGCTGAGCAAATATTTGAAAAGTAAACTTCATCCGACTAGCGAGCAGTGTTTGAAAAGTAAAGCCTCCGACGATGGGATATTTGCCCAAAGGTAACTGCCTTGTATTGGCAGGGCGACCTTCAGTCTGAACTAAATGATGGTATTGTCGCTAGAACTTGATGTTGTTGTGATAGTGGCTTTCTTGTGCACTTGCTATGGTGTGGGCCTCTAATTGGCAGGTTGTGTTATGTTTGCTGAAATGCGATTCTCCGATATGGCGGAGTGTTGCTTTGCTTATGTACATTCTTTGATTTGTGGCGGGGCGTCCCCCTTGCTGGTGCACAACTCTCGATATGGCGGAAAGTCGTATTGCTCATTCGCATCCTCCGATATGGCAGACAATCGATTTCCTTGCTTATGTACAGTCTTCGGAATGTCGAACTCGACTTTGTTTTCTTATATACAATCCTTGGCTCACGAAATCTTGACTTTGTTAAAGTCAGGCGATATTCTCCGATTTGTGGAGTTATTCGGTGTAGTCAGGTGGTTGGATTTGATTTGCAGAGTTTATTGGGAGAAGTAAATAGCCTAATTTTTCTATGAAGATCCTCTTTTCTTTATTTCTGACCCGGGTCTTCAAAATGTACCTGCAAAAAAATTCGAACAAAACTCTTAGAGCTTGTGAGGATTAGTATAAATGTATGTAAAGAGAATAAAGTAAGGGAAGAATATTTGGCTCATGTCGTGATGGTAATCCGCATGATGCCCCTGATCCTATCTCAAAGCTTGACTTGATGTCGTCTCCAAATTCCTGTTTTCCTGTGCTCAAAGAAAAATTCTTAGTTGGGAGGGGGTATTTATTTGTGTCGGCTTGGGGATCCTGGCTTTGTTTGCGGAATTCTCCAACACTCCCTTGGTAGCTCGATTACTCCCAAATCTGGAGTCTCTGTAGGTAGGAAAGTTGGAAAGAATAGTGAAAAATACATATATGTATATACGTTTTCGCAAATATATTACGTATATATTAAGTATATAGAGTAATCCTTTATCGTTTTTCAGATTATGACATGTTTCGAAATCCATTAAGACTCCATTTGTTGATTGCGACCCATGTAGATTTATTCTTCGGGTGGAGCTTCTCTGACTTTTGATGCTACAATGATTCTGGCGGCGAGATCTCTTATATTCTGAGGCTATACTATGAGCAAAAGGGATTTTCCTAAAGGTAAGACCGAACCTTTCAGGTTGCCTACGTATCCTTAAAATAGGAATCAGGTTTGTACGCAGTTTGAAGGTGAAGAAGGAAAAATAAAATGCAGTGACCGAATCTGACTCAGACTGCCTACTTATCCAAGCGGAATCAGTTCATGACGTAGTTCAATTAAATGGGAGAAGTGAAAATATGCAGTGCAGTGATCGAGCCTGACTCAGGCTGCCTACGTATCCTAAGAATAGGAATCAGGTCATAACATAGTTCGATACAAAAGATAAAGTAAATAATGCAATGACCGGGCCTAACTCAGGCTGCCTACGTATCTAAGTGGAATCAGGTTAGGCAGTAGTTCAGTATAATGGAAAGGTAAAAAATATGAAGGGACCAAATCTGAAGTGGATTGCCTGTGTATACTGCCTTGGGAAATCAGGTCGATCGTAGTTCTGAGTACATGAAAGGATGACATTTTTGGGTTTTCTAAGGGAAATCAAACCCTATGTTGGCTGCCTACGTATCCCGCCGTGGGAAGTCAGGCCAATACTTAGTTCTGTTACATCAGAAAAATGCAAAAGTACAAATAAACAACAACTAGTCCTAATGTCTTCAAATGTAGTACTTCTTGATGGCGTCTGAATTGATCGGATTCATGCTTACTATGCCATCCATTTCTGCATGAATTACTGCTCCCCCTGAGAGTACTCGATGAACTATATAGGGACCTTGCCAATTTGGTTCAAATTTCCCTTTGGCTTCATCTTGGTGAGGAAATATCTTCTTCAAAAGTAATTATCCCAGTGTGAATCGAAGAGGCTTGACTTTCTTGTTAAACGCCTTGATCATTCTATCTTGATAGAGTTGACCATGACAGACCATATCCAATCTCTTCTTGTCAATGAGCATTAACTGCTTAATCCTTCTATGAATCCATTCAACATCGTCTAGACCAACATCCTGAATGATCCTCAATGAAAGTATCTCGACTTCTGCAGGTATTACTGCTTCCGACCCATAAACCAATATGTAGGGAGTTTCCCCAGTGGATGTTCTGATCGTGGTGCGATATCTAAGTAAAGCATATAGTAGCTTCTCATGCCATTCTCTATTACCGCCTACTATCCTTCTCAAACTTCTCTTGATATTCTTGTTTGCAGCTTCAACCGCTCTATTCATTTGTCATCGATATGTCCTAGAATTTTAATGAGAGATTTTAAACCTTTCACAAATCCCTCTCATCAGGTCGCTATTAAGATTGGCTTCATTATTGTTATGATTGACTCTGGAATTCCAAATCGACAGACTAAGTTGTTGCCAACAAAATCTACTACCACCTTCTTGGTTACGGCCTTATGTTTTGAGACTTCAACCCACTTTCTGAAATAGTCAATAGCTACCAAGATAAAATGTGTCCATTGAACGTAGGAGGCTCTATGGACCAATAACACCCATGCCCCAAGCAGCGAACGGCCAAGAGGAACCCATCACATTGAGTTCGTTTGGCGAAACTTGTATAAAGTCCTTATGAACTTGACACTGGTAACACTTCTGCACATATCGGATGCTATCCCTCTCCATGGTCATACAAAAGTATCCAGCTCTCAAAATCTTCTTTGAAAGCATGAAACCATTCATGTGAGGTCCACACGTTCCTGCATGTATCTCCTCCAACAATCTTGTGGCCTCCATGGCACGCATCGTAGCAATCCTAAGTCCGAAGTCCTCCTATATAGGATTTCCCCGTTGAGAAAAAAGTGATTGGCCATACTTCTTAAAGTCTTCTTCTACTTGCCAGTAGTACCTTCTGGATATTTTTCTGCTTCGAGTAACCTCTTGATATCGTAGTACCACAGCTTTCCATCTGGCTCTTTATCTACTTGGAAATAGTACGCTTGTTGATCATGTATCTCCACCTTGATGGGATCGGTGTAATTCTCATCGGGATGCTGAATAATTGAGGATAGTGTTGCCAAGGCATCAGCAAACTCATTTTGAATTCGAGGGACGTGCTTGAATTCAATCTTCGTAAACCTTTTACTCAGCTCCTTAACACATTGTACATAAGAAAGGATTTTGACATTCTTGGTGGTCCATTCTCCTTGCACCTGATGGATCAATAAATCAGAATCTTCTATCACCAATAGCTCTTTAATATCCATGTTTACTGTCATCCTAAGCCTGAGAATGCAAGCCTTATATTCTTCCATGTTATTCGTGTAAGGAAACCTAATCTTCGCCAAGATCGGGCAATGTTGACCTGTTTCTTAAACTAGAACTGCTCCAATTGCGACTCCTTTAAAGTTTGTTGCTCCATCGAAGAACATTCTCCATCCATCATACGGCTCTAAGATGTCTTCTTCTACAAACAACACTTTTTCATCAGGAAAGTAGGTATTGAGCGGCATATAATCTTGATCCACTGGATTTTCTGCGAGGTGATCAGCCAAAGCTTATCCTTTGATGGCTTCTTATGTCACGTACACAATATCAAACTCACTCAACAATATTTGACATTTTGCCAATTTTCCAGTAGACATTGGTTTCTGAAAGATGTACTTGAGTGGATCCATTCTTGAAATCAAATACGTGGTATACGCGGATAGGTAGTGCCTCAAGTTTTGCGCGACCCAAGTCAAAGCACAATAGGTCCGCTCCAATAATGTATACCTAGCTTCATATGGTGTGAACTTCCTACTCATGTAGTAAATGGCTTGCTCTTTCCTCCCTGTATCATCGTGCTGCCCTAACACACATCCAAATGCATTATCCATAACAGATAGATATAACAGCAACAGCTTTCCCGATTCTAGTGGAACCAATACTGGTGGGTTAGACAAATACTCCTTGATTTTTTCAAAAGCCTTCTGACATTCTCCAGTCTATCTGGTGGCGGCATCCTACTTCAATAACTTAAATATTGGTTCACAAATTATTGTGGACTGGGCTATGAACCGACTGATGTAATTGAGTCTTCCCAAGAAACTCATTACGTCCTTTTAGGTCTTAGGAGGTGGTAAGTCTTGAATTGCCTTTATCTTAGATGGATCAAACTCTATACCTCTCCTACTAACAATGAATCCCAATAACTTTCCTACGGGAACTCCAAAGGCGCATTTACTTAGATTTAAATTTAGGTCGTACCTTCGCAGCCTTTCGAAGAACTTTCGTAAGTCATTCAGGTGATCTACACTCTTTTTGGACTTGATAACGACGTCATCCACATACACCTCAATCTCTTTTTGGATCATATCATGGAAAAGGGTAGTCATGGCTCTCATGTAAGTTGTGTTGGCATTCTTAAGCCCAAACGGCATTACCCTGTAGCAGTATACTCCTCACGGAGTGATAAAGGCTATTTTCTATGCATCATTCTCATCCATTAGGATTTGATGATATCCCGCAAGACAATCAACAAATGATTGTAACTCATGTTTTGCACAATTATCAATGAGAATATGAATGTTCGGGAGAAGAAATTCATCTTTTGGACTAGCCTTGTTGAGATCCCGATAATCTACACATATTCTTATCTCCCCGTCCTTCTTCGGTACTGGCACGATGTTGTCTATCCGGGTGGGATAAGTTATGACCCTCACGATGTTGGTTTCTATTTGTTTGGTAACCTCCTCCTTAATTCTCAAACTCAAGTTGGGTTTGAATTTTCTCGTCTTCTGCTTCACGGGCGGACATGCAGGGTTAGTCGACAGTCTATGCAAGATGATATCAGTGCTCAAACTAGGCATGTCATTGTAAGACCAAGAAAATACATCGATGTATTACTTGAGCGGGCTTATCAATTCCTACTTTCTTTCAGCCTCCAAGTGTATGTTGACTCATGTTTCCTTTACATTTCTTCATCACCCAAGTTGACGACTTCAGTTTCATCCATATTAGGCTTCTTCTGACTTTCAAGTTGCTCGATCTCCTGCGGCAGGTTTTCATGCATCATGCTTTCATCGTACTGCTCATAATCTTGCTCATCGCTTGAATTTTACTCAACGGATTCGTTACATGTCATAATCGTGGAACGAGGATTTCTATTAATATTTGCACTGAAAAGTATAAAAAGTGAGTAAAGTAAATAGATATTAAAAATAGAAAAATAAGTTTTAAAAATAAGGACTTTTATTAATAAAAATACTGGGCTTTGGCAAGAGGCGAGTAGCAAAAAGAGTTCGGCATGATTCAAGCCTCAATTGATCATACAAACAAAATAATTTTTAAAAGCAACAACAGTCCCGAACTACCAAGACTCTTGACGGAATAGGGATGGGATGATGGTCCAATTCTGCAAAACTTCTCTAGGCTCGACATCACGGATGGTGAGCTTCTTAAAATCCATCTTCGATTCTTCTTCGATTACGGCCACAAACAGATTTTCTATTCCTTCTATGATGTCTTCATCAACTATTTTCTCTAAAACTGGGACTTGGGTTGGCACGAATACCGTCACTCCAAATCCTTCACTACAGGCTCCTCTAGAAATGGGCTCATATCCAAGACCTGTAGTACCTCTCTAATGCTTCAGCTGAATTGGCTCAACTATACTATCGAATCTTGGTCCTAACCCTGTCTTGGGCTAATACCTATATTTTAACATCTCCAACACAACCATCTTTTCAGCACTCAACATTTTCCCTTCAGCTGGTTCTATCTTCTTGTTAGTCCTTGTAGATTGTATAATCTCCAAGGTATGGAAAGTGGCTCCATTTAACTCTTCGGTCATTAGGACTGAATTGACAAAATAAATGGGATGACTGAGCTCTCCATGGACAGTAACTTCTGTGCGACCCCACTCAAACTTTACGAACTAATAAAGAGTGGAAGAAACGGCTCTTGCCATGTGGACCCATAGCCTTTCCAGCAGCAGGTTGTAGCTAGAAGACACATCCATGACTTAAAATATGATAGGAAATTTTGCTAGTCATATCTGCGGTGTCAAGTAAATTTCTCTGATGACACTCTTTTACGACCCATCAAAGGCTTTGACCTTCACCCGACTCTCCCTTATATCTTCTATATTTACACCCAAATCCCTTAGAGTGAAGAACGGACAAATATTGCAACCCGAGCCACCATCGATCAAAACCCTATTCACAATCTTGTCATGATATCTGACTGTAATATGAAGTGTTTTGTTGTGTACAGCTCCTTCTAATAGTAACTCATAATCATGGAAAGAGACCTTATTTGCCTCTACCACTCGCCCAATAGTTACAGCCAAAGTCTCGCTAGTGGTCTCTTTTGGTATGCTAACCCTACATAACACTTCCATCAAAGCATTTCTATGGGCTTCAGAACTCATAAGCAAGGACATAACGGATATGTGGGCTGGTGTCTTGTTGAGCTGATCTTCAATCGAATAGTGCTTGGGTTGCATTTTTTTCCAAAATTCTGCAGCTTCAGCACCTGTAATATTCCTCTTCGGGTTCTGATATTTCCCGAGAACTCTTCTATTTGGTTTCTCTGGCGCGTAACACCTTCATGTCCTGGTCATTCCTTAAGCCACAGTAGCGTCTATCATTTTGCCCTTGGCTTCAGCTCGATAGTCCTACGGGATCGCTTTAGTGTCATAGTCGGGCCTTCCAGTTGATAATGTGGTCACTACGACTCTTGGAAGGTACGTATGAATAGTTATTAGCTCTCTCAATTGTACCGTAATAAAAGGTTGTGATGGTGATACAGTGGCGATTTCTTCTGTGTTCTACGTAGGCACAATAGTTCCTTCCAAGTCATACTCATCCTCTAGAGTAATCATACTGACTTCTCAATTTCCATGATTTGGCAAGGGGTTGTTGTTCACATTTGGAGCTACGGCGGTGCATTTGATTATACCCCTCCTTATCAGAGACTCAATCTGATTCTTTAAGCTGTAGCCTTCTTCTGTGTCATGCCCTTAGACTCCTGAGTAATAGGTACATTGCTTGTTACCATCGAAGTTTTGAGAGGTCGGATCAGGGGTCTTTTCTTCAATTGGATGCAACAAACCTACCACTCTCAATCTCTCAAACAACTGGGACAAAGGTTCTGCAATTGGTGTGTAGGTGCGGGTATTTCTGGCTTCAAAATTTGGACGTGGTCTTGGCGCATAGGCTGGTCTATTTTGGTGAGCAGGTGCTTGGGCAGGGTCATATGGTCTTGGTGGATTTTGGTATGCTGGAGCTCGAGGTGGATTGTAATGCGGTTGAGCATTGTACACTAGGACATGTGCAATAATTTGGGGGGGGTTAGGGTAACAGTAGGAAGAATTTCCAGGTTGGTAGTATGGTGTGATAGCTGAGGCATCTTCCCCCTTTTCTTATTACCATTAATAGAACCGGATTGTATGGCCTTACTTGCGGCTCGCAGTGCAACCATAGATTGGATTTTCCCTTACTTGATGTCTTCTTCTATGAAATCTCCCATCTTGACCAATTCTGCAAACTTTTGGCCCATCATTTACATCATCTTGTCAAAATAAACACCTTATTGAGCTCAGATAAAATACTTAGAGAGCTTACTTTCTTCCAGTGGAGGCTGGATCCTAGCAGTCTCGGTCCTCCAACGCCATGCGTACTCTTGAAATGATTCTGATTGCTTCTTTTGTATATTAGACAATGAGAACCTGTCTGGGGCAATCTCAATGTTAAACCTATAGCGACTCATGAAGTCCTCAACCATTTCCCGCTAGTCACACCACTTACGGGGGTCTTATCGGGTGTACCAAGTCAAAGCTTCTCCTGACAAGCTTCAAATGAACAACTTCATCCTCAACTTCTCGTTCCTTCCCACACCGACAAACTTATCGCAGTAAGCCCTCAGATATGCATGTGAGTCACCATTTCCATCAAACACATCGAAAGTGGTGTCACGGCAAGTGGTGGAGTCATGACTCTTGGGTTTTGAAAATTTATTTTTTTTAGAGTCACCACCTAACTTTTAGAAAAAGTAGGAAAACCATTTTTATGTTGAAAACTCTATTTTCGGTCTTTCGAAACCATCCCGAGATTCTGAGTAAGAGTTTTGGTTACTTGATGTGTGAGCAGATGCTAACACATTTAAGGCTTTTAACTCTAAATAATTGCGACGTCTTAAGCAACTTTTGGTTATTTTTTATCATTTTCTTGTGATATTGTAGTTGTAGCAAGGATAGGAGGAAAACATAGGAAAGATGAACAAAATAAGTAAAATCTGGTACAAGTGAGCTGATATGAGTCTGATGGCATTTCTTGCAAGCCGTCAGAGATGTGGTAAGCTACCAGAAAAAGGCGTCAGGAAGAACAGTGAAGAAGAGTTGTTGGATGAAGATGACAACATTCTTAATATGTCATCACAAGTATGGTAAGCCATCAGAAGATGCTGTCAAGTGGGACAGAACATGGTGAAATAAGCTGAAGGTCTGACGATATTTGCTACACTCTCTTACTCCTCTGGTAAGCCATCGGAGGACATCGTCAGAGTGAGGCAGAACAGGTTAAGAAGGCACGACTTCTGATGACATATCTGAGACGCCGTCAGAAGCCTGACGATCAACACCAATATGTCGTCACCTAAATTCGAGCCCAGCTATGATTGTGTTATTTTATTTCTATAATTAGGGTTAAGTATAAATAGCATCTTTTAGGGTTTTATGGACAATCTTCTTTAATCCTTTAATCTCTCAATCTTGTTTTTGAAACTTGGGAGGAACGTATATTGCCTCATCTTTTTCGGTAAGTATTTTTCTTGTTTTCCCTTCAATACTTATCAACTATTGTGGATTATTCTCTTGTGATTCAATTGAAGAAACAATTTTTGTTTTCATCCATTTGTAAGTTTATCCACACTATCATGATTCAACTTCTTATTTCGTTCATCAAATCATGAGCGGCTAATTCCATTAGCTCGAGTTATAGAATCCATGGATTAGGGTTTGATATGCTTCTAGGTACTAAAAGGGTTCAAAGAGTAGTAAGACGTCTTGAAATTCTGTTGTTTTAACTTAAAATCTAGTGGTTGCAAACATTAGGTTATGCCTTAGGTTTTATTTGCTTCTAATGGAGAAATAGACTAGAGGACGTGAATTATCAACAGGGACTCAGAAGCTACCAACCTTCTGTTTAATGATTAATGTCATAACTAGATTAATCTACCTGAGATAACATCCTATTGGAAATAGATAAGTTATCTAAGTACGAGAGAATTAGATAATAAATTGTCTGGTGAGGTCGAGAGATAAGTTAGATAGTATAGTCGTCAGGGATATTCTGTTGTTCCTACTTACTTCAAGAGCCTTAAGTAGTACCTAGTATCTGTCAACTCCCGAAACCCACAGTGAACATAACTCTGGTTTTCCATTTATATTGATTACAAACATTAATACTAGAACCCCATTTTATAGTTTTGTATTATTTGTTTGAATTTAACTTGTAGCTATAATTTCAAACTAGTTTAATCGCCACTCACATTATTCCCTGTGGATTCGACCCCGACTCCAAAGTTGGGTAAATATATTGACGACGATCGCCTTGCACTTATTTGAGGTGTAAGTTGAGCGTTATAAAAAATGGCACCGTTGCCGGGGAACAATTTGGCGTATTGAGTTGGTTTGGAATTTTACCTTACTTTCTTGAATTCGAACTTGTAAATATTTGTTTGTGATTTCCTTTGTTTCGTGTGTTAGGTAGATTTTCTTTATTTTTGGTTATTTTTTACTATGGTATCATGGAATGAATGTAAGTTTGATAGTTGGAAATCTTATTTGGATGATTCATGTCCATATTGTGATGGACCTCGCTTTTGGCATGACTGTAGATATGTTCCCCGGAAGGAGATATGTGCACCATCTCCATCCTACCGAGAGTATAATTGTTCTTTATGTGATGGTCAAGATGGACATTGGAGTGATTGCTCAAATTCCCCCTCCCCCTATTGCGCTAACCCAAGTTTTAGTTCTTCTTATGAGTATGACAGGTCTTATGGTCAAGAAAAGAAAGAACACAGCACTGGAAAGAGTAACATTGAAGTTATGCTTCAACTAATGTTGGATCGTATAGACACAACGAATGATACCATATGTGACATACGTCAAGATATTAGGGCATTTAACGAGGGAAGAGAAAGGATAGAAGAGATGGATATCGAGGTCAATCATCCAAAACACTTTTCTACATTATGTTTAGATGACATCTTGTCTATGGAATCATTTATAATAATGGGAGAGAGTGACGATGAAGAGCAAGATTCCTATACTGATGATGAGCTTGATGTTGATCAACCCTTGAAGATTTCCCAACCAACCGAGCCAACCATGAGAGATGATGCCAAGATTGAGGAAATGGTGCTAGAGGCAAAAGAAGAAGCCAAGCCAATCTCTTATGAAGAATCTAGCCCAATTCAAAGTAAAAATGTTGAGAAGATGAACAAAAGTGAGTGTGTAGAGGATAGTGTAAATTTTGAAGTAGGATTTGTTGGACCACACTCGAAGAATTTTTCCACATTATGTTTAGATGATATCTTGTTTGTGGAATTATCTAAACTAGTGGAAGACTGTGAAGATGAGGAACAAGAATCCTATATTCTTTATTTTACACTTGATAAACAACATAAAAACACACCTCACTTTAAGGTCGAGTTGTTTACCATGCATACTTCATTACTCGGCTTCTTAATCTTTGTACCACCTCCCTATGAGCGAGGCAAGAAGATGGACTCTAAGTTGGGGGTGAAATTCATATCCTCAAGGTGGAGGAAAAAACTAAGTTGGGTCGTGCCGCGACATTAAACTAGGAGCTTCTTGGGAGGCAACCCAAGGTAATTTGTTGTTTGTATTCGTATTATGTGATTGACATCAGATCTTCGCACCCATGGTGCCACAGGTATGTTTCTAACTCTCTTGTTTTGGATTGACGCATTGGGAACACTGCATGATATTAAGTTGAGGGTCGGGCTACTTGTGAGTGTGATGTCCTCCTGGGGTTTTTGTTGTCGTGCCTCTTTTCCCCGGAGTCTTGTTTCTAGTAGAGCCGGGATGTTTAGGCGTATTGTGTTTGTTTTGTGATGTGTTATGGTTAACTGGAGAAAAATAAGTATCTAGAGCAGTTGACATATTTTTGTTGATTTTTTAGACTGATAAACACCTCTCCGTTGGTCTGTTTTATAACTGTGTGATATACATTTATTTGTGACCACTGTGTATCTTGTTATGGCATTAGTACTAGTGGCATGATATCCACTGCTAAACAATCGCATAAACCGGATAGGTAGTAGTTTGTGATGCACCTTTGTGCCATGTGTGTGTGAGATACTACTTAGTTCCCTTTGTGTGTTAAATCCAGAATTTGCCCGGTTAGTCTTACCTTGGTTGAAAGATAGGGGTTAGGAAAGTATCATAGGCCGTTTTGATTTTTAAGTCACTTTTTGCCTAAATGACCTTCCCTGTATGCATGATATCTCTTGATCCCTATTTTGAGCCTGAATTGACCATTTCTTTCTATGACACCTATCACCTTCCCGTTTAGATCAGAATGAACCTATTTTGGGCCCTGGTCCTCCTTAGACACTGTGCACCTAGACTTAGGTAAACAACCTAAGTTGAAGGTGACTATCATAAGGGGCGTGATTCAAACTGAGTATGAAGAAAGGTAGAATAAAAGAAAAAGAATAAGTGAAAAAGAATAAAAAGTTGGGTGGTGTGGAAGAAGAATAAGAAAAGAAAAAGAATGAAAAAGAAAAGCCACATCCATCCTGAATAATGTGTGATCAAGAAAAGGAGAAAAAAAAAAGGTTAATAAGTGAACCCCAAAAGTTAAGGTAGTGCCAAGGAGGCTTAGTCACTCTAAATATCATTGAATATCATACCAGCCCTTAGCCTACATTACAAGCCGAAGAAAAGACCTATAGTGATCCTAACTTACCTGTCTGGACACCTTGATAATGAAAATAAGGGCAAGCATATGGTATTTGACATGCATTGATTGGAATTTCTTTCTGAGAGTGAGTGTCTCTTGACCATCCCCGCATTGACATGCTTGAGTTCATATATGAGTGAAGAGGGACTTCTTTGTTGTAAGGGCATATCGGTTACATTGCTAGCTGTTAACTTGTTTGGATAGTGTAATATTGGTACATGCATGGTTATTGTTGCTGAATTGATGCCATAACTTGATTCTTTTGGGTCACATTATTAATCTTCATGGATATGCACAATTGGATTGAACATGGAGAGTGGCATGAGTTTTGAGCTAAACTTGATAATCAACTGTGATAGGTATCTTATGTGTCTCTTGGTTAAGCATTGTAGTATGGTGTTATGTAGTTGCTTGAGGACAAGCAATTGTTTTAAGTTGAGGGTGTTGATGTGTGAGCAGATGCTAACACATTTAAGGCTTTTAACTCTAAATAATTGCAAAGTCTTAAGCAATTTTTGGTTGTTTTTATCGTTTTCTTGTGATATTGTAGTTGTAGCAAGGATGGGAGGAAAACATAGGAAAGATGAACAAAATAAGTAAAATCTGGTACAAGTGAGCTGATATGAGTCTGACGGCATTTCTTGCAAGCCGTCAGAGATGTGGTAAGCTACCAGAAAAAGGCGTCAAGAAGAACAGTGAAGAAGAGTTGTTGGATGAAGGTGACGAAATTCTCAATATGTCGTCACAAGTGTGGTAAGCCATCAGAAGATGCCGTCAAGTGGGACAGAACATGGTGAAATAAGCTTAAGGTCTGACGACATTTGCTACAATCCCTCACTCCTCTGGTAAGCCATCGGAGGACATCGTCAGAGTGAGGCAGAACATGTTAAGAAGGCACGACTTCTGACGACATATCTGAGACGCCGTCAAAAGCCTGACGATCAACACCAATATGCCGTCACCTAAATCCGAGCCCAGCTATGATTGTGTTATTTTATTTCCATAATTAGGGTTAAGTATAAATAGCATCTTTTAGGGTTTTATGGACAATCTTCTTTAATCCTTTAATCTCTCAATCTTGTTTTTGAAACTTGGGAGGAACGTATATTGCCTCATCTTTTTCGGTAAGTATTTTTCTTGTTTTCCTTTCAACACTTATCAACTATTGTGGATTATTCTCTTGTGATTCAATTGAAGAAACAATTGTTGTTTTCATCCATTCGTAAGTTTATCCACACTATCATGAATTCAACTTTTTATTTCGTTCATCAAATCATGAGCGGCTAATTCCATTAGCCCGAGTTATGGGATCCATGGATTGGGGTTTGATATGCTGCTAGGTACTTAAAGGGTTCAAAGAGTAGTAGGACGTCTTGAAATTCTGTTGTTTTAACTTAAAATCTAGTGGTTGCAAACATTAGGTTATGCCTTAGGTTTTATTTGCTTTTAACGGAGAAACAGATTAGAGGACGTGAATTATCAACAAGGACTCGGAAGCTACCAACCTTTTGTTTAATGATTAATGTCGTAACTGGATTAATCTACCTGAGATAACATCCTATTGGAAATAGATAAGTTATCTAAGTTCGAGAGAATTAGATAATAAATTGTCTGGTGAGGTCGAGAGATAAGTCAGACAGTATAGTCATCAGGGATATTCTGTTGTTCCTACTTACTTCAAGAGTCTTAAGTAGTACCTAGTATCTGTCAATTCCTGAAACCCACAGTGAACATAACTCTAGTTTTCCATTTATATTGATTACAAACATTAATACTAAAACCCCATTTTATATTTTTGTATCATTTATTTGAATTTAACTTGTAGCTATAATTTCAAACTAGTTTAATCGTCACTCACATTGTTCCCTGTGGATTCGACCCCGACTCCAAAGTTGGGTAAATATATTGACAGCGACCGCCTTGCACTTATTTGAGGTGTAAGTTGAGCGTTATCATTACTCGAGGGGAAGATGTTAAGCACCCCTCAAAGTCTATCCGAAGATAGTTCTTAAACTTAGTTTAGTAAAAATTATTGCTTCAGTACTTGCTAAAAAGTGACAAGAAATCCTTTGTACATATTCTTATTATTGTTATATTTTTTATGAAAAAGGAAAGAAACTTAAGGTACAGTGAACGTGTTGCTACCGTATACGAGGAAATAATATCATCATTTGTAACCATTATGTATGACTATTTTAAAAATATGGAAAGAAGTAGTCTCTTTATCATAATTGTAATGACATATAAATATAAAACTCTTGTTATCTTTAAAGTGCATGGGGGTTGGATATACAAATAAAATTTGTCATAAGGTAAAAGATTTATTCTAAAACTGTGAAAGAATTTATTGAAGATGGACGAAAATATAGAAATGTTTAGAAATATTATAATCTAATAATGATAACGATAATAATAATGACAACAACAACAACAACAACAATAATGATGATGATGATGATGATGATGATGATGATGATGATGATGATGATGATGATGATGATAATAATAATAATAATAATAATAATAATAATAGTGATGATGATGCTAATAATAAAATAGATAAATATTAATGACAATGATAGTGATGAGCAATAATAATGATGAAAAATAATTGTTATAGTAGTAGTGAAAATAATAAGATATACCTCGTATGCGGTAGCGTGACACATATATATACCTTGTGTTTTTTGAGACCTTTTAAAATCTGAAAGATCTTGAAATAATGTTAAGAAATATAAATGTACCCAATTTGTATGATATTAAAATTGAACCAAATTTAATCACATTTTTTAAGGGGTGAGTTACATGCAAAATTAAAAATTAAGACCATTTGATAATTTACTTAAAAAAAGTCCAGTTAAGACAAGTTGAACGGTTGCTCAATATTTATAAAAGGAAACTAATTTAGTCTTTAAACAAAATTTGAATAGAAATTTGCTATTAAACTTATGCTTAAGGCCAACAATTTGCACCTTTTATTGGAAAAAGTTGATTCATGGATGTGAAAAAAATGAGTTATCGAATGATTGCACGTTATTATACTTATGGACATCAAATAGACGAAGGGTTACCCGAAGAACACTAATTCTAAATATTTCAAATCTAAATAAAACCAAACGCACATGAAGCTAATCCGAATTTAATCAAACAACACAAAGATGCATATTAGAAAATATGCAAGGTTAGTTAGAGATATGTCCCTATAATAAAATGTAAAGAAAGTAGAAAATACGCTAGGTTCTCTTTAATGAAATCAATTTCTAACGACATAAACCGCGAACTTGAACGACCCTATAGTTGTTGACCCGTTGTTATTGGTCGGATTGAGTTCCCTTGCGGAACTCCAGCTCCCGAGAGTGTACATGAAATAATGAAAAGGATAAGGATTAGCGACTAATCAACAATCACTAAAACATAACAACAATACATTAAGAAAATGACATATAAGCATGGTCATATTTCAAAGCTATTCACATGGAGGAAATTGAAGTGAATATGGCAACACACATTCGAAAGAAAAAAAAAGATTTAATAGCCATTCTAATGTGGAAAGATAAATAACTAAATAAAATACTAGGTTGATTCGAACTCCAATTCTAACCAAAAGTGGACATTGTATTATATCTTCATAGCTATCTGTATAACTCAGTATGCTTAAAATTAAGATTTGGGATGGAACCCAAATCCGCAAAATCAGTCCATAAATAGTAGGCAGAACACATTATGGCTAAGTTGGAAATCGATGCCAATCACATTTTAAAGGATCACGATTGACAAAGAATAATTCCCAATTAAAGGCAAGCTAAAAATTTTCTTTACACCTTCATGCCTTGCATACGACAATAATTTTCGAGAGAATTAAAATCTATATGTCATTGTAGAATTCCCTTCTGGAAAAATGCAGTCATGCACAGTGACGAGCTTAAAATGAAACGAAATTCGTTCACATATGCCGAATCGGCAAGGTCCACTGGGAGTACTAGATGCATATCTTAACAAAACGATCACCCCCAAAAGTTTCGATACTCCACATTTAGAAGTACAACAAAAGTCAGAGCAAATCGTACTACCTAGAACTAATTTTGAGGAACAAATAACAATATCAGTGTAAATTTAACAATGGAATCACAGGGGTAATTTTAACTTCCACAACGCCTAAAAATTTAAAGCCAAAGTCATCAAATCACTCCACCGGCGATGAACACCGTGGCCGAATCGCAAAGCAATAAGGTCGCACCTTTTATGTATGATCGAATTTTAAAATCAAAACAAACATATACTTTGATGATGAAAACTCCCGTTCAAATCCAACTCTCAGAATAAAATAGGGGCGACATTAGGTTGATACAAAAAATATCCAAAATCAATTTTTCAAAAAACCAACAACTAGTTGAATTTAAAGAAAATTTTACGACCAGATCCACTTTCTAGAATTGACAGCTACAACACCAACTTATCACAATCAAACCACAAGCAACATGTTCATAAAGTCGTATAACATGATTGTAGACACCTACTTACGGACCACCTCGCAAAATAACTTTTATGCCGCAAACTCAAAGAACAATAAAATAATATCAGGAACTACAAAATAAAACTCATATATCCGCAAAAACAGACAGAAGGGGAGATAAATAAGAGTTAAAGAAGGGACGGGCTTGCACCTTTTTTCGGCCAGCAAAACTGAGGCTCTCCGTCAAGTAGTTTCTGGTGATTAAACTCAAACCCGAGAAAACTTACTCTAGAGCCGAAGCAAGAAGTGATAGAGAAACGACCGAATCAAAAATTCACTCTAATATCGAAGCAAGAATCAATATTTTTTCGGACTTTTATTTTTCCTCCCTTTTCTTTTTTCGACCTCTTTTAGATTTTTCTCTCCAATTTTAAACCTATTTTTAACCCTTTGATCTTTCTCTCGCTGCCCCTTTTTTATGTTTTTCTTCACAAACAAAATCTTTTTCTTTCGAATTTGCTCTGTTTTCTCACTCTTTTTTCCCTGTCCTTAAGATGATGGAGAAACCTCCTATTTATAGGTAAATCCGGACTTGAAAGTTTGGATTCGAAACTCAAATTAAACCAACCCCATGAAAAAGCGACTTGAAATTTGAAATCACCCTCTGAATCCGAATCTTAACTTTTCAGGCCATTTAATGACTCGTCTAAGCCTCATTTTCCGTTGTTATACCGATTAGGGGTATGTTTTTCTCTGTTCTTGAAGGATTCGCGAGCTGGAGGGTCGGTTTTGGTGAGATTCTCGCAGGTGGTCAGCTATGATGGTTCCATTTTCGGCAAAGTGGAGAAAGGGCAGAGATGAGAAAGGTGAAAGGGGGCAGCCATTGTTGCTGTTTAAAGAAATAGGAGATGGTGACTATACAATGGCTGCTCACTGTAAAGTTGTGCGTGTATTAATTTTCCCAAGGAAAAGACGCGGACTTTGTTTGACCCATTGTGATCCGTCCGATCAAAAGATCGGACGGTTCTAAAACAAGTTATCCTAATAATAATAATAATAATAATAATAATAATAATAATAATAATAATAATAATAATAATGATAAATAAAAGAATATGTATATATACTGATAAACATATACGTATGAATCGTTAATAAAAAGAAAAGACCATTTTTGACCTGTTCGATTTTGATCGGACAGTTTAGTTTTAAAGTAAAAAAGTAAATTATAATATTTAATATATATATAAATATATATATCAACAGTTGAAAATTTTAGGATCCTCGGATTGGGAAGTAATCGACGGATCGGACTAAGTTGCGCTAGTCGAGTATTTTTTCTTTTTGACGTGGCAGTGTTCGGTTAGTGAAAATTGTGCGTGATGGATTGACGAAGTGGACATGGACATTGGACTGAGTTTTAGGCTAATTTTTGGGCTCTTGGCTAGAACTTATAGATAAAGTCGGGCTCGGCTAAAAAAACAAAAATGAAATTGAATTATGATCAACCCAAATACTCTTTTTCTACTGAAATTAATTTTATCGATTCTCCTGCTATCCTAAAGTTATTTTGGTATGAACGTATATAAATTACAAACATAACCTGTATAAGCATCCAAATTAATACCTTTTTGCGATTTAATATTAACAATATATATATATATGTGTGTGTGTGTGCAAAAATAAGAATATAATAAAATATATGTAAAAATAAAAATAAAATATAAAATATTTGTTTTATATAATAAAATATATATATATATGGTCACAATATTGCCTAAAAATAAAATTAGATAAATGCGAATGTGAGTATCAAAAGATATTTTGTGATTTTGATGTTAAAATATTTTATAATATGATAGAAAAAATAGATTCCCTTTTATTATTAAAAAAATTGTAGAAATAAAGATAAAAATACGAATCTTATTTCTTATTTAATTTTCAAAAATTATTTAGGGCCAAGAAGTATCAGAAAAGTAAATAAATAAAAAAAGGGCGAGCCAAAATTGGGTGTCAACATTTGGTTATTGTTTTGGATTTTTGTATGGTTATTGGTTGGATTTTGGATGGTTGGACTTGTTTGGGTTGGTCACGGTCATAGACCTATCCCAAAATTTGGAATTGTACAAAAACATTATTTTGTTATATGTTCGGAATTCATCCAACTCAGGGTACGTATTTGGAGGTTGGGTTGGGTAACGGGGGTGGTCCCCTATTCTGGTTGGACTTGGGATGCCCATTACGACAAGGCCCCGATTTGCGCCGTGTCAATAGGTCTTGATCTCTAAGTCAACCAAATAATGATCAAATAAATTATGTCCAACTTCTTAGAGAAAATTGAAAAAAAATGAAAAAATAAATTAAAACTGTTTGTCCCCAAGGACCTAAAAATAAAAAGCTCTAACATTTTCTTTATCTTTTGCAACACGAAGTAATATAATTTATGACTTGAATCATTATATCACGAATCAACAAATCTAGGAAAAATTAAGAAAATAATTAGATCATTAATAATTACATATTAACCAACCAATCAAGTGTAACCTTAACATTATGTAAATTATAACAGCAGAAACCTCTAACCTTTCTTTACCTTCTACAACACAAAATAATATAATTTGTGACTTGAATCATTATGTAATGAATCAACATATCTAGAGAAAAATAAGAAAATAAAATCAACCAATCAATTTTTTTTATAGTTTTGATTAATTCAATTTAGTGCAAAGCAAAACAGAAAAGTTGACAAATAATTAAGCAAGATCTTTACTTCATTCTAAGAACTTAGAAATCAAATATATAATGAAATCAACACCAACATTTAGTGTGATTCTTCCCATTAATCAAATCATAATGAAGCTACAATCTCGACAAAAATTGTCTAAAATATTTTAGAGAAGATAACATAGTTCAGGCTGAAGTTCGTGAGAAGTGGATCAATATAACAAGTTATTTTCTTTGAAATAATTGCATCAACTTTACCAAATTGTTAGAGAAACGAAAACTATAACATGATTTAATGATTAATTTTTTTAAAAAAAAATATCAATTTGCATATTAAGAATTAATTATAACTACCAATTCATTTAATTTAAAAATACCAAAACATGTTAAAATTACATGAAATTAATAGATAAAATAAATAACAATGGAGAATGAAGAAGAAGAAAAGAAACGAATGACTAAAATAAAAAAGACAAATGAACGAAGTAGTGTTTCTTTACATATATTTTAGGGCTTTTAATTGATTTTCATATATTTTAGGACTCATATATTTATTTTATTAAGGTTTTTTCATGTATTTTAGAAGTTGGTTTTTTACATATATTTTAGGGTTTTTAATTGATTTTCATATATTTTAGGATTTATATATCTATTTCTTTCCATATATGTATTTTTATTAAGGTTTTTCTCATATATTTTAAAAGTTCTTAATTTAATAAAATAATAATTAAAGGAAAAAGACGATTTTGTCTAAAGTAAATTTTTTAATGGAGGACAAAAAGTTCAAACATCAATCTACACTATTAAGAATTAATTATAACTACATAATTCATTTAATTTAAAATACTAAAACATGTTAAAATTACATGAAATTTATAGATGAAAATAAATATTAATGGAGAAAGAAGAAGAAAAGAAACGAATGGCTAAGAAAAAAGACAAACGAACGAAGTATTATTTTTTTACATATATTTTAGAGCTTTTAATTAATTTTCATATATTTTAGGATTCATATATTTATTTTATTAAAGTTTTTTCATGTGCTTTAGAAGTTGGTTCTTTACATATATTTTAGGGCTTTTAATTGATTTTCATATATTTTAGGACTCATATATTTTTTTCATTCCATATATTTGTTTTTATTAAGTTTTTTCTCATATATTTTAGAAGCCCTTAATTTAATAAAACTAGTATACATACCCGCGTGATGCGTGGATAATATTCAAGTAATATTTCTGATTATTTCATATTGAAATATCTCGTTCGAACTTGTTAAATTATATTATCTTAAGAAAAATCATTTATCATCTTATTTCTCAATAAAATGAGAAAATAAAATAAAATCTTTTTCTACCCGACCTCCCTTCATTCCCCAATCATTTTATTATTTTTTTAATATAAATATTTTTTCTACCACTTTCTCCTTACGCCTCCACCCACGTCCATTTCTTTCCCCACACACAATCCTCCACCGGTAATCAAATTTATTCAGAAAAATAATCATCTAATTATAAATAAAAATTATGTTTCATATTTTTTTATGATATTATTCACAATTGAAAGATGGTGGATTGCTAATAATCTCTACCCGCCTCCGTCTCCTTCAAAATCAAGTATATATTAGTAAAAATAATCATGTAATTGTAAAAAAAAAATTATGTACCATATTTTAAATTATATTTTGACAATTTAAAGATTTTAAATTGTCAAAAATAATTTTAATTTTTATTCTATTGTCCCTCCATCTCTTTTGTGCAAAAATTTATAAATAGTAATATGTGTATTATGATTTCTTCATTGTACTGTCCTCTCCCCTAGTCCCCGAGCCAAATGCTCCTCCCTTTCCCTGCTTACTTTGTTCTATACCCTCATGGCCTCAAATTGGTTTGACAAGGTCTTTCCCCTAACCTTTTCAGCCTTTGTTTTATGAATGTTCTCCATTAGCACACGCTTGTTCTTGAAGACATTACCCTTCACCTTTATGTACATGTCATGGTACATGTGTTTGTCAATCTTCTTAGACTTTCTGTACTTGCGAAGCTACCGCCTAAGGACTCTCATTCTCCTCATCAAATCCATAGCACCTTTGTGGGCAACCTAGCCTCTCGGGTACCCTTACGTTTACCATATTCAAAGTGACAAATCAGTAATCAATAACAAAGATAGAAGAAAACTTAATACTACATATCAGGATAGAAGTGAATATATTTATATAAGAGATTAAGAAGAAAAATTCTATTCCAATTCAATTTTCATATAAAAATTCAAATTCAAATATCCTTATCCTTGTATTTTTCAAATTTAACACGCTTATCTTAAATATATATTTGAATTCGAATATCCTTATCCTTATCTTTTTCAAATTTGACATGCTTATTTTAGATATATATTTGAATTAGGAGAAATATTTAAAATTAATGAGATTAATTCATATTTTTTTTCATAATAAATACTAACAAAATAAAAGAAGAATAAATTTATTTCTCTCCCTTATCTTCTTAAATGTAATATTACTATTTCTTATAATTATTAGTATTAGTTATAAGTTCCACGTACGACTACTACTTCTTTGTTACTTCTATGTACTACTACAACTGTAAAAAAAATTATAATTATTTTCATTTTACATTTTTTATTTAGTTATTATTTATACCACCAATATTATTATTATTTAAGTTAATATTTTTTATTTTATTAAATTAAATATATTAAATAATATTTGAAAATGATATATTTATGAATAGTAAGAGTTCATTTAGAATTCTTCAATATTACGTTCCTAATTTCAAGCTAATAATAATCTTTAAAAATTATTAATATTTTAAATACAAATATCAATATCAAATCTTTTAATTCAAAATTTTTATTATAATATAATTATTCATTGTATTAAAATTATCAAGTGGCTTATTACTATTACTATTGTTGTTGCTGCTACTATTACTATTTATTATTATTATTATTGTTGTTGTTGTTATAATACTATATTACTACATTTTTTAAAATTAAAACTAGTGTTACTGCATGTACTATTGCTTTTTTGTGGTTAAACTAATACTGCTATTATCAGCATATATTGTTGTTATTATTATTATTATTTAGGTTAATATTTTATTTTTATTTAATATTTATTGTTGTTATAATACTATATTACTACATTTTTTAAAATGAAAACTAGTGTTACTGCATGTACTATTGCTTTTTTTTTTTGTGGTTAAACTAATACTGTTATTATCAGCATATATTGTTGTTATTATTATTATTATTTAGGTTAATATTTTATTTTTATTTAATATTTAAATATATTTTAAATTATATTTGAAAGGGATAAGCTTACGTTCCTAATTTCAAGCTAATGATAATTAAAAAATAAATAAATTTAAATACATATATTTTATATTTTAATTCAAAAAATTTATTACAATGTTTATAATCTTGTCTTAAAATCTCCCACGTGGCTTTCTTATTTTGATTTTTTTTTAAATGATTCATATATATATATATATATATATATATATATATATATATATATAACCAAAGTGTTAGATAAGGGGTTATCGTATGCTTTCATTATGTAGAGAAAAATCGTTTGGATTGATTTGTACGTGAATAACTAAAAATTGCAATAATGTGTCAATTAAAATTGCCCTAAATAGTTTCATTAAATCTTAGCTAATGAAATAGTTATGATACTAAGCACTCATATATTGTTTGCATTGTGAACTTCAAAAGATAATTTATTTTTCATTGTATTCAAAGTCATAACATATTATTATTCATTTTCTCATAATTTTGAACTTTTTTCTCATTTACTATTCTAAAATCTTTTTAAAAATCTCTTTCCTTATTATTCGTCTTTATTACATTTATTTATTTATTTATTTATTTATTTAATGAGACTGTGAAACGGCTAAGTAAATAATATTGCAATTAATTTTTTCAATTAATCATTCTTCATCTCACGTACAATCAATTTTTTCATGATACTTGATCACTGATAATTAATTGGTCAATCCTTTCCTCTACTTAATCATATTCTATTTTATATATATGTCTTTTACTTCTTCATTTTTCTTTGACTTCTCATGTAAGTTATTTTTTCCTTAAATGTCAAATAACAATGGGTGAAGCTGTGAAAATTTAAGATATATATATATATATATATATATATATATATATATAGCAGTATGACTCAAAATTTTTTACTTAAATAGGAATAATATTATGTGAGTTTAAGATGTCATAAAATTATTCATTAAATAAATAAAGTCATCAACGTGAAAATTTTGGAAATTATGGATATTACTAATATTAATTAAGAGTAGATGTTATTAAGATGAAAAAATTGAGTTATATAGATGATTTTTTAAAGAAAAATACTTAAGAAAAATGAGAGAGAAAAATCACACAAGAAGAAAAAAAAGATAAATAAGAATAAAGGCTATAGAGAGGTGTCATATCATCTTGTATATGTCGCTTCTTTATATAAATATATAAATTAATCAAAAAAATGTATTTTGATGTATGTGATTATTTTTCTTTTAAAAAAAAATTATTAAAAAAGTATATTTTGTTGTATGTGATTATTTTCTTTAAAAATAAAATGTAAATTCTAATCTTAAGGAAAACAAATTAAGCCAACAAATATTACCTCCGTAGATTCATTATGTTACTCCTCAATAAAACCTGTTTCCTACATAACAACAACAACATAAAACATTGATAATCGTCATAAGTAAATTAACATCTAATTTGACGTGTGTAATCATTTTCCTTAGAAATAAAATGTAAATTTCAATATTAAAAAAAAAAAAAAACTTTACCTACATAGCTCTTCATATTACTGCTCAATAAAAACTTGCTTCCTGCATAACAACAACACATGAAGAAATGATAAATTTATCAACATCTAATTTAATAAGTACATGTCATTTCAACGTAAGAAATTGATCAATATTTCCTGAAAGTTCTAGATGTGAAAAAAAAAAAGACAAAAACAATGATCCGTGCATGTTTTAGATCTACCAATGAACGTGCTTATTTAAAAAAAAAAACATCAACAATATCTACAAATATTCATTGTAAAATTCAAATTCTTAGACAAAGTAGTGTCATGAATTGAGATATATCGTGAAATTAATTATCACATCATATATGTAGAATAATTTAAAAAATTAAAAAATTACAAAAAAAACAAAATAAGCAACTGATTGAATCCAAAATAAAATTAAGATTATAATATTAAGAATACAAAGAAAGGATAATGAAAATTAGGAGAGGGGAAATCATAGAATTTTTTCTTTTTGAGAGTTTCTTAATACAATTGAATTACCATGCTTTGAATGTATGCAAGCAAACTAGAAATTCATGTGCCTTTTTCTTTTTCATGTTTGGGAGTAACTTTCAGGAGCCCGAAGCTCACAAATCAGAGTGTATGAGCAAAAAGAAGTCCTTGTGTGTATGTATATGTGCAAGGAAGAATGCAAAAGGGGTTAGAAACATTTTGTAACATTTATTGAATTTAATTTAATATAATTGTATAGTTATTAGCTTATAATTTAATATCATTGATTGATAGTATTTTATAAATTTCTAAAGGAGGAGAAATGAAAAAAAATAGCTCAAAAAATCCACAAAAAAGATAAATAAGATTCCTTGATTCTTAGGCATGCCACATAGGATTAACTATTGATCTCTTTTATATATGTATACTAGTGAAATTATCCACGTTTCGCGCGGTTAATTAAAAAAATTAATATATTTTACTAATTATATATAAAAATATTAATTTTATAAACTGTTAGTTTCTCATTTTAATGAAATAGTAGGTAATATTTATACTTAGATCAGAAAAAATAATATAGATTTATATTTTTATCCAAAATAATGATATGGTGTTTCATTTTTTTCTCAATCTGTACAATTGAAATACTTTACATCTTTTGAAGTAAGCCTTTTATATGTACATAGTTGAATTAAGCGAAAAAAAAACATGAATTGTGGTGTAGTGGTGAGACTACTATGCCCTTAATTAGAGGTCTTGAATTCGAGCCCAATATGAATTGTGGTGTAGTGATGAGACTACTTTGCCCTTGATCAATGGTTTCAAATTTGAACCCTGGGTGGAAATAGAAAAAAAAGTAAAAACAATTAGGGTGTATGGGTGTTGAAGTAAATAGAATAAGAGGCTATATTTTAAAACAATAATTTACTGTATTAAATTTAAAATATTGTTTTTTATTTTAACTTTCATTATCTTTTGTTTGAGTACTTATCTTCCGTACGAATATCAATTTCTTTTAAAAAGTTTTTTAATTTCTATGTCATGTTTTTATTATTACATTCGTTTATATATTATAAATAAATATTTTAAGAAATTTTGAAAATGAAACAAACAACAATTATGAATAATATTTAAAAGTAGAAGTTATAAAAAATTCAAATAGCTTTAATGTAACTATATTAGAAAGAGTCAAAAAATCGAAACTATACAACATAGTTACATAGCACTTAAACAAAGAAAAATAGATTGTTTCAACAATCAAAAATCATTATATCGTGAAATTTAACAAATATTGTAAGCAATTGATTATTAATTTAGTGTCTATTGCAAGTTGACTTTTTGATCAATCACACAGAAACGACACATTTAAAATATCTACTATCAAAATTACTTAGTGTTGTGAAGATTTTTTTGGTTATACTTATTTTGCAGAAGAATAAAAATACTTATAAAAAATGCTAAAATTAAAAAAGCATGATCAAGTACATAAAAATGAATAGAAAAGGTTGAGAATGAAATATTTTCCGCCTTTCAATACTCCTTTCGTCTTAAATATTATAATTCACAAGGTAAAGATAGAGAAGAGAAAGAACGGAAGTCTTCCTGAAACAAAATATGAATTTATATAGAAAAATAGAGGAAAGCCATAAGACTTTCAAATTGAAGTTTGGGAGTTATAAACATATAATTTATGGGAGTTACAAATGTTATTGAAAGTAAAAATTTAAAAAGTACGAGTTATGAGTAGTTACTCCTTATAAATACATTAAATATTAAAAAAACTTAAAATATTAAAAAATATTATTAAAAATCTTACATTTTACTTTTAGCTAAATATTATTACCCTATCGTGCACGCAGGACATAAGGCAATAAAAATAACGCAGAATATTCCACAAATAAGCACAAACTAAAATGAATTGAGTGATGCAATTTAAATGAATAATTATACCTTTCAATTTTTCATTAATATATATAATAATTATATATTAATATAGTAACTTATACATAATAAATTATTGTGGTTATTAACATATTTAATGAAATTTAATAAATAGGATAAATTAAATCTTGAATTGTTTGGATGAATTGTGCAATTGATTCAATTAATAGCATTGATAATAAATTAATTAAGTGACTATCTTTAATATTCTATAAAATTTTATAGTGAATTTTTCAGCTTTATAAAATTAAGAAAACAGTCAAAAAAATCACAAAAAAGATAAATATGATTCTAGGTTTTAGAGAACGCTACGTCAGCAAAAGTATAATCCTCCTTTATATATATATATAGAGAGAGAGATTCATGTTAACATATATATGACATAGCTATTCATAATCAAGGAACTAATAAACTCAATGTATATTTCTTTCGATAAAATTAATATATCTTTAATTCAATTTTTTTAAAAATGTACCTTTCTTCGTAATCATATTCTTCCAAAATATGTCGATACAAAATTTAATCAATAACTAATAGACAACACAATGCATCTTTCTTTTGTTAAAAGCAACATATCTTTATCTCAATTTTTTTTAAAAAAATTGCACCTTTCTTAGTAATCATATTCAACCAAAATATGTCTATACATATTCATTTTTTTTTTAAAAAAAATTAATCAATTAAAACAAATAGTACTAAAAGAGGAAAAAACTAAAATTTATTCCCCATTAAATTACTAATACTCTGGTAAACTCGCAGGATAAATGGGCATATCCGTAACAACCACACAATAACAGTTATAGCTACTTATCATATCCACCGACACCGCCTTCCACTGCCGCAAATAAGCGGCGGCACATATACTTTCAGACGACGGTGCGCATTCTTAACCATAACGAAAAAATTGATTATCCCGTTTTTCTCACCCTTTTCATTCCTAAGCCTATAACTCAAAAAATGCAAATAATCCTCTGACAAAAATCCTCCAATAAAATCGAATGTTGGAACCTTTGCGGTTCCAACAGTTTCGTTCCCCGAAGAAGTTTTGCATTGAACCCTCATCGTTAGATGAAGTGCATGCATAGGCATATCAACGATCAATTTCTCGTTCCATGTAGAAAAACACACCTTCTTTATCCATCTTTTTTGTTTGTTCGTTGCATGTTGTAGATTTTGTCTTGATATTTACGAAAACATTCTTCTTTATCGGTTGCTTTCGATTACCAAGAAGATTCTCATAGGATATCGCCGTTATTTCTAGCAAATGCGTTGAGGATGATAAATATGGCTTCATAGTGATGATAAAAATAAGCAAGAAAATCAAAGTATGTAAAAGTTTGGAGAAGAGAATAATAGAGGTGATGTTTATTCCAAAAATTAATATATCAATATTCTCAGACATCACAACATCTTCAATCCAAATGCATCTCCAATGTTAGTGCCCCTAATAGTTCTAAGAAGATCCATGATATTTTCTCTTCTGTTATTAAGAAGCTAAATATAAAGGAAAAAAATGATAAAACAAAGATGAGAAAATGATTCTTAAAAGAGAGAAATCATTGGGACTTGCAAATTCAATATCCTTTCTAGGTGACTTTAAATAGGAGATTTTAGGTAAAGAAAGATGAAAAGAATCAAATTGCAAAATATTTTTTAGTCAAAAATAAAAATAAAAACTTATCAATTTCCTACTTAATTGTTGTGGCTTTTGGATTTCATTAGTTTACTCACAATAAATTTAAATCTTTAAGGCTTGACATATTATATGCTAATTAAAGTGATTTAGTAAATAAGCTATATTTAAAAATCCTCAAAAAATATTAAAAATATCTAAAAAAAAAACACAAAAAAAGATAAATAGAAATAATGGCTTTAGAGGCATATGCCACATCAGCATCCTTATATCTTTCGTTATATATATATAATTAGAGACAATTGAGAGATGCTACATCATCATTCTTACAATCTTTCTTTATATATATATATATATATATATATATATATATATATATATATATATATATATATATATATATTGGTTGATTGATTATTTTTTAAATAAATGAGAAATTATTTTTAAAAAATAAAATTTTTATGGGAATATGAAAAGAGACAGAAAGGTGAAGAGATAATAATAAATTTGTAATTATGTGATGTTTAAGAAAGTTAGTCAAATTAAAAAGAATTTATTGTGTGTCTTTTGGAGGCATTTTATAGAGCAAATGAAAGAAATATGATAAAAATAATCAAAAAAACCACAATAAATAAATAAATAGCATTAGAGGCCTCTCAAACATACCACATATGATTAGTTAACATTCCCTTTTATATATATATATTGATTGATTTGATTGATTTTTTTGAGTAGTATGTAATTTTAATTGAATGAATATTTTATCTATGTTTTTTTAATTTAAAAAATAACACTTTTTTAAGCAGAGCTTAACAATCAGGCTCATATTGAAGAAACTAATCAAACTACAACAAAAAAAAAATTGATAACAAATTACGATTCAGCACTCAACATATATCATGAAGAAGCTGAAAATCAAAATTTGTAATATCAAATCAAATTTTAAAAATCGAACTAAATTATCAAACATCCACCCCTAAATAAAAAGAGCTATTAATATTCCACGTGAAAGCTACGTGCTAATAAGCAAAAAATAGTGAATGATTTTGGGTTTTTTTCTCCAAACCCGTCCTCAACGACATCGTTTAGATAGTGCAGCTAATTCACATAAGCCAAAACTAGGTTACCCCATCTTGCTTGAGCCTCGCAAGAGGAAAGTTCCCAATTCAAGAACCCTACACCTTCCCCTCAAAAACCCTATAGACCCACAAAGTGCAATAGACAGATCCATCGAAGCAAAATACCCAGGAACCATGTATTACAGAGGGTAAGCATCAAAGGTTTCCCCTTTCCTCTAATATTCTTTTATAGTTTGTATTTATTGTGATTTGTGATTGTTTTCTCTAAGTACCGTGACATATTCTCTTAGAAGTTTTTTTTCTTTTTTTTTTTGTGAATTTATGCTAAGATAGTTGGCCAAAAATGAAATTGATACTTACCCACCCAAAAGCAAAAAAGAAAGAACGAAACTTTTTGGATGTAAAAGAGAAGTTCATATTTTGCTAGATATTAAGTCCAACATTAATCCCAACAATGTCCTTGAACTTACATCTAATCCCATACTGTTCGTATATATTAACCTTTAGAGTGGTAAGTAATACATGTAACCAGTGTTTGAGTCAGAATTTTCACTTAGGTGTTTCAAAAAAAGCCAAAGGGGGTTCAACATCTACTATACGTACATAAGAAATAATTTTCATCATGTATAAACCGTGTAATTTTCCAGCGAAGGAGGTTTGAATGAACCACCTCGGCATGTAATATGATAGTGGGTGACGAGGTCTTGGATCTGAGGTGAAGGCAAATAAATATAATCTCGTAAATTTTGTTTGATTTGTTCGTTGGTCTATCTTTTTCTTCTTAAGTTGGATAGGATAATGCTTGTTTTCTTGATTTTGAGTTGGATACTGACAAAAAGGGTTGCTTTTATTTTGATTTAATGAAGAAACTACGTTGATGGTGGCGATGCCCGTGAAATGGGGTTCAAAAGGCAACGCATAATGGATCAAGGTTCATCCTATTATGCTACTCCTCCAGGGTCAAGTTATATCTACAATCCTCCTCCACCTCCACCTCCCCCGGCATACTCCTACCATGGACAGCCTCCACCATTCCCTGTTGTTCGACTCCGTGGCCTCCCCTTCGATTGCTCGGAGACTGAGATTGCTGATTTCTTGCATGGTTTGGATGTAATTGATGTGCTGCTTGTCCACAAAGGTGGAAGATTTACAGGGGAAGCGTATTGTGTTTTGGGGTACCCTCTTCAAGTTGATTTTGCTCTTCAGAGAAACAGGCAGAATATTGGAAGGAGATATGTTGAGGTTTTCAGAAGCAAGAAGGAGGAATACTATAAGGCTATTGCTAATGACGCTTTTGATTCTCGTGGTGGTTCAGTTCCGAGGGGTAGATCTCTTGATGAAAGCAAAGAACTAGCAGAACACACTGGTGTATTATGGCTGAGGGGATTGCCATTCTCAGCTATCAAGGAAGATGTTATTGATTTCTTTAAAGATTTTGAACTTCCGGAAAAATCAATCCATATAACAGCTACTTTTGAGGGTAGACCAACGGGGGAAGCATTTGTTGAATTTGCTAGTGCAGATGATTCAAGGGCTGCAATGGCCAAGGATAGGATGACAATAGGGAATCGCTACATAGAGCTTTTCCCTTCATCGCCTGAGGAGTTGGAGGAAGCAGTTTCACGGGGCAGGTGAGTACTCAATTGCTCATTTTAGGTCAGTATTTCATTATGTTTTCTGCTCTCTGATTTGGTATTGTGTCTATTATCTAAACTTATTGTTTTAGTTGCGAGATTCCTCTTCTTTGTTCTACCATGTGATGTTGTGAATAGCTCAATTGGGTGGGGATCCAAATGTCGGCAACCCTTTGCTTTATTTTTCAATGTGCCAATTAAATTTTCTCTGCCATGAGATGAAATGGTTGGCTATGGATGGCTTCAAGTGGGGTAGAGGTAGGCTGAAAAAATATTGAGGGGAGGTGATTAGACATGACATGGAGCAGTTAGACATGACCCTAGATAGGAAGGTGTGGAGGGCACGGATTAGGGTGGAGGGTTGGTGGGTAGGAATGTGCCTTGCTAGTAGGAATGAGTGCTTTGTTTGTATTTGTGCGTATAGTCGGAGTGTTATGTGCGTCTTGTAGTCATTTGTTCATGGTGTTTTGGTGATGGATGTGATTTTCTGATAGATTGTGTATATAGCATTACTTTGTAGGTGTCTTGTTTCTTTTATTATCTATTTGTGTGTTATTTCATTTTGTTTGTTGTTTCTATCTTTTCTATTATTGTTATTTGTCTTGAGCCGGGGGTCTTATCGGAAACAACCTCTCTACTTCGTCTGATGTAGTGTTATGGATTGTGTACACTTTACCCTGCCCAGGCCCCACTTTGTGGGAATACACTGGGTATGTTGTTGTTGTTGATGTTGATGTTGTTGAGATGAAATGGTAATCACAATTTTACACTTGTTGAAAGGTGTTTCTTTGCACTTTATTGGATGTCAAGAACATTGTCAGTTGCATATGTTTTGAAAAATTCACAGTGAACAAGCTAATAGGAAAAAGTTATGCACATATTTGTTTGAATGAAAGTGAAGGTTAAATAAAAGACACGACCTTCCTTCAACTTTTTTGCAAGTTTTGTAGGACCTGTTTCTAAGGGAAGTCTCAACAACAACAACAACAACATACCCAGTGTATTCCCACATAGTGAGGTCTGGGGAGGATAGAGTGTACGCAGGCCATACCACTACCTCAGGTGAAGTAGAGAGGCTGTGTTGTTTCTGATAGACTCCCAGCTTAGGACCGATAGCAGTATAACAAACACAAACATAAATGCATATAAACTAGTACAATATGCAAAATAAACTAACACCACTAGGAATTTTCTAACTTCTTAGAAAGCAGACACAATTACATGGTAGTTAACTGTTTAGTATTTTCCTATCAAATGGGGCCAAATTCAATCTTTTTAATTGTTTTAGTTGGAACATTATCTTATAAAGGAATAATAGATTGAGAAATGCATGAGGATACTTGAATAGTACATCTGCATCACTCCTTCATTTTATATGCCATTCTTGCCTTTTTATTCAGTTTCAAAAATTGGCTACTTTCTCATCATAGTAAAAAATAAAGAAGGAAAGAACAATCAAAAATAAAGAAAGGTTGGCACCTTTCTATTAACGTACTTTTCGAAATTCTGTTCATTTTAACATTCTCATCTTATGCTTAATGTTAATGATGTACTCCTATATGAATAACTTCTTGTGTTGAAGGACACAAGATTCTAATGGTACATTAGGTATGTTCAATATATTTTTAGTTTATATGTTGAGATTCTTTCTTTATTTTTTAGATCCAGGCGAACACCATTCATGTAAAATGAACCAGTGGAATGCATTTTGTGCTTTTAAACTTTGGGTTCCCTTTTCCTTTACTCGTCACTTGACCTGGTCAGTTGCAGTGTTCTACGACTAGGAAAGATAAATACTCCACACAAAAAGTGAATTATCCAGTATTTCTTTCTCATAATTATTAATTTTTTTGGTCGTCAACCTCTTACATTTATTCTTCTTAGATAAAAGAATATTAGCTGTCAATTCGGTGGCTAATGGGTTCGTCTTATTGTTATCCACTTAAATACCAGTATTTTATTTGTTGCGGGTTTGAACTCGTGACATGCGCCAGACTTACACATCACGCTTTTTCCTACTACTAGATCAAATCCCTAGGGCCCGCCTTTTAATACTTTCTATTAGTGCACGTTTCTAAAATTAAAAGAAAATGTTCTTGATAGTTAGAATGAGTATATTTGAAGAAGACATCTCTGAAGTTTGTCTCTTAATGATGGACCAAGTAAATGAGACAAATAAGTTTAAGCATAGGGAAATGACATTCTCAACGCTAGGATAGTTAAGTGTAATAGATTTGCAGTTACCAGCAGATTATATGTTGATCAAAAACTCTCTGTAGTTGGTGCTGATTTTTTTGCATCTCTTTGTTTATTAATGTCTCCATGCATCTAATGTAATATTTTACAGAGACTATCAATATATAGTAGTGAACTCATACCAATATACAAATTTAGTTTAGTACTTTAGTAAACAAATTGGAAATGTAATAACTAATTTGAACTTCTCATGCCCAAAATTCTACTCCGTCTATTTCAAAAAGTGTGACCTGTTTTGACTTGGCAGTTGGCACGAAGTTCAAGAAATTAAAGTAGATTTTTGAATCTTGTGGTCTTAAAATAAAGTTATGTCAAATGTACCAAAATTTGTGGTCTTAAACATGCCACGTGGAAAGTTGGAATTAAAGTGTTGCCAAAAAAAGAAAGGGTCATTCTTTTTGAAACAAACTAAAGAGGAAACTAGGTCATTCTTTTTGAAGAAGAAGGAGTAATATTCTTTAAGCTCCTGTACATTGAGATTCAAAGAATCTGTTGCTTTTTGTTTGTATCACTTTGTGCATTGTTATTTGGAAGGCACACTCTTTGAAGTATAACACTTTCCACTCATGAAGTGGTAACCCCTTGTGTCACATGGTTTCATTGCTTTAAGCATGAACAAATAGCTTTTAATAACATTGGTCTCTAGGGCAAATGTCTTGCCATGCTAAGGACTCTAAAGCTAAGTGCATAAGGCGTCGCGTTTCTTGATTGGTATAATCGATTATGAGTACTCTATAACTAGCACGGATCTAGGATTTAAGCTTTATGGGTTCAACTTTTAAGGTTCTTAGCATTGAACCAGTTATATATTTAAAGTTATGGGTTCATATTTACTATTTATTATAATTTCAGTTGATGTTTTATACATAAATTTATCCTCTACGATAAAAATACTGGGTTCAGATGGACCCGATATCAAAAGGCTACATCAGCCTCCATCTATAACGGTGTTACCAAGTATCAAGCAATAAATCGAGTGACAAGCTCACTAGTCCTCTTCAATTATTTCATACTTCTGCTGGGATGAGCGAAAGAAGTAAGAATCTCTTGACATTAGCAGTGAAAGAGACCTTGCTTCATAGTCCAGTTGTATTAAATTAACTTTTTCACAGTTTACATGTTTTATTCACGAACCAACACTATGAAAGTGCCATTAAGTTGGATCATATTATAGCTCCAAGGAGCTTAACAGAAAGAATACCCGTATCTATTTTTCCTTTGATATTCTCATACTTCAACCAAAAATTCAGAATGTTAGACGAGGAATTTGTAAAGTCAAGTGTGGCTGTTTGTTGTTTATCCTTTAAAGCCTCTCCTATTTCTATCTTTCCTCAACGTCTAAATAATATACTACACTCTACAGGTTAGCTTCATAAAATTTATTTACTTTTTTGTTGATGGAAATCATATCCCCCTAAGAGGAGGAACTCTACTGATTATGAATTGACCCATTTTACTTGACACAAGAATAAAATTTTGTCTATTTTCTCTTGGTTACTTTTCTATCAAGAAATGGGTGTTTTGTTGTTGATTTGTTTGGGGGAGGGGTTAACTGCCCCCTGAATCCCTCAGGTGCCAATACGTGTATTCCCTCTTTTCCCCTGTTGGTGACTCCGCAACCCAATCTTATGGATGCACTAGCAAAGCTCTCACCACTAGAACATCTCTTTCTTGTAAGTGGTTTATTCAATCTTCTACAACTTAAATACCTAAACTTGATTTCGTGTTTGTAGTCATGATATGCCACTACAACGTTGCTTTAGTGTAGAGGATTCTGGTTGATGCACAAACCTTGTAAGTTAAATGAATTGATCATTGTGTGGTGAATGATGAGCTAATTATTGGTCTGAAATTCAACTTTCATTCCATCATCAACCTCTGAAGCAACTGTGTTTAAAGAAGTGCTCACTAACTTTTTTTTTTTTAGTGCTATAAAAAGCAAAAACCGCAAAAAAGCTCACATTCGTTTGGGCTTTAAGCACAAAGTGGAAATAAAGCGTGAACTTTAATGATAAAGAAGGTGCAAAGGGAGAAAAGCACAAACATATATGTTAGTCCAAGATTAATAAGTATAAGCATGGATGACAAATATATGAACTAAAAAGTTGAATTTTTAGGTGTGCCTTTGGCAATGCTGGACTTATTTGTTTCTATGCTCCCGCTCCAGAGGATAATTGCTTTGAACACCAACTACTTCTCATGAGCCATGTTTTCCTTGGAAAATGATATTCTATTTTTGTGCAGCAAAGTGCTGCAAGTAATTACAAGAAGTTACTACATTACTCAATGTACAACAAACCTAAAAGATCTATCTTGGCTGCTGTGTCATTTGCAATTGCAACGTTATGCTAAAAAACAGCGAAGAGATCCTTTTTTCTTTTAAAAAATTGAGTTTTCTTTTCTTTCCCAATAATTCATCATATGGCTGAAGGCAGTGATTCCAAGTTGTCAACTTGCCCTTTTCCTGACCTTTTCTGTACCAGCTTTGTAGAAGCTCTTTAGTAGTTTTAGGCACTGTTCGATTGACCATCATTATGTTGAGAATGAAACGCCAAATTTGTGAGGCAAAATTAGCCCATGAAAACATGATTAGCCCAACCCATCCAAGTTTGGGTTGGTAATGACCCTCTCATTTATTAGCTCTGCCCATTTTAAGCCATCCAATTTCAGCCCATCAAAAATTGGGTTTGATATGTAGCCCAAATTGACTAGTGAGAAATCTTGTTAAAATATTTGCAAAAATAGGTTTTTTTATTTGATATGTTATATAAAACCATAATAAAAGAAAAAAAGCCCAACCTGCAAATTTGACACCCCTAATCTTCGTGGAGTCCTTTTTATCCCTTTTTAAACTTCAAAGCCTCCCTTGTTAAACTTCAAAGCCTTTTGGACAGTATTGGTTTTTATGTAATCAGAGATACCTTACCTCCAATACTCCCTCCTTTTTCTAATTGACGTATTCACCTCTAAATCCCTTCTTTTTTCTAATTAATGTACTGTTTCCCATCTAACCAAGTAATATTTTGGTTTATCTCTCCGTTTTTTCTAAAGAAATTGCTCTTTATTTGCCATCCGTTTTCCACACGTTAGACATAAAAATAAAAAGATATTCAGTAATGTGAGAATTTATCTTGACAAATAGTTTTGATTATTTGAACATCTACACTATGTTGGTTATTTGAGGTGAGTCTCTTAAGTTTGGTTTATTAGGGGCTAGTTCTTAGCTTTAGAAATTTCCCTAGCTACTAATATGATGAAGTGGGTCGAAATAGAGCAGAGTGGATATAGAGCTGTGATATAACCTATTTAAGCTAGTTTAGGATTGAGCATTGTTGTCGTAGTCCGCCAACCCATAGCAAGGGTCAATAGAAGCTATTTCCCAAGCTCGATCACTTGAATACCTAACCTCATGGTTGGAGATACAAGGGTCCCTTCCCCTAGGTTATCTCTCTCTTCTCTTGAATGCCATTTTAAGTTTATTTTTAACAATCTTTGGGTGGGTGAGAGTTTTACAAACTCATATGTGGTGGAACTCTTCTAGTTTATGTTTCTGATAGGGGTTGTATTGTGGTGCCCTACGACACAGGTCAGTTTTCTAGAGAAATGGTAGGTGGCTTTATGGAAATTGTGTACATATGAACTTGGGAAATTTTAATAGCATCTAGGCGTTCTCACTGGCTTCAAGAAATTGCTTAAAGGTAAGTGATGCAATACTGACCGCAAAAATAAAAAGAATTAGAAACAGAGATAAACAAAAAATAAAGGATAGAAGAAGAGACACGAGATGGAAAAGAATTGAGAATAATGGTTAGAGATCAACCAATACCCTCAATTACAATGTTCCAAAAAAGCACCAATCCTAGAAAAGCAAGACAACAACATTCCTGTATGTTCCCACAAAGTGGGGTTTGGGAAGGGTGAAGTTTACGCAGTTCATACTACTACACCTTAGAGGTGAGGTAGAGAGGATATTTCCGATAGAACCCTGACTCAAGAAAAAATAGTTTAGAAAAAGACAAAATATAAGGACAAGAAACAATAGGTAGTAACAAAACAATAAATAATAATAAAACTAAGACTATCACAAAGTAATACTATAACTCGGGCTATTCGAAACAACAAATGTTAAAGAATGAAAAAAGTCCCACATTGGTAGTCAATGAGATGTATGGTCTCTTTATAAGGATTGAGCAATCCTCCTCCCTTTGAGCTAAACTTTTCTTCCTTTTTTGACAATTAGTACTATTGTATTCATCAACACTTGGGGAATGTTGGCCACCACCAAAACAATGTTACAAGACACTAAATTCTAGTTTTACCGGGCTCCTAAGAAGTCAATTAACTCGTCTACTTCTTTTATATAGTTCTGCTTACACCAAAAAAATAAAGTCACTAAGTAGTTCCATTTTACATTATGAACTGACTTAGTCTCATCTTCAAAGCATCTGCCATTCCTCTCCTTCCGCACTGTCTACCATATACATAAGGGTATTATCCTCCACCATATTTTCCGACTCTTGCTTCCTCCTAATCTAGCAGCTCATCAGATCAGCTGTGTGCTCAGGTATTGTCCATTCAATCTTTGTGAGATTGTAAAACAGATTCCGTAGTTGTGAAGTAAGCTTGCAATGCAGAAATAAATGATTATTTTTCTCCCGGGTTTTATTGCACAAAAACCTCTATTCTATGTTGCTCGGGCTCTTCAAAAAAGACAACGGGTGCGGCATTGAAAGTGAAGAGAATGCGCAACTTAGCATCTAATCACCACTACTCTTCGCTTCTTTTGCAATACTTCATGAGTGAGGCATGCTTTTTTTACGCCAGCCAGGTGAAGCATTTCACCTTAGTAGGAGCTATGTTTTTCCATATATTCTTCATATCCTTGGGCCATCCTCTTGAATAATAGTGATTTCCCTTTTATATGTTTTGTTCACTATGAATCCATCTCAGTATATCGGGTTCCATAGTGGTACCAGGAAATGATTCCACTTCATTTAGTAAACTGCCCACCCTTTCCACTTACCAGTCATTAAAGTGTCTTCTGAAGTTGAGGAGGTTCCATCCTTAATTAGACCAATAATCAGAAATAGTTACATCAGGGTTACTGCACAACATCATAAGATCCGAATACACCACCTGCAGTGGTGTTTTACCTATCTAATTGTCCTTCCAAAACTTAGTTTTGATGCCATTACATTCCTTGATACTGAAATTTCCTACAGCTTTGGCCATAGAGCTCGGATTGCTCTCCAAACATCCATTCATAGGTACAGTTGACCTCATCAGAATACCATAGGCTAGTATGACCAAACTTGTGAATATTGGCTTCCTTCCACAGAGTTGTTTTATCTTCACTAAACCTCTAATACCATTTAATCAGAAGTCAACTATTCTAGACCTTCAGGTTTTTGATTCCAGTCCTCCTTGGATTTCGCTCGATTGTGCCACCTTCCATTTCACTAAATTGTATCCCCCTCCTTCCTTATTGCCCTTCCAGAAAGTCTCTCCTCAATTTGTTCAGTTTTTTAGCACACTAGCAGGGATAGGAAAGGAAACAGAGACATTACATAGGTGGATAAGGCATCCAATACAGAGTTTTATTTAAGTAAACCTTCCCCCTAATGAAATGTATTGTGCTCTCCAATGGGCTAACCTCTTTTTTGTTTTCCTCTTTTTTGTTTTCTCTATTATGTTATCCCAAATCTCCACATCCTTATATCTTCTGCCTAAAGGCATGCCTAGGTATACAATAGGCAAGGTGCCCACTCCATACCCAAGCACATTAGCAAAATCTTGTATGTTAACCACCTCTTTGATGGGAAAGATACTGTGTCCTATTTTATGTGTCATAGTTTGACTCGGCACAGAGTTTAAGAAATAAGGACTTGATGATTTTTATCAAATTGTTCTTTATTAAAAAATGTACTAGTATTTTTTATTAAGTGGACCTTACAACAAGTGGGACCAATAAGGGTAAAAGTGGAATTGTGTCTTTAAATAGTAAGAAGAAAATGTGAAATTCTTTTTGGGACAGACAAAAAAAGAAATGATGACACATAAAAAGGGATGGATGGAGTACTATTTTTTCTCCAATTCATCTTCATACTAGATACAACTTCATAAACCCCCAACATGATTCTGATGTAGTTGACCTGCTCCACTTTGGCTTCACAGAAAATTATGGCGTGATCTGCATACAGTAGATGGCAAATTTCTAAATTACCTTCCCCTATCTTGAAGCCTGTCAACCCGTTGTTTTGGAGTGCAATTCTCACCATGCTGCTAAAACCATCCATAGCTAGTAAGAACAAAAGTGGGGATAGTGGATCCCCCTTTTTTGTGTCAGTGCCAACGCCAGACCCATCCCAATCTTTGTGCACCGATGTTGGGCCCCTCATATTATATTGTCCACGCTCCAGTTAACAAGTTAACAAGATCTTGGCGTGCGGGGAAGTGTTAAAAGAGTCTCACATCTGAAAAGGGATGAGCAATTGGTCTTCTTATAGGACTTGGGCAATCCTCTCCTCATGAGCTAGCTTTTGGGATTGAGTTAGGCCTAGGTGCCATATCTTTACATGATATCAAAGTCTCTATGATCTTGTTAGAGAATCAAAGAGCTTCTGCTGCCCGCGGGCGGCTATAATCCATATTATGCCGCATGTTTGGCCAGTGATCATGTTGGCAAAAGCTTGGGCCACCATGCTTCTTTCCAATGACTATTTTCTCATATTTAATTGGCATAGTATCATGCGTCTTCCCGAAATACTCTCATATTTGAGTTGCATAGCACCGTGCGTCTTTTCGGTGACTTCTCAGCTCTTATTTGCATAGTTTGGTGCGTCTTTTTTCGTGACTCCAGATCTTATTTGAATTAGGGTTGTATCGTCACACTCATGATTTCTCTTTTTTCAGTAGGGTCGTGCCATCATTTCGACCCTACCTATATAATTTCTCTTTTCCAGTAGGGTCGTGCTATCATTTTGAACTACCCATATAATTTTTTCTCAGATTGTGACCACTTTTTAGCTGTCAAGTCTAATAATCCAACGCATGAGCATGGTTCGACCAGTTTTTCAGTGACCTTCTTGTTCAAGATTTATTCGTCTCTTGATTTCGAGATGACCCATATATTTATACTAGTATTTGGCAAATTTTAGCGACGTTTACAACTTCTCTAACCATTTTTTCAAATTTTTCAATTTTTTCAATTTGTTCCTTTTCAATGGAGGTCTCCCAAAAGTTCAGAGCTATCCTTACCAATTTTTCTGCACATATCTTCACCAAGTCCTTTACCGATCCTTGTATTAATTACATCCATAAAAAGCTTGGTACATATGCATTGTACGCACCAACTTGAGGGAGATTGTTAGAATATGAGTTGGGATAGGAATATCATATAGAATCCTACTTAGAAAGGATTGTAATGTTGTGTCCTATTTGAAAAAAGATTCGAATATAGTGTCTATAAATAGGGTCTCAGTGTAATCATGTAGATACATCAATTCTATAATATTTTTCTCTTATGTTTCTCACTACAAACATTACCAGAACTCCAAGACCAAGACTCTACTAACTAAACACTACGAATATTGACATAGATAACAAACAAAGCACACCTACCTACTAGCAGAGGTGCACTCCTACCTACTAACCATCTACCTTAAGTTGCGTCCTCTTCACCTTCCTATCTAGTGTCATGTCCTCAGTAAGTTGTAACTAATCCCATGTTATGTCTAATCACCTCCCTCAAATATTTCTTCGGTCTACCTCTACCTCGGCTGAATCCATCCATAGCCAACCTCTCACATCTCCACATTGGGGGATCCAAACACCTCCTCATTACATGTCGAACCATCCCACCTCGTTTCCCACATCTTGTCTTCCATCGAAGCAACTCCACCTTGTCTCAGGTAACTTCATTCCAAATCCTATCCCTTCTAGTTAACCCGCACATCCATTGCAACATCCTTATCTCCACCACCTTCTTTTTTTAGAAGTGAGAGTTTTTGACTAACCAACACTTCGCCCCATACGAGATAGATGGTCTAACTGTCACTCTGTATAACTCGCCGTTAAATTTAGGAGGCATCTTCTTATCACATAAAACTCCGAAAACAAGCCTCCATTCCGTCCACCCGACACCAATATGGTGAGTGACATCCTATCAGCCTCTCCATTACCTTGGATTACAGACCCAAGATACTTGAAATTATCTCTCTTCTGAATGGTCTGGGTATCAAGCTTCCCCATCACGCCAGCCTCATGTGTCCCCTCACGACCCAAGAATGGGATTAATAGGGAACCATGAATATATTAAAGCCAAGACCTCATATTACTAAACACCAAACAAGCATCTTCACTATCGAGACACTCTCAAGAGGAATGATCCTCAAGCAAGCAATTCCATCAACATTGACTAGGAATTGTGGCCTTAGCCTCAAATGCTGTACTCAATAATCTCATATCAAAATATTAAGTCTAAAAGAGCTATTCCCTGCTATTTATAGGCTAGACTAGTTATTTCATCAAAGACCCAAAAGTGCATTAAACAAATTGCAAAAAAAGCCCAAAATGGACTGCCCGTGTAGACTGCGGCACCGCATCTACCACATCTGGTTGCAGCCATCTCCACAACTATCAAGATTGAAGTGGAATGCAAATTCCCAGCAGCCTCAGTAAATGACTTGTGATCGCATTTATGGCTGCATACGCCGCATCTCGTTCTTCCATCCAAGTTATCTTCCAAATCTTGTAGGCCATTATGTGTCGACCTTCCTTGACCTTCAAGTTGCCCATCTTCATGATCAAAGAGAGTATAACTTGAAGATGCGTACTTGAGCTTGCTTGGGGTGTCAGAAATATGTTGGCCTACCTTCATTTCAATTACTCCCCAAGCCTTCAAAGTAGCGACTCGATGAGAAGTGTATGACTCTTCAGCTTGCCTTCGCAGGCAAGGTTTTGAGGAAACTTGGCTTGATCAGTAAGGTCCTTCACCATTTCTCTCTATACCACAATATAGGTGTAGCTAAGGGAAATCGTATGAGACACTGAAAAATGAGGAAGGGAATGGATTTACTGAGAGAGATTGGCGGATGATTCTCCACCTACATGTTGCCCACATTTTCGCCGTTTTGTACAGCATGGTAATTGTGTGTGGGAGACACTAATTTCTCCTTTGGAGCTCATTAATGAGTTGAAATGTAGGAGAAAACGGTCTACATGCTTGAACCCTTTTTTTTGGTTTGACTTTTACCTTGCATTTTGCTGCTCTCGAATCTTAGGATTCCTGCAAGCGGATAAATCTACTTTTATGCAATCATCATTTCTGTGTTAGCCCCCCTCCAATGCGCATAGATTTTGAAAATTGGTCTTGGGTTTTCTGAATTATTTGTTCTTTTTTTTTTTTCCTTTTTGACAAGGTAGCAACAAATTATTTACCAACTTTTGACTGTATTTTAAGTCTCTCCTGCTTATTTGTTCCCTAAGTTTTACACCTCCTTGCACTGAGCTTCCAAAAATGTAGGATGTGATTTCTAAAGAGTGCCCATGTAATCTCCACAAACATCTTAATGCATTATCTATTTGCACAAAGTATTTAAATGAAGAGGTATCACGAATGCTAATTGACTCTAGAGGCAGAAAGTTTTCAAATTTTGAATTATAGGGGGTCAGAGATGACTCGACCAACCTGTCAACTTTCTTAGTCGTTCCTTTATTGTACCTAACCTTTCCCATGCATTCACCATATGTGCAAAGCATATTTCTTGGTGATTTTACTGATGTCATGCTGTTTGAAGTAAATGAGAGATTTTATTACCTCTTGTAATATGAAAGTGTATTGATATGACCTACTTATTTATCAGAGTACTGGAGAAACCAGTGGATGGGAGAGACCCAAATGAAGTCACGTCTGTTTTGCGGATGAGGGGCTTGCCATTTTCTGCTGGCAAGGATGATATCATGGATTTCTTCAAAGATTTTATGTTGTCTGAGGATGCAATTCACGTCACATTTCTTTCTGATGGAAGGCCAACTGGAGAAGCTTTCGTAGAGTTTGCTAGCACCGACGATGCCAAATCAGCCCTGGCAAAGGATAGGATGACACTTGGAAGTCGTTACGTTGAGCTTTTCCCATCCTCAATTGAGGATATGAATTACGCCGTATCAAGGGGCCGATGATAAATTTTCTTTTCCTTGGTTAATAATCTTAATGTTGTAACTTGAGACTTTGGTGGTAGTTTTCTGCGAGGACTCTTTATTTTTCTCTACAAGAGAGATAGAAAGGACTTTAGGGAACTTATGCATTTATCTGTTTGTTCCTAGTTTAATGAGTTTACGGAGTCACTATTTCTGTGAAAAGTACTGCATTTTGTCATTAATCCTTTAACAAGAATATGGTTTGTCGCACGACTATTTTTTAGTCACTATTTCTGCCTGAAATTCTGTCGATTGTTGTTACACCTTTAACAAGAATATGTTGCTGAAAAAACCTAATTTATCAGTTTTTTTTTTTTTTTGGTTCTGTTGGAAAGTTAATGAAATGCAAAGCATGATACAAATCCTGGACCTAGTTCTGAATCTTGTAAGTGCCTATTTATATTCAAGCGAGTATCAGGGTGTCTCAGAATAAGTTGCAAACCTTGAGCATGTTATAAAATATAGGAAGTATGGGTCAAATATGCACATATACCATCCGTTTCAAGTTTAGCTCATCAATGTCCTTGCCGTTCAAATTTTGATTCATATATACTCTCGTTAATTGCTTTGGTGGAATTTTTCAACCTTTTTTTTCCTTTTCTTTTAAGAAACTATATTTGCCACATCACTTTTTAATTGCCACATCACGTATAATTAAATCACACCTTCTACACATTAGACATCTATCAAATGCTTTCATCTACCTCACAATCTCTTTGGACTTTCTTCAATTTGTCGAAACCCATTTGTTGTATTTTCAGATTCTCGCGTAACCGTTCCTCTCATACGTACATACATACATACAAAAGATATCCTCTTAATTGACAACTTGCTTTTGCTGTCTCTATATGGACTGCCTCTTTTACACTTTTATATCCCAATTTCTTTCTTGGGTTTTCCTTATTCTTCTTGTTGAAATTGACGGTGGTACGAAAGATGGAGTTGATTGATGATACTCAGAATAATGTGCAGTTGGTAAGTACTTCAATTCTTGATTGTCGTGATTGTGCATTGAGTTTTTTTGAGGTGTTCTTGACTTTTTTAATATTTTACTCGATGATTCTTGGGGTTACGCAAGAATTTGAAAATACAGCAAAAGGTTTTTGACAAATTAGAAAAAATTTAAAGAGATTGTGAGGTAGACGAGAGCATTTGATGGATGTTTAATGTATAGAAGAAGGGGTGAGTTTAATTATATGTGGCGTGACAGTTAAAAAGAGATGTGACAAATATAATTTCTTAAAAAGAAAAGGAAAAGGGAGCTGAAATTTTTTAGCAAAAATAATTAACGGCGACATGGATATATATGAGCTAAAACATGGCAACAAGGTTATATATGGGCCAAAACTTGGACGACAGGGGCATTGATGAGCTAAACTTGAAACAGAGGGTATATTTGGATATTTTTACAAAGTTTAGGGACACATTTGACCCCTTTTCCAAACTAAAAGAACAGACAAAGATAGCTAAGAGAATGGTGAAGAACAATACTTTTACTTCGTATTTATTTTTTAGTGTGATCTTAATACAAAGAGGGGGTAATATATATAGACCATTCCACATGCTATGATGGTGTTTGAAATATTTTGAAATCAAGCGAAGTACTTTGACCGCTACTTGTAGTCCATTTTCTTTGACATTTAGGATGTTCACACATCTAATTTTTACAAAACTCCCCCTTTAATGTCTAGTGAATATGTATTTGTTTGCTGTCTCATTTAAAATCATACTAGAAAACTCCAGCGGGATAAAACGTTGGTTAAGAAAGAAAGAGTACAATGCGTATTCTTACTCAAACTGATGAAAATCATGATTAGGTTGGTTAAGTCTTTACATTCCAATCTTATGTACTATCTTCTCAAGAGTTGAAGTTGGTAAAGATTTAGTGAACAAATTTGCTAGATTGTCACTTGAATAGATTTGTTGTACATCGATATCACCATTCTACTCGAGATTATATGTGAAGAATAAATTTGCCGAGATGTATTTCGTTCTTTTTACCTTTATAAAGCTTCATTTTAATTGGGCTATGCATGGAACATTGTCTTCATACAAAATTATGGTTACCTTGATACCATATTTTAGACCACATCTCTTTTTGGTGAAACGTATCACTGATCTCAATGACAAAACATTCTCTACTTGCTTCATAAATAACTTTGATCTTAGCATGATTTGAAGAAGTAGCAATAATAGACTGCTTTGTGGATCGCCTTGATATAGCAATACCTTCGTATGAAAGCACATAGCTTGTTTGAGATCGAGCTTTATATGATTCAGATAAATAACCTGCATCTGCATGACCAACAAGATCTGCATTATTTTTGATAACATAAAACAAACCCATATCAATAGCCCCCTTTAGATATTGCAAATATGCTCAACTCCGTTCTAATATCTCATGTTGGAGAAGCACTATATTTGGCTAGAACATTAACGGAAAGGCTATGTCAGGACTTGTAGCGTTAGCAAGATACATAAGTGCACCAATAGCACTGAGATCTGGTACTTCAGGACCAAGAATCACTTCATTCTCTTCTTGAGGTCGAAAAAGATTATTACTCACTTCAAGTGACCGGACAATCATTGGAGTACTTAATAGATGTGCTTTGTCCATATAAAATCGTTTCAAAACCTTCTCAATATAAGCATATGATGGATGAAGACCCCGTCTGCTAAATGTTCAATTTACAGACAAAGAAAAAGTTTTGTCTTTTCAAGGACTTTCATCTCAAATTTTCTCTTTAGATATTTAATTGCGTTCTGAACCTTTTCTGAAGTTTCAATGCGATTTATGTAATCAACATAAACAACAAGTACAACAAACTCTGATGTTTTTTTCTTAATAAAAATACAAGGACAAATTACATTATTTATATAACCTTCATTTATCAAGTACTCACTAAGGCGATTATACTTTGGCGATTATGTATTTTGGCGAGATGTATTTCGTTTTGTATATCCTTATAAAACTTCTCTTTAATTGGGCTATGCATGCAACATTGTCTTCATACATGATTGTGGGTACCTTGATATCACATTTCAAGCTACATCTCTCATTGATGAAATGTATCACTGATCTCAACCATACCCATTCTCTACTTGTTTCATGAATAACCATTATATCAGTATGATTTGAAGAAATATCCACAATAGACTACTTTGTAGGTCACCATGATATAGCAGTACCTCTGTATAAAAGAACACAACCTATTTGAAATCGAGTTTTATATGAGTCAAACAAATAACCTGCATCTGCATAACCCACAAGATCTCTACTATTTTTGTTAGTATAAAACATGACCATATCGATAATCTCCTTTAGGTATCACAATATATGCTCAATTCCATTTCAATGTCTCGTGTTGGATTATAACTATATTCGCTAGCAAATTAATGGAAAAGGTTATGTCAGGCCTTGTAGCGTTAGCAGGATACATAGGACCAAGAATCTCTTCATCTTCTTCTTGAGGTTGGGAAGAATCTTTACTCACTTCAAGTGACTGAATAATCATTGGAGTACTTAATAGATGTGCATTGTCTATGTAAAATCATTTCAAAACCTTCTCAGTATAGGCAAATTTTGGTGGATGAAGATCCCATTTGCTAAATGGTCAAATTACAGATCAAGATAGAGTTTTATCTTTCTAAGGTCTTTCATCTCAAACTCTCTTTTTAGATATTCACTTGCCTTTTGGACCTTTTCTGAAGTTCTAATGCGATTAATGTCATTAACATAAATAACAAGTACAACAAACTCTGATGTTGTTTTCTTAATAAAAATACAAGGACAAATAACATTATTTATATAACTTTCATTTATCAAGTACTCACTAAGGCGATTATACCACATACATCCTAATTGTTTTAGTTTGTATAACAATCTTTGTAATCTGATTGAATAATTTTTTTGAAATTTTGATTTTTATGCTTCAAGCATCTTTAATCCTTTAGAATTTTTCATATAAATTTCATTATAGCGTTGTAATACCCGTGCCTAAATTCCACTGTACTACATCCGACTCATTCCCTTGAGTCGTACAAACAACATATGAGTGGTATGTTAAAATCGTATCTAAGACAGTGTGTCATGATGGACATTATATTATAGGTACGACTTGACCCTTAGAAGTCATCAAGTAAGGTACGAGTTGTATGGAGGTAAGTCGTAAGTTCATCAGTGTAGACTCCCCGATCTTGTTTCCAAGATACGAGTGGGGGGCTAAGAGTCGTATGAAGATTATACTAGTCGTAGATGGAACTCGTATGTTGACCAGGGTGTACCGTACTAGATGCTGCCAAGCTTATGAGTCATGACAACTAATCGTACCCTTCCATACGAGTCATATGGTAGACACGTAAAGACTGACGGTCAATTTTTGTAAAAATTCAGCTAAGGGATTTTTGGTCTTTTCCTCTCTTATAACTTCCACCTATGACCTATAACCCTTAAAGATGCGTTATTTTCCTCCTCTTTCCAATCGATTAACAATAATTACCTTCTCCCATCTCTAAGGGCAACAAGATTAGGGTTTACCTCACCAAGTCATCTTTCAATTCTCACAAAATTCAAGCTCTCTTCACAAGTCAAGCAATTCCAAATATGTGGGGTATTCATCAATGGGTTCCTTCCACCCATTAAGTCCCAAAAATCCTCTTTTTGGTTTGAATACGAATTTACTCTACTTTGATGTAATTTAGTAAAAATCATGATATTTCCCATGTTTCCTTATGGAGTTTACATTCAAGCCATGTTATTTGCTTTTCTATGTGAATTATAATTTTAAATGATTTAAACCCAAACTCCCATGTCATGTTTGGTTAATACCATGTCAATTTTTCAAATTCACGTATTAAATCATGTAAACATGATGTTCTCTCAAGTTTAACTTATTCCCATGTGGTAATTCACGAGATTATCAGTTATTTAAATGCATTATGTTTTGGGTTCTCCAAATTATGACTTCCTACCAGTGTTTTAGATGGTATTATTATATTTAAAGTCATTCAGTTCTGGCATGTTATGAACACCTAATACCTATGTGTTTACCCATGTCTTAGACTTTTCAAGTAATGAGTCAGTCCATTCATGATTTTATTATCATACTCAGTTTGTTATGATCATATTGAGCACTATCAGTTGAGATGTTCTGTTGACCTTAGTAAAAAATAGTGTCAGTTCAGTTGAGAGTAGGATTTAACACCGAGTGAATCCAGGGATGGAGGCTCAGCTGCCAGTAGAGGGTGTGCCTTTAGTAGCAGTCCCGGAGTTCCATAACTATGAAGCCAATGTAGGTTTTGAGAGGTCTTCTTTCCAGTTGAGGGTTGACATTCTCTTCGGTGTACCTGCCAGTAGAGGGTGACTTCCTAGTCCTTTGGGACACTATTTTAGTGGATCCACACAACCAGTGTTAGTACCCGTGGCAAGGTACTGACACCCTTCCAACTGGGGTTACAAGTTGGACCCCAATTAGCTTAGATTGGGGCATGTTAGTTACATGATAGCTTCCACAGTTTCAGTCAGTACTTAGTCTATATCAGTTCAGGTTTGCTTGATCAAGTAGTCAGATTCTCAATTATTCAGTCAGTTAGTCTTACAGATTAAATTCGATTCATGCTTTACTTGGTCTTGCATTCTCAATCTCACATATCCATGCATCGATGTTTGATTGACATATGTATTCCAGTTAGTCCTTGCCTCATGTACTAGTACATTCAAAGTACTGATTGCATACTTTTATCTTGCACTATGTTGTCTTATAACATAGGTTCGGACATACAATTTCCCGACCATACCTAGACAGCTCAGTAGCTCCCCGCAGTAGTAGTAGTGGTGCTCATCCATCAAGGACATGACATGTTATTTCAGTACTTTTTTATGTTCACTCAGTAGGAGTTAGTTAGGGGTTTGTCCCATCAACTCCGTATGTTTTGGAGGTTTTCAGACGGACAATCTAGTTTTCAGTATTTATCAGATAATTTAGACATATCATTTTATATATAAACTTCAGTATTTCAGTTGACAGTACTTTATCAATTTATCTTCTGCACATGTTTTATTATCATTTTATTCAGTGCTCGCAGTAGGTACCAGATCATGGGTTATCTTTGGGTTACTTGTGGCCTTAAGCACCGAGTTGTTACTAGGGAGTAGCCTCGGGTCATAAAAATTTTTGGCATCAGAGCCTAAGGTTTTAGAGTGTCCTAGGGTATTTGAAAGTCGCATTGAATAGAGTCTTGTGCATGAGTGTGAAACACGACACACTTATGGACAAGAAGCTACAAGACAATTTTAGGAAAGTTTCCCTTCTTTCAGTGTTCATGTCATGCGAAAGAGCATGAGCTCTATTAAATTCCTTTTTCTAACTCATCCTTTATTCCATTTATAGATAATGCCTCCCAGAATAAATAACGGAAGAAGGAACAAGGATCAGCATGCACCACAACCTATTTAGGAAGATCCCCTAAAATAACCATGTCTCTCACATTGAGTTCAGGGCCACTTTCACGACCTTAGCCCACTCTGTAGTTGCTCAGAATAATCAGTAGGCTATTGCTCCAACCAATCTAGTATTGAATACCTCTGCAGCTAAAATTTGGGATTTCACTAGGATGAATACTCCTTTATTTTTGGATCCAAGTCTGAGGAGAATTCGCAAGAGTTTTTGGATACTGTGCAGAAGGTGACAGACATTATGGGTGTCACTTTGAGAGAGTGCAAACTTAGCTGCATATCAGTTGCACGGAGTAGCCCACACTTGGTTCAAGCAGTGGAAGGAAGACAGGGGCATTGATATGGGACCTATTGAGTGGGAAGAGTTTTCCACAACTTTCTTAGATAGGTTCTTCCCACTGGAGTTGAGGGAAGCTAAGGTTCAGAAGTTTATAAACTTGAAGTAGGGTAGCATGGGTGTGAAGGAGTACTCACTCAAATTTATTCAGTTGGCGAGGTATGCTTCTACTATGGTGGATGACTCTAGGTCTAGGATGAGTAAGTTCGTATCTGGTGTATCTGATAGTGTGGTCAAGTATAGGACCACTATGTTGATTAATGATATGGACTTGTCTAGACTCATGGTTCATGCCCGGCAGATAGAGAAAGAGAAAATTAAGGAGAAATAAAGAGAGAATAAGAGGGCAAGGACAAGTAGCTTCAACTTCTCACAGCTTAAATCAGAAGGTGGTAACCATTCTGAGTTTCGTCAGAAGTTTTCAGCTCTAACCCTATCTTCAGCCAATGCCCCGGTGCCTAAGTTTATGCAAGATAATCGAGGTAGGGTGCTAGGCTCTCAAACTCATGGTAGTGTGAAAAATGGTCGAACCAATCCGCTTTGTAGAAAATATGGTAGGAATCATTAGAAAGAGTGTAGGGTAGGCAGTGATGGATGTTTTGGATGTGGCAAGCCTGGCCATAGGATCAGGGATTGCTCGATGGTTGGTAAAAAGGGTAAAGATGCTCGCCAGCAGTCTAACTTTTCATCAGCTCCAACAGGTAGCTCGACTAAGAAATGTTCCACTTCCATTGCCACCAGTGGGCAGCGCCAGAGTAGAATGTATGCTCTTCAGACTTGACATAATCAGGAAAGTTCTCCTGATGTGGTTACGGGTATGTTGTAAGTCTTCCATCTTCATGTTTATGCATTGTTAGACTTCGGAGCTTTACTTTCCTTTATGACTCCTTATATAGCTATAGACTTTGATGTTAATCCCTCAATCCCAAAATATTAGTAGAGCCTTTCTTAGTGTCTACCCCAGTGGGTAAGTCTGTTATAGCCAGACGGGTATGCAGAAATTGCCCGATCACAGTGTCTCAAAAAGTTACTTCAGTTGATCTTGTGGAGTTAGAGATGATTGATTTTGACGTCATTCTTAGCATGGATTGGCTCCGCTAGTGCTATGCCTCAGTTGATTGCAGAAATAGAATTGTTCAGTTCCAGTTTCCTAATGAACCAGTTATCGAATAGAGGGGTAGTACTTCCATACTTAAGGGTAGGTTTATTTCCTATCTCAAGGCAAGAAAAATAATATCCAAGGGGTGTATTTATCATCTCGTCTGAGTCAAGGACTCAAATTCTAAAATTCTGAGTATTGAGTCAGTTCCAATAGTGAATGCGTTTCTTGATGTATTTCCAAAAGATCTTTTTGGAGTTCCTCCCAAAAAGAAAATTGACTTTGAAATAGATACCCAAACTATCTCTATCCTGCCTTATAGAATGTCTCCAGATGAGGTTAAGGAACTAAAAGAGCATTTGAAGGATCTCTTAAATAAGGGTTTCATCAGGCCTAGTGTTTTACCATGGGGTTCCCCAATTCTGTTCGTGTGCAAGAAAGACGGTTCTCTCAGAATGTGCATTGACTATCATGAGTTGAACAAAGTCACAATCAAGAATAAGTATCCCCTCCCCAAGATTGATGACTTGTTCGACCAACTTTAGGGTGCAAGTTATTTCTCTAAGATAGACCTCAGATTCGGCTATCATCAGCTTAGAGTCAGAGAATGTGACATTCCGAGGACAACCTTCAGAACTCGATATGGTCACTTTGAATTCTTAGTCATGTACTTTGGACTAATGAATTCCCTTGTAGTTTATATGGACTTGATGAACAGAGAATTCAAGCAGTACTTGGACATGTTTGTCATAGTTTTTATTGATGATATCCTTGTCTATTCCCGTAGTGATAATGACCATGTAAGTCATTTGAGGGTTGTGATGCAGACCCTTAGAGATCATCAGTTATTCGCTAAGTTCAATAAGTGTGAATTTTGGTTAAGGTCAGTAGCCTTCCTTGGTCACATCATTTATGGTGATGGCATTCGAGTTGATACTTAAAAGATCAAAGTAGTGTAGAAGTGGCCTTGACCCATCTCTCCGTCAGATATCAGGAGTTTCTTGAATTTAGCCAGCTATTACAAGTGGTTTGTTGAAGGGTTTTCTTTTATTGCTTCTCCCATGTCTAGACTAACCCAGAAGAAAGTTAAATTTTAGTGGTCATATTTTTGCGAGAGGAGCTTTCAAGAGTTGAAGGCTCGACTTACCTTCGCTCCAGTCTTGACTTTACTAGATGACACATATGGGTTCGCAGTGTATTGTGATGCGTCTAGAGTTGATCTTGGTTGTGTACTAATGCTGAAGAGTAAGGTAACAGCCTATGCATCTAGACAACTTAAACCTCATGAGAAGAACTATCCAACCCATGATCTTGAGTTGGCAGCAGTTGTCTTTGCCTTAAAGATTTGGAGGCATTATCTTTATGGGGTTCACGTGGATGTGTTTACTGATCACAAGAGTTTATAGTATGTGTTCAAGTAGAAAGATCTAATGAGAAGATGGCTTGAGTTGTTAAAAGATTATGAAATAAGTGTGATGTATTCGAGCAAGGCCAATATAGTGGTGGATACCCTTAGTAGATTGTCTATTGGTAGTATTGTGCATATTGAGGACGACAAAAAGGAGTTAGTTCGGGAGGTTCACCGGCTTGCAAGATTAGGAGTTCGGTTGGTTGATTCGACCGAAGGTAGCATATAAGTTCAAAATGGTTCAGAATCTTCATTGGTTGTTGAGGTAGAAGAAAAACAAGATAGAGATCCTAGTTTAGTCATATTGAAGGAGGCAACCACGAATCAGAAAGTGGAGATTTTCTCCCAAGGGAGAGATAGTGTGCTTCGTTGTCATGGCAGATTGTGTGTTTTATGTGTTGATGATTTGAGATAGTGAGTGCTAGCTGAAGTGCATAGTTCACAGTATTATGTTCACATAGGGGACACTAAGATGTATCTTGATTTGTGGGAGATCTATTGGTGGAGTGATATGAAGAAAGAAATTGTAGAGTTTGTGGCTAAGTGTTCGAACTGTCAGCAGGTTAAGGTTGAGCACCAGAGGCCTAGTGGTACACTTCAGGAGTTTAGCATCCCTACTTGGAACTGGGAGGTGGTGAACATAATTTTGTGACAGGGTTGCCTCGTACGCGTTGTCAGCATGATTCGGTATGGGTTATTGTATATAGAATGGCAACGCTAGCTCATTTATTGCCAATTCATACTTCGTATTCAGTTGAGGATTATGATAGACTCTATCTCAGGGAGTTAGTAAAGTTGCATGAGGTTTCGTTGACTATCTTCTCAGATAGAGGTACTCAGTTTACCTCTCACTTTTGGAAGGCTTTTCAAAAGGGCCTTGGTACCCAAGTATATCTCAGTACAACTTTTCATCCTCAGATAGATGGTCAGGCAGAGTGGACCATTCAAACTTTAGAGGATATGTTGAGGTCCTATGTTATTGATTTTAAGGGTAGTTGGGATAACCACTTATCTTTGATTGAGTTTTCCTACAACAACAACTATCACTCCAGTATTTAGATGGCTTCATTTGAGGCTCTCTATGGGAGGATGTGTAGCTCTCCTATTGGTTGGTTTGTAGTAGGTGAGGTTACTTTGATAGGTCCAGATTCAGTGTTTGAGGCGATGGAGAAAGTTCAGCTAATTCGAGAGAGGCTGAAGGCAGCCCAAAGTCATCAAAAATCTTACGCAAAAGTGAGGAAAAAGGATCTTGAGTTTGATGTTGGTGACTTGATTTATTTGAAAATTTTGCCTGTGAAGGGAGTGAAGAGATTTCGCAAGAAGGGGAAACTTAGTTCCCATTATGTTTGCCCATGTAGAATTGTGAGCCATTTTGGGAAGGTAGATTATGAGTTATAGTTGCCTGCAAATTTTACATCAGTGCATTCGGTGTTTCATGTCTCTTTGCTAAATAAATGTATTAGCGATCCAGCTTCAGTCGTGCCCTTAGAGAGAGTGAAGGTGATGGATAGTCTCTCCTTCGAAGAATTTCTAGTTGAGATCCTTGATCGACAAATTTGTAGGTTGAGGAATAAAGAGGTCCCCTTGGTTGAAGTTCTATGGAGAAATCAGTCCATTGCGGGAGCTACTTGGGAAGCAGAAGCAGCTATGCGAACCAAATATCCTCATATATTCTTCATGAACTCAGATCCAGTTAGAGGTAATGATTACTCATAAGTTGACTCTCTCATTTTCTATTTTAGTCATATAGTCATCCTCATGTCATAACATACATTCATGATTTGATTCAGTCCATGTATCATGTCTCAGACTTAGTCGTTTAATCATGTTTCAGTTTATAAGCCTTCAGTACACGAGTTCAGTTTCCTTAGTACTCTCAGCCTAGCCAGTCGCATTCGAGGACAAATGTTTCCAAGGGGGAGATATTGTAATACCCCGTACCTAAATGCCACTGTACTATATATGACTCATGCCCTTGAGTCATACAAACAACATACGAGTGGTATGTCAAAATCGTATCCAAGACAGTATGGCATGATGGACATTCTATTATAGGTACGACTTGACCCTTAGAAGTCATCAAGTAAGGTACAAATCGTATGGAGGTAAGTCGTAAGTTCATCAGAGTAGGCTCCCTGAGATTCTGTCCAAGATATGAGTGGGGGGCTAAGAGTCATATGAAGATGATACTAGTCGTAGGTGGAATATGTATGTTTTCCAGTGTGTACCCTACTAGATGCTGCCAAGCTTACAAGTCATGAATACTAGTCGCACCCTTCCATACGAGTCGTATGGTAGACACATAAAGACTGACAGTCAACTTCTATAAAAATTCAGCTAAGGGATTTTTGGTCTTTTCCTCTCTTATAACTTCCACCCACGACCTGTAACCCTTAAAAAGGTGTTATTTTCCTCCTCTTTCCAATCAATTAACAACACTTACCTTCATCCATATTCAAGAACAACAAGATTAGGGTTTCCCTCACCAAGTCATCTTTCAACACAACAACAACAACAGACCCAGTGAATTCCAACAAAGTGAGGTCTGGGGAGGGTAAAATGTACACAATCCATACCACTACCTCCGAAGAGATAGATAGGTTGTTTTCGATAGACCCCCAGCTCAAGAATGAGAATAGTATACCAAGGCCGTAATGAAACACCAAGTCATCTTTCAATTCTCACAAAATTCAAGCTCTCTTCACAAGTCAAGTAATTCTAAGTTTGTGGGGTATTCAACAATGGGTTCCTTCCACCAATTGAGTCCCAAAAATCCTCTTTTTGGTTTGAATATGAATTTTACTCTTTACTTTGATGTAATTTAGTTAAAATCATGATATTTCTCATATTTCCTTCTGGAGTTTACATTCAAGCCATGCTATTAGCTTTTCCATATGAATTATGATTCTAAATGACTTAAATTCCAAACTCCCATGTCATGTTTGGTCAATACCATGTCATGTTGTCAAATTCACATATTAAATCATGCAAACATAATATTCTCCCAAGTTTAACTTATTCCCATGTTGTAAATCATGAGATTATCAGTTATTTAAATGCATTATGTTCTGGGTTCCCCAAATTATGACTTCCTACACGTGTTTTAGATGGTGTTATTATATTTAAAGTATCATTCAGTGCTGGCGGGTTTTGAACACCCGATACCTATGTGTTTACCCATGTCTCAGAATTTTCAAGTAATGAGTCAGTCTATTCAGGACTTTATTATCAAACTCAGTGTGTTATGATCATGTTGAGCACTATCAGTTGAGATGTTTAGTAGACCTTGGTCAGAAACCATGTCAGTTTAGTTAGGAGTAGAATTTAGCACCGAGTGAACCCATGGATGGAGGCTCACCTACCAGTAGAGGGTGTGCCTTTTGTAGAAGTCCCTGAGTTCCAGAACTACGTAGATAATGTATGTTTTGAGAGGTCTACCTTCCAGTTTAGGGTTGACATTCTCTTAGGTGCACCTTTGGGATACTATTTTAGCGAATCCACGCAGCCAGTTTTAGTACCCGTGGTAAGGTACTGACACCCTTCCAACTGAGGTTATAAGTTGGACCTTGATTAGCTTATATTGGCGCATGTAGATTACATGATAGCTCCCATAGTTTTTGTCAGTACTTAGTCTACACCAGTTTAGGTTTGCTTAACCAAGTAGTCAGATTCTCAGTTATTCAGTCAGTCAGTCTTACAGATTAAATTCAGTTCATGCTTTACTTAGTCTTGCATTCTCAATCTTACATGTCCATGCATCTATGTTTGATTGCCATATATATTCTAGTTATTCCTTACCTCACGTACAAGTATATTTAAAGTACTGATGTAACGCTCCTAGTGTGTACCCCGGATGCTACACGGTGCTCATAATCCCAAAGGACCACAAGCTAACCCATAACTGGTACCTACTACAATAACTGTGTAATAAATACTGTAATGATTGCAGAAATAGGTGGAAACATATGCAATAAGGTTCAAATTTGTAAGTGAATCTGAATGCGGTATCAAAATACCAAAACTGAATATAAGTACTGAAAACTGAACAACTGTCTGAAAATACTCTAGCCTAAAAAAGCCTCTAACTGTTTGAACTATGAAGTTGATGGGACAAGCCCCCAACTAACTCTATCTACTAAAATAAAACTGAACTACTATAAATAATAAGCATGTTACTATAAATAATAAGCATGTCCTCGAACTACGAGGACTCAACACTACTCTGAATGCTGAGAATCTGAACTACTAAGTGTGCTCTGGGGCCAGTTCGTATGAACCTATGATATAAGACATCATAGTGCAAAAAGCATGCATCAGTACTTTGAATGTACTGTATGCTCAGTGAGGTAGGATGATATGCATGGGTTCATATGCATGCACAATTATAACTAAATAACATGAGTACGACTAAGTAAGAGTACATGCATGAATACATAGACTGTTACTGAGATTGTGCTAATATTGAGTACTAAATTAGAATACGGATAATCGATATCTGAGTTTACGAATACTGTATCACTGATTATCTGAATGACTGTATCTGATAGTTCTAAATACTGTGGAACCATATTGAGTTCCGTACTGAGTTGAGTGACTATGCTGATAGTCCTGAATCTGTAGAACTGAACTGAGTTCTATTCTGAGACTAAGACTGGAACTGAGACTGTGGGAGGTAATCATCTAACCGACATTCCCCTCTCTAAACTAATTGGGGTCCAACCTCTAACTCTAATTAGAAGGGTATCAATACCATGCCACGGGTAAGGACAAGCTGTGAGTTAACCCTCTCTGATAGGAAGCTCTTTTATCAACCCTTGCTGGCAGGATAACTCGGATGAGAAGAATCAACCCTCATAATGTCTGGAAGGAAAATACCTCAACCTACGCTGGCTACATAGTTTTGTAACACAGGGATCGCTGCTAAGGGTTAAACCTTCTACTGACAGGAATGCCCCCATCCTTGGGTTAACTCAGTGCTGAATCCTACTCCCAACTGAATAGACACTGAACTGATTTCTAGTCTATACTAGGCTGGACCGAATGATTACTGAGATTACTGTTTAGCTGAACTGAACTGAGTTCTGTTGACTGACAGAATACTACTGAATTCTATTAGCTGACTGAGTTTACTGAGGTCTGAACTGGATACTGAATTAGACAGGACTAATATGGATTCTACTGAGTTTTCTTGAATTCTGTAACTGACTGAGAGTACTACTGATTATGTCGTGAGTGATACTGTTCTATGAATGACCATAGCTTTAGGTAATCAACTAAATTGTCGGGTACAAGTACCCCCAGGACTCGATAGCATAAATTAAGAGACAAGGCATAACATGAAACATGTAAACTATGAACTTGATCATCATTCATTCATTCATTGGGGCATTTTGACAAACACTTGCATGATATAACTGCACATAAGCTATCTTGACATGATTTCATTCTCTTAATAGTTCACATGGACAATTTATCAAGCACTTGGTGAGCATAGTATATGCACATAGTATTGAACAACAAGTGAGCATCATAATTCATCTCTAATTTCACAAGTCAAGGGTTTATCATTTATTCACAATGAACAATTTCACATGAGATACATGTATATAATCATGAATTAGGAACTTAATCCAAATAGCAATCATGGATACAATTTAATTCCAACCATGGAAATCATAAAATCAATTACTTAAAGTTCATGAGAGATTCTTGGACTCCAAGGGTGGAAGGAACCCTTGGATGAACACTTCACATACCTTTGTTGAAGAATTTCTGAAATTTTATGGTTGAATCTTGAGTTCTTGATTTGAAATTGGATCTTCTAGGGTTTTGTTCTTGAGCAAATTTGAGAAAGAATGACTATAATTTCTCTATAGAGAGTTTAATTTTGTGTTTTGGGGACTTAGGATCAAGGAAAAAAGACCTAAATACCCCCAAGAATGCAGTCTTTTAATATCTAAAAATTGGGTTACCGACGTACAGGTCGATGCGGCGCATCGATGGCATCGACGTTATAGCCAACGCATCGTTCCATAGTTATGTCGATTCACTGGAATTGGACGTTGGTTACTGGGAAAAATAGTAATCAACACGATAGTCACCGCTCCATACCAAGATCACGTTGATCCACTATTTTGGGATTCCAACGGAGCTTCAAACGAAGTTCAAAAAATCCAAAACTTATACGGAAACACCTACGGACATTCCTAATCATAAAACAACCTAAACATCAATATTTAATGAATGTAAAGGTCGTGAAATAAGATTTCCAATCTTCGTAGGTTAAAATGACACTAAGCCTGAGTACTTAGCTAAAATATTCTAAGTCTGGGACCCCTTGACAAGCCTAAAGGACTGAATTAAGCTTAGAATTTTATAGGGTATTACATTATATCCCCTTGGGAACATTCATCCTCGAATGAGACTGCTGAGATGGAGAATACTGGGAGGCTAACTTACTTACTGGACATGAACATGACTATATGACTGAGATTACTGGTATTCTGAATTGTCATATTGAACATGCATATCTGATGCATGGATATAGCTGAACATGATTCATGAATGCATGACTGGGATTACTGATAAACTGAATCTATATACTGAACATGCATATCTGATATATGGATACATGATTGAACTAGCTCATGAATGTATAACTGAACATGCAATGGGAACTGATACCATGTTTGTAACTGAAATCTAAACATTAAATTGATTATGCTTAAAGAAACTATTACTTTGAGCTGAGTCTGAATTAGTGGAGAATATATGAGGATACTTGGTTCACATGTCTGCTTCTGCTTCCCAAGTGGCTCCCTCAATGGACTGATTCTGCTAAAGAACTTTGACTAAAGGAACTTCTTTGTTCCTCAGTCTACGAATCTGATAGTCAATGATTTCGACTGGGATCTCTTCATAAGAGAGACTATTCTGAAAATCTATGCCTTCTATAAGGACTATGACTGCTGGGTCAGCTATGCATTTCTTTAGCAAGGAGACGTAGAACACTGGATGAACTGAAGATAGATCTAAAGGCAACTAAAGCTCGTAAGTCACCTTCCCAAAATAATGGGGAAACTTGTAAGGGTCGATATATCGGGGACTAAACTTCCCCTCCTTGCCAAACCTTTTCACCCTCTTCATAGGAGAGACTTTCAAGAATATAAAATTACTGATATCTAACTCAAGACCCTTTAATGAACACGCATGAATGAGAACATGAGAATCATAACTGATCCTGGAACATGATACATGAACTGAATATCGTGAACTGAACTGAATGTCGTAAACTAAACTGAGCCCCCTGAATACATGGCTTACGTCTGAGATTGTAACTTGAGGGTCAACTTATGAGTACCTACTATTCCACTGGATTCTTTACATGAAGATAAGTTGGGAGGTTTAGGATATGAAAGCTCGGGGGTTATGGTGCATCTCCCACTTGTGACATTATATCCCTCGAAGAATGTTGACTTGGCTGAGATACTGAGGAAAAACTAGGACGATGCTCAGGGAACCAACGAACTGAGTCGTGACTGAGTATCTAGGATCCAAAACTTAGACATGATACATCAACTGAGCTGATCATGCAACTACCTAGTTGCCCCATCTTGGAACATTTACTTTCTTGAGACTTCGGATAGTGCGACTAGTGAGGAAAATTGGGAAACCAAGCCATACGAATTTGTCCACCTGACTGCTAAACTGAATTTCTGGCTTTACGAACTAACTTGTGCTGAAAATTAATGCTCGACTGGAGCATTTCCTTGACACTCTTTCTATAGAGTTTCTAGTGACTTTAGGGAGCAAAGAATCTTTGCCTAGGCTGAATGAAACATCTGAATAAAAAGTCACATTCTAGCTAAATTTCTGTATTATGTGGTGAGGCCTACGAGACCTCATCTAAGGTAGAGTGACTAAGCCTCCTGTACTGCAACTAAGATTTTCAAACTTAGACATATCCCTTGGATACTCTCTCAACTATACTTTCCACCTTAGCACGATGTTTCACCTGAGACTACTGAAAATATTCACATGGGCGCTGGGCACGAATGCATGAACATACTATCTTATCTAATTAACTAAACAACTGATAGCTGAATACTGGTCATGCAAGATCGAACTGTTCTTAGTATGAATAACTGGACTGAAACTGTAGAGTATTAAGCATATGAGGTAAGGACTGACTGAGTAACATGAGACAACTGAGCATGAATTTATGGAGGATTGTATTATTTGAAAGTGCAAGACCAAACATATAACATGGTTCCAAAATAGTCTGTAAACTAAGGTGCTGAAATACCGATATATGAATAACTGATAACTGTACGCTATGGTCAAGCAAACTTGGAACTAAACTGAGTTACTGATTTGATTACTAGAATGGGACTGGGACCGTAACTAAGATGGTAGCTGAGATTGTAATTGAGACTATAACTAGGACTCATACTGGAAATGAATATTGAGTTTTGATAACTAGATACTAGTAACTGAGGTTTAAACTAATACTGAAGTACTGGATTTTGATGGCTAAGCAACTGATAACTGATAGCCATGGTTCTATAGAACTATCTGAGTTCTTTACTGAATTTTGAGGCTGAATACTGATTATTGAGTACGAAATACTATACCGGACTCGACACTTAACTGAGGCCTGAGGAATAGAATATCAATATCCTGGGTGGATCTACCAAAAGATCTAGGCTGAGGATATACATGTCATGGTCTGAATTTAGCTAATTCGTTAGGAGGGTAGCATCATGCATGGGAACTGAGTACATGAGTCATGAGCTGCATGACCTGAGTCTGGAGTTTCTATATTCATGAAACATGGTTTGTAATAGCGTGAGAACTGGAATTCCTTATACTAAGAACTGTAAGCATACATGACTTTTGCTAACATGCTCGAATATGAGCTATGATCATAGAGCTGACGTGTAAGATATGAATAAATATCATGATAACTGATGGGTTTTGAGAGTCTGAAATACAATTCTGAGATAATCTGCATGATCCTGCCTGCTGTGGGAGTAGACAAGAATATCATCTATAAAGACTATGATGAACATGTCCAAGTAATGCTTGAACACACGGTTCATCAAGTCCATGAAGGCTGCTGGGGAATTGGTAAGACCAAAGGACATGACTAAGAATTCGAAGTGACCATACCGAGTTCAGAAAGCTATTTTTGGGATGTCACTTTCCCTGAATCTGAGCTGATGATAGCTTTATCTGAAGTCTATCTTAGATAAATAACTGGAACCCTTAAGTTGGTCAAACAAGTCATCGCTTCTGGGGAGTGGATACTTGTTCTTAACCATAACTTTGTTTAACTGACAGTAATCTATGCATATTTTGAGAGAACCGTCTTTCTTACACACGAATAAAACTGGTGTACCCCACGGGGACACACTGGGTCTGATAAATACCTTATCTAAGAGATCCTTTAACTGCTCTTTTAATTCTCTGAGTTCTGCTGGAGCCATTCTGTATGGAGGAATAGATATGGGTTGAGTATCTTGGAGAAAATCAATTCCGAAATCAATTTCCCTTTCGGGAGAAACTCCGAGAAACACATCAGGGAATTGACATACTACTGATACTGATTTAAGAGTAGAAATTTTTGAACTAGAGTCCTAGACTCGAACGAGATAGTAGACACATCCTTTAGATATCATCTTTCTTGCCTGAAGGTAAGAAATAAGTTGACCCCTAAGTGTTGAAGTACTACCCTTCCACCTTAGGACGAGTTCATTTAGAAACTGAAACTGGACAATTTTATTTCTGCAGTCGGCTGAGGTATAACAGGAATAAAGCCAATCCATGCCGAGAATTACATCGAAATCAGTCGTCTCTAATTCAACTAAATCTGCTGAAGTGACTTTCTGAGATATCATAATCAGACAGTTCTTGTATACCCGTCGGGCTATGATAGATTTACCCACTGGGGTAGAAATTGAGAAGGGCTCTGCTAGAATTTTGGGACTGACTCCGAAATCAACTGCTATATATGAAGTAACAAAAGACAAAGAAGCTCCTAGATATAGCAAAGCATAAACATGCAAATGAAAAACTTGTAACATACCAGTGACCACATCAGGAGAACTTTCCTAATCCTATCGGGACTGAAGAGTATAGAGTTTGTTTGGGCGTTGCTTACTGGTGGCACTGAAAGAGGCACCCTGCTGATTCGGGTGACCGGACTGAGCTGAGGGATGGTTATGCTGACTCTACAAACCCACCTGAGGACACTGTCTAACTTTGTGTCCTGGCTTGCCACACCCGAAACACACATCGCTGCCAGCTCTGCAGATACCCTGGTGGTTTCTGCCGCACTTTTGGCAAATGGGATTAGTTCGGGCACTGCTAACACTGCCCTGGGGTTTAGGGCCTAATGCCCTATCTCGATTACCATCTCTGAAATTTGGCACTAGAGCACTGGCTGAGGAAGGAGCTGGAACTGAGATTTTTTGGCAAAACTGAGAACAATTCCCACTCTCTGACTTGGGTTGAGCGAAATTGAAACTACCTATTCTCACCCTCTTATTCTATCTCTCCTTCTCTTTATTCTATCTATTGAGCATAGACCATAAGCCTGGATATATACATATCCTAAGCATTGCAGTCCTGTACACCTTGACCACGCTGCTAGACACTCTTATCATGAACTTACTCATCTTCACTCTACTATCTGCTACAACATGCGGGGAATATCTGTCTAACTTAGTAAACTTGAGAGAATACTCCTGAACTGTCATATTGTCCTGCTTCAGGTTTATAAATTCCAAAACCTTCGCTTCTCTCAACTTTAGCGGGAAGAACCTATCCAGAAAAGCAACAACAAACTCCTTCTATTCTATGGACTCTGCATCTGCGACCCTTTCTGCCTTTCACTGTTTGAACCATGAGTGAGCCACATCCTGTAGCTGATATGCGACTAACTCAGCACTCTCAACAATAGTCACCCCCATGATATTGGTAACCTTCTGCACCTAATCAAGAAATTCCTAAGGGTTCTTATCTGATTAGACCTGGTAAATGATGGAGGGTTCATTCAGGTGAAGTCCTGAATCCTGGCAGTAGCAGTATTAGCCACTAGGTTAGCTGGAACCGTAGTTGGACATTCATTTTAGGCTTCCACAGAATGAGTTAGGGTGGTAAAATTTGCTCTGAACTCCGTGTGGGAGACATGTTCGCCCAAAGGATCTGAATGGATGGTCTGAGGGGCTGATTGATCTCCCATTCCTCTTCCCCGAGTCCTTTTTGGAGGCATATTCTAGAAATAAAAGAGAAAATAGGATTAGAAAGAGAGTGTAACTGGATCTTATGCTCACTCACATGACATGAATACTAAAAGAAGGGAAACTTTTCCTAAAATACCTCATAGCCTCTTGTCCATAAGTGTGGCACGCAACACACAAATGCACAAGACTCTACTAGATGTGACTTTCAGACTTCCTAGGACTCTGTTGAACCTTAGACTCTGATACTAAGTTTGTAACGCCCAGAGTCTGTACCCCAGATACTACACGATGCTCATAATCCCAAAGGACCACAAGCTAACCCATAACTGGTACCTACGGCAATAACTGTGTAATAAATACTGTAATGATTGCGGAAATAGGTGGAAACATATGCCATAAGGTTCAAATCAGTAAATAAATCTGAATGCGGTATCAAAATACCAAAACTGAACATAAGTACTAAAAATTGAACAATTGTCTGAAAATACTCTAGCCTGAAAAAGCCTTTAACTATCTGAACTGTGGAGTTGATGGGACAAGCCCCCAACTAACTCCATCTACTGAAATAAAACTGAAGTACAGTAAATAATAAGCATGTCTTTGAACTATGAGGAATCACCACTACTCTGACAGCTGAGAATCTAAACTGCTAAGGGTGCTTTGGGGGCCCTGCGTTTGAACCTATGATATAAGATATCATAGTGCAAAAAGCATGCGTCAGTACTTTAAATGTACTGGATGCTCAGTGAGGTAGGATGATATGCATGGGTTCATATGCATGCACAATAATAACTGAATAACATGAGTATGACTTAGCAAGAGTACATGCATGAATACATAGACTGTAACTGAGATCATGCTAATATTGAGTACTAAATCAGAATACGGATAACCGATAACTGAGTTTACGAATACTGTATTACTGATAATCTAAATGACTATATCTGACAGTTCTAAATACTATGGAACCATACTAAGTTTCGTACTAAGCTGAATGACTATGTCTGATAGTCTTGAATCTGTAGAACTGAACTGAGTTCTATTCTGAGACTGAGACTAGAACTGAGACTGTGGGAGGTAATCATCTAACTGACATGCCTTTCTCTAAACTGATTAGGGTCCAACCTATAACCCCAGTTGGAAGGGTATCAATATCGTGACATGGGTAAGGACAAATTGTAAGTTAACCCTCTCTGATAGGAAGCTCTTTCGTCAACCCTTGCTGGCAGTATAACTCGGATAAGAAGTATCAACCCTCATAATGTCTGGCAGGAAGATACCTCAACCTACACTGGATACGTAGTTCTCTAATGCAGGGATCGCTGCTAAGGGTCAAACCCTCTACTGATAGGAATGCCCCCATCCCTAGGTTAACGCGGTGCTAAATCCTACTTCCAACTGAATAGACACTGAACTGATTTTTTGTCTGTACTAGGCTGGACTAAATAATTACTGAGATTACTATTTAGCTGAACTGAACTGAGTTCACTGAGTTTCGTTGACTAATGGAGTGCTACTGAATTCTGTTAGATGATTGAGTTTACTGAGGTATGATCTAGATACTGAATTAGACTGGACTAATATGGATTCTACTGAGTTTTCTTGAATTTTGTAATTGACTGAGAGTACTACTGATCATGTCATGACTGATACTATTCTATGACTGACCATGGCTCTAGGTAATCAACTAAATTGTAGGTTACAAGTACCCCCAGGACTCGATAACATAAATTAAGAGACATGGCATAACATGAAATATGTAAACTATGAACTTGATCATCATCCATTCATTAATTGGGGCATTTTGACAAACACTTGCATGATATAACTGAACATAAGCTATCTTGACATGATTTCATTCTCTTAATAGATCACATGGACAATTTATTAAGCACTTGTGAGCATAATATATGCCCATAGTATTAAACAACATGTGAGCTTTATAATTCATCTTTAATTTCACAAGTCAAGGGTTTATCATGGATTCACATGAATCTACCCTCATAATGATCAATTTCACATGAGATACATGTATATAATCATAAATTAGGAACTTAATCCAAATAACAATCATGGATACACTTTAATTCCAACCATGGAAATCATAAAATCAATTACTTGAAGTTCATGAGATATTCTTGGACTCCAAGGGTGGAAGGAACCTTTGGATGAACACTTCACATACATGTGTTGAAAATTTTCTGAAAGTTTATGGTCGAATCTTGAGTTCTTGATTTGAAATTGGATTTTCTAGGGTTTTGTTCTTGAGCAAATTTGAGAAAGAATGACTATAATTTCTCTATAGAGAGTTTAATTTCATTTTTTAGGGGCTGAGGATCAAGGGAAAAAGACCTAAATACCCCCAAGAACGCAGTTTTTAAATGACTGAAAACTGGGTTACCGATGCGTAGGTCGATGCGGTGTATCGATGGCATGGATGCGATAGCCAATGTATCGCGCCATGGTCGCATCAATTCACTGGAATTAGACGCTGGTAGTTGGGGAAAATAGTAATCAATGCGATAGTCGATGCGGCGCGCCAAGATCGCGTTGGTCCACTATTTTGGGATTCCAACGGAGCTTCAAACGAAGTCCAAAAAATCCAAAACTTATTCGGAAATACCTACGGACATTCCTGATCATGAACCAATCAAAACATCAACATTTAATGAACATAAAGGTCGCGAAATAATATTTCCAATTTTTGTAGGTTAAAATGACACTAAGTTTGAGTACTTAGCTAAAATATTCTAAGTGTGGGACCCCTTGACAAGCCTAAAGACTGAATTAAGTTTAGAATTTTGCGGGGTATTACAACTGATCACATACTTTTATCTTGTCCTATGTTTTCTTATAACATAGGTTCGGACGTATAATTTCCCGACCATACTTAGACAGCTCAACAACTCCCTACAGCAGTAGTGGTGAGTGCTCATCCATCGAGGGCATGACATATTTTTTCAGTTATTTTAGTACTTCTTTATGTTCACTCAGTTGGAGTTAGTTGGGGATTTGCCCCATCAACTCCATATGTTTTAAAGGTTTCCAGACATAAATTTTAGTTTTCATAATTTATTAGATACTTTAGACATATCGTTTTATATATAAACTTCAGTATTTCAGATGACAGGACTTTACCAACTTATATTCTGTACATGTTATTTTATTATCATTTTATTTAGTGCTTGCAGTAGGTAGTAGATCAGGGTTAGCTTGGGGTCACTTATGGCCTTAAGTATCGTGTCGCGACTAGGAGGTAGCCTCCGATCGTGAAAAGCGTGAAACATAAAGATAAACTGTAACTACATCTATTAGTATATTTCAAGATTTTCATGTAGAGATAAATTGGTTAGATATCAATAATGTTATTGCATTTATAACGAGTGAATATGTTTCTTCGTAGTTGACACTTAGTCTTTGAGAGAATTATTGTGCAACAAGGCATGCCTTGTATCTCATAATTTTATTTCTCACATTTCTTTTCCACACAAAGACATATTTATAACCAACCGATTTTACACGATTAGGGGTTTGGACTACATGTCCAAAAACCTCACGTTTATCAAGTGAGTTTAATTATGATTGAATTGCCTCTTTTTATTTTGGCCAATACATCTTGTCGACATTCTTCAAATGATTAAGGTTCAAGATCATCACTGTCTTGCATAATGTTAAATGTGACATTGTATGCAAAAATATTATCCACCGTAATTTTTGATCAACCTAAAGTTATCTCATTATCAAAAAAATTCATTAAAAGTTCTTCATTTACTTGAGTGTCGAGTTTAGAAGTATTAGGATTAATCAGATCTTGAGTCTCTTCATGAGATTCTTTTATAACTTTTATCATTTTTTCTTCTTTTTTTTCTAGTATTTTTATCCTTAGAACCCAATGATCTACCATGCTTCGGGCTTGTTTAGGATTCAGAAGCTATGACACTAGTAGATGGTACTTTTGGGACATTAATTTAGACAGACACATTCACTGCAATAATATGCAATTTTTTTTAAATCAATAAATGCATCTGACATTTGATTTTCTAGTTTTTGTAAGTGATGATCTTTTGGACTTCATGTTCATATATGGGGGGTGCGCGGATCAAAATAAGATAATGATGAAAATTTCCATTTAATTTCCCTTTTGTCTTCTTTATCTCTACCCCTAATTACAGGAGATTTATTTCATCATATCAACAATCTGTAAATCGAGCAGTGAATAAATATACCATCAATAGTTTAAGGTAATGAATTATGGAGAGCGTATCAAACCCAACATATATTCCTAACCTTCTTTGGGGCTCATCTTGGTGCACTGTGGTGGTGTTATCGAGACATATACAACACATTCAAAAAATTGTAGATGAGCAATATTTGATTCATAATCAAGGACCAATTGTGACAGATAGTATTTATTATAATGAGTTGGTCTAAGATCAACAAGTGATGCTGCATTCAAAATAACATGACCCCACTCAATAGTTGACAATTTTGTTTTCACAAATAACAATCTTGCTATCAATTGTAGGTGCTTAATAAAAAACAAGACTATTTTGAGTATAAACATGAGAGACAAGATGTTCAACTCATACCATAACTGATATACAGTAATCATCAAATGCCTGGATGTAAATACTCCAGCATTATCAAGGCGAATAGCCTTAATGGGATAATTTAAAAATTGCACCCTTAATCATATTATCTGTGCCAATAATTATACAAATGCCAGATTGCGAGACGATAAGAGGCACACATAGAACCATCTTGAAGATGCGTCTATTAGGACCATAAAGTACCTGAATAACCCCTGGATGGGTGAATAGGTCCACATATATCCCCATGCATACATTCTAGAAAATGAGGGGATTCAATGCCAACTTTCAGTGGCGACCCTTAGATATTAATTTGTCTTAATAACAAGCAGAACATGAAAATTCATCACTCACAAGAATCTTTAGGTTCTTTAACAGATGCCTATTTAAATTTTCAATAATTCATCTTATTATTATTGATCCATGGTGACATTTTCGGTCATGCCAAAGCACAAAAGTATTTACATCGGTTAACTTCTGGTTTACGATAGAGTGTGCTTCAACTGTACTAATTTCTGCATAATATATAGGCCATAAGACAAAGTTGGTAATTCTCCAAAATATATTTTTGATCTGAGACATACTTGGTAATACCAAGATATTCAACATTAATTTCATCTATTGTCTCAACATGATATCCATTTCAAAAAATATCTTTAAAACGTAATAAGTTTCTTGAGAATTTAGAAGAGAATAATGTATCTTCTTTATCAAGTTTCGTCCCCTTTGACAAAAATATATAGCTCTTTCGGAGCCTTCAATCATTTTCAAATTATCAAAAATTGTTGTAACATTTGTTTTTCTCATAAGTAAGTAAAAAAAGTCATTATCAACTTTGAATATGACATGTATTGTTCCACTATCAATTACACAAATATCCTCACGATTGATTATTGATCTAAATAAACTTTGAGGGATATTCATATATTCTTCAAGATAAAAATATAAGTAAGGTAAACATTTTAGTATTACTAACAAAAAATATATTACACAAATTTTATTTACTTACAAGACTAGAAAGACATAACTAACAGAAATATAAACTCATAAAATCAACAAAAAATAAAATATATAAACTATTACAGATCTGTCACTCATAAGGTGATCTATATTTCCATCAGGGAATTCAAAAAAATCTGCAACATCTAAATGCATAGGCTTAACATAATCTTCAGAGATAAAGTTTGCCTCTGCATTATTATCCATCTTATTGAGGGATACTTGATAAAGATCAATTAGACCAGTGTCCTTTTCCTCTATGATAATAGCATCTATTTTTTGTATTTTTCTTTTGCATCGCTTGAAAATTTTTACCCTTCTTTTTATACTGTTGGTGAAGGTTATTATTCGATGCAAGACAATTATTATGATTGAAATTTCTTCCTCAACCGCAACCATAACTACGACTGGGGCTCAGATCTCTTTCACGCCTGGATTGGTGAAAATTTACAATTCACTTTAGGATTGGAGCAGTACCACTAGGTTAATTTTTATGGGTTTTTATCAAAAGATCATTGTATTGTTCAACAATAGGAAGATATGAAATTAATTTAGAATACTTTTTAAATCTTATTTCTCGATATTGTTGCTACAGGAACATACTCGAGGCAGAAAAGGTGGAGAATATATTTTTGTCACAACCTAACCCACCAGATCATGTTGGGAACCTACCTACACCTACCCCAAAAAAATAAACCCTGAATAACCCACTATTCAATCAATGTGGAGATTACTACAATATTCACTTAGTCAATTTATGTCTGTCATATGAATAACTTATCAACAGTTCAAATATGACTGTTTGATTCATTCTTTCCATACTTGTTTAAATACATCTGAAACATAAAATAAATATAAAAAATAACTACCAGTGACTCCCCAGAACCTAACCTAGATCAGTGCAAGAGCACTATAAAAGAGAAGGGACACCCACGACACAATATCCATGCAGAATAAAAAAAGTAGGAGGTGCTGCTGAGTGATCAACATCTCTATTATAGAAACTCTAACTAACAAAAACCATGGCTATACCTACAAGTGAAGGTATAGTAAGTGTAGCATCAGTACAATCATACGTATTAGAGTAAGCATTATCGATCGATCATGGTTAGAAATAAATAACATCACTAATAAAACAGAGAGATCATATTATCAAGTAAAGTTCCAGTTCCAAATTCTTAATCACAGAATCCCTCACACCCCACTTTAGCATCCCTGTGACCTACTTATCATTTAACATTTTTGTATATCCTCATTCTTTGACTAACTATTCTAGCCCATACCCTTTTCTTCCCCTACCAACTCGTTCTTATGGTACCTATGATTCTTAATCTACATCCACCCTCAAATGCGTTTGGTACTCACTATCTCAAACATTATTATGCCATACTATTATAAAGTTATAATTCTACCAAATCATATTCTACAGTAACCGATTCTCTCAGGGAATCATAGATTCTCACCTTCCACCTGGTCTACATATGGAACCTAACATATATTCATAAATTTTCATTCAATACTTACCTCATCAGGGATAGGTAAAAGAACACATATAAAAATATAGTTACATTCGAAACACATGGATAAATGCATGTATGCAAGATGCGCGCATCATCTATCCTTATTTAGCTTGAATGGACTTATCACCATTATATCATACCATCATGGTACCCGATCCTTATCACAATATATTATATCCGTACCAACGTGTTACCCAAATCATAGTACAATGTATTATATCTGTATTTGTGCAGTACCCGATCCATATTACAATATATCATATTCGTACTGGCATGGTACCCGATCCATTATCTCAACATATCAGCACCGTGCAAATAAAATATAGTGCAGTCAATAAATTACAAATCATGTTGTAAGACAATCATAGATGCCAAGTTCACAACAAGCACAAAGCTAAGAAAGCATAAGTGAACTAAATCATAACTCATATTAGACAAGAATCTTAATTTATACATATGTATTTACAATCATCAAATATCACATAACCCTGCAGGGCTGCCAAAATCCAAATTCACTATATTGTTACTTTCTCCTTGTCCACATACCAACTTCATACTTTTTACATTATTCAATATACCTCCTTATCACTTTTAATCAAAACCTATCTTTACTTGACAACATTTACTCATTTATGTTCGCTCGTCTATCAGGAGATTTGATTATACTAATTAGTAATCTCAGCTTACCATGACTCACCCTTTAGCCACTTTCTTAATGCTATTCGAACATCCCTAACATTATATTTAATCGAGTTACCCTTAATCTTTTCCTACTACCCTTCACTGTATCATCTAAATTTTCACTAATCTCAAGATCCTGGAAGATAATAACTACATAAATTTTCTCCACCATTTAACCTTCCTCTATCACAATCAAACCTTAATATAATAGACAGTAAAATAATATATTTGAGCCTAACCGAATTTTAAATGTGATCATCCATACAAATCCGTGCTCGAAGGCCCAATGCATGATACTCTGATATCACTATTAACGTTAGATACATCTAGCTCAAGTCTAGTTTCTACAAAGTAAATCATAACTTACCTCTTAGGCGAACATACTTCTAGGAGAGGAGTGAGTTCTCTCGCACGTGCTAAACATATTTCCATGTTGGGTTTCCTTTGGATGTGTCTCAAAATAGTCCTCATGAATCTTGGCCTTTGAAATATCATGGTTAGGGAGATGGGGGTTTTTAGAATATTTTTAGGGAAAGGGGTGACCTAGAAAAACAAAGAGAAAGAGGGTTTTAAAAATTTCTTGGTAGAGTTACTATTGTCTACCATTGCAGTGGTAATTCGATTGCTGTAGCATTTCCCTACCCTGTTTTGGGCCTCTTGTCCCAATACATTCGGACCTCATTTTTCTATCCTGATTTAATTTTTCTCGGATCCATTTTGAGTCTATTGTTTATCATAAATTATTTTTGGAATATTTTCACATGCAACGACGGTTTGGATCATTACACTTCTCTAGCATATCATTATCTTTGATATTTTCTCCATATAAATTTAGTTGTGAAATAATTTTATTCATGAAAGAATTATAAATAGTTATATTTTTAAAATCTTATAATCTCAAGTGGGTCCATTCATAGCGTGCCTGTGGAAGAACGACCATCTTCAGATGGTCATATCTCTCTATTAGATTTTTCCACAATATAAGAGGATACTTAATGATGAAATATTTTAATCCCTCATCTAGGTAATTTTAGAGAAATATCGTTGCCTTGGCATGATTCTGATTCAATGCCTGATTTTATCTTTGATGGTGTCTTCCAGACCCATCACATCCAAATAAATTTTAGCATTAAATGCCAAAGATATGTCGGTTTTTCTCAATATACCTAGGAAAATCAACTCACGTTTATATAGATTCAAAATTATTTTAAAATAAGTAACTTCCTACATTTATTATCTTTAAAAATATTTGGTCGAGATGGCAGAATCTCTGCTGATAACATGTTATAAAATAGAGCAAGTATATTACTAAAATAACAAAAAAAAGATAGCTAAATGAAAATGGTGAAGAGTAATAATTTTAGTTTGTGTTTAATTTTTAGTGTGTTCTTAATACAAAGAGGGGGCAATATCGTAGTGGCTGAAATATTCGAAAATTAAGCCGACACCAAGGCCTTCCAAAATATAGTAGTCTTGAAATATTTGAAGAGAAATATCGTAGCCTTGGCACGATTTTGAATGAAATATCATAGTGGCTGAAGTATTTGAAAATTAAGCGGAGTAGTTTGACTTCTACTTGTAGTCCATTTCCTTTGACATTTAGGATATTCACATAACATCCAATTTTCATAACAGAGCAATGTTTCTCTAAAAGTGCTTTTAGAAAAAATTAGTAGCAAGAGCAACATACAAAATCTACTACTAATATTTTGAAAAATATTATAGTAAGTCAGTTTATACTTAATTTGGTAGGGTTGAAGAAAGATATATAGAATTATCAATGAGTCTGAAATGGGGATTATGACTAAACTCTCCTGCGGTCTTATTTATTATATAAATGATGAAATCTTTTATCCAGTATCTAGTTAAACGAAAGACCATTGATGCACAAAATATTTCACGTTTATAGGGCTTGGAGAAGGACAACATTTCAAAAGGTGTTCTATTATATAATATTCGATGTTTGCAATAAATCAAATAAACATATAAGCATAACTGTTGAAATAGCCTCATGCAGAATCAGAATGTAAGATAGTGTTGTATATCCGATCCTTTCTTGGACTCCAAACAAATAATTAGCTATAATTATCATCCAACACAATATCAGTTGCCACCAATTACCACAATAAACCATCACTACTAACTTAGTCAAGCGATCACCACTAGCTACTGTCCACAACAACGATCATTACCATCATCACCACCAACCACCATATATATTTTTAAAAATATTTTATTGATATTACATAGATTAATTAGTATTTTATTTAAGTTTATATTTATTTTCAAACAAAGACTAATTTAATATTCAGATATTACAACAACAAACAACAACAACATACAATTTATATTCCCACCATGTAGAGTCAGGGAGAGGAGGATAAGTGTATGCAGTCCGTACCACTACCACAAAGGTGAGATAGAGAAACTATTTCGGATAGACTCCCGACTAAAGATAAAATAATCTAGACAAGAAATAGTAAAAGGACAAGATATAATAGAAATTACCACACCTACTAATACCATAGACAAGATTCACCAAGTAGTACAACAAACATACAATATTATGAAATAATGCTAACCTTTTACCCCAATCCGCCTCCTCTATAATTTTTTGTCTAGGTCATGTCCTCGGTAAGAAGAAGCTGCCCCATGTCATGTCTAATTACCTCCAGCTAATATTTATTCGATCTAACTCTACCTTTCCCGAATACATCCCTAGACAACCTCTATCACCTCTGTATTGAGGCATCTGTGCCCCTCTTCATCACATGTTTTGACCATCTCAAACTCACATCCCTCATCTTGGCTTCCACCGAAGCCCTTTTTACCTTATCTTAAATAACCTCATTTCTAATCCTATCTTTCCTAGCACATCCACACATCCATCGAAGCATTCTTATCTCTACCACCTACATCTCTTGGATGTGAGACTTTTTGACAGGACAATACTCTATCCCATACAACAAAGCCGGTATAACTATCATTCTATAGAATTTGTCTTTGAGTTTAGGATGTACCTTTTTGTCACACAAGATTCTAGAGGTAAACCTTCACTTCATCCACCCTACTCTAATTCGATGAGTGACATCCTTATCAATCTCTCCATTCTCCTGAATCATAGACCTTAGATACTTGAAACTATCTCTTTTTTGGAAGAATGAGTATCAAGCTTTATAACCACATCGGACTCATGTGATACCTCGTTGAATTTATACTCTAAATATTTTGTCTTGGACCTACTCAACTGTCATGACCCATACCAGGGCCTAGTCGTGATGGGCATCTCAAGCCCACCATATGCCGAAGACCACCCCCTTAGCCTAACCTCCAGATCATAATATAACAAACAACGGAAGCCAACCAAAATAATAAATAAGATAGATGAATTAAATTAAATCTATGATTCTAAACAAGACAACAAATCATCCCAATACTGTCCACAAAAGCCTCTAAAACCAGAAATACCAAAGTAGGTTAGGACATGCCCCAGATCATGACAAAAGAGAATTTACAACAACAACAATAACAACATACCCAGTGAATTCCCACCTAGTGAGGTATAGGGAGGGTTAGTTGTACCTAGACCATACCACTACCTCCCAAGAAGTAGAGAGGCTATTTTTGATAGACCCTCGATTCAAGACATAGAGACAGTTAATAAGGTCGTAATAAAACATAAGACAAGATGAAAAAGAAAATAGAAATAAGAAGCCCACAAAGTATTATGATACGGTTATAAGTTGCAAGAACTCACCTCTCCCAACATACCTAACTATAGACTTCATCCTACAACTACTAGCAGACTACCCCCAGCACACCTACCTACTGGCTACGCCTTACCCACACGCACTAACCTACTAGCCTAATTTGAGTTTTCCATACTTTTCTATATAGGGTCATGTCCTTAGTAAGCTGTATTTGCTCAATGTTATGTCTAGTCACCTCCCTCTAGTATTTCTTTGGCCTACCTCTACCCCTCTTAAAACCATCCAAAGCTAACCTCTTCCACCTCCAACCACTCCTCATCATATGCTCGAACCATCTTAACCTCACTTCCCACATTTTATCCTCTACGAGGCCACTCCCACTTTTGCATGAATAATCTCATTCCTAACCCTATTGCCCCTAGTAAGTCCACACATCTAATGCAATATTTGTATTTCTTCTACCTTCAACTTTTGGATATGAGAGTTTTTCACTGGCCAACACTCCGCTCCATACAACATGGCTGAACGGACTGCAACTCTATAAAACTTGCCTTTAATCCTGGGAGACATCTTCTTATCACACAAAACTCTCAAGGCAAGCCTCTATTTCATCCACCTCACCCCAATATAGTGACATCCTCATCAATCTCTCTATTTCCCTGCATCATAAACCCAAGATACTTAAAACTATCTCTTCTACAAATAACCTGCGAATCTAACTTCACTACCACCTTGTCCTCATGAGACACATCACTGAACTTATATTCTAAGTATTTTGTCTTGGTCCTACTTAACCTGAACCCTCTTGACTCTAGGGTTTGTCTCTAAACCTCCAATTTATCATTAACACCTCTTCTGGTCTCATTAATCAAAACTACATCATCCACAAAATACATACACCAAGGCACTTCTCCCTGAATATGCCACATCAAAACATCCATCACTAAGGAAAAAAGAAATGGACTAAGAGTTAGTACCTGGTGCAACCCTATTAAAATAAGGAAATGCTTTGAATCCCTTTCTACTATCCTCACCCGAGTCTTTGCCCTCTCATACATGTCCTTAATTTCTCTGATGTATGCCACCGGGATCTCTCTAGCCTCCAAACATCTCTAAAGCACCTCCCTAGGAACTTTGTTATACGCCTTCTCCAAGTCGATGAACACTATGTGGAAGTCCCTCTTTTTCTCCTTATACATCTCCACTAGTCTCCATACAAGGTGAATTTCCCCTATCGTTGAGCGACCAAGTATAAATCTAAACTGATTCTCTGAGATAAACACACTTCCTCTTAACCTCTGTTCAACTACTCTCACCCAGATTTTCATAGTGTGACTCAACACCTTAATGCCCCTGTAGTTGTTACAGCTCTGAATGTCACCCTTATTCTTGTATAGAGGAATCATCGTACTCCATATCCAAGCCTCAGGCATCTTTACGGTCCTGAAAAGGCCATTAAACAAATTGATCATCCACCTCAAACCTGCCCCACCCGAATACTTCCAAAAATTTGTCGGGATCTCATCAGGCATCGTTTCCCTACCCCTACGTATTCTACGAGTATCCTTAAAGACCTCCTCTACCCTTATATGTTAGAAATATTCAAAATCATGACACCCCTCAGTGTGCTTCAGCTTCTCTAACATAATTCCTTGGTACCCCTCATCATTTAAGTGCCGATGAAAATATGACTGCCACTGTCTCTTAATGTGAACGTCCTTCACCAAAACTTTGCCATCCTCCTTTGTGATGCACTTCACTTGATCAAGGTCATGGGCCTTCCACTCTCTAGCCTTAGCATGCCTATACAAACTCTTCTCCCCACCTTTCTCCTTTAACCTCGCATACAACCTCTTAAAAACTACTATCTTAGCTGTGGTAACCACTAACTTAGCTTCCTTCCTAGATAACTTATACTTCTCCATATTCGCCCATCTGTTCTCCTCATCCTTACTCTCAACCAACGTAGCATACATCACCTTCTTAGTCTCTACCTTATTTTTAACTTTTTTATTCCACCACGAGTCCCTCCCCCCTCGTGCTGGCCAGGCCAGTCTCTCGAGACACCTAACGTCTCTTTAGATATCTCCTTAATACAACTGGTAGCCTTATCCCATATACTATCAATATCTCCCTACTTTCCTACACTTCTATCACTAGTAACTTCTTCTCTATCTCCAAAGCATTAACTGAAGTCAAGACACCCCACTTAATTCTAGGTCAACCCTCTCCACCCCTTCTTTTCTTAACCTTATTGATAACTACATCCAATACTAAAAGCCTATGCTGGGTCAAAAAGTTCTCCTAAAAATATGAAAATAAGCCTAATGAAATGGCAGGGCTTTCCGAAAGATGGAGGCTCACCACTTTACAATAACTCAACCAACATACCGTACCACCACCACTGTATAGGAGTAACAAAAAAACCCTTGAACCCTACATCATGAAATAATGCAACATCAAGAGATGGTCAGTAGGCAAGCACTGTCATATAACTCAAGGAAATGTGATAAAATAATGCCATTCTAAAAAAAAGTCAAAACCACATGCACAATATTTATATATACATATATAGGATGTTGGGATAGGGACAAGGGTTATGAACAAGAGATTTTAAACAATTAACCTGAACTATGTAGCTCGTTCTGTCCTAAAAGCGCCCATGGGCTATATGGGTCTGACTCTCCTTACCAGAAGGTCCCAGTGCATGTTAGCTGCACGTACCATGGAAACCGAGCATAGTCTAAAGACACCATGGCGATAATAATCCAAAATATAAAGTGTGCACAAGCAAACGGTCACATAGATCCCCACATCGATAAATATGGTTTTCAGTGTTGCCCTCCCAGAACTACACCTTCACGGTGAGCTACATAATTCTCTTTAAGTCCAAATTAAAACAGTTTATACATAAACCCAACCATTTATCAAGGAGTCTTTATTAAGGCATTTTCCAACATGGTATCTTCATACCAATATGCTTGTAAGCTAATTCAAATATACCAAACCAATCCATATAACCACTGAACTCCTAAGTTCATTTAAAATCCAAAACCATGGACACCAAGGCCTTCCAAATTTTTTTTATGCATTCAACCTTTTATGCAATGCAATATTTTCAAATGGTAAGTTAAATCATGCAAATATCCAAATTTAATATTAATTTTACAAGGTGGGTTGAGGCTAATGCCTTACTAAGTCAAAAGTCCATAAATTTAGGAAACCCATGTTACTTATTCCAAACCCTACTATGTTGCACCAACTCAGTCCAAAACAAACCATTATCAAGCATGAATAACATATTTAAAACATGGTAAAACAATTCAAGTAATAATCAATAAAAGCCCTCAACCTAATTTCTAACCCAACAATTTAAACACATGGAGAGTGAGTAAGTAAATGCCAAAATGTAAAATACATAAGTTAGGGATGAGAAAAATGCCTGAAATACCAAAGAATTTAAAGAGAATTCGAAGTTCAAAGCCTAATGGTGAAGTCCTTACAAAACCCTAATATCTCTTGCCTTGGGGGTTAAAGAGGAAAATATGAGGTTTGATCTTGATAACTGAAGGGGAAAAGGGCCATCTAAGTATTTTAAGTCATGAAAAACAGTGTGGAGAGAGGAAAAGACCAAAAAGACCCTAATTAAAATATGCAAGAAAATCTTGAGAATAGTCGTCACGGCTTAGGTAATGACTCGTGAGGTCTGACCACGAGTCATGGCTCGGAGTCTTTACCTGAGGATCAACAACCTAGTCCTTCGTTGTTATGATAATGAATCTATTATAACAACTCGTTGTCTGATATAATGAGTCATCAAGAAGAATCGTAGTTAGGGTATGAACTCTTGGTTATCCTTTTGTTGTGACAATAAGTCCCTACTAATGACTCATTGTGTCTCACAATGGATCATACCCTGAACTTGTTTTTAAGGTACCAAAACCTGGGCTTCCTTACTTCATGGTAATAAGTCATCCTAATGACTCATTATGCTTGACAACGAGTCACTTCTAGGGATTTTATCACCGACAGTTTTTGCATTACTTCAGTAACTTGGCTAGTTTAATTATTCATGTCTTGGAGGGTCTAGAGCCCCAAGATCTTGGAGTAATATATTATCCCCTCTTTGGATCATTCATCCCCGAATAAGAAGTTAGGACACCCTTAGCATGATAAAATAAAGAGAGCAAATAGATTCCAATGAAAATTAAAAGGCGATAATTTGGAAATAAAACTAATACCTTAAGTACTGCCATTTATCGCTGGAAATAAGGATGGGTATTTGGCTTTTATATCTTCTTCAGATTCCCATGTAGCTTCTTCCACCGTTGATTTCTCCAAAGGACCTTTACCAAATCTATGTCTGTGGTCCTTAATCAATGAACTTGCCTATCCAATATCTCCACCGGGACCTTTTTATAAGACAATAAATCCATGACACCCTTATCCTCAATAGGCACTATCAAAGAAGAATCATCCACATACTTTTTCAGCATAGACACATGGAAAACAGGATGAATCAAAGCCAAACTAGCTGGGAAACCTAATTCATATGCGACGTTCCTAATCCTCCTCACAATCTGATATGGACCAATGTAATAGGGACTGAGCTTCCACTTCTTCCCAAATATCATGACTCCCTTCATAGAAGAGACCTTTAAGAACATCCAATCACTTACTTCAAACTCCAACTTCCTTCGCCTCACATCCGAATAAGACTTTTGGCAACTTTGAGCAGTCTTAAGTCTTTCTCTAATCATTTTACCTTCTCCATGGATTGGAGAACCAAGTCAGGACCAAATAACTTAGTCTCACCAACCTTAAACCGCCCAATAAGAGTCCTGCACCTTCTACCATAAAGAGCCTCAAAAGGGGCTATCTGAATGCTAGAGTGATAACTGTTATTATAAGCAAACTCAATAGGAGGCAAATGGTCAACCCAACTACCTTTAAAATTAATCACACATGCCCTTAGCATATCCTCTAATGTCTGAATAGTCTATCTTGCTTGTTCATCCATTTAAGGGAGAAAAGCAGTGCTATGGTTCACATGAATACCTAAACCTTTTTGAAATAAATGCCAGAAGTGAGAGGAGAACTGCATACCTTAGTTTGAAATAATGGAGACTGGCGCTCCGTGCAACTTAACTATCTCCTGAATGAATAACTTAGCATAATTTTCTCCTAAGTAATTAGTCCTCATAGGCAAAAAATGAGTAGACTTAGTCATCCTATCCACAATGACCCAAATAGAATCACCTTGATTGCGAGACTACGGAAGACCCATAATAAAATCCATATTGATCATCTCCTACTTACACATGGTCAATTCTATCTCTTGAAACATGCCACCAGGCCTCAAATGTTCAACCTTGACTTGTTAACAAACCATACACTTAGCAACAAATTTTTCCACATCTCTCTTCATATTATTCCACCAGTAGATTTTTTTCAATTCATGGTATATGTTAGTCGAACCCAGATGAACTATATATCTGGACTCATGAGCCTCAGTCAAAATCCTTTCCCATAACCCATCAACATCAGGAATACATAATTTTTCTTGGTACCTCAGGATACCATCTCCCCCAATCTCAAATGCCATAACCTTTTGTTGTCCTATATCATCCTTAATCTATATAAGTATGGGATCCAAATCCTGCTTCTCCTTTACCTTATAACTAAGAGATGATTTAACCACTTCTTGAATAATCACTCCTTCATACTCAGAGTCCAAAAGAAGAACTCCTAAATTAGACAACCTACGAATATCCTTCACCAAGCCAAAGAAGCTCCTAATGTCAGTTAGAGTTGTAGGTCTAGGCCATTTTTTAACTGCCTCAGCTTTCTGTGGATCCACCTTGATCCTCTCACTAGAAATAACATATCCAATATAGGTCACAACACTTAGCCAAAATTCACACTTAGAAAATTTTGCATGTAATTTCTGATCCTTAAGAGTCTACAACATAATTTGGAGATGTGATTAGAATGATCCTCCTCACTTTCGGAGTACACCAAGATATCATCAATGAAGACTATAATAAACAAATCCATAAACCATGTGAACACCCAATTCATAAGATCTATGAAAGCAACCAAAGTATTGGTTAACCCAAATGCCATTACCAGAAACTCATAATGGCTATACCGGGTTCGGAAATCTGTCTTGGGAATATCAACCTCTTTAATTTTAAACTGATGATAGCCTGAATGGAGATCAACCTTAGAGAAACACCTAGCACCCTAAAGCTGGTAAAAAATATCATCAATCCTAGGGAGAGGACACTTATTTTTCACTATAACCTTATTCAACTGATGATAGTCTATACACATCCAAGGAGACCCATCTTTCTTTCACATGAAAAGTATATGATCACCCCATCGATAAACACTAGGACGGATGAAACCCTTATAAAAAAGATCCTTCAAATGCTCCTTTAACTCCTTTAGTTCAACCGAAGCCATCCTATAAAAAGGAATAGAAATGGGATGGGTATCCGGTAGAAGGTCATTCCTAAAGTCTATTTCCTTATCGGGAGGAATCCTAAGAAAATCATTGGGAAAAAACTTCAGGAAATTCATTAACCACAGGGACAAATTGCAATGAGGGTCTCTCAGAATTAGAATCCTTAACCCAAACTAGATGATATAGATACTCTTTGGAAATCATTTTTTGAGCTCTAAGATAGGAAATAAACTTTCCTTTGGGTACTAAGGAACTCCCCTCATAGTCAATCACTGGTTCATTAGGAAAAGGGAAACTGACCTTTCGGGTCCTACAATCCATAGAAGCATAGCACAAATGAGGCCAAACCATCCCCAAGATTATATTAAAATCCACCATATCAAGTTCTATTTAAACAATCAATGTCTCCCTTAGAAAGATAGACACCATACAAATCCTATAGATTTTTCTAGCAACAATAGAATCACCCACCGAAGTAGACATAGAAAAGGGGTCAAAAATATTTTTATGTTCAAAACAAAAGTGCACATCCATATAAGGAGGGACATAAGATAGTGTAGAACTCAGATCAAGCAAATAGTAAATATCATAAGAAAATAGTTATAACATACCAACGACAACATCTGGTGATGCCTCGGATTCCTAATGAGTAAAAAGAGTATAGAGATAATTTTGGATAGTGCCGGTACCTAAAATGGTGCCCTTCGGTGTAGAAGCCTAAGAAGTGGTGATCAGGACTTTATTATCTCTAGTGGCAGCTTTAGCTGTAGGAAATTTTTACTGCAGATGATCAGGATGGCCATAATTAAAACACAAATTCTAACCCTCTTTACAATATCCACGATGAAGCTGCCCACAAAATCTACATGAAGGGTAAGGTGGGATCGCTTGAGCTCCACTAACCTGAGACTGGTCACCCTATGCCTTAAGACCACTACTAGCCTAAAAGTGATGATCACCTTAAGGTTTAGGGTAAGAAGCACTAGACGTCAAATAAGAAATTCCCCAATTCTTCTTCTTGGTCCACTGTCTACCATCTATCCCACTATTCTGCTGACTTGCCCCCTGCTCTAAATATCTAAACTTCTTGTTCTTTCTCTCTCTTCTCTCTACCTACTTTTATTTTTCATCCTCTACCTACTTTATATAAACCAAAAACATGGAGATATTTATGTCATTATTCAATATAGTAGCCGTACACTTTAGCACCAAATCACGGGACAAAGTAGAAGAAGGCTTTCTCATCCTGGACCACTTAATGGATACTAAATTTAAAGAATAACAGGGGAGTTGATAAAATTTCAAGGCATACTCCTTCAAACTCATCTTTCCCTGCTTCAAGGTCATAAACTCTTTGGCCTTAGCCTATCTCATCTTTCGAGGAAAAAAGTGATCTAGAAAGGCACTTAAAAACTCATCCCATACCATTGGCTCAACATCATCACCCCTCATTGCTTTCCACTACTCATACTACTTGTAAGCTACATCATTACAATGATAGGCAGCAAACTCCATATCCTCTACATTAGTAGCATGCATAACCCAAAAAATTTTCTCCATCTTATCAATAAAACCCAAAGGATCCTTCTCAAACTTAGAGCCTATAAAGGTTGGGGGTTTTAATCTCATAAATTGGCCAACCCGAGTGACCTCGGATGAACTAACAACAGAACCAACATAATCAGACCGATGAGATTGCGATGCCATCAGTTGGGTAAGAATATTAATAGACTGACAGAACTCTGTATTAGAAATATCTTATTGAGGTGAATGAGCATAAGTATGACCAGATCCATAAGCTCGAGGAGGGATAGTAGGGATCAGTGGAACCCCACGTGGAGTGAAACAGTCAAGAGTAGGGACCCTAGACTGGGTCTGTACTCTATAAGCAAGGATAATTTCCTTCTCATATTCCCTAGGTGGGACAGAGGTTCCAACAAAGTTTCTATGATTATTAAATATTTAGGGAGGCATAATTTAAAATACGTGTAATTCAGGAGTGTAAGACCCCACAAAATTTTTAAGCTTAATTCATCCTTTTAGGCTTGTCAAGGGGTCTCAGACTTAGAAAATTCTAGCTAAGTTCCCAGACTTAATTTATTTTTGGCCTTTAAAAGTTAGAAATCTCATTTCATGACCTTAATGTCCCTTAATGGTCCATATTTTTGTTGATTCATGATCAAAGAGGTCAATAGGTGTTCCCAGACAAGTTTCAGAACTCGTTTAGACCTCGTTTGGTGTTCCAAAATAGTGGACCAATGTGATCTTGGCACACCGTGTTGTCTATTGTGTTGGTTAAAATTATTGCAGGGACTGCTAGTAAAAACAACTGAGGCTTGACGCGATCATAATGCGATGCATTAGGTATCGTGTCGATGCTATCAATGTGCTGCGTTGCTAATTGCGTTGATGCCCAATTTTCAGTCATTAAATGTTCACATCTTTAAGGACAAAAGGGTCAATTTCCCACCTCTATATAAGCCTATAACATAAGATTCAACTAAGTTTTCACCAAAATATAGTTGTTTCTCTCAAATTCCCTCAAGAACAAGGCTAGGGTTTTTAATTGAAGGTTCTAATTCAGTAGATTCCACCGTTTGTCTTCAAGAAACTTCCATCTAAGGTATGCAAAGTGTTGATTCATGGGCTCCTTTCACACATGAAGCTCAAGAAACCCTTTTAAAAATATAAATTTTGAATTCCATGTTATGAATTGAATCATATCCATGTTTATGTTGTTGTATGATTACCAAGTTGAAATCTTTAATACATATAATGAAATTATGTTAGCATGTGGTTGGAATTCTTGTATTTGAAGTGAAAAATATTGCCATGATGTATTATTTTAATGTTCATGCCTAAGACTCAAGTTATGTATGCAAGTTGTTTGCTAAAATGCCTAAAAGAATAAGAATTATGCTTTATGACTCAATTGTGACCAAATTGATGAATCCATACTTTACCCTTATGTTCACAATGACCTCCATGTTATTGTTATGCATTGTAATGGTTTGGTGAAATACTCATGAGATTAGACTTACGAAATTATGAAATGTTTATATGTATTCCTATTCATGTGTAAGCTTATGACATACAAATACTTCATAAAAATCTCCAATGTTTGTACTATGAATTGTTGACTATGGTCATGTGTTAAAGAAGTGTCATGTATTGTCAGTTTTATGCTATCGAGTCTTGGGGGTACTTGTACCCAACAATTTAGCTAAGTGCCTAGAGCCAGTGTCAATTTAAATATAATCTCAGTCACGCCATGATCAGTAGTATTTTCAGTCAGTTTCAGAACAAAGTAAAATTCAGTCAGTTACATGACTAAGGAAAACTCAGTAATCTCATGAACTCAGTCAATTAACAAAATTCAGTAACATTCCATCATTCCACAGAATTCAGTGAACTCAGTCCAGTTTATCTCAGTATAATAAGTTCAATGTCTATTTAGTTGGCAGTAGGATTCAGCAACAAGCGAATCCAAGGATAAAGGCACACACTGACAGTATAAGGTGTGATCCTTAAAAGCAATCCTTGCATTCCAGAACTATGTAGCCAACATAGGTTGAGACATCAACACTGATAGTTGAGGGTTGATGAGGTGGATTAACACTGCCAGATGAGGATCCCACCATTCTCCTTTGGGGACGTTGCCAGATGAGGGTCACTCACAACTTGTTCTTACCAGTGGCACGGTATTGATACCCTTTTAATTGGGGTTACATATTGGACCCTAACTCTATATAGAAAAATGGCATGTCGGTTAGATGACTACTTCCTATAGTCTCAGTCTTATTCTCAGTAAAAGAACTCAGATAGTTCTTTAGATTCAAGACTGTCAAATACAGTCACTCAGTTCAGTACGGAACTCAGCTAGTTCTATCAGAATCAGGACTGTCAGACACAGTCACTCTGTTAATAGTATATCAGTTATACAAAACTTATGTTATCAGTATTCAAACTCAGTAGTCAGTATTATCATGATCTCATTTACAGTTACGTATTCATGCATGTATTCTCACATTCATGTTATTTAGTTAGTTAGTATTGTTCATGCATATGAACCCCATGCATTCAGCCTACCTCACTTTGCATACCAGTACATTCAGAAGTACTGATGCATACTTTTCTTCTGCACTATGGTGTTTTATACCATAGGTTTGGACGCTCAATTTCCTGATCACACTTAGCTTCAGATTCAGCCAGCAGCAGTAGATTTGTAGAGAGTTCTCATCATTTGAGGATCACATGATTATTTCATTACTTCATTAGTTCAGTTTTAGTAGACAAAGTTAGTTGGGGACATGTCCCATCAACTCCATAATTTTCAGACAGTTTAGAGGCTTTCAGACTAGCTTGTTCAGACAGTTTATTTCAGTTTTGGTATTGATATACCATATTTCCAGATGTTATGTTTTATCAGATATTTGAACCTTATGGCCTTTCAGCCCTTTTATTCTGTATTTATACAGTATATTATGCAGTGCTTAGCTACAAATATCAGTCATGGGTTAGCTTATGGTCCTTCGGGATTGCCAGCACTGTGTAGCATTTCAGGTATTAGATTTGGGACATTACAAAGAGTTAGAGAAGATTTAAGGTAACTAGACTCTATAGCTCGAAGTAGCACACAAGAAAGAAAAATATTCCTAAATGACTCATAGCCTCCCCCTTATAAGTATGGTGTGCTACATACCTATAAAAGAGACTCTACTTGACATGGATTTGTGGACACCCAATGAACCTGAACTGTGTTCTGATACCAAGCTTGTTATGACCTAAACCAATTCCTAGTCGTGATGGGTATCTCAAGTCCACCATGGGCCAGAGACATCCCCTTAGCCTAACATCTAAAGCATAATATAATAAAAAGTAGAAGTCAACCAAAATAGTAAATAAGATAGATGGATCAAATAAAGTCTATGAGTCTAAACAAGACAACTAATCATCTTAATATCGTACAAAAAATCCTTTAAAACTATAAATACCAAACTAGGCTGGGACATGCCCCAGTCTATGACAAACGAGAATTCATAATTCCCAAAATATGAAAAAAAGCCTAATGAAATGGCAGGGATTTCCAAAATATGAAGGCTCACCACTTCACAGAAACCCAACCAATGTTCCACACCTCCTAATGCTGCATAGAAAAAATAAAAAAACCCTCGAAACCTACATCCTGGAATGATGCAGTGTCCAGGGACAGTCAGTAGGGAAAGCACCATCATGTAACTCAGAGGATGTGATAAAATAATGACATTGCCAAAAAAATGGGTCAAAACCATATGTAAAACATTTATATATACATATATAGGATATCGGGGTAGGGACAAGGGTCATAAACATGAGAGTTTAAACTATTAGACTAAATTATGTAGCTCTATCCATCCTAAAAGCACCCATGGGCTATTTGGGACCGACTCTCCCTACCGAAAGGACCCCAATGTATGTTAGCAACACCTACCAAGGAAATTAAGGATAGGTTAAAGACACCAAGGCGATAGACATCTAAAATATAAAGTTTGCACCAATCACACGATCACATAGATCCCTATATAGGCAAACATGGTTTCCAATTTTGGTCCTCTCTCTCCCACGGGATTACACCTTCACGGTGAGCTATACAATTCCCTATAAGACCAAATTAAAATATTTTACACATAAATCCAACCATTTACCAAGGAGTATTTATTAAAGCATTTTTCAATATGGTATCATCATACCAATATGCTTGTAAGCTAATTCAGTTATGCCAAATCAATCCATATAACCATTGAACTCCCAAGTTTCATTAAAAATCCAAAACCACGACCACCAAGGCCTTATAAAACTATTTCTATCCATTCAATCTTTTATGCAATGTAATGTTTTCAAAAGGTAAGTTAAATCATGAAAGTATCCAAATTTAAGATCAAGTTTACAAGGTGGGTTGAGGCTAATCCCATTACCAAGTTAAAAATTCATAAATTTTGTCACCCATTTCCAAACCTACCATGTTTTACCAACTCAGTCCAAAACAAACCATTTATCAAACATGAATAACACATTTAAAACATGGAAAAATAATTCAAGTAATAATCAACCAAAAGCCCTCAACCCAATTTCAAACCCAATAATTTCAACACATGGAGGTTGAGTAAGTAAATGCCACAATGTAAAAAACACAAGTTAGGGATGAACAACATGCCTGAAATACAAAAGAATTTGAAGAGAATTTGACATTTTGAGCCTAAATGGCGAGGTCTTTGCAAAACACTAATATCTCTTGCCTTGGGAGTTAATGAGGAAAAATTAAGGTTTGATATTGATAACTGAAGGGAAAAAGGGTCATCTAAGTGTTTTAAGTCATGGAAAAGAGTGTGGAGGGAGGAAAATACCAAAAAGACCCTAATTAAAGCATGCTGGAAAATCCAAAGAACAGTCGTCATGGCTTGGGTAATGACTCATGAGGTTTTACCATGAGTCGTGGCCCGGAGTCATTTCCTGAGAATTAACAAACTAGTCCTTTATTATATAATAACGAGTCTATCATAACCACTAATTGTCTGACATAATGAGTCATCATGAAAAATTATGCTCAGGGACTGAACTCTTGGGTATCCTTCTGTTGTGACAATGATTTCCTCCTAACGACTCCTTGTGTCTCACAATAGGTCGTACTTTGGACTCGTTGTCAAGGGACCAAAACCTGGGCTTCCTTACTGTTGTGGTAAAGAGTCCTCCTAATGACTCGTTATGTTGATAACAAGTCATTGCTAGGGTCGTTATCACAACAGTTTTGACATCACTATAGTAACTTGGCTAATTCAATTATTCATCTCATGTAGGATCTAGAGCCCAAGAACTTGAGGTATTACATCAGCCTAAATCCTTTAAACTCAAGGGTTTATCTCCAAACCTCTAACTTAGCACTAACTCTAAAACATGTCTTATCAATTAAAACTATATCATCCACAGAAAGCAAATAGTAAGGCACCTTACCTTGAATTTGCCACATCAAAATATCCATCACCAAGACAAATATAAATGAACTAAGAGTCAATCCTTGGTGTAACCCCATCAAGATAGAAAAGTGCTCTGAGTCCGTCCCTTCCCTAGTCCTCACTCGAGTCTTGAGAAAATAAATACTTTTAGTTATTTAGATCTTAATACATCATCCTAAATAATATTACCATTAATTTGGGATATTTTTAATTTGTTGATGGGTCCAGAACACATGGTATAATTTTAGTTTTAAGTTAGTAGCAAGAGTTTGTGAGATGACAAGTAAAGATTGATAATAGTGTAAAACTGTAAGTTTTGATGGGTTAGAGTTAGAGAAAATCTTAAAGACATGATGGAACATATAATTGAAATCTTAAGGCCACGATTGGACTCAATCATAGCTATGAAACTTAGGCAACAACAAAACAAGAAAAAATAATAGAGATAGTAGAGGAAACTTAAGAACATAACTAAAATATTTTTATTGTTTTAAGATAGAGATCAACAAAATCGGATGCCTTCACAATAGGGGAGGGAGTGCCTATTTATAGGATACAAATACTTCTATCAACTAACGTGAGAATGACACTTTAAACCTGCAATACAATAATTAGTGGATGATGGTCACTTGTTGTTGAGCTGTTAGAATATGCCAGCACAATACTACGTGTCTAACGCTATTCACCCGAGGGTTGCCTATGCCTAGGACTGGAAAATAAACTGGTCAAGTCAGATATAGGCAGATAAAAAATGGGTCAATTAAAAATGAATAAATTATTTGACTCGACTCATATTTGATATGGAACATAGTATCCATAGTCATACCAATACAATATTGATCCACATATATATACACCCATAGAGGCAATATTTCATGGACTATTCTTTGGTTCTTACTTCCAATATAAGAGATAGTACTATAGAAAAAGCAACAACAAAGAGAAATAATTTGTCACCATCAAAATAGAAAAGGAGCCACAGATCTGCATTACATTAAAAGAAGTATTGTACAAAATTTAAGAAATATGTAATTAAGCAATAGGATTTTTGTACTATTTAAATATGTAACTAAAAGGAACAGAAGATTGTGAACTACTTTAAGAAATCTGCGGCTTAATTCAACAGAAATAAAATATAGAGCCAATTTGAAGTCATATACATATGGTCTCATGGAGTCACTAATTAGCATCATCTTGGTGGATCTTGATCAAGCCTAAAATACCAATCATATCAGCACTCTTCTAAGTATCTCTAAATGAGCTAGTCTGCAAAAAACTTGTAAAATCTATCTTGAGAACCCTAACACACTGCACTTTCATGCACAGTCACCACCATTGGTATTCTCAATCCATTCCTTTTTTGTCTAAAAAGATATTTTCTCATTTCAGTTTTGATCCTAGGACAATGCCTATTATGAGCCAATTTCAATCCTATCCAACCCAAGTTGGTTCATATTTATTAACACTATTTTACCTTATATAGATAGTGTAATGATCCATTCCATTGTTACTAAAAATATATTTGGGAAAAGGATGAGAATGTAACACCCTATAAACTCCTACCTAAGCTTCTAACATTCATCATATGTTTATAATCCCAAAAGTAATCATTTTAATCATATATAAGTGTCATGATTATTTAACTAGTGTGTCAAGTAATTTTGATATGAATCATGATCATAAGAAATATTTAGAGTAAAGTTGATTGAGAAACTTTTATCGATTGAGTTTTAGTATTCGGTCCTACAAGGGTCAACTTTAAATGAGTATAGATTATAGAATATACTGAGTTTTGGAGCTCAAGATCAACCAAGTGAAAGTTATTTGAGTCTTCATTCTAACCCATTCAATTTTACCTTAATTTGATATCAGAGTAAAATGTTATGTGCCTCCGCATTTTGGATGTGTCACCGAGGCAATGTAGAAGAAAACTAAATTTTTAAGTCAAAATAGTGAGGGTCCACAATTTCAACATGTCACGGACCTCATCCTATATGATTTTGGAGTTTCAATCTAGTGGTGCCCCGCGATTTCACCATGCCACGCAAGTGGTCAGGTGATATTAAAATTATATTTTTTCTTCAGTTTTTTGAGGATAAACTAGTCTTTTTAATCCTAAATGACCTTATAATCAATACTAAAATGTTTTGTCTCATTACTTAACACAAAAACATTGATTACTCTCCTCTCAAACTCTCAAGAATAAGGTTTTATTAGAAATTCAACTTCAAGGGATACAAACTCAAGCTTTCTTCAAGACATTGATTGAACAAGGGTTTTGTTTCATCCCTGTGCCAAGAAATTCATTTTCATAAATAACTTTATGAATTTACTGAATAGGATTCATAACCACTTTACATGATTGTGAAACTATGATGCTCCCTCATGAATTAAATTGCATTTATTACAAGAATTCATGGTTTACTCATGTTTTTACTTGCATGGTTGATCTTATGAATTGAATTTTTATGTTATTGACATGTAATACTATAAGTTGGTAAATGTATATGATTTTAGCATGATTCACTCAATTTACAATAACTTCAGACTTATGATTTCAGATTCAAGATGAAATTCACATATTCACTTACGAATATGAAGTAGAAACATAAGCATATTAGGGATTTTAGATTTATCAGCTTATATGCTTATTTTATGGTGAATTTCATCTATGTTATGAGCAGTAGTATAATTTTAGAAGTAGTATCTAGCACTGAGGGATGGGGCTTTAGCATATCCTTGTCCCAAAAACTACGTGCCACTGTAGGTATTCAACTTGCTTGAATAGGCTTGGACAAGTGATCAGATAGATATGCCTGTATACTTTGGCAAGGTATATTAGGTCCTTTTGATGGGGATATTTACATTGGACTCCATATTTCTTGCATGGTTTATGTTGGTTAAGAGAATCTCCAACTTAAATATTGATTTTAGAAACTAAATATAACGAATCACTGACTTTGCTAGATTATACTTTATTACTTATGCTTTAGGATATATTAGCTTTCAATTTTAGTCATGAAATATGATGAGTCTATATACACTTGGCATGCATGCTTTAATTTTATGATATATGCTAATTTTACTTATTGCATGCACCCCCATATACTCACTCTATGTGCTTTGAATCCTACCATGATGTAGGTTCTGGTGTTCATCCTCAGACTCACGTTTAACTATGATTTCTAGTGCCAACTCTACTCTAGTTGGTGAGTCCTAATGTTTTGAGGACTTGGCTATAATTTCCTTTGTTATTTTATTAGTCTAAACTTTAATGATTTCAGGTTAGTTGGGGTTCTATCCTAACGACTCTTTAATAAATTAGAGGCTTGCTCGGACATAATACTTATGTAGTTATTTCTCATGTTGGGACAATTTTCTATTTATGTTGGCAAGTTTTATATTTGATATTACGTTTTCATATTTTTTATGAGTAAATACTAGCTTCCGCTCATGCTTTTAAGTGAATAAATATGACTCAGCATTGTATAGATACTATAGGTTAGCTTTGGGAATACTTGTAGTCCTAATCAGCATGTGATGTTCAGGGGGTAGTCTTAGAGTGTTACAAACTTATTATCAGAGCTCAGAGTTCAAGTGTCCCCAGGTGTCTGAAAAGTTGTGCCTAGTAGAGTCTTGTTTATGGGAGTGTTGTGTACATTTATATTCAAGATCATACTCCAGATCATGCAATAAAGTTGTTCTCTTAGAAACCTATGTATTTACGTGTTACTCTAAATTCCTCCAACTATGGCTCATCCTTGAGATGATATAAGTTGTTAATTTTAATTCCTACTGATATGATGCTCTCAAATTTAACTATTCAAAACTTTAAAAATTGCACAAAGGGATTGAGAGGAGCTCGTTAGTTTGTTTTAAGTCCTTCAATTTAAAATCTATATCCTCATCCATATGAATCATGATTAAGACATCATATGTTATATACATAGATTCCTCTTTAAACCTTTATTACATAAATTAACCATGAGAGGAGCGAGTATGTATCTTGATTATTAGATAAATTTCCTTTCAAGGGATATTGTATCTTAGGTTGGTATGATCCATAAGTAGTAGAACGACCTCAGAGTTGAGAGTATGTATTTAGACGTATAATGGCAAGAAAGGTGGGGATAGATATTGGTTAAGAGTATATTAATGGCTCTATATTGCTATTAACTTAGGATTAAAGTGATATATCTTTGGGTGTTAACTAAGGGGTGGAGAGTGTGGTGTAGATTTCATGGTGGAAGGTAGAGAAGAAGTTATTACTTAAGGTGACTTAGAGTATGCTTGAAATAGGAAAGAAGTTCTTGACGGTATTTTATTGTGTTTGAAAATTTTAGGTCATTAATGAAAGTATTAGGTTGTTAAAGATTGTTAATCTAGGCTTCCCTTTGTGACCATAAAAAGGTGTATGATGCTTATAGAGCTATGAATATAATTTAGACGTCTGGATGAATAAGCAGTAATGATGTGTGAAAGAAGAATATGCTAATGGACTATAATTAGATAGACCATAAGATTAGGATCAATTATTGATATCATGAGGTCTAGTGGACTGGTGTTTTTTGATTTTTTTTGTAGCTACCAAGCAAGGCTAGTATGTGAAGTTGTGTTGTTAATTATGTCTAGTACTAGACACTAAGTTTGAATAGTGAATGATCTTCAAGGTGGAATACTTATGGCTTGGGATAGTGATGCCATTTATATGGAAGATGGGCTAGTAGGCTTGAAATAATGTACACAAGAATTTAAGTTCATTCATTCGCAATTAAGTATGATGGTGTAGGTATGATATAGAGATATACCCAATATAATATGTGGTGCATGATTTCTAAGATTATTAAGTGAGTATGTGCTTAGATAGTACCTTTGAGTTGCTAAGTGTGAAGAAGGCTAGTTATATATTATATGGTGTTCTTAATAGCTAAATTAAAGAGTTATCAGTTGATGATATTGAGTCTTTTGGTATCATTTTAGTTCTCATGGTTTTGGAAAAAATATGAATTTTGAGGTGTGATATTAGTAAACTAAGAACAAAAGGATTGATTATTTATTTAGAGAGGCAGGTATGTTTTCCAAGAGGGGTGTAAGTATATAAAGATGATTATTGAAGCTTGAGAAAGTTAAGGGTGGTATATATGAAGGAAATGTCCAAGAATGAAGTTACTAGTTATAAATATAGTTTATCTAGGTGAGTTAAGCATTCATGTGTAGGCCATTAGGGTAAATAAATTATGGCTCGATCTTGAGGATATGGAAAAAGCCCGTAGACTTAGAATGTTGGATTTGATGTAAGAGGGAGATGATAGGGTGAAGAACCAAATAAAGTGTTGTGAATTAGATTGTGATTTATGTCAATAAGAGTTATGATGAGATTGCGATCCATTCTTACTATAGTGTATTCCTCGAGTTTTAGTCATTATGACACCCTACCCATGTGTTGTGTGATAAACCCACACCTTTGAACAATTCTTATGCACTTCATACATATTTATGTTCATTCTTAACTCCTAGTTAAAGAAGTAATAGCTTCATTCCATGATCCTAGTCACCCCTTATGAATCTAGGAATTCCAGTCCTATGTTAAGTAGCTTATGATATATATGAACTTATGTTTCGCAGTATGCTCAGTCCCCTGAACTCATGAACACCCTTAATGACTAGTGAAATCATATTATGTTAAGTATGTCCTCAATTTAGATCTATTTAATGGATCTATGCCCATAATACTCTATTCTTCAAGCCACATTTAAGTGTCAAAGTTATGTATAGTATTCTTTCATGCTTTAGTTCATTATGATCTTGTCTTATGTAAAGATATTGGTGATGAAAATGGATGAACAATTGTTTAGATGAGAGAGAGTAAATATTCCTTAGTAGGAAAAATTATTATATGCTTGTTTTATCTAAGGTTATAAGTGTGGAGGGAGATCGAGGCAAATCTTTGGTATATGTAATAGTTAGTTGAGAATTTTTGGTGTTCCTTTTTAGATATAATTCATAAAACTGTTATTGGTAGAAGTATTAGAGAATATGGAAAAAAAATCCTTGATGGGTTGGTTGCCTAGAAGTTCATATGTGGTTATAACGATAGGCTTGAATGTCATGTTGGTATATAAGTGGATGAATGCAGTGTACACAAATAATTTCTTAATTAAAGCTCGAAATTATATGTTGAAGTGGTAAGGAGTATTATTCTTAAGATAAGAGCTTTGAAAAGACATAGGATATTGTCCCATAGTGTAATACCCCGTACTTTTTCCTAGCTTGAAATCATCTCAAGAATGTTAGAAGCTTTCTTTGAAAAATGAATACACTTTTGAACATATGGTATTTTTGAGATTTTCAATTTTTATCATGTGGGAAATTGAATTATCTTTCTAACGATACCAATTTCATCAAAATCCGACATCGGAGGAGAAAGTTATGGCCAAAATAAGAAGGTAGTAAAAAACCACCCAGGTGTGACAGTGAGGCCGACGGACCGTCGGACTAGCAACGGACCATAACCCATGACCTTCGCAGCGAGGAAGTGTGACTACCTTCTTCCTAGGAGTGACATCCCAGGCCGATGGACCGTCGGACTAGCGACGGACCATCGCTCAGGCTGTCGCAAGGAAAACAGTGAAGCCACCTTCTGGATAAGGTGCGGTGGGCAAGTTGATGGACCCTTGAACTTGCGATGGACCTTTTCCCAAGCCATCGCTACTTAGGAAATAAGCCCTTTTCTTGGTCCACGTATGACGGTCAAAATGATGAACCGTTGCACGATCCGTTGTAGGTCCCGATTCAGCAAATTAAAGCCATTTTAAAAGGGGCTTTTTGGTCTTTTACCACCTATTTATATACCCAATTATATCTGACCAAATCTCATAAATTCATTATTCTTTCACAACAACAAAACTAGGGTTTTCTCTCTAACATTAATCTCCAAGAACAAAATCCAGATATTCTTCAAGAACTAAGAGATTCAAATTCTTCAAGTTCAAGAATTTCAAGTAAAACTCAACCAAGGTATGCATAGTGTTCATTCATGGACTCTTTTCGTCCATAGAGCCCAAGAATCTCTTTTCAAAGTTTAAGTTTATGGATTTTCTTTATGAATTTCATGATTGTGCTGCTCTTGTTCATGTTGATAATGAGTAATTGAATTCTATTCCATATTAGGGGATAAATTTTATGTGTATTTGATTAGTATAGATGTAGATTCATGTAAACCTATGATTAAACCCTTGAATGATGAAATTAGAATTGAATCATGATGTTTAATTATTGTATAATTTGTTTACACATACTATGCCTACCATGTGTTTGTTTAAATGCTTAGAAGACTGAAAATGCCCAACTAGAATAATATCATGAAATCCCCATGTATGTACAAGTTTATGCAGATCACATGTTTGATGAAATGCTTCAATAAATGTATTATGGATTATGATGTTAGTGATGCGTTCAAGTAGGTCATGTTTTGTCAGTTTCCTTCTAACGAGTACTGGGGGTACTTGTACCCAAAATATTAGTTGTGTGCCTAGAGCCATGTCATGTTTCCACGATACTTTCAGTCAAGCTATGATCCTTAGACTTCAGACAATCTTATGACTCAGGAAATCTCCATGATCTCATGAACTCAGTCAGTTGTCAGATGTCAGTAGTATTCCATCAGTCAACGAAAGTCAGTAACTCAGTCCATGTTCAGTTCAGTAAATCATGTTTAGTATCTATTCAGATGGGAGTATAAATTAGCACCGAGCGAACCCAAGGGTGAGAACTCAGCTGTTATATGAGGGTGTGATTCTTAGAAGTAATCCTTGCATTCCAGAACTATGTAGCCATCATAGGTTGAGACATCATAGCTTGCTATATGAGGGTAGATGAGGTGGCTTAACCTAATATATGAGGGTTCCCACTGTTCTCATTAGAGTTACCTGTTTTATTAGGGTCACTCACATGTTGTCCTTACCAGTGGCGCTGTATTGACACCCTTCTAATCGGGGCACAGATTGGACCCCAATTCAGCTATAATGTATTATTTGAGGCATGTCGGTTAGATGACTACCTCCCACGGTCTCAGTATCAGTCTCAGTAAAAGAACTCAAATAGTTCTTCAAAATTCAGGACTGTCAGATGCAGTAAACTCAAATACATTATGGAACTCAGCTAGTTCCATCAAATTCAAGACTGTCAGATATAGTCACTCATTTTATCAGTTATCAGAATTTAGTCATTAGTTATGTTCTTCAACAACATACTCATGTTATCACGATTTTAAATATAGTTACTATGTATGCATGCATGCATGTATTCTCACTTTCATATTAGTCATTTAGCTAGTATTGTTCATGCATATGAACCCCATGTATTCAGCCTACGTCACATGCATACCAGTACATTCAAAGTACTGACGCATTTGTGCTATGGTGTCTTATACCATAGGTTCAGAGACACGAGCTCCAGAGCATTAGTAGATTCCAGATATCAGCAGTCAGAGTTAACAGTGAGTCCTCATCCTTTGAGGACATGATTATTTCTTTATTACCTCATTAATTAATTTATTAGTTGGAGTTAGTTGGGGACATGTCCTATAAACTCCTTACTCTGACAGTTCAGTTAGTTAGAGGCTTTCCAGACTATTATGTTCAAACAGTTATTTCAGTTGTTTTGGGTATTTCATACCCCATTTAGATGTTATGTTTTACTTCAGTTATGCGAACCTTATGGCCTTTCAGTTCATGTTTCTTCATTATTCAGTATATTATACAGTATATAGGTACAAATATCAATCATGGGTTAGCTTGTGGTCCTTCGGGGTCATGAGAACCATGTAGCATTTTGGGTACTAGATTTGGGGCATTACACATAGTTAGAATAGAGATCTAAAAAGATATAGGACATTGAATCCCATAGTTAGACTAGTATTATTATTTCATGTGCAGTACCTTGTGACTTTGAGTTAGGCTTAAACATGGTAGGAGTATGTAGTTTAACTCATACTTTGGTAGGGTAGTCACTTTTACCCTTGTACAAGGTTATAAGTTGCATCTAATGAAGTGTAGTAGTTAAGAGAAAAAGTGTAGTTGATAGGTATTGCTAAGCTTAGAAGTAATCAGGCATACCACTAAACACATAGTGTTATATTCTTGCTTCTTTCATAGATGCCCTCTTCCATATTACATAGTTTTATCAATAGGATGTCTTATGTTTGAGTTTATACCATACATATTATATAAATCGAGATCAGTAGACTAGGATATTTAGACCATGTTGCAATTCCTTATTCGAAAGCCATTCTCAAATCACACACAAAAAAATATTTTCCTTAATTGTTATTAGAAATTATGACAAGGAGAATTTGAGGAAACTCATATTCCTTTCTTAGTAACTCATGGAAATTTCACTACATTAGTTATCACTTCATAGTTTTATATGTGTCATGAATGCTTCAATTGAGTTCTAAACTCTCAACATGAATTAACTCCTTATAGTCCATCAAGTTTTCTTAGATTAATGTGTGAAGGTTAATGATAATAGGAGGATTAAGTGACCTTCTAACCTATAGAGTTAGTCTTCAATACTATAAAAAAGGTGAGCCAGTATTATGTATATTTGGTGTATGTGATATTCTTGTGAGAAGTTAGTTAGGAGGTTGATTGTGATAAGAGGATGTGATAACTTAATAAGATAAATTCAAGTTTGTCTAAGTACTAGAAATTAAGAGGTATAAAGGTAGATGGCTCTAGCTAGAACTATAAGTTGAATAGAGCCGAGTGGTTGAGTAATCGACTAAAATGGATAGTGTTTTGAACTTAGTAATAACTTGAGTGTAAGGGTTACCTCTTAGTAATTGAATTTTCCTATTTCAATAGGAATAATAGAGAGTTAGATTGGTTAAAGGAATAGGATAAAGATTTAGAATGTAGATATTAACCTTGGTGGAATATTTACTCCTAAATGGATACTCTATTGATTGGTTTATGCACCCATTGTGATTGATGATTGAATTTGATAATGCTCGATTAAATAAGTGGTGAATTGGCCTTTGGGTATGCTTGTTATTCCCTTTGTTAGTGGATATTTTTTGAATGTGGAATGATAAACTTGTAATTACTGACTCTATTTAGTTGGTTGTCATTACTTAAAAGTTTTATTTCGATCGTTGTTGCTTACATCTGATTTTTACTAGGTGTTTGCATTTTGCCTTCTAGTATATTTATTATTATTGCCTACATATTGAATTTACGTTGATTGTATAAATATGATATGTTATGATAATGGGTCAGGTACTATGCCAGTACAAATATGATATATTGTGATGATGGGTCAGGTACCATGTCAGTACTAATAAGATATATTATGATAATAGGTCGAGTAACACGCCAGTGCAGATAGGATAAGTTGTGAAGATGGATGGGGTACCATACCCGTACGAATATGATATGTTGTGATTATGGGTGGGTGCCACACAGATACAATATGATGTTGATGAATTGAGAAAGAGAAGTTGTTCATATTACTTTCATACATTTATTATATGCATATGAATGCATATTTATATTTATATGTTGTTGATGGTTCCTCGAGTAGATCAAATTATGTTGATGATATATCATGGTTCTTTGTGTGATTGGTTATTTGATGAGATACTCTGTTTCTTAAAATGGACCGATTATGTTTATGATGGTGATAGTGTATTATAACAAGTGTGAATATTTTAAGGTATGTCCTGGATTATGTGTGAATATAGTTTTATAAATGATGTATATATTAATGCCCTCCCTTTTAAAGTTTTTGATCTTATTAATTGTCTTGATTGTTTCAATCTGATAGTTAAATGGTAGTATAATAAGGAGTGAGGGTTATCATGAAAGAGGATTTGATAAGTGAGAAAGATAAGTATATAGAGTTGTTGTAATAAGGAAAGTGCATAAGAATTGTGGGTTAGATTAATTCATGAAATATAATTAGTTAGTCATGCCCTAAGGGTAAAGTAATATTTCTTAAATAAAATAAAGGCAATAAGGTTTGAAGTAGAAGTAAGTTAAATATGTTCATATATTAACCTTTATGCTTGTAATAATCTCTTTTTGTTTGCTATATGTTGTTACATATTTCTAACCCTGGTCGATCGATGATGCCTACCAGTGTGTGTGTTTGTACTAATACTACACTTACTATATCTCCATTGGAGATATAACCAAGTTGTAGGTCAGTTGGAGTTTATATATGTACATCAGTGTTTATTCTTCAGCAACTCCTGCCATTCTTCTCATGCATGAATGCTGTATCTCGAGTCACTTCTCTATTTATTTAGTGCTCTTGTATCGGTTAGGCTAGGTTTTGGAAGTTGTTTAGTACAATTCTGTAATGTGCTTTGGTAAAGTTTTGTTTTGAATAGAAGGCTCATTTAGTTATTATACTTGAAGCTATTTTTAATGTCTTCTGCAATGATTGAGTGGAAAGAGTTCTCCTATCTAGGGTAGAGTTAGATAGGTGCCCGCACGATCCCTCTAGGTGGGTCATGATAGATAGTGCTTTCAAATTTTAGTTAGGCAACTATGTGCGAGTGAATATAGTAGTAAACCCATGAGAACACCTTTCACTCATCATTTTTCCAACTTCTTATCAAATGTTACATTGCCCAATTCTGTTATAATGCCTCCTATAAAAATTTTTCCTCTTTCTGACATGAACTGACTGGAGGTATGCGACGTTCCTCGAGAGTAGTCTTGATGCTTCAAATCCTAGCACTGATTCATATTCCCTTGTAGTACTTATATGTGCCTTTATCGACAAAGATTTCCATTTACTTTTTACCCCTTCTTCTTATAACTTCACACTTATAGGGAAAAACCTTTTAATCAATGTAATTTATCTTTCATCTTCACTTTATATGTAATACCCCATAAGATTCTAGACACGTTTCTAGCTCCTAAACGTATGTTTAAAGGGGTTCAAGGCATTTATTTTACACTAAGTACAAAAGACTTAGCCATTTTAAGACCCCAAGAATGCAAACATTTTATTTTTTGCCTTTTAGAGCAAGAAACGTTGATTTTTGAGTTTAAATGTGTTTATGGATGTTAAAAGGGTCATTCGGGAGAGTTTTGAGATATTTGAAATAGGTTCAGTGTGTTTTTGGACCATAGATGTAGAATTCCTTCGTGATATGGGTGTGTCATAGAGGCAGGACCTCCGAGATACATGGCGTGTCATGGAGGTTAGCCTCCGCAATACACGCCATGTCACGGAGGATAGCCTTCGTGATAACCACTATGATACAGAGGCTGTGTTTTCTGCAGTATTTTCATTAAAATATAGAGGGTCATTTTGGTCTTTCCCCTCACCCAAACACCCAAATTGACGACTTAAAGCTCAAAAGGGGCATTATTTTCCCCATTCCTCATCAGTTATCATATGTAAAAGCCATCCGCTTTCCCAAGAACGTAAAAATCAATCCTCTTCTCAAGGATTCAAGCATTCAAGTTCCAAATTCCAAGATTTTTCTTTAATAATTAAAGAAATTAAGGTATTTGGTGTATTCATCAATGGGTTCCTTCCACCCATTGAGTCCCAAAATCCCTTTTTAATCAAGTATGAAACTTTTTTCCTCTCTTATGAAAATATCCATGTCAATTATGAATTTAATCCATATTTTGTTAGTAGTTTTAAATTCAAGCCATGCCATTATGTTTCCCCATGTAAATTATGTTATAACATGCTGTGAATTTCAATTACCCATAGCCTATTCAGTTGATACCATGTCAATTTACCAAGTTTTCATAAGTCTAACACATCCCTATACTCAAATTAATGGATTTCATCAGTTTATTCAAGTGCACTATGTTTTAGGTCTACGAATCATGAATTTCCTTACAAGGTTGTGATGATGTTATTGTATTTAAAATATTTTCAGCGTTGGAGGGTTATGAACACCCGATACCTATATGTTTATACATGTTTTCATTTTCAAGCAACAAGTCAGTCAGATCATGATTCTTTATCATCACATTCAGATTATTATATTCATGATAAGCACTTATCAATTGTGATGTCCAGTTAACTTTAATCAATACAAGTGTTATTTCAGTTGGGAGTAGGATTTAGCACCGAGCGGACCTAGGGATGAAGGCTCACCCGCCAATAGAGGACAGACACCTTTAGCAAAAGACCCTAAGTTCCAGAACTACGTCGCCAGCGCAGGTTGTGAGAGGTTACTCGCCAGTAGAGGATTGACACTCGCTTAGGGGTCACCTACCAGTAGAGGACTAATTATAAGACCCCACAAAATTCAAAGCTTAACTCAGTCCGTTAAATCTTGAAAAGAGGTCCCAGACATAGAAATTTCATCTAAGTGTATACACTTAGAAGTATTTTATCCTTCGTAAGTTGGCGTTCCAATATCACGACTCTTATGACCTTAAAGTATTGATTTTTAGGTTTATTCATGATCAGGAATGTCAGTAGGTCACTTCGGGGGAGTTTTGGATTTTTTAAACCTCGTTTAAACCAAGTTCAGGTGACTAAAATAGTAGGTCGACATGATCTCAATGCGTCGCATCACCCATCGCGTCGATAGATAATTTTCCCCCAGGTTTCAATGCAATTCCAGTGAACCAACATGAACTCAATGCGGTGCGTTGGTGATCGCATTGATGCCATCGATGCGGCGCGTCAGTTTGTGCATCACAGGGTACGGTTTTCACTCTTTTAATTTTGCGTCCAGAGGGATAAATAGGTCTTTATCCCACTTCTATTTGGCCCCAAAAACACGAAATTAATCATTCCAAAGGGAAAAATCACTCATTCTCTCTAAAATCCTCTCAAGAACAAACCTTAACCCATCAAAGTCAAGATCAAGATTTAAGAAATTCACCATCAATCTTTAGGAATTCAAGCACCAAGGTATGTTAGGTGTTCATCCAAGGGTTTTCTTCCACCCTTGGAGTTCAAGAACCTCTTTAAAACTTCAAGTTTATTGATTTCATGAATTCCATGTTGGGTTTGAGTGTATTCATGATTATGATGTTAATTTGGTTTCTAATTCATGATTTATTACAAGAATCATGTAAATATATTTGACATGTGTGTAGTATTATGTGAATTCATGTTAAAGCCCTTGAATTTGTAAGTTGGGATTGAAAATCATGATACCTATATGTTGAATAGTATTATGTGCATAGATTATATTCCCCCAAGTGTTTGATAAATTGCTCATATGGATTGAATGGGGAAATCATGACATGTTAGCATATGTACAAGCTTATGTCTTACAGGTGTTTGATAAAATGTCTCTATGAATGAGTTATGAATATTGTAATGTTTTTCAAGATCATGCTATGCTTTACTTTTTATGTTATCGAGTCCTGGGGGTATCTAATACCTAACAATCTAGCTGGTTACCTAAAATTACAGTAACTTCAGTATAGTCTCAGTGATGTCATGTACAGTAGTGTTTCGCCAGTTAACAGAACTCAGTATATATAGCCAGCTAACAGAACTCAGTATATACAGCCAGCTAACAGAGCTCAGTGTACTCAGCCAACTAATAGAACTCAGTGAACTCAGTCTAGTTTATTTAGACAGCACGATCAGTAACAGTTCAGTTAGGCCTAGAATAGTCTAGAAATCAGTTCTGTCCAGGTCTATTCAGTTGGGAGTAGGAATCAGCACCGAACGAACCAGGGATGGGGGCATTCCTGTCAGTAAAGGGTTTGACCCTTAGTAGCAATACCTGCATTACATAACAATGTACCTAACGTAGGTTGAGATGCCTTTCTACCAGTATAGGGTTGATACATCTCGTACGAGTTTTCCTGCCAGTGAGGGTTGATGAAAAAGCTTTCTGCCAGAGAGGATTAACTTATAGCCATTATTAGTATCCCTTGGAAAGGTGCTAACACCCTTCCAACTGGGGTCATAGGTTAGACCCCAACTCAGTCATACTCGGGGTATGTCGGTTAGATAAACACTCCCACAGTTTCAGTTTCAGACTCAATATAAAACCCCAGTTCAGTTTCAGAATCAGGACTATCAGACACAGTCACCCATCTCAGTATAGAACTCAATTCAGTTCTACAGAATTAGGACTGTCAGAAATAGTCATTCAGTAAACAGTAATTCAGTATCAATAAACTCAAATATCAGTCATTCAGTTATCAGAATTCAGTACCCAATGTTAACATGAATCTTAGTTACAGTATGCATAACTATGAGCATTTCATTGCATATTCAGTATTTACAGTAGTGTCAGATATATATATATTCTCAGTCAGTTATATTCATGTTACTTAGTCAATTATTTTTCATGCATACCAGCCTACCTCACTTAGCATACAAGTACATTCAAAGTACTGACACATACCTTTCTTTTTCACTATGATGTCTTATATCATAGGTTCAGATGCACGGGCTACTGACCGCACTTAGCTTCCCAATCTATCAGCAACATACTTAGTAGTGAGTCCTCATAGTTCGAGGACAGAGTTGTTATTTCATTCTTTTAGTATTCAATTTATTTCAGTAGTCAAAGTTAGTTGGGGACTTGTCCCATCAACTCCACATTCAGATAGTTCTGTTAGAGGATTTTCAAACTACACTTTCAGACAGTATTCAGTTGTACAAATTATTATTTACAGTTGGTATCATTTATCAGTATTTTAGGTTTTGAACTTTATGGCATTTTAGCCTATTTTTCTGCATTTATTACAGTATTGTTACTCAGTGCTCATAACAGATATTAGTCATGGGTTAGCTTGTGGTCCTTTAGGGACGTAAGCACCGTGTGGCTTACGGGGTATAGACTCGAGGCGTTACAAACTTGGTATCAGAGCCTAAGGTTCAACAGAATCCTAGGAAGTCTGAAAGCCACATCTAGTAGAGTCTTGTGCATGTGTGTGTAGCGTGCCACACTTATGGAAAAGAAGCTATGAGTTATTTTAGGAAAAGTTTCCCCTCTTTCAGTATTCATGTCATGTGAGTGAGCATGAGCTCAAGTTAAACTCTCAGTCTAATGTTTTTCTTTCCTCTATTTACAAAATATGTCTCCTAAAAAATACTAACGGAAGGAGAACTTGAAACCAACCAGTGCCTCCGCCCGTTCAAGTAGATCCCTTGAATGAGCATATGTCTCACTTCAAACTCAGGACTGCTTTTACCGCCTTAGCTTATTCAATAGTGGTACAGAACAATCAACTGGCTACAATTCTATCTAGGCTTATGACTTAAGCTCCGTAGAGTGAGGAGAAGAGATGTAGGAAAAGAGGGAGAAGGAATAAAAGGGCCAGAATGCTAAGGCCAGAGAGTGGCCAAACAAATCCCCCTTTCCAGAAATATGGTAGAAGCCACCAGGGTGTCTGTAGGGCTGGCAGTGATGTATGTTTCGGACGTGGCAAGACAAGCCATAGGATTAGAGATTTTCCTCAGTCAGGTTCTTAGGACCAGTATAATCGTCCTTTATCTCAGTTCGATCGCCTGAATCAGCAAGGTGCCACTTCCAGTGCCACCAGTGGGCAGCGCCCAAATAGACTATATGCACTTCAGTCAAGATAGGATCAGGAAAATACCCCTGATGTGGTCACTGGTACGTTACAGATCTTCCATTTACATGTTTATGCCTTACTAGATCAATGAGCTTCTTTGTCTCTGGTAACCCCTTATATAACACTCAATTTTAAAGTCAGACTAGAAATCCTAACAGAACTTTTCTTTTTAGTGCCTACCCTAGTAGGTAAATCTATTCCAGCCAGATGAGTATACCAAAATTGCTCGGTTATAGTATTTCAGAAAATCCTTTTAATTGATTTCAGTAATAGAGTCGTTCTGTTCTAGTTTCCTGATGGGCCACTCATTGAATAAAGGGGCAGTAACTCAGTTTCAGTTGATTTAAGCTTGAATTTTTTTTAGATTGAACCAGTAGAAAGAAGAGGTGAGAATTCTAAGTTAGTTAGTGTTGAGGTTTCTATATGATGATTGTTGGGGCAATAGAAAGCTAAGAATCATGTATCAAAATAAAGTACTAGCAGTGGACCTTACATTATCAGTTGTAGTCCTTCAGAATGAGTTTAATGTTTATGAGTATTATTATATCTCAGGCTCTAGAGTAAAGTGGTTTCAGTTTGATTTAAAGTTCATTAAGTGGTTCACAGACTTAGAATAACAGCTTTAAGCTAAGGGGGAGATGGTAGAACAAGCAACCAAGTCAGGCTTCCAGACTTTTTGTAGTAATGCCTGTATGTGTAGAAAAGCAGTGGGAAGGGATGATGCCCAACCGGTCCATACCTCAGTGCAAAGTTTTGCACTTCAGCTATCATGATATCTACTCACGCCTTACATGTCAGCTCTATGATCATAGCTTATATTCGTGCACATGATCGAAAATCATGTACGCTTACCATTCCTAGTATAAGGAGTTTCAGTTCACTCAGTATTACGAATCATGTTTCATGAATACAAAAACTCCAGACTCAGGTCATGTAGCTCATAACTCCTGTACTCATGTCATGCTTTACAGTATGCTCAGTTTCCATGACTCATGCTACGCTTTTAACAGTCGGCTAAAATTCAGATTATGTCATGTATATCCTCAGTTTAGATCTCTTGATAAATCCCTGGTGTTGATATTCTACTCCTCAGGCCTCAGTTAAGTGTTGAGTTCGGTATGTATTCATTCACACTTCAGGTCCTCATGTTTTAACCCTTTAGTGAACTCTCCTTATGAAATGATGTAGTGATGAGCGATTTCTTAGATGGAAAAGAGTAAATGTTTTATGATAAGGAAAGATTTTTGCATGCTTGTTTTACACGAGGCTGTAGTTATGAAAATAGGCCTGAATGTTAGGTTAGTGTGCTAAATAAATGGCTAGCAAGAAGTTGTATTTAGTTGTTGAAGGGAGGGAGATCAAAAATTTTCATGTGATGGGAAGTTGAGAAAATGCCGAGTGTGAGTGTCTTTTCAGATCCTCGATTTATGTCATCATCCATCACGTAGTTATTTGAACTCAGTATTTAGTTCCAGTGCAATCTCAGTTATAGTCTCAGTTATAGTCTCAGTTACAGTCTCAGTTCAATTTCAGGTTTGCTCCACCATAGCGTACAGTTATCAGTTATTCAGTTATCAGTATTTCAGTACATCAGTTAACAAACTATTTCAGTAGCATGTTATGCGTTTGGTCTTACATTCTCAGATAATACAGTTTTCATAAATTCATGCTCAGTTATCTCATGTTACTCAGTCAGTCCTTACCTCATATGCGTAATACTCTATAGTTTCAGTCCAGACTAAGTATAGTTCAATATTACATGACTAGTATTCAGTTATCAACCATTCAGTTAATCAGATAAGTTAGTATGTTTATGAATTTGTGCTCAACTCCCATGTGATTATTTTCAGTAGTCTCAGGTGAAGTGTCGTACTAAGGTGGGGGATATAGTTGAGATGGTATTCGAGGAATATGTCTAAGCTCAAAAATTGTAGATGCAGTGCATAAGGCTTAGGCCTTATTTGTTTGCACTTAATGGAGGTCTAAATCTGAATGGTTCAGACTTCAGACCATTAAGTGCATTTGTTTTTTATTAAGGTTTTAACTCTTAATAGGTCTGAATAAGTCTTAATCATTCAGATCTAAAACCAAGTCTTAATAGGTCTGAAGGGATATTCTGGTGTTGGATAATATTCACCACTCTATTCATAATCAGCAGTTACCACCACTAACCACCTTTTCCACCATCACCATTGTCAACCACCACCCACCACCTCCACCATCACAACTACTATCGATAAAAAATACCGCTACCAACCACAATTGTCAACTGCTACCTCACTTTTTACCTCTTTTATTCTAATTATATTCACCACCACTACTTCCGTCAACAACACCACAATCAACAACCACTAGCAGCCAATACCTACTACCAACCAACTCATCTATCACAACTAGCACCACCATTAACTACTACTAATACATTACAACCTCTACACATTCTTTGGCCACCACCACCATTGTCACTAGTAATGCCACCTCTGCCACTACTTCAACTAGTACCATCACTATAATTTATCTCTACTAACAACCATCTCCACCATCACAACAAATAACATCTCCAACTAGCACCAACACATCGTCAATCATCATGAATTCATGTTTCAACCAACACAATCAACACCTTAAACTACAACATCAAGCAACATCACATCACAACAACCACCACCACCATCAATCACCACCATCATAACAGTCACTATAATACCAACCATCATAATTATCACCACCAACAATATTAATCACTAACATCAATCATTGTCACCGCAACCACCGTTATAAGCCATCTCCACTATCACTAACAAACATAAATATTTTTTCTCAATCAAATACTAATAATTTTATTGTAGTAAATTACATACTTTTTTAATATATAATTAATTTTTTATTTGAATTTTATTTTTTATTTTATTATGTATACAAATAATTTTTTTTTACACATTCACATGTTGAAAACCAAACAGTCTTAATTATTCAATTTTAAGATCTAGAGACAACATCTTAATCATTCAGATTTGGATGTCTGAATATTAAAAAAACAAATGGAGCCTTAGTAACTCTATCTTAGATGACGTTTCGTAGGCCTTACTCCATATTACAGAATTGTAGCCACATGGTGATTTCTTACTCAGATGTCTTATTCAGACCATGACAAGATTTTCTCTCTCCCTAAAGTCAGTATAATTTTATAGAAAGAGTGTCAAGAAATGCTCCAGTTGAGTATAGGTTTTCAGTATGAGTTAGTCTGCAAAGCCAGTAATCTAATTTATTAGTCAGGCAGACAAGTTCGTATAGTTTGGTTTCCCATCTTTCAATCTAATCACACTATCTGAAGTCTCATGAAGGTAACTATTCTAAGATAGAGCAACCAACTGCGAGTTCAGCTCAGTTCATGTATCATGCCTCAGTTTTAGATTCCAGATATTCAGTCATGATTCAATTTGTAGGTGCCCCATGCATCGTCTCTGTTTTTTCTCAGTACCTCAGCCAAGTCAGCATTCTTTGAGGGACATAATGTCCCAAGGGGGATATGCACTATAACCCCCGAGCTTTCAAGTCCTAAACCTTCCAATTTTTTGTCACGTAACAAGATTTAGTTGGAGCAATGAGTACTAATAAGTTGACTCTCGTTCCAATCTCAGCCGTATGACTATTCCCATGTCATGGCATGTATCCAAGGAAACAATTCAATTTATGTATCACATTTCAGGCTTAGTTATGTTCGCATGTTCCCGTTCATCCGTGTCTAGTAAATGATCTCGAGTTTGAGATTGATGATTTCGTATCCTTTAAAATCTCTCCCATGAAGGGAGTGAAGAGGTTCGGTAAGAAGGAAAAAGCTCAGTCCTTGATATGCCGATCCTTACAAAATTATCCGTCATTTAAAAAAGGTAGCTTACGAGCTTTAGTTGCCTTTAGATTTTTCTTCAGTACATCCAGTGTTTCACGTTTCCTTGCTTAGCAAGTGCATATGTGACCCAACAGTTGTAGTCCCTATAGGGAGCATAGTTGTTCAGAACAGTCTCTCTTATGAAGAGATCCCAGTAGAAATCCTCGATCTTCAGGATTCACAGACTGAGGAACAAAGAGGTTTCTCTAATCAAAGTTCTTTGGCGGAATCAGTCTGTTGAGGGATCTACTTGGGAAGCAGAAGCAGATATACGGACCAAGTATCCTTACCTCTTATCCACAAACTCAGATTCAACTCAAGGTAACAGGTTTTCTTGAGTTCATCCATTTCCATGCTCAGATTACCTTTACAACTCTGTATCAGTTCAGTTGTATAGCATTCCCATATCATGCATACCTTCATAAAACCGCTCAGTCATGTGTCATATTTTCAGAACTCAGTCATGCTAGAGTCATGCATGCCAGTATGATAACTCAGTATATCAAGACTTTCAGTCATGTAATCATGCTTCAGTTGTGCATGTTCAGTAAATGATCTAAGGTTCATCAGTATTCTCAGCTTAAGGTAACAGTCTTCCTTAGAATGGCTTAGTTTCATGTTCAGTTATAGTTATGAACATGATATCCATTACCATTACATATTCAGTCATGCATTCACAAATTAGTTATGTCATGTACTCATGCATCAGATATGTATATTTAGTATGAAAACTCAGCTTATCAGTACTTTCAGTCATGCATTCCATGCATCAGATATGCATGTTCAGTGTGTAGGCTCAGTCTATCAGTTTTTCTCAGCCTATTCAGTCTCATTCGAGGATGAATGTTCCCAATGGGGAGATACTTTAAGACCCCACAAAATTTTAAGCTTAACTCAGTTCGTTAAAGCTTGAAAAAAGGTCCCAAACTTAGAAATTTCATCTAAGTATGTACACTTAGAAGTATTTTAGCATTCATAAGTTGGTAATCCTATCTCACGACCCTTATGACCTTAAAGTATCAATTTTTAGGTTTATTCATATCAGGAATGTTAGTAGGTCACATCGGGTGAGTTTTGGATTTTTTTGACCTCGTTTGAACCAAGTTCAGTTGACCAAAATAGTGGGTCGATGGGATCTCAACGTGTCGCCTCGCCCATCGCGTCGATAGATAATTTTTCCCCATCTTTCAGAGCAATTCCAATGAACCAATGCAAACTCGACGTGGTGCGTTGGTCATCACATTGATTCCATCGACACAACGCGTCTGTCTGCGCGTTACTGGGCACGGTTTTTGCTCCCTTAATTCTGCGTCCAGAGGGGTAAATGTGTCTTTATCCCACTTTTATTTCACCCTAAAAACATGAAATAAATCATTCTAAAGGAAAAATCACTAATTCTCTCTAAAATTCTCTCAAGAACAAACCCTAACCCATCAAACTCAAGATCAAGATTTAAGAAATTCGCCATCAATCTTTAGGAATTCAAGCACCAAGGTATGTTAGGTGTTCATCCAAGGGTTTCCTTCCACCCTTGGGGTTCAAGAACCTCTTTAAAACTTCAAGTTTATTGATTTCATGAATTCCATGTTGGGTTTGAATGTATTCATGATTATGATGTTAATTGGGTTTCTAATTCATGATTTATTACAAGATTCATGTAAATATATTTGACATGTGTAGTATTATGTGAATTCATGTTAAAGCCCTCGAATTTGTAAGTTGGGATTGGAAATCATGATACCTACATGTTGAATAGTATTATGTGCGTAGATTATATTCTCCCAAGTGTTTGATAAATTACTCATGTGGATTGAATGGGGAAATCATGACATATTAGCATATGTACAAGCTTATGTCATACAGGTGTTTGATAAAATGTCTCTATGAATAAGTTATGAACATTGTAATATTTTTCAAGATCATGCTATGCTTTATTTTTAATGTTATCGAGTTCTTGGGGTATCTAATACCCGAAAATCTAGGTGTTTACCTAGAATTACAGTAGCTTCAATATAGTCTCAGTGATGTCGCGTACAGTAGTGTTCAGTCAGTTAACAAAACTTGGTATATACATCCAGCTAACAGAACTTAGTATATATAGCCAGCTAACAGAGCTCAGTATACTTAGCTAGCTAATAGAACTCAGTGAACTCAGTCTAGTTTAGTTCGACAGTACTATCAGTAATAGTTCAGTCAAACCTAGTACAGTCTAGAAATTAGTTTGGTCTAGGTCTATTCAGTTGGAAGTAGGAATCAACACTGAGTGAACCAGGAATGGCCTATCAATAAAGGGTTTGACCCTTAGTAGAAATCCCTGCATTACAGAACAACATAGCAAGCGATAGGTTGAGATTCCTTCATTCCAGTATAGGGTTGATACATCTTGTATAAGTTTTCCTACCAGCGAGGGTTGACGAAAGAGCTTTCTGTCAGAGAGGATTAACTCATAGCCATTGTTAGTATCCCTTGATAAGGTGCTAACACCCTTCCAACTGGGGTCACAGGTTGGACCCCAACTCAGTCATACTCGAGGTATGTCAATTAGATGAACACACCCATAATTTTAGTTTCAGACTCAGTATAAAACCCCAGTTCAGTTTCAGAATCAGTTCTATCAGACACAGTCACCCAGCTCAGTATAGAATTCGATTCAGTTCTACAAAATCAGGAATGTTAGAAATAGTCACTCAGTATACAGTAATTCAATATCAATTAACTCAAATATTATTCATTCAGTTATCAAAATTTAGTACCCAGTGTTAACATGAATCTCAGTTATAGCATGCGTAGTTATGAGTATTTTATTAGATTCAGGATTTACAGTAGTGTCAGATATACATATATTCTCAGTCAGTTATATTCATGTTACTCAGCCAATTATTTTTCATACATATGAACCTATGCATACCAACCTACCTCATTTAGTATACCAGTACATTCAAAGTACTTCATACCTTTCTTTTGTGCTATGATGTCTTAAATCATAGGTTCAGATGCACGGGCTACTGACCGCACTTAGCAGCCCAATCTATCAACAACAGACTTAGTAGTGAGTCCTCATAGTTTGAGGATAATGTTTTTATTTCATTCTTTCAGTATTCAGTTTATTTCAGTAGTCGGAGTTAGTTGGGGACTTGTCCCATCAACTCCACATTCAGACAGTTCAGTTAAAGGCTTTTTAGACTAGACTTTCAGAAAGTATTCAGTTGTACAAATTATTATTTACAGCTGGTATCCTTTATCAATATTTCAGGGCTTGAGTCTTATGGCATTTCAGCCTATTTTTTTTGCATTTATTACAGTATTTTTACTCTGTGCTCACAACAGATATCAGTCATGGGTTAGCTTGTGGTCCTTCAGGGTTGTAAGCATCGTGTGGCATCTGGGGTACAAACTCTGGGCATTACACTATAACCCTAGCTTCAGGACATCAGCATAGTGGATCCACATAGTCAATGCCCGTGGCAATGTACTGATACCCTTCCAACTGGGTTATAGGTTAGACACCGATTAGCTCATATTGGGTCATGCCAATTATATGATAGCTCCCATAGTTTTAGTTCAGTACTCAGGTTATATCATTATAGGTTTTCATGACCAAGTATTCAGTTATCAGCTATTCAGTCAGTCAGTTTTATAGATTATCTTAGTACATGTTTAACTTGGTCTTGCATTCATTTAAGATGTTCATGCATCCATGTTCAGTATTCATATATATTTTTAGTTATTCCCTAACTCACGTACAAGTACATTCAAAGTAATGACTGGATTCTCTCTTTTGCGCTATATTAATTTCATAATATAGGTTCGGAAGCTCAGTTCCCCGATCGCCTTAGTCAGCTTAATGCCTCTCAGCAATAGTAGTGGTGAGTCCTCATCCATCGAGGACAAGTTATGTCCAATTACTTTTAGTATTTCTTTTATTTCAGTTAATTGGAGTTAGTTGGGGGGTTTTCCCATCAACTCCACATATTTTATAGGCTTTCAGACTAGACATTTAGATATTCAAATATTCAAATTAGATTGTCAGTTATTCAGACTTATTTTTGGTTTATTTTGTAATTTAGACATATTGTTATTTGCTTCAGTCTTATATCTTTATAGACTTTTAGCAGTATAACTTCCACACATGATATTTCATTATTACTTTACTTAGTGCTTACAGCTGGTACCAGATCATGGGTTATCTTGGGGTCACTTGTGTCCTTAAGCACTGTGTTGTTACTACGGGGTAGCCTCAAGTCATGAAAAAACTTGGTATTAGAGCCTAAGTTTTTAAATTGTCCTAGGGAGTCTGAAAGCCATGTTGAGTCTTGTTCATGGGTGTGAAGCGCACCACACTTATTTGCAAGAGGCTACGAGGCATTTTAGGAAAGTTTCCTTTCTTTCAGTGTTCATGTCGTGCAAAAGAGCATGAGCTCTATTGAACTCCTTTTCTAACTCATCCTTCATTCATTTATTGAAAATGTCTCCCATAATAAACAATGGAAAGAGAAATGGGGATCAACCCACACCACCACTTATTCATGAATATCCCTTGAATGACCATGATTCCCACGTCGAGTTCAGGGTCACTTTCATAGCTTTAGACTATTTTGTGGCTTCTCAGAATAACCAACAGGTTGTTGCCCCGGCCAATTCAATGATAAATACAACTATAGATAGGATCTGAGACTTTACTCAGATAAATCCCTCATTGTTTTTTGGATCCAAGTCTAAGAAGTATCCACAAGAGTTTTTGGATAGTGTGCTAAAAGTATTAGACATCATGGGTGTTACTGTGAGTGAGAGTGCTGATTTAGCTGCTTATCAGTTACAGGGAGTAGCCCATACTTGGTTTAAGTAGTAGAGGGAGGACAAATATGTTGAGGCAAAGCCCATAGTATGAGAGGAGTTTTCTACAACCCTTTTAGATAAGTTCTTCCTACTTGAGTTGAGGGAAGCTGAGGTTCAGGAGTTCATAAATCTGAAGTAGGATAACATGAGTGTGAAGAAGTACTCACTTAAGTTTACTCAGTTGGCGAGATATGCTCTAAATATGGTGGCTGATTCTAGGTCTGGATTAGTAAGTTCATCTCGATAGTTTCTAAGAAAACGGTTAAGAAGTGCAGGAAATCTATGTTGATCAAGATGATTGATCCCTCTAGGTTGATGGTCCATGCTCCGAAGATTAAGGATGAGAATCTTAAAGAAAAGAAAAGGGAGAATAAGAAGGCCAAAATAGGTAGCTTCAACTTCGTACAGTAGAGGTCTGATGGTAGAAATTGTTCTCAGTTTTGCCAGAATTTTTTAGCTCCAGCTCCATGTTCAGCTTGTGCTCCAATGCCTAAATTTAGGTAGGATAATAGGGATAGGGTTCCAAGATATAAGACCTAGGGTAGAGTGAACTGTGGTTATACCAACCTACTTTGTAGAAAATATGGTAAGAATCATCAGAGGGAGTGTAGAGCAGGCAGTGATGGGTGTTTTGGATATGGCAAGCCAGGCCACAGGATTAGGGATTGCCTAGTGGTTTCCCAAAATGGAAAGGATCTTTGTCAACAGGGTCAGTCCAACTTTTCATCAGCTCCAGTAAGTCGCTCGACTCAGCAGGGTGCCACCTCTGGTGGCACCAGTAGGCATCATCAAAACTGACTTTATGCTCTCCAGACCCAACAGGATCAGGAAAATTCTGCTGATATGCTTACAGATACGTTACAAGTCTTCCATCTTCATGATTATGCATTGTTAGACCCCGAATATTCACTTTCATTTGTGACTCCTTATATAACTATAGACTTTGGTAAAAATCCAATATATTAGTAGAGACTTTCTCAGTATCTACCCTAGTAGGTAGTTCTATTGTATCCAGATGGGTATAAAGAAATTTTTCGGTCACGATATCTCTGTAACTTACTTCAATAGATCTTGTGGAGTTGGTGATGACTGATTTTGATCATTATTGCATGGATTGGCTCCACTCATCCTGTGCCTCAGTTGATTGTATAAAAAGAACTGTCCAATTCCAGTTTCCTAATGAGCCCGATATTTAATGAAGGGGTAGTACTTCAGTGCCTAAAGGTGAGTTTGTCTCCTATATTAAGGCAATAAATATTATATCTAAGGGATGCATATACCATCTTGTTCGAGTCAAGGGCTCAAATTTTAAAACTCCAAGTCTTGAGTCAGTTCCAGTAGTGAATGAATTTCTAGAAGTAGTCCCTGAAGATCTTTTCGGAGATACTCCTAAAAGGGAAATTGATTTCAGAATAGATCTTCTCCCAGATACCCAGCCTATCTCAATTACACCTTATAGAATGGTTCCATCTGAGCTTAAGGAATTAAAAGAATAGTTGAAAGATCTTTTAGAGAAGGGCTTCGTTAGGCCTAGTGTTTCTCCATGGGGTGCTCCAGTTCACTTCATGCACAAGAAAGATGGTTCCCTCAGAAAATGCATCGACTACCGTCAGTTGAACAAAGTCACAATCAAGAAAAAGTATCTTTTCCCCAGGATTAATGACTTGTTCAACCAACTTTAGGGAGCCAACTACTTCTTTAATATAGACCTCAAATCTGACTATCATCAACTTAGAGTCAGAGAATGTGCCATCCCGAAGACAGCTTTCAGAACTCAGTATGGTCACTTTGAATTCCTAGTTATGTCTTTTAAACTAATGAATGCTCCTACAACTTTCATGGAATTGATGAATAGGTTGTTCAAGCAGTACTTGGACATGTTCATCATAGTCTTCATAGATGACATCCTTGTCTATTCCCATATTGAGAGCGATCATGCGGACTATTTGAGGATTGCATTGCAGACCCTTAAGGATCACTAATTATTTGTTGAGTTTAGTAAGTTTTAATTCTAGTTGAGATCAGTAGTTTTCCTCAATCACATCATTTTCGCTGATGGCATTTGAGTTGATCCTCAAAAGACTGAGATAGTAAGAAACTGGCCTATACCTATCTCTCCATCAGTCATCAGGAGTTTCTTGAGTTTAGCTGGTTACTACTGATGGTTTTTTGAAAGGTTTCTTCTATTGCATCTCTTATATCTCAATTAACCCCAAAAGAGTCAAATTTCAGTGGTCAAATTCCCGCGAGAAGAGTTTTCAGGAGTTGAAGACTCGACTCACTTCTGCTCCAGTATTGACTTTACTAAATGGTACAGATGGTTTTGTAGTTTATTATGATGATTCTAGAGTTGGTCTTGGTTGTGTATTGATGTAGCGAGGTAACATCATAGACTATGCCTCTAGATATCTTAAACCCTATGAGAAGAATTACCCGACCCATGAACTTGAGTTGGCAATAATTGTCTTTGCCTTAAAGATTTGGAGGCATTACTTCTATGAGGTTCATGTTGATGTGTTCACGTATCATAAGAGTTTACAATATGTGTTCACTCAAAAGGATCTAAATCTTCACCAGAAAAAGTGGTTTGAATTATTGAACGACTATGATATGAGTGTGTTGTATCATCCGAGTAAGGCCAATGTAGTGGTTGATGCCCTTAGTAGGCTGCCTATGGGAAGTGTTATGCATATTAAGAAGAATGAGAATGAGTTAGTCCGGGAGGTTCATCAGCTTGCTAGGTTAGGTGTTCGATTTGTTGATTTGGTCGAAGGTAGTATATGGGTTCAGAATGGTTCAAAATCTTCATTGGTTGCCAAAGTGAAAGAAAAGCAAGATAGAGATCCTATTTTGGTCAAGTTGAAGGAGCCAGTTAAAGATCAGAACGTGGAGTTTTCTCCCAAGGGGGAGATGATTTGCTTTATTATCAAGGAAATTTATGTGTTTCATGTGTTGATGATTTGAGACAACAAATATTAGCTGAAGCACATGGTGCACAATATTCTATTCACCTAGGGTCCACTAAGATGTACCATGATTTGCGAAAAATCTATTGGTGGAGTGATATGAAGAAAGATATTGTTGAATTTGTAGCTAAGTATTTGAATTGTCAGCAGGTTAAGGTTGAGCACCAAAGGCCTAGTAGTACGCTTCAAAAGTTTAGCATCCCCACTTAAAAGTGGGAGGTGGTGACTATGAATTTTATGATAGGGTTGGCTCGTATGCTTCGTCAGCATGATTCAATTTGGGTCATTGTAGATCGAATGACCATGTCAGCCCATTTCTTGCCTGTTCATACTTTGTATTCAACTGAGGCTTGATTAATCTAGACTCTATCTCAATGAGTTGTTAAAGTTGCATGGGGTTCCATTTACCATTATTTCAGATAGAGGTACCCAGTTTACCTCTAAGTTTTGGAAGGCTTTTAAGAAGGGTATCGATACCTAAGATCATCTCAGTGCAGTTTTTCATCCTCAGACAGATGGTCAGGCAGAGCGGACCATTCATACTTTAGATGACATGTTGAGGTCTTGTGTTATCGACTTTAAGAGTAGTTGAGATAACCACTTACCTTTGATTGAGTTTGCTTACAACAACAATTATCACTTCAGTATTCAGATGGCTTCATTTGAGGCTCTCTATGAAAAAAGGTGTAGATCTCCTATTAGTTAGTTTAAAGTAGGTGAGGCTGCCTTGATAGGTCTAAATTCAGTTTATAAGGCGATGGATAAAGTTCAGTTAATATGCAAAGGCTGAAGATAGACCAAAGTCGTAAGAAATGCTATGCAGATGTGAGGAGAAGAGATCTTAAGTTTGATGCTGGTGACTTGGTTTATTTTAAAATTTTGCCTATGAAAGGGGTGAAGATATTTAGCAAGAAGGGAAAGCTCAGTCCCTGCTATGTTGGACCATATAAAATTGAAAACCATTTTGGGAAGGTAGTTTATGAGCTAGAGTTGCCTGCAGAGTTGGCATCAGTGCATCTGGTGTTTCATGTTTCTTTTCTAAATAAATGTTATTGTGACCCATCTTCTGTTATTCCTTTAGAAAATGTGGATGTGAAAGATAGTCTCTTCTATGAAGAAGTCCTAGTTGAGATCCTTGACTGTCAGATTCGTAGGTTGAGGAATAAAGATTTTTCCTTGGTTAAGGTTCTACAACAAAATTAGTCCGTTGAGAGAGATACTTGGGAAGCAGAAGCAGATATGCGATCCAACTATTACTACCTTTTTTCTATGAAACCAGATCCACCGTAAGGAAATGGTTTTTTCTTTAGTGATTCTTTCGCTTTCTATCTTAGCTATATATTCATCTTCATGTCATTACATGTATTCATGAATTAAGTTTAGTCTATGTATCATATTTCAGATTCGGTTATTTAATCGTGATTTAGTTCATAAGTAGTAAGTGTATGATCTCAGTTTTCTTAGTTTCTTAGCTTAACCAGTCTCATTCAGGGATGAATGATCCCAAGGGGGAGACATTGTAATACCTCGTAAGATTCTAGACACATTTCCAGCTTCTAGACATATGTTAAAAGGGGTCCAAGGCATTTATTTTACACTAAGTACAAAAGACTTAGCCATTTTAGGACCCTAAGAATGTGAACATTTATTTTTTTGTCTTTTACGAGTTCGAAACGTTGATTTTTGAGTTGAAATATATTTAGGGATGTTAAAAGAGTCATCCGAGAGAGTTTTAAAATATTAGGAATAGGTTTGGGGTGTTTTTGGACCACAGAGGCAAAATGCCTCCATGATATGGGCGTGTCACTGAGGCAGGACCTCCGAGATACACGGCGTGTCACGGAGGTTAGCTTTGCTCTTTACACCTGACTTTCGTTTTCTCCCTAGTTCCTGCTCTACCTTTGTCTTTGACCAGGGTGGTCTTTCTCACTATTATAGTTATTGGTCAAGGGAAAATTATGAACTAGAGAAAAAGTTGAGAGGGGGTGGTGGTTCAGGCTTTTTATAAGCGAGGCATTTCCCTTTTATTCTCATACGGGTTATGGTCAGAGGCGGAGCCAGGATTTCAACGAAGGGGGTTCATATTTAAAGATAACTTAGGATTTCAATTAAGGGGTTCCATATTTAAAGAAAACTTAGTCGAAGAGGGTTCAACACCTACTATAACTACATAAAAAATAATTTTAATCATATATAAATAGTATATTTTTTTGTCGAAGGGGATTCGGCCGAACCCCCAAACAGAAGGCTGGCTCCGCCCCTGGTTAGGGTTACTAGCTTTTTCCCCTTAGTTATTATTGTTCTCTAGCTATTTATTCAAGGAAGGAGGAATCCTTTTCCCTCTTTACTTTTAACTGCCATCGGGAGCTCTGTCCTGAGAAGGTGTAGAGGCAAGATGATTCACCTGGCGAGATTCGTGAAGGTTTTACACTTCCAACTCAACTGGCTGTTTTCTCTATGTGGTAGTGAAGGCTTTGCTTACACTTTTCTACCATGAGATAGATTCAAACCTTCTTTCAGGCACCCAATCATATGATGTACATTTTGGTTTCTAACAAGTAAATTTATTATTACTAAAGAAGCATGGCCTGTGTCAGCACGGACCCAATATTAAGATATTTATTTATTTTTTCAATCTTGATATATTTAAATAATTTTTTTTTAATAAAAAGATTGCATATATTTTCTAGGATTCATCCGGAATCTAGCATGAGTTCAACATATGTTATTTTAATATGTATTTAGATAATTTAAATTGTTAACTATTGTAATTTATAAATTTTTTTATGTATTTTTCAAATTAATAGACGTTACTTTTCTTGTCCAAATTTTTGTGGCATTAATAGTCAATTATATTTTAAAAATAATTTAAGTTTTTAATTATTGTAATTTATAATACTTTTCTTCTATTCCAATTTCAGTGACACTAATATAATTTCAAGAGCCGACCAAATATTTTATATCTTTTAAAATTTTTAAGTTGTTGATTATTGTGATTTCTAGTATTTTTCATGTAATTTTTTTTAAATATATAACATATTTTTTTTTAGATATTTAAGTTGTTAACAATTGTAATTTATAATACTTTTTATGTAATTTTTAAATAATATATGCTACTCTCCTTGTCCAGAGTTTTGTGTCGATGATAGCTAATTATATTTTTTAAATAATTTAAATTTTTTGGTCATTGTGATTTATAATATTTCTTCTATCTCAACTTATGTGGCATAATGCTTAAATGACCATAATAATTAATTAGGGGTGATATAGTAAAATCACGACTGAAGCAGCTGAAGCAGAAATCAATCAATTTTAAAATTTTTTTTTTGTTAATTATTGTTATTTACAGTACTTTTTATTTTATTTTCAAATAATATATGTTGTTTTATATCTTCTTCTGTCCCGGCCCAATTTATGTGGTACTAATATAATTTTGATAGTCAATCAAATATTTTATGTTGACATATCATTTTGTTATTCTTATTTTTCTAATACATAAATGACTTATCATAAGGAGTGATATAGTAAAATCATCGTTCGAAAGACGAAGATTTAATTTAAAACATTAAGAGTTAATTTCGCATCTTATGTCTATTTTATTTTTTATTAAATATTATTTATTTTCTTAATACCTAGATGACTCATAATAATTAATTAAGAGTGACTGATTATGTTATTACTATAAAATTAATATAATTTTATCATATCCAATAGTAATCATCGATAATTCACCGAAATAGTATATTAATTAAATACGAGATGCTATATTTGCATATGCAAAATATGATATTATTAAACATTATTGGATAGTGCATTATATTTATCTTTCACACTAATAAAATTTTACGATATATTTTTTATTTCTTTTTAACTTATATTGACCCAACACAAATTCTAAGAAAATATTCATTAGAAATTTATTTTATTAAATTAAATTTATTAAATTTTTAAATTAAAAAATTAAAGTTCAGTTTAAATATTAGTATTTCTATATAAGAAAAAAATAATTTTAAAATTTAAATTTACTAAAATAAATAAATAAAAAGATTAATTTTCTATATAAAAGTCAATTAAAATAATAAAATTGATTTACTTTAAATATTTAGTTGCAATTAATTAAGATAATTTTTTATTTTGTCATGATTTATGCTGCACCGATAAAATTTCGAGAGTTGAATAGAACTTTTATCTATTCTTAAAAAAGTATTTTAACTTGTTAATTATTGTGATTTATAATAATTTCTATGTAACTATCAAATAATATATTTACTCCTTGTGTCCCAATTTATGTGGCTTTGATACAATTTTGAGAGTCAACTAAATTTTTTATATATCTTTTAAATATTTTAAGTTGTTAATTATTATGATTTGCAGTACTTTTTTTATCTCAATTTATGTGGCATTGCTAAAATAATGAGAGTCAATAAAACTTCTATATGTGGTAACAAATTATTGTGATTTGTGGTAACAAATTAGTTTTGAACATGATAGCTAATTAAATAAATAAATAAAAAATACTTTCAATATGTAGTTATAGTTAATTAATATAAATTAATAGAATATACTAAATATTTAAATCATTATGATGAAAAATGAAATTATTATATATTGGGGCATGGTATGTAATTAAGTGGGAATAGAGGAATTTTTTTGGGTAAGAGTCAATAAAATTTCTATATGTCTTTTAAATATTTTAAATTATTAATTATTGTGATTTGTGGTAACAAATTAGTTTTGAACATGATAGATAATTAAATAAATAATTTTTTTTTACTTCCAATATGTAGTTATAGTTAATTAATATAAATTAATAAAATATATTAAATATTTAAACTATTATAATAAAATAATAAAATTATTATATATTGAGACATGATATGTAATTAAGTGAAAGTAGTTGATTTTTTGGTAATTGCAAGGGGTGGTCAAAATCACCTCTTCTATATAATAGAAATGTTGAGGATTTTATTGTAATGTTGAATTAGAGGTTTTGACTGTCCATTTTATGTACATCCCAATAGCCTTGCCGTTTTGATAACTTTTTTTGCTATGAACTTTTCTCCCGGGTAAATCATGAAAATGTTGTTGTTTTATTCCTGTCTATCAAACCTGGCCCCATCAAATTTCCCAGTCTTACTTTTTGAAAAGGTAATGATCGCTAGTCTTTTTTTAGGGTCCTTAAAAATCCTCTCATTTTAGGGGACTTTCTCGACTTGTACTCATCCTAATTATCTCTATTAGAACTTCGAGACATCAATCTCGGGCCGATGATAGGGGTGTGTGCTAATCGGTTTTATGTTTGTGTGTAGTCTCTAGGCCATCTATGTAACTTGGTTAGAGTTTGACCTCAGGCACTTTGAACCTTTTCGTACCACATTATATCAAGGCCGAATCCCTTTTAATTTTATTTTTCTAAGCTCTAAGTCTGAATGTCTTTAAGTTACTTTATAATGTAGCATTAGAGTGGTTACTCTTTTTATATTTGGTATCGACTATTGTAACGACCCGAGACTACCCCTAGTCGTCACACGGTGCTTATGACCCCGAAGGACCACAAGCTAACTCATGAATAATATTTGCTGTGAGCACTGAATAATAATACTGTAATTAATGCGGAAAACGGGTTGAAATGCCATAAGGTTCAAAACATCTGAAATACTGATAAATAACAACATTTGATAAAAACTGAATACTGTCTGAAAACTAGTTTGAAAAGCCTCTAACTGAATCTGTCTGAAAGTGGAGTTGATGGGACAATCCCCCAACTAACTCTATCTACTGAACTAATACATCTACTGAAAATATGAAGTAGTATAATATTCTCGAATGATGAGGACTCACTGCTAAATCTACAGCTGTTGGTTGAACTTGAATCTACTATGCATGATTGAGAACCTGAGCGTCCGAACCTATGGTATGAAATATCATAGCGCAGAGAAGTATACGTCAGTACGTGGGAATGTACTGGTATGCTAGATGAGGTAAGACTGAGTGTAAGTGTTTATATGCATGAGGATATAACTGACTGAATGAGAATAACTGAACATGAGTTTACGTGGAGAATCTGAGAATACTATAAATACTGAGAATGCAATCTCTGTGTGTGTGTGTGTGTGTGTGTGTATATATATATATATAAACTGTAACTGAGCTTTTCTTACTCTAAGTATTGAATTCTGATAACTGATACTGATTGACTATATCTGACAATCCTGATTCTGTAAAATTGAGCTGAGTTCTGAACTAAAGACTGAAACTGAAACTGTGGGAGGTAATCATCTAACCGATATGCCCTAAATCTAAACTGATAAGGGTCCAACCTGTAACCCAGTTAGAAAGGTGCTAATACCATGCCACGGGTACTAACACTAGAAAACTAAGATGCTAAGCCTAACTGACGGGTGACACTTGGGCGAAGCCAAGCCTAATCTGACAGGTGACCTTTGGGAGGTAGTCAAGCCTAGTCTGACGGGTGACTCCTCATCCTGTGCTGGCTACACAGTTCTGGAGTACTCTGCCTATCTGACGGGAAAACCATCATCCCTGCTCTCGCTCGATGCTGAATCTTACTCCCAACTGAAAGACACTAAACTGAGTATACTGGAATGGACTGGACTGAGACTGAGATTATTGAGTTTTCCTAAGATCTGTAATTGTTTGAGTTCTACTAGTTCTGTATCGGACTAAGAGTACTGATCGTGACATAACTGATACTATTCTGTAACTGACACTGACTCTAGGTAAACAACTAAATTGTCGGGTATTAAATACCCCTAGGACTCGATAGCATGAAAAGTAAAGTAAAGCATAATCTTGAATAATATAACAATGTTCACTTGGTCATAATTCATTCATAGAGATATTTTATAAAACACTTGTAATGCATTAACTTATACATGAATGGGATCACATAATAACATGTCATGCCTTCATTAGTCAATTCACATAAGCATTTTATCAAACACTTGTAGGGCATAAGCTTGTACATGATTAAGATCTCATAATAACATCTCATGATTCCTCTATCTGCTTCACATAGGCATTTTAGCAAATACTTGGGGAGCATGAGTATTTCACATGATAATGATCGTCACATAAACATCATGAATACAATACTTAATTGCAAATTCAAGGGTTTAGCATGTAATTCATATAATTCCCCCAAAATACTATTCTATTTTTCATGAATCTTATCATAATCATGAATTGAAAACCAAATCAACATCATAGATGTATTAATCACTTTATAAATTTAAGGGTCTATCAAGATAATCACATATTTGTTATACATGTTATTTAATTTCATGAAGCTTGAATTTAAATCATGGATTGGGACCCAACTAATATTATAAAAATGAATTCAATCTAATTCAAACATGGAAATCATAAAAACATCATCTTTGTACTTTGAAAAAGGATTATTGGACTTCCTGGGTGAAAGGGACCCATGAATCAACATCTAACATACCTTAATTTGTGAGATTCTTGAAGTTCTTGAAGGATTTCTTGAGCTTGACCTTGATTTCTTGAACTAGGATTTTGCCCTTTGAGAGAGAATGACTTGCTTCTTGAGAAAATAGTGAAGTAATGAGCAATTTGTGCTCTTTTAGGGTTTGATTGCGTGTTTAGGCAGACTAGGGGTAAGGAAAAAGACCTTAGTGCCCTAAAAATTAAAACTCCAAACTGACTGAAAATCCCAATTTTAGACGCTGATGCGACGCGGCGCTATCGCGCCATCACTGGAAACTGACGATTGGGAACTGGGCTTATGGCGCGACACGGTGCCATCGCGGTGCCTCACTGGTTGTAAATTTTCCCTTTGGCGCGACGCGCCATGATCGCGGAGTCACACTGAAAAGTGACAATTGGGTAAAAGGCTAGTGGCGCGATGCAATGGCATCACGTTGTCTCACTGAAAAAATGAAAAATGTCATTTGGACTGCTCCGCGACGCGCTGGAGTACCAGGTGGTACACTGTCTTACTAAAATGGCTCTAACTCTTCGTCCGGGTGTCAGATTAGGACAAATTTGATATCGATGGAAAACTTATTAAATTTCTCACTCAATGAAAAGTCAAAATCTTGAAAATTCCACATGTATAAAGGTGTATTCATCTTTAAATCAAGTCTTTAACATTCTAGGGAACAATTTTAAGCTAAAAAAAAGCACGGGGTGTTACAACTATATGGATTATTCTCGGGGAAAGATAAAATTCTTGCATGGATAAATTTTAATAGGGCCTCACATTTGAGAATATTAGGCCTATCATATGGTGATATAGTCTCAAATTGTTCGCGATCGGATGATTAGCCCATGCGGTTTCCGTGATTATTCTTCCCAGGAGGTTGAGAGTTATGCGCTTGCATTTAGGGATGGCAATGGGGTGATGCAGATTCGGGGCGGTGCAAGTTTTAAGCTATGTGGGGCGGGGCGGATTTTAAGTTATGCGGTACGGTGCGGTTGCGGGGCGGGTTAAATTAAGTTTTTTTTAAATGGTGCGGCGCGGGTTGCGGGTATATATGCTGGTTTAAATTAAAAAGGCTAAAAATTAATATTATTCTCGTAAATATACAACTTTACGACGTGTATAAAACTACAAATAAATAATTTTATAGTTTTTTTATATCTCTATTCATTTTAATAAAAATGTGATATTCGATCATTACTTGTACACGTGATACTTTTTGAGAATTTCTTAGTGAAAAATGATATAATAGAAATTAATTATTATTTCCTAGTTGTAGATTTGAAAATATTATGATTTTTAATGGAGTTACAAATTTTTCAAAAAAAATAAAAATAAAAACAAAAACATGGGGTGGTGTGGTGCGGTGCGGGTATGCACGGGTATGAGTGTGGGGCGGGTTTATGAGGTTTAAAGGTGATGCAGTGCGGTGCGGTTTTAAAACTTGCGGGTTTAGAAAAAACCCGCACCACACCATTGCCATCCCTACAGTTGCATTTGTGAAAGTGAGTTCTGATCGATTTGATGACTGAGCCACTTTGGACTTCTTATCAAGTATATAGCATGGACTTCAAAGTCATTAGATAGTAAGTTGGGGTCGAGGAGCTCACCGTTTGGTATTAATTCTCTTATTTTAAGTGTTGAATATCCTCAGCTCGAGTGGCCCTGATTATTTGCAGTGAGTCATAATATGACTAGAGGATCCACTCTGACAATCGAGATGTAGTGAGATTTTAGATAGTATGCACACATATCAATAATTTTCATAAGTTTTTTATTCCTTCACAGGCCCTGGCCTTTACAAAGGAGAATTATCCTAATAATACCCACAAATCCCTATTGTCCCCTTTTGTTCCTCCCAAGATGGCACTTTGTGCTCTAGCCGCCACACTTCAACTCTTTATTAGGAAAGAACAACCTTCTTAAACTTAAAAACATGAAAGAGATAGAGAGAGAGTGCACTTGGTTTAGGGGTTCGGTGCTTAATTTATCATCTTTTGAGGGGTTTAGTAAGGTTGGCGTGAGGGGCAACAACTCTTACATTTAGGTTTATCCATGATACACCCCCTCATTCAAGGACCTTTCCTGATTTTTGCTCATACCTTGATAGATTTAGGGGCCAATGCTCCCAACAAGCTTGGATACCCTAAGAGGCATACAGGGACACACCTAATAGTCAATATTATCTCTAAGGAGATCAACGTACGCGATCCTAAATTCAAGATTCATTTTTGTGCTCAAATACACCTTTTTCTTGGGTGAGATGGGGATAAAATGGATATGTTCGGGTGCCCCTACCAATTGTTCCTTCGTATCTCTTCTACAGAGGGCGTAGCAAGGCTCGTGAATTTTGCTCTATATCTGTGGGGCTTGCCCGATGCACAGCTGACATCCATCTCTTCCTTGAAATATGGACTTGTGATGGCATTGCACCTGGGATCGAGACGTCTTACTGAATCCCAACCAGACTTTCTTTAGGCTTGTAGGAAGCAATCTAACTTCTTGGGTTCAAACCCCTAACAGAAATGTTTGTCTTCGTACCGTCATCAATTGATGGTTGTCACTTTCGCTCTCTTTGTGGAACTTGGTAAGCCCCTGTAGTATCTCCATACTCCCTTACCTTACTACAAACTCCCTTTGGGGTTATGTCTCTTTCAACTATAGAGCTTCTATAGAACTCCCAGCCATTGTGCTAAACAAGTCTAGAGATTTCTCCGACAGACGTAAGTACCACTCTAGTGCTTCTCTTGATAACGTTTCTCCAAGCTCCTCTTTTATGACCATCTCAGATTTTGTAGAGGTTAAGTTGGTGCCATTTATCACCGAGATGAACATGAGAACGTGCTCCTAAAGGTCTGTTTTCCTATCATTTTTTTACGGCTTTCAACATCTGAAAACCCTTCAAAATAGGATCTTTCACCACATCAGGCATATAAGGCTTGACTACTTCGCGCATTGGTCAGGACCCTTCCTTTATCGGCAAAAGTCCTGGTATACGACTCACCCAAGACAACAATTTAAAGTATTTCAACCTCGTCTCTTCTCTCATCACTTTGACCATGGCCTCAAGCAAGGTTTCACTTTCAAGCTCAAAGTTGTCCATGTCATCTCTCCTGCCTTCCTTTGGGATGCAAGGAAACCACTGAACCAGATTAGTCCATTGTTTGCTTACCCCTAATACCGAGCCTCAATTTCAGACATCAACTCCTTGAGGGGTTTGGCAAAATCCTTTTGGATCCCTTGTAAGGGTTTATGATATTTGGCTTATGATCCTCCCGACTAATAGGTCATTTTCATTTTCTTTGCATGCTCACGTCCATTGCGTTTAAAGCGAGGGGCGGTTCTTCATCTTCATGGGCAACGTTTCCAACCCATCCTATAAGACCCGTTGGGTTGGATGAGTACCTGACACCTTCTGAAGAGAAATATCCTTCATGTAGTTGTTGTTGTCAGTCGTGACTTATCTTCCTGCAAAGTAAAGAACAAAAAGAAAATTAACAAGAATAAGCAAAAACCCACACAGTTGCTCTAGCCCTACGATGGACGCCAAATTATTTACCGTCAATTGGGACAGTTAAATTTGTAGGTGGATCAATAACACACGTTTTGATTTTATATTTGAGTTAGCGAGTGTCTGCATGATGACAAGTAAAGATGGACAATAGTGTTAGTTATGAACGAGTTAGAGTTAGAGAACAAATTCTATAGACAACATAGAGCCTATAATCAAAATTTTAAGGCCACGAGCTGACCTTAATCTATGTAACTTAGGCAACGAGCGCAACAAGCACTACTAAAAAAAGGAAAAAATCGACGACAGAAAACCTTCCACAAGCTGTGGTCGGATTTTAATTTTTTTTTTATTTAAAAAAGCGACCACAAGTGGAAGTTTTTTTATTTTAAAATATCAAAATAATTATTACAATAATTTTAATAATAATAATTATTTATTTAACAAATAAAAATTTTAAAAAAATAATAAAACCGACCACTAGTGGTCAGTTTTTTTAAAAAAATTTAATTAAAAATATTTTAAAAAACCCGACCACTTGTGGTAGGTTTTTAAAATTCTTTTTTAATTTATTTTTAAAAAAAACGAGTGGTCGGTTTTTTTAAAAAAATACTTATAAAAACCTTCCACTAGTGGTTGTTTTTTGAAATAAAAAAATTAAAAATTATATAATTAAAAATTAAATAATTAAAAAATTAAAAATTAAAAACTAAAAATTAAAAAATAAATAATTTTTAGTAACACCTAATTATATATATAATCAAAACCTAATATATTAAGCTAATCAAATATAATTAATCGATCACTAATCTAAGTATGTATAAGAAACACATCGCATTATATTATTGGATAATATACTTGTATACATGTGATGTATGTAGTACGTATTTTGAACTTGATATAGTCGATAGTGTGTATATGTGTGTGTATGTACATGTGTATATATAATATATAGATATTATATAGCGATGGTATATTAATGACCTAAGATAAATCAACCGATAATTTATTTGAGCATACGTGAAACACAATGGGATGGTAAAATCGGGTATGTGATGTATATAGTACGTATATGAAATACGTCGCATTATATTATTGGATAAGATACTCGTGTACGTATGTGATGTATATTGTACGTATTGATATTGTTGATAATATATATATATATATGTGTGTGTGTGTGTACGTATAGGCATATATATATATATATATAGTGAAGGTATATTAATGACATAAGATAAACCAACCGATAATTCAACTGAGTTTCTGTGAAATACGTTGTATATTATTATAGGGTAGAAAAATCGTGTATGTGATGTTTGTAGTACGTCTTTGAATGTTACTAGACAATTGAATATATTTATATATATGTATATCGATCTCGTGTAGTGATGAAATAGATATACTATTTTGTGTCAATATAATGTAGACAGACGCAAATTAACGTAACAGAAATAATCGATAGTTTTTTTGATTAACACGTTGTTTTACGAGCGAGGTATATATATATATATATATATATATCAATGAATTTTGAAAATTTGGATAATTTTTTGGTTAATTAAGTTTTAACTACGATATTATACACACACACACATATATATATATAAATATATATACATATATATATACTTTTGGTCTTAGGTCGTGCTACGCACGGCCCAATATTGATCCTTAAAAATTCTACGTCATGTATAATTTTATCATTGAATTAAAACCTTTGCTCATTTGGTTGATAAATTCGAAGTTAGACATATATTATTATATTTAGATTGATGAGATTTGTATAACAATATTTTAAGTTATTCAAACTTATGTGCCATTGATAACCAATTATATTTTTTAAATAATTTTAGTTTTTAATTATTGTAATTTAGAATATTTTTTTATTGTTCTAATTATAAGTGACATACTAAATTATCTTAATAATGAGTTCTGATTTTTTTTTTAAAGTGATCCCATATATGATTTCAAGTTAATGGAAAACATCAAAAAAGAATTTATCATTTCATGCCTATTTTGCTATTTTTATTAAATATTATTATTTTTTTATACTTAAATGACGTATAAAAATATCAAAAAATAATTTATTTTTGTAAAATTTTAATTAACTTAATTAATTGATTAATATTTTTTAAATGTCTATTTCAATATTTTTATTAAATATTTTTAATTTTTTAATACGTAACTGATTTATATTAATTAATTAGGGATAATATAGTAAAATCACAATTGAAGTAGGCATGACATAAATATTTAATTTTCTTTGTGATCATTTTTGTAAAATTTTAATTTACTTAATTAATGAATTAATTGATTAATATTTTTTCTAACTAATTTATCAAAAAAAAAATTATATTTTAACTAATTAGAATTTTTTTAAATATTTTATGAAAACCGACCACATGTGGTCGTTTTTTTAAAATTTCCAAAAAATCGACCACTTGTGGTAGCTTTTTTGGAAATTTTGAAAAACCGACCATAAGTGGTCGGTTTTCATAAAACGTTAATTTTTTTTTGAATAATTAAAGCCCAACCCGACCCGACCCACTTAAATATATTAAATCCCCAAATCAGAACCCCCCCCCCCCCCCCAGTTCCAAATCGCGATTCAACCAAAAAATTCTCCAAATCAAAGCCGTCTACTGTGTGTCTCCGTTCTCCGCTGCCCCTAGCTCCGGTAAGTTCCAAAAACTTTCTTTAGCTATGTTTTTCTTTTAGTTCAAACTGTATGATTTTTTTTGTTGGATTATAGTTAGTTTAGAAGGCGACTTGTTTTTTCATTTTTCGTGGTGGTTTGAATAAGAGATGAGCCTTCTTTTCAGATTTATGTTCAAAGTTTGAAATGTTCTTGATATAATTACATAAACATGTCTCTTCTTCATTGTGTACGATGAAAAGGCTTAGCATGATACTTGACTTCCATTTTGTAAAGATTAAGGTTGGTTAATTTACTTAAATATGTTTTCAAGTTGTAATTGGTGGCAGAGTGAGATTTAGGAGAGTAGATATGATGAAGTTCTTATTGCGATTAGGTTTCCCTTCTTAGTTTTGTACAGATGTTGCTTCTAGAAAGCCACAGAAGAAACATGTTAAGATTACTGTGTATTGTCACTATCCAAGTTAAATAATTATAAATATTATTTAATTATATTTTCGACTACATATCCGACTAAAGTAGTCGGAAATTTCCGTCTAATATAGTCGGAAATATTTTTCCGACAAGCTATAATCCGACTACCATCAATCAGTCGGAAAGTAGTCGGAACTACCTTATTTTCCGACCACATTCCGACTATAAAATCTCAATGTTGTCACTAAAAATACGAGTAAATAAGGATGACAAGACATTTGTTATTTTGCGTAATGATCAAGATTTTTTAATTCTACATGCCTAGTGTGTAGCTTGAAATTTGATGTTACCGTTTGATAGAATCTGAATTCAGGAAAAGGATTGCTTTGCTATTTTTCCGGTGATCGCTTGTCGCTTTGACTTTAATTTAGGCCAAGCAAAGGTAAGTTGATTTCTCTCTAATTTGTTATAATAAAGTGTTGTTGTTTTTTATATTGAAGTCTAGTGAAGCCGTGTGTGGCCTTGTTCGATTCACTAGCATTGTTGTTATCTTCTTTTTATTGTTCATATTGAAGTCTAGTGAAGCCGTGTGTGGCCTTGTGTGATTCACTAGCATTGTTGTTGATTTTTTGTTGAATGTGGTTTCTTAGGTGACTTAGTTGTGTGAAAATGGTTAAGTATATGATTTGTTATGTGACTTAGTCACTTCAAAATGGTTAAGTATAGGGATTTTCAAGGTAATTTTTGTGTTTTGAATGTGAGTTGGTAAGTGACTTAGTCACTAGAAAATGGTTAAGTATAGAGACTTTATAGGTGATTTTTGTGTTTTGAATATGTTTTGTTAGGTGACTTAGTCACTTCAAAATGGTTAAGTATAGGGATTTTCAAGGTGATTTTTGGGTTTTGAATATGGTTTGTTAGGTGACCTAGTCACTTGAAAATGGTTAAGTGTTGGAACCTTAAAGGATATTTTAGTGTTTTGAATATGGTTTGTTAGGTGATTTAGTCACTTGAAAATGGTTTGTTAGGCAACTTAGTCACTTGAAAATGGTTAAGTGTTGGAACCTTAAAGGGGATTTTAGTGTTTTGAATATGGTTTGTTAGGCAACTTAGTCACTTGAAAATGGTTAAGTGTTGGAACCTTAAAGGGGATTTTAGTGTTTTGAATATGGTTTGTTAGGTGACTTAGTCACTTGAAAATGGTTAAGTATAGAGACATTGTAGGTGATTTTTGTGTTTTGAATATGGTTTGTTAGGTGACTTATTCACTTCAAAATGGTTAAGTATAGGAATTTTCAAGGTGATTTTTGTGTTTTGAATGTGAGTTGGTAAGTGACTTAGTCACTAGAAAATAGTTAAGTATAGGGATTTTCAAGGTGATTTTTGTGTTTTGAATGTGAGTTGTTAAGTGACTTAGTCACTTGAAAATGGTTAAGTGTTGGAACCTTAAAGGGGATTTTAGTGTTTTGAATATGGTTTGTTAGGTGATTTAGTCACTTCAAAATGGTTAAGTATAGGAATTTTCAAGGTGATTTTTGTGTTTTGAATGTGAGTTGGTAAGTGACTTAGTCACTTGAAAATGGTTAAGTATAAGAACTTTATAAGTGATTTTTGGGTTTTGAATATGGTTTGTTAGGTGACTTAGTCACTTGAAAGTGGTTAAGTGTTGGAACTTTAAAGGGGATTTTAGTGTTTTGAATATGGTTTGTTAGGTGACTTAGTCACTTCAAAATGGTTAAGTATAGGGATTTTCAAGGTGATTTTTGTGTTTTGAATGTGAGTTGGTAAGTGAATTAGTCACTTGAAAACGGTTAAGTGTTGGAACCTTAAAGGGGATTTAAGTGTTTTGAATATGGTTTGTTAGGTGACTTAGTCACTTGAAAATGGTTAAGTATAGAGACTTTGTAGGTGATTTTTGTGTTTTGAATATGGTTTGTTAGGTGACTTATTCACTTAAAAATGGTTAAGTATAGGGACTTTAAAGGTGATTTTTGTGTTTTGAATATGGTTTGTTAGGTCACTTATTCACTTCAAAATGGTTAAGTATAGGAATTTTCAAGGTGATTTTTGTGTTTTGAATGTGAGTTGGTAAGTGACTTAGTCACTAGAAAATGGTTAAGTATAGGGATTTTCAAGGTGATTTTTGGGTTTTGAATATGGTTTGTTAGGTGACTTAGTCACTTGAAAGTGGTTAAGTGTTGGAACCTTAAAGGGGATTTTAGTGTTTTGAATATGGTTTGTTAGGTGACTTAGTCACTTCAAAATGGTTAAGTATAGGGATTTTCAAGGTGATTTTTGTGTTTTGAATGTGAGTTGGTAAGTGACTTAGTCACTTGAAAATGGTTAAGTATAGAGACTTTATAGGTGATTTTTGTGTTTTGAATATGTTTTGTTAGGTGACTTAGTCACTTCAAAATGGTTAAGTATAGGGATTTTCAAGGTGATTTTTGGGTTTTGAATATGGTTTGTTAGGTGACCTAGTCACTTAAAAATGGTTAAGTGTTGGAACCTTAAAAGAGATTTTAGTGTTTTGAATATGGTTTGTTAGGTGATTTAGTCACTTGAAAATGGTTTGTTAGGCAACTTAGTCACTTGAAAATGGTTAAGTGTTGGAACCTTAAAGGGGATTTTAGTGTTTTGAATATGGTTTGTTAGGTGACTTAGTCACTTGAAAATGGTTAAGTATAGAGACTTTGTAGGTGATTTTTGTGTTTTGAATATGGTTTGTTCGGTGACTTATTCACTTGAAAATGGTTAAGTATAGGGACTTTAAAGGTGATTTTTGTGTTTTGAATATGGTTTGTTAGGTGACTTATTCACTTCAAAATGGTTAAGTATAGGAATTTTCAAGGTGATTTTTGTGTTTTGAATGTGAGTTGGTAAGTGACTTAGTCACTAGAAAATGGTTAAGTATAGAGATTTTCAAGGTGATTTTTGTGTTTTGAATGTGAGTTGTTAAGTGACTTAGTCACTTGAAAATGGTTAAGTGTTGGAACCTTAAAGGGGATTTTAGTGTTTTGAATATGGTTTGTTAGGTGACTTAGTCACTTCAAAATGGTTAAGTTTAGGAATTTTCAAGGTGATTTTTGTGTTTTGAATGTGAGTTGGTAAGTGACTTAGTCACTTGAAAATGGTTAAGTATAAGAACTTTATATGTGATTTTTGGGTTTTGAATACGGTTTGTTAGGTGACTTAGTCACTTGAAAGTGGTTAAGTGTTGGAACCTTAAAAGGGATTTTAGTGTTTTGAATATGGTATGTTAGGTGACTTAGTCACTTCAAAATGGTTATGTATAGGGATTTTCAAGGTGATTTTTGTGTTTTGAATGTGAGTTGGTAAGTGACTTAGTCACTTGAAAATGGTTAAGTGTTGGAACCTTAAAGGGGATTTTAGTGTTTTGAATATGGTTTGTTAGGTGACTTAGTCACTTGAAAATGGTTTGTTAAGTAACTTAGTCACTTGAAAATGGTTAAGTGTTGGAACCTTAAAGGGGATTTTAGTGTTTTGAATATGGTTTGTTAGATGACTTAGTCACTTGAAAATGGTTAAGTATAAGAACTTTGTAGGCGATTTTTCTGTTTTGAATATGGTTTGTTAGGTGACTTATTCACTTGAAAATGGTTAAGTATAGGAACTTTAAAGGTGATTTTTGTGTTTTGAAGATGGTTTGTTAGGTGACTTAGTCACTTCAAAATGGTTAAGCATAGGGATTTTCAAGGTGATTTTTGTGTTTTGAATGTGAGTTGGTAAGTGACTTAGTCACTAGAAAATGGTTAAGTATAGGGATTTTCAAGGTGATTTTTGTGTTTTAAATGTGAGTTGGTAAGTGACTTAGTCACTTGAAAATGGTTAAGTATAGGAACTTTATAGGTGATTTTTGGGTTTTGAATATGGTTTGTTAGGTGACTTAGTCACTTGAAAATGGTTTGTTAGGTGATTTAGTCACTTGAAAATGGTGAAGTGTTGGAACCTTAAAGGGGATTTTAGTGTTTTGAATATGGTTTGTTAGGTGACTTATTATACGCCCAAATTACAACTCTCAATAGAAGGTGTAAGCGGTCGCTGTCAAATACATAACCCAACTAGGTTGGGTGTTGAATCCCACAGGGAATACTGTGCTCACTATGTATTGTAATCGTTACTGGACTGTTGATCAGAGGTTCCTGAAAAAGGGGTTTTTTTGGGTTTTTACTTATAAAATAATTAATTGTAACAAGAGCATTTCAACGAATGATTCTCTTTGTAATTCGTAACTTTATGAGATTAAACAAACCAGGGTTGTGGTCACCAATATGCTAGCACCATTAGGGTTGTGAATCATTTATGAGTTCCACTTAGCAAATTCAATTGAAAGAAGGGTTGAGTCCTATTCTTTATCCCTTAGTTTCTCAACCTAAGTGGATAGATTATGATCTAATTCTCTCAAACTCAAAGGATGTATTGTTCTTTCAACCCATTTCTCATGTAAGCTAATCCTGTTAGGGTATTTGTCATTACTCTAAAGGTTAAAACCCTTAGAATTCATGTAAACACTTTCTTTTCCCAACAAACACTTTTCTTTCAGACAAGTGATGTTCTTGGGCTTACTCTTCAAGTTTGCAACCAAAAAAAGTCATGAAATTGAAGAAAAGTTTATACAATATCATTTAATCATGGAACTTAATTTGATTCCCAACCCATAGATGCGTTTCACATTAAGGATCCCATAACCCTAGTTATGGGATCTTAGCCACAATATTCCATAGAAGAAGAAGAAGTAATTCTTGTATTATTCATAAATTAGATTAAGAATTTACTTACAAAGAATCCCAAGAATCAGTTCTTGAATCTTCAATAATCAATGTTCGATGATAAATTTCTCCAAGATCTAAAGAATCCCAAAGTACTAGATCACAGAGAGTTTAAATAGAAGATAAAACTTGTAGAAGATAAAAGATGCGTTCTTAACCCTAAAATTTGATATTTATATGTTCCCTGATAAAAAAAGAATTTAAAATTTAAAAGCAAAAAAGCCGCATCCCAGCTGACGGTCCATATGGTGGTCCGTCAAAGTGTTGACGGGTCCACCATCTGGTCTGTCACTCGTTTCTTCCAAATCACAGTTTCTGGATAAGACCTGACGGTGACACAGGTGGTCCGTCGCAAGACTGACGGTCCACCATATTGACCGTCACTAAGTCCCTCTGTAAAGTGGTTTCTGGATAAGGATTGACGGTCCATATAGTTGTCCGTCGCATGGATGACGGTCCGCCATGTTGATCGTCACTAAGTCCTTCTGAGGTGATTTCTGGATAAGAGTTGATGGTCCATCTGGTGTTCCATCGCATGGATGACAGTCCGCCATATTGATTGTCATAAAATCCTTCTAAGAGGTGGTTTCTGGATAAGGGTTGACGGTCCACCAGGTGGTCCGTCACATGGCTGACGGTCTACCAGGTGGTCCATCACATGGCTGACAGTCCACCACATGGTCTGTAACTCAATTCATTAGCATGTCATGTTCTGATTCGCCTTGACGGTACACTAGGTTGTTTGTCGCAAGACTGACGGTCCACCATTTTGATCGTCAAACTCACTTTTCTGCTACTTTTTCCAGCTTTCTTCTGTGGTTATCTCCTTTCACTGGAAACACTAAAAACTTTATTAAATAACACTTTGGTTGCTTGAAAACATACAATTTTCCTAAGAAAATGATGCTAACTGTTCCATAAGATACCGGAACATCAACTTAGTCACTTGAAAATGGTTAAGTATAGGGACTTTGTAGGTGCTTTTTTTGTTTTTAATATGGTTTGTTAGGTGACTTATTCACTTGAAAATAGTTAAGTATAGAGACTTTAAAGGTGATTTTTGGGTTTTGAATATGATTTGTTAGGTGACTTAGACACTTGAAAATGGTTAAGTGTTGGAACCTTAAAGGGGATTTTAGTGTTTTGAATATGGTTTGTTAGGTGACTTTTCACTTCAAAATGGTTAAGTATAGGGATTTTCAAGGTGATTTTTGTGTTTTGAATGTGAGTTGGTAAGTGACTTAGTCACTAGAAAATGGTGAAGTGTTGGAAACTGATTGATATTTTTAAGGTGATTTTTGTGTTTTGTAACTTTATCTAATTAGTTGAATCTGATTGATTGCGTAGATGGAACCTGATTATAGCTGGATATATCAACGGAATAATGATAATAAAGTGGGTATTAGGGAGGAATTTGTTGAAGGTGTCAAAAGATTTGTTGAACATGCTAAGACACTCGATATGTGGACACGTTATCGGGTTATTTGTTGTGCTTGTGTTAAATGTGATGGTATAAATCTTCTAAGTGAAGAAGATGTGAAGGAACATCTTTATAGAAAGGGGTTTCACGAGGACTTTTTAAGATTGCGTGGTATTCATGGGGATGTAGTGCAAAATAACTTTGTTGTTGGAGAAAGTAATAGATCTACAGGGTATAATGAATATCAACATACTAGAATGATAGAAATGGTGCATGATGCTTTTGGAATGCAATATGGGGTTGACATTAGGGAAACTGTTGAAGATGTTCCTAATAGCGAAACGGACAATTTCTAAAAAGAATTGCATGCTGCTAGTCATCCTTTGTTTGACGGATGTTTGCACTCTCGTTTGTCTGTTGCTGTTAGATTACTAAGTATTAAATCTGACTGAAATATTGCTGAAGGAGGAATGGACTCAATGATAGACCTTATTAAAGAGTTAGTTGACCCCGGCTTGGAGGTTCCTGATTCTTTCTATAAGGCAAAAAGATTGGTGTCAAAGTTAGGTCTTTCCTCGGTTAGAATTGATTGTCGTGAAAATGGTTGTATGTTATACTTTAAGGAAGATGCTAACCTAGAGTTATCTAAGTTTTGTCAGCACTCTCGATATAAGTGTGGTTCTACTGGAAATCAAATTGCTATTAAGGTGATGCATTATTTACCTCTTATACCAAGGTTGAAGAGGTTGTATGCTTCAAACAACTCATCTCCTCATATGAGATGACACAGTGAAAATAGAAGGCCCACTGGTGTTATGTGTCATCTTTCTGATGGAGAGGCTTGGAAGCATTTTAATGCAACTTATCCAGATTTTGCAGCGGAGCCACGCAACATTCGATTGAGATTATGTATGGATGGGTTCTCTCTTTTTTTAGTTGGTGGTGCGCCATATTCATGTTGGCCTGTATTTATCACTCCTTATAACCTTCCTCCTGAAATGTTGATGACTAGTCCGTATATATTTCTGAATTGTATTATTCCTGGCCCGCGTAATCCAAAAAGCGGAATAGATGTATACTTGCAACCTTTGATCGATGAACTTCAAATTTTATAGCATGAGGGGGTTAAAACTTGAGACATCTCTCTTAAATAAAATTTCAATCTGCGTGCATATCTAATGTGGACTGTTAATAATTTTCCATCTTATGGAATGTTGTCTGGGTGGATGACAGCTGGAAAGCTGGCTTGTCCATACTGCATGGAAAAAGCAAAATCCTTCACATTGAGACATGGCAGGAAAAATTCATGGTTTGATTGTCATCATTGTTTCTTGCCATATGATCATGAATTTAGGAGACTCAAGAATGCATTCATAAGGAATAGAAGGGAACATGATGATCCACCTCCAAGGCTGTCTGGTTATGACGTCTGGGAAATAGTTCAGGATTTGCCTAAAGCCAGTGAGGAAAGATTGTACAGGTTTGATGGATATGGCGTTTCGCATAATTGGACTAAAAAAGTATATTTTGGGAGTTAGAATATTGGCCAGATAATTTACTTATAAATAATGTTGATGTCATGCATACTGAGAAGAACTATTTTGGCAACTTGTTCAACACAGTTATGGATGTCACCAGCAAAACAAAGGATAATCCTAAGGCCAGACTTGACTTGCCAGAATATTGCAACTGCAGAGAATTACACTTACAGCAGGGGCCCAATGGCAATGTTCTTAAGCCCAAGGCTAGTTTTACATTCAAGTTGGACCAAAAGCGTCAAATATGTGAATGGGTTCAAAGTTTGAAGATGCCCGATGGATGTACCTCAAATTTGGGAAAGAGGGTTGATATGACACAAGGAATCTTGCATGGAATGAAAAGCCATGATTGTCATGTTTTCATGGAACAATTACTTCCAATTTCTTTTATTGGTTTACCTGAAAATATATGGAAACCAATAGCAGAGATCAGTTTGTTCTTCAAGGACTTATGTGCCACCACATTAAAAGAAGAAAATCTGGCGCGAATGCAAAGTAATATTGTTGTTATTACCAACAAACTGGAGAAGATTTTCCCGCCAGCGTTCTTCGATGTGATGGAACATCTTCCCTTTCACCTTGTGCACGAAGCTCAGCTAGGTGCTCCAGTTCAAACTAGGTGGATGTATCCATTCGAATGGTAAACATTTACAACAGATTTAAATTCATACATATCTTTTTTAAATATAGTACACATCTAACCTTAAGATTGTATAGGGGAATTGGAAAATTGAAAAGGGGTCCCAAAAACAAACATAGGGTTGAAGGCTCTATAGTTGAGGCATATCTTGCAAGAGAAACTTCTCAATTTTGTTCGTACTACTTTCGTAATGAAGTTGCTTGTTCAAGAAACCGACCGAATTGTCATCAGGACGATGTGAATGAGCCTCATTTGCAACCGATATTAATTTTCAATCAATCTGGTTGTAAGGTTAAAAAGATCATACCTCGCTGGCTCACTCCCATGGAGCGCAAATCAGCAACATTGTATGTCATGCTGAATTTCCCGGAAATTGTGCCCTTTCTGAAGTAAGGAGATTAAAATTTTAACATATTTTATTTGTTTACTCATTCCCTTAAAGAAACTAATTGTGTTTCCCATGTTGCATGTTCAGTTCATTTAAGACTCAATTTCACGAAAATCAAGTGTATGCATCCTTTGCAACATGGTTTAAAAATGAGGTTCATAAGTGTAATATTTCTACAAAGTTTAAACATTTACACATTCCTCAACTAAAATATATATATGTATAATATTTTTAGGTACACCATTCACCAAATGCAGCCGCATACGATCAGCTCTTGAGAGATATTTCTTTGGGTCCAGTTGAAGTTAATGCAATATCCCAATACAAAGTAAATGGGTTTAAATTTTTCACCGAAAAACACTCCAGTTCAAGGAAAACAAACAATACTGGTGTTTGGGTTAAAGGTGATGATGATGTTGATTACTTTGGTATCATACACGAGATCTTAGAACTGAAGTATTTCCCAATAAAAAAAGTTGTCCTCTTTCGATGTAAGTGGTTTGATCTAAGCACAAGAGGCACAAGAGTACATAGAGAGCATAACATCATTGAAGTGAAGCACAATAGCTCGTATCCTATTTACGATCCATTTGTTTTAGCGCAAAATGCTAAACAAGTGTATTATGATCCTTATCTATTGCGCAAGACAAGTCTGATTGGTGGGCTATAATCAAAACAAAGCCTATAGGTCGGGTGGAAGTTGAGAATGTGCTGGAGACTGCGTATCAAAATAAAATTCAGATTAATCACCAGCTAGTAGACGTTGAATTAGTGGATGGTTTGAATCACCCGGAAAATATATTTGAAGAAGTTAATATTGCGGAAAAAGAGGCTGTGTGGGTAGGAGATGAGAAAACCTCCGAAGAGGGTGAATGGTTTAGTGGAGAGTCTTCAGAAGATGAAGATTAGTTGTGTAGGTTGTATTTATTATGTGTTGATGTCGATATGCTTTGTATTATATATTTACCTTTATGTTTCTTGTTTAAGATTGATATGTCATATACTGTTTTACTTTGGTGTTTCCACTTTTCCACGATTTATATAGTAATAACAATATTTTTGTCTATATATCGTGTTATTGGAGCGATTTGAAATGTGAATTAGTAACATGAAATTATATACTTGGAATCTTTTTGTATACATTCATTTTGTAGGAACTAACTACTTGTTAACTTAACATAATTTAGATGTCAGACAGAGATGATAGAGGTAAGGGAAAAGTTGATGCTACAAAATAAAAAAAAAATAGACAACCTCTGCCTTACAGACGACCGACAGGTATTCATATATCTGAGGGTCGGTTTGCTAATGCGCCAGTACGACCCTCACATTCTAGGTTGTCAGAGGATTTGATACCTACTCCTATGGATGGGGGGCCACTACATGGGTCTGTACCAACTCATTCTGCTCCTATGATCGTGCCTCCACCAACACAGTACTATCGTACATCCGCTAGTCCCTCCATACATGTACCATCATCGATACCCTCCTGCAGCAGTCACGCAGCTTCGCACAGTGATTCTGCGAGATCTATTGGGTTGTCGTATCTTCGGCTTGGAGGCACTCCATCTGGTGCTTCAGATCCTCCCACTCCAGTGCATCCACCATCACTTATTACGCAGCCAGGAGAAAAAGATGATTCTAGAAGGATTTATCTTGTTCCAGTTGGGAAAGGGTAAGATTTCTAAATATAATAACGTTACTCATTTTTACATTACTATATTATTATGCTCTATAAAATTAATGTTTGATCTTCTGTTGTAGGTTTAGGCCGGATGGTGGAGCTGGAAAAAAGGCGCGAACATGCATTACTCGCCACTTTATCGGCTATTGGACCAGCTGGCAAAAGGTTCCAGAACTTGACAGGGATAGAATATTTGAAGAATTTAAGGTAAGAATTTAACTTATCGACTACTTATTAATATTTTGTTATAACAAAAGATTGAATATTATATTTTTATTGTAAAATTTTTACTGGTGGGATGATGCAAATACATTTCGTATAAAGAACTTTTTCATAAGATGTAGAGACAGATTTAACAATCTCTTGGAATATGCCCGAAAGAAATCGGTAAGACCTAAGTGGATTCCTGAATCCGCATGACAACTGTATCTTCTTTATTGGAATAACGAAGAATACAAATTATTGAGTGAAAAAGGAAAGAAAGCCCGGGCATCATTCAAGAGTGACTCCCTACATACTGCGGGTGCCAGAAGTACTCTTGTTGTGATGGAAATAATGGTATGTAACTTTTACAGTTTTAATTGTTTGTTTCTATATATTTAAATTTTTTATTATTTGAACATTGATAATTTTTTCATATGCAGGAAAAAGAAAAAGGTAGGGAAATACAACATTATGAGTTATACGAGGAGACTCATGTGATAAAAAAAAGAATCCGACTGATGAAGATGTCTGGGTTGAAGCTCGTGCAAAAGTTGTCTATGTAAGTAACAAATTCTGAATTTATGAATTTTTTTCTTAAAGTTGATATTATTCAATTATAATCATTTTAATATTTTTTGACTCTTAGTATTAACTTTCTTTGAATATAGGACGAATATATGCGTCTTCTCGGTACGTATCGTAATAGTCTGCCTCCTGAAAGTCAGGGTGACCCAATACCCCAACATGTAGAGGAGGACTTGTGGGAAAAAAATTATGGGTCCTGCAAATAGAGGTCATTTGGTTGGATACCACAAAAATGTTTTTGGCGATAATGTTAGGTGTTTGTCCGGCCCTTCTTACTCTAGCTCTTCAGTTGATAGAGAAACGATTGAAAGCCTACAAAATATGGTTTCTCAACTCACTCAAGAGCTTGTTGAACAGAGAGAGAGGCAGAAGAAGACGGAGAAGGCAACAACATCACAATTCAAGAAGCTGCAGCAGCAGATGAGCTGTTTCATTTAGATTGCGGGGAATATTCCTCTGTATCCTGGTGATGCAGTTCGGGATGCAAAGGGTCTGGGCCCCCTGGATGATTTCAGCACGGATGATGATATGGAAGACGATGACGAATTAGATGATGCTGACTCTTAGGTTTTTGATTTTTGTATGTGTTGTACTTTGAAACTATTGTTGTAGTATTTTCATATTTTGTTGGACATTTTGTATGTCCTATACACTTTTGAAAGCATTTTTGTATTATTGTTGTTGCATATGTTGTATTTGGGTTTAGAATTTTATTTTTTAAAAAAACACCCAGAAAAACTGACCACAAGTGGTTGGTTTTTCAAATATTTTTTTGCAGAAAACCTTCCACAAGTGGTCGGATTTTTTTTAATAAATTAATTAATTAATTTAATAAAAACCTTCCACTTGTGGTCGATTTTTTAATAAATTAATTAATTAATTTAATAAAAATCCTTCCACTTGTGGTCGATTGTTTATTAAATTAATTAATTAATTTAATAAAAAACCTTCCACATGTGGTAGGGTTTTTTTTCTCTAAAATTATTTTTTCTAATTTTAATAAAATAATAATGAATTTTAAATATATATTTAAAAAAATCGACCACTTGTGATCGATTTTGGAAAAACTACCACAACTTTACCGACCACAGATTTTGGTCATTTTTGTGGTCAGTTTTTTAGAAAAACTGACCATAAGTGGAAGATTTTTGTGGTCGATTTTAGTTTTTTTTAGTAGTGAAACAGAAAAAACAAAGATAATAGAGGAAACTTAAGAACAAAGCTAAAAAAAAAATTATTGCTTGAAGATAGAGACGAGCGAAATTGGATGCCTTTACAATGGCGGAGGAGGTGCCTATTAATAGGGTACGAATATTGCTATCCAATGCATGGGAGAATGCCACTTTAAATCTGCAGTACAATAGCTAATGGACGATGATCACTTGCCGCTGAGCCATTTGAGTGTGCCATCGCAGTATTGCGTATCTGACGAGATTCAGCCGAGGGTTGTCTATGCCGTTGAGAACCCTCACTCACTGTCTTTGTGTCTTTCCTTTCGTGTGTCGTCACCATCGTTGGTATTCTCTAGCCATTCCTTTCCTTTCCCGAGCAGACATTCCTTCATTTCAATTTCGTCCCCGGGAAAACGCCTATATTGGGGCCGGTTTCAATTCTACCAGATCCGAGTCGGCCCAATCTTTATTAACACTATCTTACCTCATATAAATAATAGTCAAATTTGGACATTCTAATTTTAATATACACATCTTAATATTCAGATGTGCATTCTAATTTAAACATTCTAGCCTTAATATACACATGTTATTTATTATTCAGATTCTTATGTCTTAGTTTTAATAAAAATAAAAGGAACGAAAATAACCTACTTTTTAAATTTTTTTCTCGGAGATCTTACTCCTATTTTTGTTATTGTTTTTACACATGCCGTTCTCAACCTTGGATGCTATTTGACAATTCATTTTAGGTAAAAAATTGATATATTTAGAATTCTCTGATAGCATAAAGACAATGAAATCTAAACATCTGCATGCAGGTTGTGGCTGTGTCCGGTGGAAAACATAAAAACATGAGACATAGAATGGTATCAATTTAATTAAACTTAGTATTCCAAAATTCAAAGAATTCAGTGAAGTGCACGTGTGCCTACATTAACATTACAAAGTAAACCTAAGATTAGCCTGACATTAAGGGGTATCCTAAGTTCAACGTGTCCTTTCTAAAAGAGTAAATTAATTTAAATAGTGGCTGACTAAATGAACTTTAACATTAATTACTAGTACTAGATTTTAAATTGAAAATATGCCCCCAACAATATATACATAATATAGTTTCACATATAGCGTCTGAAAAGAATAAATAAAAATGTCAAGAAAATAATTTCAACAGACTCTAAATTGAAATATACCATTTTTTTTCAAACCCTAATTAAACATTGAAGAGGATTTTAAATGAAATTCACGAACCATAAATCACTTGTTAATATAAATTAATAAATTTAACGAATAAGTACCTCAGATAAGAACCTTATACTATTACTAGGAGGAGAGAAAATATTTAACTATTTATTAAGTAACTCTCTGCCTTAATCATCAATCTTCATACTCTTTTATTCAAGATTATGTTTTCGGTGAGCTAAAACATGGCACGTCCTTTCAAATATAAATTAATGTAATTAGTGGCTGACTAAGTAGATTTTAAATGGAACAAATTCCTCCAAATTTCACCGACAAAGATAGTTACTGCCACTTTGGCTATTTGTATGATATATTTTTTTTCTTTATATAAAAATATTTTGTCATTTTGTGTTTAATTAATTTCTATTATATTATTATAATCTATATGGATATGAACGAATTGCCAGCAATTGTCCTACAGAAAATTGGACACACTTGTCAGTGACCTTATCAATATCATAGGGACTTAGTTCTATGGATATGAACAAAAAAACTTTTTTAAATGTCTTGTAAAGTTTAATATATATGTCAAAATACAATGATTCATTTTCAGAACAGTAATGCTTAATTAGACTTAGTTATTGAATTCCAAATATATTTGAAAATATTTCAAATATTGGGTGGGGCAATTGTCCAATATATCTCAAAATCCCCTTCTAGTTTTCCTTTACTATTTTGGTTTCATGGTGGATAAAACTGATTATTATTTTCAAGAACATGCGAAAAGCTTAAATTTTAGCTAATAGATGAAGTAGGGTTCCCTAAAATAAGTTAAATAAGGTCATGTAGTGTTAAGAGGTAAATCTCCCACAGTTTTCGATTTAAATTTTAAAAATATTTTTTTTTGTAGAGAGCAACGAAGTGTTTTCCTTGATCGTACTCGATGTTGATTTGGATTACTCAGACCCCAATATGAATATCAGATATCCGTGGAAGAAAAAGGCAAACCTCCAAGAATATTTATGTGACAGCCAACTGATGTATCCGTTCTCTTTTTAGTGTAATAACTATAACACGTTGTTAGATTAAACGATTTTTTGCACTATCCAATTCTAAAAAATAGTTATATATAAATGATTGCTCATCATAAATTGATTTAGTGATTAACGAACGATGAAAAACTTTTAACACTATCAATATATATAAGTAGTAAATATATATATTCTTTTTTACCTAGAAATCAGACTAGTGAGAAATGTAAAAGAATTTGGTCATGGGATCACTGGCTACTTCTATATGCACTGTTTTAGACAAGCAATATTGAGACTAACAAAAAGAAGAAATAAAATGAAATTCAATTTGACACAGTGATCATAGTTTTGAGCTAAATCAATGACCTTTTGATTAAAGTATGTAAACTTAACCGTTTGACTCATCATTAACAGGATTAATCATAACCAAATACGTGTCTCATTAACGTTATCTTCTGGTTAATATTCCATCCATTCCGTATTAGTTGTCAACATTATTAAAAATGTTCCTCCCACTTTTATACATAATTTCATTTTCTTCAATAATTTAAAAAAAAAAAATGTCCATCCTAAAATATTTGTCAATTTACAAAATCAAGGTAAAATTAATTAATATTTTTTCCATTTTTTCTTAAAATTATTATTTTGAAAGTAAACAATATTTATTATATTGAAAAAAGCTAAGAGTAAATTTTTTATTTTCCCAATTTTCTGTTAAGTCTAATTACTTTGAAAGCAAATAATATTTATTACATTGAAAAAAGTTAAGAGTAAACTAGTAAAAAATATTTTTGATTTATGACTTTTTAAAAGGCATGGAATTGTAAAATGTGATAACTCTTATGAGATGAAGGGAATATTTTTCTATTTATTTGAATAATCCTGAGTCAAATACATTGAACATGAACTTGACAAAAACAATAGACTAATACTTTTTGTTTTGCACAATAGTTTTCTTTTTTTGCATAATAATTGATTATTAACTTAGATAGGAGACTAAATTTGAATACTAAGTTCTTTTTTCCTATTATTTTAAGCTTGGGATTCTTAGATAAAGGGAAAGAAAAAGTCTCTCTAATTTGAAATTTGCTTAATTTAAGGTTTCATAAACCATTAACTACCACCATGGGCAATGGGCAGGCTTTTCGAATCTCACCTTAATTTGAAAGTTAACATTATGTGCTCGTAGGAATTTAACTTGATTAAAAAAAAGAAGACGACATTTGTGAGTGAAACTTATTAATTCATTTGAAATATTTTGTCAAATAAATTTTTTAATATTTTATTAATATATTTAAATATTGGAGTTCAAATTTCTGCAAATACTGATGGCCAAACCAGTATTCACGAATAATGAAATACTACTAATTATGTAGAGTCAGATGAGTGGTTTCTCAGGTGTGAGGTTTGTTATGTTTCGTGAAATAATTTTTTCATCTTTGATGGATTAAAATTATTTGAAAAGAATTATTTTTTTTTTGTAAAAGGTTTGTTTTTTTGCAATGAAAAAATTGACTCTCCTGGTGATATTAGTATATAATTTTGATTACTTATCAAACGCCAAAAAAAATAAGGAAGAAAATTATTTATTTTTGACGAAAAACATTTTCGTCTCATACCAAACACACCTTTAATTTAATAATCACTCACCACCTTGGGCAACGGGCAGGCAGGCCGAATCTTTCCATAATCAATGTATAAAGCCCTAATCAAAATCACATGTAAATAAATTCAATTCCTTTTTCTCCTACCCATCTATCTCTCGTCTTCAAAATCTTCTCATTGGGGTTTTCGTTTTTCTTTCTTCAAAGCTCATTGCAACTCCATATCAGCAATAGCATTCCTTTCTTATTTCTTTTGAAAAAAAAAAACTCTTTCGAATAAAATATTAATATAGGTACTTGCTAGACATAAATTTGTTCTCATCAACACACAAGTAGTGCAAGTTTCCTTTTTGTTGTTCTTTCCTTTTCTTGAGTACTTGGTGTTCTTACAAAAGATAATTTCCTTCCAAATAGGTATCCCACTAGTCTTTTCTTTACTTTTTCAGTCAAAAATTTTAAGGGCATCTTTATAAAGTAGTCTTCCCAAGCTTTCTAGAAATATATACTCCTATTTCTAGCTTAGTGGTGGTAGTTGTGTTCTAGCTAAAGCACTATATTACTTAGTACAACTTCTGTTTGTCCAAACTCTAGTGTACAAAGTTATTCATTTCAAATTAAAATTCTATCCTTCATATTTAGCCATGAGCAATCTACGGTGTAATCTTGTAAATTTCTCTTCTCCAACATAATATCTTACTTAGTTCCCCCTTCATCTTTTTTGCATCTATTCGAACTTATCCTACGTTTGTAATCTCGTATATTTTGCTTCTCCGGCATCTTGTTGAGTTCCTCAAAATTCCAAGATTATCATTTCTTCATATAAATTTAGGTTATTTTGATCAATACCCTCTACTAATGGGTCCTTCTAGTACTAGAAGAGCAAGAACAAGAAGTACAAGAAATTCAAGAGCCACAACAACAACAACTCTACAAAAGAAGCAACGAGAGAAGAAGAAGCAACCATTGATGAAGATGAAGAAAAATATTCAAGAAAGGAAATCATCATCTATTATTAATTCTCCTTGCAAATCTCCATGTAAAGAAGCAAATTCATTGAAGAGATCATCATCAAATGATGAAATGGAATTAATGGAGAATAATAATAATATTTGTTCAACTCCAAAAGCTGAGAGATTTAGAATTCCAGAAATCAAGACATGCCCCCCAGCACCAAAAAAGAGAAGAATAATTTCATCAACATCACCAAGTAGTTCATCATCATGTCATTCATTGAGAAGAAATCCAGTTACTTTTTTTGCTCCACCAGATATAGACCTCTTCTTCTTCTTGGCACTTGGTGATATCCCAGTTTGAAATAAAGTTTGTGTAATCATACTTATATGGAAAAAGAGATATCAACTTTATGTTGATTTCTTTTTTTTTTTTTTTTGGATTGTTTTATTTTTATTTTCTTTTTTTGGTTTTCATGGTCTTAGAAGTTTTTATTAGTTGAGTGACTCTATAGCTAGCTATCGGATTTTGCGCATAGTGGAAACTTTAGTACACCGAATTATCTTTTTTCCCTGTAGCTAGCTAGCACCTAGGTTCTGATTATCAGTTTTTTTTTCCTGGTAATGTAAGATATGCTAATTAATAGTCAAATATAGTTATGGTTGTACTACCTTGTTAATTTCTTTGTTCTTGAATGTATTGCTGACTTTTTTGGTTGGTGGTAATTATCAGTTTGGTACTGATTTGTTCCTTTTGTAATGTAAGACATGTTAATTAATTAATTAGTCAAATATATAAAGTTATGATTGTACACCTTTATTAATTTGTTAATTTCTTTGTTCTTGAATGAATTGCTGACTTATTTTTTTTGGGGGGAGGGGGGGGCCTAAAAAGTGGAATTAGAAATTTAGAATTCACTGTAATGGATTTAGTTCTTACTTGAAGCTTAGGATTCTCCACTTTTTGTTGTAAAGTCAACCAAGAGCACAAAGGGCTTAGATATACCCTTGTCATTTTTTATTTTTTTTTCCGAAAAGTACCTAAAATATCTTTCAACTATGTAAAATGGTGTAAAAATGCTCTCCGTCTACCTATTGGGTCTAAAATGTTCTTTCCATCTACCTATTGGGGTTATTTTTTCCTTTTATTTTAAAAAAAATTATATAATACCACAACTTATCTTTATTAAATTACATAAAATTACTATAATTTTTATTAATATTTACCAAATAAATAGTGCACAATATCAATTTTTCGTCATTCTAAATTGATTTGATAAATAAAAAAAAAACATAAATAGCCATTTTTAAAAAATTATTACATATACTGAGTCATATTAGTTGGTTGTCAGCATATAAAATATTTACTTTTATAACAGATTCTAATATATAGAACAATAATTATATATTAAATTTTCATATTTCTTATTTATTACCTATTTTTATGGAAGCCTTTGTTCATTCATTTTTTATATAGAGATAATACATTGAAAACCCCTCAAACTTGTCGCCAAAACTTACTTTAGACCTTAAACTAATCGGAAAATTATATACCCCAACTTTCAAGTGAATTAATTTCCATCCAAATTGCTGACGTGGCAAATTAAAAAAAAAACAGAGAGTGAATGGCCTAAAAAACGTGAAAAAAATGTAGGATCCACCTTTTAAATTTTACAAATTCTCTTTATATATATATATATATATATATATATATATATATATATATATAAATAAATAAAAAAAAACATCTTCATCACGTCTTCATCTTCTTCACTTCTTCATCTTCTTCAACCCCTCCCCCCCAAACACATTGTTATGGTCGAGAATTTCTAACTGAAGGAGTTAATCTTCTTCACTTCTTCATCTTCTTCAACCCCTCCCCCCTCGTCCCCCCCCCCCCAACACATTGTTATGGTCGAGACTTTCTAACTGAAGGAGTTGGAATTGAAGGTTGAAATAATATTTTAATGGAGGAAAAATCTTAAATTGATGTCTTTATGGTTGTTAATTCTTTAGTGGTGTTAATGGAGAAAATGAAAAAAAATGGAGGGGGAGGCATTTTCATGGCATGAGTGGGGTTGGAAAGGGAGAAATAATGATGTTAATGGGGGATTTGGGACCAAAAGTACCTTTGCTGAGAAGTGCAAGGAGAAGAAGAGTGATGAAGAGCTTAATAATGATTGTCATTGGGGGAAATATTTTTTTGGTGATGATGTAGAACTAAAATGCTGCCTCTTCCGTATATGAAGAGTAATTTAAAGAGAAATGTACTTGTATTTGTGAAAATGCAGGAGGGGTGTAGTAATTTGTGAAATGGAAGGTGGTCCTCATCTCCGACGACAATGGTGATGGTAGAAGAAAGTGTTGTGAATTGAGATGTTTTGAGAATTTGGGGATGTTGAAGTATTTGGTGAAATGGACATTGGACCATCCTCCTCAGTGGCGGCGTCAATGGCAGCGACAGTGTTGATGGTAGTGGTGATCGGAGAAGATGAAGAAGATGAGCTATGGGTGGGGAGGGTGAACTGGCATGGGGTGGGGGTTATTTTTCTTTTTTTTCTTACTAAATTATTAAATAACATTTTTTAAAAAAATTATGATGTGGCGATGACATGGCGTTGATATGGCGATGATGTGGGCGCAAGTGCAACGCACTCTCTCTTGTGAGACTGGTAGTATAATTATAGGGTGGAAATTAATTCACTTGAAAGTTGTTAAAAGGGGGTAAATAATTGCCCGATTAGTTTAGGGTCTAAAGTAAGTTTTGACGACAAGTTTGAGGGTGTTTCGATGTATTATCTCTTTTATATACTATATCAAAGTTTTATGTTTTTCATTTTTATTGTCTGCTTTCACGTTGCCTCCATAAAAATATATGGTATATTTATATCATAAAAATTCATAATATATTTATATATTATACAAATTATATTTATATCATAAAAATACATGATATATTTATACCATACAAATTATATCTATACCATTATAAATTATATTTATACCATAAACATATATTGTATATTTTAGATATAAAAAGTTTATACCATGTAATACTGAAAATATTTAATAAATAATTTTTTAACAAGAAAAGTACTTCCGACATAATGAGATATACCATGAATATTTATAGCATAAATTATATCAAAAGTATAATAATAATTTGAGTATGACGTAAATTATATTTACACAACAAAAATACATGGTATATCTGTACTTTCAACATAATGATTTTTATTTCACAAATATTTATCCATAAAAAATTATTGTTACCCATTATATTAGAATTAAAAATACACGATAATGAAATAATACTAGATGATTAACCTACATGAAAACGAAACGAAACATACACAAGCAAATAATGGAGTACTTAGTTTATTTTAAAATATTTGAATTTTGAATATTAGAGAGAGAGATTTGAAAGCAGGGATTATCTTTTCCACTTTTAATTTGAATATTGAAAATATATCTCTTAAATTAAGGTGAATTGATAATTAGTTATAGCATTAAATTAGAAATTATAATTATCTTTTCTGATTTTTTTAAATGGCTATATATATATATATATATAAAATAATTATTTTTATAATATTAAAAAAATATTATTCTTTATGTAATTAAGTTTTAAGGATGGCCTTTTCATGTAATTTGCCTAAATAAAAGGACAAAATATGTCCAATAGGTAGACGAAAAAGACATTTTAGGCTCAATAGGTAAGTGAGAAGGGCATTTTAGACCCAATAGGTAGATGACAGGCATTTTAGACTCAATAGGTAGAATAAGGACATTTTTACACCATTTTACATAATTGAAGGACATTTTAGGTCTTTTTTTCGTTTTTTTATGTGAATAGTTGTTGTTTTATAAAATGTTGAAAGACGTTACATTTTATAAAATGCAGTGATTGTACAAAACTTCTTTAGTTAAATGGTTAATATATACTCAATAAGTTAAATCCATATGATAATACTCTCCCGTCACAATTCGTTTGTGTTATTTTCTTTTTGAGTTGTTTAAAATAACGTCTTTTTTCTCGCTTTTTATTAATTTATTAATTTTAATTTTTCACATGATATAATTAAGATCATAAGATTAAAAAATATTTTAATACGTTTTATAAATTCTTAGTTTAAGATCATAATATTAAAAAAATCTTTACTTTTTTAAATTCAAATCAAGTCAAATTTAGAGAAAGAAATTAAAATGGAGAAAGAAGTTTATTGTTTCTTACATTTAGATTCCACTAAAATTGACTCTTACACTTAGCTTCTAGCCTCAGCCTCTAGGGGAAAAGAAAGAAAAATGAGAGAGGGAGAGGGAGAGGGAGAGGGAGATGGGGTGGGTGGTTTGGGCTTATTAGGACAGGGGAATGAAAAGAGGATAATTTCAAAAATAACAATTATAGAGTTTTAATTGTAACTTTTATAACAACAGTTTTATAATTATGAAAAATAACAAATTGTATTTTGTATTTAAGTAAATTGTTGCTATACAAATACATATACAACAAGATTTACTGCCCTTGTTTTATTCAAATTAGTTGAGTTAAATAAGGAATAATTATCCCATCTAATTAAATTTTCATAAATTCTCTTATTTAAATTAGTAGATTTCTTTTCCAAATCAAACTCAAATATGAAGATTATTATTTCTATGATCTTCAAAATTTCAAAATATCATTCTCTTATATCTCTAACTGTTTTTTCTTGTTAGATTTTTCATTCTTTTAATCTTTTTTTTTTAATTTTAATTTCTTTTTCTTTTCCATTTTTTTTCTTTTCACTTTATTTTCTCTCTTCTTCTTTTTTCTTTTTCGTTTTTTATTTATTTTTTTCTCTTTTCGTTTTTTTTTTCTTTTTCTCATTTTTTTTCGTTTTCTTAATCTTCTTTTTTAATTTTTTTTCGCTTTTATTTTTACACTTCTATTTCTAGTTTCTATTTCTCTTTTTTTTTTTTTCCTTTTTCACTTCTTTTTTTTTCGAATTTTTATTTTTCGTTTTTCTTTTTTTCTATTTTTTCTTTTTTTCTTTTTACTCTTCTATCTCTATCTTTTATTTTTAAAAGGCAAATATCTACATCATATATACATATTCAAAAAATATACAAAATAAATAGACATACAAATCTACATATGTATTTACGGTAAAAAACATGCATATATATCTGCATATGTATTTATAGAAATACATATCTGACTCACATGTATATATAAATATATATGATACAAAATCTATAACAAAAATGACAATTATATACATATAAATATAGGTAATAAAAAAAATACATGATACGTATCTTAAGCAGTAAAAAAATAAAAATAAGTACATATGTTACCCTCTAAAATGACATAATATGTACAGTTCAAAGATAAATTCAACACCGTATAAAATACATATAGCTCTGCATATGTATTTACAGAATACATACCTGATCAATATGTATATTCTTATTTTATATGAGTCACCTTTGTATTTCGCAAATACATATGAAGATATATAGTATAGTTATATTTCTTACTGTTTAATATGAATATGATAAGTATTTCGCAAATACATATGTATGTTTTGTACTGTAAATACATATCCAGATCTGTATGACTATGTATTTTGTAAGTTTTTTGAATATGTGTATCTGATATACATATTTGTCTTTTCAAAATAAAAGTTACAGACAAAAGAGTAAAAAAACGGGAAAAAACAAAAATCTAAAAAGAAAAAATGAAAAAAGAGAAGTGAAAAAGGAAGAAAGAGAAATAGGAGTGTAAAAAAAAAGAAAAAAAGAAACAAAATAAAACGTAAAAAAGAAGAAAACTAAAATAGAAAAAGAAAAAAAAGATATGAGAAAGAAAAAAAAAAGAAAACGAAAACGAAAAAAAAAAAAAGAGAGAAAATAAAGTGGAAAGAAAAAAATAAAAAATAAAAAATCAAAAAATCAAAAAATCAAAAAATCAAAAAATCAAAAAATCAAAAAATCAAAAAATTAAAATAAAATGATAAAAAAATAAGATGAAAAAGAACTAACAAGAAAAAAAAGGTAGAGATATAAGAGAATGAAAGATAGTAGTGATGTTTTACTTTAAAATCTTGAAGATCATAGAGATAATTATATTCAAATATGAAAAAGAAAAAAAAATGAAAAAGAAAAAAAAAGAAGAGAAATAAAAGATAGAAAATAAAGTGAAAATAAAAAAATGAAAATATAATTAAAAAAATGATAAAAAAAATAAGATGGAAAAAAAGGGTAAAAAATATGACTATATTTGGGGGAGGTGAAAATAGAAAAATGTAAAGTAGTGAGAGTAAAATATGCACTTGCCTAGTTAATGAGTAAAATAATGTTACTCTTATTATAAACTGTAATTTTATAAAAGTGTTGCTATTCATTGTAATTATAGTTCTAAGTATGCTACTTTTTGTAATTTTTAATATGGGGTGTGAGGCTCCTCTTAGCTTTTGACAAGTGTTTTCGTGGGACCCTTTTGTCAACAAATGTTTCTTCTTCTCTCACTTGTATTTTTAACTCTTTTTAGGAGGTTTCTAGCCATAAAAAGTATAAATATTTAAAATATATATATTTTAAAAGTAAAAAATAATATTTAAAAATTAGAATTGTGTTTGATCATAAATATAAATCGAAGGTATTTTTAAATTTTTAGGAATAACTTACAAAAATATTTTTTCTATTTGTTTTTTGAAGTGAGAAATACAAAAATAACTTACAGTAAAATATTTTGAAGTGAGGAATACAAGCGTAAAATTTTTTTACTGTAAATTTATTTTTTACAAAAATAACTTATAGTAAATTTTTTTGTAAGTAAAAATTTTGAAGTAAATTTTTTTACAGTAAATGAGGAATACAAGCTTAAACTTTTTTACACTATGAAACGGATTTTTTTAACTTATTTTTTTTAAAGTAAGAAATAAGTTACAGTAAAAACTTTTTGAAAATTTTACAAACAAGCGTGAACACTTTCAAAAAGAATTCTTACTTACTGTTAAGAATTCTTACAAAATGAATTTTTTACAGTATTAAAAAGTAAAAATTTTATAAGAACGCTTATTTGATAATCGTTCTTATTTAAAAAAAAAATTACGCTTATTTAAAAATTACCTTTGCAATTAATTCAAAGGTATGATGAACAACTAATATAAAATGGATGAAGTAAGATTATCAAATTAATTTTATTTTAGATCTCCTAAACTTCTAACCCACAACATTTATGGCTTCTTTTATCTCTCTGCTTGATTTATGTGATGAAATTTTAAAAAATTAGTAAAAGTGTAGAGAGTTAAATAAGAACGATTATCAAATAAGCGTTCTTATTTAAAAAAATTTACAGTAAAAATAAGCTTTCTTATTTAAAAAAATTTATAGTAAATTTTTTTAAATAAGAACTGATAGATAACTTATTAACAAAGAACGCTTTTACAGTAAGTTTCTTATTTAAATTTTTTTACAGTAAAAATTTTACAGTATGAAACTTATTTTTTACTGTAACTTACTGTAAAAAGAGGAATACACTTCCTCTTTTTGAAAGTGTTCACGCTTGTTTATAAAATTTTCAAAAAGTTTTTAAGGATAAATTAGTAAACCTACCTTCTTATTTAAAATTTCTTAATATCATGTAAAAAAAAGACTAACTAATATGAAACGGATAGAATATCAATTTTAAAAAGTTATCTATTAATTTTTGCTTGTAGCTAAGCAATAGAAGAAACAAAAAATTAAAAAAAGTTTAAATTAATTAATGAACGGTAGATGTCAATTCTGCTAATATATGCAGCAACGAGATGACCATGACTATAATACTGAATTTATATGAATTTATTTATGATTAATTAGCAGTTGTTAGAAAAAGAAAAATAGTGAACAAAAATGAAAGAATTGAAAAGATAAAATAAAAAGAGAAAAATATGAAAAAGAATGTCTGTCGTGACTTTATGGATGAGAAATAAACACTTGTCATGCATAAAGACCCTCACACAACTTACACTATTTGAGTCTCACCCATAGTAAAATTTTCCCCATTGTAGTACTCTATGACGAAAATTTTTATGATGGTTGAGTTTCAACCAACAATAGTTGTGAGAGGGTCCATTAAATGTGTGACAAGTGTCTTTGTGAATCCTTTTTGTTAGCCCACTCCATTTTTCAACTTTACATTCCTTCTTTCTTTCATTTTTTTTCTTTCTCTTTGAACACTCCTTTTCCTCTTCCTTATTTTAACAATAACAATTCTTTTTTTTAATAGTTCTATTTTACACCCCAAATTAAAATTATATGAAAAAAATAAATGATCCTAATCCAAATTTGTTCAATAAAGTCGTTTAAATTAATATATTAATCTTACAAAGTAATAATGAGATAAAAAAAAAAGCACTCAAAAGGCCGTATCATTTATTCAATAAAGCTATTTAAAAATTCTTATTTATGCTTCAATTATCCTGTGTTTATTTAATCTTTGTCGCATGACTGGTAAGTTTAACACTACAACAAAACTCAAAATATTTTCTTTGTTAGTAGGTGTTTGATCATGAAAATATTCACTTGATTTGAATTATTTTAAAGTTGAAAATACAGTTGAAGTTGTGTTTACCCATAGTATTTTCGAGTTACAATTTAGAATTCAAATGTATTTTTTGAACAAAATATAAAAGTGAAAATAATTTTTTTAAAAAATTAAATTTTATGAAAATAGAGTTACTTTATGAAAATAAAAAACTTAATTTTTTTTTTTTTAAAAATAATTTTAAAAGTACAAAAAGTGAAAAAAAAACACCTCTTAAGGTGTTTCCCAAATTCTCAAATACAACTTCAAGTTGTAGAAGTTGTATTTGATATATTTGTGGCCAAATAAGTATTCCGAAATAAAGTGAAAACATATTTCGAAATATAGTGAATACTATCTATGTCATCTTTCTATTTGTTATCTTTCTATTTCTTAACGTACCACTGGATAGCTTGATAATGAGTAGGACTCTAACCTTTTATGGCATTACAAGATATGTTTTCCTATCATAAATATTTCTAAACTTTGTATCCTCATGGTATTCTTTATTTTTAAGACCTAATTCTTCAGTTGTGCGTGAGGTTTCTATCTTGCATGATCTCTGAAGATATGTAAAGTTATCCTCGTAATACAAGTTGATCAATTAATCAAAGTAAAATAAAAATAGTTTAATGCACTAAAGCTCCCGTTATGTGCAGGTTCGAAGAAGGGCCGTCCCTCCCACCACAAAAGTGTATTGTATGCATCCTTACCTTATATTTATGTCAGAGGCAGTTTCCAATACTTGAACTCGTGACCTCTAGATCACATTTTTTACCAGTTATTCCAAGGCTCCTCGTCAAAGTAGCATCACTATATCTCATCGATTTCATTCTCTCATGTAAACTATTTTCTCTCGTTCCTACTGCTAGTTTATACTCAAAAGGCAATATAAAAAAAGCATCCAAAGCAGTACATTTTTATTCCATTGTTACTTCATAAGACAAAAATATTAACTTAAATGACCTTATTGAATATAAAATAATGATAAATAATTTTATTTGATAGCTTCATTGAATTAAACGATCATTTGAGGAATTAAATTGATAGATACTTGTTAGAGATCTTATATTATAAAGTTTTAAAAATTTAAAATAAAAAAAATAAAATATTTAGGCATATTAGGATATACTGAGGGAAAAAAGATATATGTAGTTTAGGTTAGTATTAATCTGTTATAAAAATTTGAATTAGCATTGATCATTCTTTCTATATAATTTTGTGTGTAAAATAGAACTATTTTTTTAAAAAGTTATTATTAAAATAAAGAACAAGAAAAGGAATGTCTAGAGAGAAAGAAAAAAAAATGAAACAAAGAAGCAATGTAAAATTTAAAAATGAAATGGGCTGACAAGAAGAGCCCACAAAGACACTTGTCACAAATTTAAAGGACCATCTCATAACTAGTGTTGATTGAGCCTTAACCATCATAAAATTTTGTATAAATAATATAAATACCAACTCTTTTGGATGTAATTACACTCTCTCCTACTTTTTTAATTACCTTACTCTCTCTCTCTATTAATATACATAACATAGCCGACATATACATACTCGACCAGACTTGTATTTCAGTTTTCCAAAGATTCTAAGGTTTTAATTATTACTCGTTTCCAAATTAATGTTTATTTTACATTTTTTTCAAACGGCAATTCATTATATGTACTTTTTTTTTGTGACAGGTAAGGCATCTCATAAATATTTCTTTCTCTAGATGCAATATTATGTATATTCTTGAAATTTACTTCCTTATTCGACACATTATTTATAAATTATAAGACAACATAATGCAATACTATACATTAAAGTTGTTGTCATGTGATCAAAAGGTCACGAATTCAAGCTTAAAAACAACCTTGTATATAAATGCAAAATAAGATTGCGCACAATAGACCCTTGTGGTTGGACCCTTTCCCCGATCTTGTGTATAGCGGAAGTTATAGTACACCGGATTGCCTTTTTAATTTTTATATAGGAGACAACATTTCAATGAAAGAACAACATAAATAAAGGAAGTGTGAGATTCCCCCTTTAAAGTACTTTTCATCAAACCAGGAGAGTAGCTATTAAGGAATCAAACTGTTTCATATTAAAGATTTTTTGATAGAGTTAAGGGAACTTCTTGGATTTCTTGAAAAGGAAAAAAGAAAAAAATTCATGGAGAAAGAAGGTAAAAAGGATAAGAAGCATCGCTCAAAATTAAGTACCCTTCGCTTCAACTCTAAGGTTGTGGGTTCGAGTCACCAAGGCAACAAAAATGTGAAAGCTTCTAGGAGGGCTAAAAATCGAAGAAGGTAATTGTGCACGTAATATTTTATAAGCAGCAACCACGTATTTAACTACGATATGTCACATGTACGTTCAATCTTTATAAATAATCTTATCAATGAACCCATTGTAATTTTACAATTATGTGTTCCAAAATTCAAATGCATTATAAATAAAAATTGCCCTCAAGAATCCCGGGATTCGGTTGAGTCGATACCTTAATTATTATTATTATTATTATTATTATTATTATTATTATTATTATTATTATTATTATTATTATTATTATTATTATCTACATGAGCCACTGTTGAATTATTATTTTAAAAAAATCAATTTGTAAGATATATTATAGTAATTTAAAGGCTTGCTTAAGCCAAATTGAATATAGAATGATATATTAATTACTTGCTTAAAATCCTGTTTATGTTATTGGGGTACGATAAATATCTGAGTAAAGTTGGACGTAGGTGTTTGATCTGAGGTGGATTTATCCACCTCAGTGCTGTTATACGAGCTTATTTAGTCTTATTTTGAGGATAACTTGTGTGCTTAATGTGCTAACAATGATATAATTGATCATCTAAGTGTTTAAGTATTTAATTACAATGTTCAAGGTGTATCTCAAATAAGTTTGTGCTTAATTGAGTCACTTAGAAATAAAACAAGAAAACTAGTGTTACTAGCTTAAACTAGGTATTGTTCTAGTTGATCGCAATGGATTCTAATGTGTATAATGAGTTCCTAAGGTTATTATTGTGTAATTATGCGTGGAACAACTTGTTAATAGTGTTCAAAGTTCAATTGAATCAACCCAAGAGTCGAACAAGAACTTAAAGATCAAAAAGGGCAAAACTAGTTCTTAGCGTAAGTTTCTAGTTCATTGTCTTGAATGTTGTGTTGTTTTGTTTTGAGCTCTAATCTGTGGTGTTTGATGCTATAGGATGCTTGGTTAGTTGATTGTGATGATATATGGATTCTAAAAAAGCTGAAAATCAAGTCGAAACAACACCACAAGGCTTGGGATGGAAGGACAAGTGCACAAGACATGAATATGACTTGCAAGGTGAATTCCAGTGAGGGTCCGCGATAGGACCGCGGTGCACACCCTATTCCCATGGAATGAGAGGGGAGGCGCACACCCTATTACTATGGAGTATAAGGCCGCGACGCACACCCTATTACTATGGAGTATAAGGCCGCGACGCACACCCTATTCCCAGGGAATAAGCCCTACGGCACACACTCTATTCCCACAACGATCAAATTGTCCTCTTATAAATAGGACACTTGAACTTGATGTTATATACCTTGAACGGCTTTGAAACTTAGAGAGGGGCTGGAAAATACTTCAATTAGGGTGTTTATCTCTGTACTTTAGTTTTCTAATGAATTTTATCATGTATTCATTTATATTGATTACGATTATGTCCATGCGTGGCTAAAAGCTCTTTTTTTCGGGATTAAAGCCAATAACATGATTATTATTGCTTTGAATTGATTTGGTTTTGATTGATTATCATATTTGATTGTTTATTTATCCTTTTTATAACTATTTTAAGGATTTTCGACCCTTATAATACATCTATTGTCGCCTTTGTGAGCTCGAGAGGGGGAATTAGAGGATAAAATATGAGAGTAAATAGAGTAAGGTTCCTATTCTTTAATAAAAAAAGAGATTTGAATTAGCGTCTAGGATATACATATATACATACCTAGAAGCCTTATTTGGTTCACTACGGGATGAAATATAAATGCGTTTAGCTTAGTTCACACATTCTCGCTCAACGATGCAGTTGTGGGGCTAAGTTAGATAGGTGATTAGAGGCTCAAGAGACCATGATCATAAAATCAACCTCGTGAATCAACAACCAAGATAAGCAATCTAACCAATGAAGTTCAATAGCTCAGTATGATTGTTCCCAATGCTTTAACCTCGAGTTTTTCTCTATTGATTGTCTAAGTACTTTACTTTTCCGCATTGTTTAGTTTGTAGTTACTTATAATTTCAAAACTCTCTTAGTTATCTTCACACTAATTTAATCTTAATAGTAAACTAGAATTAGATAGTTGTCAATACAAGTCTCTGGGGGATCGATATTCGGCTTTTTATAAAGCCACTGTATTAATTGGTGAGATCACGTACACTTGCTTGTGCACTTAGGCTCAATCAAGTTTTTGAGTGGTGAGCCCACATACACTTGTGTGTGCACTTGGGTCCGGATCGAACTCGGGTCACCCGCATAACAAGCGGAAATACTTACCACTATAGGCCCAAGCGCACACGTAAGTATACGTGGTCTCACCAATCAAAAGCTTAATTGCGCCTAAGCACACACGCAAGTGTACGTAGTCTCACCAAGTAATATAGTGGCCTTATAAAAAGCCGAATATCGATCTTTCAGAGACTTGTATTGACAACAATCCAATTTTAGTTTACTATTAAGATTAAATTAGTGCGAGGTAACCAAAAGAGTTTTGAAATTATAAGTAACTGTAAACTAAACAATGCAAAAAAGTAAAGTACTTGGACAATCAATAGAGAGAAATTCGGGTTAAAGCAGTGTGAAAAATCATACTGAGCTATTGAACTTCATTGGTTAGATTTCTTATCTTGGTTGTTGATTCACAGGGTTGATTATTTGACCATGGTCTCTCGAGCCTCTAATCACCTATCTAACTTAGCCCTACAACTACATCATTGAGCGAGAATGTGAGAACTAAACTAAATGCATTTATATTTCATCCCATAGTGAACCAAATAAGGCTTCTAGGTATATCTGTATCCTAGACGCTAATTCAAATCTCTTATTTTATAAAATAATAAGAACCTTACTTTATTTACCCCCATATTCTATCCTCTTATTCCCCCTCTTGAGCCCACAAAGAAGAAAATGGATGTATTCTAAGGGTCGCAAATCCTTAAAATAGTTATAACAAGGATAAATAAACAACCAAATATGATAAGCAATGTAGACACCTGATTTTTGACCCTCCCCGAGTGTAAAATATATGTATGTTTCGATATTAAATATTTATATTATAATTTAATCCGATATTATTTTGATTCTTATTTTATTTTAGTTTAATAAATTTTTAGTTGAAAAATAAATAATTAAATAAATTTAATTTTGAGATTTTTTATTTTTATTTTTTTATTTTTTTATTCTAATTTTAAAAATTATACAAAAATTCAATATATGTTTATATATATATATATATATATATATATATATATATATATATATTATTATTATTATTTATTATAAATTTGAATAAATAAATAGTAGTTTTAATACTATTTTGTTATATTTTTTTTGTCTATTTATAAATTGTTATTATGTTTTGATTAATATAAAATTAATTAATTATTATTATTATATCTATTGTTATTATTATTTTATTTATTTTATTATATTTTATTATATTTATTTTTATCATTTATTATTATATTTATTGTTTAAATTTTTTTTTATTTTTTTTTCAAAATTCAAAAATCCTATCCTAATAAATAACTACTCCCCCCCCTCCCCCCTCCCCCCCCCCCCCCAAATTCCTCTACTTAAAAGGATTCCCAACCCCCCTACACATAAACACTCACGGACAAAAACAATATCAAACATATAATGACACTTGAGAGAAGTTTACCAAAGAAAAAGAAGACAACATCTTGATGGGCAAAACAAAAATAAAAGAAAAAATCATGCACAACAAAAACCATACACAACAAATAAAGAAAAAAGAATAAAATAGAGGGTGAATTTGAAGTCAAATTGGCATGTAGTTCGTGGTTTTGTTCGGAATCCGTTCGAGTTTTCGGTGACAACGATTTATTCATTTCAATTCATCATACAGGTTCTTATTAAATTCATACTATTTATTTTTATAAGTTTCGGTGTGAAGTGAATTATGAATAAAGTTATTAGAATGACTTTTTATATTATTCTGTGTGCCTAATTTATTACTATTATGTAGTTCATGCTCTAGATTTTATGTATACTCGTTTGTCGATTCTAAATAATGTTAATTAAATTAGTTTTAAATTTTAACTGAGATAATTCTTTTTTTTTTTTTTAAGATTTATATTGTTAAAAGATGTAAAAATTGTTGTCTAAAAAAAGGATGTAAAAATTATGTTTGATTGATACGTAAGTAAAGCTTAATTGTATTGTAAGCCATAACACGTGATTCATGCATGCTTGTAAAAAAAAGGTAAAAATGCATCATACGGCATACACCTGTACACACACAATACAAAAAAAAAAAACTATACATGCATGACCATGCAATATAAAACAAAGAAGGGAGGAAAAGATAGGGATATTATGTTACAAAATGTTTAAATAATAAATTTAGAGAACTATAATAAAATTGGCATAGTACGAATACTTTTATATATATTTTTTTACTGTTTATTTTATTTTATTCAATGTCATTAATAAATTTGAGAATTATTTTGGTTAAACTAATTAATTAATCACTTTAAATGAATTTTGCTTAAATTTATTGTTAAAGTTAGATAATATTTTTGATAGATCCAATCGTCACGATTTTACAAGAAATAAATCAATGCCTTTAATGTTAGACAAAGTTTTAGGCATGTTTAAAATAGTTGTCTCAATTAAGAATGCGACGTGCGCATCTTTTTTAGACATTTTTAAAATTCAAGGATGCAATAATGCACCTTGACAAATATTTTTCTAAAATAAACTTTCCACCAATTTATTAAATATAAGAGGTGTAGGCAAACATTTTCGATATAATAAAAATGAGCGAACTAAGGTCTACTAACATAATCTGTCAAAATAGTTTAAATTAAGATAAGTCAATAAAAGCGATCGTGCTAGAACCACGGGACTCGAGGGGTGCCTTATACCTTTCCTTCGGTCAACAGAATTCCTTACCCGGTCTTTTATTTTCGCAGATCAATAAAGAGTCATTTTCTTTTGATTAGGGATTCAAAAAGGTGACTTGGAATACCATAACTCAATTCCAAGTGGCGACTCTGTAATAAATTAATCCCTATTCAATACCGTCACTTTAATTGGAAAAACCCTTTGATCTCGATCCTCCAAGCGAAAAAGGGGTGTGACAAACAATCAAAACCAAATCAATTCAAAGCAATAGTAATCATGTTCTTGGCCTTAACCCCGGAAAAGAGGTTTTTAGACACCCATGGACATAATCTTAATCAAGATAAATGAATACATGATAAAATCCATTAGAAAACTAAATTAAAGAGATAAGAACCCTAATTAAAGTATTTTCCATCCCCTTTCCAAGTTTTAAAGCCGTCCAAGGTATATAACATCAAGTTAAAGTGTCCTATTTATAGGATGACAATTTGGCCATTGTGGGAATAGTGTGTGCGCCTCGGGGCTTATTCCCTAGAAATAAGGTGTGTGTCACGGGCCTATCGTGGACCTCACCGGAATTCACCTTATAAGCCATATCCATGTCTTGTGCACTTGTCCTTCCATCCCAAGCCTTGTGGTGTTGTTTTCACATGATTTCTAGCTTGATTATCATCCATATATCATCACAATAAACTCACCAAGCATCCTATATCATCAAACACCATGTATTAGAGCTTAAAATAACACAACATTCAAGACAATGAACTAGAAACTTAAGCTAAGAACTAGTTTTGCCCTTTTTGATCTTTAACATCTTGTTCGACTCTTGTCTTGATTCAATTGAAATTTGAACACTATAAATAAGTTTTTCCACACATAATTATACAATAATAACCATAGGAACTCATTATACACATTAGAATCTATCGCGATCAACTAGAACAACACCTAGCTCAAGCTAGTAACACTAATTTTCTCGTTTAAATTCTAAGTGACCCAATTAAGCACAAACTTGTTTGAGATACACCTTGAACATTGTAATTAAATACTTAAAAACTTTGATGCTCAATTTTATCATTGTTAACACATTAATCACACAAGTTATCCTCAAAATAAGGCTAAATAAGCTCAAATAACAACATTGAGGTGTATAAATTCACCTCAGATCACCACCCCACACTTAAAGCCTTATTCATCCTCGAACCACTATTTACTCTAAGAATCATAAGCTGAGGATACTTTGAACTTCTACCACAAGCAAGACACTTAAGTTAGTACTACAATGACTACACAGAATGCAAGTTTCTATACTAAGCATGTTACAAACACAATTGACAGTTCAAAAATATTACTCCAAAGCATCCTAACCTCAAGAATTGACTCACCTAGTTGGTGAAATCATATATATTTTTCAATCAAGACACCATAAAAATCACCCAACTATCATCAAACATGTTCCCTCACAATAAAAGAGTTACCCATAATCACTCACATAAATGCAGTTTATAACAGAATGGGCATATGAATCAAATTACGCTCGCTCTCCCAAATAATTCACATGTTACACTAGATGAACCATAGGCTTTCCCTTAGTGTAGTACTTCACTAATATCAGAATGTTAAATCTCAAGATCAAATAGGTCTTTAAGGGTTGTAATGTAGGCTAAGGGACGGGTAGAAACTATTTTGATCAGAAATAGTGACTGTCTTCCCTAAGCGCTTTAATACATCATAATTTTCCTTCAATTCACCTTTAACAACTACTTTCCACCACTTCTAACCAATATCTTTAGTTTTACCCCATCTCATTAAGCTTATTCACATACACTATGATGGGAGTATCATCTATTAATTCATGATTAAATTTTACCCTTCATCATACCAACTTTACATTATACACCCCTATGATAACCACCCTCAACTTAAGCAATCTACCTTAGTTGAGGCGCACAATGTCCAAGAAGGACCAATGCCAAAACAAATTCACTGTACACAACTGGGCTAAAAAGGGGAATTTTTTTTGCACAAATTTATCTAAAACACACCAATAACTATTACTTTAGGGATTCACTTTCACCCTTCTCCTACTTGAATTTCAAACTCCTTAACTCAATTAATTTTACACTAAAGTGCTTAGGAGTTTTGTTCAAAATTAAGGTTCATCAATGAAAGGGATTAGGCTACATATGAAGTTGCCAAAGAAAATAAGCTAAAGGCTCAATGGTGTTAACTAGGATTATGCACAAAGGTAAGTCAAAATAAGGTATGAACATGGTTATTAAAGAAATGCCTATATCATCTCCTAAACCCACACTTTTTATTTTGCTTTGCATACACATCAGACAAGTTCTAGTATCAAATGCAACAAGGAATACCCAACAACCTCACACACACACATGACACATGCTCGACTCAAGTGGGATCATCATAAACTCTCAACCAAACAATCACATGAATTCAACATTAAGCCAACAAGTACAAGATTTATAATCATGAGCCTAGGAGTCTGTAACGCTCCAAATCTGGTACTCAGAATGCTACACGGTGCTCATGACCCCGAAGGATCACAAACTAACCCATGACTGATATCTATTCCTGTATACTGCATAATATACTGTATAATGCAGAAATATGAATTGAAAGACCATAAGGTTCAACACTGAGACATAATATCTGATAAAATATAACATCTGGGTGGGGTATAAAATACCCAAAACTAACTAAAATAAACTATCTGCATATACTGTAGTCTGAAAAGCCTCTAAAATATGACTGTCTGAATAAGGAGTTGATGGGCCATGTCCCCAACTAACTCCAACTAATAAATTAATTAATAAGATAGTAAAGAAATGGTCATGTCCTCAAAAGATGAGGACTCACTGCTAACTCTGACTGTTAAGACTGGAATGCTACTGATGCTCTGGAGCTCGTGTCTCTGAACCTATGGTATAAGACACCATAGCACAAATGCGTCAGTACTTGGAATGTACTGGTATGCACGTAAGGTAGGCTAAATGCATGGGGTTCATATGCATGAACAATAATGACTAACTGACTAATATGAATGTGAGAATGCATGCATGAATACATAGTAACTATAATTGAGATCGTGATAACGTGAATTTTCTGATAACTAACATGACTGGTAATTGAGTTCTGATGACTGATATAACTGATAACATGAGTGACTGTATCTGACAGTCCTGAATCTGATGGAACTAGTCGAACTCCTTACTGTATCTGAGTTGATTATATCTGACAATCCAAAATTCTGTAGAACTATCTGAGTTCTTTTACTGATACTGATATTGAAACTGTGGGAAGTAGTTATCTAACCGACATGCCCCTAATACACCATTATGGCTGAGTTGGGGTTCAATCTATAACCCCAATTAGAAGAGTGTCAATACTGCACCACTAGTAAGGACAATCTGTGAGTAACCCTCATATAACAGGTAACTCTAGTGAGAACAGTGGGAACCCTCATATAACAGGTTAAGCCACCTCATCTACCCTTATATAGAAGGCTATGATGTCTCAACCTATGCTGGCTATATAGTTCTGGAATGCAAGGATTGCTTCTAAGAATCACACCCTCATATAACAAGTGAGTTCCCATCCTTGGGTTCACTCGGTGCTAATTTCTACTCCCATCTGAATATACACTGAACATGATTAGCTGAAATGACTGGACTAAGTTAACTGAGTTCCATTTCCGTTGACTGACGGAATATTACTGAGGTCTGATAACTGACTGAGATTTACTGAAGTTACTGAGTTTTCCTAAGTCATGAAACTGACTGAATTCTACTGAACATAGCTTGACTGAGAGTATCTTGAGAACATGATATAGGCTCTAGGCACACAACTAATTGTCGGGTACAAGTACCCCCAGGACTCGATGGAAAGAAACTGACAAAGCATGACTTCCTTGAATACATGACCAGCATCACAATCCATAATTCATTTATTAAGGCATTTCATCAAACATGTGATATGCATAAAATTGTACATACATGAGGGTTGCATAATATCATACTAGTTGGGCATTTTTCCTTCGCATAGGCATTTAATCAAATATATGGTAAGCATAGTATATGTAGACAACATTATACAACAAATAAACATCATGATTCAACTCCAATTTCATCATCCAAGGGTTTAATCATAAGTTCACATGAATCTACACCTATACTAATCAATTCCACATAAAATTGATCATCCAACATAGATTAGAATTCAATTGGTCATTATCAACATGAACAATAGCAAACCCAACATGAAATTCATAAAGAAATCCATACACTTGAACTTTGAAAAGAGATTCTTAGGCTTCATGGACGAAAGGAGTCCATGAATGAACACTATGCATACCTAATAGTGAGTTTCTTGAAGTTCTTGAACTTGAAAAATTTGAATCTCTTAGTTCTTGAAGAAGATTTGGATTTTTGTTCTTAGGGATTAATCTTAGAGAGAAAACCCTAATTTTATTATTGTAGATGGATAATGAATTTAGGAGCCTTGGTTTGATATTACTAGGTATATAAATGGGTGGTAAAAAAAAAAGACCCTTTAAAAATGACTTAAAAATAACTGAACGAAACCTACGACGGTCTGTCGCTAAATCGACGGTCCATCGTTTCAACCATCATAGGTGAACCAGGTTAGGGACTCACTGCCTAAGTAGCAACGGCTTGGGCGACAGTCCGTCGCAAGTTCGACGGTCCCTCAACCTATCCATCACACCTTATCCAGAAGGTTGCCTCACTGCCTTGGCTGCGACGGTCAAGGCGATGGTTTGTCGCTAGATCGATGGTCCATCAACCTAGCCGTCGCACCTGGGCGATTCTGACAGCTCTCGGTAAAACGTCCATAACTTTTCACCTTGATACCGGATTTAGACGAAATTGGTATTGTTGAAAAGCTAATTCAATTTTCCATATGATAAAAAGTGAAAATCTTAAAAATTCCACGTGTATAAAAATGGATTCCTATTTCAAAGCAAGTTTCTAATATTCTTGAGACAATTCCAAGCTAGGAAAAAGTATGGGGTATTAAAGAGTCTAAAAAGTAGCAATTCACACAATTAACATAATTTTACAACCAAAACACTTGCATCATGCAGTCATACATAGTACCAACAAGAATATCCCACTTACCAAAAATAAAATATTTAAAATTTTCCCCTACAAAGGGAATTTCGCCACCCCATACTTAAAAATCTACTTTGTCTCCAAAGCGTACTTAAGTATAGACAGAAATACTCCCTGAGGCTAGAAATACTCCCTGAGGCCTCTAGGCCTAGCTAGTAGCATCTTCTTGCATTAAGAGGGTCCGGGGACCCCACACTTAGTCTTCGCCATTCTCCTTGGCTTAAATTTTCTGGTACTCAGACTTCCCATCAACCTGTGACTCAACAAAAACAAAAACTAGTGAATTAAAACTAAAATACTAAAAATAAAACATACCTTAACTTGGGTTGCCTCCCAGGAATCGCATGATTTAGTGTCGCGGCACGACCCAATCTTTGACTTATCCATTTTTCTTCATCCACTTCCTCTTACTTGGAGGCCATCTTCTTATTCGTTTCTTACCTCTTGGTATGAAATCTCCTGGTCAATAATTTTCTTAACAATAGCCTTTCCAAGCTTATCAATTTGCATCATTTTGGGCTGGGGTGGTTGTGTCTTGGACAGCTCACTGAGGAAGTCAGAAGAGGTCTTTGGTGGACTAAACTCCACCACCCCATACTTATCTCCTTCAATCACTATAATCATGCACAAGTCATTTTAGTGGGATAGTGTGTTGAGCGGTTTATACACATTGAAAATTGCCTCTTCATCATCCAGACTCATTATGAGCGTGCCCTCTCTCACATCTATCAATGCTACTCCCGTTGCCAAGAATGGATGTCCCAAGATGACTAACACTCTTTCGTCTTCTTAAAAATCTAAAATAATAAAATCAGCAGAAATAATAAACTTACCAACTTTAGTGAGAACATCCTCTATGATTTCTTCAAGATAGACTAGGGTCCGGTCTGCCAATTGGAGTATCACAGAGCTCGATCTCAACTTTCTCAAACCCAAAGTGTTGAACAAAGAGAGAGGCACCAAATTGATTCTTGCCCACAAATCACTAAGTGCGTAAGCTACCTCACTGTTGCCAATTGAATAGGGAGCGTGAAAATCCCAGGGTCTTTGAGCTTTTTGGGCATCTTCTGCTTCACCAAAGAACTACACTCCTTAGTGAATACTAATATCTCAACATCCTATAGCTTAACTTTATTAGTGACCACTTTCTTCAAGTACTTAGCGTACTTGGGCATTCCCTGCAAAACATCTTAAAGAGAGATATTAATGTGAAGCTCTCTGAACATGTCAAAGAACTTCTTGAAGCAGGCATCCCTCATTACTTTTCTAGGCCTCTGTAGGAAAGGTGGTGGTGGTCTCTCCTTCACCTATTCAGTAACTTTTATTTTTGAGTACTCAGGCTTCCTCAAATTTCCAGTAGCTTTGTCATCTACCTGTTGAGGAACCAACTCTGCATCTACCTCCTTAGTTGTCTTAGAGGTTCTTCATTTAGCTCTTTACTATTTCTAAAAGTGATTGCCATTACTTGTTTAGGAGATTCAGTATCCCTTGGCAAACTACCTTGAGGCCTAATATTTTGCGCTCTTGTCATCTGACCTATCTGCATCTCCAAGTTCTTTTTAATAATCTACTGACTCTTTATATCTGCTCCCAACTATGCTTGAGAAGTTATAAGCTATTTTAGCATCTCTTCCATATTGCTAGTTTGAGTCGTGGCCTGATTCCCTTGAACTTATTGTTGCTGAACCTGCTGTTGTTGGTTGTTCCATGATGGAATTGGTGGCTGAGTCTGCCACTTTTTACTGTAGGCGTTTCCATAATTCGACCTTTGAGCATTGCCCACAAACATCACTGACTCGGGATTTGCACCACACATAGCTGTATAATGACCACTGTTTCCATAAACCTCACACTAAGTATTTGTCTGATGAATTGCATTAGCCGTTGTTGCAGGTTGTGTAACCCCTAATTTTATATTGCTGAGCTGAGTAGTTAACTGATTTTGTAGTGCATCAATCCGAGTTGATATAGCAGTAAACTGGTCTACCTCCAACACATCTGCAACCTTTTTTTGAGCACTTCTTGAGTCAACATGCCACTCAGGATTCCTTTGTGCAATCTGGTTCAACAAGATGTATAGTTTATCATATGTTAATTCCTCTGCTTACCACCTGCAACTGAATTTAGCAAAATTTTTGTGTTGTGATCAAGTGCCTCAACAAAAGTGTGAGCTAGTACCATATTGGACTGCTGATGATGTTAACAGTCCCATAAAAGCACTTTGAACCCCTCCCACGCATGATATAAGTTCTCATCTGGCCTCTGTTTGAAGCTCACAATCTCACTGTACAGTCCCCCAGTCTTACCTGATAGAAAGAATCGGATAAGAAATTTTTGGATTAAGTCATCCCAGGTTGTGATTGAACTTACTGGCTTAGCGTTCAACCAATTCTTTGCTTCCTTCAATAGTGAAAAAGGGAAAAGTTTCAGCGTAACATAGTAAGTTGACACACCCATAGGGATGAATATGTCACTAAGTTCTAAGAAGTTTCGTAGGTGGATTTGTGGATCTTCATGTGAAAGTTTCATAAACTTTCCACTGCTTATCAAAAGCTACACCATGTTCTGTTTCAGCTCAAAGTTACCTCCAACAGTCGGTTTTTGAAAAGGCGAGGTCAAATTCATCAGAAATGGGATTGCCACTTCGCGAACTGTCCTGCGGGCTGGTGGATCTTCATCCATGAGAGCAGGATTGTCTTATTCCTCTTGAATTTGCTGGATACAATGGAGAAAGAATGCTTCTCTCCTCAATTGGTGAAATCATTTCTCGGGTTCGGGGCTTGGTTCAACCAATTCCCTATCCCTTGCCTTCTTACTAGTCTGTAAACCTATTTCCTGCAAATTCAATACCAAGACCAAGCGTAAAGAGCCAAAGAAATATAAAACTAAAACTAAAACTAAAATAGTTGGCAATTTACAAGTCCCCAACAACGACGCCAAAAACTTAATTGTGCCCAAGCACACACACAAGTGTACGTGGTCACACAAAGTAATACAGTGGCCTTATAAAAAGCCAAATATCGATCCCTCAGAGACTTGCGTTGATAACAATCCAATTCTAGTTTACTCTTAAGATTAAATTAGTTCGAAGGTAACTAAGAGAGTTTCGAAATTATAAGTAACTGCAAACTAAATAATGCGGAAAAGTAAAGTACTTGGACAATCAATAGAGAGAAACTCGGGGTTAAAGCATCGCGAACAATCATACTGATCTATTGAACTTCATTGGTTAGATTGCTTATCTTGGTTGTAGATTCACGGGGTTAATTTTATGATCATGGTCTCTCGAACCTCTAATCACCTATCTAATTAGCAACATAACTACATCATTGAGTGGGGATATGAGAACTAAGCTAAACGCATTTATATTTTATCCCATAGTGAACCAAATAAGGCTTCTAGGTATAACTTTATTCTAGACGCTAATTTAAATCTCTTATTTTATAAAAGAATAAGAACCTTACTCTATTTACCCCCACGTTCTATCCTCTTATTCCCCCTTTTGAGCTCATAAAGAAAACAATGGATGTATTATAAGGGTTGCAAATTCTTAAAATAATTATAGCAAAGATAAATAAACAACCAAATATGATAATCAATCAAAACCAAATTAATTCAAAGCAATAGTAATCATGTTCTTGGCCTTAATGATATGTGAGCAGATGCTAACACATTTGAGGTTTTTAACTGAGAATAATTGCAAATTCTTAAGCAATTTTTATCGTTTTTGATTTCTTTCTCTTTGATATTGCAGTAAAAGTCAAGATGCAAGAGAACTAACAATAATGGATGTAAAAGAGTTGATTTCTGAGCAAGTAGAGAGGGAAGTATAGCTGTCGACTTATCTGATAAGTCGCCAGCCTTGTGATAAGCTAGCAGAGTTTCTGTTAGCCTTATACAGAGAATGGGATTCATCTGGAAGAAGTAACGACAACCTGTGATAAGCCGTCAGGCTTGTCGTTAGGCTTAGGCAGAGAATGCGACTTGAAGTGAAGAAGCGACGACAATTCTAATAAGTCGTCAACTTTGTGATAAGTTATAAGAATCATCGTCAGTTGTAGACAGAGTGAGGTAGTGGGAGCAGAAGTGTGACGATATTTCCTGATAAGTTGTCAGGTGTCTGATAAGCCGTCATCCCAAGGAAGAAATCATAAAAGTGAAAGAGGACTTTATGATAATTCTAATAAGTCATCAGACTCCTCAAAAGCCGTCAGAGTGTCATCGTCAGCCTATGGCAGAAATCATCAAACTTGAAGAAGAAGTTGACGACATTTATGATAAGTCGTCAGACTCCTAATGAGGCGTCACACTTTGTCGTCACCTGTGCGAGAAAAGATCTGTAATCTGTGATTTATTTTCATAATTAGGCTGAAGTATTTAAGGCATAATTTAGGGTTTTCCTGAGAATCTGGAACTTCACGTTTTCATCAAATTTTCTCTCTAGTTTTCTCTGCAATATTACAGTTACTTTTGGAAAAATTATTATTATATTTTTTTTGGGATTTTCTACTGTGATTTAGAAGGAGAAACACTTGTTGATATTCATCATTCTGTAAGTTATCATCTATCGAACTATGAATACAATTGGCGTTGTTTCTTTCTACGTTATGAGTAGCTAATTCCTTTAACCCGAGTTGTGGGATCTATGGGTTTGGGTTTATAACGTAACTAAGTGTTCAAGATTCTAACGGTGGTAGAAACTTCTTGTTAATTCCATTATTTTATATTCTGACTATTGGTTGCAAACAATAGGCCTTGCTTACTAGTGATTTGCTTGAGATAAGAAATCAACCCTAGAAAGAAGCGAATTATCAACAGGGACTTGAAAGCATCAAACTTCCATTTAATAATTAATGTTGTAACAAGATTAATTAACTTGAGATAACATCCTGTTATGAAATATAAATTCCCTAAGTTCGAAAGAATTAGGTGGTTAAATGTCTAAATAGGTTGAGAAATATTTAGACATAACTTTGACAAGAATAGTCTGTTGTTCCTACCTACCACAAGAATCTTGAACCGTTACTAGCGTCTGTCAAATCCCAACACCCATAGTGAACATAACTCTGGTTTCCCTTATCATATTAATTTCAAACACTGAATTGAGAAGTAATTATTAGCTACCTTTCCAAAATACCCCATTCACAGGAAATTACTAACTATCAGTTGATTAATCCTCAGATAACTTAAATTCACTTCATATTCCATATGGGATTCGACCCCAACCTAGTTGGGTTATATATTGACAACGATTACTTACATTTTCGTAAGAGAGGTATATTTTGAGTGTTATCAAAAATGGCGCCGTTGTTGGGGAATACGATTGTAAATTCAAGTTTGTGTACGCTAATTGACTGTTAGTCAAGTTGTCAAGTTTCCTAGTTTTACATTTATTTGTTATTTTTGTTTGCTATAGGAATTTTGTGGTGTATTCCAAGAACCAGAAGTTCCAAAAACCATTATTACCATTTAATCTGGAACCACAACTAATCAGCAGAATGACAGACTAGTAGGAGACTGACAGGTTAGCAGCCTTAGCTAGAGCTCAGGTGAATATGCAGAATGACGGTCAACAAGTACGACATCCAAATCCTCAGAATAAAGACTTGGGAAACGAGGAGTTGCTAAAACCTGGTAACCCAAGGCGTGCAATGCAAATAGCTGCACTAATACAACGTAATGCTAACAGAAACCGTCCGTTCTGAGGAAGGCATGATCACCAGCCGGTCCAGTATGACCTCAATGATGATGATGATGATGGAATGGATGGAGAAGGTGCAATGGGTGCAATTATTCCTCCACCGTTAGCACCTGGGGCAAAATTCAACATTACGAGTACTATGATTCAACTTCTTCATTTGAAGGAGTTGTTTGGTGGCCTTCTTGGGGATGATCCGAACTTGCATCTGGTGAACTTTGTCACCATTTGTAAATCTTTTGATAACCTAGGAGTATTTCAGAATGCTATACGTTTGAGATTGTTTCCGTTTTCTCTGTCTGGGGAGGCAACATTGTGGCTTAATGAGCTGACACCCGATTTTATAACCAACTGAAGGCAGTTGAAAAGAGCTTTCCTAGAAAGGTTCTTTCCACCTTCCAGGAAGGTACAATTGAGGAATGAGATTAGTAACTTTAGATAGCTCCCAACTGAAGCCTTACATAAAACCCGGGAGAGATTAAAAAAAAAGCTGATGTAGTGTCCGAACCACCACATGACGGACATATACTTGATAGAGACTTTGTATAGGGCTCTTAACTCTGTGACAAAACCGATTGTAGATAATGCTGCTGGCAGTTTGTTTGTTGATCTTACATTCCCAAAGGCTTCAGAAATGCTAGAGAGAATGACAAAACAGAGTCGGGCATGGCATACCAGAGACTCTGTGGTAGCAAGCCCCACTATTTCTATTGGTATGACTGCGGAACAACACAGAAGAGACGAGGAACGTGATCAATACATGGCTCACCTAAAAATGAAGATGGACTTGCTAACCAAGCATTTACTATTAGGTAAAACTGAGAAAGTGAAGGCTGTGGGATTGCAGGGCAAAATGGAGTTCGACTCAGAAGAAGAGGCAAACTATGTAAATAATCAGGAGGGTTTCCGAGGCAATAGACAAGAAAATAAAGGTCAACTTATTATGAATAATGATAGGAGCGGGTTATATGTCCCTCATAGAAATTGTGAGGCTGCTACAACAAGTTCTAAAAAAATATCCATGGAGGACATGATGGATAAGTTGTTAAAAGGAGTGGAGGCTGCCAACTCAGGGGTGTTTACCATGAAGACCGATCTGTCCTCTATGAGTCAGTTGGTAAACTCACACTCCACTTCGATCAAACAGCTGGAACAACAAATGAGCCAACTCTCCACAACACTGAACTAGAGAAAGAGTGGAATGTTACCTAGTGATACAGTTCAAAATCCGTGGAATGACAACTCATGTATGGCGATTACCACTAAAAGTGGTAAGATTTTACCTGGCCCTTCTGTGGTAAAACATGGAGTTGAAGATGTGATTGAAGTAGATGGTGAGCTTGAAAAAGATAATCCAGTGGAGTCTAAGAAGCTGGATGACATTGATATCCCTTCTAATCATCAGCAGGTTAATGAGTTGGAAAAAAGGAAAGAGAAGGAAAAAGAAGTAGTGGCGAAAACTCTCCCAAGACCACCTCCCTTTCCTTAAAGATTGAAGAAGAAGGTTGACGACATGAAATTTAGTAAATTCATGGCAATGCTGAAGCAGTGAATAATAAATGTGCCTTTGGTGGAGGCACTCGAGCAAATGCCAGGGTATGCTAAATTCATGAAGGACCTTGTGACGAAGAAAAGAGCGGTGAGCTATGAACCAAAGGATAATCTCCATCATTGTAGCTCTATTTCTATGAGTTCCTTGGTGTAGAAGAAGGAAGACCCAAGAGCATTCACTATTCCATGTACAATCGGGTCTCTTAATTTTGCTAAGGCCCTATGTGATCGGGGGGGCGAGCATAAATCTAATGCCGCTAGCCGTGTATAAAAAGCTGGGTTTGGGGGATCCTACCCCAAAAAATATGCGGTTGGTGATAGTGGATATGTCTATAAAGCGGCCAGTAGGAATATTACATAATGTATTGGTAAAGGTGGACAACTTTATACTTCCTACTGATTTTATAGTCCTAGACTGTGAGGTGGACTTTGAAGTACCCATCATTTTAGGTAGACCATTCTTTGCGACTAGGAGAGTGGTAGTGGACATGGAGTTGCATGAGCTGAAGTTCAGGTTCAATGACAAAGAAGCAAGATTCGAAATACACTCATCCATGACACAACGAAAGGAGATAAGTGTCTTCTCAATTGTGGATATATTTTATGAAGATGGGAAAGAGGTAGCAGCATGGTATCTTGACGAAGTCTGAGTAGTCAAGATAACCTAGTCGTGCCACGACATTAAATCAGGCGCTATTGGGAGGCAACCCAAAATTTTTATGTTTAAACGCAAGTTGTTTTGATTTATTTAGATAGGAAGCATAATGAACTGAAGAGGTATGCAGGGGTCTATGTAAAAATTGATGTAGTCATCCAAGTGACCCTGGCGACAGATGTGATGAGCTATCACAATTGTGATAAGCCATCAGATATGTTGTTAGAAAATCCAAAAGAAGGCAACACTCTGCCTAAGGTTGACGATATCTGCGATGACTTATCAGACATCTGATAAGCCATCAGGTAATTTCGGGCCCAAATACTGAAAATTCAACCCGACCCACAGTCAAACCCTTTCACCTTCCCACATATCTTCTTTCTTTTCTTTAAGTTTTATTTCCTTCCATATTTAGTTTATTTACTTACTCTTTTCAAAATTATTTCCTAAGTAAAATAAGAAAAATATCCTTCCTTGTGAGTGTGGGTTTGAAGTCAAGATCAGGAACTCTTTTTTTATCTACTACTTCCTCTCACTCGCGTAACCAAGTTGAAGTCGCTTATCAGGTATGCTCATAACTCAACTCTCCTCTTCATTAGATAAGTAATGCAACTGATGTAAATCTTAGTCTCAAAGAGATTGAGGCAAGATTTACTTGCCATTGTGTGAAAAACAGAATCTAGGGTTTACCGTGCTGCATTGTGCATAAAAACCTAGGGCTTAGATCAATAACCAAACTCCATGTAATTCTAAGAAGAAAGTGGATTGATAATCAAGATTAAAACTGAGCTGGAGGTTGTATTCTGAGCTGACGCCGTGTTCGATAAGTTATCATGAATGTGACATCTTATCAGACTATGTCATCACAAGTTGAGAATATAAGCCTATTTTATTTAAGGCTGATGATACACATGGTAAGCTATAACATTTGTGACGACTTATCAGACCATGTCATCACAACTTTGATCTTATACAATTACGAACCTCTTTTGAGGGATGCGGAATTATAATGACTGAACTTCTTGAGTTGTATGATCATGAGTGCTAAATGAGTGCTTTCTTTTGCTACAGGTCTTATAATGGCACCCAAAGAAAAGAGCCACAAATCTACAAAGAAAGTGACAAAGGGGAGTGTACCTCAGACACTTTTCGATTAGTAATCTAATTATGAGGAGGAGGAGCCACTGCTCAGGAAGCAAAGAAAAAAAGAAAAGCCCGAAAAAGCCTTCGCTACCTCCACCATTTGAGGTTGAGAAGAGTAAAGAAAGTGATACTGAAGCAATAATACCACCTGACAGTACAACTTCTGAGCAGACGACTTCTGATCAGCCTGAGTTTGGGTAGCCTGAGTCAAAGCATACTGATTCTGAGTAACCTGAATCTGAGGGACCATCATCAGAGTCCCCTTCTGCTGAGAAATAGGATGATGAAGAATCTTCGATTCGGGGAACTCTGGTTAAATGCAAGAACCCCGGGGTCCGAGACAGTGCTAGGTGGAAAATTCCTAAGGCACAAAAAGTCTTCTATGATGGGCTTCTCAGAACTAAAAGAAGGACCATTAAAAGGCCAATATTTGAAGAAAAAAAGATCATCACTGCCGGGTTGAGCAGATATCCTGAAGTGGAGCAGAAATTCCGAGACTACGACTTGGGATGGACCGCAAAAGGAGGAAGCTCATTTTACCCTACACTAGTTCGGGAGTTCTATGCAAATTATCAGGAATGATTGGACAACATGTGCAGAGAAGGGGAGAAATCAACCGACCAACCCTTGTTGGATAGAGTTCCAGTACGGGGTGTGATGGTGGATCTCTAAGAAATAACAATCAACAAATTTCTTCATGGCCCCGAATTCACTCCTCAGGCCACTTCACCTACATTCTAAGCTCGGTAAAGCATCGTGCGCAAATCAACAGTCTTGGTTAGCAACCCTCATAGCTGAAGGAAAACCTGAATGGCTGACCAACGCGAATGAAAGGATTTTCAAGGCCTCCCTAACTCAAAAAGCAAGGTTCTGGTGAGGTGTAATGCGCACCCATTTGATGCCTATCGAGGGAGATAACATCCTTGGAGATGATAGAGCAATACTGGTCGCAAGTCTTGTGGCTAAACTCAAATTAAACTTCGGAGAGATCATTGCTGAGGAGATAAAAATTTGGGTCTCAAGGCCCGACATGGCATATACTTTCCCTTGTCTAATTATGAGGTTGTGTAACGCAACCAATGTAGCTGAGGTTGCTGGGATAGACAATGAACTACCTGCCAAGAAGACCAACAACCCCATCCGATATGATAAAAATTAGCTGAGGCTGACATTTGATAGAGGAGTAGGGGTTACAATAGATCCACAAGTTACAGACACCATCTCAGCACCTAATATAGAGATGAAGAATTTTGAAGCTGCACCACCGACATCCTCAACACTAGCAGATTCAGTTCTTAGAAATAAAACAAATCCTTCAGCTGCTGTGTTTACCACAGAATTTGCCTTCAACCCGATGAATTTCAGGAGAGTGGCAAAATAAGCGAAGTGGTGCGAGGCGTAGCTGTAACTTTTTGGCAAGAAATTTGTCTCTGCGGTATACAAGATGATTAAGGTCGCACTTGAGCCCTTCCGAGCCTTGACCAATCGGATTGATGATTTAGAAAACCATTTCAATACACGGTTAAGAGAAATGTTGGGCTCAGACCATGCACAATTTAGATCAGCCCTGGACAAGGTAAAGGCAGATATTAGAGTATTACAGCAACACCAGCTTATGGTATCAGCTGATTCGGCTGTTGATGAGTCTGAGGGTGAAATCCCATTGCTTGATCTCATGGGGGAACCAATGAAGCAAAAGAAAAAGAAGGGTGAGAAGAAAGGTAAGGGTAAGAGAGAAAGGCCTGATAGTGATGAATAAAGAAAAGCAGAGAAGAGAGCGAGAAAGAAGGCTAAAAAAGAGGAGACGAAGAAGGCATTGATTGAGTCCCGAGCTAATAATGAGAAATGGAAGAAGGCCCTACAAGCGAGAGCCGTAGGTGCCTCAACTAGTTGGCCTCCAGTAACTGCTAAACCAGATATTTTAGAATGAAGAGAGGCTCCCGATGGAGATAAGGCAGTTGAGGATGCAGCAGCAGGGTCAGGGACTCATGATCCCAGTGCTTGATCTACTCCAGGTATACCCTAACCATTAGTTTAGTTTTTCTTTGATTTTAAGTTGAGGGTGTAAGGTGAGTTATTGTTGTAACATTTTGTAGTTGACTAGCAGAAATACAAGTACCTGAGGCAGTTGACATGGTTTTGTTATTTTGTGAACACCTCTCAAATGGTCTGATTATTTAACCGTGTGATTTGCATCTAATTGTGACCACTGTGCATCTTATTATGGTATTAGTTCTAGTGAATTGATAATTATTGGTAAATAATTACATGAACTAGATAAGTAGTAACTTGTGTGCCATGTGCGTGTGAGATCTTACTTAGTTCCTTTTGTATGTTGAACCCATAACTTGTCCGGTTAGTCTTACCTAGGTTGAAGGATAGGGTTTAGGAAATGATCATAGGCCGTTTTGATATTATACCACTTTTATCCTAAATGACCTTCCCTATATGCATAATATTCCTTGATCCCTATTTTGAGCCTGAATAGCCTATTTCTTTTTATGATATCTATCACCGTCCCATTTATATCATAATGAACCTATTTTGGCACTGGTCCTCCTTGGACACTGTGTACCTTGACTTAGGCAAATGGCCTAAGTTGATGGTGGCTATCATAGGGGTGCGTGATGTAAAATGAATATGGAGAAAGGTATAATAAAAGAAAAGAATAAAAAGTTGGGTGCGGTGGAAAAGAATAAGAAAAGAAAAGTTGTAAAAAAAGTGATTGTAGAAAACACCACACCCATCCTGAATATGTGTGATCAAGAAAAGAGAAGAATAGAAAAAGGTTAATAAGCGAGACCCGAGAATCTAGTGTAGTGTCAAGGAGGCTTAGTCACTTTAAATATCATCGAGTATCATACCAACCCCTAGCCTATATTACAAGCCAAAGAGAAGACCTATAGTGATTCTAGTTGACCTGTCTGAAAATCTTGGTAATGAAAATAAAGGGCAAGCCTATGGTATTTTTCATATATTGATTGGAACTTCATTCTCAGAGTGAGCGTCTTTTGATTGCCCCCACAGTTACATGTGTGATGTCTGATATAAGTGAAGTGGGACTTCTTTGTAGTGAGGGCACACCGGTTACATTGCTAGTTGCTAACTTGTTTGGATAGTGTAATCTTGGTCCATGCATGGTTGTTGTTGTTGAATTGATGCCATATCTTGATTCCGGTGTGTCACATTGTTGCTCTTCAATAATATGCACATTTTTTTAAAATTAATTGACCTTGGAGATGGTGAAGATGTTTTGAGATAATATGGATGGTTGACTACCAAATGTACTTTGTATCCTCTTGGTTGTGTTTTAGTTGCTTGAGGACAAGAAATTATTTTAAATTGAGGGTGTTGATGTGTGAGTAGATGCTAACACATTTGAGGCTTTTAACTGAGAATAATTGCAAAGTCTTAAGTAACTTTTGTCATTTTTGATTGTTTTCTCTTTGATATTGCAGTAAAAGTCAAGATGCAAGAGAACTGACAATAATGGAAGTAAAAGAGTTGATTTCTGAGCAAGTAGAGAGGGAAGTATAACTGACGACTTGTATGATAAGTCGTCAGCCTTGTGATAAGCTATTAGAGTTGTCGTCTGCCTTAGACAAAGATTGAGATTCAGCTGGAAAAAGTAACGACGACCTGTGATAAGCCATCAGGCTCGTCGTTAGGCTTAGGCAGGGAATGAGACTTGAAGTGAAGAAGCGACGACAATTCTGATAAGTCGTCAACTTTATGATAAGTTATAAGAATCACTATCAGCTGTAGACAGTGTGAGGTGGTGGGAGAAAAAGTGTGACGACATTCCCTGATAAGTCATCAGGTGTCTGATAAGCCGTCAGGAATGCCATCATCCCAAGGCAGAAATCATGAAAATGGAAGAGGACCTGATGATAATTCTGATAAGTCGTCAGACTCCTCATAAGCCGTCAGAGTTTCATCATAAGCCTAAGGCAGAAATCATCAAACTGGGAGAAGAAGCTGACGGCATTTCTGATAAGTCGTCAGACTCTTGATGAGGCATCACACTTCGTCGTCACCTGTGTGAGAAAAGATCTGTAATCTGTGATTTGTTTCCATAATTAGGCTGAAGTATTTAAGGCATAAATTAGGGTTTTTTCTGAGGATCTGGAACTTCACGTTTTCATCAAGTTTTCTCTGCAACATTACAATTTACTTTTGGAGAAATTATTATAATTTTTTTTTGGGATTTTCTACTGTGATTTAGAAGGAGAAACACTTGTTGATATTCATCATTCTGTAAGTTATCATCTATCGAACTATGAATACAATTGGCGTTGTTGCTTTCAACGTTATGAGTAGCTAATTCCTTTAACCCGAGTTGTGGGATCTATGAGCTTAGGTTTGTAACGTAACTAAGTGTTCAAGATTCTAATGGTGGTAGAAACTTCTTATTAATTCCATTATTTTATATTCTGACTATTGGTTGCAAACAATAGGCCTTGCTTACTAGTGATTTGCTTGAGATAAGAAATCAACCCTAGTAAGAAGCGAATTATCAACAGGGACTTGGAAGCATCAAACTTTCATTTAATAATTAATGTTGTAACAAGATTAATTAACTTGAGATAACATCCTGTTATGAAATATAAATTCCCTAAGTTTGAAAGAATTAGGTGGTTAAATTTCTAAATAGGTTGAGAAACATTTAGACATAACTTCGACAAGGATAGTCTGCTGTTCCTACCTACCACAAGAATCTTGAACCGTTAATAGCGTTTGTCAAATCCCAACACCCATAGTGAACATAACTCTGATTTCCCTTATCATATTGATTTCAAACACTGAATTGAGAAGTAATTATTTGCTACCTTTCCAAAAACCCCCATTTATAGGAAATTACTAACTATCAGTTGATTAATTCTCAGATAACTTAAATTCACACCATATTTCCTGTGGGATTCTACCCTAACCTAGTTGGGTTATATATTGACAACAATCGCTTACATTCTCGTAAGAGAAATGTAGTTTGAGCATTATCACTTAACTCCAGAAAAAAGGCTTTAGCCACGCATGGAAATAATCGTAATCAAGATAAATGAATACATGATAAAATTCATTGGAAAACTAAATTAAAGAGATGAAAATCCTGATTGAAGAGTTTTCCAGCCCATCTTCAAGTTTCAAAGTCGTCCAAGGTATATAACATCAACTTCAAATATTCTATTTATAGGAGGAAAATTTGGCCGTTGTGCGAATAGGGTGTTCGCCATGGGAATTATTTCCTGGGAATAGGGTGTGCATGCTGGCCTATCACGGACCCTCACTGGAATTCACCTTGTAAGCCATATCCATGTCTTGTGCACTTGTCCTTCCATCCTAAGCCTTGTAGTGTTGTTTCCACTTGATTTTCAGCTTGTTTATCATCCATATATCATCAAAATCAACTCCCAAAACATCCTATAGCATCAAAAACCATGAATTAGAGCTCAAAATAACACAACATTCAAGACAATGAACTAGAAACTTAAGCTAAGAACTAGTTTTGCCCTTTATGATCTTTAACTTCTTGTTCGAATCTTGGCTTGATTCAAGTGAACTTTGAACACTATAAATAAGTTTTTCCACACATAACTACATGATAATAACTTTAGGAACTCATTATACATATTAGAATCAATTGCAATCAATTAGAACAACACCTAGCTCAAGCAGTAACACTAGTTTTTCTCATTTTAACTCTAAGTGACCCAATTAAGCACAAACTTGTTTGAGATACACCTTGAATATTGTAATTAAATACTTAACCACTTAGATGCTCAATTATATCATTTTTAACACATTAAGCACACAATTTATCCTCAAAACAAGGATGAATAAGCTCAGATAATAATACTGAGGTGTATAAATTCACCTCAGATCAGTGTTGGAACCAATATGAAAATTACTACAAATTAAATTGCTGCCTCTTATTCTAGAGAGAAACGCGATGCATATTCACATTGAATTTAGGACTAGGCCGCACCCAAGAGATGTATCATGTAGTTGAAAAGTGAAATGTCAAAACAATAACCTAAGGAGATAATTAGAAATACACACAAAACTATCATGGTAATAGGTGAACTCAGAAAGTTGTAAAGTTTGTCCTTTCCTTTCTTTTACAACAGTACTATGGGAAGAGAAGAAATTATTCTCGTCATTCCATTTTACTAATCATTTTCTAAAAGTCAAACTATATAAATTTTTAATTGATATGCTAAAATGAATTTTTTATTATATCAAATGAAAAAATTACAACTTAAAGTATATTATATACTTATTTGAATATATATATTTAAAATATTAAATATGAATTAATTTAAATTTTAAATAAAATATAATAAGTAAAAATAGAGTTATTTCCATGAATAGTCACTCATGTTTTAAAAATTATCTCTAAATATCACTTTTTGTTATAAATTTATTACATTATAGTGAATGTCTATCATGATTTGGTGAATATCTATCAAGATATAGTGAGTATCTATCAAGATATTGTAAATGTTTATCAAGATAGTTATTGTCGATCTTTTTTGGAGAGATATTAGGTGAAATTTTTCCCTATGAATAGAGGAATTTTATCCATTGTAAATCATCCTCAATCTGCTTTAGGATAAATGTCATATGTTGCGAGAGAAATTGGATATTTTCCTATGGCTTGGACCCTTTCACTCGAGAACTCAAAAGGGGGGAAAGAATTCTTCAACATAGTCACAAGAAGGTGGTCTACGACCATTAGATCCCTAGAAAGAGGAGCAACTAAGAAGAGAGGGGTATAAAAGAATGAAAGGAATGTCTTCACTCCTCAAGAGAAATAAAGAATTAATCTCTCTTCTCTCTCTATTCTTTATTCATTATTAGTTCATAACACGTTATCAACACGAGACTCTACCGTCTCAAATTTGAATACTAAGGTATTATTTTTCTTTCTTTTTTTATATGGCTAATAATCTTAGAAAACTTGAGTTTATTGTCCTTCAAAGTTTGGGCAATAATTACCTTTCATGGGTGCGGGATGCTGAAATCCACTTAGATGTTATGAGTCTTGAAGATACCATAAAGAAAAAAAATAAAACAAATAACCAAAATCGTGCTAAGGCTATGATTTCCTTGCATCATCATCTTGATGAAATTTTGAAAATCGAATATCTCACTACTGGATCCACTTATTTTATTAAATAACTTAAAAAGAAAGGTTTGACCACTTGAAGATGGTAATCCTCACCATATTGTTATATAATGTTGGCTAAGGCAAAATAATGTATTTTTTTTTATAAAAAGTCATGAAAACGTATCCCATTAAATATGTCCCATTCCCCAAAGTGAATGTGGTAGCAATACATCATATATATGCCTCAATTTGCTCTTTTAGTAAGCTATCATAATTTGATATGCGTAAAGCACGATTATATTCACTTCATAGGGAATAAGAATTTTAATTGTTATAAGTACAGATTCATTCCTTAAGGTGAGCATGATAATATTTAGTAAAGCTTATTAATACAAATGTGCACTTGACTGTGATGGTATCACAACTCACCTCCGAAAGAGGCTGAATAATTGAAAAGAGTTATTTTGAAATCTAATTCTAAATTAGTAAATCTAAAATTTATTCATGTAAAAGTAAATCTGAAATTTACTAAAGTAAAAGGTACATGTCATGGTAAACTTGAAGTTTACTAGAATAAAAGTTCATAAATTAACATGAATAACTGTGACATCCCAAAGATGTGCATAGTGAGTATTGAACATATATTGAAGAACTAAAAAATTCTTCATGAACTTTTAATTTTGTTTGTTCTCATGATAAGTTGGTTGGACCAACTAATACTGGAATTTGATCTCTCAAAATCTAGAAAGTATAAAAGACGAATATGTGTCCGTTCACCAATCATGTGATATATTAAGATGCATCGATATAAGATGATCACTTATACATTTATTGTCAACCTGTAGATTGACATTCATAAAGTTGCTTGCTCAATAAAATTGAGTTAAGAGCATAATTTTCAGATTGTGTAATCAAGACAATTCATCTTGATAATTTTAGTTTGACATTGAATGCCTTCGATAAATAGTTGAACCACTGCTAATGAGAACAAAGCCCCATGTGTTGGGTATGAAGTATGATATATTGCACACAATAGCACTTGTTTGTATTAGACAAAAAATTATCATTAATTCTTCCCTCTCAATTGATTCAAGGTCAGGAACCAATTATTCTATCTAGTAGTTTTGATGTATGGTATTGATTTATGGATAAACTATGATGTACAAAGATGGATTCTCTAAAGTAAATTAAGATGTATGTTAGTTTTCCCAACACGAGGGGGAGATATAAACAACTAAGACATCTATTGTGAATTATCATTAATATGATCCCCATTCAAAAGATAATTTAAGTCAAATGCTAGGAGTATTTTCTGACCCAAAAATTGATATTTATTTAGCTGTAAATGCTCTAGTTGGATTTCCCTAAAGGACAAAGTACTACATGTATGAAACATGGTAGATCAATCGGTTCTAAAAATAATAATTCTTGAAAAGAAAAAGAAAGCAAATGATCATAATAAGAAGACATTGTGCTCTTGAAGAGCCTACGACATAACACTTCATGAAATCTTATAAGAGGTCCAAGTACCTAAAAATAATGAAGTGATAAGATCTCAAAATATTATGTCACATTGTGAATCGATACAAAATGATGTATCATTGATAATATCTTTGATATAATATTGGAGTAATATTGTAAAAGATTACGAGGATCTGAATTCTACATTTATTTAAGCATACTGACGTAGAAATATTTGTCAAGTGATATGAACGGATACATCTTGGTAAACATAAAATTTATTTGATTTGCAGTCCAGACACTTAAAGATGTTACATATGAAATGCTGAATATTGTCACTTGACAAAATTTATATGAAAACTTTTTAAGGATTCAAAATATTTGAAGCATATAAAGATTTTGGGAAACTTATTTATAATCCTAATATTGTATAAGTTTATAACTTGAAAATTATTGAAACTTTTGAAAAGTTTTCAAAAGCAATAGATTATTTGCTGAAATGAGAAATATACCAAATTGGATTGGTTATGAAGTACCATATCTTAGTGTAATTGGTGCACTCATGTATCTTGCAAATACTACAAGTCCTGGTATAGACTTTTTGATTAATTTATTAGTAAGTTATAGTTTTGCTCCTACTAAGAGACATCAGAAAGATATCAAACATATATTATGGTACCTAAAGAGACTACCGATATGGGCTTATTTTATTGTAAATATTGCAGTCTCGATCTTATTGGTCATGCTGATAATGGGTACTTATCTATGCTGATGTTGGGTACTTATCTGACCCGCATAAAACTCGATCTCAAACAGGCTATGAATTCATATGTGGTGGTACCGTTATATATTGGAGACTTATCAAGCAGTCTATCGTAGTCATTTCATCAAACCATGCTGAGATAATAGCTATTCATGAAGCAAGCCGAAAGTGTGTGTGATTGAGGTCCATGCTATATCTTATTCAAGAAAAATATTGTTTGAAATGTGACAAAGTACCCGCGATTTTATATGAAGATAATGTAGCATGCACAACACAATATAAGGGAGGATTCATAAAAGGAGATAAAACGAAGCATACTTTGCAAAAGTTTTTCTATACACATGAGCTCAAAATGAATAGTGATATTAACGTGCAACAGATTCATTCAAGTGACAATGTGGCTGATTTATTCTCTAAGTCTTTTTCAACCACAATTTTAAAAAGATGAAGCACAAGATCAGGATGCAAAGGTTCAAGGATGTCCTCATTAGGAGGAGGTAATGTGTGATATACTCATTTTTCCTTACGAGGTTTTGTTCCACTGAATTTTACTTGTAAGTTTTTTAATGAGGCAGCTGATATGTGTATTATTAGAGATGCGTATTATTTTTTCTTTATTGAATTTTTTCACTGGATTTTTTCTAGTAAGATTTTAGCAAGGCACATTATCTATCAATTAGACATCTGAGAGGGAGTGTTATTAATGTATTTATATTATAGTGAATGTCTATCAAGATATAGTGAATATCTGTCAAGATAAAGTGAGTATCTATCAAGATATTGTAAATATTTATCAAGATAAATAATGTCTATCTTTTGAAGAGATATTAGATGGATTTTTCCCCCTATAAATAGTGCATTTTTATTCATTATAAATCATCCTTAATCTGTCATTTCTCAAGAGAAATAAAGTAGTCTCCTCGTTCTCTCTCTCTATTTTGTTCTTATTTTATATTTCATAATATTTTTGTTATATTAAGACAAGAATATCACTCAATTATCTCTATTTTTCTCTAAAATATTTAACACTTCAAAAACCTTCGTCTCTCTTAGTTGACATGTCATGTCACTAAATTTTATTATATTAATAATAGACCTATTTAGTTCTTCAAAATTATTTATCTCATAAAGTACAAGAAAAACGTGAATAACGTGAAAATTTGTGTAGAGATTATACATAAGAATTTGTAGGTAACATAATTTTCTATAAAAAATATTTACCATAAAAGATCGATTGTAAGACTACGATCTTTTTTGTTTCCAAACAAAATTCAATGAAATTTTTTTAATATGTATTATTGCCTGAAAATTTTAATTTAAACGTAGATTATTTGCAAATTTTTAGGCAATATAATTTTGATAAAAATATAATGAAAAAATGAATGTTTTCTTGCAGATTTTCACAAATAATTGAACATAAATATATCAAGTAAATCTGTAAGGTAAGATATAAAAATTTGGAAAAAACTATTATTATTTTTAATTTAATTTCTTCATTTTTTTTGTGATCATTATATTTATATTTTATTAAATACTTAAACACCAATTTATACTCTTACCTCAATTTAAATCCACGAAAAGCATACAATAATTGATTGAGTAATATTTCAGAGATTCATTTGTGATAGTACTAAAGAAGGGTTCATTTTGTTAATGTTTCTTAAAAAAATTTAATTTGTTTCAAGACTAAATAATTGTTCTTTCCTTTTAAAGTGAATTTTATTCTTTTATTCTCATATAAATAACAAATTTAATGTCTAAAATATGAAGTCCGTTGTTTTTTTCTTTTACATTAGAATCTTTAGTATATAAAATAAATGAAAAAAATTAAAGGAGTACAAATTTATAAGTACTTGAGTTTTAAAAATATTATTAAATGATAAAATAAATAAGTAAATAAAAGAAACTTTGAGGAGTGCATACCAAATAAACTAATCCAAGTTGTTGGTGTAGTTAAATTATTTTTCAATGATTAATATATCATGTGTAATTTTTTTTTCTAAATTATGATAAAAATTTTAGTTAAATAAGTTTGATAAGTTAAATAGAGATCGATCTATTTATCAAAAAAAGAAGAAAGTTTTAATGACATGACATTTCAAGCAGGAGAGAATTTTTTTTTTGAGATATTAAGTATATTTTAAGAAAAATAAAAAGAGTTGAATGATATTTTTATCCTAAACTAGTTTAGGTGTACGCGCCTTGCGCGTGTACCTCACTTTATTGAGTTCAAATGTTACACTAAATAAGATATTTGTTTAAATAATAAAGATGAATACAATGATTAAATTCAACATCTTTTGGAGATTTTTTTTAATTAAACCTAACTTTTACCAAAAAAAAATATCCAAGTGATCGACATTCATCTGCCACTTGTAAACTGCAACAAAAAAATACGATGAACAAAATAATATAATTAAATCTAACCTTTACACAAAAATTTTCTCAAATCGTCTAACATTCATCTACCACCTGTAAACTATAACAAAATAATACGATGATAGAGATATCAAAATAATACAACTAAACTTTACCTTTACACAAAAAATAATCTCAAAACAGAGATATAAAAACAACAAAATTAAACCTAACCTTTACCTAAAAAAATTCCTCAAAGCCGACCGACATTCATCTACCACCTGTAAACTACAACAAAATAATACAATAATGATCACAAAGCTTCAAATTTGATGAAAATAATTCTTGTCTGAGCGAAAATTTTGACCTTGAAGAATAACTTGAATGAAAACAAAGAATGTATATATATATATATATATATATATATATATTTATACAAACGTTGAATTTTATTATGTTGACAAAAGCAGTAAAGAAGTTGAGGATTAGAAAATTAAGCATCCATCAATCTAGACATGCAACCGAATCGAGTTAAATGAACATCAATCATATTTTTCCAATAAGTAAATCAATTTTTTCTCTAGTTTGACGTGCATCTCAATATTTAAAGATGTGTTTCGTTAATAGACTCTTATTTTAGGACTAATTTCTATCCTATTTAAGGAGTATTTTTCTAAAATATTATAGATATAGATTATAAATTATAGATAAGGTTAGTTTTTTCTTTGGGTTGAATATGAGAGTGTATGTTATAATTTAGTTAGAATAGGATTTTAATTTTTGTGTACATAAAAGAAAAATTAAATTATTTAAATTACCTTCACACAAATTATACTCTTCAAAGGATTTTTCATCTAATACGCTAATACATATTTTTTTTTCTTTTCACGATTTTTTTTACCACTTTGAGTTTTTTCATCAGGACACCTTTTTTTTTCTTTTTTACACGTTAATTTAGGAAATACATATTGATTTATTGGTTTTGTATAGAATTTTTGTTTTTGTTTGTTCAAATTTAGTTAGAATAGGATATTGCTTGTGCATTTGTACTGTTGACCAAATTTATATTGATTTATTGGATTTGTAATTTAAATAGAATATGCAAATATATGATTTTATCTAAAGTGAAGAGTTTTAATGAAGGATAAAAAGTTCAAACGTGATTTATAAGACCCTTCACACTTTTAATATAATAGAGATAAAGTAAAAATGATATTTATAGAGAATTTTTTAACCATAGGTGACTATTAGAGAATTTTTTTTTGATTTTCTATCTAGTGTCTGGTGTCCGTATTGGAGCCCCGATTAATTCGGATTGCGCGTTGCAGGACCCATTAAGGTGACAGCGCTCCCACAAGAATTTCTTCATACCCAGGGTCGAACCCTCGACCTCTGATTAAGGATGGAGCAACCCCATCCACTACACCACAACTCGTATCGGTGACTATTAGAGAAATTTACTCACGAACAAATTTATAGTTAAGGTGATCAGAAGAATATTAAACAATGAAAGTTGATATGATTGTGTCAGCTTTGTGGGTATCTGTGTGTCTGAGCTTACCCAACATTATTAAGGGAATCCAATGAAAATTGCTCGTGCGTCTTGTGACCATTGTCATTCGCCATAAGGGAATCTTATTATTCTATGCTTCCATATTTTAGTATTCTTATTTCTTATAAATATACGGTGTCGATCATCCGCTTATGCATAACTCTAACTATTACAAAATTATTTATGAAGGTATTTAATAATTGTACACAAAATTAAAAGGAAAAAAAAGTTTTGTGTGACTATAAATGATCATTTTAATAAAAATAAACGAGGAGTTTAAATTAAATTTTTACTAAATATATAAAGATATTCTTTTTTGAACTGATTAAAAAGAAAATTAAAAGTGTCATATAAATTTAGATATGTGAGAAAGTGTTATTTACTTGTATAAAATATCAAGTAATTCTATGCAATAAAAAATTAAACAGATGGATTTATTTTTTTTGTGGGGATGGGTGGTGGGAGTCTTTATTGAGTTTAAAACTAGATTTTCATAATTTCATCCACCTCATCGATTTTTTAAGCCACGCCCTTGAGTGCTAATGTGATATTTTAAACTTTCTTCTCAACAAAAGATAATATATAAAGGAAAAACATGAGTAGCATTACTACAAGGGTGTGATACATGGAAATGATCATGACTATACAACTTGATAGAAATTTATAATTTCCTTGTTATGTTATGCATGCAATCATTCTTCAAGTTTGATGATAGATAGTACTACAAGGGTGTGATACATGAAATGATCATGACTACACAACTTGATAGAAACTTATAATTTCCTTGTTATGTTATGCATGTAATCATTTTTCAAGTTTGATGATAGAAAATAGAGTGCATAAATTAAGACCAAATAATTGTTTCTACCGATCTGCCACTACACAAGCTGGCTAGCTATACATACTCAATACAGGTGCTTTGAATCATATGTGAGTTGTATCATTATATCAAGATTGTGTGTTTGGGTACTTTTAATTAATCCATTTGAACATTAATCTTAAGTGTATACCTATTTTGTGAATAAAATGACACTGAAAATTGTCAGATATTCTCGATTGGTATTTTGGAAAAAAAAAGTGTGGGATATATATTCTCTCTTTCTATCAATTTGTTTACCTACAGAAAATGGATTTTGAAGCAATTTTCGTTGATGGTCTAGATTTATTCCTTTTTTTAATCTACTGGACCTTAATTATTCATAATGTTTATTTTCAGATTAAAAATGTCCTCCTTTCATCTATTGGACACTAATTGCTTTTATGATTGAAAATGCCCATTATTCTTTTTAGCAGAATTATGAGACGACACATGTGAGATTTAATTAAATAGGTGGTACTGAATTATTGATTCACGTGAATACTGGATTCAACTCATAAATAACCTGATTCATTCAAATTTATCTGCTTGAAATTATTGGGGCTATTTCTAAGACTCCACAATTATTAAAGGATGAAGAAGTTTTATTGAACCTTAATATAGAAATTAATTGAAACTTGTTTGCATCGATTTTGAATTAAAAATTCTAGATTTAAATGAAAAAGATATTATTATCTTTTTAATCCATTCAGTTGCAAAATGTGTAGCATCAAAGAAACTAGGTACGGACAGATAGTTTCTTGGTCAACCTGGATGTGTTGGGTTATCTGTTGTTGGAGCTACATGGCCCTAAAGTGGGGTCATGTATTTAAGCTCCACATGTGTTAACTCAGAATTTCATTAAAAAAATGGGGGAAAAAACATCATTTTCACTTCATATTATACAAGAAAAATCTAAGCCATACCTAAATTATATAAGTGACCTATTATACACCTTAATTATATAAAAGTGATATTATTACCTCCCCGCGACCCCCATTCTAAGGCGCGTGTGTTACACTTATTTTAGGCGCGTCTAGCCTATTAAATATCAAAAGTAAACGGCTAAAAACATTAAGGGAAAAGGCATCGTTTCCACTCCAAACTATAGTCGAAAAGTCGAATCCACACCTAAACTATATAAGTGACCTATTACACACCTTAACTATAAAAAAGTGATACTTTTTACTGACGTGGTGCTGACGTGGTAGCGCGTGTAAAACACTACACCACATGCAAGTGGTGGTAGCCTGACAGGGTGTAAATAGTTTCACCTTTTTATAGTTTAGGTGTGTAATATGTCACTAGTATAGTTTAGGCGTGACTTCGATTTTTTGGGTATAGTTTGGGGTGGAAACGATGTCGTTTCCCAAAAGATGGGCATTGTAATTCAAAAAAAACATTAAGGGTTCAATGATCGTTGGGTTTTTTGAAGTTTTGATGATCAATAAAGTGAATAAAATATGTTGGTTAAATTGGTTCACAGATGCACAGGTGAAAAAAGGTAAGTTCACAGCAAGATCACTGAGAAAAGAGGAAAAGGCTGCTCGATTAAAGGAATGAATAAGTAACTATAGATTTTCTCAAAACAACTACCATGTGATAAATGAAGAGTTGAGTTTGAGCAAACACTTAAAGTAGAATGAGTTGGAATTAAAGGAGTCTCACTGGAAGTAGAACTCTAAGAAATGAGATATCTGATGAAAGGAGGAGTTTGATTCGAAGAAGAACTCATTGAAGATTTGTGTTAAATAGATGAAGAGTCATTCACAGTGACTAATACACTTACAAAGCAAAAAGGTAATTGACAAATTGACTTGGTAGTGTGAAGCTTGGATACTGAAGGAACACGTTGCTAAACATGGCCCCAGTACTAAGAAAGATAAGATGTCTTAGTCTTTATATATTAGAAGGTCACTGAGTTGTAACATTGATGTAATCCTAGTATTAGTGAATTGAACTTAATTAGGAGTTAAAGTTTATAATTTTTAGGTTACAAGAGTCTTGTAATTTATCGTTTGTTGAGGTTCAAGTTGTTTTAGTAAAGTTTGAGGTTAAATATTGTAGAGGTATAGCGGTACAAGTCGTGGTATTTTGCACCTTTTTGAGTCGAGTGTTTTTCACGTGAAGATAATTATCCCCTTTACTTACAGTTTTAATGCTTCATTGAAATATGTAAGACAATCTGTTTCATACTTAGGCAACTCTTAAGTAATAATAAGTAAATCTATAGGTTGTGTATAATATCAATTGGTATCAGAGCGAGGTTATCTTTTAAGGGTTACCACCTAAGATAACATCATGATAAACTCTGGACCACCTATTGGACACAGTGAAGGTCAATTAACAACTCGACCACCTCTCTTCGATAGATCTTATTTCATTTGGTGGAGGCTAAGATAGAAATGTACCTTCAAGGTGAGGACTATGAAATATGAGTAAGAATCACTAATGGACCAACAGTTCCCATGAATACACTTTATGGAGAATAAGTGAAAAAGATAAAAAGTAAATTCACCCCCGAAGACCTCATTACACTCAGAAAGAATGCAAAGGCCAAAAATATTCTTATTTGTGGTCTAGTCCAACTGAGTAGAATAGAGTGTCAAACTGTACCACCGTTAAATAAATTTAGGATGCTCCAGTGAATGCTCATGAAGACACAAGTCAAGTAAGAAAATTTAGGATTGCTTTACATTTCACTGAATATGAGGCCTTCAAATTGAATGAAAATGAGTCACTATAAGACATGATAACAAGACAACATCCTCGATTAATTAGTTGTCATCTCTAGAAAGTGTTCTATCTATTGAGAAATAGGTAGAGAAGGTTCTAAGAGTTCTAACAAAATTCAAATGGGATGTTAAAGTCAAAGCCATGAGGAATGCTAAGAATCTCACTAGAATGTCCCTTGATGAGTTAGTTGGAAACTTGAAGACTTATGAGATGAATATGGAAGATCTCAAAAAGGTTAAGATAGTTAAAGAAAAGACACTAGCCTTAAGGACAATGATGAATCTGAAATGGATGAAGAATAAGTAGCTTTTATTACAAAAAACTTCAAGAAGTTCTTCAAGAAGAAGGAATCTGACAGAAAAGGAACAAGTAGCAGGAAACGGTTCAATAATAAAAATCAGTGTAGATGCTAAAATATAACAAATTGATCATATGATTAAGGATTTCCCTCAATGGGAGATTGAGTGGGAAAAAAAGTTGAGAAGGAACTGAACAAAAAAACAAAGAAAAAGAAAAAGGAAGGATATGCCATGATAGCTGTTTGGGGTTCAGATGATGAAAAATTAGATGAAGATGTGATGAAACTGCTCTCATGGCTATTGAAGATTCAGACATAGAAGAAGAAGAGACAACATCTCAGGTAAGCATTCGTGAGCTAAAAGAAAAATTGCATCTCTTTTCTAAAAGATTTTTTTTTGCAATAATGAGTGCTTTTATTGATGATTTTCAAAAACTAACCTCTGAGAGGTATGAATTATTCTGTGATCTTGCAAGATTAAAGTTTGATTATATTGACATGAAACTTGCAAGGTTAACACCGAAAATAAAAATTATACCATAAAATAATAGGTTAGTAAACTTGATTCATCAAATTTGAATCTCAAGTCTAAAATTTTAAAATTATCTTTCTCTGGAAAAGAAAAAAATGTTATGAATAAAGATCAGAAAATAGTTAAGTCATACCTTAATAAATGCAAAAATGATTGTCTTTATAAAAAAAATAAGAAAACTATCTCAAGAAGTATCTAGGCTAAAAATGGATCTTGAAAGAGAAAACAGATGAACTAACTAATCTAGAATTATGAATAAATTGAGTGAAAGAACATACAATGAAAAGGATAGCCTAAGATTTCTTAAAGAAATTGGTGTTACAAGGGATCTGTGCTACATATGTGGAAATCTTGGACATCCCACGATTCAATGTCCAGTGACAACAAATAGTAGGACTAGAAACACTAATCTGACAAAACCTGATTTTAAGATATCTCAAGCTAACACTAATAGTTCCAAAATTGGTCAGACAAATAAGTCTACAAATCTATTGTCTAGGTGGGCTAGAAGAAACTTTATTCACTCTTTTGTTCATAAGAAATGATCCAAACTTATCTAGATCCCTTAAACTAACCCCTAAACTATTTTTCAAGTAAAAGTGAAAGAAGGTAAGCTATATTGGTACATGGATAGTGCTTTCTCAAGGCATATGACTGGAGATAAATAAAATTTTATTTCACTTACCTTATTTAAAGGGGATAATATGTCACTTGAAGATGGTAAAAAGGGTACTATCATTAAAGTTCAGAAGATCGGCAGATCTAAAATAAGAGAATTGAGATAAGTCTATTATGTGGATGGATTAAAGCATAATTTGCTCGACATCTCTCAATCCTGTGATAAAGAAAGTAAGATAATTTTTACTTTTGCAAGTTGTAAGGTTAAGAAATTGAATACAAGAGAGATTGTTCTTACTGTCAAAAGACATAAAAATGTGTATAAGGTTGATACCATGGGAATGCCTAGTATAAATTTGACATATCTTAGTGCAACTGATTGTGACCCCTTACTATGACATAAAAGAGTGGGACATGTCTGTCTAAAACAGCTGAACAAACTTACCTTAAAGGATATGATTGTAGGATTTCCTGAAACTAAGTTCGTAGAAGAAAAAGTTAATAGTGCCTATGTAAGGGGGAAATAAATGAGATCATCATTCAAGACAAAGAACTATGTTAACATAATCAAGACCTTAACCTGGTCCATATGGATCTTTGTGGATCAATGTGGGTACAAAGTAGAGGAGGCAAGAGGTATGTTTATATAATTATTGATGATTATTCCAGGTAGATAACATACCTTAAAATTCCATCATACCTTTGATTTTTTTTTGTTTCTGTCAAAAAATAGAAAAGAAAAACTAGGAAGCTCCCTAATTTCCATCATATCTGACCATGAAACTGAATTTAAAAATAAAAAAGTCCTTAAAATTTTGTTCAACAACTAAAATAGATCATAATTTCTCTGCTCCTAGAACACCATAGTAAAGTGGAGTAGTAGAAAAAAATAGGACCTTGAAAAACATGGCTAAAACAATGATGCTTGCAAAAAATCTCGTAAAAAATCTTTGGAGTGAGTTCATAAACACTAATTATTACATTGTGAATACATACATAACTAGGCCCCTCCCAGAGAAGAAGCCCTATGAATTACTCAAAGGTAGAAAACCTAGTGTTTCTCACTTTAGGACCTTTGGTTGAAAGTGTTTCATTCATAGTAATGAAAAAGATAATCTCAAAAAATATAATGCAAGAGTGATGAGGGAATATTCTTAGGATATTCTCAACATAGTAAAGTCTATAGGATTTTGAAAAAAAGAATAAACTGTGTTGAAGAAAGTCTTTGTTGTTTTTTTATGAATCTTGCGTTATGTTTGAGAGTAATATGTAGGATGAAAGTGAAATAGAATAACAATATCTGAAGAAGGTTATACCACTCGGTCTAACTAATGAATAGACTAGAAGCACATTGACAGAGGGAACTACAAATCAAGAAACTGATCTACCCACAACACAACTCAAGCCACTGATAATATTCTTGGTAGATAACAAAGGATAGTGCCTAAAAGTTACAAATGTTAAGGATCTCATTTAATTAAAAAATATTCTCACTGATCTCACTTTTGGGATCACCATTCGTGCAGGATTAAAAAACTTGTGTGCTTTCAAGACTTTTTATCACTGTTTGAACCCAAAAAGGTGAAGGAATCACTTTTTGATGAAGGCTGGTTAAATGCCATGCAAAAAGAGCTCCACCAATTTGAAATAAGTAAGGTATGATATTTAGTTCCACCATCGCATGACAGAACTATGATTGGAACTAAGTGGGTGTACAGAAATAAAGTAAATGAGAATGAAACAATTATAAGAAATAAGGCAAGACTTGGTAGTCTAAGGATACCACCAATAATAAGGCATAAACTATGATGAGACATTTGCATCGATGGTAAGACTTGAGGCAATTAGGCTACTTATATCCTTTGTTCCCTGCAAAGATCTCTATCAAATGGATGCGGAGAGTGCATTCTTGAATGGAAATCTGAAGAAAGAGTGTATGTGAAGTAACCTCATGGGTTTGAAAGTATTAAGTTTCCTTATAATTTCTACAAGTTAGACAAAGCTTTGTATAATAGAAACAAACCCCAAGAAATTGGTATGAAAAATTGTCAAAAATTCTCCTGAAACATGAGTATACAAGAGGTGAAACTGATAATACTCTCTTTTGGAAATTAATGGCAGTAATTTTTTTATCATACAAATATATGTAGATGATATCATATTTAGTTCTACTGATGTCAACATAACTCATGAATTTGCAAAACTAATGAGTAGTGAATTTGAGATGAGCATGATGGGAGAACTAAACTTCTTCCTAGGATTGCAAATCAAGAAAACTCCTACTAGAACATTGATTCATCAATAAATATATATGGAGTATATACTTAAGATATTCTCTATAGAGGAGGCCAAGGAGATAAGTACCCTCATTGCCATCACCATAAAGTTAAACCTTGATGAAATAAGTCCATATGTGGAACATAAGTTGTATAAAAGAATGATCTACTATCTCTTGTATGTCACTGCAAACAGACTTGACATTGTCTTTAGTGTTGGAATGTGGCAAGGTTTAAAGCAAATCCCAAGGAGTCCCATCTCAATTCTATCAAGAGGATACTAAGATGCCTTAAGGAAACTACTGACTTAGGTTTGTGGTATTTCAAAGAAAGCAATTTCAAGTTGGTAGGCTCTGAGAATATTGATTATATTGGTTATCTTGTAAACAACTAAGTTATGACACACTTTCTTAGATCATGTTTGATCTCCTAATCCACCAAGAAGCAAAACTCTGTAGGCTTGTCTACTACTGAGAGTGAGTATGTTGTTGCTAGATCATGTTGTACACTATTGTCATGGATTAAGCAACAATTGAAAGATTTTGGTATGAATGTTGGTTTTACTCCAATATTTTGTAATAATACTAGTGCCATCAATATTAAAAACAAATCCTGTGCAACATAAAAAAACTAAACTTATTGACATAAGACACCAATTTCTTAGAGATATTATTAAAAAGGGTCATGTTTCAATTATGTTCTATTCTACAGAGGAACATATTGCTGACATTTTTACTACGATACTAAGTAGAGAACATTTTCAAAAGAATAGGTTAGACGTGGAGATGATTAAAATTGCATACCCCTCAATGCTTGACTAGAATAAACTAGCTCTTGGTTAAACCTTTGGCTATGATGTTGTTCAATGCAGTCTTGCACATTTAGTTGTGTGTCCTAATTTAAAATTTTTGATTGATTTGATTTTATGTATTAACTTGTGCAGAGATACATGAACATACAAGTAATTTTGTCCACGTATTAATTTTTCAGATATGATTCTACTCTAACTTATCTCTAAAGTTGCATGGGTTGAAATATTTGAGCACAGCTGGTTAAAAGCATTAACTCTCCTAATACTTTCATACTTTAAATATAACTGCTAAAACACCAAGAGTCCTCTATTTTTCAAAAAACAGTCACCGTTTTTCCATCACCATTGGAATAACCTTTCCTATTGATTACTTTTCTGACTACATCATTCCTAATCTCTCACTTTTCATCTTCCTAATACTTTCTACAAAATCACAAATTCATAAAGGATTTTTTCTCACAAATCTCTCTATATCACTTTTCTTCTCCTCAATTGCGGCTTATTCTTTTTGTAATTTTCATCTCTCTCATCAAACAAAAATAACGTCCTCATCCTCTTCTAAAATTCTCAACTCACTTATAATTATTGATTCTGAATCCTCATAAATAGTGGTCCATGCGAGTGCAAATCTTGAACCTAAAATCCTGCCTCATATTCCATTCATGTTATCCGATTTCTCGACATGAAATAAATTTAAAAACCAACCCCCTAGATTATCAACTATTCCTTGCTTTCCCTCAGTTTTCTCTTCTGAAATTTGCAATGTTTCTTCTCTTCAAATTCTAGACATTGATGATATTCCTGTAGCAGATCTACTTCTCAGAAAGTCTAGATCTTAGTTAGGAAAGAAATCCATAACCCTAATTCTTATTGATGAGGATGCATCCAATGTTGTCACACATCCTTCATCTTCTTTAACTAGGACCCCTCATGCTCACAATAAAAAGTGACAAAAGGATGCTTACTTGGCTGAAGCTCTTATATCTAGCAAAAAGAAACAATCTTCTTCCTTTTCATCCTTTCCATTTAAACTTACTCCTTTCAATGATGATTTACTGCTTGCATATTTTGTAGGAGCAAGACTGTTAAAAGTTCAATTTTTAATCCATTCTTTTTTTATTCATATCGTATTTTGTTTGCTTCAAAATTTGTTTAAAATCCCATACCACCCACCTCTTTAAATTCCTCCTCTAAGTCTAAATCTGTTGCTCTACCTCATTTTAAGAAATAGTTTTCTCCACCTATTTCATTTGAGGACTCCGACTCTGACTCTACTGAGTCTAATACTCCATAACAAGTTAAGTCCTCTGATGTTCCTGATGCAAATCTCCAATACTTTCTTGACTTTCAAAATAGAAAGTTCATTCATGGAAAAGTGATTACTAGATTTGGTGGTCATGATATGGCTACCCTTTTGGCCAAGTTGGATGTTCAAGGATAGTTTCAGTTGTTTTTTCAAGGTGATACTCAGAGAAAATTTGGTCATTCTGAGTTTTATGAGTTTTACACGAATGGTGTTAAAAAGATAAACCTGTTTTCCACTACTATAAGGGGTGTGTCCATCCACTTGGTGACAGAGGACATTTCTAAAATTCTCATAATGCCCTTGGGAGGATGGGAACATTATGTGAAATTTGAATGGCCTCCTCTAGATAACATGGCTTCATTTCTTGTTATCACTAGGAATTTTTTTAAAAACCGACATCTTCTCCACTATCAAAGGGTTCTCAAAAGAAAAATATCCCCTTTTGCATCAATTTTGCTTTGACGTAGTACACAGGACAATTACTTTGAGGAAGGAAGATGTATTGAGGAAAGCTTTTTTGACATGGCACTTATGGAGATTCTTGACAATGAGGTCAAGATTGACTTGCCTAGCCTAATCATTAAACATAGGCATTATGTACCACACAAAGATAATAAGGGACATGCCCTTCCTTATGCTTTTTAGATAGCCCAGGTGTTTGAAGATTACTCTGTTCCTATTAAGGTTTGGTCTCTGCATAGCATCAAGGATGTAATTATCACTGTGAACCATGTCCCACCACCTTCTTCAATGAGGCATACAGATATTCCTATGCAAAAATTAAAAAATGCTCTTGCTGAGAAGACTGTTGATTTAAAAGTTACTCGTGCAACTCATGATGTTGAGAGGTTGAATATTCTGGATATAATAGATTCCCTTCAGGCTTACCTTGCTCGTGAAAGATATGACAATGTTAAAATCATTCGTCGCTTGACCCAATTGCTTCCATATGCTCAACTTTCTTCCCCAACTCATAGTGCCGTAGGATTTTGTCTTTGGTGCTTAATATGTTTAAATTATATTATATTAGACTTAAGTATACTGTAGGTCATATTTTTAAGTTTTAATGCAATGGTTCTCTTTTTCTATAGTATATTTGGATCTTGCACTCCATAATGAATTTTTTTCTTTAATTACTTCTTGTTCTGCTTGTTTTAGTGAGAGCCTCAGTGGCCATAAATTGATTAGACTTTTTCTTTGGCTATGGTTTATTTTGAACAGTTTTTCGATGATGTCAAAAGGGGAAAGATATAAATATTGTACAATATCTATAACCCATTGACTAACATGTTTTATTTTATGCTTCATGTTTAACTGTCTATAGGTAAGGGTGTTGGATGCACAATGCCAAAGGTTTGTCATCATCAAAAAGGAGAAATTTGTTAGTTTCCATGAAGTTTTAATTATCGATAAAGTGAACAAAATATGTTAGTTAAGCTGGTTCACAAATTCACAGGTGCAAAGAGGTGGGCTCATAGCAAGATCACTGAGAAAAGAGGATAAGGTTGCTCGATCGAAGAAATTGATAAATAAATACATCTTGCTCGATTGAAGAAATTAATAAATAACTACATCTTGTTAAAAATGTATCATGTATAGTGAATGTCTACTTTACCATATATAGTGAATGCCTACTTTACCATATATTGTGTATGTCTATTTATGGAATAGTTACAAACCCCAAGGTTAGTTTTTCCCTATAAATAAAAGAGTTTTCCTTCATTGTAATTTATCCCTCAATAATTCTTAAGAGAAATAAAGAAGTATCTCTCTTCTTTCTCTACTCTTCTTCTTTCTTCTTTATTATTTTATAACACGTTATCAGCATGAGACTCTGCTGTCTAAAATTTGAAGGCTAAGGTATTATTTTATTTCTTTTTATATGATTAATAATCATACAAAACTTGAGTTCGTTGCCTCGAGCAAGAACTACCTCTCATGGGTGTTGGATGATGAAATTCACTTAGATGTTATGGGTCTTGGAGACGCCATAGAGAAAGAAAATACAATATCTAACCAAAATCGTGCTAAGGATATGATTTTCTTGCGTCATCATCTTGACGAAATTCTGAAAATTGAATACCTTACTACTAAGGATCCAATTATTTTGTGGAATAACCTAAAAGAAATATTTGACCACTTGAAGATGGTCATCCTTACAGAAGCACGATATGAATGCATACACTATAAAAATATGATGTTAGGTTCAAACTCCATCGATTTATAGCCTAAGACATCTTTACATGGATAAACATTAAGTTTAAATCTCAATGCACCACATTGATGATATTATGATGGCTAAGACAAAATAATGAGTTTGATGAAAAGTCATGAGACATGTCCCATTGAATATTCTTCATTCTCTAAAGTGGATGTAGTAACAGTACATACTATGTCTGAAAGAAGGCAAGTAGTTGAATGTACGAATACAAACGTGAAGGGATAATATGATGATAATCATCAAAAGTGATAATATTTTTACACGCTTATTATGACTATAAGATATGTTAGAGAAAAATTCTCTACATTATGCACACCTCAATTTGCTCTTGAGGTAGCAATATCATAAAAGAAGTTATAAGCTATCAATTTGATAGACTTAAGGCACGATTATATTTTATTTATGGGAATGAAAATTTTAATTGTTATAAGCATAGATCCATTCACTGGGGTGAATGTGATGATATTTAGTAAAGCTTATCAATACAAGCATGCACTTGATTATGATGGTACCATAATTCGCTCCGAAAGAGGTAGAATAATTGAGAGGAGTTATTCTGAAATCTACTTTCCAAGTAGTAAATCTGAAATCTATTCATATCATAGTAAATCTAAAATTTACTAAAGAAAAAAGTACATGTCATGGTAAACTCAAAGCTTACTAGTATAAAAGTTCATAAGTTGGAATGAACGATTGTGACATACCAAAGATGTGCATATTAAGTAGTAAATACATATTGAAGAATTCGAAAATTCTTCATGAGCTTTTAATGTTTCTTGTTCTCATGATAAGTTGGTTGGACCAACTAACGTTGGGGTTGGATTCCCTAAATTCTGAAAAGTATAAAAGGCGAATATGGGTCCGTTCACCCATCATGTGATCTGTTAAGATGAATAGATATAAGATGATCACTTGTACATTTATTGTCAACCTGCAATTTGACATTCATAAAGTTGTTTGCTCAATGAAATTGAGTTAAGAGCATAACTTTCAGATTGTGTAATTAAGATAATTCATCTTGATGATGATGGTTTAGCATCGAATGACTTGAATAAATAGTTAAACCATTGCTAATGAGAACAAAAGTTTCATGTGTTGGTTTGAAATATTATATACAAAAGTACTTGTATGCATTAAACCAATAAATTATGATTAATTTCCCTTCAAAGTTGGTTCTAAGTCAGGAATCACATGTTGTTCATCTAATAATTTTGATGTGCGGTATACGATTAATGAATATACCAAGATGCACAAAGATGGATTCCTCAAAGAAGATGGAGGATGTATGTTAGTTTTTTTAACATAAGGGGGAGATTATAAACAACTATGAAATATGTTAGGAATTATCATCAGATCCTCATTCAAAAGATAACTCAAGTCAAATGCCGAACTCATCTCATATTTAAGCTGCAAGTGCTCCTATTTTGTGTTCATAAATGACAAAGTCTATGCATGCGTGAAGCGTAGTAGATCAATCGGCTCCAAATAAAATAATCCTCGAAAATAATAAGGAGCAAATAATCATATTAAAAAGACAATGTGCTCTTGAAGAGCCTACGACATAACACTTAGAGGTTCAGGTACCTGAAAATAATGAAGTGATGAGATCTCAAAATGTTATGTCATACTGTGAATCGATACGAAATGATATATCATCAATATCTTTGATACAATATTGGTGCAATATTGTTAAAGATTACGAGGATCTAAATTCTATGTTTATTTAAGCATGCTGATGTAGAAATATTTATCAAGTGACGTGTAAGGATGCATCTTGGTAAGATAAAACTTATTTGATTTGCAGTCCAGATACTTGAAGATGTCACTCATGAAATGTTGAATTTTGTCACTTGACAAAACTTATATGAAAACTTTCAAGGATTCAAAATGTTTGAAGCATATAAAAGTTTTTGGGAAACTTATTTATAGTCCTTATATTGTATGAGCTTATAGCATGAAAATTATTGAAACTCTTGGAGAGTTCTAAAAAAATAGTAGATCATTTGCTGAAATAAGAAGTATAGCAAATTGGATTGGTTATATATCTTAGTGCAATTGGTGTACTAATGTATCTTGTAAAATACTACAAGACCGAATATAGCTTTTCGCTCAATTTGTTAGAAAGATATAGTTCTACTCCTACGAGGAGACATCAAAATAGGATCAAACATATGAGCTTATTTATTTTAAAGATTGTAGTCCTGATCTTGTTGGTTATACTGATGTTGGGTACTTATCTGACCCGTATAAAGTTCGATCTCAAATAAGCTATATGTTCACATGTGGAGATACTACCATATCTTAGAGTTATACAAAACAGTCTATCTAGCCACTTTATCGAACCATGATGAGATAATAGCTATTCATGAAGCAAGCTGAGAATGAGTATAGTTGAGATCCATGATATATCTCATTCAAGAAAAATGTGGCGTGAAATGTGACAATGTACCCACAATTTTATACGAAAATAATGCAACATGCATAACACATTTTAATGGAGGATTCATAAAAGGAGATAGAACGAAGCACACTTCATCAAAGCTTTTCTACATACATGAGCTCCAAAAAATGGTGATATTAACGTGCAACAAATTCGTTTAAGTGACAATGTGGCTGATTTATTCACCAAGTCTCCTTCAATTGCAATTTTTAAGAAGATGGTGCACAAAATCAGGATGCAAGGGCACAAAGATGTTCTCATTAGAGGGATTTAATACGCTCTGTACTCTTTTTCCCTTACGAGGTTTTTTTCCACTGGGTTTTTCTTGTAAGGTTTTTCATGAGGCAACCTATATACGTATTATTACATGTGTACTCTTTTTCCTTCACTAGATTTTTTTCCATTGGATTTTTTTCTAGTAAGGTTTTAACGAGACATATTATCTATCAATTAGACATTCAAGGGGGAGTGTTATAAATATACCATATATAGTGAATGTCTACTTTACCATATATAGTGAATATATACTTTACCATATATTGTGTATGACTATTTATGGAAAAGTTACAAACCCCAAAGTTAGTTTTCCCTATAAATAAAGGAGTTTTCCTTCATTGCAATTCATCCCTCAATAATACTCAAGAGAAATAAAGAAGTCTCTCTCTTCTCTCTCTACTCTTCTTCTTTCTTCTTTATTATTTTATAACACATCTGATAATCTCAAAACAACTACCATGTGCTAAATTGATGAGTTAGAGTTTGACTATAATACTTTAAGTAGAATGAGTTTGAATTAAAGAAGGAGTCTCACTTGAAGTAGAACTCTAGGAAATAAGAGTTCTGATGGAAAAATGAGTTTGATTTGAAGAAGAACTCTTTGGAGAGTTGTGTTTAAACATATGAAGTGTCATTCATAGTGACTCATGTACTTACTAAGCAAAAAGGCAATTAACAAATTGACTTGGCAGTGTGCAGCTCGGAGACTGAAGGGACATGTTGCTGAATCTGGTCCTAGTATTAAGAAAGATAAGAGGTCTTAGTTTCATGTTTAGGAGTTGGTTACTAAGTTGTAACATTGATGTAATCCTAGTATCAGTGAATTATAAACTGAGTTGGGTTATTGTGTTCAAGTTAAAGAACTCGAAGACTTAGGGTCACACACCTTGGGAAGTTTATGAATTGAACTTAATTAGGAGTTAGAGTTTATAATTTCTAGGTTACAAAAGTCTTGTAATTTTCATTTGTTGAGGCTCAAGTTGTTTTAGTGAAGTTTGGGTAAAGTTATAGATTGTGGTTTTTTATACCTTTTTGAGTCGGATGTTTTTCATGTGAAAACAATTATCTCCCTTACTTACAATTATACTACTTCATTGAAACAAGTTAGACAACTTATTTCATACTTAGACAACTCTTAAATAATAATATGTAAATCTATAAGTCGTGTAGAATATTGACGATGGAAGGAGATATATTTTTATTCCAAAAATTAACCTCAAGGTAAATAGAGCTAGATTGAAATGAGGACAAATGTATGCTGGGGCCATATTTATTTTTAATTTCATAAAATATTTTTAGTTAATTTTATATTAATTACTCTTAACTTCCGTGATAGAATGAGTAACCTGTCAATTGTTGTTGAGAGAATTTGAAAGAATGGAATCTGTACAAGAATAATTAGTTGAGGAGAAAGAATTTGATCAATCCAATTCAAAACAGACCGGCTATAAGAGAGTTCAAAATTCTTGTTAACTTTAAGTTATTATTTTAATATTCGAGAAAATAGTTAGGCCTCTTTGGAAAATCATCTTGGAAATTGAATTAGGTATAATTATACTGTATAGCATGTTTGGTTGACTAGATAATTACTTGGTCAACATGTAATTGGAAGTAATTGATAGGGGTAATTACACTCTACAATTGCTGGTAATTATAATTACATGCTATGATTATAAGTTAGTTACTTTTTAATTTTTTTCTCTTATTCTTATTTTTATTTTCTTTCGTTTTAAATTGTTTATTTTTATTATTTTAATTTTTATATTTTATTATACAATATTTTTATAAACATAATTTTTATTTTATATTATTTATATTTTGTTTTCAAAATTTTCATTTGCAATCTTTATATCATATGATTTCATGCAATTATTCGCATTATCTATTTTTTTTTTTAAAATTTATTTCAAGTTTATTTTTTTCATTTAGCCTAATTTGATTGCCAGTATTCTAATTTTTAAATTAAAGCAGAAGTTATTGTTGAATAAGGTTATAAGATTACTTTTTTTTTTTAAAATAAAATCATATTTATGTACGTTATGTTGAAATTGACATAAGGGTATAATGTTAACTTTTTTTGTTTTAAATGTAGAATTTATATTTTCAATTTCATTCGTTTTAGTAATATTGACTTGATATTTCACGTTGCAAGTCATTTATTTCTTTATAGCTAAAACTGATAGATTATCCTTTTGCAAATGTAAAATTTTTAATAATTCTATAATATTTTATTTATAATATTATTCTTTTTTCAAACATGCATTCATGATGTTCCTAGAGATCATGTACTTTTAGTTTGTTATGATTAATTTAATTAAAATATAATAATTAAAAAAAATATAAATCAATTATTTTTTATAATATTAGTTAAGAGAATATGTTTCTTAATTAATATGTATTTAAAAGACAATATATATCTTAAATATTCAATTTAATATCATTTATAAAGGTCCCTATTTGTCTAATATAATTTTTTTTTAGATAATTAAATTTTATTTAAAAATCTAATATGACCATATGATTACACTTATGCAATCAAAAAATACACTTATAATTACATTGTAATTATATTGTGACAAATGAAGAAGTCATCAGAATTACTAGATTGTGTAGTTTCTAAGCTAGTACTCCCCCGTTCTATTTTATCCGTCCCAAATTTTTTAATTTGATGTCCTATTTTATTTATCCTATTTTACTTATTAAGACAAGACAATTTTATTGAAATAAAAAAAATGAGCTTGTTCCCTCAAAAAAAATTGCCTACCAATATGTCATCGAGAAAGTGATCTAACTATAGAATGTAAGAAAAAGTTTTTCCTTGGTTCAACTTAAAGTAATTAAACTCCTCAAAAAGAATCATAGATAAAAAATTCAAGAGGTGACTCTATTAACAATTAATCCTAAAACAAAAAAAATAAAAATTAAAAGAAACTACTTATTTAGAAACAACAAGTATCTGACAACAACTTTCCACAAAGTTTGGTAATTAACCCTTTGATGGTGGTTTCCATGGTATGGTACGGTATAGTTATTAGGGGCTTTGGGTTGTAGGTGACAAAAAAAAAAATTAAAATGAGGTGTAGATGACATAAGTCTTAATAATTGAGTGGATGTGACAATTACTTAATTATGGATTAAGAAAGTTTGGAAAATTTTAAAATAACTCATAAGTTTTTAAATTTACACTTTTATCCAAATGTTAGTTAATATAACGGGAAACGAAGGAAAAAAAGGCACATTTTTTTCTCTTCTCATTCGTTGTTATTTTCTCTCTCTTCGCGATATTTGTTGTTCATTGTTGCTGCTGCTTTATTCATCATCTTCTGATTCATTATCATCATCTTATACTCCATTATCATATGCATATTCTTCTTGACCATTGTTGTTGTTGTTGTTACTGCAACTGCTCCTCTTTGATCAATTTTTTAGGTCAAATTTTATTTCGTACATCACTTTCAACTTTGACATTTACTTGAGATGAGACTTTGGTAAGTCAAATTATGCTTTTTAGTTGAATTTTTCATCTGGGTAACTACTAGTGTGCTGTTTTTTCAACAATAGCTAGCACACAAACATGATTGCAATATAAGAGCAATCTGTTTAAACAGATCCATCATCTGTTGCACCAGATAAATATTTTGTTGCAACAGAAGACTCATGTTCATGTTTATGGTTCTAGGTGCCCGTAATATGAATCGAATAGATGGGTATTCTGCTACAACAGATTAATAATCTGTTCAAACAGACAATTAATTTGTTGCAACAGATTAGTAATCTGTTCAAACAGACAATTAATCTGTTGCACCAGATTAGTTATTTATTCCAACAGAAAAGTAATCTATTACAAAAGAATATTTATCTGTTGCAATAGCTAATTATTCTGTTGCAGCAGAAGAATAATCTGTTTTGAATAACACAATACAACTCCTGTCACAAACCCAACAGATAACTCATATGTTGATCTCTTGCTATTGATATTGGATTCAAATTATTCCTTAATTTGTAGACATGACATTTGTTGAGAAGAAGAAATAGACAACATGAAAACTAAATAAGAATTAAAACGTCAAAGTGGATCAAACATAAATTTTTTATTAAACAAAAAAAATAAAAATACATAGGTAAAAGAAAAAAATAATCTTAATTATTATTATCATAATTATCATTATTATTTGTATGGCCAGCCGACCAATCTTCAACCGGTAGCAGCACCGCCCTCCTCAGCCTGCAGATCTCCTGCAACATCCTTACTCTGATGGCGGCCAACTCCCACTGCAGGTCATGAACCTCCTTCTGCAGATTCCGCATGGCGTCTTGTAAAATAGCGACATCCCACATTGGATCAGCCATAGCTAGAACACCCATAAATTGACAAAACACGTAAAAATAAAAGTAAAGAAAAGAAAGAATTTGAATGTAATACAACGTATATTTACACAAAAAGCAAGAAAAAACTTACCAGAGACAGGAAAAAACTATCAAGTCCTTGAAGAGAAAGTAGTTGAAGGTGTAACAAGAGCAAAGAATAAATAGAGTGTAGTAGAATGAATGATACGATTGAGTAAGGAGGGACCTTTTATAGACGATTGAACTTGAATGTGTTAGGCAAAAAGTCGCAACTGTTCACCTCCATTTATTAATGACATTCTTGCTTACTGTAAAAAGTTAAGACTTAATTAAATTAAGAAATATTGTGATAAGTCATGACTTTTCAGCTTATTATTATTATTAATAATAATTAGTTCTTTCCAGGAATTATTTTTATATTGAGTTGTGACAACAAATTCTAAATCTGTTGCATCAGATAACTCATATGTGACAACAAATATATCATCTGTTGTAACAAATTGATAACCTGTTGCAACAGATAATTTATCTGTTGCAACATATAACCTATCTTTTTAAAAAAAAAATTATCATCATATCATGTTATTAATCCAAATTTTCTGACTTTATTATTATATAAATTAATAAAACATATTTAAAGGCACAACTATTCACCTCCATTTATTAATGACAGTCTTGATAACTGTAAAAAGTTATGACTTAATTAAATTAAGCAATATTGTGATAAGTCATGACTTTTCAGTTTTATTATTATTAATAATTAGTTCTTTTCAGGAACCGCTTTTATTGATTTGTGACAACAGATTCTATATTTTTTGCATCAAATAACTCATCTTTGACAATAGATATATCATCCGTTGCAACAAATAGATAACCTGTTGCATCAGATAATCTAACTGTTGCAACATATAATCTATCTTTTTTTTTTTAAAATTATCATCATATCATTAATCCAAATTTGCCGACTTTTTTATTATATAAATTAATAAAATATATTTAAAAAATAAAATATTTTTTGTGAAAAGAAATGACGCCTATTTAATATTAACGTCAATTATTCAAATTAAATAACCACTTTTTACGGTTTAAATTGTGTTTATCATTTATTTCCTTATTATTTTCTGTGAAAAGAAATGACTTAATTAAATCAAGATGGTGAATTTTTTATTATTGTGACAAGTCATGACTTTCAATAACCTTTTTCTCAATTTTAAAATCGAAGACGCCTCTTTAATAACTATTTTTTTAATAAAATAATAACCATTTTTATTGAGTTATGACAGAAAATTGTATATCTGTTGCATCAAATAATACATATGTTGCAACAGATATACCATCTGTTGCAACAAATCAACCATCTATTTTAGGAACTTTTTTGATTTTTTTTCTAACAGTTGATTCATCAGTCGCAACAGATGGGGAATTTGTTTGTTTAATGTGTTTAGAAAAAAAGTCACGGTCATGACTGTTCACCTTTTTCTTAACAAAAACTCATCATATAACTTTTAATTAATCTAATGTTGTGACTTTTTTAATTAAATAATCTTTCTTTTACGGTTATAAATTGTGTATATCATTTAGTTCCTTATTATTTATTTACGAACCATTTTTCATATTAAATAATAGCAATCATGACTTTTCACCACCCTCTCAATAATAACCCTTTTTTTATTAATAACCACCTGGTGCAACGTATGATCTATCTGTCGCATCACAAATGCTTGATTCCTACCTCCAACTGTCGACATGTTGAGAATAGGAAATAAATAGAATGATAATTAAATATTAAATAAGAAATAAAAATTCAAAGTCGACCAAACCAAACATAAATTTTTGAATTCCTTAGGTAGATCGAATATTAAAAAGAAAAATACATACACTAAAAGAAAGAAAAAACCTAACCTAATTATTATTACTACTATTATTATTATTATTACTATTATTATTGTCAACCGGACAATTTTCATCCGGCAGCAGCAGGGCCCTCCCCAGCCTTCCTTTTGGACTTCATCAAACTACCTTTGAAGTTCCTGCAAGGATTCGATATGAATCTTCTTGTACGAATCTGGATCAACCTTATTTGTATTGTAAGTGTAGTAGAATGAACAAGTGAGTGAGAGTGCGTAGTGAGTAAGGAAGGAGGCCAGAGGAACCTATTTATAAATGATTGAATTGAAAGGGATTAGTCAAACAAAAAATCACGACTGTTCTTATCCCTTAATTAAATAAAACTGGTGACTTTTCGAATATGTAAATTAAAAAAAATGGATCTAAATACAACATTTTATCTTTTATTGTATTTCGAAAAGAAAAGAAAATTGCTTTAAAATAAATCTAACAGATGGGTAATATGTTGCAAAATATATTTCATCTGTCAGATAACTTACAACATATTGACATTCTGTTTCAACAGATGAATATATTTATTTGCTTTTCCAACAGATGTAGCGTCTGTTGCAACTTGCTAGTCATCTGTTTATTCCATTTAAGTCATAAATAGGCTAGGAAGAATAAGGTGCGTGCAGATGGATTCACTATCATATGTGTGGGATTTAAGTAAGTATTACTGATAAGGTCACCGGGATAACACACACAAAGTATAATATTTTTGTGAATGCAGTTTTTAACCGATTAGGCACTGATCATTCAAACAAGCTCCTGCATTGTACAGTTAAGTTTGATGGGTTTAAATTGATACTGCTGAGGGGCCCATGAAGATAGTGCAAATACCCTGTTACGAATTACTGACAGTTATTGCTCGTGTTTATGCGTGTCAAGTTTTGAGAATGGATCAATATTTGGTGTCATTACAGAGAACCAATAGCGATTGGACTTAACTTTAAGTATGCATTGGACTCTGAGAACGCCTTCGAATCCTCACACTGCATCAAACAAGAACGAAAAACTAATAAAAATTCCCCTGGCCTAAATTTATATGGAAGGGTTGATCGAGAAGATGATTATACGCCAGAAGGAGCCAAAGGAGAATGCCTGCGAGGGAAAAGGGAGTTGATGAAAGACTATATCATCTGAGAGCTAATTGAATAAGAGACATATGGTAGAAAGTAACTTTTAGCGAATCTGGCCAATGGAATTATCTTAAAACATGAGAAATCTGAATCAAGTGCAATTATGAAAGTATATCCGATAATGTAAATTTGTTTGTTATATCTCTAAAAGAAAAATAATGTAGATGGATATTTTGCTAGGGAGCTACGACTAGGTAGCGTGGTCGGGATTATTACCTAGATAAAAAATAGCAGAAGACCAAGAAAGCTGCCTTACGGGAATCGAGGGTTGAAATGATGTATAGTAAGTCTAGAAAATTTACGCCAACAACAACTGCAGTTAAAGTAAGGAATCTAAGTAAAGACGATAAGTTATGAATTTTAAATTGCATCCCATGCCTTCTTGTTTGTGGTTTCGATTAGGTCCACTGTTATTTTCCTGATCGGAACCATAAACGAGATTGAAAGACAGATTGAGTATCATTACTTCATTAGCAATATGGATTAATTGATTGTGTTTTCTTGCCTTAGCATGCTTTCAACATTTTTAGGAGAAGATCAGAGACTTACTGTAGTATGTGAAATCCGATAATTTTCAAGCTTGCCTCCAGCTTGCTGATTCTGGATTTAAGCTGGTCGTTGTCGTCTTTGAAGTTGGTATAGAGTTTCTGGTTACTTTTGAGCTCGATCAGGAACACTACCTTCAAACCTGTGGCATTGAAGAAGGCCTTCAGAACACTTTCTTCAGAAGCCTTAAAGGATACATGTAGGGCCACTATGTTTGTTTTAGGTCAAAATATATTGATGCACAGTCGAGATGTGGTCCCAACCGTTGAACAAATCACTTTTCCGAGTGTTTCTCAATGCATCTTGCTCAACCATCCTTCAAAGGATTTGATAAATTAATAAGCAAGGAGTTACATAACGTTTGATCTAAACCAACTCTACCAAGCCTATCAAACGTTACGTAACTCCAGGCTCATTACCCTATAAAAAACTTTGCCCGAGTTAGTGCACAAATCAAACGAACTAAATCTCTTAGGCTTTCTGCTGATCATTCTTTTCCAATTATAAATAACAAAATATCCGCCATGCAAAAGTCTACACCGTCAGCAGAAATGCTTGCCACAGCGAAGGATCTTCTGAAGGCGTCAATAGTAATCTCTCAATACCAAGTAATATTGAAAGATTACTGGTCATGCCTTCTCAAGACTTTCGCTCTAGCAAGAATCTCTGTGATGACTAGATATCCGCCATGCAAAAGTCTGCATCGTCAGTAGAAATGCTTGCCACAGCCAAAGTCTTCAGAAGTCATGACTAGTAATCTCTCAATACCAAGAAAGTCTTGTATGAAAGTCTTCAAAAGATATTCAAAAATAAGGAAGTTTTCAGCAATGACTACACATAATTACGGCATCAACAACCTCACCATATTCACTCCTAGTTAAAAAAAAAGCGGAAATATTTTTATTTGCATTCCTTGTTCGAATACAAATGTAAATATTTCTGTCTTTTCTTTTGAACTAGGAGTGAATCTGGTGAGGCTGTTGATTGTAATTATGTGTAGTCATTGCTGAAAACTTCCTTATTTTTGAATGTCTTCTGAAGACTTTCGTAAAAGACTTTCTTGATGTTGAGAGATTACTAATAATGTCTTCTGAAGACTTTCGCTCTGGCAAGAATTTTTGCTAACAGTGTAGACTTTTGCATGGAAGATATCTTGTCATCAGCAGAAATTCTTGTCGTAGCAAAAATCTTGGGAAGGCATGACTAGGAATATCTCAATATCACTTGATATTTAGAGATTACTGTGATGCCTTCAGAAGACCTTTCACTGTGGCAAGCATTTCTGCTGACGGTGTAGAGTTTTGCATGACGAATATCTTGTCATCTATATTGGAGGAGAGCGATCAGCAGAAAAGTTGAGAGATTGAGCTCGTTTGATTTGTGCACTAACTCGGGCAAAGTTTTTTGATAGGGTAATGGGCCTGGAGTTTCGTAATATTTGATAGGCTTGGTAGAGTCGGTTTAGATCAAACGTTACATAACTCTTTGCTTATTAATTTTTCAAATTCCTTGAAGGTCGGTTAAGCAAGATGCATTGAGCAACGCTCGATAAAAGTGAGCTGTTCAACGGTTGGGAACACATCTTGACTGTGCATCAATACATTATGACCTAAAAACATACACAGCGACCCTACATGTATCCTTTAAGGTTTCTGAAGAAAGTGTTCTAAAGGGCTTCTAGAATGTCATATCTTCGAAGCTGGTGTTCCTGATCGAGCTCACAAAAGGTCAGGAACTCTATACCAAATTCTTAGACGACAACGACCAGCTTGAATACAGAATCAACAAGCTGGAGGCAAACATGAAAATTATCGAAATTCATGTACTAGAGCAAGCCTATGACTTTCTCCAAGATATGTTGAAAGAATGCTAAGTCTATAAAACACAATCAATTATAACCATATTGCTAATGAAGTAAAATACTCAATTTGCCTTTCAATCTCGTTTGTGGTTTCGATCAGGTCAACAGCAGTGGACCTAATCGGAACCACAAACAAGAAAGCATAGGATGCAATAAAATTCAAAATTTGTTGTCTTTGCTTAGATTCCTTACTTTAACTGCAGTTGTTGTTGGCAAAAGTTTTCTAGACTTACTGTACAACATTTTAGCCCTCGATTCCCTTAAGGCAGCTTTCTTGGTCTTCTTCTATTTTCTATCTAGGTGATAATCCCGTCCACGCTACCTAGTCGTAACTCCCTAGCAAAGTGATCATCTGCACTTATTTTCTCTTATAGAAACAACAGACGAATTTTTCATTACCGGATACACTTTCATATTTGCACTTGATACAAATTTCTCATGTTTTTAGATAATTTCATCGACCAGATTCGCTAGAAGTTACTTTATACCCTATGTCTCTTCTTCAATTAGCTCTCAGATGATATAGTCTTTCATCAACCACCCATTTTCCCTCGAAGGCATTCTCCTACCGCACCTTCTGGCGTATAATCATCACCCCAAGTAACCCAACCATATAAATTTGGCTAGGGCAATAACTATATTGGTTTTCCATTTTTGTTAGATGTAGTGCTAGGCTTCAAAGGCCTTCTTAGAGTCCAATGCACCCTAAAAGTTAGTCCAATCGCTATTGAATCTCTTTATAATAACACCAAAACTAGATCCCTTCACAATACTTGACAAATAAACACGAGCAACAACTGACATTAAATCTTAACAGGGTATCAGAATCATATTCATGGTCCCTCAGCCTTATCAGTTCAGACTTACCAAACTTAACTGTAAAATTGCAGATATCTTGTTTGAATGATCTATGACTAATCGTTAAAAACAACATTCACAAAATCAGTGTACTCTATGTGTGTTTCCACGATAACATTATCAGTAATACATACCTCCAACATATGAAGTGGTTCCATCTGCATGCAACTTATTCCTCTGAACCCATCTTTACTGTAGCCTTTTGTGATGGTTGGGCAAAAGTTGATCAACTTTCAGTTCCTTATATCTACAAAGAAGAGGAAAAAATTAATGTCATAGAAAATAACATTATCCATCTGTTACAACATATGTAGAGTCTATTGCATCAGATGTGGAGTCTATTGCAACAGATGTGGAGTTTGTTGCATGAGATATAGAGTCTGATGCATCAGATGTGGAGTTTGTTGCAATAGATATGGAGTCTGACAACAGATGTGGTGTCTATTACAACAGATGTGGAGTCTGTTGAAATACATCAAACCAGCCTTTGTTCCCTCATTTATTCCAACACCATCAACAACACCACACCACAAGTTCCAACAACGCCAACCCTACCAATAACATCAATAACACCGTAAACAACAAAGAAATAAACAAAATACATACAAAAAAAGGATACTGCCAACAGGGCTTTTAAACTTCTCCCAACATAATAATTTTTTTGCATATTGTAATAAAAATTCTTGATTCGTTTATTCAACACTTAAACTTTCCTTCAAATTTTTTAAATAAATATGTTATGAGTAAATGATAATTAAATAAAAAAATAGATGTAAATAATTTGCAAAGAAGAATACGAGAATGAAAGAGCAATAGTGAATCATACCTTAATGTCAAAAGAGGATCAAAACAGCAATTTCAGTCGAGAAAAGATATGGATCGATTTAGATCCGAAAGGATCTTTATGAGAAAGAGAAGAGAAATGAGAGAAAAAAAAGGTTGTGATAACCCTAACCTAAAGTGGAGAGTAAGAAAAATATGAGAGATGAATAAAATAAATTTAGGGATGAAGCTGAAGCTGAAGAGAGATGAGATAATTCTAGATGTATTATGTACGTAGACGTGGATTTTTTAATATTCATTAATTAATCTAATTAATATTCATTAATAATTTGAGGGGCACGAGGAAGACTAGTGACATTGAAAAGACAAGATAAGACTACTCAATGAACTCATTTTTGAGTTATCCAAGAAAAAGAAACTTCTTCATTTTTACCGCATTTTGTGGTACTTACTACTTTATCTACTAGGACAAAAAGCTTTAAAATTGAAAGAAAAAAAGATTTTCAAACAGATATGTCATCTGTTGTAACAATTAGCAATATCTGTTTAAAAATCCCAACAGCACAGTCATCTGTTACAACAGATACAAATATCTATTTAAAAATCCCAACAGCTTACAGATGCAAATTTCCATTTAATAATTAAATCAGATATGTCATAAATTATAATAGATTTAAATATCTGTTTAAATACCCCAACAACTCAGTCATCTATAACAACAAATACAAATGTCCATTTGATAATTAAATCAGATAAATCATCTGTTACACCAAATATCAATATTTGTTTGAAAATTTCCAACAACTTAGTCATCTGTCATAATAGATGCAAATGTCTATATGATAATTAAATAATATATGTCATATGTTGCAACAGATATGAATATCTATTAGAAATTTCCAACAACTCAGTCGTTTGTTCCAACAGATTTTATTACAATTGATTTAGGTGGAACTAGGGATGAATGAATGAGTTCATAGGGTCAACTACAACTTCAATTGAGTATTTACAATTGGTGTTGGTATTGCGTTCATCCCGACCCAGGTCGTCGATCGATCACTCTGAGTTGAAATAAGCTCTCATTAACTTAATGTCAAGATTAATAGTACCTAAATTGATTTAGGTGAAACTAGGGATGAATGAATGAGCTCATAGGGTGAATAACAACTTCAACTGAGTCATTTCAATTGCATGGTGTTGGTATTGCGTTCATCCTGACCCGAGTCATCGATCAATTACTCTGCATTGAAATGAGCTCTTATTAACTTAATGTTAAGATTAATAGCACCTAAATTGATTTAGTTGGAACTAGGGATGAATGAATGAGCTCATAGGGTAAAATACAACTTCAATCAAGTCGTTGCAATTGTATGGTATTGGTATTTTATCTATCCCGACCCAGGTCGTCGATCGATCACTCTGAGTTGAAATGAGCTCTCATTAACTTAATGTTAAGATTAATAGTACCTAAATTGATTTAGGTAGAACTAGGGATGAATGAATTATCTCATAGGGTGAACAACAACTTCAATCGAGTCGTTGCAATTGGATGGTATTAGCATTACGCTCATCCTGACCTGGGTCATCGATCGATCACTCTGAGTTGAAATTAGCTATAATTAACTTATTGTTAAGATTAATAGTATCTAAATTGATTTATGTAGAACTAGGGATGAATGAATGAGCTCATAGGGTCAACTACAACTTTAATTGAGTCGTTACAATTGCATGGTGTTGGTATTGCGTTCATCTCGACCCAGGTTGTCAATCGATCACTCTGAGTTGAAATGAGCTGTCATTAACTTAATATTAATATTAATAGTACCTAAATTGATTTATGTAGAACTAGGGATGAATGAATGAGCTCATAGGGTCAACTACAACTTTAATTGAGTTGTTACAATTGCATGGTGTTGGTATTGCGTTCATCCCGACCCAGGTTGTCAATCGATCACTCTGAGTTGAAATGAGCTGTCATTAAATTAATATTAATATTAATAGTACCTAAATTAATTTAGGTGGAACTAGGGATGAATGAATAAGCTCATAGGGTGAACAACAACTTCAATTGAGTCGTTGCAATTGGATGATGTTGGTATTGCGTTCATCCCGACTCGGGTCATCGATCGATCACCCTGAGTTGAAATGAGATCTCATTAACTTGATATTTTAAAAACTAGTATATCTTTTGAAATTGTAAAAAATAATCAAGATCAATTTGGACCAAATTAATAATTTCAAAACTTGTCATTCTTTTTCAAAATTACAAATCAACCCATACAAATCATTCATTTGCGGGAAAAACTTTTTATCATTTCAAATCTTAAGTTCTCTCTCCTCTTTGTCTCTCAATAATACAGACAATAACTACTCAACATATTGCTCAACCCTTCAAAATAGATCGATTTTCTTTCCATTTTCAACCACATAGTTGTTATTTTTGACTTTATTCTCGCTTGTATTCATCATTTTCTCTATCTTCACAGGTAACAGAGTTCGAGAAGAGTTCTACATATATTCTTTATTCTAAAAAATAGGGTTTTTTAGTTAATAATGAAAAAGAAGACTTTTAGTTGTATTATCTTCGAGAATGGGTTAACAATTTTGTGTTTTGATGCTAAAAAAATAAGAAGCACCCAGGGTAACCCTAGTTTTTATCTCAGTATTTTGTTGACTGTCGTACTATTGTTGGATGGTGTTTGTGGTATTATTGGTGGATGTTGTTGTTGGTGTCGGTGTTTGTGTTTTTGGTGGTGGTGTCGGTGGTCTTGGTTTTGGTATTGGTGGCATTGGTGGTGGCATTGGTTGTGGTGTTGGTGGTCCATCTGTTGCAATAGGTGGGATATCTGTTGGGAGATATTAAATAGGTCTTCAAATAGATTCCCCATTTGTTCCAACTGATGGGTTATCCGTTGGAGTATTTTTTTCGTCATGTGGCGTAAAATAATTTATTGAAATTTGTCTTACCTTTTTTTTTAAAAAAAATTATGCAAACATTAAATGCAGTGTATTTTTTTATTTTTCTATTGTTTGTAGTTAAAAGATGTCTCCCAAAAGAAAAGAAACTGAAAGTGGATCAACTTCTGACCACCCAACAAAAATGGCTAGAGTACAGATAGGTTCGGAGAAACTTCCTAAACAATATCAGTTGGGGCAAAATGAAGCCGAGGAAAGTAATAACTCCTTCTCACCAATGGGGAATGAAATAATATCAAAATCCCAGCATGATTCTGTCAAAACCATTGGTATCAACAGGTTTCGAGTTGCGATGCTGATGGATAGCCCTGGCAAAGTAACTGGTGATCTTGTACTTAAATGTCAGTTGGGGAAATGTTTTTATGAATTAAGGAGAATTATGAAGAATGAAAACATAGACAGACTTTTTAACAAGAGCTGCTTTGCATACTTTCTTGAGCTTCCTGAATACTGCACTCTCTGTTTCCCAATGAGCATGGAATATGGTTTTCTCAAGCGAAGGATCAAGTATGCGGGGTGATGTTGGGTGTATTAATGCATTCTAGTGTCCCTATTCTAGCCCTTTTAGTCTTGTTTGAGGATGATTCTATGCTATAATGGTGGATAATGAGATAAATGTGTATCAAAGTATTAAAGCATGTGTTTATGATGTTAAGAGTGTATTTGAAACAAGTTTTGATTCAAATTGATCATTTAGAAGTCCACCGAGAAAAGTAGTGTAACTAGCTTGATCTAGGTGTTTGTCTAGTCTATTGTGTTGGGTTGTAATGTATTTTAATGAGTTAATAATGTTTTTATTATGTTTTTATATGTGAAATAACTTAGTTATAATGTTCAAGGGTCAAGTGGATCAAGACAAGAGTCAAAACAATAATCTTAAGCTCAATGAGAATTTAGCCTATGCTTAGCTCATGTTTCTAGTTCATCGTTGAGGATGTTGTGTTGTTTTGAGCTCTAAATTGTTGTGTTTAATGATATAGGATGCTTTATGAATGGATTATGATTATATATGAAGGATATACAAGCTTCAAATCAAGTGGAAACAACTCAAGAAGGCTCCAAAAGGCTCAACGAAAGCACAATACAAAAATTAACGTAATTTAGAGCCCTGAAATGTGTAGGGCGCATGTACTTATAAGAGTGGCCAATGGATTAGTACAAAACTCCACTGCATTTAAAATAGGCCTAAATTATTGACTATATGGTGCGTGTAGCTTATAATTGGGTTTAACGAGGCTCCGTTATGTGTTAAAATCGCAATGAGACACTAGAATTTGATAGATATTTTGACAATTGTGAATTGGAATGTCACCGCGACGCGGTGATGCCCATAATTGGGATAATTATGCCCAGCTGAAGGAAAATGACGTGGAAACCTAATCCAAGTCGGTTTATGACTTATATACTATAAATAAAATGTCCCAAACTCTGTTTTAATCATCTTGGAACCTCTAGATCACTTGGGACATCATTGGAGGCTACCACAACTTCTTTTTAGGTTTTATCATTTTTTTAATTTAGTTTTTTATATGGTTTGTATCATCATTCCAAGGGATTGAATGATGAATATTTCCATTCAAGTCTAAATCCTCTTTCCGGGGTTAAAGCCAAGAACATAATTATTATTATTATTTTGGATTAATTTTGTTTAATTCGCTTATCATTATTGATTGTTTGTTTATTCTTGTTTTAATTATTTAATGGATTGATCACCCATAAAATACATATATTATCCACCTTTTGATCTCGGAAGAGGGAATAGGGAGATAGAATATGGGAATAAATAAAGTTTGGATTTTTATTCTTTTATAAAATAAAGAATTGAACTTAGCGTCTAGGACATGGATGTATTCAGAAGCCTTACTTGATTCAAACGTAGGATGATATCTTTAAAAAACTTAATTGGATTGTTACATCCCCTCTCAACGATGTAGTTATAAGGTCCGAGTTAGGTAAACGGTTGAGGTTGGGAAACCATGATCATGCAATTAACCTTACGAATCAACAACCAAGATAAGCAAGTTAACGAATGAAATTCAATAACGTAGTATGATTGTTTGGAAGCCTTAACCTTGGGTTTGTATCCTTTTATTGTCCAAAGTTATTACTTTTCTGCATTAGTTTAGTTTATTTTTAATTTACAATTCTAAAACTCAATTGTTTACTCTTCTCAATTTGTTAAACTAGAATTGGATAGTCGGCGAATGCAAGTCCCTGAGAGATCAATACTTGGGCTTTCTTGAAGCTACTTTACTACTTGATAAGACCACGTATCTTGCGTGTGCGCTTGGGCTCTGTCAAAGTTTTTAGCACCGTTGGCGGGAACTTGTAACTAGGCAACTATCTTAATTTTAGTTTTTCTATATTGAGTTGTAAATAGCTTTTATTTAGTTACTTTTTATTTTCTTTTATTTCTCTTGTTATCACACTTCTTGATATAGCAGCTTGGGATAGATGGTTTTCAAGTGATGACATTTCTTGTTGTTTCTGCGGGGGACCACATCAAGCGGCTTATTGTATAGGTTTTGATGGAAGTGCGTGGATGGGCCCTTCACAATATGATGCGGATACTGTTCTATCTGTGGAGTAGACTGCAGTTTGGTGTTTGGTTTGTGGTCAAAGTGGTCATACTGTAGCTATGTGTGTTGTCAATCCCGATTCAAAATTGTTTTTGGGCTATGCTGAAAGGAAAAATTATATAAGCTACTATTGTCGAACGGGGAAGAATCAGTCACAAATTCAATCATGGAACAACCAGCAGCAGTTTCAGCAACAACAATTAATCATGCAGGCCACAACTCAAACGAGCAATTTGGAAGATATAATGAAATAAATTTTAGTGTCTTAGGTTGAGTTGTTGGCATACATGAAGAACCAGAGGGAAGCTGCAGAGCAAGTGGATCTCCAACCGTTTGCAAAAATAGTTGTTAATAATTCGAGGAAGTCTGAGTTCCCGAAAGCTAAAGTTGTTGAACAGGTTGAGGACATACCACTGCTACCATGTCTACAGTGGCTAAGCAAAGACAAATATGAGAAAGATATTAGCCAAATTATGGAGAAAACACAAGAATCACAACTATTCGAGTGTCATCTTTATCTTGAGACTGAAATTGAGAAGGTGAATAAAAATGAGTGTGTAGTGAATAGTGTAAATTTTAATGTAGGATTGGTTGGGCCTCACTCGAAGTATTTTTCTACATTATGTTTAGATGATGTCTTGTCTGTGGAATCATTTAAAATAGTGGAAGAGTGTGAAGATGAGGAACAAGAATCCTATATTCTTGATTTTACACCGGATAAGCAATATAAAAACACACCTCACTTTAAGGCCGAGTGGTTTACCATGCATCATCCATTACTCTATTCCTTAATCTTTGTACCACCACCCTATGATCGAGGTAAAAAGATGGATGCAAAGTTGGGGGTGAAATTTATATCCTCAAGGTGGAGGAAAAAGTTGATTGGGTCATGCCGCGACACTAAATCAGGCACTTTTTGGGAGGTAACCCAAGCAAGGTATGTTTTATTTTTATTTTTTAGTTTTTTTTACTTCACGTAGTTTTTTTTGAGTCACAGGTTGATGGGAAGTCTAAGTACCGGAAACTTGAGCTAAGAAGCATGAGAAAAACTGAGTGTGGGGTCCCATAGACCCCCTTTTATGCAAAAAGATGCTACTAGCTAGGCCTACAGGCCTCAGGGAGTATTTCAATCTCTTACTTTAAAATTTTTACTTTGGGGACAAAGTAGATTTTTAAGTGTGGGGTGGAGAAATTCCCAATTTTTGGCTCAATTTAATTTTTTTTAGGTTAGGAATAAGTAAGATATTCTTGTTGGTGCTATTTTTTATTACATGATGCAAGTATTTTATTTGGTAAAAGCATATGGAATAAGTGAATTACTATTTTTGAGACTTCTCGGCTCATCTTTGTGACTCTTGTTCTTGTGGCTTAAAATTTGAATTCATGCTATTTTTGGTTGGGAGTCTATGATGATCCTATTGAGTCAAGCGTGTGCCATGTGCATCTGAGTTATTTTTGTATATTCCTTCTTGCATGTGATGCCTAGAACTTGCCCGGTGTGTGTGTAAAACAAAATAAAGAGTGTGGGTTTAGGAGATGATTTAGTCCTTTCTTTGATAGCCTTATTTTTACCTTTTCTTTTGCCTACCCTTTGTGCATTATCCTAGTTAGCCCCCATTGAGACTTTAGCCTTTTCTTTGGTAGCCTCATAATTAGCCTAATCCCCTTCTTTGATAGACCATAATTTGATCCAAAAACTTCCTAAGTGCTTTAATTGAAAAAAAAATAAGTGAAAAAGGAGTTTGAGAAATTGAAGAAGAAAAAGGTGAAATTGATGCCCCAAGGTAATGGTTATTGATTTTTATATTTGATGTGTGATGGTGGTTGGGATTGATATAAATGGTGTTAAAAATATTTCCATGATTGTAGAGAATAAGAAAAATTGAATCTTGAAGGAATAAACAATAGGCTCACCATGTGTTTGTGAAAATGCTTAAAAGAGATGGAGAAAAAAATAAAAGGTACGGGTGGATGAAAAAGTGTAATTTAGTTGTTGGATATTGGTTTTAAATGTTTAATGTAGTGTATTAAAGCGCTTAGAGAGGATAGTCACTATTCCCAAATAGTTCCTATCCATCCCTTAGCCTACGTTACAATCCAGAAAAGTCCTAATTGATCCTAAGCTTTACATTCGACTATTAGTGGAGAACTACACTAAGGGAAAGCCTATGGTTCATTGTGTGTAACTTGTGAATTCTTTGTGAGAGTGAGTGTAGCTTGATTCCTATACCCATCATGTTATGAATTGCGTAATTTTGAGTGATTATGGGTAACTTTCTTGTTGTGAGGGGCACATGTTTGATGAATGTGAGTGATTTGTATAATGTCTTATATTGAGAAATATGCATGAGTTTGACATGTATTGAGTAAATTCTTGAGGCTAGGATGTTTTGGAGTAGGATTCTTGAGCTTTCAATTGTGTATAACATGTTTAGTGTTGTAAAATTGCATTCCATGTAGTCATTTTAGTGCTAGCTTGAATTTCTTGCATGTATTAGAAGTGTGGAGTATTTACATCTCATGATGCTTTTAGTTAAGATTTGTTCGAGGATGAACAAGGTTTTAAGTGTGGGGTAGTGATGTTGGGTGTATTTTTTCATTCTAGTGTCCCTATTCTATCTTTTTTAGTCTTGTTTTGAGGATGATTCTATGCTATAATGGTTGATAATAAGATAAATGTGCATCAAAGTATTAAATCATGTTTTTATTATGTTAAGAGTGTATTTGAAACAAGTTTTGATCCAAATTGATCATTTAGAAGTCAACCGAGAAAACTAGTGTAACTAGCTTGAGCTAGGTGATTGTCTAGTCTATTGTGTTGGGTTCTAATGTTTTTTAATGAGTTAATAAGGTTTTTATTATGTTTTTATATGTGAAACAACTTATTTATAATGTTCATGGGTCAAGTGGATCAAGACAAGAGTCAAAACAATAAGTTTAAGCTCAATGAGAATTTAGCCTATGTTTAGCTCATGTTTCTAGTTCATCGTTGAGGATATTGTGTTGTTTTAAGCGCTAAATTATTGTGATTAATGATATAGTATGCTTTATGAATGTATTATGATTATATATGAAGGATATACAATCTTCAAATCAAGTGGAAAAAACTCAAGAAGGCTCGGAATGGCTCAACGAAAGCACAACACAAAAATTGATGTAATTTAGACCCCTGAAATGTTTGGGGCGCGAGCGACCTATATAAGTGGCCAATGGATGATTGAAAAACACCAATGCATTCAAAAAAGTCCCAAATTAGTGAATATGTGGCGCATGTAGCTTATAATTGGGTTTAAAGAGGCTACGTTACTTGTTGAAATCGTGATGAGACACTGAAATTTGATAGATTTTTTGACAATAGTGAATTGGCATGTCACCGCGACGCGGTGATGCCTAAAATTGGGATAATTCTGCCCATCTAAAGGAAAACAATGTGGAAACCTAGTCCAAGTCGGTTTATGACTTGTATACTATAAATATAACGTCCCAAACTCTGTTTTAATCATCTTGGAACCCCTAGATCACTTGGGACATCATTGGAGGCTACCACAACTTCTTTTTTGGTTTTATCATTCTTTAATTTAGTTTTTTTCATGGTTTGTACCATTATTCCAAGGGATTGGTTGATGAATATTTCCATTCAAGGCTAAACTCTCTTTTCGGGGTTAAAGCCAACAACATGATTATTATTGTTTTGGATTTATTTCGTTTAATTCGCTTATCATTATTGTTTGTTTGTTTATTCTTGTTTTAATTATTTTATGGATTGATCACCCATAAAATACATATATTATTGATCTTTTGATCTCTGGAGAGGGAATAGGGAGATAGAACATGGGAATAAATAAAGTTTGAGTTTTTATTCTTTTATAAAATAAAGAATTGAATTTAGCGTCTAGGACAAAGATGTATTTAGATGCCTAACTTGATTAAAATGTAGGATGATAGTTTTAAAATACATAATTGGATTGTTACATCCCTGTTCAATGATGTAGTTGTAAGGTCCAAGTTAGGTAAACGGTTAGAGGTCAGGAGACCATGATCATGCAATTAACCCTACGAATCAACAACCAAGATAAGCAAGTTTACAAATGAAATTCAATAACGTAGTATGATTTTTTGGAAGCCTTAACCTTGGGTTTATATCCTTTGATTGTCCAAATTCATTACTTTTCTGCATTAGTTTAGTTCATTTTAATTCACAATTTTAAAACTCAATTGTTTACTCTCCTCGATTTGTTAAACTAGAATTGGATAGTCGGCGAACGCAAGTCCCTGAGAGATCGATACTTGGGATTTCTTGAAGCCACTTTACTACTTGATAATACAACGTACACTTGCGTGTGTGCTTGGGCTCTGTCAAGTTTTGGGCGCCGTTGTCGGGGACTTGTAACTAGGCAAGTATCTTATTTTTAGTTTTCTATATCGAGTTATAAATAGTTTTTGTTTAGTTTCTTTTTATTTTCTTTTATTTTTCTTTTTATCACACACTCAGACGCACACGCAAGTGCACATGATCGTACAAGTAATATAGTGATTTAGACAATCAGATATCATTCCCACGCGGACTAAGCAACTAGAAATTTAACCAACTTTTCATTTCAGACGCTGAGTTTTAGGTGTTGTATAGTATCAAGATGATTTTGAAATTGAGAATAAAAATGTAAACTAATATTCAAGAAATAAAATTTTATGACTAAAGCATAGCAAACAACGATTGGAAACAGTTATAATAAGAATTCCAAGGTTGAGGCTTCTCGAACTATAATCTCTATTCTTATAGTAGTCTAATTGTTATCGGGTTGTTGGTTTGCAAGGTTTAGGCAACGATCTTGGTCTTCCGGCCTAAAATCTTTTATCTTTTTAATATTGCAGCTACAACCCTCGTAGAGATACAAAAATTCTTCTAGATTCATAAAGTTATCTTCTTGCAATTGAACCAAACAAGGCTTCTAGGTATATCCCTACCCTAGATGCTGATTCAAAACCCCTTATTTTATAAAAGGGTAAGAACCTTGCTCCTTAATTTCCTCGTTCTAATCTATGATTCTCCTCCCGAATTCACATAGAAATATAAATTTATTCTAATGGCGGCCAAGTATTAAAATAGTAAGCTCAAGAAATTAAGAACAACCCAGATGATAATCCAAAAAGAAACTACTATAAAGAATATCAAAGAGTAATCATGTTCTTGACCTCAACCTCAGAACAAGGGTATTTAGCCACTCATGTTTGAATTCAACATTCAAAATAAGCAATTAATCATACCAAGAATGAATCTTGAAGTAAGAAAGTTGAAAAGAATCTCTAAGAACCCTAAAAGAGAGAACTTTTTGCTTTTCCGCCGGTTCTATGCTTGCCAAAAATAGTACCCAAAATTATCCTGGATTTTACCTTTTATAGCTGGGACAAAACACTAAAGATTTTCCCGATTTTTCCAGGCGGTGCGTCGCGATATGTCTTCAAATGCCATTTCCTATCAAAATCTGGTCAATCGCAGAATTTAATTATTCAGTGAAAATTTGTGAAATACACCTTCATCGCGATGCACCGCTATCGCGGTGAGCCACTCGATTTAGACAATTATGAAATATCCTTCCTCTGCGACGCACTAAACTTCCAGGTCGTACAAATTGACAATTGGTACTGCACCGTGATGCGGTAGTATTGCGAACCTACACTGTAAAGTGACATCTGTGACTTTCTTCCTCTCAGCGATGCACTATAATCGCAGACCTTCACTGGAATTTGACCAATGTCATTTTGTTGGTTGGCGCAATGCGGAGTCTTTCCAAATGAGAATTCCTGACTTCCAGCTTGCCTGTTTGAGCTATATTTCAATATCTTGTATTCCTTCCATCATTCCATATCAATACTGTATCCAATTGCATCCAATTTTTCAAGATTTTAGCCTGAAAGCACTAATCATATCCAATAGGCACGAAACAAAATTAAAGCTGGAATATACTTAAGAATTTATACAAAAGTTCTCGAAGCAAGTCTAAATCTGGGTGCATATTGGTGCTTTGAGCATATAAATATGCCCAAGATCACCACCCCACACTTAATGCCTTATTCGTCCTCGAACAATTTAATTCAAAAGCACAATCCCTTTCCTCTTTACACCACAATCTCAAAGTTATATTGTAATGGGCACTTACACTTTGCAATTTTGTATTCTTACTTAAGCATGTCATAATAATTTTAGCACATGGGACAAGTTGGTTCAATTTTTTTCTATCTCAATAATGGATTTCTAATGTGTCAGCGAACTCAATCAAAGTACTCAATCCAAAAACACAATAAGTAATCCGGCTTTCATCCGCATGCATCCTCACACAAAGAAAACTTCCCCATATTAACTCACAATGATATCTATGCAAAAATAGGGGAGTATCAAAATCAAATCGCTCTCTCTCAACAAAGAATTCATACATGCTAGTGAACGAGCCATAAACTTTCCCTTAGTGTACTACTCCACTAATAGTCGGATGTTGAGGTGAAGGATCAACTAGGTCTTTTCGGGTTGTAATGAAGGCTAGGGGACAGGTAGGAACTATTTAGGAGATGGTGACTATTGCTCCTAAGCACTTTAATACAAGAATTATCATTTAAATCAATTCTCCAACACCAATTTACCCTACTATTATCTCCCCATTCTTTTATTTTTCAACTCCTCTTTCAGTTAGCTTATTCACTCAAACCATGGTGGGAGTATTAAATTTTTCTTCCAAAATACTTTCCTCTTTTTCACACCAATTTTATGCTACGCACCCCTATTATAGACACCCTTAACTTAAGCAACTTGCCTTCGTTAAGGTGCACATTATCCAACTGGACCAGGGCCAAAACAGGTTCATTGTAACATTTCTGGCTCAAATTAGAAACTTTTTAAAGAACTATTTCTTTTGCTTTAACTAACTCCCAACCACACCCAGAACTTTCCAAAATCAATAACCACTACTTTGGGGCTTCAATTTCAGCTTTTCCTTTTTTTTTCAAACTCCTAATCTCCTCTTAATTTTATATTAAAACGCTTAGGAGCATATTTGGATTAAATTAATATTTATCAATGAAAGGATAGGGCTTCATATACGGCTATCAAAGAAATAGGCTAAAGGCTCAACGGGGATGACTAGGACTATGCACCATGGTAGGTATATTTAGGCTAGAAACACGGCTATCAAAGAAATGCCTACATCACTCCCTACACCCAACACCTTTTATTTCTCTTTATAAACACATCGGGCAAGTTCTATACATTTTCATTCATGTAGAATATACGCAAATCCTCACACTCACAGTGCATGCACAGAATCAAATCGAGTCCTTAAGGTTCCTGATCTTGTTCTTTATTGAATTCAAAATTAAGCCAACATATCAGATTTCACTTATCAAGAACTAATCATCTGTACTTAAATCCCTTCTTAAAATCAAGACGCTTTTATATTTTCTTAAATCCAATTTAATTTACATTACTGGAAAGATGGCCCATTCCACACACTCCTCTAAGATAGTGATTAGGTTCTCGTTTATTCTTTACTTCCTACGAACACTCCCCTTAAGACGATCGTCATCCATCTATTATAGGGGATGGAAACTAACTATGACTTTTTATTCCTAATCTCCAAAGAGGGAAAAAGTAAGTACTTGAAACTGAAACTTGCCAATGTGGGTGAAAATGGCAATAAAAACATACTTTGAATTAAAAGCAACATGCAATAAATGCCAAAAAGGGCAAATTGCAATACACAAAGTTACTAACTATTACAGAGCAGTGTTCCAATTAGCTAAAACTTATAAAAATCTACAAAACAAAAAATAAAAATTGTTCAGCCAAAAAAGAAATAACATGAAACTGAAAAATACGAAATACGAACCCACCACCCCATACTTAAATTAAGCACTGTCCCTAGTGCTTTCAAATAAGCCTATGGTCGGGTGGAAGTACACTCCCTGATCACTCGAATGGAACTATGGTAGTCATGTCCTTAGTAGTCTCGTCCATGTCATTAACATCATCATCAGCTGCATCATCAGACTGGTTCTCCTCATCTGACTCCATATATGAATCCCTGTACCTCCGTTCTTCATCAATCGATATATCATCATTAACCGGCTCAACAAAATCCGAGCCAATCCGCAACAATGTCCTAGCATGGTGCCCGAGTGGGTAATCTAGCTCTATAACATGGAGCTCCTCTAGTGTAACTGGTCTGCCTTCAATAGTCAGATGCAATATCTGACGGCCATACATTCTGGCCGAAATCTCATCAGCTCGGGTTTGTCGCTCAACCAGATGCGCTCCTAGTGGTCTTGATATCCACAGGCGAGTAATAACCTCGGGTTTATAGTCCAGCTCCTCTTCATTGACCCTATACCTTCGCAAAAACCAAGTCACCAATCCTCCAAAACCAAAGCTACGCTCTGCCTGGGTATGCGTCTTCTTCATAGGAGAAAAAATTACTTGACCCATATTAATATCAACATCATCACACATCAGTGCATAAATCATGCATACCTTGTCCCGAGTAACCTCCGACATATGCTTTCCCTGAATCAAGCAAGAATAGACAATGCGACCCCACATCTTGTCTTCCTTGTTCATCTGAGCATAAGGAAAAGAAGAGTGTAGGCCAGTGACACGATGCCTAGTCCAACGAGCTGAGGAACGGGTACCACACAACAGATGTCTAATATGCGCATAAGGGGGAGAAATATTGAACTGCCTTATCTCTCTAGGTGTACCAAATCTGGAAAATATGTTCTTCTTCAAAAATTTCAGCACCACTCTTGGATCATTAGTTGGACTAGCCAAAGCTTCCACCCATTTAGAGACATAGTCAACAGCTACCATAATGTACAGATTTCCTTTTGAAGGTGGGTATGGGCCCATGAAATCGATCCCCCAAACATCAAAGACTTCAACTTCTAAAATATTGTTGAGGGGCATCTCATGACGCCTAGATATAGTACCCAACCTTTGACATTGATCATAATTTTTCCCAATAGCAATTGCATCCCTAAACAACGTAGGCTAGATAAAACCTGATTGCAACACTTTTCTCGCAGTCCTCTCACCCCCATGGTGTCCACCATAAGGAGATGAGTGGCAATCTTCAAGTACCTTTGAAAATTTTCCCTCTGGATACACCTACGAATGACTACATCTGTACCCTGCTTAAAGAGATACGGTTCATCCCAAATATAGGCACCTGAATCTTGGACCAATTTCTTCCTTTGTTGTGTGGTGGCATCAGAAGGGTACACCTCACAAACTATCAAATTCACAATATCAGCATACCATGGGAATTCAACTGAATCTAAAGACAACAACTGTTCATCAGGAAACTCTTCCTTAATACTAAGAGAGTCGTCAACAATATGGTTTCGAGTTTGCAACCGTGACAAGTGGTCAGTAACTTGATTTTCATCTCCCTTTCTATCTCGCACCTCAAGATCGAATTCTTAGAGTAGCAGAATCCACCTAATCAGTCTAGGCTTTGCATCCTTCTTTTTCACAAAATACTTAATGGATTCATGATCAGTATGAACAATGAACTTAGTGCTAACTAAGTAAGATCTAAACTTTTCGAATGCATACACCACTGCCAACATCTCTTTTTCTTTAACCGTATAATTAACTTGAGAATCATTCAACACTTTGCTAGCATATTAGATCGAGAGAAATACTTTGTCCTTTCTCTCACCCCAAATCACTCCCACGGCAACATCACTAGCATTATACATCAGCTCAAACGGTAACTCCCAATCTGGTGCAATAAGAATAGGTGCTTCAATCAACTTCTTCTTTAGTTTTTCAAAAGCTGCTTGGCAATCATCCCCAAACTCGAACTTTGCCTCTTTCTCCAATAATTTACACATGGGTCTTGCAATCTTTGAGAAATCTTGAATGAACCACCTATAGAAACCTTCATGTCCCAGAAAGCTTCACACTCTTTTGACTGTGACTAGATGTGGAAACTTTTCAATCACTTCAACCTTTGACTTATCTACTTCGAGTCCTTTACATGACACTATATGGCCGATAATTCCTTACTTAACCATAAAGTGGCACTTTTCCCAATTCAGCACCAAGTTTGTCTCTTCACATCGAGCTAGAACTCTGTCAAGATTCTGTAACCACTTGTCAAAAGAATTACCATACACAGAGAAATCATCCATGAATAATTCCAAAAAGTCTTCAACCATGTCAGAGAATATAGCCATCATACATCTCTGAAATATAGCAGGTGCATTGCATAGGCCGAAGGGCATGCGTCTGAACGCGTATGTGCCGTAGGGACAAGTGAAAGTGGTCTTTTCTGGTGCTATGATTATTTGATTGTGGGAAGAGTACCCATATAGAAAATAATAATACTCTTGTCCCACCAATCTATCCAGCATTTGGTCAATGAAAGGAATTAGATAGTGATCTTTATGAGTAGCTTTATTCAACATCCGATAGTCAATATAGATCCTCCAACCGGTCACCATGTGTGTGGGGATCAAATAATTATCATCATTAGTTAAAAAGGTCATCCCTCATTTTTTTGGTACACAGTGCACTGGACTCACTTATTTGCTATCGGAAATTGGGTAGATAAGACCACTATCTAACCACTTGATCACTTCTTTTCAGACCACCTCCTTCATCACAGGATTCAACCTTCTTTATTGCCGTACTTTTGGTATGTAACCTTCCTCCATGTAGATGTTGTGCATGCAAAATGCTGGATTAATTCCTGTAATATCAGATATTTTCCAACCAATCACCTTTCTTCTCCTTTTTAGGACTGCTATAGCTTTCTCTACCTGCACATCTGTTAATCTTAAAGACAAAATAACAGGCAAAGTATCTTGATCACCAAGAAAAATATATTGTAAATGAGAAGGAAGAACCTTAAGCTCCAAGTTAGGAGCTTCTTCAACTAAGGGCTTGAGTGATGGACCAATTGGCCTATTCAATGGTTCGACAGGCACTTTCATCATCTCAACCACTACCAAATTTACCTGGACCAATTCTAATACTTTCACATTTCCATAAAGATCATGACCCATCAAAGCTCGCTCTAATGGATCATCAGACAACAACAACTGCTAATCAGAAGCAAGTTCAATAATCGATATAGATGAAAACTCCTCATATATAGCTGGCAGTTTCAACGCTTTGTACTCATCAAAGACTTCTACTTTATCATGCGCTCGCATTGACATTTTCCCTGATCCTACATTAATTAGTGACTACCCTGTTGTAAAGAAAGGTCATCCCAAAATAAATGGAATAACAGGATCAGCCTCAAAGTCAAGAATTACAAAATCCACCGGAAAGATTAAGGATCCCACTTGCACTAAAACATCCTCGATAATACCATCTGGCCTAGCAAGTGATCTATCAGCCAGCTGCAAAATAATAGTAGTGAGTTTGGGACTCCCAAGACCCATCTTCCAGTACCACGATGTGGGCATAAAATTTATGCTAGATCCTAAGTCACATAATCCAAGTGCACAAATAGTCTGTCCAATGGTAATCTGCAAGGTTAAACTACCTGGATCTTTAAGATTCATGGGCAATTTATTTTGAATCTTGGACATGCACTCTTAAGTAAGTGAAACTGTAGCATACTTGGTCAATCGATTCTTATTCACAACTATATCCTTTAAGTATTTTGCATATTTTGGCATACTTTGCAAAATGTCAACAAGAGGAAGATTCACTTGAACCTGCTTCAGATAATCTAAGAACTTCTAATAACTAGCTTCCTCTTTATGCTTCCTTGCCCTTTGAGGAAAAGGTAAGGAAAGAGCCCTCTTCTTCATATGAGTTTCTTCACTTGCCACTATTTCATTAATTTCTTTCTCTGCATTATCCTTAGCACCCTCATCATTAATTGGGGGACTAACCTGCTCCTGAACTGTCTCCTTAGTTTGCAGCCCACACCTTGTTGTAACTGCATTTACTTGCTTGGGATTTGTCTTTGTATCTCTAGGTAATGATTCTTTAAGTCTTGTATTTTGTGCCCCTGCAATTTGACCCAACTGCAACTCTAGAGTTCTCATAACCAATTATTGACTCTTTAACTCAGCTGCAAACTATGCCTATTGAGTCTTAATTTCAGTTGTAAATTATGCTTGTTGAGCCATAAAATACTTCATCAATTCCTCCATATTTCTAGATTGAGTTGTCGCCTGAGTATTCTAAGCTAACTGTGGATTTAGTTGCACTTGTCCCTTATACTAATTTGCATTCTGCGCCTGATTTCCACCCCATGAGAAATTGGGATGGTTTCTTTTGTTGGGATTATAAGTATTACTAAAATTTTGTTGTCCCTGCCGATTTGCATTCCCCACATAGTTGAAAGAATTTGGATTGGCCATGCAAGCATCAGCTACATACTCACCACTTTCGCAGACCTCACACCAGGAATTTGCCTATTAGACTGCATTTGTTGTAGCTGCTGATTGAGTAACACCTAACTTTATGTTATTAAGATGAGTAATCATATGATTTTTCATGGATGCGATCTGTGCCTATAATACAGTAAACTGATCTACCTCCAATACCCCTGTAACCTTTTTAGGAATACTCTTCGAGTCTACATGCCAGTTAGGGTTTCCTTGTGAAATTTGATTCAACAGTGTGTACAATTCTTTATATGTCTTCTCAAGAGCATGTCCACCTGCTGCTGAATCCAAGAGAATCTCCATGTTTGTCTCCAATCCTTCTATGAAAGTATCCACAAAAACATTATTGGATTGATGATGGTGAGGGCAATTTTTGAGCATACTCTTAAATCTCTCCCAAGCTTAGTGGAGATTCTCTCTGTCTTTCTGTCTAAAACACAAGATTTTACTCCTCAAGCGTACCATCTTCCCAGATAGAAAGAATCAAATGAGAAACTTCCAAGCTAGATTTTCCCATGTAGTGATGAAGAGTGGTGGTTCAGCATATAACCACCTTTTTACTTCCCTCATTAGAGAGAAGAGAAAGAGTATCAACCTGACATAATCAGTATTCACCCCTTCAGTAATGTATGTACCGGTGATTTCCAAGAAGGTCTGTATATGCTGTTGCAGATCTTCGTATGAAAGGTCATGAAATTGCCCCGCTGAATTCAACAATTGTACCATATTCTGCTTCAATTCAAATCAACCTCCTGCTTCAGGCTTTAGAATACTGCTCGTCACATGGTTCGCGAGTGGGATTGTCACCTTACGAACAGGTCTAGAAGCTTGTTGAGCAGGAATAACTGGAATAATAGGAATGACAGGAGGTGGAACATTTCCGTCATTTGGATCAACCGGTTCATTTCGTTGTTCAGCCATTCTTCGCCTTTGTTGAAAGATTTAATTTGGTTCTGCAAAAGGCTCTACCAGTTCTTTATCTCTCACCAGTCCCGAATTCAGCTAAACCTGCAAAAATTCAGCCACTAAGATCAAGTTGTTAACACCTAAACTTAATATTAAAAAACAAAAATTTAGCAATTTACTAATTATATTAGTCCCCGGCAACGACGCCAAAAACTTGTTGTGACTCAGACGCACATGCTAGTGCACGTGATCATACAAGTAATATTGTGATTTAGACAATCAGATATCGTTTCGACACAGACTAAGCAACTAGAAATTTAACCAACTTTTAGTTTCAGACGATGAGTATTAGCTGTTGTATAGTATCAAGATGATTTTGAAATTGAGAATAAAAATGTAAAATAATAAACAAGAAATAAAATTTTAGGATTAAAGCAAAGCAAGCAATGGTTGTAAACAGTTATAATAAGAATTCCAGGGTTGAGGCTTCTCAAACTATCATACAAATCTCTATTCTTATAGTAGTCTAATTGGTTATCGGGTTGTTGGTTCGCAAGGTTTAGGCAATGATCTTGGTCTCCCAACCTAAAATCTTTTATCTATAAAATATTGCAGCTACAACTCCTTCAGAGATACAAAAATTCTTCTAGATTCATAAAGTTATCTTCTTGCAATTGAACTAAACAAGGCTTCTAGGTATATCCCTACCCTAGATGCTAATTCAAAACCCCTTATTTTGTAAAAGGATAAGAACCTTGCTACTTAATTTCCTCGTTCTAATCTATGATTCTCCTCCCGGATTCACATAGAAATATAAATTTATTTTAATGGCGGCCAAGCATTAAAATAGTAAGCACAAGAAATTAAGAACAACCCAGATGACAATCCAAAAAGAAACTACTATAAAGAATATCAAAGAGTAATCATGTTCTTGACCTCAACCCTAGAACAAGGGTATTTATCCACTCATGTTTTAATTCAACATCCAAAATAAGCAATTAATCATACCAAGAATGAATCTTGAAGTAAAAAAGTTGAAAAGAATCTCTAAGAACCCTAAAAGAGAGAGCTTTTTGCTTTTCCGCCGGTGCTAATCTTGCCAAAAAAATACCCAAAATTATCTTGGATTTTTCCTTTTATAGATGGGACAAAACCCTAAAAATCTTCTCGATTTTGCTAGGTAGCACGTCGCGCCATGCCTTCAAATGTCATTTCCTATCAAAATCTGGTCAATCGCGAAATTCAATTATTTAGTGAAAATTTGTGAAATACACCCTCACCGCGACGCGCCACTATCGCGGTGAGCCACTGGATTTAGAAAATTGTGAAATATCCTTCCTCCATGACACGCTAAACTTCCAGATCACACAAATTGATAATTGGGACTGCACCGTGATGCGGTGGTATCGTGAACCTACACTGGAAAGTGACATCTGTGACTTCCTTCCTCTCTGCGATATGCTATTATCATAGACCTTAACTGGAATTCGACCAATGTCATTTTGTTGGTCGGCACGATGCGGAGTCTCTATAAATGAGAATTCCTGACTTCCTACTTGCCTTTTTGAGCTATATTTCAATACCTTGTATTCCTTCCATCATTTCATATCATTATTGTATCCAATTCTTCAAGATTTTAGCCTGAAAGCACTAATCATATCCCTTAGGCATGAAACAGAATTAAACATGAACTACACTTATGAATTTAGACAAAAGTTCTCAAAGAAAGTCTAAATATGGGTGCATATTAGTGCTTTGAGCATATAAATATGCCCAAGATCACGGGGGCTGATAAAGATCCGAAGGAGGACAAAAAAATATGAATGGAATCTGGATCAACTACTGTGGCATGCCGGTTTGTTTTGGGTTGAAAGAGTTTGCCATAGTGATGGGCTTGAGATCCGATCGTCCAAAAGAACCTCTAATCAAGGAAACACCCTACAAAGGGTCCAATAAATGGAAGGGAAAAAAAGATGGGTTGTTGGGCATTGTTGGACGTAGTAGCTACAAAGCGAAGGATTTGATGGAAGATCTTGAGGATATAGATATACCAAATCACTGCAGGGAGAAATTGTGCTTAGTTTGGTTTATCCATTCCATTTTATTGGCAAGAGACATCAGGAAAGTCATAGAAGATGATTAATTGGCGCTTGCTAGTGATTTTGACAAATTTAACGATTATCCCTGAGGATATGACCACTACTACTTGATTGTCGAATATTTACTGACAAAGCTATCCCCAAAGACGATCACATTATACGGCTTTCCTTGGGCTTTCATGGTAAATTGATCACTATTTTTACTCATTCATTAATTTATAATGAATATAGTTATTATGACTTTTTTTTGCTTACTTCCTGTTTAAATTTTTTATGCTTGGGCATGTAAGCCATTCCAGCCCTTCAAAATCAGTTCAAGGATTACCTGGATGAGGTTTCTCATCTAAGGATCCTTAGGTAGTTGGCGTCTCCAAAGAGCAGCAAAAAAAATATTAAGGAGCAGGAGGATGATCTATTTAACCCTTTGGATGATGAAGTACGTATTCTTTCAACTAAAATAATTTACCTCAAAGAAAAATATTGAAACAGATGTTCCATCCGTTGCGACAAAGGGGTCTTCTGTTGTAATAGATTACCCGTCAACTGTAACTGGTGCAACAGATGGGTAATTTGTTTTGACAGACGATCTATATTTTGCAACAGATTAACAATCTGTTGCTCTGGTTCTCTGAACCCGACTCAAAAGATTACCCATCTACTGTAAATTATGCAACAGATGTGTAATCTAATGCAAAATATTGTCAATTTATTGTGATACACAAATCAGCTATTTCAGAAGCTAGATCATTTGTTTCATAAGTTGGTTGTGTTAACTTCCATGTAACCCAACTGACTGCAAATTATTATTATATGATTTAAATGTCTCTTATTTTTTTATAGGTTGTGCATCCTTGGATCGTACCTACTGTTGAAGAGGTTGGGATGCCTTCTTTTCTTACTCTTAATCTTGTTGATACAAAAGAAGACCCAACGCTGGAGTTAATAAAGAAGAAATTGGTTGGAGAAACATCCAAGAAGAGCAGTTAGGCAAGGTCAGCCTAATGTTGAATCTTTTCACGACCAACCTCAAACTCCAATAGATCTGAGTGCTTTTTTGGGGGGTGTTTCTAGTTGAGTTGTTGATGATGGTGGCAGTCATCCTGATGTTGTTGCTGCTGCCAGTTGTGATTATGAGCATGTTAGTGCTTAGCAAAAAATAAATATGTTTGAAAAGACCCCTTGCACAGGTCCCTCTCACTCCTACACCGGTCCCTCCCACCCTTATAGTGTTCCCTCTCAACCCTCTTCACCCTCATGTTCTCATTACAGATGCAAAATATGCAAGGATAGAGAGGATAAAATCCTTGAAAAGCTAGAGGCTATTGCTGAAGCTATCGAGAAGTTGAAATCTAGGAGGGGTGTCATACCATCCAATAAGATGAGGGAGCCATGCACTTCTACAGTGGCGGTTAGGAGAAAGAGAAGAAAAATTAGACAAATTCTCTCCGTTCTAAAAATAGCAAAAATTGCAACTCCTCCCGCTCCAAGAGTTGTTGAATTTTAGGGGTCGCTGAAGAAATCATGAATGGCAATACGAAAGTTCAAAAAGAATACACCATGCATTCATTTGCCGCCAAAGACTTCACGAATATAAAAAATATGCGTGAGTGGTACGAGGATAATATAAGTTAATTTTGCTAACCTAGACTTCCAATATACTCCATGAAGAAGAATCAATGCATCAGATGTGTAATTTATTGCAACAACTTGATATTCTATTGCAACATAATACACATCTGTTGAATAAGTTGTGTTGGTTGGATAATCTATGAACTGATTCAAAGAACCCTCTTCAATAGATTCTTTCTATTGTGTTTTTATTCTTTACAATTACTAACCTATTTAAAAATTATCTTCCTATACCATAGTATGTTGATGAAATTCTCTGCCTTATGAGGGGCAGGCAATTAGAGTACCCGGATGCTTCTGATGCTGCCGATAGGATAATGGACCTCAACTTATATGACAATTTAAAGGATAGGTATGATGATCTATGTAAGCTAGCTAATTATGGTGGCTCAGGATTTGATAAGTTAGTTTCTACGTTCCAATGGGAGGATAAAGAAGTGATTAAATATGCTAGAGGGAAGAGGCCATATCCATACGGCAAGAGCTAAACCAAGGCAAAGAGAATCCTTGTAGTCATGAACGTTGAAGACAAACATTTTCTCACTGTTGAGATACTACTCTAAGAGGGAAAGATTAAGGTTTATGACTGCAACTTACCTGTCTTCAGCGAGGACATATTTTTAGCCCACATGCAGCCACTCTTGAAGTTGTTGCCTAAGTTGTTGACATAGAGTAAGCTGATGGATCATTTGACGGTGGAAGTATTGAGGAAGGAATAATGTATTTTTAAAGGTCGAAATAAGAATATCCATCTCAAAAGAAATAGAACCGGTGCAGTGTGCGGTCCGTACTGGGTTGCATACATCGAGTGTTTGCTGATCGACACAGAAATGACCGATATGTTCGACACCGTTGTGGGAAAGATGCAATGGGTCTAGGATTATAGGGTACTAACTAAATGGTTGGATCCCGTGTATAAAAAAGAATATGTACAAAGACAGAAACGAACACGATAATAATTTTTCATTTCAAGCCACTTCACTTTACATGTAGTGGCAATAATTTTTATGTCTGGCCAAGTTGAATTTTTATAATGCAACAGATTTTATATATGTTGTAATAGATATAATACCTGTTATGATAGATTGAGTATCTTTTGGAATAGGTTGGTAATTTGTTGCATTATGCAGATGTTTCACAGTCTGTCTGTCGCAACTGATATACAATCTGTTGCAACATATAATCTATCTGTTGCAACTAATAGGTAATCTGTTGGAACAAATCAAGAAAGTAGGAAGACCTGTTATATAATTTCTAGCAGATGACCTAACGAAATGGTTGGAGCCCGTGTATAAAGAAGAATATGTACAAAGACGGAGACGAACACGATAACAATTTTTTATTTCAAGCCACCTCACTTTACATGTAATGGCAATAATTTTTATGTCTACTGATAGTTGAATAGTATATCTGGTGTAACGGATATAGTACCTGTTGTGACAGATTGATTATCGGTTGGAATAGGTTGGTTATCTATTGCATTAATAGATGTTTCCCAGTCTGTCTGTCGCAACAAATATCCAATTTGTTGCAACATATAATTTATTTGTTGCAACTGACAGATAATTTGTTCGAAAAATTAAGAAAGTAGGAAGACATGTTATATAATTTCCAGCAGATGACCTACGTGTTGAATCTCATATTGCAACATATGTCTAAATCTATTTGATAAGATATGTTGTCTGTTGCAGTAGATGTATTATCTGTTGCAGTATTTGAATCTAGTATTCCATTTAAATTAACATGTTCAAAACTAAGGATTAAATTATATTAATGGACAACATAAAATAAGTATAAGCCTTTGGAAATTACATGAAATAACTCAACAAATTAATGAAATGTAAAAAAATCATCATGGGTACAAATGATCTACTCTACAAATAAATCAACAAGTTAAACCAAGAAGAATATGTTATTACAATAACGGACTCAATCTATAAAGATCTACTCAATATGGACAAGTTGTTCTTCATCCGGTGTTGCGAAATTCGGCTTTGGTTGTCGTGGATCTTTAATATTGCTTGCGTACGGCTTCTGAGATTTCGCTTTTATGTATTTTCATAAAAGAGCAGCATATCTTTTGCAGAGTAATCCGGCATCAAGTTTATCATTTGGTACTTGTAATCCATCGCTCAAATACTCTGCGTACGCGGCAACAAAAAGACCTCAATCCCTGCATTTTAAAAAAAATAGATAATCCATATCTTGCAGTTCATGCAAGCGTTGTGAAATTTGTGAAATGAAACTAAATCACGACACTTAAAATTACAGTCTACCAATGGTTTGTTGAGCAATTCCTTCAACATATTGTACATCAAATGGACTATCTATTTTATCCTGATATGCTTCAATCGTTGACCAATTAGTACAAACCTTTTGGTCCAAAAAACCACTCATATAAAGGTAAGTAGGTAATATTTTAGCCAGTTTTTGTATCTCATATGATGGCCCAAAACGTCTCCTTCACGACATCGAGTCATAAACTCGGATGTGCCTCTCTTTTAGAGAAACGACAGCCAATACCCAATGAAATTCATCACCACAATTGATTGGAATGTACATTTCGTCGACCAAATGCCAAGGTAAGCCAGATGAAATGCTAAACCTTTGATGATGTTGATTAAGCATTCCTCATTTCAGGAAACTTCTGTCTGTTGTTCACAATACCTATCGTAGGCATTATTAATGTAAAGTTTGTACAAATAATTGCTTGTCGGGTATTTGTATTATTCTTGTATTTGAAACTTGGCCTTCTTTTGGAGGTAGTAAAAAATGACATCAATGTTCTGCACATATTATCAAATATTTTGAATTACGTGATGAAAAAATTAATACGTAGGTGCAATTAAATAAAGTATTACTTAATAGTAATATGTATGGCATTCAAACCTCATCATTCCAGCAAGTTTAGGGTTGTGACATCAAATAGATCCAATTCTTCATTCCGAGATGTGGAATAACAAAGTCGAACATATCAAAACCAAGACTTGATTCGTTCACTTTGTAGTGCTCGTCATTTTATTTTCTACATGATGATTTATATGTGTTAATGTCACGTTCTTACAACAAAAATTGCATAAACCAATATCTTTAAAAATTGATTTATGTACCTGCCGTCATGATGCTTTAACATCCCATCGACAATCCATTCTGAATAGTCGTTAATCAATTGTGTTAGTTTTTTTAGAGCCTTGTCCGAGATGTTGAACCCTTCAAATGGGTAATTCTACCGTTCTCCCGAACTGACAGGCTCTACTTTTTCTTCTTCTTTGGAAGTAGTTGATGGATTATCAACTATGATATTATGCTCTTCAGCAGTAGCTTCTACTATGATATCCACCTGGAAAGTGAGAAATTATCAATACTAATTACAGATATACAACAGATTGTCCATTTGAGGCAACAGATGAGTCTTATATTGCAACAGATGGATCATCTATTGGGACAAATTCGATTAGGTAAATCAGAGCAGTACGATAATTTCAAATAAATGACCCATCTATTGCAACATAAGACTCATCTGTTGCAACAGATAACACATCTGATGCAACAGGTTAGACAACAGTTGCAACAGATGTATATATCTATTTGATAATTTTCAGCAGATGTATCATCGATTGAAACAGATATGTTCCTGTTTGTTTATTGGAACAGGTGATATCCATTCACCTTCTTTAGCTCATGATGATCTCCTGTGGCCTTTGCACACTGAACAACGGTGCAAGACAAAGACAGAAACATTGCAATTTTGCTTTTTTCGATGCTTGATGATGCCTTAGAAATATCTTTCCTTCTCCTCTTAGCCACCTTGATCTCTAGTGGAGTGTATGGATATGAAATCCTCTTTGATGGAATGACACCTCTCTTAGATGCCATTTTCTTTACAAAGCAGTTAGTGCATTAGTAGCATTAATCACTCCATCGTGTTTTGCCTTGCAGTCTTGACATTTGCATGTAGAACATTCGCTAGATGTGGAAAAATCTGGAGAAAAATCTGTAGAACCAGTATGATCATAATCACAATGAATTGTTATTTCAAAAATTGTAAGAGTAGCATCATTATCCCCAACAACAGCACCACTACCACTACCATCATCAACAATAACAAGTCCACCCTCCAAAATTGTTTTTCTTCTGATGATTGTTGCTCCAAACAATTTCATTTTTATTCCATCAATGGCCTTAGGGTCCAATAAAGTTTGTGCAGACCGTAAATTAAGAAAAAATGGCATCTTCAACTCTCGGTTGGTCGGAACAAGACACGGATGGACAATCTATAATAAATCAGTATATATATTAGAATGATCATGAAATCATTTCAAATAATCATTAATTAAAATAAAAACTTTATTAGAATTGGACTTACTAATTCATTCAGGGGATTGAAAATATCAAGAAATTTTGTATTTTTATCAGTTTTGACCGATAACCATCTCAGGATTCATGGACAGGAAACTTCTTCCTGGCAGTTCACTTGTTGTCTCAAATAAGGAATGACTTCAAATGCCCGAGCCTATAACATAACGTCAATAAATCAAAAATATTATTGAATAAAAAAATGATGAATCATATCATGATAAAAGAAATATTTACCATGAAGGCCCATGGAAAGCCATATAAGTTGATTGTCTTTGACGTTAATGGAGTCAACAAATATTGGACAGTCATTTTGAAGCTTTCATAAACCCAAGGATAGTTGTTAAATGACTCAATATCCTCGGAAAACTTTATTAAACCAATTCTTAAGTTGTTTTTAACGTCTCTCGCCCAAAGAATATTATGCACAAATCCAACCAAACACAATGATTGCTTGTGCTTCTTTGAGAGTCCTTTTCCTTTCAATGCTTCTATCAATTTTTTGTTTTTGAAGCTTGGACCAACAATCGACACCAGGTCATCATGATCACTCGAGTTCCCTTTGCCATTTTTGGATGTGCGGGATACTTTTTTGGGGTCAGAGTGGGTATAACTTGAGAAGGAGAAAGAGGATAATATTTTATTCTGGTAACTATGGCAAACTCCTTCCAACCAAAATAAACAGGTATTTTATCGACACCTCATCCATCTTATCTTTTTTTTCATACACTAACCTATGCTTGAGAAGATTGTATACTATTTTCATCTGGAAATGAGCATTGTTGTTCTCCGGCAAATCAAGATATTGCCCAAAGCAGTTTTCCCTAAAATAAGCATCCAATTTTTATTCTCGAAGTATTTATTTGAAGGCGTCGAAAGATTTTCCCATGGCAGACTTAACCACGAAATCATCCGTTAAATTCGTGGAACCATCGCACTGCATTCTCATAGTCTAACAATCAATGCTAAATATTTTGACCAACTCTTCGACGAAAGGGCTATTAGTATTTGGATCATCTCTTTTGATACATTCCTCTTCCCCGTGTTCATTATCTTCTGCTCCTGATTGATATAATGCTTGTAAAGCAAGCTAATATAGTGGTGGATGTAGCCGAGCTGCTGCACTTGTATCTTTACTCGAACTTGATTCGGTTTCTTTTCTTTTGGGAGCCATATTATCTTAAATTAACAGAAACATAAAATAGATTATAATTGATTAATGCATCATTAAAAAGGAATAACAGTAAATCTAACATGCACAACGGCAAAATAATAGTTCCAACAGACCACACATCTATTGCACCAAGTATGTTATCTGTTACAACATATAACCGACCTGTTACAACGGATGAGTAAATCGTTGAAAACAATAAAAATAGATCTCTAATCTATTGCACCAGGTATTTTATCTGATGTAACATATAACAAACCGAATGCAATGAGTAAATCATTGGAAACAATAAAAATAGATCTCTAATCTGTTGCAACAGGTATTTTATCTAATGCAATAAATAACCAATCTGGATGCAACGGATGAGTAAACCGTTGAAAACCATAAAAACATATCACTAATATGTTGCACCAGGTAGTTTATCTGTTGCAACATATAACCAACCTTTTGCAAGGATGAGTAATCCATTGGAAATAGTAAAAATAAATCACTAATTTGTTGCACCAGGTAGTTTATCTATTGTAACATATAACCAACCTATTGCAACGGATCAGTAATTCGTTGAAAATCATAAAAACAGATCACACATCTGTTGCACCTGGTATGTTATCTTTTGCAACATATACTGACCTGTTGCAACGATGAGTAAACCATTGAAAATAATAAAAATATATCACTAATCTGTTGCACCAGGTATGTTATCTGTTGCAATATATAACCGACCTGTTGTAATGGATGAGTACACCATTGGAAATAATAAAAATAGATCACTAATCTGTTTCACCAGGTATTATCTGATGCAACATATAACCAACCATTGTAATGGATGAGTAAATTATTGATAACCATAAAAACAAATCACTAATCTATTGCACCAGGTAGTATATCTATTGCAACATATAACCAACTTATTGCAACGGATGAATAATTCTTTGAAAACTATAAAAATAGATCACTAATCTGTTGCACCAGGTATGTTATCTGTTGCAACATATAACTGACCTGTTGCAACGGATGAGTAAACCATTGAAAATAATAAAAATAGATCACTGATCTGTTGAAACATATCACTCATCTGTTGCAAAATAAGTTATCTGTTGGATCAATATTATCTAGATTTCTTCCAAACAGAAGAGTCGTCTGTTGCAATAGATGAATGATCTGCTAGATTGTTCATCTGTTGCATTAGATTTTCGTAGTTGCATCAGATTTTAATCTATTGCATCAGATGATTTTATCTGTTGCATCAGACATCTCCCTCTATTGCATCAGATGTTTCATCTGTTGCAACACCATTTTTACCAAGACAAACAACAATTCAATCCAGCAACTCCAACACATCACACACACACGCACACTAAGAACATCAATTATGACAAAAAATCACTAACAAATCCGAATCAACAGTACGACAACAAGAAGAAGAAATGCCAGAAATTAGGGTTTTATTTAGTCCAAATTTCTATACTAGAAGAGTAGTTGGCTCAAGTTTCTCTATTTTTTCATAATTTTTTACCTATGAAAAAAAAGGGACGACGAAGAACTCAAAGTTGTTATTGCCGGAGAAGTCTTCACGTAGATTGACGGTTAAAAGTCGAAAAGAAACACGCCTGACTATTTTTCGCCGAGGATTAAAGGGAGAATATTGCAGAACTGTTGGTTAGGAGAGAGTTGAGTGAAGCTGTCGAGAGAGAGAGGAGAGAGACTGGTTGATTTTGATTGAAGAGGGGTGTGAGTTGATTTGTATTTTTGAAAAGATTAGAAAGTTTTAAAAATATTAATCAAGTCCATAATTAACTTAATCAAGTTTCCTAATGATGTTTGACCCTTTAAGTTGGTCAATGTCACCAATCCTTCATTCAAGACTTAAAAGACACCTTTCCTTCAATTTTCTCTAGTTATTAAAAGAACAATGTTTGCTTTGATTGTTTCTTAAAATGTATGGTATGGTATGGTTTAATTTCATGGTTTAATAACCATGAAAACCCCATTTTATGTAACCACGGATTTGGTGGTATTCAATGGTTTGCTTATTTTTTTTCAATTATACCCTAACTTAATATTATATAATCTTATTTTTCCTTCACCTTATATTATTTAACTTCACCTTCTACTCCGACCCTCCCCCCTCCCGCCTTGCCCCCCGCCCTTACCTCAACCCCCCAAACCCCCACTCAATTTTTTAAAATTTTGTTTTTAAAATAATATTTCAAAACCTTGTTCTTACCCGACCCTCATCCCCAACCCCCCTCCTACTAGACCCCTCCCCCACTATTTTTTTTTTAAAAAAATTATTTTTAAAAACTTTCAAGAAAATTTTCTTACACCCACTACCACTTCCCCCTCCCCCCCCCCTCCAAACACACACACACACAAAAAGATTTTTTTTTTTAAATAGAACTTTTTTTCTTACCCCCACCCCTACCTCTATCCCTATCCCGACCCCCTACTCAACTACCCCCACCCCCTAATATTTCTTTAGAAAAAAAGTAATCTTTTAACCCCGACACCCTTTATCATATTCGTTTTCATTATTTTGTATTAAATATATACAAATGCTTTTAGAATATTTTTTTCAACTTGTGTTTTTGGATTCCATATTGAACACACCCGTACCATACAAAAAAGTGTATTCAATCTTTGTACTTTCCGTCGGTGTCACCTTCTCAAAACACAAAATAAAATAAAATTTGTTACTATAAAAATTAAATCCGGTTATATTTATTTGATCTACTATTTTATTAACTTTGGTAAAATTTACATGAATTTAACAACTTAATATATCTACATGACCTAATTATGATAAATTAGTAGAAAAAATTATTTTATTAACAATTATTGATAAATTTAATATTTATCATAATTAAGGGCAATTTGGTAAACTTATCAGTTACAATACAGTACCATATTGTCAAACCAAATAATAAAAATGTCATTAAACAACAGTGAACGATAAAGTCTATCCAAATATTGTATTATATTATATTGTACTGTACTAAAGCATACCATATAGTACCGTATATTATGAAACCATGACAAACCACCATCCAAACAAAGTGTAAAGTAACGTGGATGCTATCCATTTTTACTATCTTCCCGCCCCCAATAAAAAATCATGCACTGTCCCCAATGCATTTGAAGAGAAATGAAGAACAAGAATGGAGTTTTAGAACTCTTTTTTGATGTACGAAGCTCTCAAGTTAGCAAGTGCATCTCGAAATGCCTCAACTACATGAGGCTTAACTCCATCGGTAAGCTTCCTTAAGGGCTGGAGTAGTATGGGCCCTTGCCTCCGAAATTATATTGGAGTTACTTCCACCCCTTGTATTGGATCATGACTGCTCATAGTGGTCTAGCAAAGGCCTCTATGGGGTCAATCCAAAGCGATCCTCTTTTGATTTGGGTAAGCAGACTATCGTTTAATTCTTTGAACTCATACCCCTCGTCTATTTTGTCTTGACCATGATCAGTACATGAAGGTGAGTCCTAAATATTGATGATTGATGGTGGGATCATGATAGTGGTGGAATAAATTATGGTCGGAAGGACCACTCCTCAAGCTCCCTAGATCCCTAGACTGGAGTATGACAAAAGTAGCCCTACTTGAGCAAGTTCTTTATTTAACCTCTCTATGTTAGTAGTCAAGGAATTTTTGCAACTTCACCACTCTTTGTTTGAATTTTTGAGCCAGCGTGATATGATATAAAATATAAAAACAAACACAAAATACGAAAATCAAAAGATAATAAGAAAAATGATAAATAGATAGACACAAAGGAGAAAACATAAGCAAACCAAAGATATATTAAATCAATAATCCTCAAACATTAAACCTACAACACGCACCTAACTCATATGAAGACCTTGAGTAAAATTAATCCTCTCGCAATCAATGTTTCATAACAAAGTTCAACAAAAGCTCCCAACAAGTTTAAACCACTCGCAAGTGTAAGTCTCATAAAAAATCAGCTAAGAAAGAAAAGAAAAATCATAGCTATTTATAGACATAGGCTATTTATTAAGAAATGAGCACAAAAGTGATCCTAAATGAGAACATGAGAAGGCCCAATGATATTGAGGGAGAAAATCAGCAAAAGACTGCATATGCCCACATATCCACACATGTGAGGGCACATTCGGCCATATGCTGGCGTAAGTGGGGGCACATATGAATCTAGAAAAAAATTTAGCTCCTCTTGACTCCAAAGGTCATTTAGGAACACACATGAGCAGGCCCAATGATATTGAGGGAGAAAATCAACAAACGACTGCATATGCCCACATGTCCACACATGTGAGGGCGCATTCGGCCATATGCTGGCGTAAGTGGGGGCACATATCCATGTTTGACACCTTACCTTCTATACGTGTCATTGTATCTTGAATTCATGACAATGTTCCACTCATTTACTTTATATCTTGTTGCATCCCAAAGAGTATCTCCAAGATGGTACCAAGGGTTGTTCCACCTATAGTAGGTTGGGTTTACCTCATGAAGTCATGAAACTTTATTGGTTGATTAGTTTAGGAAACAAGAAAAAGATTATTAAGAGAAAAAAAAAGTAAATTAGAATCAGAGAAATAAAACTAGGATGTTTGAACCTGAGAAAATAGAGTTTGAGGAAAGTTGGTCTGCATTTTTTTTATATACTGGCCATTGTCATGAAATGCCTATGCATGTGAGAATGCACATCAAAGACAAAAAGGTTAATGGTGACATGCCCTCTGATATACTGATGCAGATGGTGAGATGCTGGAGCATGTGCGGACACACATGGCCTCCGACAGATATCTAAAGCCTTTAAAAATTATGCTTCTGTTGGCTCTTTCTGAACCTTTTTTCCTTGTCTTTTCTCTTTTTGGTATATTCTCTGTATTTACTAACATCTAAAAACTTTTCTTTCACCTTTTCATTTGGATCAAACACCTTCTTTTTGAGATTCTTCTTCAACAAGACATGAATTTTAGATTGCATGAATATTCAAAAATTGATTTTTGATCAAACACGCTTCAAATTTGATAAAAATTTAACCATGAGCTCTTTTTGACCTCTTGGACTTAGCCTAAATATTTTAGGCTTCAATTCTTTATCAATTGCTCCCAAAAATTAAACACACTCATGTTTTCTTCATTCCATGAAGATAATATACTTTTGAAAATTAGACCTATCAGAATTCAACTTTATTTTTCTTTATTTTTTAGATTTGAGTTCTAGTTGGTTAGGAGAAAAAACCCTAACACCCTTCAACACTCAAATCAAAGCCAATAATCTTAAATCCAATAACCTACCTTCAATTTTCTTCAAGCTCAAGAACAAAAAAATGGTGATTTCTCAAATCAACTCCAATCAAGCCCAAATTTCAATTCCACACTATATTTATACTAGAGAACACAAGTCTTGTATAATAAACTCAACAAAACACAAAAGGTAAAACTCATTTTTTGGGGATTTCAAAAATATATTTTTTGTAACAAAATTATGACTAGATTCATGGGAGAAAATCTATAACGGCTCTGATACCAAAATGATATGATACAAAAATACGAAAACAAACACAAAGTATGATAGTCAAAAGATAATAAGCAAAATGATAAATAGATATACACAAGAAGAGAGAGAGTAACCGAATAAAAAATATATAAATTAATAATCCTCAAACATTAAACCTATGAAAATCAAAGGTATATTAAATTAACAATTCTCAGACGTTAAACCTACGACAAGAACCTAACTCCTACGAAGACCTCAAGGAAAATTAATCCACTCCAAACCAATGTTTCACAATAAAGTTCAACAAAAGCTCCTAATAATCTTAAACCACTCACAAGTGTCAGTTTCATAAAAAATTCTCGAAGAAGGAAAAGGGAAATTCTATCTATTTATAGCTATGTACTATTTATTATAAAAAGGGCCCAAAAGGAAACCTAAGTGAGAACATGGGGCGACCCAATGAGATTAATGGAGAAAATCAGCAAAAGGTCGTATATCCTATACGCCCACACATATGAGGGCGCATATGCCCGCATGCTGGTGCAAGTGAGGGTGTACATGGATCCAGAACGATATTTAGCTCCCTTTGACTCTAAAGGTCCTTTAGAAACGCATCTCCCATGTTCCAAGCTATTATCCATACATGATATTATTCTCTTGAAATCTTTTTCCATGCATGCTTACTTTTGAGTTTCATATCTTTATTCCCATCAACTACCAAGCTTCAAAAATTGTATTCAACCGACAAATATTCTAATTCCTTGGCCTAACTTCATTTTTAAGATGTTGATGAAGCTTCAATATATCAATTGTGATTTAAATTACATTATTGCTAATCATTCTTATATCACAGTGGTGTCAAGTTTATGTTTCTTCTTCAAATATTCCCTTAAGAGCATCAAGATTGTTTCAGTGACTTGAATACATAGGTTGGTACCTAAAATACAAGACACTTGGATTGTTAATAAGCATATTTGACCCCTTTTCAAGCTTTCCAGATTATCTCTTATGAAACTCTGATTTATGTGGGTGGAGTTGTAAGTGGAGTGGTTCATAAGGGAATTGGCCCAAAAGTTTCTCCTTCTAGAGTAGAAGAATCTGAGTCAGATGGAGGAGGAAAAGTACTAGGATCATAGACGCTAATAGGAACCTCAGTATGAATATCCTCTTGCGAGGTTATAACCATAATATCCGAAGGAACTATCTCACCTATGTTTATTGGAAAACTTTACCTCCTCTTTTAGGTTAGTGATATTAACTAACAACGATGTTAGGACACTGAAGTCATATTTTGACATTGACATGACACCTGTTTTCTTACTCATTCAAGAAAAAAAAGAAATAGATGTAGTTATGTGTGGAACTTTGCATAATCTCCCATATTATAGGTTTTCCCACATTAAAAGAAAGTCTACTCAAAATTATTGCAGTTAATGTCACCTACACTAAGACAATTAAGGATATGTAAGAGGGATCCAGAATAGGGTGAGAACATTTTCAAGAGACTTTAAACACTTTTCAATCATGATGGAGTTCCATCAAGTATCGATTCTTAGCTCATTTCTTTTTGCACTAGTTATGGATGAACTGATGCGTCATAGCAAGGTGAGATATCATGGTATATGTTATTTATTGATGACATAGTGGTGGTTGATGAGTCTAAGAGTGGAATCAACGCTACACTGGAGGTCTAGAGACAAATACTAGAGCTAAATATTTTCGATTAAGGAAGACCAAGACTAAATATTTGATATGTAAGTTTAATAATATTGAACCTGGGATTACTTTAAAAGTAAGGCCTGAGTCTCAAGTAAGCCCCTAGAGAGAATATTTCAAATACCTAAGATCTTTGATTCAAGGTAATGTAGAGATAAATGAGGATATCACACAACGTATTGGTATGGGATGATCAAAATGGAGGCTAGCTTTTGTGCTATTATAGGATAAACATGTACCACCCAAGATGAAAATTGAGTTTTATAAGGTGGTGGTTAGATCGACTATGTTATATTGGTAGAGTGTTGGCTTGTAATTAAGAGATCTCATGTTCAGAAGATGAAAGTTGTGGAAATAAGAATGTTGAGATGAATGCATGGTCATACTAGGAGATACAAAATTAAGAATGTTGAGATATGGGATAAGGTAGGAGTGGCTCGCGGTGGACAAAATGAGAACAACGAGTCTGAGATGGTTTAGGTATGTGAGGAGGAGAAGTCTAGATACCCCTAAGGCAGTGGAAGTGGTTGGTAGTGGCGGACATCAAGAGAGATAAAGTCAAGCTGAAGAAGTATTGGGGAGGTGATTAGACAGGACCTGGTTTATCTTGACCTTATAGGGGCACGACCTTAGATAGAAAAGTTTGGAGGTCACGTATTAGGATAGAAAGTTAGCTGGTAGTTGAAAATTCTCTCGTTTGGACCTCCAGTCTTTTCTATATTATTAGCACTATGCTTGCAGTGTCTTGATCTTTAGTTTAACTTTTATTGGTGTTTGGTATATTGATTATTGTATTATTACATTTTTATTATTGTTCTGTCTATGGTGTGTTGTGTAGTGCTTTTCATTTTGATTAGTTTGTTTGGATTCGCTCTCCCCCAAACTGTTTGGCATGTATTAGTCCAGTGAGGATCTATCATAAACAACCTCTCTACCTTCTACTAGGTAGAGGTATGACCTATGCATATTCCATCCTCCCCAAACCCCACTTGTGAAATTACAATGAGATGTTGTTGTTGTTGTTGTTGTTGTTGTTGTAACAACGCTTTATTCGATATCAACATGTTTTCGGATACAATTTTAGCTCCCCCAAACCCCACTTATGAAATTACAATGAGATGTTGTTGTTGTTGTTGTAACAACGCTTTATTTGATATCAACATGTTTTCGGATACAATTTTAGTGTTTTACTTCCTGTCCCAAATTAATATTTATTTTTATATTATTTGATGGTCGTATTATTAGCCTGTTGTAAATATACATTGTTTTTTCAAGAAAATATTACTTAGCCCCCATTTGTTTTATATTCAATAAAGTGATTAATTCTAAACATTTAAATCTCAGTCATTTGCATTTTAATTATTCACATCTTATCTATTAAATGTATTTTTTTGGTTACAATCACTTAATGGGTCTAAATATATTTAAATGATTAGGATATGTAAAAAAACTTTTAATATCATTAAAATATATATTGAAGAATTTCTACAAAAAACGACAGTTCTCCAATTTCATCTAATATTTATTACTACTGTCAATGCTCACCATTATTTACTACCACAACCATCACCCATCATTATCAGTTACCGCCATCATCTTCGTCTACCATTAACAAGTATGTCATTCGTAATCATTATCCTCAACCACAACCACTATTACTGTGAGTCATACAATAAGATATTACCATTACTAACAACTATTTACAATCAGAACAATTAATACAATAACCATCAGTCACCACCAACAATCCACTACAAGTATCAACCGTCGCCATTACCACCATCAATCACTACGGTCAGCCACCATTATCACTAGCTACTAACCTTACCATTACCCAATACCATTCCCAATAGCACACACAATCTCACCCAACCATTACCACTGCCCGTTGTCATATAATTTTTTTAAAAAATTTTTTTGTTGATAGAGTACTAGATTAATGTGATATTTCATTAAATTTATATTTATTAATTCTTAAATTAAGACAAGTCTCATAGATCATATGCTGAAAATGTCAATAATACAACATCTTAATATTTTGATGTTTATTCGAATTTAGACATTTAAATTTTAGTGAACATCTTGATATTCAGATGTTTATTCAAATATAGATGTCTTTATTTTTTTTTTCAAAAAACAAATAAGGTTGTGTGTGTACATATATATATATATATATATAATTTTTGAATGACTCGATTGATAAGTATTTTCTACTAGAACTTTTTTCAATTCTCAAGACTTAAAATCTTTAGTTAAGAATAAAAGAATCTTATTGATCCACCTCATGACAATTTGTTTTTTTTTTTTATATATATATATATATATATATATATAAAGTTTTTGAATGACTCGATTGATAAGTATTTTCTACTAGAACTTTTTTCAGTTCTTATGACTTAAACTTAAAATCTTTAGTTAAGAATAAATGAATCTCATTGATCCACCTTATGATAGTTTGTTTCGATCTTTTTTTGTTTAACTTTGTAGCTTTTGGATTCCAAGACACATGGTATACATATATAAAGTTTTTGAATAACTCGATCGGTAAGTGTTTTCTACTAGAATTTATTTTTCAATTCTGAAGACTTAAAATCTTTAATCAAGAATAAAAGAATCTCATTGATCCACCTCATGGCAGTTTCTTTCTTTCTTTTTTCTTTAACTTTGTAGCTTTTGGATTCCAACACACATGGATAATTGAAGTGCCTGCTGAACCAAAGTCTATTTGCATGTTCATGGACCATCATCTCAGGCTTTAATTCTCTCTTATCAGTTTACCAATCAATTACAATTACAACATTCAAACTCAACAACCAGAATCATGACAAAAGATCAAAGTTAGTTTGCCATTGATCATGAGCTAAAATGGAAAAGTTGTTCAATTTGTGCATGACTGGTATAAGATCTGAAAAAGGGATAATCATTGTCCCACAAAATAAAAGACGAGATGATAAAAAGGAAAAAAAAACAATGAAACAAACCACAAGTGGACTAACCAAAGCTTTAACTTTGGGTATGTAAATATAAATAAAAAAAGGTATTTTAGAATAGATGATTACAGACAGAATATGCCATGGATGGATTGTACTTAATAATTACATCTTTCTTCTTAATTGAGTACATCCCTTCCCTAATCTTTTCTTTTCACATTCGTGTGGACCCTTTATTTGTTGGACATATCCACTGCTAGCTTGTGTTTCCCTCTCCAATTGTGGTGTTTTACACTTCTTTTTTTGTGTGTATGGGTGGTGGGGAGGTTGGGGGGATTTGGGGGGCGGGGGGAGACGTGGGGCTATTATTGAGTTCATTAAAGAAAGAATATAATTGAATTTTGATTAAGAATATCAGATTGAAAGCAAGGAAGAATATTATTCAAGTACAAGTTCAGCGTTTTCATCCAATAATTTTTCATGTCAATTTATATAACACTCTTTTCTCTTTAATTAATTCTAAAAAAATATTTTATTCTAATAATAATTTAACTTTAAAATATTAATTTTATCCTTAATAAAATAATATAATCATAAAAATATTAATAAATAAGTTTAAGTTACAAATTTTTAAAAAATAATTCATGTCAAACAACATCATATAAATTGAAGGCGAACAGAAGAAGTACATTTTCAATATAAGAAAATGAAAGTTAAAGCAAATAATGCGTAGATATAGGATTGGTTTGGAGGAGAGTTGGGGTGTGTGTGTTCTGCTCAATATTTATTCATTTAATTATGCTCACTTTGATTGTTTTAAATTATGGTGAAGTGTTAAATATGTTTTTTTTTAGAGCTGTCAATATGGGTTAGTCCAGTTTGTTTGAATTAGCCTTCACGGATTTTTGAATTTGACGGGTCAGGTCAGGTTGGTCCATCAACATGAGGATCAAAAAATAGCAAGTCCAATTCATCACACTGTGGGTTGGGCTAACCCACTTTTTAAAATATATTATTTTCATAATCTTAATTTAAATTTTAAATTGTTAATTACATAAATATTTACAACATAATAGTACATGAAGTTACTACTTGTTAATCAAGTCTCAAATTTACAAAAAAAATCTAATAATCTATGAAATTAAATAACTTTTGATACTAAATTCAAATCAAATAGAGAAGTTGAAAAACAAACGAAACTGTTAATGAGTAATAATAATATAACTAGCTAAATAGTAATATTAACCTAAATTTGTTTTAATTGATCACACTAAAGAAATGTCAATATTTAGTCAATTAAAAGTGAAAATGAACTTCTCAAAAAAAAAATTTCACATGACACTTGTGGCGTGTTCAACATCGCCACATCATCTTCATTAAACATATTTAATTCCTTAAAAAAATTAGAATTTTATGTTTTAATTATTTATATATTTTATAAACATATTTAATATTTAAATATCTATGATGGTTCAAATATACTTTGAGTTTGAACTCTTTTTTTTCTTAATACTCTATTCTATTATTTTTTAATCATTCTTTTTTTACCCACGGGTCAATCCAACCCATATTGTTCAAGCCCCACGGGCTTATACGAACCGAGCTAAAAAATTTTGTTCTTAAATGAGTTGCAAAAATCATAACCAACCCTAACAATTTACGGACTGGGTCGGAGCGGCCCAACGGGCCTGACCCATATTGATGGCTCTAATATTTTTGTATTATTAGAAATAGTTTCAATATATTCTTTGTTATACTTTCGATTTAAATATATCATTTTTATTAAATTTTGGATTCAAATATATCTCGTTATTAGTAGAAATAGTTTAAATATATTCTTCATTATAATTTCAGTCCAATTGTTTTTCACTTGAGTCATTATTTTTTCTTTAAATATGCTACTCATTAAACTTTTGTGTTGATTTAACCCCCCGTCCCCTTCCTGTTTTTTAATAAAGGTGATTTCTTTTACCTTTTTTTTTTTTTTTTTTACAGACGGACACTTGATGAGCTTCAAAATAAAACTAACTCATCACCAAATATAAATATTTGTTCTTTACAAACTCACCCATTTAATCCATTCCGGCCCACTCCCTTGATCCATAAAGAGACAATACACAAATTCACACTTTATACCCTATCATTTAAATGTTTTCTTGGCCTCACAACGGATAACCTTCTTTATAAAGAATTTTTGAAACTTTGAAATATAAGAAAAATATTATTTTTGCCATCATTTTTTGATCTAATATCAGATCTTAAAGAGTATAATTGAAATAATCAGCTAAGAAAGATTATCACATATAAATGCAAAAATAAAATAAAATTCTATATATGATAAACAGATCTTAATGTCAACAAGAAACTATTTGAAGATAGTCTTAGCAAAGACTTTAAAGGATTTGAATTTTTGAGAAGCATATCATTAAAAAAGAGAAGAAAAGGAAATAAAAGATGACAAGAAAAGAAAAAAAGAAAAAGTGAAGGGAAATGAGATGGTTTAAATGGGTGTGTGTTAAAAATAAAGGTAAATCAAAATAAAAGTATAACGAGAGAGATATATTTGGACCCAATGTATATCAGAAGAGTATATTTAGATTGAAAGTATAATGAAAGGTATATTTATACTATTTTTAATAATACATGGATATATTTAGATCCAAAATTATCACGATTCAAAATTTGAATCATGATGACACTTATCGCGGTTCAGCCTTGATAAATAAGTTCAAATTTCAAGAATTAAGAAAATTTGAAAACAACAATGAGGCAGGACATGGCGAGACTTCTAGAAAGAAGTCAGACCCTAAAACATAAGTCAAAGCGAAAGTCTGAAAGAAATGCACAAATTCAATTTCAAAACCTCATGTCATAAGTATAGATCATCTAATATTACAACTGAGCCTGAAAGATAACATCTATCCCTGGAATAACTAAATACATAAATAAACATAGGATAGACCTAGAAATGACTCTAGATGCCTAGAGTTTACCTGTACCTCGAGTCACCGACTATCTTATGCATGAACTTAGCCACCTCGCGTAGTTTTCGTACTAGGATCTGCATCGAAAGGACACAGTAGAAATGAGTACGGTGCACTTATACTCAGTAGATATCATAGACGATTGAGCAAAATATAAATAAGATAAGTAAAATATACTATGAACACGTCACTTGCAAGCAGAAAAATCACAAACAGTAACCCACACCGTCTCCATAATAGTTCTAATATATATATATATACACACAAAAAAAAAAATACAGATATACACAAAAATACACTGAAGCTAAGCACAAGTCAAGAAAAGTAAAGAAGATCAAGAAAAATGTGTATGCAAATGCAATGCAATGCAATGTAGATAGAATGAATGATGAAAGTCATTACATGACTTTTTGTATACACCCACCGAGCTCATTGCTCCTAAGTAGGACTCATGGTGGATTAGCAACCCATATACTATATCTCATATCTCAATCTCAACTTACCTCTCTGGCTCGTGCTCACAGAGAGGTTTTCATAAAAACGTCTCATTTTCTTTCAAATATAGTGTTTTCCAATGGTATCAGTATCTCATGAATGTATATATATGAAATGAGGATATGTAATGCTCACAATCAACTCAACACGATGATATGAAATTCATCAACACATATGTATTTAAGTGAACTAAGAATTCAACTCAATAAGTTCATAATTCATAACCATCAACTCTAATTAGGCACCATAAAAATTATTATACATGTAAGACATTATGAATATTATATCAACCCCAAACTCGAATATTTCTATCATGATAAAGGCAATCAATGCTCAAATAAGAACTACACAAGCCAAATAAGCCTTTACGAAGATATCATATCTAGAATAAAGACATTTAAATGCACAGATAAGCCCAATGATGTCAAATAAAATTTTCACACGGACAACATACAATATAAGATATCATAAACCAACCACAACAGAATATAAGCACCAACACGAACACACAACAGTAAAAATAATCTTAAAATATAAACTCAATAGTTATTTCCCCTAATTCACAACATGCTTTACTTATTACTACCCAACTTAATCTGAAAAAAGTTCAGCCATAATCAACCTTGAAATGACGAAATTTTGATTTAAAATGCTTTAACATGGAGATTTTCCTTTACGAATGACCTCAGAATCAACTATAGCATTCAAATATAGCATCTATGTGTTACAAGAGGGCTAACACTATTCATATTGCCCATATTCTAGCCGGGTCCAAAACGAATTTGAAAACGAAAGGGATAAAATCAGAATTTTGTTTTAAAAATATATTTTCCAAGATTATAGGAGTATAAAGGAGAAATTCATGCAAAAATGAATTAAAAACATGATCCAAATCAAAGAAATATCCTTTTTAAATTTTATAAATAAAAATCTAAATTTTCATGTTGAAATCATGATATAATTGATGAGAAATGATGGAAATAAGGTTTTGGAGCTTACCTATGATCAAGTGGTGAAGAAATCCTTAAGATTCGTCCAAGGCCAAAGCTCAAAGGTCCAAAAATAGAGAAAAAACGTGAAAAAGGTATATATATATATATATACTGACACAGCTTTGGCCGCTTAAGCGATCATCACTTAAGCGGCAGGTGACCGCTAAAGCGGCCTGGCCTATGTGGCTAGGCCTGCTAAAGAGGTCTCCTTCCTCTAAAGCGGCATACATCCACTAAGGAGATCAAGTGTCCCCTTTAACAGTAGGCGACTGGTCAGCTAAGACTGCTAAAGCGGTATTTTAGCTACTAAAGCGGCTCCACCAGCTTCAGTTGCACCAACAACTTTGCTAAGTTGCAAAGTTATCGATCGACCCCTCCGGATTAGTTTGAAATTTTGTGAACGCAAACGAATTATGCTACTAGCATAAATTCGACGTTCCGGACAAAATGGAAACGTCAAGTTTTCAAAAAAAAGTTATTTTCGAATAATTAATCACTGAGATCCTATTTTCACTATTTTCCAGATGAAGGATCAAAATGACATATATATAAAGATTTTGAATTCGAACCTGTCACATTACTACCCCAAATTCAATATTCCAGATCTGCTGCCGCAGTCCAAGTTTTCATCCGACAATCAAAACAATGAATGTTGATTGAAGTCAACTATATGGCTTCTCAAGCCTCTAAAAATCACAAACTCTCACAAATCGTTCTCGATAGCGTCAAAAACCGTGTCAACCATCTCCAAATTTCAAAATTTATTTGTAGCAACTATGAGAAAGTTCAAAATAGTCAAAACATATAAAAATAAAACTCACAAATTCAAGTAATTGCAAAACTATTACGAGGAGGATAATTAAATTATTTATAATAGTACAAGAGTATATTTGGTCCTTTTCCGTTTAAACTATTACTCCCACAAGACAATATTTTCTTTCCGTACTTAATCTATATCTATATCTATAATCTATATCTATATCTATAATATATTAAAAGTGTGAAGACCCTTAAAAAGTGATTTAAACCTTTTTTCCTTCATTAAAAATCTCTGCAATAGACAAAATCATTTTTTTACTATTTTCTTTAATTTGTCATTTAGTTATTCATATAATATTAAATTAAAGATTCTTAAAATACATTATAATCTATATCTATATATATACTACTTTCCATTAATGTAATATCAATGCCAACTCTACAATTTTAGTCAAGTTGATAAACATACTCAAACGGACCCCAAGGATATCGGGTGCACACCATCAGCCGTAACGCCATAAAAAGTTCATATTAGTTCAATCAAGATAGAAAACTTGGTAGGAGAATTTATATTCGATGAAACATAACATCACTAGGGTGTTGTATTCTTATACTATTTCTTTAATTTTAATATTATTATTCATATAATATTTAAAATTAAAGAGTACTAAAATACATTATAAGAGGAAAATATAAATACTACCATATATGCTAAACCTTAAAAATTAATAACCAAATGCATACTACCATAAATAATTTGAAAATTTTCTTTTTTACTTTTTGCAACAGAATAATTAAAAATTTTCATATTTAGGCAATCTTTTTTTGGAGAAAAAAGTTTTGGGCTTCTATAAATTAAGTTTTCACCTACAATAATGTTCGGACTTTGAAGAATTTTTATGTAAAGATTTAGGTTTAATCATATTGTTTTGTTGTAGATTGTGATCTATTATAATCTATTGTTTTTGTTATTATATTTTTTTGTGACAGTTTACGTCGTAGGAGACGATCAAGATACTATCACTCCACGCATGTCTGAATGCATAAAGTTGTCTATCTTTGTTCTTTAAAGTTAATTATTGTTTTTCAATATATATATATTTTTTTTATATATATTTTATGTCGATTGATGGCTTGATATGAAGCACACGTGCAACACACATCAAATACACATCTATTTATTACAAATCTATAATCTATTAAAATTGTGAAGGGCCTTAAAAATATTATTTGAACTTTTTGCCCTTTACATTAAAAGTCTTTGCTTTTCAAGAAATATAAATCCGCATCTACATCTACAATATATTAAATCCATTAATCACTTGAAACTTCTGATAGTAAAATATATACGTGCTTACAATAATATATATGTTTTGAACTTTTTGCACTTCACTAAAAACTTTTGTAATAACTAAAATTATCTAGTTTTAAATAGTCAAAAAGTTACACGTGCGAGACACGTGCGGCTAAACTAGTAAATAAACAAATGCCACTCTACTAATACTAACTAAATGATGTACTCCCTCTGTCATGTTTATGCGACAATCCTTCCGCTTTAGTCAATTATAAAAGTAATTTTTTAATATTTAATAGTAATTTAATTTTAAAAGTGGTACTTTATTCATAATTAGATAATTTATACCATAGGAATTTCTCTGTCATATTTTATGGTCACAGTTTTTTTTTTAAAAAACAAAAATCGTACTCACCTAAATACTCTACGTAAATTGAAACTGAGAAGTAACAAAGAGAAAAGTGGATAAATCTACACTTCTTTTCTTTAATGTTGATTCTATCAAGAAAAAAGAAATAATTAAAAATAAAAAAGACAAAAATTACCAACAAGGACAAAAAAAGAAGGTAAAATGAAAAAGACAAAAATTATCAACAAGGACCAAAAAAAAAAAGAAGGTAAAAGCAACAAACAAAAACTTAGTCAAAGCTATAAACGCATTTATATATGACTCTTAAAAATTCTTGATTACATGAAGTTTAATAATTGATAGAGAAAAGTTTGAATGATGAGAAGCATCTTGATCACTGTATTTGATTGCATACTAGACAATGTTTACTTTAGAATTTCCCTAGGTAAACAAACTCACCTCATAACAAATATTATGCTTTTAATTTGTTTTTTTTTCTTTTTTTTTGGTTAAAGGGTAGTTATACATATTGCATCAATACTAGTAAGAACTACACAGAGTTGAGTTTTGGCCTGGCCACTATAATATCTGCCACATTATTTACAGGCAAACTTCCACTAGCTTCCCTAGGACTTAGCCTACTGTTAACACTAGTACTATACCCCTCCGTTCCATAATAAGTTAGTTGTTGGATTTTGACACACGTGTTAAGAAAAAAAAGCAAAGACATAAATTTATCATGTTTTTTCATTTTTACACTTTTCAAATTTCAAAACCTTAATAATGATACATCACACTCAATGCACATTTAATGAAGGGTAAATTATGAAAAAATTTCCAACATCTATCTTGAATTGTGGACCATTCACTTATTTTGAACACTAAAAAATACTCCAACAATTCACTTATTGTGGAACGGAGGGAGTACATAGCAAAAAAGGACTGACACGGATGCACCCGTCTAATAGTGAACTCTCCTTGTTTAGCGACATTCAAAATTTCAGATACGGATGTTGGAGGGTCCCAAAACACAGTAGTAGTAGTGGAAGTAGTTGTAGTAGTAGTGGACATCCTAGCAAACCTATCAGCTAGTACATTCTGTTCTCTGTAGACATCGAGAACCAATGGATTACCCAATTATTGGAGGAGGCACCTGTAGTCCGACAAAATAAATGAGTTAGAAGAACTGTTAGGTAGTAGTGAGTTCGTCAATTCTTTTGATTTCACATTAACTTCTAATGGGTACAGGTTATGCGAAGAGCTAATTACAACCCCCTAAATAAAGCAAAGATTTCATTGTCGAGGTTAATGCGATACGTGGTTTTCTCAGTAAAGCCTAAGATCTGCTCCTATTGCGGCCGACTCCGCATGCAAGTGTATGTAGTTGGATAAGTAATACAGTAGCTCTAAATGAGACGAATATCGAACCCACAGGGATAACTAGTTTAGCAATTTACATAATCAAGTAATCATAATATTTCAATCAAGTGTTGTGATATATCAAAGGGTTTGTAACAATTATTATTTCCTAACAATATGTGAATAAAGAAAAGTGTTGTGTACAATTTTAGAAAAGTTGAAATCAATAAGAAGAGAGATTCCAGGGTTACAACACATCACACAATCATGTTTGGCATTCATCTATCTCAATGAACTTTATTTCTCTATTTGCGAGCTATGGGGCTAAATGTACGATTCAAGAATGGTCATCCTCTAAATTCTTTATTCCAATTAGTCTCATAACTAGATCGTTGAGCGGGGATGTGAGTTTCTAATCCAAATGCTTTAACATTTTTATCCCGTATGTAGCCAAAAAAGGCAGACTATGTATCTTTGTTAAGAATTCGTGCCCTACTAATTATATTATTTTTGCCTAACTGTTGCTTATCGATGAAACGAGTTGCCTGACTTGTTCCACTGACGTATTCCAAGGAAGCAGTAAAACACAAAGTAAAGAACACAATAATTTTTACGTGGAAAACACCCGGCTCAAAAAGATGTAAAAAATCACGACTTGTACCTCTACAGGATTTAACCCCAACTTCACTAAATAACTCTGAGCCTCAACAATGACTGATTACAAAACTCTTGTAACCAAGAAATAAGAATTATAAACTCTAATCCCTATAACTCAACAACTAGAAATTATAAACTCTAATTCCTAACTACACACACACCTCCCAAGGTATGCTTTTCAAAAGTCTATGAGTTTTTCCCAACTCAAAGACTAGATCCTAATTTAGTTTATAACACACTGAAACTAATATTACATCAAGAGTTCAAACACAATGAATAACTCTAAAAATCAATGCTAAAACTCTTAGCTGGATTCTATACTTAGGACCAGGTTCTTCAATGTGTTTCTTCAGTGATTGAGTAGCACTTCGTGAAGTCAATCTGTTGATTGTCCTTTTCTGCTTTGTAAGTGCGTGGATTATTCTGACTGATGCATCTTCTATTTAAGCATAGCTCTTAAAAGAGTCATTTTTTATTTCAAACTCCTGCTTTAATTAGAACTCTCATTGCATAGAGTTCTACTTCAAGTGAGACTCTTTCTTTAATTCCAACTCTTGTCTCCTTAGTGTTGTAGTAAAACTCCAACTCTTTTAAATCAGAACATGTTTATTTATCAGAATCTTTCTCCTCCCACACATAGGACTCTTCATGATATACTCAGAAGTGAAACCCCTTCTTCACGTAGGACTCCTTTTTCAACTCAAATTGCTTTCCCTTATCATTAAGTGTTTGAATCAAATTCAACTTGTTATATTTCCCACATGATCAGTAGCTAGAGTATATCAGAATTAGGCTTGCTTATTCGTTCTTGTCTTTAAGCAATCTTGTTTGCATCTATCAGTGAAACTGGAAATCTGTTTTCCTATGCGTGGACCAACTCAAGTAACATGTTTCATTCATGTGTCAGTTTGTCAATCATCAAAACTATATAGTACCCAACAAATTCTCCCTTTTTGATGATGACAAACCTCTTGTCTAGCTCAAGTAACATGTTTCATTTATGTGTCAGTTTGTCAATCATTAAAACTATATAGTACCCAATAAATTTTCCCTTTTTGATGATGAAATACCTTTTGTCTTGTGCATTCAACCATCTTCACCTGTAGGCACTAAAGTATAAAACACTAGAATGAAACAAGTTAGTCAATGGGTTATAAATATTGCACAACCCTATTATCTTCCCCCTTTTGGCATCATCGAAAAACCATTTCAATACAATAATATACTAGCCAAAGTGATTGGTTATGCTATTCATGGCCACTGGGGCTATCACCAAAACAATCAGACAAAGACTCTAGACAACATAGTAATGTATTAAAGAGAGCAAAAATGAGTCAATTTAGCAAAGATAACCATTCCATTTAACTGACAGAGCATATTCCACATTAACCTAAGCTAGTACTGAACAAAGCAAAACAACTGAGCATTAATAAAAAAAATATGGTATAAAAGTGGAACATGGCTAAAGATATAAATAGGGAAGAGAAAGGAGGAACAGGTGATATCAACTGTGTCAATTGACGAATGACTTCATCATTTTCATCCCTCACTTAATCAAGGTCATGCTTCAAAGTCATGATCCAAGCCTGAAGGACCACTTATTCCACTTCATGACTGTCTTGTACAACATCAAGTTTAGATATTTATTTTTTTAGCCAAATCATTTTTTTCAATTTTTTTGTGCTAGCCCTCCTTATTGAAACTGGTAGAGCAACATGATTCATCTGTGCAAGAATATCTATTATTGTTTTCTAAGTCAACCTAACTAGGACTGAGAAATCCAAAAAAAGTAACTAATTAGGAACTAAAAGGGAGATCATATCACTTTTCATTTCTCAGAAAACTTATGCTGCGTGTTATTGATGATCAAGCTTGGAAAATCCATGGTACACAAATGATATTTTGGTTGAGAGATAAGAAGGAATTTCAGGTGTAGGATTAACATATTTGTGCACAGCCATTTGGAGAGAATCAAAGAAAGTTTAGTTAACCAATTTGTCAGCTTTATAAGACAAGGGGAGAATGAAGTATGAGGAATTGAATGCTCAACTGTTTCAATTTAGACAGCCTATACTTATGTCAGTGAAGAACATACCTGATAAGAAGAACTTTGTGGTCACAATTGCTTGCTTGTACCTATTTTTCTGCACAATCAAATACAAAATTAGGTTAGAAAAGTTAAAAATATGGAATTGGGACACACAACTAAATGTGCAAGACTGAATAGAATAACTTTTTAGCTAATAAGATTAAAAAAATGATTATTCTAGTCAATCATTGAGGGGAGTTCATGCAATTTTAATCATCCTCAAGTCTAACCTATTCCTTTCAAAATGCTCTCTACTTAGTGCCTTTGGTGCTTACATAGTCAACATTTTTATAGCCCTCAAGAGTGAAATTGCTTTTCTTTGGATACCATAGTCTCAAGCCACTGATTCCCATGGGATATCTCAAGATCCTTTTGACAACACCTATTCTTATAAACTACCAACAAAATTACCAACAACTTGTGTTGGTTTAATTGGTGCATCCATTTCTTTATTTGTTGTCCCCCCTGTCAATATGCCCTCAGTCTGTACAATAGTTGGACCAGGTAGTACAACATGTTCCTGTGCATGCTCATCAGTTTCATTGTCATCCTCGTAATTTTTTTTTTAAAATCTCCCTTGCTTCCCTCTTACTCGGGCACTACAAATGTGGTCATCTTTCAAATGATCCATTCGCCCTTTAAATGTGGTGAGTGAAAGAAACTTTATTTTCTTCTAGTCTTATGCCTTAAGCAAGCTTTATTTATGCCCAAATTTTTCTTGCCTCCTTTCACTCTCACCTGCATAACAAATTAGAGGTTAACTTTAGGCACCCAGACAAGTTTGGGTCCTTTCTTATGAGTAAATGGATGAATCAGATTTCTTCTAGCCCATGCAGGCAACAGGTTATGTGACCTATTTCTCTAACCAGGTTTAGTTATCCTTTTCTTGGTCTGAGATAGTTTATTTGCCAGATTTAGACTGCTGGATCTGCTTTTGGCAGCAACAGGACATTCAGTGGTTGAGTGTCCTAGTTTTCCACAAATATAACATAAATCTTTGTAGGAAATATTTTCTTTGTGAAAACCTATGCCAACCCTCTCATTTTGAGTCCTACTTCTTAGATGATTAACAATTCTAGATAACTTGGTCCATCGGTTAGCTCTTTCAAGATCAAGTTTATCTTAGAGTTTTATTGAGTTAGCTTTCTAACCTTTTCTCTTTGACAAAACAATTCATCTTTTCTTTGTTTAAGTTCAGACTCAATTCTTTGATGACTTTCACTCATGGCTCCTTTTACCTTTTTAGTAATTGACAACTTTAAGATTTCTGATTTTAGATCTAGGTTTGATGAACAAGGTTGACTAACCTGTTCCTTTAGGGTGTAGTTTTCTGTATCAATGACATTTTTGCAAGTTTCAAGATCAATGTAATCAAACTTTAGACTTGAAAAAACATTAAATAACTGATCCCTTTCAGACGTGAGATCGTGAAAATCATCAATCAATGCGTTCATCAAGGGAATTAGTCTTTTCTTAGAACAAAGATGCAATTTATCTTTAAGATCAAGTATACTTACCTCAGATTTTACTTCCTTTTCTTCCATGTATGAGTCACCTATATCCATAAGTTCACTTTCATCAACTCCATCATCATCAGATTCTTCTGAGCTTGGTCCCTATGCATCCATCATAGCAAATGATTCCTTCCTTTTGGAGTAAGATTTCTCATTTTCAGCTCTTACATTTTTTTTCTCAATTTCCCACAATGGACCATCCCTGATCATGTGATCTATATCTTCATACTTGAAACAACCAGTTTGAGACTTATAGTTGGAACAACACCTTCTAATTGTTCCTCTCTTGTTCTGCCACTTTCCTTCCTTACAATACCTTTTGAAATTCTTGGTAAGCTTTCTATTATCCAGATCTGATTCTACGCTGTCAGACTCTTTCAGTGCTATTGACTTATCCTTAATTCCTTTATTTTTCTCTAAGGTATCCATGTTCTTCTCATATGTGTTTGCAAGAGTCTCTCAAATTTGTTTTGCAGTGGTACAACCTGAGATCCTGTTATATTCATCTGGTCCAAGTCCGCAAATAAGAATATACTTAGCTTTTGCATTCTTTCCAAGCATCTTAAAGTCGTCCTTATCATACTCACTCTTGTCTTTTAATACATCCTTATTTTCAGCATCCTTCTTCATGGGGTATTGAGGTCCATCAATAATTTTATTCCAGATTTCGTAGTCAACAGCCTGAAGAAAATCTTTCATCCTTTCTTTCCATCCTGAGTAGTACTGTCCATTGAACAGTAGAGGCCTATTGATGTCTTGTCCTTCACAGTAGCCAGTAGGTGGTGCAGAATTCATCATATTAAACTGTCTTAGGTGCTAGCCCTTTTTAAGACAACCTATCTCTGATACCACTTGTTAAGAATTTGTGTCCTATTGATTATCTTATTTTTTCCTAACTGTTGCTTATCGATGGAACGGGTTGCCTGACGTGTTCCACTGACGTGTTCCAAGGAAGAAGTAAAGCAGAAAGTAAAGAACACAATGATATTTACGTGGAAAACACCCGGCTCAAAAAGGTGTAAAAAACCACCTGTACCTCTACCGGATTTAACCCCAACTTCACTAAATAACTCTGAGCCTCAACAACAACTGATTACAAAACTCTTGTAACCAAGAAATAGGAATTAAAAATTCTAATCCCTATAACTCAACAACTAGGAATTATAAACTCTAACTCCTAACTACACAGACACCTCCCAAGGTATGCTTTTCAAAAGTCTTTGAGTTTTCCCAAACTCAAAGACTAGCTTCTAATTCAGTTTATAACACACTGAAACTAATATTACATCAATAGTTCAAACACAATGAACAACTCTAAAAATCAACGCTAAAACTCTTAGCTAGATTCTATACTTAGGACCAGGTTCTTCAATGTGTTTCTTCAGTGATTGAGTAGCACTTTGTGAAGTCAATCTGTCGATTGTCCTTTTATGCTTTATAAGTGCGTGAATTATTCTGACTGATGCATCGTCTATTTAATCACAACTCTTCAAAGAGTCATTCTTTATTTCAAACTCCTCTTTTAATTAGAACTCTCATTACATAGAGTTCTACTTCAAGTGAGACTCTTTCTTTAATTCCAACTCTTGTCTCCTTAGTGTTGTAGTAAAACTCCAACTTTTAGATCAGCACATGTTTATTTATAAGAATCTTTCTCCTCCCACACATAGGGCTCTTCAATATATACTTAGAAGTGAAACTCCTTCTTCACGTATGACTCTTTTTTCAACTCAAATTGCTTTCCCTTATCATTAAGTGTTTGAATCAAATTCAACATGTTATATTTCCCACATGATCAGTAGCTTGAGTATATCAGAATTAGGCTTTCTTATTCGTTCTTGTCTTTAAGCAATCTTGTCTGCATCTATCAGTGAAACTGGAAATCTGTTTTCCTATGCGTGGACCAACTCAAGTAACATGTTTCATTCATGTATCAGTTTGTCAATCATCAAAACTATATAGTACCCAACAATGTTACTCTCCTAGTTGCGAATCACCCTACTTTCATAAGAGAAGAACTTATTCCTTGTGTTCCTTATCCCATTTTCTTACTCTCATGGTCAGTTCATAAAATAATTACACATATATTCTAATGTTGGCCATACACTAAAATAGTAATTTCAAGAACACAAGCACAATCTAATGAGAAATAAACTTCATTAATTTAAACTAATACCAACCAATTATGTTTTGATCATAACCCTAGAGAAAGGGTAATTATCCACTCATACTTTGAAACAAAATAAAAAATGTAATCATGTTTATCCCAAAGATTAAAGAGTGTTAGAGTTTACAAAAGAAGAACCCTAATGGAATAACCCTTAGCCTCTCTTCAGTGTTCTAAATATTGTGCAAAATCTCTTAAAAATGGGTTTAAAGTACTTATAAATGCATGGTGAAATTATCCCAAGCCCTTGGCTTGATTTAAAAAAAAATTTATGCTGCCTAGGAGGGAGGGTCACGCCGCACAGTCTGATATGCACCCTAGGAGTCACAGCACAAGCCTTAGCACTCACCCTAGGGCTGCGGCATGGGTCATAGCATGCACCCTAGGGGTCTCGGCATGTGGCCTAGCGCGCACCTTAAGGGTCGCAGCGCGGGGCACTCTACTGTAGTCTCCGATTGCATTATTTTTCTCCCATTTTACATTATTTGCACTCCGTGATCTTTCTATGTCTCCATATTCCTCATTCACTCTTGAAATCACTTAGGTTAGCTCATTTACATCAAGAGTTAGATGAAACATACGTAACTATGACACCTTGCTTTTAAAACTTAGCTCAAATATAGGTAAAACATAGTATTTAGGTGTATAATACACCTAAGATCACAATCCCGCTCTTAAAGCTTCGTTCATCGTCGAACAACTTTCTACTTTATGTTCACCACACGATGCTCCAATATCACTAATTAAAATAATATACTCAAGTTAAGATCACACAACAAATATGAACAATAAGTATTATATCTCAGCAAGCCACATAAATGTATGAATAACCATTTGAAACCTCCCAACCTCAAGAATGAACTCTCTAAAATTTGAAAGCTCATGTACATTCCCCAATCAAGAAATCACATAAGGGTTTTATTCGTCAGTGAACATGCGCCCCTCACAACAAAAGAGTACCCCAACATCACTCAGCACGTACAATTTAGCACACACTTGATGGTAAAGATAAAATTTTTGCTTACACTTTCAAAGAATTCACATGCACATCGAATGACCCATAAGCTTGCTCTTACTGTAATACTTTACTAATAAATGAATGCTAAGATATAGGATCAAGTAGAACTTTAATGGGTTGTAATGTAGGCTAATGGATGGGTAGGTACTATTTTTGATGGAATACCAACGTTTGAAACCCCCATTGGCGGGAGCGTCATACTCTTTACCAGGGAGTACGACCTTAAAACTGCAATAATCACAATCGGGCTCTCTGACCAATAATATCATCATCAAACAACCCTACGGTGGCACATAGGTTTGGGGAAATACCAAATTTCCCTCTCGGTGCTTAGTACTACTCCCCGACAAGCTCAGAACGCATTAGGAAATCCACCATCATCATCACAAGGGTCTATCATAAAGACCAAATCAAATATCTCAATTTATAATTCATCAACAATTTGTGGATTCCTAACCCCAACTTCAACTTAAAACATTTCAATCTTTTTCAACATCAACAAGGTATCAATGCATTGAACCATAACCGACTCGACATTTGGACAAGGATATAAAGACTCAATACGTAATATTTTCAACAATTCAACTCATCAAAATCATCCGGAAAAAATACCAAAATTCATGTCAACATCTATATCAAAATCAATCTTTCTCATAGTCAAAATCATCTCGATTCTGCAAGTTCAAGGCCAATGTACTCAAATGATTATTCTTTCAATTCGACAATTAAATCATGACAACAACTTATGAAAAGCACTTGAGACCTTCAATTCATAATAAGAATACATATCCCGTAGTACAACTCAAATCACGACTTTTATCTCGAAAGCCTTTAGAAATATCAATTCATTGTAGTAGTATGCAATTCATAACATAAATTCTCAATTTAAGAAGTAGAGTAATGAAGTAATCATGTATATCCATATTGGAAAAAAATTCAAAGTCTTATAAATCCTTCATAAAGTAATTTGAGTGTATACCCATATTCAAATATCATGAAATTTCAATAATAGAACTCAACCTTTTTAAATGTCAAAATGTAACAATTTATCAAGTCATGACAACATCAATATTTTTGAGAAAATATCAAGACTCATGGTAACATCTCAAATGTTATATCTCAATATGCTCAATGATTCAATTTTGTCATAAAGAAGCTTTAAGCTTATCATAAATCTCAAAATCATTCCAAAATACCATTTCAACATATATCTCAAAATCATTCAAAATAAAAATATGAAATTTACAATTATAGATATCAAAACATCTCATGTCTAAAATATATATTCAATAATTCAAATCGTCATTGGGAAGCATAAAGCTTGACACATATCTCAAAATATTATTCCAAAATACCATCTCGACATACGTCCCAAAATCATTCAAAATAGCACCTCGTGGTAAAAGTGTGTAATTCACAATGATAATTATTAAATCATATCATGAAAACATTGAGATAATCATATAAATCAAAGTTTATTCATTCAATCATCATAATCGAATTATTTAGACATAATCTCACTTGCAAAATCATGTAAAACCATAATAAAATTAAAGCTTTGGGCACAAGAATGGAAAATTGCTCTTGTTCAAAATCCCACATACCTTGAAATTGACTTCTTGATTACGAAATCCTGTTCGGACAAATAATGGGTGCTCCTCGAAGGTCTTGAAATGAGGAGTTCGTTTATCGGATTAATTTTGGATTTCTACAGTGAAATTGAAATATATTTGAAGGTGAAATTTGGCTAGGGTTTCATTATCCCAAATGTTTCATGGAGAAAATGAATTTTGAAGGTTCAATTATGGATTAAATGGACAAATTTTCGTCCAAGAGAGGGTGTGAAATGATGAAATTGCCCTTAAAAAAACAAATAATGTCAAATTTATCCTTTGGTGGACTGTTTTGATAAGCTGAAGTAGATCGACCATAACGTTTTACTCCGACAGACAAATTGGATGAAACCAATTTCATTAGAAAGAGGACTCTTAGATATTTCTGTTGATATATAGTAGCTTACCTAGATCATTATGTACAAGGAGTTATGGTCATTTGAAGTTGACCCTGAAATTCGCCTGGCTGCAGTAATTTTAATTTCCTGCACGTTTTACTGTTCACAGTTCGATCGGAATGGTTGTAGTTCGATCGGAATGGTCGTAACTCATCGCTCGAGTGTCCGTTTTTGATGATCTACATATCATTGGAAAGATTATTCTATACTCTACGCAATGGTAGGTCAACGTCTTAGAAATACTTCACAAAAAAATTATGGATCGCTCTAAAGCATAGAACTCGATACGTTTCTCACGAAATCTTTACGAAGAAAATTTTCTGGGGTATTACATTATCTCCTCCTTGGAAACATTCATCCTCGAATGTTGCTTGATAGGATAAAAGCACTGATCAACTGACCTTCTTAAGGGACGCAAACATCTGAGACATATCGGCACGATTGGAATTACAGTTCCTAGTCCTCATACTGAACATGCATATCTGACGTATAAATATCTAGCTGAACTGACTCTGGAATGTATGAATGCGTATGCAATAATAGACAATTCAAGGCTCGTAATGAGAAATTAATCATGAACTAGATGTGTTTAAAATACGGAAGCTTTAAGAAGTCACAGGGTATCTCCCCCTTGGGACTCTATGTTCCTCTACAACACTTATTTCACAGGGTCACTAAGTCTGTGCACGGGGCACCTATGAATTAGCTCATATGCATGACGCACAAACAGAGGTATACTCGTAACTACAGAGATGCTCCATATGGAAATGATTTCATTCCTAAGATCCTTGGATAACATGATGAAATGGTAAATTAGAAGGTACGCTATACGATTCTGATTTACTGAGCTGGAATACTTGGAAACCAAAGATCGTTTAGTAGAAGTTTACGAATTGAAGCATAACTAGCTTCTAGAATCTGAAATATGTACACCACAATCCCTCAAGATAACCACTTAAAACTTCAACTAACCACAATATACATGAAAGCTTAATCTCAATCTTACTTCACATTACCACATAGCTCAAAATAAGCGTACACCTTTCTAACCAAGATAAGGAAACATTTTCTCTCTTCTATCTAGATAACTATTCACCAACACCCTTATTCACAACAAATACATATTTTTCCATATAACCAACCATTCATCATCACTCTCTCACCCTACGAAAGAAGTTATCAAAGGGCTAGAACATGCTGGTCTAAAATATGACTAGATACCCTGAATAACTTGACGTTCACCAAGGCATAAGGAATAGAAGATTTAACATCATGAACTCAGAAAAGAAATTTGATATGGGAATATGCACGATATGAATCCAAACTTTCATTGATCATTAACAAAAATGCTTTATTTCTCGAATAGAGCATAGGGTAAGGCTAGAGTACCTCGATTACTATCCACATAACTTAAGATTTGGAATTCATAACTTATGGAATATAATTCCACCGCTAAAAAAAATAATCCGAAACCCCATGTATTGGGAATTGAAAGAGAACATGGTCCTTTATGACATGCACAAACTCGAATTATGATCATGGAATTGAAGTGTAAAGCAGGAGTAGGCCCTGGAATAACTTAAATAACTAAAATAGGAATGGGTCGAGCAAAACCCCTTTCTTCCTACTATTGGAATTCGAACACTTAACTCGATTACTTGATATATCATCTCCCCCTTAGACTTAAGCCATCGCTTTGGGTCAGTAACACACTATACACTTTAATATAAACTAAAGTCACTTCACTCGAGAGTCCGATACATAATCACACACATAAATTATAACACTTCACCCAAATGACTACCTCAGAAAGCATATAACCACATCCTCACAGAACTTCTCGAATTACCACCTATCGTTCTATAACCCCAATAATCAACACCTAATACTTGCATACTTTCTAATCTCAAATCCGCATAAGCAACCCGATAGTCGGAGGTGAAATGTGGGTTCATTTGGTTCTATAAAAAAGCAATCTGTGCTTTGATAGATGCCAACTAGTCAACTTCAAACACCCCTGCAAATTCCCTTGGGGAGATTCTCAACACATCTATATTTCACTAAAGATTTCCTCATGCGATATGATCCAGGAACATGTATAATTCATCATAAGTCTTTTTCAGTGCCTGTCCACCTACTGTTGAATCTTGAAGAATCTTTGTATGTGGATTGAATCCTTCAATAAGAGTATGCACTAAAACCTCATTGGTTTGATGGTAGTGAGGGCAATCACAGAGAATAGACTTGAGCCTTTCCTTAGCTTGGTACAGGTTTTCACCATCTTTTTACCTGAAACTTAAAATTTCACTTCTCACCTGTATGGTCTTTCCATATAGGAAGAAACAAATAAGAAATTTCCATGCCAAGTCATCCCAGGTAGTGATGGACTTTGGTGGCTCAACCTTTAGCCACCACTTTGCTTTTTCTAATAGAGAGAAAGGGAAGAGAGTTAGTCTCACATAATCGGTCGATATTCCAGAGGGAATAAAAGTATTACTGATCTTAAAGATGTTCTTCAAATGTTGTTGTGGGTCCTTATGTAACAGTCCTGTGAATTTCCTACTAGTTTGCAAAAGTTGCATCATATTTTGTTTTAGTTTGAATCGACCTCTATAATTTGGTCTGCAGATGCAATGAGTAACATTGTTAGCGAGTGGGATTGCCACCTTGTGAATAGGTCTCGTAACTGCTCTTTCAACAAAAAATATTTCTACCGGATCATCCATTTGAAGTTGTTAAATCGGGTATTAAGGTGTAACTTCTCTCTGTCATTGATTAAATACTCAACCAGATTCCAAATATGGCACAACTAATTCATTTTCTCTCGCCAGTTAAACTTATCAAGTAGACTTGTAAAAATCAGCCTCTAAGATGAAGTTTTCAACACTTGTATGATATTACAAAAAACTAAATATAGAAAATTATAAATTTCTTGAAGCCCCCAGCAACACCACCCAAAACTTATTGTGGCCAACCTCACACGCAAGAGTATGTGGTTGATAACACTTAACTTACTCCATTAGTTTGGTGCATGGCGATCATTGTCAATATAACCCAACTTAGGTTAGGGTCGAATCCACGAGGAGTGTAATTTAGCTTTCGAGACCTATGAACGTTGAAAGTCACTAGGCGTTGACCCAAAATATAGACATAAAGTAAAACATAAATTAAATTAGGGGGTGTATGATTTAAAACATTGTTACAAAATTAACTTGTGACACTAATTGAGAGAAAAAATTATAGATTAAAATCTAATAAGAGAAGAGTCTTGGGTTATACTTATTCTAGGGGTCATTCATGCATGGGTGATCAAGGGTTAGTCCATTTCTTAGTCAAAGGTTTGGGTAGGTTAGATTTATAGCTCTTAATGTGTGCCTTTCAACAACAAACCAAGTTAAACCCATGGATTCTTTTGAATACCTCATGAGTGTTCGAATTTTACCAATCCACACCTCGACTAAACATCCCTATTTCTATGACGACGCCAATCAATCTAGCTACATCACAAAACATCCTTATTTCTAAGATAATATTAAGGAAATAGCTAGTATTAAATAGTTGTTCACCATCACTCATCATCCACATCCCTCATTCAAGGATGATGTGAGATCCAAGTGAGTTGGGGTTTTCACCCACAACTCTTGATTCAACCATAGAGTAATAGCAAAACCCAACATCAATAACTAGTAATATGGACTAACAATCAACACCCATACATACTACATCTTATTCATGAATAACCCTAAGATAAATATTTAGCTAGTTATGAGCTTGGAGAAAAGAGATATACCCAAGTTAACATTTAATACTTCTATTTAAAATCAAAGCAACAGTAATATACACTTCAAAGTCTAATTACAACTAAAAATCTCTTGGAGCTTTAACAGAATTGTTCTCTCCCAAATTAGAAGGGTTTCTCTCAATACCAACTTGAAAATTAGTTGAAAGATGCCTCAATTGTGTAAGGGTTTTGCTTTTTTGAAAATTGGGATCAGCTACATAAAATGTCGAAACTACCCTTGGACATGTAGCCACTTAATCGCGATTACATTTTTTGGATTGGGATCCTATTTTTGCGATTGCATAGCATCTTACCTGAGGGTCTTCTAAACTTTGGTTGATTGACTATGATCATGACTTTAGGTATCGCGATTGCGGTACTTTATGGCTTTCTTCTCCCCAACTTTTGTTTCTTTTTGCCTATTTTCCTTTTCTTTCAGCTTGATTTCTATTCATTTTCATCATATTTCCTGCAAGATCACAAAAACTTAAAATTAGTATATTCCAATGGAGAATTAGGCTCATTTGCACAATTTTTGCCATAGTAGTGCATGAATTTGGATTTCAATGACTGGTAAATTTTCCACTCATCGACACCCCATCTTAAATCTTTGCTTGTCCTCAAGAAATATTACTTCTTAGTCAATGAGACTATTTAATTATAAGTCCATTCATACCACTAAATGATCACAACGATTCTGAACTTAATTAGCACCAACAATTAACCCTCAAGAATGGGAAAAGATATTGTCACAACTCCCCTAAACTAAATCACACTTTCACGAATGCAAAAGACTTTAATGAACAACAAGCAACAACCAATAACTCTCTAGAAGTGACTCTCCATCAATAGTGACACAACTACACTCCTTTGTCATTTTTGGAGGATGACAATTTCACATGTCTCAATTAGTCTAAATGCCTTCTCACGAAAAAAATCCCACACACCATAGTATCTATCATGCAATAAGGGATCAAAGTGCAAGCACTCACTCTCACAAAGAATCTCTCAATGCAAAAAAGTATCATACCATATGCTTGCCCTTATTTTCAGTTGCCACTAACTTGAATACATTTGATTGGAGATATCAAAGGAATCTTTCAAACTTGTAATGTAGGCTTGGAAAAAGGTATGATATCATTCGGGAACAAAGTGACTGCACCCTCCTTGAACATCTATATCATTCTATTCGATTAAACATTGGACTATGGGCCACTTTATTTATTTCCAAATTACACTTGTGCCTACTTTCAAAGCATTGATTTACCCATCTTTTTCAAAGCAATTTCTTCTTATTTGTTTCTTTTGTGCAATCTATGCCTTTCCTTCTTTTGATGATTCCTTTCTTTTTTGTTTTTCACTTGCTATCCTTGCTTAGCTTTTAGTCATTCACTTATAATATCATGGCCCAAGGTCACCTCTTCCAAGACTCACAACCCCAACTTAGGATTTTGGCCTTAAGTTACAATTCCAAGTTCAAAGAGGATAGGGTTCAAAAGAGGGGAAAATTCAAATGGTTCATGTCTAGTAATGCGGTTGCCGAAAAAAGGTTAAAAAGCTCAAAATGGGTGACTAGGGATACTATTTTATGTACGGATAGGATCTTTAGGCTAAAGTGGGTTTCCATGTTCACAAAGAATGGATAAGGTCATTTCACCAACCAAGTATAATCACAATAAGCTTTGACAGACTAACGGGGCGAGTTCTAGATAATACAAGTAAGCATGATAGTTAAACAACTAAGCTCACCACACGTTACATGCAAACTTATCAATGGGGCTCAATTGTATTTCTTACTACAGACAAAAGGAACTATTTACCATACACTACAACCTAAATACTTTGGAGTCACAAATAGAGGTAAAGTGTTGTTACAAGATTGTTAACGTCCATACCCTTCGTTTTCACAAAAAAATTTAGGACGGGGAAGGGGGGAGGCATGCTTCACCTTTATACTATGTAAGATTGGTTATTAGTTGCACCAAACCAAGATGTCATCACACATTTTGGCTCTCATGGAGGTAAACCATATGCCAACTCAGACTTCACCATAGGCATAAGGGCGATCCAAAATCTACAATGTCATGGGTACTTAGATTTCCCCTGCATCTATACTTTCTAGAGTTCAAATACTCATAAACTCAATGATTTTCCCTTAAGAATGTTGTCACTCAATCTATCATAGGGAAAAGTTCATTCGACATCATTATTAAAACAAGTAGAAATCTAAGAAAAAATAAAATTTGAAAATGAAATCAAGCAACTAATCCATGAAATGTAGGCACCATCGGGGTGCCCAACTATTAACAACCAAATAAAATGTAGATCATCTAAATCAGCATACAACATCCAAAAAATATCCAAATAATATAGGCCAAGGCATCAAATGAATACAGAGATGGGCACCCCCAACTAAAAGCTTGCAGTGACCTCACTGCCTAATCAAGAAAGCATAAAAGTGTAATCGTTGCTCCCTATAACTGCACCAAGAACTGTCATCGCTCTCAGTCTTAGCATCATCAGAGTCTTACCACGTGGCTAGGATCATATTATCCAAATATGCCCGGGGAGAATAAAGTCTCTCTTTGGGTTTAAGGACCTTTCATAAGCCCTTCACCCCTTTCCACATCTTAGAGAATAATTTGTCCCTCTTTTTTCCCTATTTCGCATCTTATCATGTTACTCCTGTAGAGACTGATGCAAACATGCATTTGAAGTTTAGGTTCACTTGAGTCTGGAAATAGTGTCCCCATGCTTTCTCTAGTCCTCAAGGTATCTCTTGTAGTCGGATTAAGCAATGTTGGAATGACGGGTGGTGGAAAGGTCTCCCAGGACCTGAGGTAAATTTGACACAAACTCACTAATGATACGCATTTGTCCTAAAATCTCTTTGAATGTCCTAGCCGATGACGGTCTATAAGAATCTATGTCGTCCTCCACTGATTTCCCTAATTCAACCTTTTTTTTTTCTCCTTCCAAGATCTCTCTCTCCTCAAATATTAAGTGGGTAAATAGGAGTTTTTGGAGAGATCCAACTATTATCCGGGTATTCATCAACCCCGGCCCGCCTGAGAGATTAACCTATCCTCTGGGTATTCATCAACCCCGACTTGTCTACACAACTCTATGATCAATGACAGGAATATGAGAATGGGACCACCTTTGTTTCAAAGGAATGCTGTCCAAGAGGTATGCCATCATCTGAGCACGCATAGTCGAGACATTCGTTAGGTTGGTAGTGCGAGAGACCCTGCTGCAAATAATGGACAACCAAATTCTAGCTTCAGATGTGAAGTTAGTCATTAGTATCACATTCTTCGTGGTGGCCCATAGAACCTCCCTTCCTGGGCACAGATGCTCCACCAACCATCTCCCGGAGGCACAATCCTTAGTTTCATAGGCCCTCATGTCCACATTCGGCAACCCATAAACTTCATTGATCTTCTCAACCCCAAAATAAACTACTTTTTCCCCTGATTCTCATCACTGGGTTAGAGAACTTTACTACGCTGAGATTTGTATATAATTCCCTCACCCAATGCTCATTTTCATGGCATGGTTCCAGGGCAAAGCATGTCCATCTCGCGACCACTAACTTATCTTGGAAAGCCGGGAGATTTTCAGGCATGTTCCCTAAGTTAGGCCTCATTTGTTTACACTTAATGGAGGTCTGAATTTGAATGGTTCAAACTTCAGACCATTAAGTGTTTTTGTTTTTTATTGAGGTTTTAACTCTTAATAGGTCTGAATAGGTCTAAATCATTCAGATCTAGAACCAAGTCTTAATAGGTCTGAACGGATATTATGGTGTTGGATAATATTCACCACTCTATTCATATTCAGCAGTCACCACCACTAACCACCTCTTCCACCATCACCATTGTCAACCACCACCCACCACCACCAACCACCTCTACTATCACAACCACCATCGACAAAAAATACCGCTACCAACCACAATTGTCAACCACTACCACACCTACTACCTATTTTATTCTAATTATATTCACCGCCACCACTGCCGTTAACAACACCACAATCAGCAACCACTACCGGCCAATCCCTACTACCAACCAACTCATCAATCACAACTAGCACCACCACTAACTACCACTAATACATCACAACTTCTACACATTCTTTGGCCGCCACCACCATTGTCACTAGTAACTCCACCTCTACCACCACTTTAATCAGTACCATCGCTACAATTTATCTCTACTAACAACTATCTCCACCATCACAACAAATAACATCTCCAACTAGCACCAACACATCATCAATCATCATGCATTCATGTCTCAGCCAACACAATCAACACCTTAAACTACTAACATCAAGCAACATCACATCATAACAACCACAACCATCATAACCGTCACTACAGTACCAACCATCACAATTATCACCACCAACAATATTAATCACTAACATCAATCATCGTTACCGCAACCATGATTATAAGCCATCTCCACTATCACTAACAAATATAAATGTCTTTTCTCAATCGAATACTAATAATTTTTTTGTATTAAATTACATAATTTTTTAATATATAATTAAATTTTTATTTGAATTATATTTTTTATTTTATTATGTATACAAATAATTTTTTTTACACATTCAAATGTTGGAAAAACAAACAGTCTTAATCATTCAGTTTTCAGATCTATAGACAATATCTTAATAATTCAGATGTGCATTTAGATTCAAACGTCTGAATCTTAAAAAAAAACAAATGGAGCCTTAATCTCCCTCTCAGGCAACAACTTCTTTCTGATAAGGACATCATAGTATACGGTCTCACATTAAGGGGCCATGGAGTGGTTTGCATTATATCTTACCATTGATTACTTGTAATCCACACACAAAGTAATAGTCTACAAGTTCAATGTGAAGAAAACAAGCTACCCAATCTGATTGAGCTGAAGGAAAAATTTATGGGACATGGACAGGCTTAAAATATGAGATCTGAGAGTTGGACCAGTCTATCAGTCTGGTCTCAGATGTCGCAATCACGACCTGATTGGATCACAATCGTGATTCTTGATAGGCCTGTTAGAATCATGTTCTCAGGTCGCACAGTCACGGGAAACAAGATTGTGATTGCGATGCCGCGATCGCGGTACCTGAGGCATGTTTAAAACCTGTCAAGCAATCAACAAAGGTCTGATTCCTTACTAATTTGTGTTCAATATAAGTGAAAAATACTAGGAACATGGGGTACAACACCTAAACATTTAAGCCTACTCTTTAATCAATGAAAATGAATCAAAAAGTTCATTTGGGAATTTTACCAAACACTTGTTGTGCCCATGCGATATATAGAAATTTTGAATGATTTTGGGTACTCAAGACTTTCTCACTTATATGCACATCAGTTACAACCAACAACACCCCAAGAAACTCAATTTAATTCAAGATTAAGTGTCAAATACCATTTTTAGGCCATTACTAAGACATGAGTTGTAAGGACTACAGACAATCATAAAATAAAGAATTGAAGCACATACCGGATTAGGAGATGCAAAGGGGTTGATTATTCCCTTTTGGATGCCCTTAACACAATAAAAAATGGGTGCAATTAGAGTAATTTAAAAGAGAGTGTGGGAAAATATGAGTGACTGTTCATATTTTTAAACTGACTTGACCGCAATCGTGGTCAAACCATTGCGATCACGATCGTGATGACACGGCTACCGAAATCATGATAGCATGTTGATCATAATCATGGTAACTGAGGCTAGTTCTATTCCCCTATTTTTTTCACTGCCCATCCCATGATTCAACTCCACCATACTTACCCTTGCTCGACCTCTTTAACATACCTTATAGAGCCATAATTTCATGGATTAATCACAAAAAAATAAGAATCCTACTCTAACAATCAAAATTCAAAGGATAAGGGCCACTTTCATGGCATTGATGGTTTTCTCCCACCTAGTGCCTAATTTATCGTTGTGGCATGAAGTTCCTTAGTCTTCAAGTTGGATCCTTGAGGGACCCGTCATTCACTTCCATGTACACTATATCAATGACAGACACCACTTCTAGTTTCATCGATTGTTTCTCAGTCTTACCTACTCGAAAGAATACTTCATAATTTTGCACCCTTAATTTCATATCTCCTTGATCCATATCAATAATTTCTATTTCGGTTGCGAGGAAGGGTCTCCCAATAATAATAGGTATCTCTTGGTTGATTTCACAATCAAGGACACCAAAGTTCTCCAGAAGAATAAAGTGATCAATCTTCACAAAAACATCATAAAAGACTCCAACTGGTCTCTCAACAAACAATCTGCAATAAAGAGCCTCTTTTTTGTGGGAGTAGGGGTGCACAAACCAAGTCTTTGATATATCGCATATGGAATCATATTTATTCTTGCACCAAGGTCACACAATGCTTTCTCAAATTTGTGTGTCCCAATAGTGCAAGGGATTGTGAATGCCCATGGGTCTTTTTTCTTTTGCCATAGAATTAATCATGAAATCGCTATAACTATGGGTAATTTCAATTGCTCACCATCTACAAGGCATTTCTTGGACATCAAAGTCTTGTTTAGCTTAGTGTATCCCAGAATTTTGTGGATGGCTTCTAGCAACAAGATATTGATTGAAAGATTACTAAGCTTGACGATAAACTTCTTGAGTTTGTCATTCTCCTACCTTTTCTTAAGTCTTTGTGGGTATGGAGGAGATATTTTAATTGGATTGAAGGGGTAAAATTGTGGTTAATTTCTCTTTTGTTCATCACCCTTGACTACTTTAGGAGTTCCCTCCTCATCAACAATCTCTTTAATTTCATTGGTTCTTCATCATCCCCTTCTTGAGACTTTGGTGTCTCATGATTTGACTCACTCATATGCTTGCTCTTTGTGTTCATTTGATTATTAAGAGACTTTTTTTACCTCAATCTCACATGCATCAAGATCTTAACTGCTTCAGTTGATAATTGCTAAGGCATGACCATTATTTTTAGGATTTGCCACCGTATGACTTTGGAGTCCTCTTGTAGGCCTAGCATTAAGTGCTGTTAATATTTGTCCAACTTAGTTCTCTAATTATTTGATTAAGGCCGAGTGCAATATAACCATTTGGTTAATTTTGGACCATCTTGCCTGTTCCTTCTACTCTCATCTAGATTCCAGCAAACACATCATCAGTTTTGAACTTTTTAGAATCTAGGGATTTGACCTCCTTTCTCTTCACTCGGTCTTGGGAGGGCACATAATCATTATACTCGCTTTTCGGTATCTATATCTATCAAGCTATTCCCTTTCTCGATTATAATCATTCTAACCTTAGTTCCCACCCTGTATTTGATAGGATGGGAGGGAACCTCTCGGATAGTTCTCCAAGTATCTTTATCTTCATCAAGGGCCTTTTCTTCATCCTCGTTATACCCTTTAGAGACCACGACATTGTTCACTTTTACGGGTGAACTTATCACATGCTCTGTAAGGAGTTCTAATTGTGTCATCAGCTTAGCCATATTTTTATCCCTCTCTTCATCTTTCTTTCTTGGATCTTTTTTCAGAATCGAGGTAGCAGGGGACCCCGCGACTACTTCAATGTCCCTTGTGTGCCACCCCCTATTTTGATTTGTGATTTGCTTAAGCAAAGTCAAAGCCACTCCATATGACAATCTCACAAGTGACCCACTGACCGCATTTTCCACCACGATCTTGTTTAGTTGGTCCAACACCTTATAGAATATTTAGAGAAGCATCTTCCCTGGTACTTCATGGTTGGGGCATTGCAAAAGGTTTTCATTAAGTCTCTCCCATACTTTATCTAGAGGCTACCCATTGAGTTGACAATTTTTTTTAATTTTATCATAAAATTAATACATCTTTGAAGGCGAGAAATATTGATCCAAAAAGTCATTCATAAGCTCGACCCAAGATGTGATGGACTCAGAGGGTAGAGACCTCATCCACAACACTGCTTCACCCATTAAAGAAAATGGGAATAACCTCAACCTAATAGACTATTGTGTGATATGAGCAATGTCAAATAGGCCATACACCTCAACAAAAATTTTCAAAAATGGATTTGGATCTTCATGTGTTTGACCCCCAAATAGACTTTTTATTTGTAACATATTTAGCATCACACTCATCACATAAAATACTCTGTTTCCTTTATTAGGGGGAATGTAGATGGCTCTAGTACACCCCATATCATGAAAATGATCCTCATTATCGAGGTACCCATCAAATGAGCCCTCATGGCTGCCGTTGTGAATCATGGAATTGTGATTACTATGAATATCACCTAACAATACAAAAAAACAAACAAATGTAAATAAAAACACTATGGGTAAACCCAAAGTTACTAACAACACCACACAAATAGAAACAAAGTTTCACTCCCCGGTAACGGCTCTATTTATGATAACGCTCAACTTACACCATTATTTTGGTGCAAGGCAATCATTATCAATATAATAAACCAACTTAGGTTGGGGTAGAATCCATGAGGAGTGTAATTTATCTTTTGAGACCTATGTACATTGAAAGTCACAAGGCGTTGACCCAAAATATAGACTTAAAGCAAAACATAAATTAAAATGAGGGGTATGATTTAAAATTTTGTTTAAATAAAATTAACTAGTGACACTAATTGAGAGCAACAATTTTATATTAAAATCCAATAAGAGAAGAGTCTTGGGATTATACTTATACTAGGGGTCATTCATGCATGGGTGATTGAGGATTAGTCCATTTCTTAGTCAAAGGTTTGGGTAGGTTAGATTTCTAACTCTTAATGTGAGTCTTTTAATAGCACACCAAGTTGCACTCATGGATTCTTTCGAATACCTCATGAGTGTGAAAATTTTACCAATCCACACCTCAACTAATTATCCCTATTTCTAGGATGATGTCAATCAATCTAACTACATCACAAAACATCCATATTTCTAAGATAATGTTAAGGAAATAACTTGTATCAAATAGTTGTTCACCATTACTCATCACCGACATCCCTCCTTCAAGGATGATGTGAGATCTAAGTGAGTTAGGGCTTTTACCCACAACTCTTGATTTAATCATAGAGTAATAGAAAAACCCAACATCAATTACTAGTAATATAGACTAACAATCAACACACATACATACTACCCCCTATTCAAGCATAACCCCAAGATAAATATTTAGCTACTCATGAGATTAGAGAAAAGAGATATAACAAAGTTAACATTCAATTCTTCCATTGAAAATCAAAGAAAGAGTAATCTACACTTCAAAGTCTAATTACAACTAAAAATCTCTTAGAACTTTAACACTATTGTTCTTTCCCAAATTGGAAGGGTTTCTGTCAATACCAACTTGAAAAATAGTTGAAAGATGTGTCAATTATGTAAGGGTTTTGCTCCTTTGAGAATTAGGATCAGCTTCGTGAAATGATCAAACTACCCTTGGACATGTAGCCACTCAATTGCGGTTGCATTTTTTGGATCACGACCGTGATTATGCAATTGCAAAGCATATTAATGCGATTGTAGTACCTGAGGGTCTTCTGATCCCTGGTTGATTGACCGCGATCGTGACTCTGAGGATAGATATTGTGGTAACTGAGGCTTTCTATTCTCTAATTTTTGTTCCTTTTTGTCCTATTTTTTATTTATTTCAGCTTGATTTCCATTTATTTTCATCATAGGTCCTGCAAGATCACAAAAACTGGAAATAGTACATTACAATGGAGAATTAGGCTTATGTACACAATTTTAGCCATAGTAGTGCATGAATTAGATTTCAATGAGTGGTAAATTTGCCACTCAGTAGTGGTCGAACAAGTAATATTGTTTATCTAAATGAGCTGAATATCAAAACCACAGGGACAACTAGTTTTACAATTTACTTAATCAAGTAATCAACAATATTCCATTCTAATGTTGTGATATATCAAAGGGTTTGTAACAATTATTATTTCCTAACAATCGTGAATAAAGAAAAGTGTTATTTATGATTTTAGTAAAGTTGAAGTCTATAAGAAGGGATTCTAGGACTATGATACATCACATAACCATGATTGGCATCCGTCTATCTCAATGAACTTTATCTCTCTAATTGTGGGCTACGGGGTTAAATGTACGATCCATGAATGGTCATCCTCTAAACTCTCTATTCCAATTAGTTTCACACCTAAATCGTTGAGTAGGGATGTGAGTTTCTAATCCACGTGCTTAATGTTTTCATCCCGTATGTAACCAAATAAGTCAGACTAGGTATATTACTCTCCTAGTTGCGAATCACCCTACTTTTGTAAGAGATGAACTTATTCCGTGTGTTCATTGTCCTATTATTATACTCCCATGGTCAGTTTATGAAAGAATTACACATATATTACAATGTTGTCCAGATACCAAAATAGTAATTTCAAGAACACAAACACAATATAATGAGAAATAAACTTTATTAATTTAAACTAATACCGAACAATCATGTTCTGGCCGTAACCCCAGAACAAGGGTAATTAGCCACTCATTATTTGAAATAAAATAGCAAATATAATCTTGTTCATACCAAAGATTAAAGAGTGTAAACTTTACAAAAGATGAACCCTAATGGAATAACCCTTAGTCTCTCTTTAATGCTCCAAATACTACATAAAAGTTCTCAAAAGTGGCTCTGGTATTTATAAATGCATGGTGAAATTACCTTCAAGCCCTTGGCTTAGAAAAGATTATGCTACTTCGGAGGGAGGGTCGCACCACACATCCCAATATGTACCCTAGGGGTTGTGCGGCAGGGCCTAGAGTGCACCCTAGAGGTCGCGGTGTGAGGCATAGCATGCACACTAGGGGTCGCGATGCGGGGCACTCTATTGTAGTCTCCAATTTTGCTATTTTTCTCTCGTCTTGCTTCTATTTCACTCTGTGGTCTTCCTATGTCTCCATATGCATCATTCACTCCTGAAATAAAACTAATATGTAGGTTAGCTCATTTACATCAAGAGTAAGATAAAATATAAGTAACTATGACACTTTGCTCTCAAAACTTAGTTCAAAATAGGTAAAACATGGTTCTTAGGTGTATAAATACCACCAAGATCAACTCCCCATTCAAATACCTAAAGATTCCACTAATGCCTCTAGAGTTTGTATGTTTACAGTATATACCATTAGTGTTGAACATTAAATGGGAGAGAGGTACTGGTGGGTTCTATTTTATATATAGCAGGACTATAGCCAAAATAGACTTCTGCTTTCTAGCTAAATACTAAAATTTAGATTCTTGGTTAATAAAATGATGTGGTGAAATCCTAAAGGGTTTGTTTTTAAAGATGAGTTTATTGCGCTGAATCTATATGGACCAGAGGCAAAAAGGAATGAGTATCCTAGGAGGCAGGTTGTGAGGGTGCATGGTGCTGAAAAGCAAAAAGTCAAGATGCTAGGAAATTAGTGCTAGGGTTTGAAATGATAAATTTTGCATTGTCTTGAATAAAAGTAGTAAGAGGGGGGATGAATTACTCATTTTCGAGCAATCAGGTAACTTTATTAGACAAATAGTCAATTATTAAGGTAGTATTATAGAGTTTAGGAAATAAAGTGTTGAAAATAAATAACATTAGATATTTTATAATAGTTGAAACCTCTAATAGGTCTTACTATAGTCACCTTGAGTTGCAAGAGATTCTACTATTTCTTTGTGAATAAAATTAAAGAACAAGGATTGTCAAGCTTTTTGGCTAAGAATTACACACTTTTTCTTTCTTTCTCACTTTGATACAATACCTCACCAACTATGTGTTTGTCTCCCCTCTTTTTGAGTACACAATAAACCTCAAGAGAATACAATGGTTGAATAAAGTAGAGCAAAGAACTAGAGAATTCCAATGCTTATATCATAGTGATTAGGAATACTACTAGCCATTGGAAGATAGTCATAGAATGCAACCCAAAAGATTTTCTTCATAAAAAAATAATGGATATTCAATTTCCAAGATATGTAAAGACTAAACGGAAAAATCTAACTAAGTAATAGATATAATGAGAGATGATGTAGAAATCCCATGAATCAATCGCTTCAATAAATTGAATAACCTTCCGTCCTTTTTGAAATATCTATGAGATGCTTCTTCCTTTTTGAGAATTGACAAGGATTCTTTTGAATATACTTTTTTCCAAAATTTTGCAATGAAATCAAGCACAAAATCGTTCATCAAACTTATATATTATCAATCTCCTCCTTTTAAATGGATGAAAAAAATAAGATAATCAGATAACTTTCCTGTTAGACTCCTCTTGAGTCGTGGCATTGGCTCCCACTGAATGAGCGATTCCTTAGTGAAATCACCCTTACATGGTTAGAAAAATACTATTCTCCCCCTTTGACATTTATCAAAAAGAGATAAATGCACACAAAATAACATCCAAGAAACTACTAGAAGGAAGGCAAAATAAAAGTATTCATGAGTTTATGACCATATGCAACCCAACACAAAAACTCAAAAAAAAAACTAAATGATTATCCTTAAAGAGATCAATTTACAGCAGAAGGATAACGCTGAATAAAGTAAGCTAAAGTTTGGGCATTGACGTCTTTCAGATTTGTAAACTGAGTGGAAATTTTGGTAGAGATAGTATCAGGGGTGACCTTTGTTCCAGTCAATTTTCTTAAATCCTTGATTTTGGTAAGCTAAAAGTGAGTATCCAACAAGAGATCCTTTAGGTTGTCAAGTCTATAATCAATTTCCAAAATGCGTATTTCAACATCCACAGAAGTAGTGCCATAAGGATAGGGTGGAAGAGAGAAATATAATTTAGGAGAGGAATGAGTCCTAATGTAACAACTCTTAGACTTGCGAACCCAAACATCATCAACCAATATATAACCTATAGTTGAAAAAGAAATAACATTGTAACATTGTTTAAAAGAAATAAAAGGAACAACACTAGAGACATATCAGATGCTTTCAAAATCTAGGTAATGATGAACCCGTAAGAAAGACTAGATGGGTCAAGGGAATCTTCAATAATATAATCGATAATGATAGGGGAAAGATTAATCATGAGTTGAGAAATGATGTAAAAAGTGAGTAAGGTGTCTCGCTGAAATATAGTAGAGAGATACCCAACCTGAGGAAGAAAGGTGATGGTCACGATCTGAGTAATTACACAAATTTAGGAAAATAAATGTTTGAGACCAAGAGTAGAAGGAAGAGAATCACACTTATCCAAGGCGATAGCACGCTTACATCTTCAAGAGAGACATCAAAGTAAATTGGCCGTGGGTTTTTTGAAATAGTAGTAAAACCAGAGTAATTAATGTCAAAGATGGTATCAAAGATAGCACAATCAAGAAATATTCATTTCCCATGACAAGGGTTTCAAATTCAACAGATTTGATAAAACATAAATTAGCATAAAATAGATGAATAAGAGGATCATATGCATGCTTAGGTGTTATGACCCAACCTCGGGCCTAGTAGTAAAGGGTATCTCAAGCCCACTGAGAGTCGGAGACCACCCCTTAGACTAGCCAACCAGAACACAATATGATATAATAGTAAAAGCAACCCAAACATAATATGAAAGATAGATAGATAACTCAATAGGGACTAAGAATCAATAAACAATACCAACTAAACTTTGTCTAGAAAAGCCTCTAAACCAAAGTACTAAGTTAGGTTGGGACAAGACCTCGACCATGGACAAAAAGGGAATCCAAAATATAAAAAGAAAAGGATGGGATTTCGATAATCATAAGGAAATTAGTGAATGTCTGGACTTCCAGAAGATGGAGGTTCACCAGTTCAATGCAGACCAACCGACGAACCAGAATTACCTATTTTGCACAAGGTAACTAAAGAACCCTATGACTCTACATCATGAAATGATGTAGTATCTGGGGACGATTAGCTGGGTGAGCACATCATGTAACTCTGGTAAGGGATAAAATAATGCCATAATTAAATCAGTCTAAAACCATTCAAAAACCATATGAACAAATTCATATATTCATATATATAAGAGTCAGGATAGGGAATAAGGTTTAACATGAGATTTACAAACCATTAACCTGGACTATGTAGCTTTAGCTGTCCTAAGGGCACCCACGGGCTATACGAGTTTAGATTTACCTACTGAAAGGGTCCCAACGTATGTTAGCCATACGAACCAGGAAAATTTAAGGAAGGGATAGAGAATACATTACCCCATCCATTCCAAAAAAATATATAGTGTGAACTATGCACACAGTCACCAAGACTCCCACGACGGAAAACATGGTTCCAGTATCGGTCCCCTCAAGATCTCCACCTTCCACGGAGAGATAAACAATCCTTTCTAAGATAAAATTTAAATAATTTACACATTTACATCCATTAACTAAGGAGTCTTTCAATTAGGCATTTACTGTTGGTATCGTCATACCAAATAAAGTTAAGCATACAAGCCAATTTCATTATGCCATACCAAAACCAATTAGCCAAATAGACTCACAAGTTCCAATTTAAAAACCAATCCATGGCCACCAAGTACTTTCAAAACCATTTTTATCCATTTATCCATTAATTCAATGTATAGTTTGGAAAAGTAAGCAAAACCATGTAATTGCCCATATTTCAAAATTAATTACGCAAGTGGGTTGAGGTTAATACCAATTCCAAATCAAAAACCATAATTTTGGGAGAATCCATGACCCCGCCCCATTCACCATGCACATGTATCCAATTAGTTCAAAAACCACAAGTTAAAGCATGAATCATAATTACAAAATCATGGAAAAACTAACCAAGTAGCAATCATTTAAAACCCACAACCCATCATTCCAAACCCATAATTTAAAATCACATACATAATGATTAAACACATACCTTTCTGAAAAACCAAGTTAGGGAAGAGATATATGCTTGAAAATACCAAGAATTTGGAGAGAAAACCACAATTTGAGCCCTAGTTTCTAAATTCTTAAAAAACCTATCTTTATTTTACTTTGGGAGGGTTTAAGAGAAAACAAGTATGTTCTGATTTATTTATGGATGATAATGAAACCCTAGAAGTGTATTTAAGTCATGGGTAATGAGTTAAGGATGGGAAAAGACCGAAAAGCTCTTAACAAAAATATGTAGGAAAATTATCGCCAATCGTTATGGGTCAGGTGATGACTCATAATTATTGGTTACAATTCTCTGTATGGACTCGTAGTATGGGAAGAAACATTGGGTACCTATACTGTCATGGTCAGGAGTCCATCCCCATGACTCGTGACAACACCTTACGGCTCATAGGGTCTTAGTCATGGTTAGGACAAAAATATTGGACAACCTTTCTGGTTAGACTATGATAGGCACTACACGACTCATATAGAGTAACTATGACTCGTCACCTATGTCACAGTATGGATATTGAGCACAATCACACAAAAAATTTCAGAGTCCAAAATTTGGGGTATTATATTAGGGGTGAAGAGAAATATATTTCCCTAACCTTGAAATTCAAAAAGAGATTTTATGGGACAATATAGAGATCCTAATAGGTCTAAATAAACTATCCTAACTAAATAAACTATCCTAACATGATCAAGATATAATCCCTCTATAGAGTTAATTTTTTTTTTTCATTTGTGGGTCTCCAAAAAATCAGTTTTGATATTTAGAGAACTATTAAAGTCAGATTTCACTTTATTTTCAGAGCACTCAGTGTCATCGAGGATGAAGAGATGCTTACCAAAGTAGATGAATGGGAAAGGCTTGAGGAATATTTTGATTGGAGAAGTTAGAATCAAGAGGGTTGGGGAGGAGATTTTCCCTTTCCCCTTAACACGAGAACTTTTTCTGTTGCCTTGAGTGGAGAACTTAGAACCTTTAGTCATATTATTTAGAGAGAGAGAAGATGAATATAGAGAGAATTAGGAATAGAAAATATATAGAGGGGTTGAGTATGTTAAATGATGTAAGATATTAGCGAATGATTTCCTTGGAACCAGGGAGGCGCTATAATTGCCTTACACGAAACCTAGTGTCAGGTGGTGGGAAAGAAAAAAAAATCAAGAGACATATACATCAATCAAATCAATATTGATGAAGAGGAACTTTTACACATAAGAACTTTAGCAAATATGGAAAAATATTTTTCAAAAAGTTTTTCAAATAATGCCATGAGATTATCTAAGAGAACGAATTCTTTCTTCCTGTAAAGGTTTCGTAAAAATGTCAACTAATTGCAAATCAGTACTAACAAAGGACAATCCAATATCACCTCTTAAAATGTAATATTTAATTAAATAATTCATAACATCAATGTATTTTATTCTAGAATGATGCACAGGATTCTTGGAAAAATATATAACACTAGAATTATCACATATTATTTTTAGAGGTTTGAAGAATAAATCATAATCACTGAGTTGATGAGACATCCAAAGAACTTAAGAGCAACATAACCCCATTGCAATATATTAAGATTCAGTAGTAGATAGAGACACACAATTTATTATCTTGTTATTCCATGAAACAAGAGATTTTTCTATGAATTGACAAGTACCATTGGTGCTTTTCTATCCACTTTGCCACATGCATAATCTGCATCTGAGAAGCCTTTTAAATCAAGTTCATTAGACATAGGATATCATAAGCCATATGAACTTGTGTCAATAAGATTTTTAATTATATTTTTTACAACAGTCAGATGAGCTTATTTAAGAGCTGGTTGACACCTGACGCATTTCTAGACACTGAAAAAAATGTCTGGTCGACTAGCCGTAAGATATAAGAGTGAATCAATGATTCCTCAATAGTTGGTTTCATTGACATTCTTACCGTTATTTCTTGATTCAAGAACACATGTAGTGCTCATAGGAGTACTGGATGTTTAACATTTTCCATCCCAATTTTTTGAATGAGTTCTTTGGTGTACTTACCTTGGGCGATGAATGAGCCTTCAACTGACTGATGGATTTTTAATTTCAAAAAGAATGTTAAATCTCCCATCATGCCCATTTCAAATTCACTTTGCATTAACTTAGAAAATTCCTTGCACAAAACAACATTAGAACTTTCAAAGAAAATACCATCAACAAAAATTTGAATGATCAAATTTCCCGAGGAAACTATTTTGATAAAAAAAAGTTGTATCAATTTTTTCTCTTGAAAAATTCTGACCGATAATAAAATTTCTCATAGAGAGCTAGTTTTAAACATAGAGATCTTTTAAGAGTTTAAACATATGATATGGAATTTTTGAATTTTGAAAACCTAGGGATTGTTTTACAAAATCATGTTTTCAATAAATCTATTTGGAAAGGAACTTTTCACATCTATTTAAAATAATTTGAATCCTTTATAAGAAGCATAATCAACCAATATTCAAATTGATTCTAACCTTTCAACAGCTGCAAAAGTTGAGGTTAATACCAATTCTAAACTAAAAACGATAATTTTGGGGGAATCCATGACCCCGTCCCATTAACCATGCCCATACATCCAATTAGTTCAAAAACCACAAGTTAAAGCATGAAAAATAATTACAAAACTATGGGAAAACCAACCAAGTAACAACCATTCAAAACCCTCAACCTATCATTCCAAACCCATAATTTTAAATCACATTATCAATGATTAAACACATGCCTTTATGAAAAACCCAGTTATAGAAGAGATAAATGCCTTAAAATACCAAGAATTTAGAGAGGAAACCACAATTTGAACCCTAGGTGCTCAATCCTTAGAAACTCCAACTTCCTTTTGCATTGGGAGAGTCTAAGAGGAAAGAAGTGTATTTTTATTTCTTATAAATGATAATGAGACCCTATAAGTGTTCTTAAGTCATAGGAAATGATTTATGGATGGGAAAAGATTGAAAATCCCTTAATAAAAATATGTAGGAAAACTATTGCCAGTCGTTACGGGTCAGGTGATGACTCGAAATGACTGGCTATGAGTCTTTGCCTTGACTCTTAGTCTGAGTAGAAATATTTGGTACCTATACTATTATGGTCATGAGTTTATCCCTATAACTCATGAATACACCTATGACTCGTAGGTGTTAGTCGTGGTCAAACAGAAACTTTGGACAACCTTACTGGCTAGACTATGATAGGAACTACACGACTCGTATATAGTATTACAACTCGTCACCTGAGTCGTAGTGTGGACAGTGAGCATAATTACTTCGAAAATTTTAGAGTCCAAAACCTGGGGTATTAAATTACACCTCTCCCCAAGATTATTCATCCCCGAGTGAGGAGCAATACACCCATTATCACGATAACTAAAAGAATTGACATATACCAAAATGACAAATTCGAAAGGACACAATAAAGAGAACAAAAATTATACCTCAAGTATTTTCATCCAACACAGGGAATATGAATGGATATTTGGACTTCATGTCCTCTTAAGCTTCCCAAGTAGCTTCTTTCTCCTTTTATTCCTCCAAAGGACTTTCACTGAAGCTACATCCTTAGTTCTCAACCTATGAACTTGGCTATCCAATATCTCCATGGGGACTTCCTCATAAGATAAGGAATCCAAAATCCCAACAGCCTCCACATGGAAAACCAAAGAAGGATAACCCACACACTTCTTCAACATTGACACATGGAAGAAAGGATGAATAGAACCAAAACTTGAAGGAAACTCTAATACGTAAGCAACATTCCCAACTCTCCTCAAAATCTTATACGAAGCAATATAATGGGGACTGAGCTTCCCCTTTTTCCCAAACCTCATCACTCGTTTCATAAGAGATACCTTTAAAAATATCTAATCACCTAAATCAAACTCTAACTCTCTTTGCCTCACACACGTATAATACTTTTGGAGACTTTGGGCATTCTTAAGTCTTTCTCGAATTGCCTTCACCTTTTCTATGGCTTGGTGAACCAAGGAAGGACCAAAAAACCTAGCCTCACCAACCTCAAACTACCCAATAGGATACCTACACCTCCTACCATAAAGAGCCTAAAAAAGAACCATCTAAATACTCTAGTGATTACTATTATTATATGCAAACTCAATAAAAAGTGATCCACCTACCTTTCTCTAAAATCATTCATAAGGGACCTTAGCATATCCTTCAAGGTCTGAAAATATTTCTACGTGTGCTCCATACAAGTAATGGAGCCAAATTCTCACAGTAAAAACCACAACCACCAACTTTAAATAATTAGTCGGATAATTTCCTTTATGAAACTTGAGTTGTCTGGAAGCATAGGCCACTGATAACACCTAATCTATAACTTTACTCTATAGATTATGCGGTCGTTGTTAAATATAGTAACCCAACAAAGGTTGGGGTCGAATCTCGATGTAATATGTGGAATTATGGCTCTCAAATATTGTAATCTACGGGCAAAACTATAAAAGTGAATGGGGGAATTTGAGTAGGAATATAAAAAAAGTTGCTAATATCAACTTCGATTGTAATCAGTCATAGGTGAACACTAGGATTGTGTTCTCCTATCTTCTCAACTCCGTAGGCTTATCGTGCTTTACTAAACCAATTTGATACCTTGCATGCAGAATATGAAAAGTTATGTACCATCTACAATCTTTTGGATGAGCAAATGGATTTCACCCTTTACCTTTTGAGTCTCATGATGTCTCCTTACTAACTCTTATCTTGATCCCAATTAACTATTTCCTTTTGAGTCACTAGCTATTAAATGACAGAGAACCATCTTACTTAGATAATACCTAAAAGCGTGGATCAACAGCTAAATTTCAAATTACTGTTGTAGTTATCTTTTTCTAGTCACTACTCCTCTTTTGGAGTAAGTAGAAATAATCTAGGCGGGACCCTAAAATTTCCAATTGCTAAGATATCTATTAAAGTGAAGATAATACAATACAAATGGGTATCGATTAAGAACAACAATAGAACTTTCCCTACTTCATCAATCTGCCAAGGTTTCCAAAACCCTAGCTAAGGGTTTTTAGCAGTTCATACTTGTGAAGTAATCAACAACATTCATGATTGAAAGCATAAGATGAAATCACAATAATCACAAGTAAAAACCCAAAATTTTAACTGAATTAATCAACAAAAATTAGTACAAGAGAATTCCAAGACAAAAATCGAATCTCAAAATCAAAATATGTTTGTAAGTGTCAAGAGTGTGTAACTTTTACTAAAAAGGACATAAAGGGTATTTATAATGCATGAGGAAACCCTAAAATCAAAGAGCGAATGAAAAAGGACAAAAAAGATTGGTGGCCACTTATATGTGTCCTCATGCGGCCAAGCCTTAGGCTCATGTGCCACATAATCCTAAGGCTGGGCGCATGTCGACACCTCCATATGCTAAAAAAATTTCCTCCAGCTTCTATTCTTGGGATTTTGGACTTCGGGCACTTACCTTACTCACATGCGGCCCATGTGTGCTACATGCGGGCCACATGTAGACATATGTAAGTGCCAGAAGTTTTTTTTTTCAACTCTTTTGCTCTTTGGATCTTCAATTCTAGCACTTACCTTAGTCTTATACAAACTACATATGCTACATGTGGTCCACATGTAGACATAGGTAAGTACCAAGCCTTCCAATACTTGCAACCAAGCTTCAAATCTTCAACTTTCATCACAAACTTTGGTCACGTACATCCGAAAAGTGCCATGAATACTCAAAATTGAACAATAAAGTAGGCAAAAACTCCATTTTTCATCTTTTTCACGAATTTAGCATCCAAAACCTAGTTTCCCGCAAAACATTCCCAAAATACATTATATCTAATAAAACAACCTAAGAAACTCGCATATTTTCATAGTTTTAAGCGTCGAAAGTGCTATATTTTTAAAGCACATCAACACCCTTAACTTAGTACATTTGGATGTCCTCAGGAAACACAACACAATAAAATAAAACAAAAAAACACAATGTTTAATTAGGAGAATCTATGTTATTCAAGGCAACAATCAACACTTTAAGATTAAATTACAATACCTCTTCCTATCTCAAACATTTCAAAACCAACTGTGTATAAACCTGAAGTACAACAATATGACATAATGGGATCAAGGTATGGAATTGCATTAGCAACAAACAACCATGCATCTATAGACAAGTTACACTACCCAAAACAAGCTAACAACTAGCAATATTACTAATGTGGCCTTACAACAAAGAAGTCCCCCTCACTTATGAAATAATGAATGTCAATGTAGGGACAGTCAAGAGACACTCACACGCAAAAGAGAAGTTCCAAGAAATATGCATAAAATACCAGAGGCTTGCCTTTATTTTCTTTATCTTAGGTTTTAGATAGTCAAGTTAGGATTACTATAGGAATTTTCTCGGTTTGTAATGTAGGCTTGGGGGCTGTTATGGTACATATGGACATATCAAGTGACTACACCTCCTTGGCACTACACTACCCTTGGGGTCTTATTTATTAGCCAATTTTATTTTTATTCAACCCTTATTTCTCCCCTTTTTATTTTTTATTGCACATTCAGGTTGGGTGTGGTCTTTTATTCTTTCTTTTTCATTTTTTTACGATCTTTCTTTTTCTTTTGCTACCACACCCAATCCTACTAATTTTTTCTCTTATTTTACACCTTTATATACCCACTTTACATCATATACCCCTATGATAGATACCTTTAACTTAGACGATTTGCTTAAGTTGAGATGTACATTGTCCAAGGAGAAATGGGCCAAAATAGGTTATTGCAACACAAATAGGAAGGTGAAAGGTGAAACAAGAAAAATAGGCTATAAGGCTCAAAATAGGGATCAAGGGATACTGTTTCACATAGGGTAGATCATTTAGGCTAAAAGTGGACTAAAATAAAAAACGGCATATGATCCTTTCCTATCCTACAACCTAGGCAAGACTAACCAGGCAAGTTCTGAATTCAACATACAAAGGGAACCAAGTAGCATCTCAAACACACATGACATATAGTAAACATTACAAGCTATTACTTATCCGATTCATGCAATTGTTAGCAAGTGATTATCATGTCCCTAATCCTAATGCCATACCAAGATCCACAATGTTCACACATATATACACTCACACAGTGCTAAATTTTTTTTGTCGGGGTATCATTTTCTCAAAATTCAATCAAAAACCTAACAACTGCCCTAAATACTTAAAAATCTCCTAATTACATAAAAAGACATCACAATTCAAAAAAAATACAATACGACAAAAATTTTAACCTAGACATATCGTTTCTACAACCATACCACGACCGACAAGAAAAGAAGCACGATAACAAAAACTAGCGGTGGCTATGGTATACCCCACCCCCAACTAAAAACTGTGCACTATCCCAATATGCTAAATTAATATAAAACAAAGGAAACAAGGACATACCTGGGATGTAGTAGGAGTCCATGTACCTTAGGTTGCCTCCCAAAAAGAGCCCAATTTACTATTGCAACACAATTCAGTTTCTTTGGCTACTCAGACTTCGCCAAGGTCTATATTAACACAGAATTTTACTTCCTCCAGGTTTCCCATATAGTGCTTCACTCTGTACCCATTTAACTTGAATGGGGTTTTTCCATTACATTTTATTTCTAAAGCACCATTTGGGAATACCTTAGCCACAGTGGATATGGTCCAGTCCACCTAGATTTCAACTTGCTAGTACTAGATGAGTCTTAAATTATACAACAAGACCAAATCTCTGGGTTTAAATACTCTTTTCTCAATTTTCCTATCATGATACAACTTCATTCTTTCTTTGTATATACCCGCGCTCTCATAAACACGGAGTTAGAATTCATCCAACTCATTTACCTTGCTCAACATCAAGTTTGCTACATTACGCCACTCATAATTTTGCCTTTTCAATGCCCATAATGCCTAATGCTCAAGTTTAACCGGTATGCCTTATACAAGCTGATATGGTAAGGCACCTATGGGGGTTTTATTGGTTTTCCAGTAAGCCGACAATGCATCATCTAATTTTCTAGACCAGTCAGTCATGTTGGCATTCATATTTTCGCCAAGATAGACTTTATCTCTCTATTGGAGACCTCAACTTACCCGCTTGTCTGAGGATGGTAAGGTTTTCCAACCCTATGCCTTACACCATATCTATAAAGCAGGGCTTAAAACAGGGGGTTTAAAAAGTGAGACCCATCATCTCTAATAGCTGCATATGGAGTGCCAAATCAGGAAAAGATATTTCTCATGAAAAAGGAAGTGACATTTCTATCTTCATTGTCTGGAAGTTAAAATGCCTCCACTCACTTTGACACGTAGTCAACTACTACCAAAATAAATCTTATGCCATAGGAGTTCACGAATGGTCCCATGAAATCAATCCCACATACATCAATCAACTCCAGCTTTAGAATAGGTTTCATAGAGAGTTCAAGGTTCCGTGAGATATTTCCTTAATGCTGAGATTAGTCATAGGCTTGTGAAAAATCATAAGCATCCTTTTAAATTGTAGGATAGTAAAACCCACACTGTAGAATTTTGTGGGCGGTGCATATGCCACTATGGTGATCTATAACTGGTGATGAATGACAATCATCCAGAATGCTTATCTTCTCTACCTATGGGATGCATCTTTGAATCACACCATCGGTATAAATCCTAAATAAATACGAATCATCCCAAAAGAACTTCCTCACCTCATGCATAAATCTTCTTTGCTATTGGAAGGATAGGTTTTCTGGGAGAAGATTGCTCGCCAAATAGTTGGCAAAATAGGCAAACCAGGGAATTAAATCTTGAGATGTCACCAACACCTGCTCATCTAGAAAATAATCATCTATCCTAAGATCATCCCCTTATTTTTGCATAGTCTCCTCCTCAAATATGGACAAGTGGTCTGCAACCTAATTTTCTTTTCCTTTTTGGTCCTTTACTTCAAAATCAAAGTCTTGCAGCAAGAGAACCCAACGAATCAATCTTGGTTTGGAATCTTTATTTGACATCAAGTATCTCAATGTTGTATGGTTTGTGTGAACTATGACCTTAGTCCCAATTAAATAAGATCAAATTTTTCAAAAGCAAAATCCACCGCAGGTACCTTTTGCTCTGTAATTGTATGATTTTTCTTTGCTGGGTTTAAAATTTTCTTGCATAGTAGATGGGATACATAATCTTTTCTCTTCTTTGGCCAAGGAGAGTACCTAAGGCTACTACACTAGCATCATATATTACCTCAAGTGGTGCAGACCAGTCAAGAGACACAATAATGGGTGCCGAAATCAATTGCTCGTTTAGGCATTTGAAAGCTTTGAGACAAACATCATCAAACAAAAGTTTCATATCTTTATATAAATCTTGCATTAAGGATTTGTAATTTTATACAAGCCCTTGATGAACCTCCTTTAAAAGCCTGCATGACCCAGAAAGCTTCGTATGCCTCTAACTGACACTGGCGGTGGTAATTTTTCAATTACCTTAATCTTAGCTTTATTCACCTTAATACCATATATGGAGATCTTGTTCCCTATAACCATACGTTCTTTCGCCATAAAGTGGCATTTTCCCAATTCAACACCAAATTTCACTTCTCACGTCTCTGTAGTGCACTGGCTAAATGGGCCAAACAATCATCGAATGAGCCCCTGACCACTAAAAAGTCATCCATGAATACTTTGATCTTGTCCTCCACTATATCAGAGAATATAGATATCATACACCTCTGAAAAGTGGCAGACACATTGCATAATTCGAACGACATCCTATTGAACTCAAAAGTCCCATAGGGGCAAGTGAAAGTAGTCTTTTCTTGGTCTTCGAGCACAATCATGATTTGATTTTAACCCAAGTAACCATAGAGAAAACAATATAAACCCATGACTGCTAGTCTATCTTGCATCCGATCCATGAACGACATAGTGAAATGGTCCTTTTGTGTCTACTTTTTTAGCTTCCTATAATCCATGCGGACTCTCTAACCGGTCACTAGCCTCATGGGTAATAATTTATTCTTTTCATTCGGAACCACTGTGATTCCTCCTTTCATTGTTATGCATTAAACTAGACTTACCACACTTGCTATCTATAATGAGGAAAACCACCCTAATATCTTCCCGCTTAATTATTTCCTTCTTTACTACCTCCTTCATAGGAGGGTTTAGTCTCCTCTGATGCTCAATACTGGGAATTCTATCCAGCTCTAGCTGTACCTTGTGTGTGTATATACCTGGTGGACTCCTCACAATATCTGAAATGGTCCACCCGATAGTTCTCTTAAATTTTTGCAACACTGATATTACAGCTTCCACCTATGCTCCTACCAAATCTATTGCAATAATCACTGGTAGGGTATTGCTGGACCCTAAGAAGACATACATTAAATATGATGGGAGGGCCTTCAATTATAAGATTGGTGTCTCCTCAATGGATGGATTTGTAGGAGGTGTGGTTCTATTCTTCAAGTCAAGATCCATCTTCTTAGGGGCATATTTGTAATAACCTATGCCATGTAATGCATTAACCAACTCATCATATTCATCTATCCCATCACTCTCTAAGTTCATAGTCACTGCTTCTAATGCTTCTACCCCTAATCTTTACTCAATAGACACATCCACTACAACCACATCATCATCTATAAAATTTATCAGGTCCACCACTCTCATATCATCTGGCTGTTGTACTATCATGCATATATTAAACACTAATTGCTCCTCATTTAGTTTGAAGGTGATCTTCTCCAAGTCTATATCAATAAACACTTAGCCAGTGGATAAGAAAGGTCTACCCAAGATAATCAGATCTTGGGCACCAGTTCACAGTCTAAGATCATGAAATCTGTTGGGTAGGTGAAGGATGCCACCTTTATTTCTACGTCATGCAAAATACCCACTGGCTCCTTTATAGATGAATCAACTATTCGCAGCCTTACAGATGAAGGATTGAGTTCTCCTAACCCCAAAACCTTTTATATCACTAGCGATATTAAATTTATTCCTGATCCCACATCACATAGATCCTGATTAATGTCAAACGCCTAAAAAAACATGGGATGGTGACTGCACCTGGTCCCCCTTCTTTTCCACTGATGGTGCAGAGCAATCATGCTAGAATGTTTCACCTTATCTTTGGGCTCATTTGCGACCCAGTTTTCCCTTCACTCTCTTGCATAATCATCATCACTATAAGTCTGCTTCTCAAACTCATCTTTGGGTGGCTCATCAACAATAATATTATCCTTCTTCATCTCATTAGTAGTAGGCACATAATGATCATTAGGTGGGCACCAAAGCTAGTGTTAATTTCTAGACAATGAACAAGTGTTGGAGGATTTTGCACAGTGTCAGTAGGAAGGGCACCTGACTATTTGTGAGTCAAAGTCGCAGAGATCTGCCCATACTGCTGCTCCCACTGCTTGATAGTAGTTTTATGCGACTCAACCTTTTGGGTCAATCCTGAAATATCATCCTTAAGCTCTTTAAGGAAAATATCTCAACTCTCTTGACCCTTCATCTGCTTAGACAATATTTCTTATATTATTGAATTTGCATGTCGTCTGCCAGGTGGAATGTACCGGTCCCCCTTCTCTCTGTAGTCATCTTTCTATTTTTAGTCACTGTCTCTGTCTCTATCTCTATCATCATAATAGTTTTGACCTTGGTTTCTTTGACCTTGGGCTTAGAAACTTGCCAACAAACGATCCAAATACTTTGCCTTATCTTCTAACTCAGAATCCTGAACTTAAAAGGTTGTACCCGATTCTCCTACTGCATTTACCTTTGAAGAATTTATCATTCCAAACCATTTGGCCAACTCACCAATATCGGTCCATAGTAGTGAATCTCCTTAGGTACAGTATCCTCAACCATTCTTTGCTCACTGGAAACTCCAATAGCATAAGTGCCAGAACTTCTCTTAACCTTCTAAGTTTACCACCCTAGGTTAGTTAGTGAGATTTGATCCATAATACTAGAAGCTATCTCCCATCACAACCTCATTAAGGCTCCTTCAAAGATAGTTTCTGCCATAGATCTGTAATTGATGGTTAGGGATCTATAAAATATCTCCAACAAGATGACTCCTGAAATCCGATGGTTGGGCACCATGCTAAGCTTCTTTAACCTGAACCAAGCCTCATACATGGATTCTAACTGCAGTTACTTGAAATTATAAATCTCATCTTTCAGTTGCAACACCCTGGATGGAGGAAAGAACATATTCAAGAACTATTTATGTAAGTCATTCTACTTAGTGATAGATGCTCTGGAAAGTTCCCCCAGCCATAAAGGTGCTTCTCCTATAAGTGATAAGGGGAACAACTTCAGTCTAAGAGCCTCTTGATCTACCCAGGAATGGCATATAAGGTACAAATCCCAGTAAAATTTGCCAAATGTATGTTCGCATCATCTGTAGGCATCCCCACAAACACACCCTTCAGTATAAGAGCTGGATCATAGCACTAGATATGTTGAAATTGACATCGGAGGGAACTATTGGAGGAATAACAACTCCAGTCTCTGACAGATCCATGTACCCCATATCTTCTTCATCATCTTTGTATGGATACACATATTGATATACTGGGATCACTTGAGGACAACCTCCTTTAACTCTATTCTGATTTCTACCAAGTGCTAATTGACGGTCTGTTTGTAGTCTCGTCTCAGCTAGCTCTGCCTCCCTATCTATCCGCTGAGCTTCATCTGTTGCCTTCCTCTCATTAGTGTATTATGCTAAAATTACCCCTGTTTATTGGTCAACAATATCCTGAACTTGTTCGGGAGGAGGGGGAGACACATCATCACAAACCCCATTAGGAATATTATCTCTCTTTGGTTCTGTCATCCTACTAGAAGTTTGTAGAATCCTCTCTGGATTTAGATTCAATGGAAGTACGAGACTGACTCTACTCCGTGTGCTAGGTATACACCAGCGTTTACCCAACTAAGATCAAAAATGAAAAGATCCATAAACTGCAAGGACTTTAATTCACAAATCAACACTGTATTCCCCGGCAATGGTGCCAAAATATTATAATGCGCAAGCTACACCTTCAGTATGAAGATTATGAGGTAACTGTCAAATATAATAACCCAACAAATATTATGGTATAATCCCAAGGAAATACGTGGAATTATGGTTCTCAGATACTGTAATCAACGAGCAAAACTGGAAAAGCAAATAGGGTCAATTTGAGTAGAAATATAGAATAAGTACCTAATATCAACGTTAGTCATAATTAGTCATACGTGTACACTAGGATTGTGTTCCCTTGACTTATTTACTTCGTAGGCTTATCGTGCTTTATTGAACCAATCTGATACCTTGCATGTAGAACCTAATAAGTTATGTACCATCTACATTCTTTTGGATGAGCAGATAGATTTCACTTTTTACCTTTAAAGTCTTAAGATGTCTCCTTACTAACCCTCATCTAGATCCCAGGTAACTATTACCTTTTGAGTATCTAGTTATTAGATGACAGCTAACCATCTTACTTAGATAATACCTAGTATCATGGATTGATAGCTAAACTTTAAATTACTATTGTAGTTATCTTTTCCCAGTACATACTTCTCTTGGGAGTAAGATGAAATAATCTAGGCAGGATCCTGATGTTTGAAATCGCTAAGATATCTATTAAAGTGAAGATAATACAATTCATGCATGGGTATCAGTTCAGAACAACAATAGCACTTCCCCTACTTCGTCAATCTGCCAGGATTTCCACAACCTTGGGTAAGGGTTTTTAGCCGCTCATGCTTGTGAATAATCAACAACACTCATGATTGAAAGCATAAGATAAAATCACAATAATAACATTTAAAATCCCAAAACTTTAACTGAATTAATCAAACCAAATCAGTACATGAGAATTCTAAGACCAAAATCGAATCTTAGAATCAAAATATGTTTGTAAGTGTTAAGACTGTGTAACTTCTACTAAAAACACATAAAAGATGTTTGTAGTGCATGAGGAAATCCTAAAACAAAAGCTCGAATGTAAAAGGACAAGAAAGGGTCGGTGTCCACTTATTTGTGTCCACATGCGGCCTGGCCTTGGACGCGTGTGCCACATGCGGTCTGAGGCTGGGCCTAAGTAGACACCTATATGTGCAAGAAAAAAATTCCTGCAGCTTCTGCTCTTTAGATTTTGGACTTCTGGCACTTACCTTTCCCACATGCAACCTACATGTGCTACATGCGGTCCATATGTTGACATAGGTAACTGCTGAAAGTTCTTTTTCAACTATTTTACTCTCAGGATCTTTAATTTCGGCACTTACCTTAATCTTGTACAAACCATATATGCTACATATGGTTCGCATATAGACATAGGTAAGTTCCAGGCCATCCAATACTTGCAACAAAGCTTCAAATTTTCAACTTTCATCACATTCTTTGGTCACGTACATCCTAAAAGTGTCACAAATACCCAAAATTGATCAAGAAAGTAGCCAAAAAAATACATTTTTTCATATGTTTCATGAACGTAGCATCCAAAACCTAATTTCCTGCACAACATACCCAAAATACATTATATCTAACAAAATAACCTAAGAAACTTGCAAATTTTCGTAGTTTTAAGCGTCGAAAGGGCTATATTTCTATAGCACACTAGCCACCACCTTACCATTCTATATCAACACACAACCCAGTCCTACATGGGATGCATACAATACAACAAAATCCTCAGTACCCTCGGCTAGGGTTTAAATTAGAGCAGAGGTTAACTTATCCTTCAACTTCTTACAACTACCCTCACAAGCATTAGACCACAAAAACTTTACCTTTTTCTGATTCAATCTTTTCAATGGAGTAACAATTATAGAGAAGCTCTCTACAAACCTCCTATAATACCCAGCCAATCCAAGAAACTCCAAATGTTGGTTGGACTCATGGGTCTAGGACATTTCTTAACTGCCTCCACTTTCTGTGAATCCACCTTGATCCTCTAATTAGAAATAACATGCCCAATAAAAGTCACAGTATTCAACCAAAACTCACACTTACAAAATTTAGCATACAACCTTTGATCCTTGAGAGTTTGCAACACGATTTAGAGGTGACTGGTATGATCCTCCTTACTCTTAGAATACACCAAGATATCATAAATAAACACTATCACAAACTAATCTAAAACTATCTAAACACCTATTTCATAAGATCCATAAAAGCAGTCGGAGCTTTAGTAAACCCAAATAACATAACCAGGAATTCATAATGACCATATCGGGTTTTGAAAAAAGTCCCAGGAATATCAATTCTCGAATCTTTAACTAATGATAACCCAAATGAAGGTCAATCTGAGAAAAATATCTAGCGCCCTGAAGATGGTCGAAAAGATCATCAATCCTAGGAAGAGGGAACTTATTATTCACTATAACATTATTAAATTGTTGATAACATATAAACATATAAAGAAACCCATCTTTATTACACATGAAAAAAACAAGAGCACCACATAGAGAAACACTCGGACGAATGAAGCTCTTATCAAGGATATCCTTTAACTACTCTTTTAGCTCCTTTAATTTAGCCAGGACCATTCTATAAGGAGGAATAGAGATAGGACAGCTATTCGATAGAAGATAATTCCTAAAGTCTATCTACCTATCAAGAGGAAATCCAGGAAGATTCTCGGGAAAAACTTCAGGAAACTCATTAAAAACAAGGACAGATTGCAAAGAAGGTCTCTCAAATCTAGAATCCTTAACCCAAACTTGTTGATATAGACACCCCTTAGAGATCAAATTTTGGGATCTAAGATAAGAGAACCTATCTATAGGCACTAAGGAACTTCTCTCCTATTCAACTACCAGTTTTTTTGGAAATAAAAAACTGACCTTTCGGGTCCCGCAATCTAGAGAAGCATAGCACGAATGAATCCAATCCATACCCTAGATTATATTGAAGTATACCATATTAAGCTCTACTAAATCCACCACTATCTCCCTATGAAAGATAGACACTACACAACCCCTACAGATCCGTATAACAACTATAGAATCACCCACCAGAGTGGACAAAGAAAAGAGGTTGAAAATACTTTTAGGACCAAAACCAAAATGCACAACCATATAAGGGCTCACATAAGAGAGGGTAGACCAAAATCAAGAAAACAATAAACATCACGAGAGAAGAGTTGTAACATACTAGTAACAAAATCTTAAGATGTTTCAAAGCCGAAAAAGTGGTGATCGAAACCTTATTAGCCCTAGTGGCAAATGTAGTTGTAGGAATCTCACTGCATGTGACCAAGCTAGCCACAATCAAAGCACAAATTTCTTTCCTTATCACAGTAACCCCGGTGAAGATGACCGCAAAATCTACAAGGAGGATAATGTGGGGATGACTAAGATCCACTAGCCTGAGATTGGGTACATTGAGCCTTAGGACCACTACTAGTTTAAAAAATATGATCACCAAACAACTTCAGATAAGGAGCACTAGCCGAAGAATATGAACCAAAATTTACCTAAGTTTTCTTCTTGCTCCACTATCTACCATCTCTTCTACTAGCTTGCTGACCTCCACCCTACAATGAATACTTAAACTTCTTATTATGTCTCTCCCCCATATCTACTTGTATCTTTATTTCATCCTCTACTTGCTCCATATAAACCACAAATCTAGTGATATTGATATCATTGTTCAACATAGCAGCCTTACACTCCAATACTAGGTCACAAAATAACCTGGAAGCATATTTTCTCATCTTTGCCCTCATAGAAGACCCCAACTTTGGTGTATAATGAGGCAACTGCTGAAATTTCAAAGCATACTCATTCACACTCATCTTTCCTTGCTTCATTTTCACAAACTCCTCAACTTTAAGTTCCCTCAACTCATGAGGAAAGAAATAATCAAGAAAGACACCCAAAGACTCATCCTATAAGGCTGGCTCCACATCATCACCTCTCAAATTCTCTCACTCCTCGTACCACTGATAAGATACATCCTTCAACTGGTACGTAGGAAACTCCACATTGATAACGCTCAACTTACACCTCAAATAAGTACAAGATAGTCGTCGTCAATATATTTCCCAACTTCGGAGTCTGGGTCGAATCCACAAGGAACAATGTGAGTGACGATTAAACTAGTTTGAAACTATAGTTACAAGTTAAATTCAAATAAATAATAAGAAAAGACAAAATAGGGGTTTTTATCAATCAAACAAATTCTAACGTTTCAACTTATTTTAGAACTCAAAACTTAGATTTCAATATTTTGAATCAATGATATAGAGAAACTAGGGTTTTGATCACTATGACTATTAATCTCCATTGAAAATTAACTTTTCATGATTATCGTGATAGGTGGGAACAATAGATTATCCCTGCCGATGATACTATCTAACTTATCTCTCGACCTCACCAGATAATTTATCATCTAATTCTATCAAACTTAGATAACTTATCTATTTCCAACCGGATGTTATCTCAGGTAGATTGATCCAGTTACGACATCAATCATTAAAAAAAAAGTTGGTAGCTTCTGAGTCCCTGTTGATAATCCACGACCTCTAGTCTATTTCTCCGTTATAAGAAAATAAAACCTAAGGTATAACCTAATGTTTGCAACCAATAGATTCAAGTTAAAACAACAGAATTTCAAGACGTTCCCACAATCACTCAAACCCTAATCCAACTATTAAATCAATGAAATAATAATCATAAATCCCACAACCCTAGTTGTGGGTTTTTAGTTGCTCATAAGATAGAAAGAGATAACAAAGATTGAATTCATAACTTAAAGCAAGTGAACTTACAAAAGATGAAATTCAAAGTTGTTTCTCCTTCAAGTACAATAAGAATTTCCCACAACTAAATCAAAGGATGGAAAATTGAATTTCTAAGTTAAGAGACTAAAGAAAAGTAAAGTCGTATTTGGAATAAGTTCCAGACGTTCCTAGATTTCCAAGATGCCCCATGAAACCCTAAAAGTTGCTATTTATACCTGTACTTTAAGAAAAAATTCAAAATAAAAATTTCAGAATTTTTACTTTTTATGACGCCATTTGTGATAGGCTATCACAAACCTGACACCCTCCGTGATAGCCTATCACAACCTTACGCCCTCCGTGATAGCCTATCATAAATCTGACAACCCCCGTGATAGCCTATCACAACCTGACAACCTCCGTGATAGCCTATCACAAACCTGACGTCTTATCGCAACATGTCGTCAGAAAATCTTCAATTTTCTTGTTCTCTACCTAAACCTGACGACCTCCGTGATAGCCTATCACAAACCTAATAGCTTATCATGATATATCGTTAGGAAATCTTCAGAAGCTTTTCAAAACTAAATTTCTTCCATCTTTTCACCAAAAATCATCTTTCTTGATGTAGATTTTATGTATTTCTGTGCATCTTATTTTTCCTACAAAATCATAAGAAATATCATCAAAAACACCAGTAGTTACTTAAGAACTTACAATTATTTCGAGTTAAAAAGTCTTAAATGTGCTACAAAAATCTAGCACATCACACACCCTTAGAATTAGTATCATCCACTACCTTGAATATCTTCTCTATTTAATCAACAAACCCTTGAGGATCCTCCTCAACCTTAGTGCCTGTAAAGGTCAGGGGATTCAAACTCATAAACTATCAACCTTAATTGACCTCCAAATAAGGAGGAATAAAACAATCACAGTTAGACTGATACTACTGAGAGGTGTCTAATTGAGTAAGCAGATTAATCAACTAGAAAAATTCTGTATTAGAAACATCACCCTGAGGCATCGGATCATGAGTATCATCAGCTTGGGAAGCTTAAGGAGGAATAGTAGGTATCGGTGGAACTTCACATAAGGTAGTACAATCATGAGCAGAGACCCTAGGTCGGGTCTGTATTCCATAAGTTAGTTGAGTTCCATTCACATTGTCCTCAAGAAGGATAGAGGTTCCAGAGAAGTTTCTACATACATCAGAACTTTAGGGAGATATGATCTGAAATGCGAGTAAGTCAGATATTTGAAGACCTTTAAGACACCAGACTTTGTTGCCTGAAATAGAACACAAGAAAGGGAAACATTACAAAATGCCTTGTAGTCTCCCTTTATAAGTGTGGCGTCACGCTACACACCCATAAAATGGACTCTACTTGACATGTATTTATGGACACCAAATGAATTTAAACCTATGCTCTGATACTAAGTTTATCGTGATCCGACCCCGAGCCTAGTCGTGACGGGTGTCTCAAGCCCACTGAGATCCGGAGACCACCCTATTAGCCGACTAACCAGAACACAATATGATATAATAGTGAAAGAAACCTAAACATAATGTGAAAGATAGATATATTACTCAATAGGAATAAGAATCAATAAATAATAACCACCCATATGTTCTTCGCAAAAATATCTAAAACTGAAGTACCAAGTTAAGTCGGGACATGTCCCCGGCCATGGCCAAAAAGGGAATCCAAAATATAAAAAAAATAAATGGGATTTCAATAATCATAAAAAAAATAGTGAAATATCTAGCCTTTCTGAAAATAGAGACTCATCACTATAAAGCAGACTAACCAACGAACCAAAATCACCTAACTCTGCATAAGGTAACCAAAAAATCCTAGGACCCTATATCATTAAATGATGTAGCATCTGGGGACGGTTAGTAGGTTTAGCATGAGATTTGAAAATCATTAACCTGGACTGTGTAACTCTAACCATCCTAACGGAACCCATGGGCTCTATGGGTTTAAATCTCCCTGCTAAAAGGGTTTCAGCATGTGTTAGCCACACGAATCAGGAAAATCCGAGAAAGGGAAAGGGAATATAGGACCCTATCCATTCCCAAAATATATATAGTGTGAACTATGCACATGATCACCAAGACACACACGCTGGAAAATGTGTATTTTGCCTTCCATGGAGAGATACACAACCCTCTCTAAGACCAAATTAAAACCATTTATGCATTCTCATCCATTAACCAAGGAGTTTTTTAATTAGGCATTTACCATTGGTATCATCATACCAAATAAAGTTATGCTTGCAACCCAATTCTGTTATGCCATTCCAAAACCTATTAGCCAAATAGAATCCCAAGTTCTAATTTAGAAACCAATCCATGGCCACCAATGACTTTAAAAATAATTTTTATCCCTTTATCCATTTATGGAATGCTATAGTTTTGAAAAGTAAGCAAAACTATTTAATTTTCCATATTTCATAACAAATTATGCAAGTAGGTTGGCATTAATACCAATTCCAAACAAAAAACCATAATTTTGGGGAAATCCACAACCACCGTTCCATTCACCATGCCCATTGATCTAATTAGTTTAGTAACCACAAGTTTAAGTATGAATAATAATTCCAAAACCATGGAAAAACCAACCAAGTAGCAACCATTCAAAACCCTCAACGCATCATTCTAAACCCATAATTTAAAATCACATAAACAATGATTAAACATATGAATTTATGAAAAAACCAAGTTAGGGAAGAGATACATGCTTGAAAATACAAGAATTGGGAGAGAAAATCACAATTTAAACCCTAGGTGCTCAACCCTTAGAAACCTGAACTTCCTTTTTCTTTGGGAGAGTTGAAAAGGGAGAAGTGTTTTTTGATTTGTTTATGGATGATGATGAGACCCTATAAGTTATTTTAAGTCATGTATAATTTATGGATGGGAAAAGACAGAAAAGCCCTTAATAAAAATATGTAGAAAAGTTGTCATCCGTCATTTTGGGTCAGGTGGCAACTCATAATGAATGGCTACAATTCTTTACCTGGACTCATAGTCTGGGCAAAACATTGGTTACATATAAAATTATGGTCACGAGTCCATCCCCATGACTCGTGACGACACCTTACGACTCCTAGGGTCTTAGTAATGGTCAGGACAAAAACATTGGACAACCTTACTGGTTAGTCTATGATAGGCACTACATGACTCATATTGAGTTATTATGACTCGTCATATGAGTCATAGTATGGATAGTAAGCACAATCATACAAAATATTTCATAGTCCAAAACCCGGGGTATTACATTTGGGGTGGAGACAAATATATTTCCCCAACCTTGGAATTCAAAAGGAGTTTTTATAGGACAATATAGAGATCCTAAGATGTCTAAATAAATGGGTTGTTTGGTGTACTTACGGTTGGCGATGAATGAGCCTTCAACTGACTGTTGGATTTTTAATACCAGAAAGAATTTTAACTCTCCCTTTATGCCCATTTCAAATTCACTTTGCATTAACATAGAAAATTTCTTTTACAAAACAACATTAAAACTTTCAAAGATAATATCATCAATATAAATTTGAATGACCAAATTTCCCGAGGAGGTTGTATTAATAAAAAGAGTTGTATCAATTTTTCCACTTAAAAAATTCTGATCGATTATAAGATTTTTCTGTCTTCATACCAAACTTGAGGGGAATGTTTTAAACCATAAAGATATCTTAAGGGTTTAAACATATGATAGGGGGATTTTGAATATTAAAAACCCGTGGGTTGTTTACAAAAACTTGTTCATAAATAAATCAATTTAGAAAGGCACTTATCATATCTATTTAAAATAATTTGAAGCACTTATAAGAAGCATAAGCAAGTAAAATTCTAATGGATTCTAACTTTCCAATAGGTGCAAAAGCTTTGTGATAATCAACTCCCTCTTGTTATGAGTAGCCATGAGTGACTAGACGAGCTTTATTTCACACAACTTTACCTAATACATCCATTTTATTTCTGAAAACCCATTTGGTTCCAATGATAGAAGCATTCTCTTGTTTTGGAACAAGAGTTCACCTATTGTTTTTGTCAAATTGCTAAAGTTCTTCTTCTATTGCTTTGACCCAACTGTCATTTTCTAATGCATCATTTACTTTCTTTGGTTCAAGTTGAGATCTAAGGTTATATTTGCATTTCTTTTATTAGAGGCCCTTATTTGGATTTCTTCTCTTATATCACTAATGATGAACTTCTTTGGATAATCAGGTTCGCTTCTTCATTAATTTGGAATTGTTTCAAGTAAAAATTGATCACTTAAGGTAGTAGTTGGCTGATTAGTTTTAGTATCAGTTGACTTTGAGGTGGAGTCAACTTTAGTTCCAGAGGATCTATTCTCTTTACTTGTTCAATCTTATCATCTATAGAACTAACATTATTCATAGCGTGGTTAGTATCATCAAAAAACAACATGTACAGATTCTTCAATGCAAAGGGCATGTTTATTGAAAATTCTATAAGATCTACTAGAATTAGAGTATCCCATGAAAAATACCTTCATCACTTCTTGGATAAAACTTATCAATGTTATCCTTGCCATTGTTATGAACAAAATATTTAGAGCCAAATGCATGGAAGTACCCAATGTTAGGTATTTTTTGTTCCAAATCTCATAAGGAGTTTTCTTTAGAATTGGTCTGATAAGAAACCTATTCAAAACATAACATGCAGTACTGACAGTTTCTTCCCAAAATTTCTGTAGTTGATAGTGTGCACAGATCATGGTTCAAGCCATATCTTGAATAGTTCTATTTTTTCATTTCACCACACCGTTTTATTGAGGAGATCTTGGAGTAGAGAAGTTATGAGTGTAACCATGATTATTACAATTTTTTTGAAAAATCTTTGTTCTTAAATTTTTATCCATGATCACTTCTAATGGCATAAATCTAGTAGCCTTTGTCTCTTTGAATCTTTTTATGAAAAAATTCAAAATTCTTAAAAGTATCATCTTTGTTAGAGAGAAATATACTTATGTACATCAAGAATAATCATCAATAATCATAACAACATACCTTTTACCACTAATGCTAACAGTTCTAGTGGGACCAAACAGATCCATATGAAGTAGCTGCAATGGTTTAGTTGTACAGATAATTTAAGTTTAGCTGTGAATACTAAGTATGCAATGTTGTGCAAATACATGAATACTATAATTGAGATTTTCTGAAGTTAAGTACTGAGTATGATAATCTGAGATTACTGATACTAGGTGACTGTATTTAATAGTCCTAACTTTGTTGAACTGAACTGAGTTCTATTCTGAAGACTAAGACTGAAACTGTGAGAGATAATCATCTAACCAATATGACCCAAATAAGATAAGATAACTGAGTTGGGGTCCAATCTATAACCCCAATTGGAAGGGTGTTAGTATCGTACCACGGGTAAAGACAACTGCTAGGAAGTTAGTCCTAACTAATGGGTGACCCCTGAGATCAGTCCTAAACTAGCGGGTGATCCCTGAGTATGTCAGTCCTATCTAATGGGTGACATCTCATAACCTACGCTGGCTATGTAGTTTTAGGACTTAGGGATTGCTTCTAGGGACCCAGTCCAAACTAACGAGTGTACCCCCATTCCTAGGCTCGCTCGGTGCTGAATCCTACTTCCAACTGAAAGATAGTGAACTGACTATACTAAACAGGACTGATACTGAGATTATTGAGTTTTCCTAAGTTCTATACCTGACTGAGTTCTACAGAGTTCTGTAATGGACTAAGAGTACTACTAATTGTGACATGAATGATACTATTCTATAACTGACAAAGGCTCTAGATAAACAACTAAATTGTTGGGTATTAAATACCCCCAGGACTCGATAACATTAAAAGTAAAGAAAAGCAACTTTGAATAACATATAAATATTCACTCGGTCATAATTCATTCATAGAGATATTTATTCAAACACTTGTAATCCATTAACTTGTACATGAATGGAGAACACATGTTAACATGCTATAATGGCATTGTTTCAGTTTTATTGACAATTTATCAAACATATGGAAAACATAGTTGGTACAATAAATCATAAACAATTAGGGTTGATATGATTACAACAATCAACTTTCTCATTGAAGGGCTTATCCTGAATATCATGTAGTTCAACACATATTAGGATCAATTCTTAGAACTTGTAATCTAGATCATGGATTAAAATCAAAATAACATCATAGACACCTTAATCACTTTGTAAATTCAAGGGTTTACCAAGATAACCAAATATTCTTCACACTTGCTATTCATGTTCTGGAAAAACATGCACTTAAATCATGGATTGAGACCCAACTAATATCATGAACATGAATTCAATCTAATTCAAATATGAAAATCATAAATACACAATCTTTGTACTTCAAAAAAGGATTCTTGAACTTTATCGGTGGAAGGGACCCATGAATGAACATCTAACATACCTTAATTTGTGAGTTTTCTTGGAGTTCTTGGAGAGATTCTTGGGATTGACCTTGATTTCTTGAACTAAGGATTTTTTCTCTTGAGAGAGAATGATTTTGTTCTTGAGAGAAAGTGAGGAAAAGTGACATAATAGGATATTTAGGGCATAATTTCGTGTTTAAAGGCTGGTCTAGGTCATGATAAAAGTCTAAGTTGCCCTTGTAATTTAAAATCCCATAACTGGAATGCAGATTAAAGCCTTATCGCGATGCGGTGACTAGGTCATCGCTATATCCACCGCTGCATGGTGGAATCGCGGTAACTCACTGGTTTGTGATAATTATTGATTTGAGCCTCATCGCGATGCGAAGCAATCGCGGTGAGCTACTAGAATTTGACAAATGCTGAAATGGACTTCCGTGCGATGCGATGGAGGGATCATCGCTATACTTACCACAAAACGAACTAATTACGGTGAGCCACTATTTTTACATAAACTTGTCCTAATATTTAGCTGAACTTTTCTAAGTTGGGGACCCCTTATCAAGCTTTAATAGACTGGGCTAAGCTTAGGATTTTGCAAGATCTTACAAGTATCAATTCAAATTAGTAAGACGGGGAGAGGGGAGGGGAGGGGTGAATTACTCATCTTCGAGCAGACAATCAACTTTATTAGACGGGCAATCAACTATTGACACAGAAGTAAGGTTCAACAAATAAAGTGCTGAAAATAAATAACATCAAATTCTTTATACTTGTTGGGACCTCTAATAGGTCTTACTTTAGTCCTCTTGGTGATGTTTGGCCAAAATTATATTTTTTTAGTCATTATTTATCTCACGTTTAGTATTTTTATTTGTCTTTTTTAAGCATCAATTTTTTAAATTTTGTGTAATATTATATTTTGACGTGTAGGATTTAAATGACATGAAGATGAATAGATTTTGGAGCTAAAACGAATTAAAGACGGAAGATTATAGAAGAAAACCAAGAAGATGGCTTAATGAAATAAATTTAATAAAATATTTAAAAGTGACCTTTTCGATTTCATATAGTAATTTGACTACCAGCCTTGTTCTTCAATTGCGTGTAGTCACTTTTTATTTATCCTAATCCAATTTGGACTCAATTATTTTATTTAAAGCTTTTTCCTACACCTATAAATATTTTGTAAAATCAGTTTTTATAAAACTTTTGATCTAGAGAGAGCTAGAAGCCGCTGTCGAGGTCGGAGAATATTGATTTAAATTTTTCCTCTATGTTTTTTTTTATGTTTTTTATTGAATAATTTTTTGTTGTAATTTCTCCATGTTTATATGGGGTTAAACTTCTCATTCTAAGATTATGGTAGATGAAAATATGATTGTTTAGAAATTTATTGATTTGATTTATTTGATTATCATCATAGTTGTTCTCATATTCTTGTGCTTACTATTTTAATGCTTGGCTACTATTAACATAAATCTATATTCTTATTGTGAATCTGAAAGAAGAGTCAATATGATAGAACAAAAAATATAGGGAGTAAGATCTTTACTTTAGTAAAATAAAGAATTGATTTGTGGCTAGGATAGGAATATACCTAGTCGCCTACTGATAATGCTCAACTTACACGTCAATTTAAGTGCAAGGCGTTCGTCGTCAATATATCTTCTCAACTTTGGAGTCGGGGTCAAATCCATGAGGAACAATATGAGTGGCGATAAAATTAATTAGAAGTGATAGATACAAGTTAAATTCAAAAAAATGGTACAAAAAGATAAAATAGGAGTGATAAGTTCCTACACTAATGTTTCTTTTTAGTTTTTTTCTAGTAGAAATTTTGGGCTATGAATAATTAGAGTTTAACAATTATGCATGGATCTTGAGATTAGGCATTACTAAGGGAGTTACATATGGGAGTTAGTGATCAACATCAATTTAGTAAGTCAAATATGGGTAGGCTTGGTTATATATTTCGATAATAGTCTTTCGAAAAAACACCAAACTTTCACCCTTCGAATACCAAATAGGTGTGTTCAACAATTTGTAACCATAACCTCAATCTAGGCATCCGTATTTCTAGGATGATATCCATGGTATAGTCAACCTCAGATTCACCCTTATGTCTAAGATAGTGAAAATTTAGCAAACTACACACATAATTGTCTATCATTGCTTTGGTCTCCACATCCCTCTTTCGAGGATGATATGGATTCCTACACTTCACCCAAAACCCTTCTTTCGAAGATAGCCTTGAACTTTCTAGAGCTTGGAGCTTTTAATCATCAAACCCATGTGGGTATTTGGGGATTTCACCCATCAAAACCCAACCAAAATAGCATAGCAATGATAAAACCCATAAACATGAACTACCAAATAGACGCTAACAATAATAACCCACACACACTTAAACCCCTATTTACACATAACCCCAAGAGGGAGATTTAGTATACATAAAATAAATAAGCATAGATATACCCATAATCTCTATTGAAATAACTTGTTGAAGATCTAAGCGAATGTTACTTCAAACTTAGTTCTCCCACAATATCAATAATGCAAGTGAGAAAATCTTCCACTCATAAAGTCTACAATGTATTCTTCACCCAAAATTTATACTATATTTTCTTCTCCAAAAATGGAGGCTAAGGGGTTTAGAGCTAAAACCTAAAAAATTAGGGAATATAGATTGTCCTTTCAATCAAGGGTTTGGGTCATTTTATTCAATTCGGGATCAACACATGTAATTATAGATTTACCTTTGGGCTGATTTTCTCTGATAGGCTGCGATCATGCAAGTCTGGATGTGATCATGGATACGCGACTATGGTTAACATCAACGATCATGGTTGGAAGACTTTTGCTTGACCATAGATCGCGATTGCGGTACCTGAGGCTCTTCTGCTCCAAGTCTTTAGCATCACCTTTCTTGCTCCCTTTTGATCATTTTACGCTTCAATTCACATCTTTTGATATCTTTAAATTTATGCCTGCAAAAAGTGGATATTAGTGTATCTAACCATAAATTTGTCTTATTTAATCGTTCAAAACAAGGTAATGTGCACGAATAATGAGAGGGAATGAGTGATAAAATCACCACTCATCACCTACTTGGTTATAAAATGGGAAGATGTATAAGTGCATTCGGATTGGGTTATCACATCCCCGCTCAATGATGTAGTTCTGAGGTCAATTCAGATAGATAATTTAATGCTCGAAAGACCATGATCGTATAATCAATCCCGTAAATCAACAACTAGATAATCAAATAAATTGATGAAATTGATACTAAACATGATTATTAGCGAAACCATAATCCTAGATTGATTCATCCATTGATTGTATAAGAATCTGCTCTTTTCTTGGTTAATTGTTCATTATTTATTTTCTTTTTTTTATCATTATTTTTATTTTAGTTAATTCATAAATACATCTTTTGGGATTTACTTCTTAAATAAATAATAAGGATTAGTTTAATTTAGAAACATAGTTAATCGAGAAGTCCCTGTGGGTACAATATCTAAACTATTAATCCTATATTACTTGTACGAGCGCGTACACTTGCGTGTGCGTTTGGACGCAATAATTTTTTGGGGACTTTGAAATTCATTGTTTATCTAGGTTAGACTTTTTCTTGTTATTTATTTAAGTTTTTTTTATACATTTTATTATTCTTTATTTTTGATAAATATTTCTTCTTTTCTACTTTTTACTTCTCTTCATGAGATGACTTTTAAAAATGTGTGGAGTGAATGTTACTCATATTTTATTGGTTTTGTCTTATATGTGGAGGACCCCACCTATAAGAACATTGTTTAAATCTTTTGATTTTACGAAATGGGTTATGCGACCCTTCCAAATCTTACGATTGGAACTTTTATAGATGGTGTGGTGGTCAATGGAAAGATTGTTCTAAGTGTTATACCCCTCCCCTGAGCCCTGTATATGATGATTCTAATAATACTTGTGCTTTTGATAGTATGAATCCATTCATGAAATTATTAGAAGAGTATGAGGTTTGCCTTAAGACAATTGTAAATAGGATGGTACACTCCATGAAAGAAAGAGTTAAACTTATAAAAGAGTTTGAAAAGTTTGTCTTTTCCATTCACAACTTAAAAGTTGAGCTGAATGCAAAGGTTGATGCATTTAACACCCAACAAATTAGTGACGAGTTGTGTGAGGATGAGAAGACACTTGACCATATTTTTATTGATGTTGTCACTATTGAGGACTACATATAAGGATGTGAAGGTTAAATAATTTATGAGTTAGGGAATATTGGATCTAATTTTTATTATTTTCATATTGTTCTTAGATAGTAAGATATTAATCGATTCATCTAAGCCAATGAAGGAGTGTAAGGGGGAGGAACAATGTGTTAATATTCTTGAATTTTTTGTGCCAAACTTGAAAAATTACATTCCTTAATTAAAGGATAAGAAGTGAAAATATCTATTACTTGGTCCCTTTATATTTGTACCACCATCCTATGAACGAAGTAAAAAGATAGATGTAATGTTGTAGGTTAAATTGGTATCCTCAAGGTAGAGAAAAAAGTTGATGGGTCGTGCTGTGATATTAAATTAGGCACTCGTTGGGAGGCAACCCAACTTGTAGTAAGTAGTTTTTATTTTAATTTTTCTTTTTAATTTTATTGTCAGTTTTTATGTTACTTTTATTTTTGCAGACTCAGAAAAAGTCTGAGTACCCAAATTTGAAGTTAAAAAGCACGATTGAGCTAAAGTGTAGGGTGCACGCGGTCTTAGAGGGATTACGAAAGTATCTTTAACACTTGTTTTACTTTATTTATTGCTTTGGGTATAAAACATGATTTTAAGTGAGGGGTGGGATGTCTTCCGATATTTTTTTGGGTGAAGTATGCTATAGGATATTTTTTATTAATTTTATTAGTTACTTTCTTTAGGTTTAAGGAAAAAATGAAAAAAAATTACATTTTTAAAATTTTATTCTTTAGATTAGATTAATTTTGTTGTTTTTTAGCTTTTTAGTCTTTATTGCAGCATACTTTGTCCACCCCTTGATTTTTTTTTGGTTCTTTATACATACACACACACACACATATATACACACACACACACATATATATATATATATATGTATGTATGTATGTATGTATGTATGTATGTATATATTGGAGAGAAATGAAAAAGACCACATTTTTTGTACTTATGTGATACAAGCAATTTAAGCCTGAAGGTAAATGAAATAGCAAGCTTTTTGACACCTAGGCTCATGGTTATGACTCTGTATATTATTTTTCTTATTTTATAGTTCGTTATGATCCTCTGTCTTAGAAGTGAAATTAATCCATCTTGATTGATATTTGTGCCATGTGTGGCGAGAATTTCTTACATATTCCATATTTTGCATCTTAGTCTAGAACTTTTCCTACATGTTATTGAATCGAAATAAAAGTGTTGTGTTGTTTAGAAGGTAATAATAGTCTTTCTTTGATTTGTCTTGTTGAGCTTTCGCCTTTTTGGATATTATACCACTAGTTAGCCCCTTTGAGACTGTAGCCTTTTATTAGTAGTCATATTTTTGCTTTAACCCTTTTGTTTAGTCCCTAGTTTTTGCACCCTGCTTTATTGAGCACTGAAGCATATACTATGATAACTTTGATAAATCTGGGGAAAAGAAGGGGATGAGTGTTAAAATTTAACCAATGATAGTTGCAAATTGATGAAAAGGCCCTCTTTGAGAGAATGTGACATGAGAAAAAAAGAGTTTGAAAAAAATGTTTAAAGCATTCTTGATAAGATGGGAATACCCGTGAAAATAATAATTGAAGAGAGGGCAGTAAATAAAGACGAGAAAGTAATGGGTGATGAAGTCTAAAGGTGCAAAGTGCTTTGGGAGGTGCAAGTCACTATTATATAGTTTTCCTACCTTTCTTTTTGCCAATATTACAACCTGTTAAAGTCTTATTTGATTATATTCAAGAACACTTAATTAGTGGAGATTTGCATAAAGGGCAAGCCTATATTTGTTTGTGCATACATGTGAATTCTTCTTGAGTGTGCACACTATTTTTTTCAAGTGAGGGAACTTATTTCATGATTGATAGGTGATGTTATTAGCTTTCTTTGATATGAGTAGGTGAAGTAGCTTAAATTTAATGAGTTAGAGTCTGTCTTTGAGGTTAGGAGGTTTAGCCTTTCAAAATTTCTTGATTTTTTCCATCACTGCCCAGGCAATGACTCATGTGATGAGTCATTATCACTTTTCACGAGTCTTATAGTGGCAATTGTAGCTTAAGGGTTACTATTTGGAGTATGATTAAGACCTTACGAGTCCTAAGGTTTGGTCACAAGTCGTAGGTGTGACTTGTGACCAAACCAGTGAAAGTGCTCAAGAGTCTGTCTAGGCTATGATTCATGGTGATGACTCATGACCAGTTAACACGAGTTATTACATTAGCCATAGCGAATGGCGACTCTTTTTTCTACATGGCTTTATTAAGGGTAATTGATCTTTTCCCTTCCTTTACACTATTCCACGACCTCTTTTGGCCCTATTAACATTAATTAATCAATCATAAAAAATTCTCATTCTCTCAAACTTCCTAAACAAGAAAAAAAACTAGGGAGTAAAAGTGATTGATCATCCAGGTTTTCATTGGTGGTTTTCTCTCGAAGATTCTTGGTGTTTCAGGCATTTTTTCCCCAGATGATCTTACATAAAAACATGTGTTTAATTACTATCCATGTGAGTTTAATTTTTGGGTTTTGAATATGGGTTGAGAGATTTGGAATGATTACTACATGAATTGATTTCTCATGGTTTTGAATTGGTCATTCATGTTTATTCTTATGGTCTTGAACTAAATAAATGCATGGGTGTGGGAATTGAAATAGGGAACATGGATTTTCCCAAATCTATGGTTAATTGGTTCGGAATTTGCTTTATCCTCAACCCAACTTTGTAAAATTGATTTTGAAAGCATGAATATATGCACAATTTAAGTTACTCTTGGGACCTTGCATTGCATAAGAGGTCAATGGAATAGAAATTTATACAAATGTCTGAAATAAGACCAACCTCAAACCAATCTCCCCATTATAAAAACACCATGAGGGTCATTAGAAAGGACCCTAGGAAATTTATTCACCACCAGAACCGAATGCAAAAACTGACCTTTCGAGGTAGAATCTTTAATCCAGACCAAATAATAAAGATATCCCATTAGAAACCAACCTCCGAGTTCTAAGATATGATGCAACTTTTCCCTTAATATCTAGGGAACGAAATCATCCTTCCACCCCAACATGGACTCACCATGGAGCCTAAAGATAATATTTTCATGAATTCGACAACCCAATGACACATATCACGAGTGCAACCAATGAATTCTCAAATGACATCAAAATCCACCACACCGGAGAAAAATAATTTCACCAAGACCCCTTTATCACTAGCATATACCATACACCCCTTATAGACTCTTTTGGAAATTGTAGAGTTACCTACTAGGGTAGAAACAAAAGAAAAAAAAAGTCTGAAGTAACCTTGAGACTGAAATACACAACCAAAAATGGGGTCATAAAAGAGAGAGAACCCCAAACCAAATAAACCATACACACTGATGATTGGTGAGTTTACCACTCGTTCACACTCATTATTCGTGCACATTACCTTGTTTTTAATGAATAAATAAGACAAAGTCCATGGATATATGCACTAATATCTACTCTTTTCAGGAATAAGATTGAGGAGGCCAAAAGATGAAGATTGGAGTTAAAAATGATAAAAAGAAAGAAAAGAAGAGTGCATCTAAATAATTGGACTACATCACCCTTGGATACCGTGACCACGGTCCTCTATCCGTGGTTGCGGTCCGTTAAGATAGTCAGAGTAACACAGTCCGTCAAGACAGTTGTGCGCGACCGCGATTAAGCGGGAATATGCCTAGGGGCAGACCTATAAAAGCACTTGTATGCATCCCAAGCCATATTTAAGCAAAAACCCATTCCTCTTTAGGATATCTTAGATCATAAGATATTTTGGAATTCAAGACTTGAAACCATAATCTTGGGCAAGTGTGTAATTAGCTTTGGAAGCTAAATTTCTTATACTTTTTGTGAAGAATGAATGCTTTGGATAATACTTATGGCATATGTCTCTTTAATTTTTTCATGAGTAGTTAAGTAATTTAGTCTTGGGATTATGTCAAACTAGAGTGTAATTGTTTGCAGGTATTATTGTGTTTGCATGGATTTTAGATGTTAAGTATGGATTCCACCATTGCTTGAGCTTACAGGTTGGAATTTGATAGGTGAAAACCCCAATCTCTAAATAAGTTTGATGGGTGAAATCCCCAAACTCTATAAACCCTTTATCATTCTCAAAAGAGGGATAAATCTGAATATTGGATAACCCATAGCATCCTCGAAAGAGGGTTTTAGGGTAAAAAGCAATGATGGAGAATTGAGTCTATGGTATACTACCTTTTGCAATCTTAGAAATAAGTGTATTAGGAGTGTAAATCATGTCAAGAGAATCATTTTAGAAATAGGGATGCTTGACTGAGGTCTTGGGTGATTTTGAAAATGTGTACACTTATTAGGTGCTCGAAAGAGCCAACGTGAGAAATTGTTGTGGTTTTGTTGAAAGATTGACCCCAATGAACTTCGACCTTGCCTATCCTATAGTTAACAACTTCATAATGAACCAACATCAACCCACATACATTACCTCTAGGTAGACATAATCCCATGATTTCCCTCAAATATTAAATTCGAAGTAATAGTTGTATTCACCAAATGTGTGTTAAAGTAGGTTGTGAAGAATTCCCAAGCAAATCCACCCATTTTATTCCACATGTCATTTTTATTAGCATTTCGGGTAATATCTTAGTAGTTTGAGCATCCATAGCATTTGATGCCTATAGTTTACTCCTTGAGATTCGGCCCCAATTTAAATTGGGTTATTTGACAACGACCGCCTTATCCCTAATTATGAGAGTGAGTTGAGCGTTATCAAAATAGCGTCGTTACCAGGGAGTGAAATATAGATTTTTCTTGGGTGGTGTTATTTTTACTTGGGAGTATCCAGAGTGTCATTATTTATTTTCTTTGTTATTTTTGGATCTTTTGTAGGTAATCTTAGCATAACCAAAACTATGAGTGAAGGCACCAATCCTGTGGAGTCCTTTGATGAACCCACTCATAGAGAAATCCACTTGAATGGTGGGAGTCATACGAGTGAAAACAATATCCCACCTCACCATAGGAGCGGGACATTTCATGTGACTAGTGTCATTATTCATGTGTTGCAAGTAAAGGGACTATAGGGAGGCCAAACTCATGAGGATCCATATGTTCACTTAAAGAATTTTTTGGACGTTTGTACTCCCTTCAATATTTCTCATATGACTCAAGAGTCCTTTCGACCTCGGCTCTTCCCATTCTCACTAACGGGTAAAGCATTGTTATGGTTCCGCACACTCCCTACGGCTTAACTCATTTCATGGAATGAGCTCCCAAAGGAGTTTTAAGATCAATACTCATCTCCATCCAAGGTGTGTCACCCGAGAGATGAAATGATGAACTTTAGACAAAGGGACGAGGATCCACTTCATGAAGTATGTGAGAGATTTCATAGGATGTTAGATAAATTCCCAAACCACGAGATTTTGGGGAAGACACTTCTCAAAATATTCTATCAGGCACTAAATCCTTTGAACCTAACGGTGGTAAACAATGCGGTGGAAGGTTCTCTTTTAAACTTACACTTACATGCGGCTACAAAATTATTGAGAGAGGTAACTAAACATAATCAAGAATGTCATACCAGAGACATCAATATTTCAACTGGCCCTCCACCCAAGTCCATGAGTAGTAGAGAACAAAGAAAGTGGGATGAGGATCAAGAGCAAACCATGGAAATGATCTTGACCTAACTTGAGCTCCTAACCAAGTATGTCATGGGTGCACCTGTGAAAATGGAAAACCCCATGACACTAAGACCCCTTTATGAATATGATGAATCTAGGATAATGAAGGAAGAAAATTGGTGCCTAGCTAACCCTTCGGGGGGGTTCTCATTTGGCCTACCGTAAGCACGGTGGGAATTAAGGTTGGATAAATTGTGGTGGTGGTCAAGTTTAGAGAGATCAAGAACATGAGTATTGCCATTTCGTGCCTTTCCATGATCGGGATTCTAACAAAGAGTCAAGATTCATTGACACCGATAGAGGTAGAACATGGATCTCCTTGCAAGAATTTTTAACAAAGTTGAAGGAACGGATAAAATGGTTCGTGAATTAAAAGAGGACTTCGTCTCTCTTCAAAATGGTGGTCTCTCATTTGGTCTATATTAAAGAATTGGAAAATCAAATGGGACTAGTCTCGCACGTCTAGATACTAAACCCAAGGAGGACTCCACTAGTGGCACAATCTCCAACCTCCAATATGATGATCAAATCTTGGTGAAGCATGTGGAGGATAAAAAGAAAAAGGAAGAGCACATGACGGAGGACTTGGGCAGTATGATTCCCAATGCCCGATCAAAAGAGATGTTGTCCTAAAGCCTAATCGAAAAAGAGAAGAAAGAGGTGGAAAGCATTGTTGGAAGGTTAATTGATGAAGGAGAGACAACCCATAAATACCACGAGAGAGGCTCATATCCTTTTTATCATATGTTTATAGTACTAATGTTAGTTATCATATATGAATAACTTATGCATGTGTGACACCACGGAGTGCTTTGCATAAGCTTAGAAAAGAAGAAGTGTGCATAATTTGAGGTGAAAAACAATTAAAATATTAATGAGCACCAAGTGAGAAGAAAAGTTGGACAAGGGAAAAACAGGGGAGTGTACATTCCCTCGGTTATCATAACCGTAGTCCCCATGTGCGATCACGGTTACCTGCCTGTCCGCGATCATGGTCAGTCGGCTGCGATCGCGGACACCGAAGCTAGTTGATTCACCAACTACCTCCCTAATTTTCTTACACTTTCACTCGATTTCTTGCATGCAAGAATGGTCTAATCTCAAGATAAATAGTGATGGTTCAAAATTTTAAAAGGATAACGGTCGTTGATGGAGTTTCAGGGAGCATCCTTATCTCTTTGTTAACTTTGATTGTTGATGCAGTAGGGACACTGCTACCCTTTTAGTTGGGGGTGCTTCCTTATTTATTTCAATTGGGATTGTATTAGTGATATTTCTGCACTCTTTTCTATCATTTTGAAAAATTCTGAGAATGATTTTTATTTGGGTTGTAATATTCAGGCACTCTGATGGTGCTCACATTTGCATGGATTAACTATTTTATTCATAGTTTGCTATTTTAGTCTAAATTTCATTAGACGAGCTTTGCCTTCGTGATTGGGTTTCTAACCTAGGTGTAGGGGAAGTCTGAGTACTGTAGCATCAAGGCTATAAAATGCAAGGGAAGTCTGAGTACTTGCAACATTGATAATTTAGGGTTTCATTAAGATCCATTGGTGAAGTTTGAGTAACCATATGGTGGGTCACCCATACTATGAACTTCAATGTGAGACAATAACTTGGAATTTTTCCATGATTTTCAAATTATGTGCGGTGCGGATGCAAAAGCAAACAACCCCCTCCGTACAGAAATTCAAAAAATTACTCGAACGCATGGACGTGAGAAACTTTGTAACGAAATTTTTCTCTCTTCCTATGATTCCAAAAGATGACTTCCGAAAATAATGAATACTCCATATTTGTCTCGAGCGGGTAGAACAATTGAATACCCTTGACGAAATTCGCTTTCCATGTGTGTGAGGTTAATTGTCTCCATCTCATATGCACTTGTACTATCTAGAACTTGCCCTTTTAGTCCTTCAAAGGTAATTTTTGACTGTGCTTGGTTGGTAAAATGATCATAAGTTGTCTTGTGATTTTGGGAAGTCCACTTTAGCATAAAGATCCTACCAATACAAAATAAGTACCCCTAGTCACCCTCTTCGGGACTTTGTACTTTTTTTTGGCAAACACATTACAAGTCGTGACCCTTCTATTCATCTACTCTTGAACCCCATCCTCCTTGAAACTGAGAATACAAATTGAGGATAAAAACCTAAGTTCGGGGTGGTAGAAAGAGAAAGAAGTATAGTTGAGCCACGAAATCTTACGAAGGTTGCTACACTCTCGAGAAAGTGAATATTTTTGGATTTGAATAAAGAAAAGATCCCATAAAGGAATCAAAGGCTTGTTCTGTGTGAAAAAATTTATACGGGTAGAGAAAAAGAGAAAAGTGGGAAAACTAGGAAAAAACAAAGGTAGGTAAAATAGTAAAGTGAAAAAAAGTGGCCCAATAAGTGATACATAAAAAGAGTATGATGTAGAAGTTCAAGGAGGGTGTAGCCTTGTTTTCCCAAATGATATTCCACCCCAACCCTAAACCTACATTACAAGCTCAAAAATCCCTTTGTGATTCCCAACCAAGTGTGGTCATTGTAGCGGTGATTGAAAATAGGGGAAAGCCTATGGTATGGTACTTGTTAACATGGAAATTTTTTTGAGAGAGTGAGTGGTTGAACATAAAATTCCTTGTTGCATGATTGGTAGCTAGGTGTGTGAATTTTTTCTTTCTTATGAGGAGGCATGTGAACTAGTTGAGGTAGGTGATTTTGTTATCTTCCGGACAATAAGACAACTGGAAGTATAGAATGATTGTAGTCAACATGTGAGTCATTTTTAGAGTGTCAGTAATTGTTACATAGTTGCTCCCCGAAGTCTATTGCATCCTTCAATATTCCATTTATGATGAGGGGAGTTGTTAAAATCCTATTTGCCCATGTGTAAAAGCTTTTTGTGGTAGCAATCTAGATTGAGTCTTCATGATATTGAGTAATAGAAAGAGGACATACATATGAAATTGTCTCCTAGTAAATGGTAGAGTTACTTGAAGACAAGCAAGGTCTTGAGTTAGGGCTGTTGATGAGTGGTGAGTTTGCCACTCATTCGCACTCATTATTTGTGCACATTTCCTTGTTTTGAAAGTTAACAACTAAATTTTATAATGAACCAACATCAACCCACATGCATTACCTCTAGGTAGACATAATCCCAAGATTTCCCTCAAATCTTGAATTCTAAATAAAAGTTTCATTCACCAAGTGCGTGTTAAAGTAGGTTGTGAAGAATTCCCAAGAAAATCCACCCATTTTATTCCATATGTTGTTTTATTAGTATTTTGGGTAATCTCTTAGTAATTTAACCATCCATAGGGTTTCAAGTCTATAGTTCACTCCTCGAGATTCGACCCCAATATAAATTGGTTTATTTGACAATGACCGCATCGCCCCTAATTAAGGGAGTAGTTGAGCATTATCACACACCACAAAGAAAGGAGTTTTCAACACACCAATGTTGGCATTAGAGGATTTCTTGAACTCTTAAGGAATAGTAAGAACATTGCAATGATTCTTACCAGTGCTGGAACCAAAATTAACACCCCTCAATGCAAGGCCTAGAGAAGTAGCAACCGATATCCTATTTTCCCAAGCGACAATCCTTATGGCACACTGCCTTGTTAGCAGGTGAATGCTAGCATGAACTCAGGATAAGGATAAATAATGCTAGTTATAAAATGAAGTAAAACCATCTATATGCATACAAACCATACATATATATATATATATATAATCATTCCGGGAAAGGGAACCAGGTTTATCATGCCATTTAAAAACTTTACCTGGGTTGTGTAACTCTGCCATCCTAAACCATCCGCGAGCTATATGGGGTTAGCTCCCCCCTGCTAAAAGGGCCCCAGTGTATGAAGACGCTCGACTAGGGAATCAAACCTAGGATGACTAGTACATCCCCCAAAATATAAAGTGTGTCATCATGTACACGGTTACTAGGACCAAACCTCACATCGGCAAATATAAGTTTCCAGTTTCAATCCCCCCAAGACCCCCACTTTACATGGCTTTACTACATACCCCACCATTATTACCCAATTAAAAACTATTACCAACTAACCAAACCATTATCTATTTATTAAACAAGTCCATTAGTAGCGGTATCATCTTACCAACTATAACTTGCAAGTATTGTCCATAGCCAACCAATTATAGATTAAGGGATTCCCATGTACCCTTCAATTTACCATATTAAACCACATGGGGGATTCCTATATGCCCCAAAAGTATGATCATTTAGACCATACCTATTATTCAATCCATTTCCATTCACTTGGGGGATTCCCGTGTACCCCACAAGGTTTTCATTTAAACCAACCATAACCATTCTAAACGATGCACACCACTTAAACCATTTTAGACCGTTCTAATCATTTAACGTATTTATATTATTCAACCCATTTAAACCATGTAAAACCATCCCAATACATTTAGAGTTCCATTACCATACCAAACCATGTAAGAGTTCTAATGAAAGTTCAACAATAGAGTAAAAACATTCTTTAAGGCATTTTATCAGACATGTTGAGGGCATATATTTACCATGACCAAAACCAATGCATAAATCATCATAATTAGGGTTACTCAAGACCCATTTGGTAAACCATAACCAACTGACACCTACAAGTGCAAACCATTCCTAAAAACATGTAAAAATATAGTTTAAACCATGATCCAACAATATGCATCAATACCCTTAACATTGTTTCAAAACCACTATTTACGATTTCACAAATCAATGTTTAAAACATGTTAAATCATGTATTTTGTTGGAACTAACAATGAGGGAATAAGTAAATTCCTTATACATGAAGATTCATGGAAGAAATCTTGACCTATGAGCCTTTTGAAGAACACATAAAGAAACCCTAGCCTCCAATATTCAAGAGTGAGTATTTGGAGTGTTTCCATCCGTTAACAAGTGTTATGCGTGGCCACCAAGGGTTATATAACATGAGGACATAAGGTTTTTTAAGTAGGAATTGTCCATACTATCCCTGACTTAAAATTAAAACAAGCCATGATGTAGGGTACAACTCTGCCATGCCATTCGTATCCTAGAGTACGAGTGGTAACCCAACTCATAACCAAGACCTTGCCAAGACCGTACACACTAGTTCCTATGCAACACATCAACCTAACTCATACCTTATGGTAAAAGTGATGCATAAAACCATACCCACCTATCGTATCTTGGACAGTTTCACATGGACAATCATTCAAGCACCATACGACTTTGCCTTACACCTCTGCTATCTTTCTGTACGATTTGTACCTTGATGGGTCATATCTTAGGCAGAACTCAATCAAAACATACTACCTAGTGTATGAGTGAACCCTCAATACAACCCCCAACTTGTATCCAAGGGTACGAGTGGTACCCTTGATCCGTACCAAGTCTATAAGTCCAAATCTAAGGAAATTTTGCAAGGGTTTGAGTCCTAGGGTGTTTCAGTCTCCCCCACTAGGATCATTCATCCTTGTATAATGGGTAAGGGTAGGAAATAGCATGAGGTAACACATTAATACCCATTAAACTTAGAAGACAAGGAAATTAACCAAGATAAGAAGATCACCACATAACCAAACACGATTTACACCCCAGCACATCTATTCCGACCTCTAACTAAGTTAGATAATAAAGATGCAAAAGGAACCATTTCTTACCTTTAACCAAGTCAAAACATAGTGTGTTGGAGAACACATACTCTACACATGAATTTCAAGAACAAAGAACCAATGTGGATCTTAGACTCCATGTCCCATTCTGCATTCCAAATGGCTTTCTCAGACTTTTGGTTTTTCTATGAAACCTTTATCAAAGCGACCCCTGTCATTCGTAATTGGCAAACTTACCGATCCAAGATCCTCACCTAGAACCTCCTTAGGGAACAAAGAATCCGAGATGCCAATACCAACCAAAAGGACCAACCAACCAAGGACCATCCACACCTTACCTCCACACAACACATAGATTACCAGTTGAATGGACTCATGCTAAAGAGCAAGTCCAATTCGATTAAAAATTTACCAGGATACTTTACAATGGGAGCTTGAGTCTAACTATACACCACTTCTATGTTCAAGACTATCTAAATCTAAAAAGACTTAACTTCGACCACCGATCCCTACTCCTTACATCTATCCCGAAATACTACTTTGCCTCCATCACTATTATATTGTGGAACCTATGAGTAAAGGATATGTATAAACCACGTCCAACCATTATAACCAAAACCTCTAACCTATGATTGAAAACCAAATACCATGAAACTACTACACCATGAAGGCAATTCTTAAAACCATGCCTTATAATATCTCTCAAGTACCCAATACAACTATTTCTATACCTACCAATCACAACATTCAAGCCTACTGCTTATATGCCCGCAGTATGATCTATCCTTCCAAAGATCTAGCACCATTTAATATTTCACAAAGGCCACCGCCACTTATTTCTTTCCTAACCATTTTTTATGACAACAACCTTACCTCACCTTCCAAAACCTCAACTCTAGTAGTTACCCTAGACTCTCCCCCACTTACGGACTTCTATATTCCTTATTTCACAACATCACGATGCTCCCCAATGCAACTACCATACTAACTCAAGGAAAATCATTTAAGGAATCGAATTACAAGAATTTTCCATGCCACCCAAGGCAATACAAAGACCCCCAAAATAAGACACGGCACCATAGACACGCAGTACTTTATAGTCACCACCTAGACCATAAATGAAGAAACATCTTTACCAAACCAGATCATAAAAGGATTCCTTAGACTGTACACTAAAAGAGACACACCCACATATACCATGACTAATGCAATTTAAAGTAAAACTCATATTTAGGGAACAAGGCTAATGTAAAATGTGAACCTTAGGCATCCGTACTATAAGAATGCGTACAACAATAGTAATGTTTCAAGATAGAAGAGAATCACTATAATATGCAACCCGACCTTCCCTTGAAGTCCACCGGTAAAACAGAATTCTAGATTAACCACCAACCTTAATCCCATTTCACCTACAAGCACAATACTTCGCTTTCATGGGTGTCACCAAAGACGTACACTAGGGATTCTTAGTTCTCCTATACCCAAAACCTTATTCATCCCAATTCTACCTAGATCTCCATATAGACATGCAAAAACCATGAGACCAAATTGACTCCAAGGTTTCCAATTAAACCAAAACCATTAAAAATAAAAACATGGCAATCAAGGCCTTTACAAAATCATTTGAATCCAACCAAAACCAATTCATATCCCTTTAATCATTTATGCAATGCAAAGATTTAAGAATAGTCAAACCATAACAACAACAACATACCCAGTTTATTCCCATATACTTAAACCATATGAAAAAATTATATTCAATGACAATTTCACAAATAGTTTGAGGGAATATAATTTCCAAGACCAAAACCAAGTAATTGGGGAATCCATAGTACCCCAAAATCCATTTAATATTTCCATGCATCCCACAATGTTAATAAACATAAATAAGCACGAATAATGCATCATAATCCATGGAAAATCAATTTGAGTAATCATATCAAAGCCCTCAATTATGCCAAAACCCACATTCAAAATTATGAATTTAATAATCAATTTTATGCCAACAATAAAGTACAAGTATAGTGACAAAGACGCATACAAGTTGTATGATCTATCCCATCTAATGACTTAACCCCCAATCCATCCGTTCATCCTGAACTTTTGATCTACAAGCCACAACTTTACCACTATTGTATTCCTCGAGTCATCAATCTCATCCAACCTGCCAATTTACCCCTGCAACTCCCGCATTGCTATCCCCAAGCTAATATGCTCCCTTTACCAAGATCAAGCATCTAGGTTCAATCCTAGGATCTACCAACCACCATTTAATACTATTAAAATACCCCATATAAAATGGAATATACATATAAGGTGCTCCCCACAAGGAGGACACTCCTAATTTCTTAGTGAGCTACTGGCAACCTATCCATTCCTAGGGGAAACCATTCCCCTTATGCATGCAAGAGCAAAAAATACTCCATAGTGGAACCTTAAGACTGATGAAGCCTTCATTTAAGAGATCCCTTAATTTCTCCTTAAGATTCTTTAACTCCACCAAAACCATTTTGTGCTGAAGAAATAGAAATTTGGACAAATATCCTAAATAAGACCAACCTCAAACCAAGCTCCCTATTAGAAAGACACCATGAGGGTAATTAGAAAGGACCCTAGGAAATTCATTCGCCAATGGAACCAAATGTAACTGTTAACCTTTTGAGGTAGAATCTGTTATCCAGACCAAAAAATAAAGACGTTGCTTTTTGAACCAACCTCTGAGTTGTAAGATATGATACAGCTTTTCCTTAATAGCTAGGGAATGAAACCATCCTCCCACCCTATAATCGACTCACCATGGAGACTAAATATAATCTTTTCATGGAACCGATAGCCCAATGACATATAGCACAAGTGTAACCAATCCATTTTTGAATGACATAAAAATCCACCACATTAAAGTTAAACAATTTCACCAAGACCCCTTTATCTCCAGCAGATACCACACACTCCTTATAGACTCTTTTGGTAATTGGAGAGTCACCTACAAGGGTAGAAATAGAAGAAGAAAATTTTTTGAAGTAACTAAAGAGAGGGAACCCCGAACCAAGTGAGACACACACACCACAAAGAAAGGAGTCTTCAACATACCAATGTCGGCATCAAAAAATTTCTTGGACTCTCTAGGAATAGTAACATCATTAAGATGATTCCGATAAGTGCTAGAATAAAAGTAGCACCCCTCGGTGAAGAGCTAGTGAAGTAGCAACCGATATCCTATTTGCCTAAGAGACCATCCTTATGGGACACTCCCATTGTATATGACCCACTTGATCATAACTAAAACACCAATTCTTTCCTTCCTCACAACAACCATGGTGTGACCAACCATAAAATATATAAAGAGGATCGAATGATGCGGATTAGTGCCTAGTGGCCCAAGAATGGGCACCTTGTTCCCTAGAAGGATGTACTAGTCTGAAAATACCTTCCTCCCAATGAATTAAGGTAGGGAAACCAAGGCATAGTATAGGAGTTAGCGCTCACCCAACTCTTCCTTTTGGATCATTTACCACTATACCATTGGCCTCCCCTTTAGTCCAGGAAACCGAGAACCCTTACCTTGCCCATTTACAAACCTTACTTTATTCCTCACCGTACCAATAAGATAGGACTGGAGTTATAGATTTATCACTATCCTAGCCAATAGATTAATAGAAAGTTAAAACTCAGCATTGGTAACCTTTCCTTGAGGTAACCTATTATGAGTACCACCTTTTGAGATAGGGTCAGTGGAAACTGATAAGATTCCATGGGGAAAATCTACCTCTTAATGAATCTAAGTAGGGACCATAAGACATAGAGTAAGAGTTACAGCTTACCGAACTCTTTCTTTTGGACTATTTACCATTATACCATTGGCCTCCCCTTTGGTCTAGGAAACCTAGACCCCTTACCTTTCCCATTTACCAATGTTACCTTATTCCTCTCCGTACTAATAGGATAGGACTAACATGATAGATTTGTCACTATCTGGGCTAATAAATTAATAGAATATCAAAACTCAGTATTGGTAACCTCTCCTTATGGTAACTAAGTATGAGTACTACCTTATGAGATAAGGTCAATAGACACCGGTAAGACTCCATGGGAAAACCAAAAGTTGTGACCCTTGGTCAGGTCAGTGCCCCATGAGTTGTACTAGGGTTGTTTATGTTATACTCGAGTGGGACAGGCAAGTTTTCATGAACTTTAGATCATTAAGAACACATGATTCGAAGAGTGAACCAAGGAAGATTCAGAGAGGAGTTCAATACCTTAGACTCCATAGCCCAAAAGTAGAACAACCAAGAAAGTAAACCATTCCTAGATGCCTTGTAGAATCTTGATTATAAGTGTGGTGCACGACACACCCATAAGAAAGAACCTACTTGTTACATCCTGGGTTTTATCATTAGAAATTTTCCTTAAAATCCATTCTCTGAACCCAATATGACTCTAGGGTATGAGACGTATATTGGGGTATGAGTTGTATGGTCCGGTCATAAACTGACCAGTGTTATTTGGTGGGATGGTTTTGATCACTGGAATGGTTACTACTTTAGGGTGCGAGTCATAAGGATTGATACGAGTCATATCAGTGACTCGTATAGTGTGCAGTGTTTGATCCTCTTGGTAGTTCATTCTGCCAAGGATATAGATAATGGGTATCGATCATATGCTGAGGTTACGACTTGGTTGGATGAGTCATATGCTGGATAGTGTCTGATCCAAAGGTTAAGGACTAGGTATGACTAGTGAAAACCAATTATAAAGAAGGGTACGACTAGTAAGAGGGTCAATCGTATCCCTGTGATGGGTTTTTAAGGGACTTAAGTAGGGGTATTTTGGATATTTTCCTACTTATCCTAATTATGACCCACGACTTCTATTACACTTAGGAGGTTATTTACCATAGTATTATATTAATTAACACTTAGAAAACTATTCCAAAACACATCATAATTCCCTCAAGAGCTTTTGGGGGTAAGAAAGCTAGGGTTTCAAATTAGGGATTTCTTGGGGCTAGCTTTGGTGTTTTTTTCCATCATCTTTCTGGGTTTAAGGCATTTATCTCTGCCCTACTTCTAACTTCTCAAAAGTTATGGATTTTATGGATGTTTTCATGATTTCAATGTTGCATGGTTTATGGTTTTCAACTATTAATTGGGCATTTTATTTATAATGGCTTGGTTATGGTTTTCTATGGTTTAATTATTCTTTTATATTCATCAATGATGGTTTTGGGAAATTAGATTGCATGGCAATGGTTTAATGTTCTTGGAATTGGTTCTGGTTATATTGTACCCCCAAGGTGTTTTATAAAATGCTTATAAACATATGTTCATTGCATTGACTTCTTTAAATGGAACTCTTGCTTTTTTTTAGATTATATATGAAACTATAAAGGGTTTAAATAGCTAAAAAGGTTAAGGATAATTGGTTATTCTTGTAGAGAATAGGGTTGTCTCCCAAGAGATTAATATGGTAAATGTAAAGGGCATGTGAAATTCCCCTTAACCTAAATGGTTTGGCTATGGATAAATCTTGCAAGTATTACCGGTATAAAGATACTACTAATAATTGCCCTTTGGTCAATAAATGGTAATTGGTTTTGACATGGTTTTAATTTGGGAATTAATGTTGGGATGTGTAGGTAATCCATAGAAGGTGGAGGTTCTAGGGGGACCAAAATTGAAAACTTATATTTGTCGATATGATGGGTCTTCGATGACCACATGCGAGTGTCACATTTTATATTGAAGGGATTAACTTGATATCCCATGGGATATTTCCTGGTCGTGTGTCTACACACACTGGAACTCTTTCAACAAGGGGAGCTGAACCCATACGACCCATGGGTGTGGTTAAATAGTAGGGTTACACAACCCAGGTAAAGGTTTTAAATACATGGTAAACCCAAATTTCCTTTCTCAGCACTTATATATATGTATGCTTATATGCATCATGGATGGTTTTACTTGGTTGTTTAAATGACATTAGTTTATCCTTATCCATAGATACATGCTAGTGGTCATTTTCTAACCTATCTACTGGCGATTGTATACATACGCTATGCAGTAATCGACCTTTCAACTCCTCCTACATAGTGATTTATTTGGGGATATCTTTTGGATTAAAGTGGTGAGCTTCCATCTTTCCGAAAGGCTCTATTTTATGTTATGGACATTCATAGACCTTTTGCTTTTGTTTTAGATATGGGTTTTGGCCATGGTTGGGGGCATGTCCCAACTAGATATGTGTATTACTATGGATAGAGGCTTTATGGTACTTTTGGGGGTTGGTATGGGTAAGGTCGATATTTTTGTTGGCCTTAGCATTGGCATTGGTTTTAGGGTTGAAATCATTGGACGATATTATTGGTTGTTCCATTGTATTATATTTTTGGTTTGATTATCATATTCTGTTTTGGTATTCTCTTTGGTTTGGTATGACATATATAGTTGGTTTGGTATGGGTCGACTCGTTTGGGCCTGTCATGATTGTGACCCTATCCCAGAGTCTTTATGAGAGCATTTATGCAATCTTGTTATATGCTCAAAATTCATCTCATCTAAGGCTATAAAAGGTAGTTGGGTTGGGTTAAAGGGACGGTCCCTGGTCTTTGTTAGACTTGGGATGCCCATTACATCTAGGACCTGGTTTGGGTCATGAAAAGTTAGCATCAAAGCTTTAGGTTCATAGTCAACTGGGAATTTTACAAAGTCGGGTTGAGTAGAGTTTCTTTTAGGGGTGTAAAGCATGCCACAGTCATAAGAGAGAGGCTGAGAGACATTTAGGAATGTTTAACTTTCTTGAAATTCTCAATCCTAGAATTTTCTCTAATCCTTGGTTGTTTGTCTTTCTGATCATGCCTCATAGATCTGAAACACAAGGAAAATCTTTTGTCCCATATGGAGATAATGCTAAAGGGGTACCTCCTATGTATAGAGTACATCTTTGATCTTATGGTCCTATTCCTGATTGTGCTGGAGTTTCCCCTATTCCTCCTACTTTTCTTTAGGTCCCTCAGGGTAATGTGATGAACGTGGAGTTTCGTCAGTCTATTCATATTACTGCTCAGATGTTCACTACTCGGGTTGAGCAAGGTGTGGCTAGTACTTTGTCTGCTAAGGCTAATAGGGTTGGTCACTTTATAAAGGTGAGTCCTCCTACTTTTATGGGAGTGAAGGTAGAGGAATACCCACCAAGCCTTTTTATGAACTGGAGAAGATATTTTAGGTTATGCAGGCTTCTGATATGAAGGGAGTAAGGTTTGTAGCTTATTAGCTCAAAGATGTTGCTAATAAATAGCATGAGGACTTGGACAAAGATAAGGCTGATATTGAAGAGAACGGGTTGTGGGATGCTTTTTATAATGCCTCCATGGATTGTTTCTTTCCTCAGGAGTTGAGGGAATATAAAATGGAGGAGTTTGTGAGCCTCATGTAAGGGAGGATGTCTATTAGGGAATATGCCTTGAAGTTTCATCAGTTGTCTAGGTATGCTCCTTATTTGGTGGCTCATATGAGGTCAAGAATGAGGAAGTTTGCTTCCGATTTGAATAGAAATTTGATTTTGGAGAGCAAGAATACTTTGCTCATTAGGGATATAGACATATCTAGGTTGATAATTCATATGTAGCAGGTTGAGGATGAGACAAAAAAGCAAGCATAATTTGGGGATAGGCAGGGAAAGTGGGGATAGTTTTTTTATCAGGGAGGTGCATAGTTTAATGTGGTAGAGATGGTGGCAAGTGCCAGAAAAGAAAGTGGGGGAGTTATGGTTCCTTCTCTACTGCCAGTGCTCCTTACCTACAATAGTCGGGTAACAAGCATCACTAAGGTGGTGATAATTCTCGGGCTCAGGTTGCCCATTCTCAGGTGAGTAGAGGTCAGTCTATTTCTTTATGCCCTCTTTGTCAGTTCTGTGGTCGACCTCATTGGGGATTATATGAGGAAGGTAGAGATAAGTGCTTTAAGTGTGGTTAGGTAGGCCATCATTCAAGAATTATCTGGCAAAAAAGGTTTCTATTGGGGAAAATAAGATTTCGGTGGCTTTATTTTCTTCGCCTATACCTGCTGGTGTGGCATCTTCTTCTGTTACTGCTCATGGTTCTAGTATTGGTTAGAACAGTTTGTATGCTCTGGCGTCACAGTAGGAATTTAAGGCATCACCTTATGTTGTTACTGGTATGTTATAGCTCTTTTCCCATGACATATATTGTTTGGTTGATTTGGGATCCACTCTTTCTTATATGACTCCTTATATAGTTGTGTCTTTTGGTTTTGATCCAAAAATTATTTCGGATCCTTTTTCTATTTCTACCTCGGATGTAGTATCTGTTGGTGATAGGCAAACCTTGGTAGATCTGTTTGAGTTGGGGATGATAGATTTTGATGTGATTTTAGGCATGGACTGGTAGCATTCTTACTATGCATCTTTAGACTTTTGGACTCACAAGGTCATTTTTAGGTTCCCTGGTGAGCTGAAAATTGAATGGGAGGGTTGTTCTTTAGCTTCTAGGCGGATATTTATTTCTTATGTTAGAGCTCGAAGGTTAATATCTAAAGGGTATCTTTATTACTTGGTCTGGGATAAAGATTCTCACTTAGAAGGTCATTTTTTGTAGCCAGTTCCTGTAGTTAATGAGTTTCCATAGGCCTTTTTGGATGATCTTCCTGGTGTTACTTCAGCTAGGGAGATAGAGTTTGGTATTTATTTTCTTCCAGAAACTCATCCAATATCTATTCCTCCATATAGAATGGCTCCAGCTGAGTTACGGAAACTTAAGAAGCAAATTAAGAATCTTCTTGATAAGGGGTTTATTCATCCTAGTGTCTCTCCTGGGGTGCAACGGTGTTGTTTATGCGCAAGAAGGATGGTTCCTTTCGGATGTGCATTGATTACAAGCAGTTGAACAAGGTAACAGTCAAGAACAAGTATCCTCTTCCAAGAATTGATGATATGTTTGATCAGTCACAGGGAGCCAAGTTCTTTTCCAATGTAGATCTTAGGTCTGGATACCATTAGCTTAAAATTAAGGAGGTGGATATCCCTAAGACAAATTTTCGTACTCGGTATGGGCATTTTGAGTTCATAGTGATGTCATTTAGTTTGACTAATGCTCCGACAACATTCATGGATTTGATGAACATGGTGTTCAGGCAGTATTTGGATCTCTTCATAATTGTGTTTATTGATGATATTTTGGTGTGTTTGAGGAGTGAGTGGATCATGCTTATTACCTCCATATGGTGTTCTAGACCTTAAAGGAACAATGATTGTTTGCTAAGTTCTCTAAGTTTGAGTTTTGGTTGAGTATTATGACTTTCTTTGGTCATATTATTTCTAGTGAGGAGATAATGGTTGATCCTCAAAAGGGTTTTGCGGTGTAGGGGTGGCGTAGGCCCACCACTCCATTCGATATTTGGAGCTTCTTAGGTTTAGCCGAGTATTATAGGCAGTTTGTGGAAAGCTTCTTATTGATAGAAACTTCTTTGACTAAGTTAACTTAGAAAAAGGTTAAGTTTTCTTGGTTGGATGATTATGAGGGGAGTTTTGAGAAGTTGAAGGATAGGTTGACTTCGGCTCTGATTTTGAATTTGTCAGAAGGCAATGATGGGTTTGTAGTTTACTGTGATGCATCTTAGGTAGTACTTTATTGTGTTTTGATGCAGCATGGGAAGGTGATTGCCATGCTTCTAGGCATTTGAAGGTACAAAAGATAAATTATCCTACTCATGATTTGTAGTTGTTCGTGGTTGTGTTTGCTTTGAAAATATTGCGGTTTTATCTGTATGGTATTCACATAGATATCTTTTCCCATTATAAGAATCTTCAGTACGTGTTTATGCAGAAAGACATTAATCTCAGGCAAAGGATATGGCTTGAGCTTTTCAAGGACTACTGAGTCTTCACTATCACCCGGGTAAGGCTAACGTGGTTGTTGATGCTTTTAGCAGGTTGTCTATGGGAATTTTGGCTCATGTGGAAGAAAAAAAGAGAGAATTGGTGAAGGATATTCACCACTTGGCCAATCTTGGAACTCGCCTCTTGGATTACAATGATAGTGGTGTGATGGTTCAAGAGGTGGTTCAATCGTCTCTTAGTGCAGATATTAAGGAGGAACAAGTGTTGGATCCGATCTTGATGAAAATCAAAAGTGATGTTGGAGGGAAAAAAGTGGCAGTGTTTGAGATTTGTGGTGATGGTATTTTGCGATACTAAGGGAAGTTGTGTTTTTTGAATATCAACGGGTTGTGACAAAGGGTTTTGGATGAGGCGCATGAGTAGCGCTATGTTGTCCATCCTGGCTCGACAAAGATGTATCATTATCTTAAGGAGATCTATTGGTGCAATGGTATGAAAAGGGATGTAGTTGACTTCGTGGCCAAGTACATGGTGTATCAACAAGTTAATGTTAAGCACATAGGGCCTGGTGGGTTGCATCAAAAAATAGAGTTGCCTGAATGGAAGTGGGAGATGCTCAATATAGATTTCGTTATCGGTCTTCCTAGGTCTCGGAACCAGTTTGATTCGATTCGAGTCATTGTGGATAGATGAACAAGTCTGATTGATTTTTGCCGATAAGGACTACCTTTTCGGTGGATGATTGTGCAAAGTTTTATCTTCAAGAGATTGTGAAGCTGCATGGGGTGCCTATTTTAATTATTTCTGATTGTGGTACACAGTTTACATCTCATTTCTGCCAGTCTTTCTAGAAAGGATTGGGGACTAAGGTTAGTCTGAGTAGGGTTTTCCATCTATTGTCGGATGGGCAAGCGGAGAGAATGATTTAGACATTAGAGGATATGCTTCATTCATACGTGATTGATTATTGCGGAAGTTGGGTTGAGCATCTACCTTTGGTAGGCTTACAACAATAGCTATCATTTAAGTATTGGTATAACTCTTTTTGAGGTATTGAAGGGTAGGAGGTGTATATCTCCTATTGGGTGGTTTAAGCTTAGTGAGACGGATATGTTTGGCCCTGATTTGGTCTATCAAGCTATGGAGAAGGTAAAGGTGATTTGGGATAGGATTAAAGCTGCTCAGAGTCATCAAAAGTCTTATGTGGATGTTAGGGATAGAGATTTGGAGTTTGAGGTTAGGGACAAGGTGTTCCTAAAAGTGTCTCCAATAAAGGGAGTAGTGCGGTTTGGCAAGAAGGAGAAGCTTAGTCCTCGGTTTATTAGTCCTTATATGATTTCATGGAGAGTTAGTAATGTTGCTTATGAGTTGGAGTTGCCATCTAGTTTAGGTTTGGTTCATTCGGTCTTTCATGTTTCCATGTTGAGAAAGTGTATTGGCGATCCTTCTTTGGTCGTTCCTTTGGAAGGGTTGGATATCTCAGATTCCTTCTTATAAAGAGGTCCTGGCTGAGATATTAGATAGGTAAGTTGATCGGTTGTAGACCAAGGATGTGGCTACGATTAAGGTTCTGTGGCAGAACCATAAGGTAGAAGAAGCTATGCGGGAAGCGGAAGAGGACATGAAGTCTGAGTATCCGCTCTTTTTTTCTCCTCCTAGTATTCGTGCGGAAGGTATGTGTTCTTGAACACATCCTTATTTTATGAGTTTGTTACAGGAAAGATTAATAGTTTTCCCCCCTTGTTTCCAAACTTTGATGAAGGTTGGGAATATGTTAGATAACGCAAATGACTCTGTATGGGGGTACCCTACCTTATCCGTTATTGGGGGACGAATGTTCCTAAAGGAGGAGAATGTTACATCCTGGGTTTTGGCCTTAGAAAATTTTCCTTGAAATCCGTTCTCCGAACCCAATACGACTCCAATGTACGAGCCGTATGCTGGGGTACGAGTGGTATGGTCCTGTCGTAAGCTGACTAGTGTTAGTTAGTGGGATGGTTTTGATTTCTGGAATGGTCACGACTTAGGGGTGCGATTTATAAAGATTGATAAAATTCATATCAGTGACTCGTATGGTGGGTAGTGTTCGATCCTTTTAGCCATTCATTCTGACAGGGATCAGATCATAGGTACGAATCATATGCTGAGGTTACGACTTGGTTGGATGAGCCATATGCTGGACAGTGTCTGATCCAAAGGTTAAGGCCTGGGTACGACTTATGGAAACCAATCGTAAGGAAGGGTACGACTCGTAAGAAGGTCAGTCTTATCCTTGTGATGGGTTCTTAAGGGACTTAAGTGGGGGTATTTTGGACATTTCCCTACTTACCCTAATTATGACCCACGACTTCTAATACACTTAGGAGGTTATATACTCTATTATTCTATTCATTAACACTTTTGGGGGCAAGAAAGATAGGGTTTCAACTTAGGGATTGCTTTGGTGATTTTCTTCCATCAACTTTCTTGGTTTAAGTAATGTGTCTCTTCCCTACTTCTTACTTCTAAAAACGCATGGATTTTATGGTTGTTTTCGTGGTTTCAATGTTGCATGGTTATAGTTTTCAACTATTAATTGGGAGTTTTGTTTATAATGTCTTGGTTATTGTTTCTTATGGTTTAATTATGCTTTTATATACATCAATGATGGTTTTGGGAAATTGGATTGCATGGAACTGGTTTAATGGTCTTGGAATTGGTTTTGGTTGTATTGTACCCCCAAGGTGTTTGATAAAATGCTTACAAAGATATGTTTATTGCATTGACTTCTTTAAATGGAATTCTTATTTGTTTCATCTTATATATAAAACTATAAATGGTTTAAATGGTTTACAAAGGTTAAAGGATAATTGGTTATACTTGTGGAGAACATGGCAATTTCCCAAGAGGTTAATATGGTAAATGGAAAGGGCACTTGAGAGTCCCCTTAACCTAAATAGTCTGGCTATGGATAAATCTTGCAAGTATGGTTGGTATGATGATACCACTAATAATAGACCTTGGTTAATAATGGTAATTGGATTGTTTGGACATGGTTTTAATTATGGTATTAATGGCGGGAAGTGTAACTAAGTCGTGGAAGGTGGAGGTTTCAGAGGTACCAAAACTGGAAACTCATATTTACTGATACGAGGGATGTACTAGTCATCCCATGGAATATTTCCCAGTCATGCAGCTACATGCACTGGTACTCTTTTAGCAGAGGTAACTAAACCCATACGGCCTATGGGTGTGGTTAAATTGCAAGGTTACACAGCCTAGGTAAAGGTTTTAAATGAATGGAAAATCCGGATTTACTTTCCCGGCACTTATATATATGTATGGTTGTATGCGTTATGGATAGTTTTACTTGGTTATTTAAATGACATTACTTTATCCTTATCCTGACATATATGCTAGCGGGCATTCTCTAACTCGTCTACTAGCGGCTTTATACCCACACTATGCAGGAATCGATCGTTTGACTCCTACTACATAGTGATTGATTTAGGGACTGCTTTTGGATTAAAGTGGTGAGTTTCCATCTTTCCGCAAGGATCCACTTCATGATATGGACATTCTTAGATATTTTTCTTTTGTTTTGGATATTGGTTTTTGCCATGGTTAAGAGCATGTCCAAGCTGGATATTTGTATTCCTTTGGATAGTGGCTTTATGGTACTTCTCGGGGTTGGTATGGGTGGGATCGTTATTGGTGTCGGCCTTAGCATTGACATTGTTGTTAGGGCTGACATCATTAGACGATATTATTGGTTTTTCCATCGTATTACATTTTAGGTTTGATTATCATATTATGTTTTGATATTCTCTTTGGTTGGGTATGGCATAGATGGTTAGTTTTGTGTGGGTAGGCTCGGTTGGGTCAGTCACGGTTGTGACCCTATCCCAGAGTCTTCATGAGAGCATTTACGCAATCTTGTTATATCCTCGAAATTCAGCTTATCTAAGGCTGTGAAAGGTGGTTGGGTTGGGTTAAGGGGCGGTCCCTGATCCTGGTTGGACTTAGGATGCCCATTACGTCTAGGCCCTGGTTCGGGTCGTTACAACACTCGACACGGCTTTGTGGACACCCATGACAGCAAAACCTAAAGCTATGATATCAACTTGACACAACCCAAACCAGGGCCTTGTCGTAAAGGGGCAATCTCAAGTCCAACCCAGACTGGAGACCATCAGAACACCCAACCCAACCAACCAACAAGTACCATGAGTCGAATGAACTCCAAACATATAAAAAGACAATGTATTAACAATGTGGTGAATTTGGGATAAGACGATATTTGAGGCCAACCAACCAAGAGGATCCACTCAATAGCCGAACCCAACCATCCAAACCAACCAATAACCAAGCCAAAACCATAAATCAAAACAAAGATAATAACCCAATGTGTGTGTGTATATATCTATAAATATATATATATATATATATATATATATATATATATAAATAAAAATCATAACCAATCCATACCATACCCAAGTCCACAGTTGTCCATACAAATCTTCTAAACCAGACCAAAGAGTACCTAGTTGGGACATGTCCCCGACATAGCCATAAACCGAGCCTAAAAAGACAAAAATACATAAAGTAATCCATGACATGAAATAGATGCCTTCCGAACTATGGAAGCTCACTACTTAAATACAATAGCTGATCCCAAATTCTAATAGCTAAGCAAGAGGAGTTGAATGGCCAGTTCCTGTATCGCGTTGGGATACAGCGCTTGAGGACGGGTTAGCGGGTGAATGCTCGCATGGACTTAGGATAAGGATAAAATAATTCCAGTTATAAAACCAAGTAAAACCATCCATATGTTCACAAACCATACATATATATATACCCATGCCGAGAAAGGGAACTGGGTTTAGCATGCCATTTAAAACCTTTACCTGGGCTGGGTAGCTCTGCTTTCCTACACCACCCACGGGCTATATGGGTTCAGATCCTCCTGCTGAAAGGGACCCAGACTGTGAAACCGTATGACCAGGGTAGAAAACATGGGATAACTAGTACATCCCCCAAAGTATAAAGTGTGACATCATGAACACGGTCACTAGGACCAAACTTCACATCGGCAAATATGAGTTTCCAGTTTTGATCTCCCCGGGACCCCCACCTTCCACGTCTTTGCTACATACCCCACCATTATTGCCCAATTAGAAACCATTACCAACCAACCAAACCATTATCCATTTATTAACCAAGGTCATTAGTAACAGTATCGTCATACCAACTATAATTGTAAGTATTGTCCATAGCCTACCAATTATAGCTTAAGGGATTCCCATGTACCCTTCAATTCACCATATTAAACCACTTGGGGGATTTCTATGTACCCTACAAGTATGATCATTTAGACCGTAACCATTATTCAAACCATTTCCATTCACATAGGAAATTCCCGTGCAGCCCACAAGGTTTTCATTTAAACCAACCATAACCATACCAAACCAAGCACCCCATATAAAATATTTTAGACTGTTCCAAACATTTAAAAACATTCATATCATTAAAACCATTTAAACCATATAAAACCATCCAAATCCATTTGGAGTTATATTACTAAACCAAATCATGCAAGTGTTCCAATAAAAGTTCAACAATAGAGTAAAACATTATTTCAGGTATTTGATCGAACATGTTGAGGGTATACCTTTACCAAGACCAAAACCAAAGTATAAACCATCATAATTAGGGTTACTCAAGACTCATTTGTTAAACCATAACCAACCAACACCCGCATATGCAAACCATTACCAAAGACATGTAAAAATAAACCAAGACCCAAAAATATGTATCATGACCCTCAACATTATTTCAAAACCACCATTTATGATTTCACAAATCAATGTTTAAAACACATTAAATCATGTATTTAGTTGGAACTAAAAATGAGGGAAGAAGTACATGCCTTATACATGAAGATTCACTAAAGAAATCTTGATCTATGAGCCCTTTAAAAAATACATGAAGAAACCCTAGCCTCCAATCTTCAAGAGTGAGTTTGAGAGAATATTTAGAGTGTTTCCATCCTTTAAGAAGTGTTATGAGAGGTCACCAAGGGTTATATAAAATGAGTACATAAGGGTTTTGAAGTAGGAAATGTCCTGTAAGGCCCCAAAAACAGGTTCCGAGATGTCACACGGTGCTTAGGGTCACAAGGGATCCCAAGTTAACCCTGCTACTAATATACACACAAGAAACTGAATAAAATACATAAATCTAAACAAAATCAGCGGAAACAATAAAACTTCTCTGAACTAGATCAAATTAAAATCTGAGTTTAGAAGATTACAAATCTGCCTTTACCAATAAAATTGAAATAAAATACATCGATACTACTGACTGTCTATGAAGCCACTACTAGTACTGACTATGGGAAGCCGTGTCATGACTCCAAACTATCCCAACTCAATGCAACTGAATAAAGAAAATACAATACTTCTCAAACTGAATAACTAACTCGAGCCCTTGAATCAAAAGGACTCATCACCTGTTGACTGGAAGCTGCGAACTGACTAAATATGGTGTATGTACAACAACTTGCACCTACATTATGAGATAATGTATCACACAAATGTATATGTGGATCAGTAATTTGAGGATGTATTGAGTATATGGAGGTGTATGCATTTAAGTAAACAATGTTATCATTCTTTATAAGCATGCATGACGATATGAATGACTCGCATAGCTTGAGAAACACTAAAATCTGAATATCATAAATCATGTATAATGAAGCATATAGTACAAATCTCATGAGTCATTACACTTAGTTCAAAAATCTGCATTCTCTACCTTATTCTCAAAACTTGTAAACAAGAGGAATCTTAAAACATTAGCTTTCAAAACTTGTACTATTATCTTATTGATAATAAAGGACTTATTTAAAACTTAGAGAATATAGGACTTTGGGACTTAGAGAACTTGGACTTAGGGGACTCCGGGAATCTCAAAAATAAAAATTTCAACATGTATACTTATATCTTAATTTAGAGTAGGGGACTGCTTTGGGAGATTCTTCTAACCGACATAAACCATGTGAGCCACATGGAGTCCAACGTCTTGCACACGTTAGGGAGAGCTTTTCTATCATTTCCATCGGAGTAGAACCTTAACTTTAGTGATCACTATCTCGGTCTTGGGCCCATAAATCTCAATCCTACGGTGGCACGTAGTTCTGGGGTATGAAACCTTGGAATCATACCCAACTCGGTGCTAAATACTACTCCCATATTTAGGCTCAGAGATTTTAGGAAATTCACCTTAAAATAACTCAAGGGTCTATAATGAAGATCAAATTATGCTTCTTTTAGATTTAAATCTTAAGTAGTGTGGATTCCTATCTTAGCTTTTGAAAGTACTTATCAAAACTTGTCAACAAAACTTGAGATCATAATCTCCTTATAAATTCATCACTTGTACTTAGGACTCAAAATATAAAGCTTTAATGCATCAAAATCATATTTAAAATTCATGCTTAACCATCGTCTTTAAAAGCTTTCAATCATCTCAATCAAGGTATTGGAAAAATAACTCATGATATGAATCTCATGATTTCAACATATCAAAATCCATGCTTGATAACAAAATATTCATAATTATCTTAAAATCTGGAAAATTCGGAAATAGGCATGGAAATATAAACAAAATCATGTAATTCAGCCTTTAATCCATAGGAAATCACAAAATCTTGCAAAAAAAAATAATAGGTATAAACCCCAACTTCAATTTCATGGAAAATCTCATAATTTGCATAAATTTATATTTAAAATAAGCCTTTGGAAACAAGGATGAAGAAGTTACCCGTGTTCAAACCCCACATACCTTAGATTTTGAATGTAGATGAACAAGCTTGCTTGAGACTCTTTTTCGCACTCTTGAATGAGGGTTCTTGAAGATTTTGACTTGGGAGTCTTGAATATTAACTCAATTTGTAAAATCTATGGTGAGTTCTTGAATTTCTTGGAGGGAGATTTGGACCTTGTTCTTGGGAGTAAATTTTGCAAGAAACCCTTGATTTTTTATGGTTGAGGAGAATATTGCGTTTTTGCCTTGGCCATATGTATTTAAATGTTGGAAAGGATGGAAAATGACCAAAAAGTCCTTTTAAAAAATGAGTTAAAAAATACTGAATGGGATCTGAGATGGTCCGTCGCTGGCTCGATGGTCCGTCGGCCTGACCGTCGCACTTGGGCCAGAATGGGACTTACTGTCTTGGCGGCGACGGCTTGGGTGACGGTACGTCGCTAGCTCGACGGTATATAGCCATTCAGTTGTGTTTGTCTAGAAGGTGTACTCACTGCCTCCGCTGCGATGGTTTGGGCGACAGTCCGTCGCTAGATCGACGGTCGTCGACCCTTTTCGTCGCACCTGGGTGGTTCAGACTGCTTTCTGTAATTCGTCAATAACTTTCTCTTACAATGTTGGATTTTGACGAAATGGTTATCGTTGGAAAGATAATTCAATTTCCCATAAGATAAAAAGTCAAAATTAGGAAAATTCTATATGGTTTAAACACTAATCACTTTGGAAGCCATTCCTTAGTCTTTTATGAGAAAAATTAGTCTTCACTTAACAGGCTCTAATGGATTAGACTACGAGGGAACTTTGTGGGGTCTTACAATATCTCCCTCTTGGAAACATTCATCCTCAAATATCGCTAGTTAGACTAAAAGACCGAGGAACTAAGGATACATAGCTGAAACAAATGGCTAAACCGACTTCATATCTTTCTAATCTTTTGAATACTTCGAAAGATACAAGAACTTGTTGTAAGAATAGCTATATAGATGAATCTCTGATTAGAGAGGAGATGAATGAAGGAATGTTGTTATCTTTATTCGAATCTGAGATTTCTTGCCTTTTTCTTATTATGAGGAGCTGACTCATGCTGACAGTTTAGAATTCGCTTGATGTGATCATGGTGCTATCGTACTTATAAACTGCAAAGTGATAGTTTATGCAGGCATAAATAATGAGAAGACAAGGCTAAGGTCACACAATGGGTATCACATTTTCTGAACTGGAATACTTGGAAAACAAAGATCGTTCAGTGAATAATTATGGACTGAATCATGACTAGATACTCATACTGAAGTAGAGGATTTCTTCAACCACCATTCTAGGGAGTTCTACCGATATGAAGGAGCAAGGAACTTTGGGAAAGATCTAAACAAGACATCTGAATAAGAGATTACAATATTACTATGACTCTATAGCTTGGAATGTAGACCTATGAATCATAAGTCGGGATATAAGTACTAGGCCTCAAGCTACGCAACTTCTTACTCTCAAACTTAGAAACACTTCTCAAACACTACTTCAACTATACTATTTCCCTCAAATACTATACTTGCTCGGTCCAACTTAAAATTTTCACATGGCACTGATACTTTCATCCACTAATGTCTAGAATGAACTAAATTCTCTCACCATGTTCAAGCCTAACTTAAAGTCACAAGATACACCACATAATGCTGTAATACTACTTTGAACCATGAATTCAGCACACCTTGCATTTCACAACTTTTCATCTCATGCAAAGTTCTCATTACCACTCCCACAACCATAATCAACCTCATACTAGACATTTACTAACGTGCAATGCATTCATCTAGATATACAGACAAAATGTTCAAGCCTATATTTATAACCACATATGCACTCCTAAGCAACCATTCGTAAGGCATCGTTTCATATTCTCTAAACCTATATAAATAATAGATTTCCTTCACTATGCTTAAGAATACATACATAAAATTTTAACTAGCCATGACATGTACCAAAGACTTGGCCTCAATCTTACTTCACACTTACAGTCTCAACTAAAATAAGCATACAATAATCTTCCAATAACAAAAAAAAAGGTTTACTCTCTCCCATCTAGACAACTGTTCGTCATCACTATCCTGACCTGAGGAAAGGTAACTAAATGGTTAGAACAGGAGGACCTGAAATATGAAGGGATACTGTGTATAGCTTGACACCCAACTGAGGCTTGAGGAATAGAATATTTAACATCATGAACTCATCAAAAAAGTCTGATCTGAAGACATGCGTCTGATCTGAAGACATGTTTGCTATAAGTCTGAACTTCGCTGATCATTAAAAATATTGCCTGAGTACCGGAACTGATATACTGTAAAGCTTGAGTACATGGGTCATGAGCTGCATGACCCAAATTTGGAGTTCATAACTTATGAAATGTGACTCCAACTGCTAAAAGAACTGGAACTCCTCATTATGGGAACTAGGAGAGTACATGATTCTCTTTCATATGCATGAATGCGAACTAAGATCATAGAACTAAAACGTAAGGCATGAGTAGGTATTGGGACAACTGAAAATACTAAAATAAGATTAGATCAAGCATCAATCTTTCTCACATCTATTCTACAACTTACTAGTACATCTACTAGAATCTGAAAGCTTGACTTGGTTACCAGTTCTATCATTTCCCCCTTAGATTTAGGCCATCACTCTGAGGCTGTAAACCACTATATAAACTCTAGTCTAACTGCAATCGCTTTACTCTAGAGTCTGGGATATAACAATGCACATGAACAAAAGAACTTAACCAGAATGACTACGCTTGTAAGCGCAATACCAACTCCTAACACTGCCTTCTGAGTTACACCCTATCTTTCTATAGCCCCAATAGTCATCATATAATACTTGAACACTTACTAACTTCGGATCTGCATGAGGACCCCATAGTCGGAGTGCACACAATCTAGTGCTTCAACTCTTATTTCTATTAGCTTAATCTTCAAAGTTTCAAACTTAGATTTTAACACTTAACATGAATATCTCCAAACCTCTGACGGGTCATACTACTTCTATCATAGCCTACCAATTTCATGCTTGTAAACTTATATTTCTAAACCATGAAAATCAAAATAATACTTAACAGGCTCCACATCTTCAATCATAACTCCTTAAATTAGCTGTCAATAACATCATACATTATCTAACTAGTCTTTCGCCTCCTAACTAGTCTTTCGCCACCTAGAAACTCAACGTTACTACTAACCACACAACATGCAATAATTCTCAAAAAATAATGCATCCCCATAGCACCTTGGTCCTACTTCCACATCATACATACAACATCATACTTTATTACGAGCCAAATAAACTTAAGCTCTTGCATACACTGTTCAAGCCTACTAGATCACTTTCATACGACTAACATTCACAACACATCAATCATTATATCCACCTTGCTTATCATCTACTATTCGAACTTAGTATCTCGTTCTAGCTATAATTAACCACAATCTTGACAACTATTCTTACCTGTCCAACATCCAAAAATACTAGCCCGCTAAAACCTCATAACAATAATGATCAATCACAATCCTATGGTCTATCTTATTTACAATTCGTTAACATATCTTCCTTCTACACATCATCACTATTCACCTATATATATACCTAAACTTCTTTCATAGCTCTATAAGTTTTACCTAAACTTCCTTTTGCAATCTCAGGAAAGCCTAAATTAACAAAACTCCTCCACCAAGTACTTTTATCAATAACCTATACTTTTCTAGCACAATAAATACCATCAATAACTCTTTTCTTACATCAAGAAAACAACAATTCACCTTAACTAATAACTCTTTCTCTCTCTTCTACTAAACTAACACACAAGGACATATCACTTCATTATTACCTCAATCATATGTAAAAGATTCGGCTATACATATATTCAATAAATTGCACTTACCGCTCTTCTTGTCACTACTCCTCTAAATCCCCAGTTCCAACTAACACAATAACAACAAGATGAACAACATACTTCTAGTGAATCGAAATAGGCCTCACACGACTACACTAGACTTTGATTTTCAACAACACAATGATAACAAGATTACAAGAGATAGAAACTTGACACATAATATTCAATGATCTAAGAATTCATATCTTACTCTGTCTTAGCTGAACGACTTATAAGAATGAGGTATAACTTTAAACTTGGGGGACATATAACACACTAGAAGGCTCTTCTCAAGCCGCTTCGTAAGAATTTTAAAAAATTTTGCTAGCAAGTCTGAGAGCATTATCAGGAGAGGAAATTAGAACTTGTCGATCAGGTTACCTCAAAAACAGTACATAGATAAAGAAGTATAGATTATCATTATGGATTTTGGGAAGGAAATCTGAAAGCACATCTGACTTAGTCCTAGTGAACAATTTTTTTTATAAACATGATAAAGCACTTTAATCTTCGAAACTCAAAAGCACTATTAGGATATTTTCTAGCCTTCTTATAATCTCATAACTATCTATGGAGAATTAATCTTGACTATTTCTAGTACCTTAAAAATGAGGCAGAGATGTCCTGAATAGAGTAAGAAGAGAAGTTGTTTAAGTTTCTTAGAGGACCTTTCTATAGCACGATCTGAGACTTGAAAGAATGGAGAAATTTCCTAAATTCCTTGTAGCCTCTGAAGAAAAGTACAAATGTCTCTATACCGTTATGCAAGACTCTACTAGACACGGCTTCACAGACACCCTAGGACTCTAAAACCTTGTGCTTTGAAACCAAGTTTGTAATGCCCCAAAAATGGGTCCCGAGATGTCAAATGGTGCTTAGGGTCACAAGCGATCCCAAGCTAACCCTGCTACTGGCATATTTACAAGCAACTGAATAAAATACATAAATCTGAATAAAATCAGCAAAAATAATAAAACTTCTCTGAACTTGATCAATACAAAATCTGAGTTTACAAGATTACAACTTTCTTTACGAACAAAACTGAAAAAAAATACATCGACACTACTGAATGTCTATGAAGCCTCTACTAGTACTGAATATGGGTAGCCGGGTCATGACTCTTAACTATCCCAACTCAATGCAACTGAATAAAGAAAATACAATACTTCTCAAACTGTATAACTGACTCGAGCCCTTGAATAAAAAAGACTCATCACCTACTGACAGGAAGCTGCAAACTGACTGAATATGGTGTATTCTATAACATGTACTTACATTATGAGACAATTTAGCACAAAGACGTATATATTGATCAGTACTTTAAGGATGTACTGCGTATATGGGGGTGTATGCATTTAAGTAAACAATGTTACCATTCTTTATAAAACATGCATTACGATATGAATGACACTCATAGCTTGAGAAACACTAAAATCTGAATCTCATAAATCATGTATAATGAAGCATATAGTACAAATCTCATGATTCATTACACTTAGTTCAAAAACCTGCATTCTCCACCTTATTCTCAAAACTTATAAACAAGTGGAGTCTTAAAACATTAGCTTTCAAAACTTGTACTAGTATCTTATGGAGAATAAAGGACTTCTTTAACACTAAGAGATTATAGGACTTGGGGACTTAGAGAACTTGGACTTAGGGGACTCTGGGAATCTCAAAAATAAAAATTTCAACATGTATACTTATATCTTAATTTAGAGTAGGGGACTGCTTTGGGAGATTCTTCTAACCGACATAAACCATGTGAGCCACATGGAGTCCAACGTCTTGCACACGTTAGGGAGAGCTTTTCTATCATTTCCATCGGAGTAGAACCTTAACTTTAGTGATCACTATCTCGGTCTTGGGCCCATAAATCTCAATCCTACGGTGGCACGTAGTTCTGGGGTATGAAACCTTGGAATCATACCCAACTCGGTGCTAAATACTACTCCCATATTTAGGCTCAGAGATTTTAGGAAATTCACCTTAAAATAACTCAAGGGTCTATAATGAAGATCAAATTATGCTTCTTTTAGATTTAAATCTTAAGTAGTGTGGATTCCTATCTTAGCTTTTGAAAGTACTTATCAAAACTTGTCAACAAAACTTGAGATCATAATCTCCTTATAAATTCATCACTTGTACTTAGGACTCAAAATATAAAGCTTTAATGCATCAAAATCATATTTAAAATTCATGCTTAACCATCGTCTTTAAAAGCTTTCAATCATCTCAATCAAGGTATTGGAAAAATAACTCATGATATGAATCTCATGATTTCAACATATCAAAATCCATGCTTGATAACAAAATATTCATAATTATCTTAAAATCTGGAAAATTCGGAAATAGGCATGGAAATATAAACAAAATCATGTAATTCAGCCTTTAATCCATAGGAAATCACAAAATCTTGCAAAAAAAAATAATAGGTATAAACCCCAACTTCAATTTCATGGAAAATCTCATAATTTGCATAAATTTATATTTAAAATAAGCCTTTGGAAACAAGGATGAAGAAGTTACCCGTGTTCAAACCCCACATACCTTAGATTTTGAATGTAGATGAACAAGCTTGCTTGAGACTCTTTTTCGCACTCTTGAATGAGGGTTCTTGAAGATTTTGACTTGGGAGTCTTGAATATTAACTCAATTTGTAAAATCTATGGTGAGTTCTTGAATTTCTTGGAGGGAGATTTGGACCTTGTTCTTGGGAGTAAATTTTGCAAGAAACCCTTGATTTTTTATGGTTGAGGAGAATATTGCGTTTTTGCCTTGGCCATATGTATTTAAATGTTGGAAAGGATGGAAAATGACCAAAAAGTCCTTTTAAAAAATGAGTTAAAAAATACTGAATGGGATCTGAGATGGTCCGTCGCTGGCTCGATGGTCCGTCGGCCTGACCGTCGCACTTGGGCCAGAATGGGACTTACTGTCTTGGCGGCGACGGCTTGGGTGACGGTACGTCGCTAGCTCGACGGTATATAGCCATTCAGTTGTGTTTGGCTAGAAGGTGTACTCACTGCCTCCGCTGCGATGGTTTGGGCGACAGTCCGTCGCTAGATCGACGGTCGTCGACCCTTTTCGTCGCACCTGGGTGGTTCAGACTGCTTTCTGTAATTCGTCAATTTCATGGAAAATATCATAATTTGCAGAAATTTATATTTAAAATAAGCCTTTGGGAACAAGGGTGAAAGAGTTACCCTTGTTGAAACCCCACATACCTTAGATATTGAATGTAGATGAACAAACTTGCTTGAGACTCTTTTTCGCACTCTTGAATAAGGGTTCTTGAAGCTTTTGACCTTAGAGTCTTGAGTTTTAACTGAATTTATAAAATCTATTGTGAGTTCTTAAATTTCTTGGAGGAAGATTTGGACCTTGTTCTTGGGAGTAAATTTTGCAAGAAACCCTAGATCTTTTATGCTTGAGGAAAATATGGCATTTTTGCCTTGGCCAGATGTATTTAGATGTTGGAAAGGATGGAAAATGACCAAAAGTCGTTTTAAAAAATGACTTAAAAAATACTGAATGGGATCTGTGATGGCTTGTGTGATGATCCGTCGTTGGCTCGACTGTCCGTCGGCCATTACATCGCACCTAGCCAGAAGGTGGACTCACTGTCTCCGTTGCGAAAGTTTGGGAGATGGTCTGTTGCTATCTCGATGGTCCGTCGGCCCTTTCCGTCGCACTTGGGCGGTTCAGACTACTTTTTGTAATTCAGCAATAACTTTCTCTTTCGATGTCGGATTTTGAATAAATGGGTATCGTTGGAAAGATAATTCAAGTTCCCACACGATAAAAAGTCAAAATTAGGAAAATTCTATATGGTTTAAACACTAATCACTTTGGAATCCATTCCTTAGTCTTTTAAGAGTGAAATTAGGCTTCACTTGACAGGGTCTAATGGCTTAGACTACGAGGGAACTTTTCTAGGTCTTATATGTCCAGACTATCCTTGACTTAAAATTATAACAAGCCATGATCACCCAAGCTACCTGTATCCTAGGGTACGAGTGGTACCCAACTCAAATGCAAGACCTTGCCAAGACCCTACACATTGGTTGCTATACTACTCACCAACCTAAGTCATACCATAGGGTATGACTGATGCACTAAACCATACCCACCTATCGTATCTCAGATAGTTTCACAAGTCCAGTCATTCAAGCACTATACTACTTTGCCTTACACCCCTCGTATCTTTCTATATGGCTATTACCTTGATGGGTCATATCTTGGGAAGAACTCAAACTAAACATAATCCCTAGTGTATGATCAACCCTTAAGATAACCTTTATCTCCTATCCAAGAGTACGAGTTATACCCTTGAGCCATACTAAGTCCATAAGTCCAAAATCCAGAAAATTTTGCAAGGTTCCAAGTTCTAGGGAGTTTTAAATATCACAACAATAACTACCAACCCAAGAAAGTATCTAGTCCCAATAAATTACAAAAATTCAAGAGACACAAAATAATTTGAAAAAATAAATATCAAAGGATAGAAGTCACCAGGATAAGCTTGTAGACCAAGTCCTCTTCTCTTGCATGATTTGTTGGATTTCGGAAACTTGATGTAGAAATTGGTTGCATGAATATTGTCACCTAAAAATAGATATGATCGAGCAACTCCTGCTAATCTGGACACGTTAGAGTGACCACCGACTATAATCGGATCAACCTGACTCTCGCCTCCGATCAGTGTGACACTCTAACTACCATCACCGGGGTCTAGACAGTGAAAACCCTATCCCACTAGTGAGAGCAGTGGTAGGTGGAAAAAATAAGGAAGAGAGAGAAAAAGGGGAGAGAAGGATACTAAAGGGGAACGGAGGAAAGTCATACACTTATCAGTCGCCAGTAAGTGTAAAGAATATTGGTAAAGAATACAAATATAATTTCTCTCTTTGTTGATTCTTCTCTGTAATTCAAGGATTGTTAGTAGCGTATTTATTAAATGTAGAATGTTTGGACCCCTTTGGGATGTATTTGATCAATAGAAAAATCAGACGATAACATTTGGTGTTTTGATCTCTATGTGAGTATCCCAAAAGTTTATGCAATTTCGAGATGCCTCTTCAAAATAATATGTTATCCAAGGTAGAGTATCCTCTAAGAAACAAGGTAGAATAACATCAAATAAAACTAATAGGATTGGACTAGCCTTGTAGAATCCCATAAAATCTCAATCTCTATAACATCTTAATGATATGAAAACTTTGTGATAGATTTTATGTGATTGTAAAATATGTGGCAGACAGGCTCACATTATTGTAAAGGCCCGACAACACCAACCCATAACCTTGTACTTCTCGTGCATGCAGCTCTGATAATGAAAGGTTTTATCAAGTATGGATATGATGCGTCGATGAAAATAAATTATATAGGAAGCTTAAATAGATATACAAGAATTGACGTTAGTCCCCAATGTCTAAAAGACATGACACTATCATGCTTAACTTTACATTGATTTTCAAAGCCTCTCAAAAATACCTAGACTTGGTTAAGGTTAGGAAAACCCCCCTGTCTTATTCTTAACTACAGTATTATACCCAAAACATATATAACAAACCCGAAATGTCCTAACTCAACCTGGATCTCTCCAATAGATGTTGGATGTTGTACGCTCCTACTGGAAAGGTGTATTAGTTGAACACATGTGCCTGCAACATACAATGCAGGTCCCTTATGAGGGACGTCAGTATGAAAATATGTACTGAATAAGTAAGGCTAAAAGTAACTACACATAGTACGAAAGCTCAATTAAAATTAGGTACAAATGTATCAATAGTACTGATAGACCACCTTTACATTTACTTATGGAATCATGTACATTACATTCTTTTCTTCATTTTATACTTCTTACTTTATAATGTTTGTAAGTCATGTGATACAATAACTAGCTGATTAGTGGTAAAAACATAAATTAGGATGGACCCATGCTAGACTTTCACCATTATCTTTAACCCATATGTAAATAAATTGGGTTTGGTCCATGCTAGGATTTCACCCTGAGCTTCCATTCACATATAAAGAGATTGGAATCAGCCCATGATAGTCTTATGTCCCTGAGTTTCCACCTGTACATTACTAAAATTGCATTACTTAGTTTATTTAACCTTTGAGATTGTTACTTCAGTGATCATATCATTATTAAGCATTGGGACAATCATCTACCAATAAGAGACACGTGAATAAACACTTAATGAAATAACAATGAGGTAGGGATCAGTTTGTACACCAATGAAATGCTTTAGAGCTAAAATAACACATGAATCTTATTTGACTAAAAGGAGAATTCCTAAAAATTTCTAGTGGAAGTAGACGTGTAAGATTTATAATAATCACGTAGGAACAAGGTTGCAACATACATAGGAGATCATACATTTCCAATATGTATCATTTGCAATGGAAGAACTTTGGAATCTTACTTTTTAACACAAGTGTTAAATTTCATCCCAAAGAGTACAGGATAGAGTAGCCTTACGTGCCTTGCTGTACAACTCCGATATTACCCCAAATTAACCTTCCACCTTTTGGTTTGCTTATATATAATAAAGTACGTAATAAAACTAGTATTAGTATATAATCAACACATTTGGGCTACTTAAACTCACAAAAGAGTAGTTAGGAAGTAAGTTCATAATTTAGCAAACCAAGAGTGTTCTTTCAACTCTTTCTCCTCTAGTTATATTTGTACAACACAAAGTTTCTTATGAGATCTCCATACACTCGTTGACTTCCTATTATGTACAAAATAGTTCACAAAGTGGGTCTTGATAGTGGGCTCATACAACGCCTAATTAAGTGGTGTATCATTACACCCTCCTGTTTATAAATCAATGTCAACTGTTCATATCCCTTTTTAAGATCAACCAAGATTCTTTCCAATATACACACATACAACAACCACTAAAATAGTCCCAAAATTCCTTTATCATAAAGGATATTATTGAACTTTAAGGATTCACATTAGCCTTCTACGTTTATTTTCAAAACACATGTAGAATTCCTTAACTATATTGTATATAAGGAGGAACAAATATGAAAAGTAGACTTACATTAATTTCTTAAGTTTACCCTATAACTTAAATTTTGCAATACTTTGGAATTCTTTTCATGCTTGAACATCTTAAGAGGAAAACATCATTAAGAACCTCGAAAAGAGTATGGGAATGTCGTGTAATTGAATATTCTTAGGGTTGTCTCACCAACATCGGGTTTAGAGACACATGATACCATAATCCGTTAAGGGTGAATCAAGATAAGTCTATAAATTATTTTAATTACCTTGGCTTGAGAAAAATATGGTGCAACTTAAGATTCCTTGACGTAAAAATAAGATGGCTCCTTGTTGTTCTAGAGTAAAGTATAGAGAACTTATAAAACATGATTTTTTGTGACATAGAAATAAAGAAAATAACTAGAAACTTGGCCTTATAAAGGCCCTATTTTGGCTGTCTCTTTAGCTGTATTTTGGACCTCAAATTTGTCCAAGCAGGTTACGCACCTACTTAAGGAGTTCACGCTGCACAAAAGTGAAAGTAGGTGACGCACCTACTCGCTTGATTCTTTGTTGGACTCAGTTAAGTTGAGCCTTGACAAATTTGAGCGTTGGGCCTTCTCTATATTTTTTCCTTTTACTTAATTGAAGTTCCAAATAAGTACATTAATATAGGTCTAAATATGATCCATAGCCTTGGGTCCATTAACTTGGTCCATATAGCTCAAGTAGATTACTCACCTACTAGCTTAATTAATTCAAGAAAGAACCTCAATGTTTATTATTTTTTTAGTTCTTAATTCCTTCAATTTAAATTAAAACTCTTATACACTTGGTCACTTTAAATTTTAGATTCAAATGATTACTCACAATTTCCAAGTTTAGATAGTTATGTCAATGTTAACTTGATCATTTTGCTTTATAATGTATGAGAAGTATCATTAAATCTATTTACACCATCAATACTCGCATTAAAACATTAAGTTTGTTTCCTATACCACAAGGCCATATCAAATTTCATATAAGTAAAACAAGTACACATAAATACGGGGTGTTACAATATGAAAAATGACAAAAGAATTTAGAAACTACCAATTGCATTCTTGAGATTAAGACTTTCATTAACTATAAACAAATAATTCTAAGCACATTAAATTTTTAATTATGTATTTTTAATTTCTTTTCTTATCAATATTTACAAATTTACAGTAATTACTTATTATTTCATAATTTAAATCATATGTCATGCTGAATTTATATTGCTTATTGGTGTCACATCATGCATATCAAACATAGTGGAATCATGAACATAGATCACTAAGCTTACATGAGAACTAGATAACAAAATAAAAATTAAATTAACAAAATCACTAGCTAGCTAAAGCTTTAGCATAACTCCTCTAAAATCAAGAAATACAGGGTTGCAGCCTTCGACCAAAACCTGACTAATCTATTTAATGAACATTTGTGTGGGCAAATGAATTTTTTGCTTTAGAACAGTAGTTTTCATGGTGACATCAGCTCCTTATATTTGTAATCGAAGTGACAAACATGAAGGAGACACTTTCGCCCGGAATGTAAGCATATATTTGTTTTATGTTGAAGGAGTTGTCTCATTAAAAGATGTGATAAGTCTTATTTTAAAGGACCACTTAAAAGTCAGATAATTTTACTACTTCTAGAGTACTCCTTTTTTATTTAAAATTTATTAATAAATTAGGTATAATAGGGACCACGTATGTATTAATTGAGGCTTTCAATTATAATGTTAATTTATAGATGAATGAATTAATCATATCATAATAGTTATGGATTATTGCACTAAAAATTCTTACTTCCACTCCTTAGTTTAATTTTAAAATCTACCATTAAATTTTATTTAGCATGTTATAATTACTGATACCAATCAGTTAAATCAAATCACTAAAAGTTTAATTCATTAATTAATTTATCCTTTATATTATGTTTAATTTATTTTATGTGATAGATATAAAATCTATCTGCAGATTTTTCATATAAAAACTTATAAGCAACCATAAAGGGGAGCCATCTATCTCAAGGTCGAGACATGAACTAACCAATTATTATTTCACTAATGTAATTTATTATTATCCAATCTATTAGGATTATATTGGCCCATGATAGAGCCTCGCATGTTGGTAGATCATGATAATAAATCAAATTACATTGATCATAACCATTATATCAAGATTAAAAGCATATGTACATTTAATGATCTAGAGAAGTTTATTCATAACATAAATAAATATCTCTACTTGATCTGTTCAATACTCATGAAAAATTTATTAGCACAAGAAGTTGTAATGAGGTGATTCCCGTAATCAAGATCAAACTATAATTAATCTAGTGCTACAATCATCAAGATGTTTGTATGATTTCATCTTTGATTGTAAACTTAAATTTATAACTTATAAGAACCGTCAATTTTAATTTTTCATGTATGAGTTAAAATAACTCCATATACTAAATCATCTACAATATAAGTAAAAGACACGCATATTAGCACAATGATCTATTAAACAAAAAATTTACTAAACCAAATAAAAAAAAATTAAATTGAACAAATAAAATAAGCAGTCTTTATATAAGATGAAACATAAACCATATGGTTAATAGTATATTCTAACAATCTCCCACTTAGACTTATAATTATACATTCACAACTTTAGATTTCATTTCTTTCATATTCTTATCAAAAGTCTTCTATATTAAGCACTTTGTAGGTAGATCCATCAAATTATTCTTCGATTCGATCTTCAACACTCCCACATTACTCTTTTGAGCTATGTCTCGAATCAAGTGATATTTTCTCTCAATCTGTTTGCTTCTTTTATGACTTTATGATTCTTTCGAATTTTCAACCACACCACTATTATCACAATAAAGGGTGAGTAATTCTTGAACTAAAAAAACCACTCCAAGCTATTTCAGAAAATTTCTAACCCAATCGCCTCAAAGGCATCTGCATATTCGGCTTTCATGATGGAACCAACAAGACATGATTACTTGATAATCCTCTAATTTATGGCTCCACCACTAAAGTAAATACATATTTTGAGGTACATTTTTTGAAATCATTATATGTATAGAAATTTGAATCTGCATACCCAATAGGTATAATTTTTCCAGAGTACAAAAGCAACTTATAATCCCTTGTCCTTTTTAGATACTTGATTATACATTTTACCGCAGTCTAGTATTATTGTCTAGAATTAGACTAAAATATATTGATTGTGCTTACAACAAAGAAAATATCAGGTTTAATGCATAACATCGCATACATTAGGCTCTTTACAGTAGAAGCACAAGTAATCACATCCATTCTCTCTATCCTACCGGTCGTTTTGGATGATTGATACTTTGATAGAGAATTTCATGCCTAGAAAATGGAATTATTTTTGAAATTTTGCATGCTAAACCTTGCAAGAACAATATCAATATAAAGTACTTAAGATAAGCCTTGCATCATTTGCTTGCAATCTTACATTAGCTTGATTCTATATGAGCCTCTTCAACTAAATCTTTCTTATCAAAATATGAGGACAACTACTCCTTAATAGAATTCAACATGCTCACATTATTTCTTATGAGAAAATATCATCTATATGCAATATAAAAAATTCTACTCTATCTTTATCCTATTTTTTATAGATGCATGACTCGTTATCATATTAATCAAAATAAAAGGTTTTAATAGAATTGTCAAAATAAATATTTCATATCCTAGATGTCTATTTTTATCCATAAATGATTATTTTAAGATTTTCACAATATGTGTTCATTCTCATTTTCCCTTAAACTCTCTAGTTGTGCGATATAGATGCCCTCATCAGGGCTCCCATTTAGAAAAGTTATCTTGGTATTCATTTTCCAAATCACATAACTCATAATGAGCATCAATGAATAAAAAAATCATAATGGATTTAAGCATGGCTATTGATAAAAAGGTTTCCTCGTAGTCAATCCATTATCTTTGAGTCAACTCATTTGCAACAAGTCTAGCCTTAAAAGTTTACTTTTTTTCATCCACTCCCCTCTTTTTCTTATAGATCCATATACACTCAACTGATTTAAACTCTGTAGGTAGTTCTATAGCTTCTCAAAAATTATTTGAGTACATAGATTTCACTTCATACTTCATAGAAATAATTCATATTTGAATGTTTTTGTTATGTTGTAATGACCTAATATGTAAAATTTTACTTTTGATGCGATTTAACTATTTTTTCCTTCTCGTAGTTGATAAATATTGATTTTGGAGTATGGAGATGGTTGGCATGATTAATGCTGCCTTAGGAAGGGTTTTTGGAGAATTTGAGTTGTTTAGGGTCTTTAAAAGTCCTATAAACTACTTTAATCAATATTTGATTTTCTAGCTACCAGATGGAGATTTGGAAAGTTTCATCAGATTTGCAATACCAAATTTTATTTAGGAGCAGGGCAGGCTTAAATTTAGAACCTTTATTTTACTTTTCGACCCTCCAGTTAAAAACTAGTGAAATTTGCCTTAGAGGGGTTCTGGGGCTAATTTTTGAAAAGATCTCTTTTCAAAAATCTAACTTTTCCATAGAGTTTTGAACATCGACAATATCCTGATAGCATAGTTTGTTTGCATTAATAAGATTTCAAATAAATTTTGAGGTATCGACTGACAACTTTACAAACTTATCAAAGTTGCTGATATGCTGAAGCTGGAGCAACCGCTTTAGTGGCGATACATTGCTTGAACGGTAAGTTGATTAGTTTCCTACTGCTAAAGTGGGCGCTTTACTACTTTAGTGGGCATTGCTTTAGCGGTAAATGGATCACTTTAGCGGAGCTAGCCTCGAAAGCTAAAATGCTTTAGTGGTCACCGGCTACTTAAGAGGTGACCACTTTAGTTGTCATTTATCCTCTTAAGATTCCAGCACTGGGTTTATATATGTAGCTTATTTTCATAATTTTCCTTCATTTTTGAACCTCCAAGCTTTGAGAAAGGCGATTTTCAAGGGTTTCTTCATTGATTTTATGTGTTGGTAATGAACTCATATTCCCATTATTTTTTATATGATTATGTCCTTAAAATGCCTTTTTACCTCATTTTTTAATTGGATTTTTGAAGTTTTGTCACTAAAACTTGAGAAATAACTTTTCTTCGATTTGGACCTTGTTTTAAACTTGTTTTCATGTGGATTTTCAATAGTAGACTCCTGTAACCTTGGATAATGTGTTTTTAATGGAAAATTTTTCAAATTTATCCCTTTTATTTTCAAATACATTTTCCAAATCCCCTTTTGACCCAACTTGAAAATAGATTGTATGGGTATCATTAGCTTTCTTTTAACACGTAGATATTATATTTGTATATTTGAGTTGATTTTGTGACCATCCGAAAGGAGAAGTCTCCATGTTGAAGGTCTTCATATTTGGATTTTGACTCTTCAAGGTAAGTTATGGCTTAAGCTTCTTTAAATTGGCCTTGGTAGTTAATAAATAAGTAAAGCATGTTACTAGTTTTGAAAAATAATTGCGGGATATACTTTTTAGGATATTATATATTACGTAATGCTCGAGTGAGGGATTTTATTCTATTTTTGTTAGTTTATGATATTATATATTGCGTGTTACTTGTGTGTGACTTTGTTTGACATCATTGGCCTTATTATCATTTGACTGCCTGTATCATTAATATGATCCTTGTGGGGGGCTTGAATAGATATCATAGGCTTTATTGAGCACAGTTTGCCTTTATCATGATAGAAATACCTAAGTTATGGGTTGATATGATACTAATGATGTTTTACAAGCATATTTATTCCAATTGGCCAACTAGAACTGATATCATAAATTATTGACATATTAATTTTATTTTGAGCTCACTTGTACATGTATTGAATGTATCTGATATCTTTATATTGATTTGATCATGAGTATTATATCCTCACTCCATAAATACATATTCATGAGATTTGGTACTATTGTGGAACATTGGTTTTTAAAAGAAAATGAGACACTTTTAAAAATGGGGTAGATTGAGGGATGTGCCAGTTGGATAGATTGAGTTATGAGATTGAGATTTATGGGACTTTGAGATAGTTTATGAGTTAGAAACCCCCATGGGTATTAGTTTTAGAGAATTGAGGCTCGATAAATATATATGAGAAGTCATGGGATAAGTTTTAACAATTCATATCATCATTCTTTGCATTGAATTATATAGCATATCATGTGTTGCTTTATGTGTTACGTGGTGTGTAATTAGAATCTATATGTACTTTAATGTATGCCTATCCCTTTTGATGTTTATGTTTATATTAGAACTATTGTAGACAGTGTAAGCTACTGGTACTTGTAGATTTCATGATCATAGTATCTTTTTTTACTTATCTCATTCTCGACTTTGACCAGTTAGCCTACGATACCTAAGGAGTACAAATAGAACGTATCCATCCGTGTTGTTCCCTTTTGGTGCATATTCTTTTTTGAATACTATACATGGCTATTGAGTTTTTAACAGAGTTGATCAGGTTTGAGGTACTAGTTTGCTCTTATGTTTGGTGTTGATTTAGGATCTCATCCTATCTTTTACTTTATCATTATTTTGTGTCACAGACATATTTTGTATTTTAATTTCGGATATTTTGCTTAGATTCTCTCATATTTGTGACCCTAGTCTTGGAGAGTTTATGATATTTTTTCATATTAACATTATTTTTATGCATATGTGACTTGACTTTATTCTAGGAGTCTCATTTGCTTTATTTTTTTATTATTTCATACTTCTCCCCTCTTTGGATAATTAGGATTACTTATCAAGTTTGGTCCGAGATAAATGTCATTATGACCTCAACTTTTGGGTTGTGACAAATAAGTATCAGACTGTTAGGTTTATCGGTCACATAAATGTAAAAGCAGAATGTCTAATAGTCTCTTAAATGAGTACGTAGACATTTGTATCTATCTTTAAGAGTCAATAAGATGAAATTATGAAAAACTTCTTTAATATGATTCCTTGTTGTGCTGGTTGTTCATGTGTAATATTCTAAACTTGTATTTAATTTTTTTGTAAAGATGGTGTGTAATAGGTCTTGGGATACTTGGGATGTTGAGTTGGCACCCTATATAAGAGTCTCAATTAAAGAATGATGCATGGATTGTAATCGACCTAGAGGTAGAGGAGAAGAGCGAGGAGCTGCCCCAGCCAAAGAACGTGTTAAAGAGGCCCATCTCAAGCCTAAGGTTGTGTATACTATAGATAATTATCAAAACAAAGTATGGGTCCAACTCAGGTACAACAGAGTTCAATTGATACCCAGTGCTTCAGGATTTGTTGATTTGCCTTTTGAGTCATTTAGAGGGTATTCCATTATGTGTACCCGGTATTTCTCATACTTTGAGTGGTGTTCTTCCATTTGTACTGTTATCTACTTACGGTATTCCTACTTTAGGGGTACATCCATAATCTACGTTAGTCCCGTATATAGATTCAATATCTATTATACTTACTATTTATCTAGTTACTTTGGGTACGATAAAGTCTTCTGATGATCAGAAGATGTTCGAAAGGTTTATTTATTTAGCACCTCTTAAGTTTAGTGGACCGATTAGAGAGGATACCTATGAGTTTTTTATTGACTACTAGGAAAAGTTACATAATATTGGATCCCTTAAGTCTTATGGTGTTTCTTATACTACCTATCAATTGATGAATATAGATAGGGGATAGTACAAGCCTTTCTCTATTTCTAGGCCTTTGGCTTCACCAACTATGACTTGGGCCTAGTTTATTAAGGCCTTCTTTGTGAGGTTTATGTAGTATAGCTATAGTAATCAGATGTAAGATTAAGTTGATCACTTAGAGCAGGGCTCTATGTCTATTTTCGAGTATGAGGCATGCTTTCATTCTCTATCCAAGTATTCAGCTGCTAGTATTTTCTCCGAATTTAAAAGGATTCTTAAGGTTGTAAAGAGGTTAAAGGGTTCTTATTAGTTGGCTACTACTTAGATGGTTGTTTTAGGGGCTTATTAGGAGATTATTATTAAGCATGCAAAGATGGCCTAGTCTATTACCCAGGGTGCTTAGGGATACACTAAGAAGGTGCACTATTAGGGTGAGTTTAGTGGTCACGCCTCTCTAGGTAGTAATTTCTTGAGTAGAGGTTCCCACATTTATCATGAAAGGCCATTTCAAGATATTTTACAAGTATTAGGTGGTTGACCTTTAGGTTTTATGGTTTCTGGTAGCCAAGCATTAGGTCATGCTTATGGAGATTTTAATTTCAATTTTTTGAGTCACGGTGGTTATCTTTATCCCTCCTAAGATTAAGTCTAGCCATAGAGAATTCTTTATATGTGATGAGGTTGACCATTTGGTCAAGGATTGTCCCCAATATATGTATGACCTACTCATTAGTGTTCTAAACTCCAGCTTTATCCTACTCTGATATCTACACTAAGAGGTGGTTTAGAGAGTAGTAGGAGTTGTGCTAGAGGTGCTTGAGGTTGAGTAGGGGACCTTGTGCTAGTGGTCAATGGTTTTTTTAGTTTGATACCAGATGTGCACAGTGTTATGAAATGCTTGGGAGACCTGAGGCGGAGGCTATTGATGTAGTTATTATAGGTATCGTCCTAGCTTTCTAAGATCTGCTTCAAAGTTATTTGAGCTAGGTCTATATTCTTCTATGTATCTATATGTTTTGCTTCTAGTTTTTATGCTTCATGTGATCCCCTTGCTATGCCTTTTCATGTTTCTATCCCCATAGGATATTCTTTAGTGGTTGATCAGGTGAATCAATCTTGTGTAGTTACCATTGTGGACCGTGAGACTTGTGTAGACTTAATTATCCTAGATATAGTTTATTTTGATGTCATTTTTTATATGGATTTGTTAGTTCTTTATCATATTATTTTGGATTGTATGCCAAAGCCGTGACCTTAGCTACACCGAGTATGCCAAGTTTAGATTGGAAGGGTATTCCTAGTTCTAGTTCAAAGGAAGTTATATTTTTTCTTTATACTTGTCGCATAGTAGAAAGAGGGTGATTGTATTATTTGGCATATGTTTGCGATATTAGTGTTTCCTCACTACCTTCTATGGATTCTATTTTCACGAATTCATAGATTTGTTTCCTATGGATTTACCTAGTATGAGTCCAAATCATGATATTGATTTTTCTATTGATGTAGAGTCGGGAACCAAGCTAATTTCCATCCCTCTCTATAGGATAACCCTAGCTGAGTTGAAGGAAGTGAAGAAGCAATTGCAGGATTTGTTGAGTAAGGGGTTCATTAGGCCTAGTACATTTTCTTGGGTTAATCTTGTCTTGTTCGTGAAGAAGAAGGATGGTTCTATGTGTATATGTATTCATTATAGATAATAAAACAAAGTGATGGTTAATAACAAGTATCCTCTTTCTCACATTGATTATCTTTTTGACTAGCTTCAGGGTGCTTTGATGTTTTTCAAGAAAGATTTAAGATTTGGGTATCACAAATTAAAGATTAGAGTTTTGTATGTTTTGAAGACAACTTTTTGAACTCAATACGATCATTATAAGTTCTTGGTCATGTCTATTGGGTTGACTAATGCCCTTGAAGTGTTAATGGAGTTAATGAACTAGGTATTTCGACCATATCTCGACTCCTTTGTGATTATATTCATAGGACATCTCAGTTTATTCCAAGAATGAGGTCGATCAAGTGAGAAACTTGAGGACTGTACTTCAGAGGTCGAGTGATGAGAAGTTGTATGCCAAGTTCTCTAAGTATGATTTTTGGTTGGACTTTATTTTTTCTTGGGTTATGTGGTAACCTAAGATGGCATTATGGTTGATCTGGACAAGATAACAGTGATTCATGATTGGGATAGACCTATTACTCCTACCGAGATTCATGGTTTTGTTGGTTTGGCTCGTTATTATTGGCATCTTTAGATGTTTTCTTATCTATTTTGGCTTATTTGATCAAATTGATTTAGAAGAAGATAGTATATTAGAAGTCGAACGTTTGTGAGAAGAGCTTTTGAAAGCTTAAGGACTTATTGACTTCGATTCCTATTGTGACTTTACCTACGGAGGGCATCATATTTATCATATTTTGTGATTCATCTTATTTTGGTTGGGTGTGATATAGATGCAGGAGGGTAAGGTGATTTCTTATGCCCCTCATCCGTTGAAGCCTTATGAGAAGAATGTCCCTACCTATGATTTAGAGTTGGCAGATGTGGTGTTTTTGCTAATCTTGTGGAGATATTACTTGTATGGAGTTCCTTTTTAGATTTTCTCAGATCATATTGACCTTTAGTACGTCTTCAATAACAAGATCTTAATATGAGGCACTAGCGTTGGCTTGAGTTTCTTAAGGATTATAACCTCACTCTTCTTTATCGTTCAGGAAAGGCTAATGTAGTTGCGAATACCTTGAGCCAAAAGTCAACTAGTATGGGGAGTTTATCTCATCTCTTAACCCTATGAGTGTCCTTTATCCTTAGTGGTCCAGTATTTAGCTAACTAGATGGTTAAACTTGATATATCAACATTCGAATGTCTGCTAGCCTTTGTTGAGGCTAGATCTTCTTTGATGGAGGTTATTCGAGCTCACCAGTTTGATGAGAATAGTTTTAACGTGATTCAAGATAAGGTGTTGAGCAGTGAGGCTAAGGTGACATCCCTTAATTCTGATGGTTTTTTGAGGATTGGAGGCCAAGTTTATGTGTCAAGAGTTGGTCAATGGGTGAGATTTATATTAGATAAAGATCATTGTTCCGGATATTCTATTCATCTATGGGTGACTATGGAGTATCATAATCTGAAGTAGCATAACTGATGGGGTGGTATGAAGAAGGATGTAGCAAAATTTGTAGCTTATTGCTCGTGTTGTCAACAGGTGAAAGTCGAGCGTCTGAGATTGGGTAGTTTCATAAGAGATTAACAATTCTTGAGTAGAAGTGGGAACGGATTGCTATGGACATCGTAGTGATTTTTCTCTTACTTCTCACGGTTCTGACAATATTTGTATCATCATGGATCGGTTGGCCAAACTATTTCATACCTATTTTGATCCCCTTCAGCGTCGAGAGATTGGATCGTAACTATGTTCGTGAGATAGTTCATCTTCATGGAGTACCTGTGACTATTATTTTAGACAAAGGCTTTGTGTCCACTTCTAACTTTCATTTTAGGAGGAGTTGGGTCATTAGGTTGACCTTAGCACATCTGTCTACCACTAGACCATTGGTCAGTCAGAGCGGACTTTTTAGGTTTTGAAGGATAGCTTCAAGCTTATGTTATGGACTTTGGAGATTAGTGGGAGCAATATTTAGCCTTAGCAAAGTTTTCTTATAATAATAGCTACCATATGAGTTTGAGATGGTATATTTAGAGGCGTTATATGGAAGGTGTTGTAGACCTCTTATTGGTTGGTTTGAGACTTTAAAGGTTAAACCCCATGGTACGAACTTTTTTTGCCAGTCTTTGGAGAGAGCTCGAGTGATTTAGTATAGGTTTTAGACACTCTAGAATAGGTAAAGAGTTATGCAAACTACAAGCTTTGTTCCTTGAATTAGGGATTGGTGATCGAGTTTTTCTTTATGTGTTTCCTATGAAGGGCGTGATAAGGTTTGGATAAAAGGGCAAGCTTAGGCCCAGGTATATCGGACCATTTGAGATTCTTCAGATAGTTGGGGAGGTTACTTATGAGTTGGCCTTACCTCCAGACTTTTCAGTCGTTCATCCAGTCTTATATGTATCAATACTTCATCACTATATTTGTAATACCCTGTATTTTTCTTAGCTTAATTCAGCCCATAGTGCATGTACAAGGGGCTTAGAACCTAAAATTTTAGCTAAGTGCTGGAGGCTTAGTTTTATTTTTGTCCTCTTAACTTTGATGATTTTTAAAGTGACTTTCTCGACCTCGAGACATAAGTTTTTAAGTTGATTCATGTTCAGGGGTGTAAGTAGCATGTCTTGGGTAAGTTTCGGATGAGGTTTGGACCATGTTTGGATTTCCAAAATAGTAAGTCATCGCGATTGAGGTGCATCGCGGTCGAATAGAGATAGAGGCCTTGGCGCGTCGCGCTGAGGACTCAATCAGCATTCCAGTTCCATCCGTTCTCCTGACTCAGTAGGGTGTCACTTCTAGTGCCACCACTGGTCAGCACCCAAATAGATTGTATGCACTTTAGTCTTGGCAGGATTAGAAAAATTCTCTTGATGTGGTTACTGGTACGTTGCAGGTCTTTCATTTACATATTTATGCTTTGTAGATCCCAGAGATTCTTTTTCTTTTGTAACCCCTTACATAGCTGTTGATTTTTGTATCAGTACTGAGAATTTAGCAGAACCCTTTTCAGTGTCTACCCCAGTAGGTGTCTCTATTATAGACAGACAGGTATACAGGAACTATCCAATAACAATATCCCAGAGAGTCACTTCAGTTGATCTTGTGGAGTTAGAGATGACAAATTTTGATGTCATTTTCGACATAGATTGGATCCACTCATGCTATGCTTCATTTGATTGTAGAAACAGAGTTGTTCATTTTCAGTTTCCGAATTAACTAGTCCTAGAATGGAGGGGTTGTACTTCATCACTTAGGGGTCAACTTGTTTCGTACCTTAGAGCGAGAAAAATGATATCCAAGGGGTGTGTCTACCATCTTGTTTGAGTTAAAGACTCTAGTTCAGAGACTCTTAATCTCGGGTTAGTTTCAGTAGTGAGGGAATTTCCAGATGTGTTTCCCGAAGATCTTACCAGAGTTTCTCCTGAAAGGGAAATTTACTTTGGAATATATCTCCTTCCAGATACCCAACCTAGCTCTATTCCGCCCTACATAATGGCTCTAACAGAGCTTAGGGAGTTAAAGAAAAGTTGAAAGATCTCTTAGATAAGGGATTCATCAGGCCCAGTGGTTCCCCATGGGGATCTCCTGTCTTTTTCGTGCAAAAGAAAGATGGTTCTTTTCATATGTGCATCGATTACCATTAGTTGATCAAATTTACAATCAAGAATAAGTACCCACTCCCCAGAATCGATGACTTGTTCGACTAACTTCAGGGTGCTAGTTACTTCTCTAAGATAGCCCTCAGATCTTGCTATTATCATCTCAGAGTCAAAGAATGTGACATTCCAAAAATAGCTTTCAGAACTCGGTATGTTACTTCAAATTTCTAGTCATGTCTTTTGGCCTTATAAATTCCCTAGCCGCTTTCATGGACTTAATGAACAGAGTGTTCAAGCAGTACTTGGACAAGTTCGTCATAGTCTTTATAGATGACATCCTTGTCTATTCCCGTAATGAAAATGACTATGCATACAACCTCTGAATAGTATTGCAGACTCTTAGAGCCCATCGGTTATTTGCTATATTCAGTAAGTGCTAGTTTTGTCTAAGGTCAGTAGCTTTCGTTGGACATATTATTTCCGGTGATGGCATTAGAGTTAACCCTCAAAAAACCGAAGTTGTGAGAAACTGGCCCAGACCTAGTTCTCCATCAGAGATCAGGAGTTTCTTGGGTTTGGCTGGCTATTACAGATGGTTTGTTAAAGATTTTTCATCTATTGCATCCCCCATGTCTAGATTGACTCAAAAGAAAGTCAAGTTTCAGTGGTCAGACTCCTGTGAGAATATTTTTTGGAAGTTGAAGACTTGACTCACCTCAGCCCCAGTTTTGAACTTGCCAGATGGTTTAGATGGGTTTGTTATTTACTATGATGCTTCCAGAGTTGGTTTAGGTTGTGTTATGATACAGAGAGGTAAGGTCATAGCCTATGCCTCTAAACAACTTAATCCCTATGAAAAGAATTATCCTACCCATGATCTTAAGTTAGCAGCTGTTGTGTTTGCCTTGAAAATTTGGAGGCCTTATCTGTATGGGGTGCATGTTGATGTGTTCATGGATCACAAATGTTTGCAGTATGTGTCTTTGTAGAGAGAGTTAAATCATCGTCAGATGAGGTGGTTAGAATTGTTGAAATATTATGATATGAGTATATTGTATCATCCGAGAAAAGCCAATGTAGTGGCAGATGCCCTTAGTAGATTATTTATGGATAGTGTGGCTCGTGTTGAGAATGATAAGCAGAATTTGGCTCAGGAGGTTCATCAGTTGGCCAGATTAGGCGTTCGTTTGGTTGACTCGGCTGACGGTATTGTATGGGTTCAAAATCTTCTTTGGTTGCCGAAATGAAAGAAAGGCAAGATAGTCAAAGTTCCATTAGTCAAAGTTCTTTGGCGGATCAGTCTGTAGAGGGAGCCACTTGGGAAATAGAAGAAGATATGTAAACCAAGTACCCTCAAATTTTCTATGCAAACTCAGACTCAGCTCTAGGTAACAGTTTTCCTTAGATTATCTCTTGTCCATTCTTAGTCCTAGCCATGTGGTCATCTTCCTGTCATTGCATTCAATCTTGAATTAGGTCAGTCAGTCACCATGTTTCAGACTCAGTCATGTAATCATGTTTTCAGTTATGCATATCCAACATGTAATCTCAGTACCTCTATATTTTCTTTACTTAATCAGTCTCATTTGAGGATGAATGTTCCCAAGGGGGAGATATTGTAATACCCCATATTTGTCTTAGCTCAATTCAGCCTATAGTGCATGTACAAGGGGCTTAGAACCTAAAAAGTTAGCTAAGTGTTGGAGGCTTAATTTTATTTTTGGCTTCTTAACTTCGATGATTTTTAAAGTGACCTTCCTGACCCCGAGACGTAAGTTTTTGAGTTGATTCATGTTCAGGGGTGTAAGTAGCATGTCTCAGGTAAGTTTTGAATTTTTCATATGATGTTTGGACCACGTTTAGATTTCTAAAATAGTAAGTCACCACAATTGGGGCGCATTGTGGTGGAATAGCGATAGAGGCCTTGACGCGTCGCACTGAAGGCTCAATCTGCATTCCAGTTACCAATTTAAATTTCACAGGTGCAGATAGGTCTTTTCCCATGTCCCTAATTCGTAAAGACACGGGATTTATCATCAGATAAGGCATTATATTCCCAATTTCCTTAATTCCTCTTTAAAATAAACCCTAGCCATCACCCAAATTCATCAAATTCAATTAATATTTTTCAAGAAAACTCAAGAATTCAAGCTTCTCCACCTAAGAATGATCAATAACGTCAATTCTCTAACAAGATTAAAGCCTTAAGGTATGTTAAATGTTCATCCATGGGTCCTTTTCATCCATGGAGTCTAGGTACCTATTTTTATTCTTTAAATCATTAATTCACATGTTTATGATGAATTAATTTCATGAAGCTTTTGGGAATTTCACTTATGCATGATGGTTACAAGTGTTTTTAATTGGAAAGTAGTCTTTACACATTTGAAGCATGAAATTCCATGTTAAATTCCCTAATGTATGATTTTAGTGTTATGATTATGATATTTCCATATGTTTCAATTATTCTCATGCCTAAGTTTATGAATTTCAAGTTATTGATGAAATGCCTAAGAGATGAATTTTGAGCAATGACTACTTATTATGCTTTTGAAGCTTTGGTATGATTTTACTGTTAATGTTATCGAGTCCTGGGGGTTATGAATACCCAAAATTTAATTGTTTACTTAGTCTTAGTACTTTCATAATGGTTTTCAGGCATATTTGAGTATTATTAATTCAGTCAGTTATGCTATCAGTCTAGGTTAGATCCGTTCATTATTCCGAGTAGGATTTAGCACTGAGCGAACCCAGCGATGGGGGCTCACCTGCCAGTTGAGGGTGTGACATTTAGTAGTAGTCCTTGTTTTCCATAACTATGTATCCAGCATAGGTTAGAGATGTTAACCTGCCAGTTGAGGGTGGACATATATCTCACTAGAGCACCTGCCAGTAAAGGGTGACTCTTTAGTCCTTCGGGACTTTATTTCAGTGGATCCATACAGCCAGTATTAGTACCCATGGCACTATACTAACACCCTTCCAGATGGGGTCACAGGTTGGACCACGATTAGCTCAGATTGAGGCATGTTGGTTAGATAATACCTCCCACAGTCTCAGTCCAGTATTCATTTCAGAGTTCAATTTAAGGCTTGCTTGACCATGGCATACAGTTATTAGTGGTTCAGTATTAGTATTTCAGTATTTCTGTTTATAAACTATCCCAGTATCATATCATATGCTTGGTCATGCATCCTTAGATTTTACGCCTTCCTTGCATACTATACATCAGTTATGTCATGTTATTTATTCAATCAGTTATTATTCTTGCATATGAGCCATGCATATCATCCTAACCTCATTTAGAATACCAGAACATTCAAAGTATTTACCGCATACTCATTTCTTGCGCTATGATGTCTCATATCATAGGTTCGAACGCTCAGGTTCCCGACCGCACCTAGATATCCCAGCGTACCTGCAACAGCAGCAGTGGTGAGTTCTCATATTTCAAGGACCGTTTATGTTTATTTCAATGTTTCAGTTCAGAAGTCAGTCGAAGTTAGATGGGGACTCATCCCATCAACTCCACAGTCAGTCAATTAGAGGTTTTCAGGCACTTTCAGACAATTAGTCAGTTATCAGTAGTTATTGACTGTCCTTACAGTATTGTTTGCAGACATTTGTTTTTCAGGCATATTAATTTAGGGATATTTTTAAATTTTTAAACCTTATGGCGTATCCAACTTTATTTTCCGTACATGTATACCTTTTATTATCAGTTTGTTCAGTGCTCACAGCAAGTACCAGCGCATGGATTAGCTTATGGTCACTTGTGACTGTAAGCACCCTGTGGCATCCAGGGTGTACTCCCGAGGCATTACAATATTTTGTAGGAGTATCACGCGCTTCACTAGGACTCGGTTCTGTTGGATGAAAGGTTGACCGTTATAGAGGAGTCGAAGTCTATTTTAGACAAAATATTAGACGATTTCATTCTAGAACTATTGATGTTGTTATGATTCAATGGAGATATCATCCTATTGAGGAGGCTACTTGGAGGTAGTCTAACATGCATAGTAGTTACCCTCAGCTCTTTATCCATTTAGGTTTTTCCTTTTTGAGTTCGAGGACAAACTAGAGTTTTAGTGGTGGATGCTCTAATGATCTAATTTGTGAAAATTTTCTTTTGATGCAATTTGACTATTTTTCCTTCCCCGAAGTTGCTACGTGTTGATTTTGGGGTGTGGGAATAATTGGCACAGTTTCCCATGCCTTTAGGAGGATTCTGGGAGAATTTGAGTTGTTTAGGGACTCTAAAGGTCCCATAGTTAACTTCAGTCAATTTGATGTTTTGAGTGACAAATGATGATTTGGATTGTTTCTTTGGATCTGGAATTTTCAAATTTAGGTTAGGAGAAAGATTGATTCGGGTTTGAAACCTTTATTTTTCTTTTCGACCCTCCATTTGAAAACTAATAAAAATTTCCTTAAAGGTATCCCAAGGGCTAACTTGTTGAAATGATATTTTTTCAAAAATTCGATGTTGCCATTGAGTCTGAAATGTCAAAAATAGCATAGTAACATAGTTTTATTTGCATTCATGAAATTTCAAATTCGATAAATTTGCAAACTTAGCAAAGTTGTTGATATTATGAAGTTGGTGTAGCCTCTTTAGCAGCCAAAGGACTGCGTTAGAACTAGCCTCTTTTACTGTTTGCTGCTAGCACCGCTTAAGCAGTTAGTGCACCAGTCACCCACCACTAAAGTAGGTGCTTTACCAGTAAGGGGAACGCTTTAGCAGAGCCAACCACGGAGGTCTTGTTGCTTTAGCGGTCACCAGACGCTTAAGCAGATAGCGCTGAGTATATATAGGTCATTTGTGAATAGCTCATTTTCTTAAATTTTCTTCATTTTAGGACCTCTAAGTTTCGAGAAAGGCAATTTTTGAAGATTTCTTCATCTGTTTTTGTATGGGTAAACTTGAAACTCATATTCTTATTATTTTGCATTGATTATGTCTTCAAAAACATCTTTTTTTACCTCATTTTTTAATTGCATTTTTAGAGTTATACTGATGAAACTTGAGAATAATTTTCTTCTATTTGAAGCTCGTTTTAAACTCATTTTCATGTGGGTTTTTAATTGTAGACTCCTTTAACCTTGAAAAAAAAATTATAAAGAAAAAATTTCAGTTTTACCCCTTTTATTTTCAGACTCATTTTTTAAATCCATTTTGGATTTGCCTTAAAAGTAGACAATATGGGTATCCTTAGCATTCTTTTAATGCGTTGATGTTATATTGGTATGTTTTAATTGATTTTGAGATCGTTCGAAAGGGAAAGGCTCTGTTTTGAAGGTCTTCAATATTGGAATTTGATGCCTCAAGGTTGGTTATGGTGTAACCTTCTTCAGATTGGGTTGAGTAGTTAGTAAATAAGTAAAGCATGCTACGGGTTAGGGAAAATAACTATGAGATATGATTTTTAAGATATTATATATTTTGTGATGCTTAAGTGGGGACTGATATTCTGTTGTTGTTGGATTATGATATTTTATATATTGCGGGTTGCCTGTGTAGGGGCTTTATTTTGCATCGTTGGTCTTATTTGTGCATTTGACTTCCTTTATCAATAATGTAATGCCTATACGGGGGATTGAATAGATATTATAGGCCTTATTGAGCATTGTTTTCTTTATCATGATATAAATGCCCGAGTTATGTATTAATATCATGCTAATGATGTCTTAGATGTATATTTATTTCAATGGTGCCCAAGTAGAACTAATATCATGAAATATGGACATATTGAGTTGATTTTTGAGCTTACCTATACACATATTGAATGGATTTGATATCTTCATACCAATTTAATTGTGATCTTTATCTCCTCGTTACATATATACACATTTATTAGATATTCGTGTCATTAAGGAACATTAATTTTTTAAAGAAAATAAGACATTTTTAAAAATGCCTAGATCGAAAGATGTGTTGCCCAGATACATTGAGTTATGAGATTTAGATTGGTGGAAACTTTGAGATAGTATACAGGTTGCAAACCCCTCATGGATCCTATTTTTGTAGCATTGAGGCTTGAGAGGTATATATGAAAAGTTGTGTGATTTCTTTCAACTGTTTACTTCACCATTCATTGCATTGCATTGCATTTGCATATCATATGTTGTTTTTGCATGTAATTAGCTTCGATATGTACTTTCATGTATGTTTATCCCTTTTAGTATTTATGTATACATTAGAACTGTTAGAGGAGGTAGTGTAAGCTACCAATTAGGAACTTTTCTTCTTGTAGATTGTGAGCTCATAGTATGTTCTTTACTTATGTTATATCTTCTTTGCTCAGTCGGTCTATGATGCCTATTGAGTATAAGTGGATCGTACTCATCTTTATTGTGCCCTTTTGATGTAGATTTTAATTTGAGTACTATGTATGAAGACTGTGTTTCGAGCAGAGTTGATCAGATTTGAGGTACTGGTTTGCTTTAGTGTTAGGGGTGGATTTCAAATCTCATCCTATATTGAATTTTTCTTTATTTTGGTTCAGAGATAGATTTTGTGTTTCAGTTTCGGATAATGTACATAGATGATCTTATATTTGTGACACTAGTATTGGAGATTTTATGATATTTCTTTAGTTTTTTGTTGTTGTTATGCTTATGTGACTTGACTTCATTCGAGGAGTCTCGTTTGCCCTATTTCTTTTATTATTTCTTACTTCTTTCCTCATTGAATGATTAGGCTTACTTATCAAGGCTAACTGAGATAAGTTCCATCATAACCTCAAATTTTGGATCGTGAAAGTTTAGTGGTTCGTCGTAACTAAGGAGTTTTGTATTAGGTTCCTCATGGATTCTATCATATGATTCTCTCGAGAGCGCAAACCATATATATTTTTTAATGATTCTCCCACTATGACGACTCTACTTCGGGAACTAATTGAACACCCTAAACGTCTTCCGACACAGTTGCAGGTAGCTCAACATTATTCTTACTACTTTGAGATAGCGCGATGTCATGTGGTTTCTTTTGTGCAATGTGTTGTCTATTGAAATTTTTTCCACTATCTGGAGTGTTATATTAATAATAATTTTAGGAATTCATTCTTGTGATTCATCAATCGTTATTCTATTGTTCAATTCCTGTAACAAGTGTACTTCAAGAAATATAATTCATTAAACAGTCCTCTTTCAAAAATCTAACACTTAACGAGACAATTATGTTTTGTTCCTTTGGACGGTAAAATAAATCCTCTTTCATTTCTTTTGGATATCCAATAAAAATGCAAATTTCCGTTCTAAATTTGAATTTATCAGCTTACCTTTTAGTATATATACTAGACAAACCTAAACTCCAAAATGTCGGAAAATAAGCTTTTGCCCAAAACACAGTTGTAATGAGGTTAAAAGTAATGACTTTGAAGGAATCAAAGTTAAGAATGTAATTTGTTGTTTCTAATACATATCTCAAAAAATGGACAAATTTGAATAACCTAATACTAATCGAACCATTTTCATTAAAAAAAAAGCCTAATATTTTATGATAGTTTAGAAAATATTTTTATATGAAAAATAAAATATATATATTTTGATAAATGATATAAAATGAGACTATACTTCCCAATATCTAGTCATGGACAAAAATATTCATGTACTTGTGCCCTCAATACGCGTCTTCTTACTGGCGACGCATATAAATGGATGAGTTTTATACAAGTATATAATATAAAGGAAAAGTGATCAAATTTACTCCTTAAATTTAAAAAATTAGATAAATATATCCTTCTTTATATTTTTAGGTCAAATTTAATCTCGTTGTCATACTTTGAGGTCAAATTTATTCCTCTATTTAAAAAAATGACTTAATATATCCATCACATATTTTGGAGTTAAATTTATCCTCGATGTCATACTTTGAGGTCATATTTATCCTCATTATTAAGAAAATTTTCACCTTTACCCTTCCTTTCACAGAAAAGTGCAAATCAATGTTAAATTGCCCATTTGTAAGAAATTAATTACACCCTAATCTAATTCGCTGATTTGACCCACAAAAACTATACAAACAAATTACCCCTCCATCATTCTATTGGTTGAATTTTTGTAACAAGACTAAGCCACTAGATGTTTATCAGTACATATCTCATGAAAAATTAATTTGCATAGGTGCAAACACAAACAAATATATTCTTCTCTCAGTTCATGGATCTGCATCAGTGCAGAGTTTATAAAAAATGGCACATGATGGTCAAATACAATAGATTAGGCCAACTGAATATTTTTCTGAATGATTGATTTGACAGGTCTTCCTATGTGCCAATCGTGACATCTTTTTGTTAGTATGTCTTTATATGCAATTTAAATATGTACAAATTTTATCATGTTATTTGCTCAGAAAACTTATTCACTGATTCTAGAGTATAGATGCACATAGATTTGCATACCAAAATTTGAAATTTAAACATAACTGAACAGGAGTAGAGCTTGTAATAGAAATTTTCTCTACTTCCATCTTTCTACGTTATTATACTCCATTTTACTTTTTATTCATTTGTAAAGAATCTACCCGCATTGCACGTTGAAAGAGAAGTATTTTCTTTCGTCGAAAAAATTCAACCAATAGAACTGAGGGATGGGTATATTTGTTTGTGTCTTTGTTATTGGTCGAATCAGGCGAGCAGCGTAACGTTGATTTGGGCGTTTCTGTTAAAGGAAGGGTACAAGAAAAAAGTTTTTTAATAATGAGGGTAAATATGACCCCCAAAGCATGATGTCAAGGGTAAAGTTGACCTCAGAGTATGACAAATGGTATATTTAGCCACTTTTTGAAAGTAGAGAGATAAATTTAACGCCAAAGCATGACAAAAGATATATTTAATAAATTTTCAAAATAAAGGGATAAATTTGACCCTTTTCTCTAATATAAATAGGGGTGGGCATTCGGTTTGTTCGGTTTAATTGTTGAATATCGATTCGGGTTTTTTGTTTTCGGATTGACGAAAATGACAATCATAACCAAGTCAAAATTATTTCGGTTTGGTTCAATTTTTACAAATTTGGTTCGGTTATTTTAGATTTTTATTTCGGTTTTAAAGATTAAAGTAGTGAGCATTTAAAATTGGTGACTTTTCTAGAAAAATAATCTTTTTTCAAACCTACTTTTCATTCTTTAATATAATTAATTCAACAAGCATGAAATAATCATAAATATCGACCTCGCTGAGTCATCGCCATTGGCGTGACGACAGTGACAGCCGATGGCAGTGACGAACTGAGTAAACGACTGCCGAATGTCTTTGGCAATGTTTAAAATTCAAATGAACTGATAAACTGAGAATGGTTGAGCGCCACTGCAACCTTCACGTTACTGTTAGGGGCTAAAGAAAAGCAGTATATTAGGATTTATGGTTACTAACTGATTATAATTTATATATTTATATGTTATATCAGATTATATTATATTTTTAGTATATTTACATATAATATATATATATATATAGAGAGAGAAATTATAATATATTATTTATATAATTTTGATTTTTTGATTTACTCAAAAAAAAATTGAAAATCCGAAAACCAAACCGTTTAACCGAATTTCTAAAATTTGAAATCACAACCAATCCGAAAAACGAAAAAATTGAATCAAAATTAAATTTCGATTCGATTTTTTCGATTTAAACAAAAAAATGCCCAACCCTAAATATAAAACATTCATGTACTTTTATTTGTTTAGTTTTTCAATTTTCGTTGTTGTTGTGTTAATTAAGGTAATTGGACTTTTCCTTTAAAGACATGATGATATTAAAATGGAATTTTTCATCATTGTGTAAGGATGAAATTTAATGATTTATGCCCCATTTCATATTACTTGTCCATTTTATAGAAAATAGTTATTAATTGATTATTTTATTAAATGAAAAAATTATTGCCCTTATTTCTCTTGCAATCTATTTATTCTGAAAGTGTGTGCACACTTATTTGTAAACTAAGGAGTTTTCTATTGGATGAATTAGTGAAATTATCATTTTATTTATAATTTTTTAATTATCGTATAAATAAAATATGTCCGACTAATATAGAACGAAGAGAGAAATAAAATAAATTTAAGTAATATTAAAAGAAATATTACAGTTAATTTGCTACTGTATGTACAACCATCCAAATAGAGGTTGCCTTTAAATTCTCAATATATGGCTATTATAATCATTTCTTTTTATTTTTTAGCATTTTGCATAAATTAAAAGGAACGTTTCTCAAATTTTTTATATTACATATAAGGAAAATTCATACTGCTCCTTCCTTTTTAAAATAGTTGATCCTTTTATTAAAAATATTTATTTTAATTTAATTATTTCTTTTATAAATTCAAAAATATTTTATTACATTCTTTCAATATTATCTTTATCATTAAATGACTAATTTAGTGTATATATTTTTAAAATATAATTAATAAAATTAATTAAATAAAATAAATATCTAATAAGAATTTTAAAAAAATATTAAGTTAACAAATATCAACTATTTTAAAGCTGAAAAAATATAATCAAGAACAAAAAGGGTATATATGAAATTATATGAAGTGTCTGCTTTGTCAGTTGGGAAGTGGGAAATTCTTGGAATGAGGATTGATTTCTTTTGTCTAAAAAGAAGCTGCATATGGATTGATGTCTTTTTCCTAAAGTTTTTCAATTCCAGTGATATAAGGGTCGTTTGGTTTGAGGTGTTGATGTCTTCTTTCTTTCTTAGTTCTCGGAGAAATTCCTTCGTTCTGGTTATGGCTTCCTCATTCAGAATATCTCCTGAATCAATTGGTTGAGAGTCGTGATCATCTTCCGCAATATTATCGTTGGTGATGCTCTTCATAGAAGTATCTGAATGTTGTTCGACAGTTTTCATCAAATTTTTTTGAACTTCTTCCAGATATTGTTCTATCATCTCCATTCTATCTTCATCATAAACAGCGATCCTTCTGGAGATATGTTTTAAAGATTTATCCTCAACAATATTTTTCTGAGGAGCATTAATATAATCCTGAATTTTATTGTCTATAGTATCCAGGAGTTCTTGATCATTTAATTTTTTAGTTGTGAGATCTTTGCGCATCAACTTATCCCAGAAGTTATTATGAAATATCCTATAAATACAAGGTATTTGTTCTTTAGTAAATCCAAATTCAATATTCCATTTGTGAATTCATGGAATGGAGAATTCAATATAAAAGTACATCTGGTCAATCTTGTCTAAATTGCATACATGATCTGAGTGGTATTACTCAGTCAGAAATGGGGACACCTTTTGTCCATCTTTTGTATAGTCTTAGAAATATATCTGGTAATAACTGAACAGTTGGACCATTATATGCCCACCGATTAATAAACCAGTTAGGGATTGGTTCATCGAATATCTTTGCACAAATCTTTATGAACCATGTATGTTTATGCTTATTATTATTGTATTATAACGTGTTGGTGAATGCCTGAATATAGTCGCAATTGCTAAATTGATTTTGGAACCTTTCAGCAACATCTGAATTTCGGTCATAGAGGTTGTACCCCAATCTCCAAGGATAATGATCTTTTTATAACAATTTTTGAGAACTCATGCACATCTGGTTCTCCATCATAAGCCTGAAAATGTTCAATCTCTGCACTTCCGGCAGATAATAAAATTATTTCATAATATGTTCGAGTCTTATAAGACTCTCCTTCAAAATAGAAGTTAGAAGTCAAATATTTGTGGAGTATCTTCCACAGACCATTTTGCCTCTGAATTTTAGAGTTTTCAACAAGAATTATCAGCTCTCTATTATCAAGTTGTTCATATGGTTTCCTATCAGTGTTTTCTTTTGCAATGTTAGCAAACGTATCTGCTTGCTTTGTAGTTAAATATGACTGCAATTGGCCATATAATGGATAATCCTCCGGAATATCTTCTAGATGGTTCGATTATGAAGAAAATTCACCTATCTGCGGAATCTTGGAATTTATCAAACTCATATTTCCTATTCGTATCACTAGGGTATTTGATGATGAAGCATATGATGCCTGAAGCTGTGATGATGAGGGGGCGGATCTTCCCCCAGAAAAGGAGTATCTTCCTCTGCCTCTACCTTTTTCTCTGGTCATTTGCCAGGGTGAATCTGTAGTCATGCTACATACAATAGATTAATCAGATAAATCAATATCAATCCAATCAATTTCGTCTTTAATTTCTTCATAATTAAAGACAGTGAATTCATCTTCAATTATTGAATGTATGATTTTTTTCAAGAATAAGCATATGTATATCTGCATTCAAAGGGATTGCCTTTATAATAGTAATTATCATTTTTTCAGAGAGAAAATGAGTGTAAAAATTCATTTTTCACCTAAGTATTCTCTGGATAAGAAATCCGGCAGAGAATTATCAATTCCTTTTTTATACTGAATTTCAAAATCAAAAGAGGCTAATTGATCTTTCCACCTTGCAAATATTAATTTTGAAGCATCATATTTAAAATCTTTGTCAAACATATACTTCACCGATTGGGCATCAATTTTAATTAAAAAAAAATTGATTATATAAATTGTTCTGAAACTTAAGAACGCATTTAAAAATGGTTAACATTTCATGTGCAACCGTTGTATACTTCTTTTGACTATCAGTCCATTTCTCGGAATGTAATCGTATCAATTTTTTAATATTATTATGGGAATTCACTTGTTTAAGTATTCCTCCATAACCAACATTAGAGGCATCAGTTTCAATAATTTTTAGCCAAGCAGGGTTAGCTAAAGTTAAGCAAGGCAAAGATTTTACACGTTGCTTAATACGTTTTACAAGGTTTGTATGACTATCAGTCCAGGGACCTTGAAAGCCCCTTTTTAATCTATCATATAAATGAGCTAAATCTATTGACAAATTCTTATAAAATAGGGATATATAATTCAAACTCCCTAAGAATCTTTGAAATTGGATTTTATCAGTGATAACATCAAGAAGTTTATCAGTAAAATCAATAGAACGCTGAATAGGGACTATCTTCCCTCGACAAATATTGTGACCTAAAAATTGAATACTTGTCTAAAATAAATTTATTTTTGGTTTAGATATTACCAAATTATTTTGTATCACAATATTTTTAAACATATCAAGATGTTTAAAGTGTAATTCTAATATTTTTAAAAACACCAGAATATCATCAATATAAACAATAATAAAATTCATATGTGGATTGAAAATGTCATTCATTATTTTCTGGAATTCAGAAGGACCATTTTTCAATCCAAAAGGCATCACATTCCATTCAAATTGACTGAATGGGACATTGAAAGCAGTTTTATAAGTGTTCTCTCTAAATAACTGAATTTGCCAATAATCAGATTTTAAATCAAATTTAAAAAATATATTGGCATCAAATAATTTGGACAATAATTTTTTTTTATTTGGACTAGGGAATCTAATTCATTTCAAATATTTATTAAGAGGTTTATAATTAATTACTAACCGCGACATACCACGTTCTTTTTCATCCGCATTATTCACATAAAATGCAGTACAAGGCCATGGTGATTTAGAATGTTTTATTAAACCCTTTTGTAATAGATTATCAATCTCTTTTTTGCAGAATTTGGCTAAATCTACATTCATTTGGCAGGGTCTTGATTTCTTTGGGATCTTGTCCTCTCAGAAATCGTCTTCATATGGAAGAGTTACAATATGTTGTTTATGATTACAAAAAGCATTGGGGTGATTAACACATATATCAACAATCATTTGTTTGGAGATCTTTTTTATTTTCTCCTATATCTTAGCAGATTTTATGGTATCACCAATATTCATGCTAAACATTTCAAGCTGTAAAAAGTTCACATATTGTTGCTTCATATCAATTAAATCATTTATATCCCTAGTTACAGGATCTGTAACAAAAGGATAAGATATTTTTTTATTTTTATAAGTAGCAGTAAATCTTTTAGCATGAATATGAGTACAGGGATAAATTGCATTTATAAAAGGGGTGCCAAGTATAATTGGGGGATATAATTGATTTTTTACCAAAAAGAAAAAATTCGGAATGCAAACCTTATTTCAACAAATATATGCATTAGGTAGTTTATAATTGATATCAACAGAATGATCAGATGCTGACTTAATAATATGTGTAGTCTTATGAAAATATCTAGTTGTAATCAAACCTTATTGAATGGAACTAACATCAGCACCACTATCAATCATGGCCACATTAGTCATAAAGAAATTATTATCAATTAATATAGTGCAATTTATATACCATTTATGAGCTGTAACAATTTGCATCATGTCCAAAAAAAAATCATTTTTTACATTAAAGTTTTTGACAATATCATCGTCTTCTTCTATATTGGACATTTTTTTCCCTTTAGAACTGGAAGAAACGTCATTGTGAGAAATATCTTTCTCAATTTTTGTAATTCTGTGATCACAAATCATCTAGTTTTACTTTAGAGATATAATCTTTTTTTTTTCCAGATTTTCAACCTCAATTTTTAAATCATTGAAGGATGTATCTTTGCCAGGTAATTGACTTATAGCAAGGAGTCTATTAACCTCAGTTAAAAAATAAGGCATGTAATAATCATTATTAGTACTCCAAGAAGTGTGAGTGCTATCAGCAATTTTAGAAGTACTAGAGGGGCTATCAGCAGATTTTTTAGTAGTAATAGTAATAATTTTTTCACTAAGTTTTTCATCGAAAACTTCTTTTAATAACTCAAGAACGCTATCAGCAGTGAGAGTTTGAACATTCAAATCTAAATTTTCAAACTGTGATTATAATTTATAAAAAAATTTATCACAGACACAATTATCACCATTGCAGTCATCATAAATATTAGCATAATCACTATCAGATGAATTAGGTAATTCAACATCATTTTCAGATTCAGAATCACAATTATAATCAGACTCAGAACCAGAAGTGTATAAAAAATCATATACTTGATCATGAATATCATCAGCAAGACTTAAAGATTTAAGCTTTTGGAGCTTGCAGTTAGGAGCAATATGCCCAAAATTACCACATCTGTAACACTTAATTTTGGCGAGATCGCGCTTAGACCTATTTTTCATAAATCTAGTAGACTTACATTGGGCTTTGCGAATCTTACGTTCTTCTTTGGATCTATGCCTAGATTGCTTCTTCTTATAGGGTTTATCAGACTTAGAATATCTTCGACCCTTTTCCTGAGAAGTAAAAGACAATTTATTCATACCAAATTGCTAACAAAAATCCTCTAATTGGGATCTTTCTTTAAGCTTATCAAGCTTAATTTGTCTAGCTAATCTTAACTCATTGCACAAAGTTAAATTTTGCTGAGTACAGGCTGCTATCAGCTGACCATAGGTAAAATTTTCATAGGATATTTCACCATAGAAACCCGATCCCCTAAGCTCCTTTCTAAACCTTTCATCAAATAGAGGAGGAAGACCATCTATGAATTTTGCCTTCCAATGTGTATACTTACTTTTGGGTAAATACATGACCCTTCTTAGAAAAGTGTCTTTGTACCATCTGAATTCTCCTAAGGTCCTACATCTAAGCCCGTTTAAGAGTGTTCAAGTATTTTCATATTGGTTAGTAAATCTTTCTCCAAAATATTCAATAATAGTAAGCATAAGAGTATAAACAACATCTTCTCTATCTGCTGGTAATGCTCTTGCTAGGTTATCAATTCCTTCTAGGGAATTCCTAGCTTCGAAAATAATATTTATTTTATCATTATCTAAGAAGTTTTCCCACCAGCCAAGAAGTTGGCCAGTAAAATCAATAACAATCATTTTATAAATAGTTGCATTTGTATGTCTTTGACGATTTTTGGCAGATGCAGTAGCTTTTGCAATAGTATAATACATTAGCATTTGATGAACAAGGACAGATGATTGTCTTTCAGATAAGCCATCCAAGTTTCATTCATAAATTGCATCTCTTCTTTACGATGTATTAGTGTGATTCCAATCTCTTTCCTCTATCAGAACATCTTGAGGAGTTGGACGCGAATAATAGTTAGAAGTCATGCGGGGTATATCAACATATTTTTTCCCGGTTTCTTCTTAATCATAGCTCTGAGCTTATTTAGTTTAGAGTAGATTTCATTTCCCATATATGGGGTGGACTCTATGCTATCAGCAAAGACATTAGACAAATCAATGGGTTTGATATTTAAACCGAAAAACTTTTTATCAAGTAATTTTTTCAATTCTTCTATGGGAGATAATTTTTCAAATCCCTCAATATCTAGAGGTCTCTGAATACAAGGCCTAGTTGTCAAGTCTTCCTTCTTAATTTTCGAAGTTGAAGCAATATCGGATGACTTTGGACTAACACTAAGCTTTTTTACCATCTCAATCAATTCATCAAGTTTTTCATCAAGAGAAGAAATATGTTCTCCCAAAACTTTCACATAAAGACTCAAATAATTGTTTTGAGCAATCAAATTATTTATTTCTGCAATAGTTACTTTACCAATTTCATTATCAATGAATTTTTGAAATGCGAAAAAAGTAATTCTATTATTAGGCAATACAAAAGGTTATTGGGGAGGGTAAATAGTTTGAAGGATATTACCACTTGCATCTTGATAAGATCTTTCCAACACCTTAACATATAATGACAAATATGTGGTTATGAACCATGACACAAAGCACACAATCTGATTATGCAATGCATACATCTCATAAAATTCTTGAAAAATATTATTGAGTTCATCTGGACTATAAGTTTCAAGGAACCAAATTTTAAATCGATTCCATTTTTGAATTTTTTAATATAACTCCTTGCTTGGGAACCAAGACTAAAATTAATTTGGTGTGGAATCATATTAAACACTGTTAACATCAAACTCCATTTCAGAAGGAGTTGGGTTATCCCTATCAGTGATATTGTCACTATCTTGAACAATATTTATTTTAGGATTGATTTTAATCTTTTCTACAAAGCGTGTAGATGCAGGTATAGATGGAGAATCAATAGTATGTAAAGATACTACACGATTCCTAGCTAGACCATAAACTGGTTCAATAGGAGATATATGATGCATAACAGACAATAATTTGGACATAGAAAAGGAATGTCGGTTATAAACCGTGGATTTGTTGTCAAATTGAAGACAAATCCTTTCATCTGGATTTTGAGTAACATGGGATAACTCAGAGTTTGTCACATCATTCGTGACTTGATTCGGATAAATAATCAAATTTAAGATCCATATTTTAAAAAATTTAATTCATCCCATCTTATAGGTCTCCTTGTGATGACCTTGGATCTTGCAAAATTTGTTTCGACCAATAAGGTTTGATTTGATGCATCATCTATCAGTTTGCATCTTGGGTTCTGAGTAGATAATAATTTGTAATAAATTTTATAAGAAAGACAAATTAACTCAGAACCAGGGGCATAATTATAACCATGAGTTTTTATATTTAAAGTCAAAGCATCAAGAATATTCACATCAGTCAAAGATAATTGCAAATTTGGTTGTGTGTTAAAATATAATGGACCATAGGCTATAGTGGATTCAATTGAACCCATAAGAGACTGTCTGAAATTTAAATTTCTAGCATCCCGAAGTGCAACTAGAAATGTCTCTGGTAACCCTTTAAGAGTTAAAGGTTTAAATGCAATTTGCACCATTCCTATATGCATAAAATTATAATGACGTTTATACATCTCAATATCACGTTTATTTAACATTCTAATAGTCTGCTCATCCACATTTAATGCTAAAGACTGTTCGGTAGTTTTTATAATTTTCTTATAAAGTACCTTATCAAAGAAATCATATTCATAAATGGTTTTTATATCCACCTTGGGGATAGTTCATTTATTTAGTAAATCAAGACTTAGAGGTATATCTACCTCTTCAAATTTAGTACTTTTTGTAGTTACTTCACCCATATCCATCGTATTTTAAAAACCTCATAGCTATGCCAAAGACTTCAGATCTATTACATAATTACTATGAAAGTTCCAAGGCTCTATGTTATAGGAACTTTCATAATAATTACTAGGGTTTCATAGTAATTACAAATTTTTCATAGTAATTACTAGGGTTTCATAGTAATAAATAGGAACTTTCATAGTAATTATGTAATAGATCTGAAGTCTTTGGCATATATATGAAGTTTTTAAAATACGATGAATATGGGTGAAGTAAGTACAAAAAGTACTAAACTTGAAGAGGTAGATATACCTCTAAATCTTGATTTACTAAATAAATGGACTATCCCCAAGGTGGATATATAAACCATTTATGAATATGGTTTCTTTGATAAGGTGCTTTATACCATCTGAATTCTCCTAAGGTCCTACATCTAAGACCATTTAAGAGTGTTCTAGTATTTTCATATTGATTGGTAAATCTGCCTCCAAAATGCTCAAAAATGATAAGCATAAGAGTATAAATAACATCTTGTCTATTAGCTGATAATGTTATTCCTAGGTTATCAACACCTTCGATGGAATTCCTAGCTTCAAATATAGCATTCCTTATATCATTATCTAAGAAATTATCCCACCAACCACGGAGTTGGCCAGTAAAATCAGCAACAATCATTTTACAAATAGTTGCATCTGTTCATCTTTGACGATTCTCGGCAGATGTTGTAGCTTTCACTTTAGTAGAATATATTAGCATTTAATTATACATAACATAATATATAACGTAATATATTCTCACACACACATAAATTATGTTTAATTAACGTATAATATATTTATAAATAAATAAAGTTTGAACAGTTTACCGTTCAAAATGGTTGTAAAATATATAAGTTATATTTATTTATATATTTTAATTTCTCTAAAAAATAATAAAAAAATTTAAGAATGAATATTTAAAGGTTAAAAAGATATATATATATATATATATATATATATAAAGTTAAATAAGATGGAGGGTATTTTGGTAATCAATCAATTTATTCCTAGAAATTATACCATGCATATTACTTTGAATACAACAAACCAAATACTCAATACAAAATAATCTCAGCATAACTAATCCCAGTATAACTTATCCCATCATAACTTATCCCAGCATAACTAATCCCGGTATAACTTGTTTTCAAACCAAACGGCCCCTAAAAGTTAGTACTCCCTCTATTTTATTTTATTTAGCTCTTATTTACTCCTTCGTCCTACAATATTCGTTCCAAATTTTTCAATTTGATTTCTCATTTTACTTATTTTTTTTCATTAATCAAGAAGAGACAAATTTTTTTTCCTTATTTTACCCTTTGCATTAATTACTTTTTTTAAAAAAATTAAAATATAAACATCATTTAATAGGGGTACTTTGATAAACTAGCCATGTTATTAATTATTTTTCTTAATCAATGTGACATCTCAATTTGGGACGAGTAGTTTGAGACGGAGGGAGTACTTTACACTTTTTTAAAATAAGATATTTATTAAAAAATTATTTTAATAAATTAATTTTATAAATTATATCTTAAAGTATAAATTAGAGTATTATTATTTTATTTTATGTTGTTATTTAATAATAAACTAATATTATAACAACATGATATATATTTTTAAATTTTTAAAATTAAATAATTAAACTAAATCAATATTCTTTTAAAAGGGCCAACTAAAAATGAAACAAAGGGAGTATATATCACTTACATGAATTAATATGTTAGATACATTATTACTTTCTTTATTTCGAAATAAGTATTCCTTTTAACTTGGGGATACATTTTACTAAGCTACTCATTTCTAAAAAAATAAAGACAAAAAGTACTAAACTACTCATTTCTAAGAAAATAAAGACAACTTTATCAATTTATTTCTAAGTAAATTTCATCTATTTTTAAGTTGATATTGATTATTACATTTAAACTCAAAAGCATACTAGGAAAATTATGATCAAAATATTTTTAAAATTTAAACATATATAAAATCACAACCCAAAATGAGCACTTCTAAGGAAATGGAGAGAGTATTATGAAAATTAATTACGGTATCACTATTATTTAACATGTAATAATTAACAAATTGATTATTATTTTTATCAAATCATAAATTGAAGTGATTAATATTTTATTAAGGATTTATTTGACCTAATTATGTGAATAATTCTTACAAGATCAATACAAGGAATTTAAATTCATCTAACATTACATTTGAAGGGACCTTTCAAGTATCTTGTAAAGATGTTGTCACGTGACTAGGGTGTTATGAATTTGAACTGTTGAAATAGCTTTCTGCGAAATACAGGATAAAATTGCATATTCTAAATTTTTGTAGTCTGGCTTTTGCCAAATTCAACTCATAGTGGGAGATTAATGCACAAAAATAACTTCTTCTTTTTTTTGAAAAAAAATAACATTTGTATATTGATACTATTTACTTTTAATCTGATTGTTTTTTGATATATAATTGAGATAATACTCAATTACCTCTCTGAACTATATCCAAAAAGGTTATGACACACCTCAATTTAAAGGGGTCCTATTACCCCTGAACTAATAAAAAGTGTAATTTTGACACTCTTAGTGCCTACGTGGCACAACACAATGAAGTGTCCATGTAGGCACACGTGTGTACCACGTATGTGCCACGTAGGCACTAAGGGTGCCAAACTTACACGTTTAATTAGTTCAGGGGGTAATAGGACCCCCTTTAAGTTGAGGTGTGTCATAATCTTTTTGGATATTTCAAGGAATAATTGAGTATTTTCTCAATATAATATAATATAAAATAAAAGGAATAAGAAAAAGAAGCAACTTTTTTTCACCATGGCCAACAAGGAACTTTTCTATAATCCGAGGTTGCCTCTTATTTCACAAAAGCTTCAACCGTTTAATTTCTTTAGCTTTTAGGTCAAACCTTGAGATAGCAACATTTTTTTAATATGCAGATACTTTAGTTTGATGAATTTGTTTATGTGTTTATTCATATGAATATAAGGGAAATAAACCTAATTATATTTCACTAATGTTTTACCATATATTGTTTCATATATTTTTCTTTCAATCTTGCTTCGAATATCTTTTGTATCGATGTTTTATCATGAGAAAATCTTTCTATCACACAAATATAAAAGTAAGGTATGCCTACATTTTATCCTCCCCAAACCTCATTGATGGGAATACATTCAGTATGCTGTTGTTTTATAAATTCTTTGAAAATCTGAAAATTTCTAATACATAGATGGTAAGTCTAAAACCTTGTTGTAATAACCTCTGATAAGATAGCAAATGAGGAAAATAAAAATACATAGTTTCATGCCCTCATTAATTTATTTTAGATAGCTGTTATATGGAAGAGATTTGTATAATTCTCAACTTTTATTCCTCCCTGCTTTTTAATTTATTCCTTAAATAATAAGACAAAAATCATGATAAAATTGCTCTCTTACTTCCCTCTCTCATGACTATTTACATAGAACCAAACAAATGTAGCTTTTTGATGAGGAAAACAATAACATACTTCTCTTTTTCACTGAACCAAACATAAGACCAAAAGTGTAACTGAAAGAAAATAATATACACTTTTGAGGGGCCATATAGAGATAAAAAAAAATATATGCATTAAAAGAATAATTTTCATTTGTTTGGTGTTTTCTTTAAGAACATAACTAAATAGATTTATCATCTAAAGCAAAAGTGTATTCTGAGTCTTTTGAATGAAAAGAAACATGTCTGGTTGTGTTCTTATAGTGTCGCAATTTAACAATTACTTTCACCGAATCAAAATATTTATAATCCTTATTCAAGATATTCGTCTCAAAATACTTCTCATTTTAGAAGTTTTGTCTCTCATTTTATTATTTAGTGTTAAAAAAATTGAAATAAATGGGTAGAAGGAAAATTTTGACCAGAGTTGATTATTACTTGCTACAAAATAAAATCTAAAAAGATTGAAATTCATTCTTTTGCATTATTTTCTTTATATGGTTCGAGAAATGTGCTTCCGCTGTATTTACATAACTAGTTGAGGGAACGTGCATTGCATGCCAGTCTTACATTAATAATATAAATATATGTTATTTGGTACTAAAATAGTCTATATGTACTATTACCAACTGATCCATATTGAGTCCATATATGATCTATGTTTGCTGCAAAAACAAGCAAGAGTGGAGGGAAGGAGCCCAACGGATGTATCCTTTTTGCTTCTGCGGAACCATAAAATTTCGCCACTTTCACCCCTCAAATAGTTTTAACAAAGGTAGGATAAAAGATAAAATATAGTTATATATTAAATAATAAGTAAACACAAATTAAAGTGAGACAACATTATACGGTAACACGCGATGACATCAAATAGGTCGATACACAACGTTGTACTTTTTGTTATTACGTATAATGAATTTATTGATACGATAAAATAATATTTAAGTAAAATCTAAACAAATATTATATTTAAACTAATTTATTGGGTTTATGTACAGATATGTAATAAACGTGATCGTAACAACATAATATCAATATGGATGAGAAATAAAATTTAAAAAAAAACATGTCTTCAAATTCTCTTGTAATTGACACAAAATCTCATGATTCGCGCGCTTCACCTATATCATCTTTCACCTACGTAACAACATTGAAGAATCAATATAATTAATGATAACATATATAGATTTATTCATATAATGATTAAAGAACGTCTAATAACTTTATAAGGACAACAAACGAAATAATGAGCAAAAATAGTGAACCCATTAGACGAAATCAATGTTAATACTTATAGATTTATTGAATACAATGTTACACATAAATATTAGGAACACATGGACACTCTACATTCATGTAGATTTATTGAATTAGCTCTTCTGACTCTTTAATTTACTCTTTAGTGAATGTACAGGCCTTTAGGATCCAAATTAAATCTTGTTCAATGTCTCTGTCGTGCCCATCTATTGCCGCCGTTGTTGTCACTGCTGATCCTTCTTCCTCGTCGTCAAGAAAAAGCTTAAAATTGTAGCTCAAGTTTGAGTCAAACTATAAGTAAGTTTATGCTGCTCCCGTCGTTAATACACAACTGCAGAGTGAATATGATATGTCCGTCTAAGTGTCGATCCAACACCGAGAGAAGTCACAATTTTTGGTAAAAAGAAAACCTGAAAACTGTCCTTTGAAAGCAGTTTGGCTCCGTTTTAATGTAACTATCAAAACAAAAATTTAGTTTTTCAACAGTGGGACTCTCATTATGATTATTGATCATAATTCACGTAGAAGACAAATATATACTACAAAGTAGTTTTAGAATATAATCAACTTAGGAGACTTCACAAATAATTTCGCTGCCAGCTCTTGTAGTTTAATTAGGAATTAGTAGTAAATTATTTAGTCGTGACATTACACTTACCAACATTAGTTTTGGGAAAAAATTCTATCATATTTTCATCTTATTTTCTGTTAGGACTTTTCTATTACCATATATGTTATGAATCCTTTTTCAGGTACATAAGGAAAACACAAATCTATGAACATTAATTCTCCATATTATACTCTTTTATCATATATATTAAGATTCTTTAATTTTTTTAATAATTAAATAATAATTTCAGAAAATAAGTGAAAAGATAATTTTATGTGTTGTGGAGACTTTTAATGAAGGCAAAAAATTCAAATAACATTTTTAAGACCCTTCACATTTTTAATATAGTATAGATATAGATATAGATATTGGGCCTATATGATTTTAGCGAGGGGAAAGGACAAATCGGCTATAGCCACTCAGCTATATTATTTGGGTGTTTTACATAAATTCCAATTAGTTTATCCATAATTACACCCTATTCTAACATTTTTTAAAATTTCGTAAAATTTTGATTTTTAATTTTTCAGATACATAATATTAAAAGAGATACATGATTGATGTTACATCTTAAGAAACAAATAATTTGTTGTTATTATAGAAAGCAAAAGTAATTAACTCATTTAAGGAATAATTTCTTCTAATTAACATCTAAATACGCCAAAAAATGATATTTAATTAATAATGTAGTTTTTTTGAAATATTATTCTCCATATTCAACTTTCAGATTCATTCTTCTTTAGGTTTTTTTTTTTGGTGTTATTTTCATTTTTCAACATTTTGCAATGAATTTCAAATCCTGAAAAAGAGATACAAATATTGATTAAAAATGTATCATGGTAACACATAATGTATCAATATAAAAAATGAGATTTAAAATACAAAGGTATAAGAGATACGCAATACAAAAAATTTATCAGATGCAGAGATACATATTTTAAAAGAAATACATACGAAAACCTTCTAACTATATACATGTATATGAAAGAGATACATATAAAAAAATGTATCAGACGTATAGATACAAGAATATGCACCTGGAACATGCATATAAAACTAAGCCAAATTATGTATCTTTAGCTAATAAAATATTAATCTTGAATTGAAATGCTTTGATATAAAAATTACTAAATCTTTGGTAAGGTGTCTCTTATTGTGACTTCAACAACTTTTCTTTTTGAAACAATACCTTTTCGTCTAGAAGTGTCAGATACTCTTTTCTTCGATAGAATAGGTTAACGGAGTTCATGAAATTTCATCCTCAACTGTCTATGGAATCGTTGTTTGTTAGGTTAAGAATTGACGATGATCAGAAATTGACACGATCTGAATCGGAGCCTTATCGTAATGGGCATTCCAAGTTCAACCAGGACTGGGGACCATCCCCATTAGCCAACCCAACCTCCAAATACACATACCCTGAGTTGGATGAATTCCGAACGTATAACAAGATAACGTTTATTACAATTCCGGACTCTGGGATAGGTCCATGACCGTGACCAACCCAAATAAGCCCAACCATCCACTATCCAATCAATAACATAACCAAAACCGTAAACCAATCCATACATCCCATACCAAATGAGTTCTAATATAAATCTATGTATAATCCCAAAACATAAAAGGATGGAACAATCATAAATACAGTCAAACATTATCAGCCCCAATGCGAATACTAAGGCCGACACCACTGTCGACACTGCCCATACCAACCTACAGTAGTTCTACAAAGCCTTTAATCGAAAGTAAAACAATATCTAGTTAGGACATGACCCCAACCATAGCCAAAACCAATGTCTATGAAATAACCAAAGCATGTAAAGACATCCATGATATGAAATGGATCCTTTCGGAATATGGAAGCTCACCACTCCAACTAACCGAGCTAATCCTGAATTCAATCACTAAGCAGGAGGAGCAGAATGGCCGGTTCCTACATCACGTGGGGATACAGTCGCCCAAAGACGGGTTGGCGGGTGAATGCTAGCAAGTACTCAGGATAAAGATAAAATACTGCCAACCTTTAAAACCAAGTAAACCACCATATACATTCACAACCATACATAGATATATATAACCATGTTGGGAAAGAAAACCAGATGTAGCATGCCTTTAAAACCATTAACCTGGGTATGTGTAGCTTAACCATCCTAGAACCACCCATGGGCTATATGGGTCCAGTATAACCCCCTGAATAGGCCCCAATGCGTATAGCCGCACGAACAGGAGGTACCATAGGTGTAGGCGATTCCCGAGTACCCTTCGCTCTTCATGATACATATGTATAAGTGTACTTAGGGGATTCTCATGTACCTCATAAGTATCATATATGGTCGCCATGATCATTCCTCATGTTGGCAAACATGAGTGTCCAGTTTCCGTCCATCGGACTCACACCTTCACGATTAGCTTTCACACCCCGCCATTATTTCCCAATTAAAATTATTACCACATAATCAAACCACCATTTTATTTATTATTAACCAAGGCTATAAGTAGTGGTATCATCATATCAACTATAGTTTGCAAGAAATATCATTAGCCGACCTTTTAAAGATAAGGGATTCTCATGTACCCATAGATTACATTATCAAGTTGACTTGGGGGGAATCCTATGTACCCCACAAGTGATCATTATTATGTTTGCTTGGGGAATTTCCTTATACCCTACAAGGCTTTCAATTAGACCAACCATAAAAACCAAGACCTTAACATTTAATGATTCCAAACCATTTAAACCTTTATACCATTTAGGGTTTCATTACCAAGTTATATCATGCAATAGTTCAACGAAAGTCCAATAATTTAACCAAAAACTTTATCATAGGCATTTTATCAAACATGTTGGAGGATAGTATTTCTAACGCCAAAACCTAGTACCAATTAACTATTCCCATGCAATCAAATGTACAAACCACCATTAAAACATGTAAATCCATAATTAAAACAAGGAAAAACCATAACCAAGAATTTATAACCAAAACCCTAAACATATATTTGAAAATCCAAACGCATACAACATTCATGCCATGAAAACAATTCATAAAAGTATGCCTTTAGCTGGAACTAACAATGTGGGAGGAGTAATATGCCTTAAATTGAGAAGACGATGAGAAGAAATCACCCCTATGAGCCTCAATTAACCACCTTGAAGGAAACCCTAGCTTTTTCTTAACCCAAGAGCCTTGAGAGATTTTGAGAGAGTTTAGAGTGTTTGATTGATTGCAAATAGGTTACTGAAGCCCAAAAAAGGTGTTTTAAGTGGTGGGGTCCCAAGGAGTTATAAGAGGAAATATCTAGAATACCCCCAACTTATACTGTATAAATTTCCCACAGGAGGGTACAACCACCCTCCATCCGTACCACTCATACCTAAAGTAGAATCTTAACCCTGACTAACCTACGGCTCTAAAGTCCTACTCTTACCCAATCATACGATTGGTACCCATAAACCACGCCTTAGGAAAAATAGAATAACCTAGGCTAAGACATAGGATGCCACACGAGTTGCATCATACGACTCGCACCCCATCATACGAACCTTATAGAGAAGTCATACCTTGATAACCCAACTATATTGATCAATATACGAGTGATTACCCCTAACCCATATCCTAACATACGAATAGTACCCCTTGTTGTATGATGTCCTAAGAGTTGAAAACTTAGAAAATTTCTAAGGACCAAATCCCAGGGTGTTTCAGTCTCCTCCACTAGGATCATTCATCCCCGAATGACGGACATGGTAGTACAAACAAGAATTACACCCTAACATAACTATTGAAGCCTTAAACTAAGTTAGAAAATAAAAATGTAAGGAAATCAACCTTTCTCTTAACCAAGTTAGAAATCAAAGATATGATCAAGAACAGATACTTTCAGCCTGAATATCCATAGCAGAAAACAAATGCGGTTACTTGGACTTCATGTCATCTTTCGCTTCCTAAGTAGCTTCTTCCACCTTGTGGTTCATCCATAGAACCTTAACGGAAGCTACATCCTTGGTCCGCAACCAACGAACTTGCCGATCCAAGATCTTAATCGGGATCTCTTCATAAGACAGAGAATCTAAGATATCCAATCCTTCCAAAGGGACAACCAATGAAGGATCACGTATACACCTTCTCAACATAGAGACATGGAATACAAGATGAATAGAGCTCAAACTAGAAGGAAACTCTAATTTATACGTCACATTACCAACTCTTCTCAAAACCTCATAAGGACCAACATATAGGGGACTGAGCTTCCCCCTTTTCCCAAACCACATTACTTTCTTCATGAAGATACCTTTAGGAATACCCTATCCCCATCCTCAAACTCCAAGTACCTACACCTTACATCCGTATAGGACTTTTGCCGACTTCGGGTAGCCTTAAGCCTATTCCGAATCACCTTCACCTTCTCAATAGCCTGATAAACCAAATCCGGGCTGCCTCACCAAGATCAAACCACCCACTAGATGATCTACACCTCCTACCATACAAGGCCTCAAAGAAGCCATCCCAATACTAGAATGGTAACTATTGTTGTAAGCCAACTCTATAAGAGGTAGATGCTCAACCTAATTATCGCCACAGTCAATCACACATGAGCAAATTATGTCTTCCAATATCTGAATAGTTCTTTCTACTTACCCATCCGTCTGCGGGTGGAAAGAAGTACTGAGACTAACCTTAGTACCCAACTCCTTCTGAAACGACCGCCAAAAGTGAGATAAAAATTACATTCCACGATAAGAAATAATCAAACCCCAAGAAGCTTCACAATCTCATGAAGATACAAACTCACATAATTCTCTGCCAAAAAGTTAGTCCTAACAGGAAAGAAGTGAGCAGACGTTGTCATCCTATCCACGATGACCCAAGCCAAATCAAATTGGTTCCAAGATCGAGGAAGACCGGTAACAAAATCCACATTGATTACCTCTCATTTCCATTCCATCAATTCAATCTCCCAATACAAACTCCCAGGCCTCATATGCTCAACTTTCACTTATTGACACACCAAAAACATAGCCACAAAATTAGCCACATCCTTCTGCATACCATTCAACCAATATATATCATTAAGATCATTATACATTTTCGTTGAGCCGGGATGAACAACATAGCGCGATTTATGCGCCTCAGCCAATACCCTTTCCCGTAAACCATCGACGTCAGAAATGCATAACTTTTTTTTGTACTGCAAAGTACTATCACCACTGATCTCAAATACCATTACTTTTTTCCCACCTACATCACCGTTGATCTTTATCAAGATAGGGTATAGCACTTACTTTACCTTGATCCCTGCACTAAGAGATAACCGAATACTTCCTGTACCAACACACCACCATTCTTGAAGTCCAAAAGGCGAACTACAAGATTAGCCAAGTTGTGAATATACTTCACTAACTCCCGTCTCTCCTTTTCCACATAAGCTAAACTCCCCATGGATAACTGGGTAAGAGCATCAATAACAATATTAGCCTTACCTGGATGTTAGTAAAGACTCATGTTATAATCCTTGAGAACCTCAAGCCATCTCCTTTGCCTGAGATTATGCTCTTTTTGAGTGAACACATACTGCAGACTCTCATGATCGGAAAAGATATCCACGTGCACTCCATAAAAATAGTACCGCTAGATTTTTAACGCAAACACCACCACTACAAGCTTCAAATCATGAGTATGATAGTTCCTCTCATGCATTTTCAACTTCCTAGAAGCATAGGCTATCACTTTCCCATGCTACATCAAAACACAACTAAGCCTCTCTCTGGACTCATCACAATAAACCACAAACCCCTCATTGCCTTCAGGTAATGTCAAAATCAGAGACAGTTTCTTATTCTTCAGCTTCTCAAAGCTACCCTCACAAGGATATGACTAAGAGAACTTTACTTTTTTCTGAGTCAATTTAGTCAATGGGGTAACTATCATCGAGAAACTCTCTACAAACCTTCTATAGTACTCGGCCAAGCCCAAGAAACTCCAAATATCTAATGGAGTCGTGGGTCTAGGACACTTCTTAACCACCGCCACCTTTGTGGATCCACCATGATCCCCTCACTAAAAATAATATGATCCAAAAAAGTGACAACGTTCAACCAGAATTCACATTTAGAGAATTTGGCATACAATTGCTACTCTTTCAAGGTCTGCAACACCACATTGAGGTGATTGGAATGATCCATCTCACTCTTAGAGTACACTAAGATTTCATATATAAACACAATGACAAATAGATCTAGAAACTGACAGAATACCTTATTCATCAAATCCATGAATGTCGTCGGGGAATTAGTCAAACTAAATGACATAACCAAGAACTCAAAGTCCACATACCAGGATCGGAAAGCTGCCATAGGGATATCCACCTCTCTAACCTTTAGCCGATAATACCTAGATCGACGATCTATCTTAGAAAAGAATTTGGCACCCTACAACTGATCAAACAAGTCATCTATCCTTGGAAGAAGATACTTGTTCTTGACCGTCACCTTATTAAACTACTGATAATCAATACACATCTGAAGGGAACTATCCTTCTTACGCACGAATAACACTAGTGCTCCCCACAAAGACAGTCTAAGATGAATGAAACCCTTAACCAATAGATCCTTAAGTTGCTGCTTGAGTTCCCTCAAATCAGCTGGAGCCATTCTATAAGGAGGAATAGATATTGGACGAGTTTCTAGAACCAAATCAATCCCAAATTCAATATCCCTTTCCGGAGGAATGCTAGGAAGATCATTCGGAAAGATCTCAGGAAACTCATTCAACAACGAAATTAATTGCAAAGAAGGACCTTCCAAGTTAGAGTCTTTAACTCGGTGTAAATGATTGAGGCACCCTTTGGAGATTAACCTCCGATCTCTAAGATTGATATAAACCTTCCCTTAGGAGTTAGGGAACTATCCTCCCATTTAATTACCGATTAACCAGTGAACTTAAAGACAACCTTACGAGTCCGATAATCTTAGGACGCGTGGCATGTGTATAACTAATCCATCCCTAGAATAATATTAAAATCCACTATATCTATTTTAAACAAATTCACCAAAGTATCCCTACTACCAACTAATACCATACACCGCCTATAGACTCTTTTAGCAACACAGAGTTACTTGCCGGGGTAGACACAGAAAAAATGATTTGAAATAACCCCAAAATCAAAACCAAAATACACAACCACAAATAGGGTCAAATAAGAGAGAGTGGATCCCGGATCAACTAAACAATAAACATACCAGTCACGACATCAGGTGTTGCCTTAGACTCCTGTTGGGTAGTGAGTGCATATAACCTATTTTGGCTTGTGCCAGTTCTAGAAGAAGAGAGAGATATAGAAGCAACTCACTTTGGTGCATAAGTAGATAAAGAGGCAACCAAAATCATGTTCTATCCCCAAGCACCCTTACCAACCAGACAGTTTCTAAGCATATTGCCTGGCTGACCATATTTGAAACACCTGTCCCTCCCTTCATCGTAGAAACCCGGTGTAATCGACCATAAAACCTACATGAAGGACATGAGGAAGTCGATTAGGCCTTACTAGCCTGATATTAGGCACCCTATACCCTAAAGTTGTCGCCACCCTGCTGACGCCTATGACTCGACTGCTTCTGGTAAGGAATACTAGCTATTGAGAAAGAACCAAAACTCCTCGACTTCTTCTTTGGCCACTTACCACTATCCCGACCACATTACTGCTGACCACCCTACTTCTTACACTGCTTTTCCTAATCTCAGCCTATTTTCTATTTTCCTCCTCCACCTATTGCGTATAAACAACCAATATAGAAATATCCATGTACTTAATCAGAAATGCGGTCTTGCTTTCAAGGATCAAATCCTGAGATAGTCCTGAAGCAAACCTACTCATCCTGTATATCATATCAGACACCAATTTTGGAGCATACCTAGAAAACTGGGGAAATTTCAAGGCATATTCCTTGACCAGCATCTTTCCTTGCTTTAGATTAATAAATTTCTCTGCCTTTGCTTCTCTCAACTCATTAGGAAAAAAGAGATCTAGGAATGCATTAGATAAGTCTCCCACAGAGAAGACTCATCAACCTCACTCATTGCCTGATCCCATTCCTCGTACCATTGGTGTCCCACATCCTGTAGCTGATAGGTAATAAAATTCACCCCTTCCACATTTGTAGCCTGTATGACCCTGAAGATCTTTTCCATCTCATCTAGAAAACCCTTAGTATCCTCCTCTACTTTAACATAAGTAAAAATTAGAGGATTCAACTTCATAAATTGTCCAATCCTTGTGGCCTCAAAAGATGCAATACCAAATGCACCACGCTCATCTTGAGAAGCTACCAACTGAGCAATCACATGAATTGACTGACAAAACTCTGTATTCATCATGTCTTCTTGAGGAGCCTGAGTGGGACTAGAAAGAACTGATGGAACTCCAGAAATATCAGGGACTGGACCCCTAGATCGAGTATAGATCTACTGAGTAGAATGTGTCCCATCAACATTGTCCCTAATTAGGACAGGGGAGTTTTCAATGAACTTCAAATCATCGAGGAATGATCTAGAAAGCGAACAAATAGAATTAGAGGATATTCCAGGACCTATACTTCCATGCTTGAAAATAAAACACAAAGAAGAGAAATAATTTCTAAATTCCTCGTAGCCTTTCTCTTATAAGTGTGGCGTACTAAAAACCCTTAAATGATATTCTACTTGACACGACTTTGTGGACTCCTAATTGAACATAAACCTAAAGTTGTCATACCAACTTGACAAGACACGTACCAAGGCCTTGTCGTAATGGGCATCCCAAGTCTATCAAGGATTGGGGACCACTCTCGTTATCCAACCCAACTTCCAAATACGCAAACCCTGAGTTGGATGAATTTCAAACGTATAACAAGATACCATTTATTATAATTCCTGACTTTGGGATAGGTCCATGACCGTGACCAACCCATACAAGCCCAACCATCTATTATCAAATCAATAACAAAAACCAAAATTATAAACCACTCCATACATCACATACCAAACGAGTTCCAATATAAATATATGTATAATCCCAAAACATAAAAATATGGAACAATCTTAAATACAGTCTAACGGTATTATCACCAATACGAATGCCAATACTAAGGTTGACACCACTGTCGACACTGCCTATACTAACCCATAGTAGTTCCATAAAGCCTTTAATCGAAAGTAAAGCAATATTCAATTGGGACATACCCCCAACCATAGCCAAAACAAATGTCTATGAAATAACTAAAGTATGTAAAAACATCCATGATATGAAATAGAACCATTTGGAATTTTGAAGCACACCACTTCAATCCAACCTAGCTGATCCCGAATCCGATCACTAAGAAGACAAAGCAGAATGGTTGGTTCCTGCATCGCGTGGGGATATAACCATTGAAAGATGGGTTAGCAGGTGAACGCTAGCAAGTCCTCAGGATAAGGATAAGATAATGTCAACTTTTAAACCTAAGTAAACCAACCATATGCATTCACAACCACAGGTACATATATATAACCATGCTGGGAAAGGGAATTGGGTTTAACATTCCTTTAAAACCATTAACCTGGGTATATGTAGCTCAATCATACTAGAACCACCCACGGGCTATATGGGTCTAGTGTAACCCCCTGAATGGTCCTCGATGTGTGCAGCCACACGAACTAGAGATACAATAGGAGTAGGGGATTCTCGAGTACCCTTCGCTCTCTATGACACATATATACAAGTGTACTTAGGGGATTCCCGCGTACCCCGTAAGTATCATATATCGTCGCCATGACCAATTCTCATGTCAGCAAATATGAGTTTCCAGTGTCCATCCATTGGACTCACACCTTCATGGTTAGCTATCATACCCCGCCATTATTGCCCAATTAAAACCATTACAACATAACCTAACCACCATTCCATTGATTATTAACCAAGGCTATAAGTAGTGTATCATCATACCGACTATAGTCTGCAAACAATGTCCTTAGCCGACCTTTTAAATATAAAGGGATTTCCATTTACCCATAGATTACATTATCAAGTTGACTTGGGTGAATCCTATGCACCTCAACAATGATCATTATTATGTTTTCTTAGGGGATTCCCCTTTACCCCACAAAGCTTTCAACTTGACCAACCATAACCACCAAGACCTTACCATTTAACGATTTCAAACTATTTATATCATATAGGGTTTCTTTACCATGTTATCCCATGAAATAGTTCAATAAAAGTCCAACAATTTAACCAAAAACACTAATAGGCATTTTATCAAACATGTTGGGGGCATAGTATTTCCAAAGCCAAAATCTAGTACCAATTAACCATTCTCATAAAACCAAATGTCCAAACCACCATTAAAATATGTAAATCCATAATTAAAACATGGAAAAACTAAAACCAAGAATTTATAACCAAAATCCCCAACATATATTTGAAAAATCAAAATCATACAACATTCATGCAACGAAAAAAATTCATAAAAATATACCTTTAGTTGGAAATTACAATGAGGGAGGAGAAATATGTCTTACATTAAGAAGAAGATGAGAAGAAACCACCCTTATGAGCCTCAATTAAACACCTATAAGGAAACCCTAGCGTTTGCTTAACCCAAGACCTTGAGAGATTTTGAGAGAGATTAAAGAGTTTAATTGATTGCAAATAGGTTAATGGATCCCAAAAAAGTGTGTTAAGTCGTGGGGTCCCAAGGAGTTATAAGGGGAAATATCCAGAATACCCCTAACTTATACTGTATTAATTTTCCACAGGAGGGTACGTCTACCCTCCATCCATACCCTAGGATATAAGTGGTACCTACCACTCGTACCTCAAGCAACATCTCAACCCCCCACTGACAAACCTACGACTCCAAAGTTCCAATCGTTCCCAATCATAGATTGGTACCTATAAACCGTACCTTAGGGAGAATAGAATCAACTAGTTAAGACATAGGACATCATACAAGTTGCATCATATGAATTACGTCCCTTCATCCGACCCTTATAGAGAAGTTGTATCTTGGACAATTGCCAACCCAGCAACCCTGATCAACATACGAGTGATGACCCCTAACCCGTATCCCAATATTCGACTAGTACCCCTAGTCGTATGATGTCTAGAGAGTTCAAAACTCAGGAAATTTCTAAAGACCAAAGACTAGGGTATTCCAGTCTCCCCCACTAGGATCATTCATCCCCGAATGACAGACAAATTAGTACATGAAATAATTATATCCAACACAACCATTCCAACCTTTAACTAAGTTAGAAAATAATGATGTAAGGAAATCAACATTTCCATTAACCAAGTTAGAAAACAATGATTTGATCAAGAACACATACCTTCTGCACGAATATTCAAAGCAGAAAACAAATGTGGATACTTGGACTTCATGTCCTCTTCTACTTCCTAAGTAGCTTCTTCCACCTTGTGGTTCCACCATAGAACCTTAACCTAAGCTATATCCTTGGTCCGAAACCAACGAACTTTCTAATCAAAGATCTTACTCTAGATCAATTCACAAGATAGAGAATTTGAGATACCTAATCCTTCCAAAGGGAAAATTGATAAAGGATCACCAATACACCTTCTCAACATAGAGACATGGAATACCGAATGAATGTAGCTCAAAGTAGAATAAAACTCCAATTCATATTCCACATTACCAACTCTCCTTAAAACTATATAAGGACAAATATATCGAGGACTGAGCTTCTCTTTTTTCGCAAACTGCATTACTCCCTTCATGGGAGACACCTTTAGGAACACCCTATCCCCAATCTCAAACTCTAAGTCCCTATGCCTTACATCTATATAGGACTTTTGGCGACTTTGGGAAGCCTTAAGCCTATCCTGAATCACCTTCACCTTCTCCATAGCCTGATAAACCAAATCCGGGCCAAGTATATCTGCCTCACCAAGCTTGAACCACCCAATAGGAGATCTACACTTCTACTATATAATGCCTCAAAAGAAGCCATCCCAAAATTAGAATGGTAACTATTATTGTAAGCAAACTCTACAAGAGGTAGATTCTCAACCCAACTACCACCATAGTCAATCACACATGTGAAAAATATGTCTTCCAATGTCTGAATAGTCATTTTCCTTGTTCATCTGTCTACGGGTAGAAACAGTACTCAGACTAACCTTAGTATCCAACCCCTTCTAAAACGATCGCCAAAAGTGAGATGAAAATTGTGAACCACTATCAAAGATAATCGAACCCCATGTAGCTTCACAATCTCATAAAGATACAACCTCTCATAATTCTCTTCCAAAAAGTTAGTCCTTAATGGAGAGAAGTGAGCTAACTTTGTCATCGTATCAATGATGACCCAAATCAAATCAAATTGGTTTTGAGACTGAGGAAGATTGGTAATAAAATCCATATTGATTACCTCCTATTTCCATTTCAGTAATTCAATCTCCCGATACAAAAACCCAGGTCTCATGTGATCAACTTTCATTTGTTGACACACGAAACACTTGGCCACAAAATCTGCCACATCCTTCTTCACACCATTCCACAAATACATCTTCTTGATATCATGATACATTTTTGTTAAACAAGGATGAACAACCTAGCATGATTTATGCACCTCAACCTCTACCCTTTACAACAAACCATTGACGTGAGGAGCATATACCTTCCTTTATACCACATAGTACCATCACAACTGATCTCAAATACCATTACTTTTTGCCCACCTATATCACCCTTTATCTTTATCAAGATAAGGTCTAGCATTTTTTTCTCCTTGATCTCTGCACCAAAAGATAACCAAACCACTTACTGTACCAATACACCACCATTCTCGGAGTCCAAAAGGTAAACTCCAAGATTAGCCAAGCAGTGAATATCCTTTACTAATTCCCTTCTCTCCTAGTCCACATAAGCTAAACTACCCATGCACAACCTATTAAAAGAATCAACAATAAGATTAGCCTTACCTGGATGGTAGTGAAGACTCATGTCATAATCTTTGAGAAGTTCAAACCATTTTCTTTGCCTGAAATTAATCTCTTTTTGAGTGAACACATACCGCAAACTCTAATGAATTTCAAACCTTTTTTTGACCTGGCATCATATATGGCTAGGACCACATAGGAGTGTGTGTTTTAAATGCCAAAAGCGCATCACGCCCAAAAAATAGGGTCCCAACGGTCCCTAAAGGGCATTTATAAGCCCTTCAATGGCACCTTCTTCTTATTTGCATCCAACACCATTGTTGGAGAAATTTGAATTTTTTTCTCCATTCTTCTCTATTTTCCCTCTCTAATTCTTGTACCTTAAATTTTTTCCTACTATGTTTTTTTGTTGTACCTTAATTTTTTTCCTACTATGTTTTTTTGTTGTACCTTAATTTTTAGTCCATTTTTTGGGTCAATTACATTCAGAGACCTCATTCAGCTAGTGAAACCTTGAAGGGTTTTTGCCAACAAGACTTTCTCATTTTCTTTCTCTCGGCTCACCATTGCCTTATGGTATCCGTGAGGTTTTTTCACCAATGAGATTCTCTAATTTTTATTTCTCTCAACTCACAGTCGTCTTACGTTGCCCGTGAGGATTTTCACTGATAAGAATCTCTCATTTTTATTTGTCTTAACTCACCATCGTCTTATAGTGCCCATGAGGGTTTTCACCGATAAGACTCTCTCATTTTGGCTCTCTCATCTTACTATCATCTTACGGTGCCCATGAAGTTTTTCACCGATAAGACTCTCATTTTCATTTATCTCCTAATTCCTTACGCTAAGGAAGACAAGTAGTTCCCAAAATGCATCATCACATCCATTGCATGCCTAGCCTTAGCATTCTCAAAGATTGATCTGAAGGTCTTTCTTTGGTTGTAACTTAGCTTTTAGATAGGTTTAGAAAGAAAGGATGGCATGGGGACCAAACGACACTTGAAGTGAGGTAGAACTTACAATTTTTTGAATTGACTCAAACAATGAGGATTAACTCATGCCCCAGTTTCTTTTGACTGGGAAATTCTAAATAATTTATTTGGTTGGACCGAGCCCTGGGTAGGATAGCCTACATATCTCACCCCCAAAAGAGGAGAATCAGGTCATGCGTAGTTCTGGCAGCTTATTTTGCTTGATTCTAAATTCTTTTTATTTTATGTTTCTTTTATTGACTCTTTCTCTTTGGGAATTTTCTGACTCTATTTACCTTGACACTCTTCTCTTTTTCTTTTGTTTAGAAACATTTTTTCTCTTTTTTTTGAAAACTTTTCTGACTCTAGTCTTTTACTCGACACTTTTTTTTTGAGGTTTGCTGACTCTATCTTGTTTCCAAAAGAGGGGTATGAAAGAAAATAACACTAAGGTTTAAATGGGGTAAACAAATTGAGTGAAACAACGTTTGGATAGAAGAATGAAATGCCTTCATCATATCAATCCTTAAAGATGCTAGTACATAGCATGCAATGTGAAAGTGCATGATCAATATCACTTATGACATGTTTTATAACATTAACTTTCCCCGAGCATGTGTGCCCCCTCTTCTTCTACACTTGTCAAACATAAAACTCCACCTTTGTTGTACATCCCTCACATTGAATAACTCATGCTTTCGAGGAGTTAATTTTTTTTGTCCCTCGGGATCACACATTCGCTATTTGACCTAATTGAGCTATGTTTTTCAATTGATGACCAAGTTATTCTTGTGATTCTCAAAATAATTTTCAAAGAAGGCTTGAACTTGTCACCAAATATCTCAACACTCTACCTATTTTCTTAGATGCTTTCTTTTTCTAACTTTAACCCTTTGATTCAATGTTCATGCTTAAATCAGATTTTAAGATCTGACTGAAAATTCTGTTAGCATGTCATATCACTAGAGTCAACATAAAATGTAATGTGGAAAGAAAACAAACAAAAAAATATTTAAAACACAAAGGAAAATGGAGCACTCCATTTAATTAAAATGAAAAATAGAAGGGTTTGAACATAATGACAAAGGAATAAAATAAGATAGATCTCGAACTACAACCGTGAAATAATTCGAATAACAAAAAATAAAATAAAACAAACTACCAGATCTCTTCTTAAGAGGGAAAGAGGCGACTTCTCAAATGCTCAGCCTGATATCTTAGCCACTGGTTTGCATATCATCATGAATAGAGCTTTCCTTACTGTCAATATTCTGCACCATAATTGATCTATCTTGAATCATCTTTTCAATTTCTCTTTTCAAAGCCCTATAATCTTTAATATTGTGACCCTGAACATCAGAATGATATGCACATCATACACTAGGGTAAAAACTTCTTAAATACGGGTTAGGAGTATACCCAAGGAGAGGAGTAATCATGCCCTGCTGTACCAATCTATGGAATAAACTGGCATACGACTCTCCGATCAGTGTGAAGTTATCTCTCGACTTTGGCTTTATTTCATTGTTTGGACTGGACTAAAAATATATCTTAGGAGGGCTTTGGTATGTTTGTGGAATTTGAGGATGACTTTGATGAGTTGGTGCATGCCATAGTTGGTAAGAACGCCATAGTTGGTAAGAAGGAAGTTGAACATATGGCTGTGTACAGTGTACTAGATATGAAGGTGGGTAAATGGAGTATAATGGATATTTAAAGGGATTATAGAGAGCTTGGATATGAACTTGGGCTAGATACTGACAGAAACGACGACGCCGTCTTCTTAGATATGCCCGTTCTCCAACTACAATAACAGTTGTATCTTTCTCATTCTTCTCCCCTCCAGTTTCCTTTAATTGATTGCAATGTTCTGCCAAATGTTTCACAAATTCCTCCTGTCTATCTTGCTCCTTAAATTTCGACACCTCAAGGATTGGAGGAAGGTTATCACTTGAAGACATGCCCCATTCCTTATATGAAACATCTTCTTTACCAACATATTCTAGGGAACTTTTCCTAGTATTTTCTGCACTTTTCATTTTTCCAACCATTTTCTCTGGCTCCTCTGACAATCTAGACTTCTTGTTAAAAAATTTTGGTGGTCCAATTAGCTTAAATATAGGATCAGGAGTATAACAATGATCACCAATAGTATTGAACAAGGGTCCACTAGCAGCATGGGGAAGCACAACTGTTAGGTGGCTAGCAAATGTAGAAGCCTCAATAGAGGATTGAGCAACAAGATCACAGACAACATGTGGTGTTGTGAATGTAGTAGGCTTATACTGAGGAGATAGAGGAAAAATGGTGGAAGTATTGAGATGCTTTGGGCTTGAAATAAATTCTGAGTCTTGTTCTGGTGCCTCAACAATAGTAGGAAACTGACTCTCCAATTTTGGTGGAAAACTCGAGGTATATGTAGGATCAATAGCGGGAAATGGAGGAGGAGGCAACCCACTAGCCCAAACTTGATGCATTTATGTCATTTGTTGCCTTAATCTCCTAATCTCTTTCTTCAAACTCTTATTTTCCTGATTCTTTGTTTGATCCATGATGTCACTCTCTATATACTTTTCGGACACAGTCAACTCTCCTTCAGACCTGGTATAATGTAGAGGATCAACCAGGATGCCACAAACCAACCACCTTAAACTAACTGAACAAGAGATAGCAAAGGCATTAGAACACAACACTTTTTTTTTCAAAACCTCTTTTTTCTTTTTTAAAAGATCACTGAACCCAAGAAGGGTGCCTATGTATCTCACCCCCAAGAGAGAAGAATTAGGTGTGCTTATTTCGTGAAGTCTTGCCAAAATGGTCAACTAAACTCTTTTTCGTTTCCTTTTTCTTCTTCTTGAAACTTTAAAAAGAAAAGGAAATAACAAATTGTCAAAAGAATTGATGAAAATCTTTTTGCATTTTTCAAGTTTAAACTCCCTATACAAAATGAAACCTATGATTACCAAAGAAAAATCTTTTTGGATTTTCGATTTTGAATTTCATATGAAAATAAAACTTGAACCTCTTAAAGGAAAAATCTTTTTTGTAGTTTTCTTTTAAGGATGTATATGAAACACCTACTCTAATAAAGATTGAAGAAAATCTTTTTTTTTTTGAATTTTTTAAATAAGATCCCCGAACCCATAATAGGCTGCCTACGTATCTCACTCCCGAGAGAGGAGAATCAGGGGTGCGTAGTTCGTCCAGATTGGACAATTAAGGATTAAATGACAAACTAAACCCTGAATTGAGAGACACGACTAAAGACAGACGGATAAAATCTTTTTGGGTTCTTAATTAGAAACTAACACCAACAACTATGAAAGAAAAAATCTTGTTGATATTTTCGTTATATAAAAATGTACAAAGCTCCTATTGAAAGGAAAAAAATATTTTTTGGAGTTTGCGAATTGTGAATACTTACTAAAGAAATAAAAGGAAAATCTTTTTAACATTTTTGATTTTTTGGGAAATGAGTGCAAAAAGTAAAAAAACTTTTTTATTTGAATTGTGAAAAACAAAAGCCATAAAGAACCCTAAAAACTACTAAATCTTTTTTTTTTCCACTCTTTTTTCAACAATTTCTTGCCTACACACTTTGCTTCTAACTCATGATTTTGCCCAAATCAGTCTGTCAAATGACCTCGTTACCCTCAAAGATACAACATTTTGCACATAGGGATGCCTTAGAGGTGAGTCTCCTACAAAAGTGCCACGTGGGTCCTGCTAGATCTCAATATGATGCAAATAAGCATGAACTAAAGGCTGACCTACGCTGGGGTTCACTAACAAGGCTGTTTGGGGGAGCGTATGATCGATAGTGGCTGTGCTAGCTTTCTACCCACTCCATAACAGCCGACGACTCTTTCTCCTAAGATAAGGGTGACTCAACTATAGGTCGTGTACACAGCGTGTTCTATGGACTTGTTACAAAAAGAATGACTCAGGTTATGCACATGATGCCAGATATAAAACGGTAACACATAAGATAAAAACTGTAAACACAAAGCACGTAGGCAATCAACAATGAAAAAAACAATAACACAAAACAACACAAATAACATCTATACACCCATAATGCCAAATAAAGCCGATACAACTTCAAAAATAAGCTCAAATTCTGAAATTATCCCCAGCAGAGTCGCCAGAGCTGGCGCACCCCTTTTTTAACCGAAAGGATTCAATTTTAAAGTTCAAAAGGGTTTTTATTATTAATGAGACAAAATACTAAAAATTTATTTTGAAAAAGGATTATTTACATTTTTATTCAGAGTCGCAACTTGACATAATCCGGTGTGCCAAGTCACCTTTGAAAGATCCTTTTCAAAATAGTTTGACTCTAAAAACTGATCTGCAAATAGAGATTCCGATTAAGGAATTCTGTTGACCGAGGAGAAGGTGTTAAGAACCCCTTGGTCCCATGGTTCGACCACGGTCGCTTGGTGGGATAATTTGACATTATAAAATGTATAAAACCACATAAACACACAAAAACAAGCATACAAACAAATCAAACAAAAATTCAAAATCAAAATAATGTCCAGTCTGAATTATACAGTCCAAAAACAAAAAAATACAAAAATAGAAATCCTATTCTAGACTAACCCTAAACTATGCTCAAATGCTTTACCCGATGCCTCGGGACTTCATCACAATCATCTCTCGCCAAGTACAAAATTCTTTGGGGCATTCTCTGATGATTAAGTACATAAAACTTTGGGGCATTCCCCAGCCAAATGAATACACTTGAATAAAATGCGATAAACTAGGAAGAAACATTCACACAGCACATTCAAACATTCAACCAAACACAAGTTCTAAATTTGCCTACCCGAACCTACATTTCCCTATCTGTTTCAACATATCATAAATCTATTACGTTTTATATCAAAAATCAATCAAAACTGATCCGAATCTAACCTTTTCATAGATTTTTAATTACACCCCCAACTTTCTTTCTTACCCAAAGATTAACACATGCTTCGATTATCAATTCAATTTTTTGACTCGGAATCCAATATCAACAACATCAACATAACAATAATTAAACCATGGTAATCATATGAATTTCACATGAATGACATAAAAAATTTCCCAAATCATCCAATCTCATACAAACCAATTCAACAAATTAAGATAAAGAAGAGAGGATGGGTTAAAGAAATAGACCTTTCGATAATCGATTTCTGTTCATAATAAGAAAACTCGGACTTGGAATTTCGAATAGAACCTCAACAGTGATGAGTCCAACTCGGATAGAGAAACAACAACCCAAAACTGGTCACAACAATCCGACTAAGACCAAACAGGATCCAAATTTCTAGAACCAGCATACAAACCAACAAACCTCAAAAGCGTAACAACAGAACAAGTCAACCCATACATAATTTCAACAAAAGAAAACTAATGTACCCAAGCCCAATTTCGAAAATGACACTAAAACAGACGAACCTAAAGCCTTAATCAACCTGACGAAAGACTGAATCCGGTGTAGTCTGAGTTCCGATGAACTCAGACGGAGGCAGCAAACGGCAGCCCAAAAATTGATTCCGGCGAACCTCACTATTTTTGGCCAGATTTAGCTAGAAACCAACGAAAAATGGGGAAAATATTGGGAACTTTAAACCAGACACGTTGAACGGACAAACTGGACAAACGATGATGCTGATTTCGATAAGATTTTTCTAGAAATCTAAAGAGGGTCGATTGAATCTCTTAAGTCCTCTCCATTTTTACTCCTAATTGTGTGTATTCTGCGTAGGTGTGTGTTTGCTATGATGTGCATTCAAAAATGGCCTCCTGCTCCTCTGGAAATGGAAATTGTATATGTATCTTTGATGATGGATTGGAAAAAAGAAAAAAAGATGATCCTTTTTCTTTCACTCTAGGCCCCACGTGAATTGTGATGTCTATATGTGATGATTTCTAATGAAATCGTGAATGGCCCCCCCAAAATGGGTTCTCCGTGTATGTATATATCTGGTAGTGTGGTGAGTGTGCTCTATTTTGTTATGGGGAATATGCTGTGGGTCCCTTTTCTCTTTTGTATTGTGGTCTTTGAATTCTGTATCCCTTTGTGTGACGTGTAATAGTGAGGTAGTGTGAGGTAGTGAGGTAGGGGAGGGTAGGGGGTAAGGGTAGATTGTTAGGATGATTAAAACAAGATAAAATTTGTTAGGAATTTTTTTAAGGGTTGTTATTTTTTGTATTTTTGTGGGGCATAATCACATGGGTGAGGGTATGTAGTAAGGTGAGCTAAAAATAGATAAAATTCAATTTTGGGAGGACAAAATTAGGTGTCTACACCAACTAATCCTGGAAGAATGTTTTGGGGGTGTCAAAAATATTAAGCTGGTAATAGTTGTGGATTCTTTCGATTGGGTAATGGAAATGAACAATACTACATAACCAATTCATCAACAAATTCAGAGCAAGAAAATAAAGGCAGACATAGAAGGCAATGAAGACAAGAAGGGTTGAGAAGAAATAAAAGGCATAGAAGACATGAGAGATCAAGCACTAGCATTAATATCACTGTTATCATCATTGTTGTCATTTGGTTTTAATCTGTTGTATTTAATATGGCTTGATATTTGTAGTTGAGATGTGAAATGATAATGAAATTGAAATTTAGGGACAAACACCATTTTGCCAACACATAAATCTTTAATATATAATGTCTTAACAAGAGTTGACTTCAAAAAGCTTGTCTTAACTACATATTTAATGAGAAATGCACCAGAAGTCATAAAACACTTGTCTTAACAACTCTTGTGATCAATTGAAATAAAAAACTAGAAATACAGAAAGAGAATTCTACTATTGCGTGCCTTGATTGCTTGGTCTGGATGGATTCTTGCTGGCTTGAGTGCTTGATGTGGCTTGAGTGGTTGTAGAAGATTTTTCCTTTGATCTTTTGTAACTTTGTTCTTGTAGATGTCTTTGAGTTACTGCAGCTCCACCATTCCACTTTAGTCCATTTGGTTTGAACCTAAATCAATATTGGTTGGAACTGAACTAATAAGTGTTTGACTATGTAACACTCTATCAGTATTTTCAGATAGAAATATAAAAAAATCAGTTAAAGATGCACTAATTAATACCAGTTAAATATAATTAGATGATAGAAAACTTACCCTCTACACTATACTACCACTTGATCCAAACAACACACCAAAACTAGCTATTTTTACCTTATTTTGTTTGGTTTTTTATATGCAAGATTTGCACCACCTCTCAAAGCTGTACTAGTATTTCTCTTTTGGACACCAACACTACTAGTAGACTGCTAATTTGTAGATTGTGTAGCATTATAACCTACTGAAGAAATGGTTGTAGGAATCACAACAGCTACAGGTCTTCTACCAGTTATTGAGGCAGTTACAGGCCTCACACCACCAATTGATGCGATATTTGCAGGCCTTTTTTCAACTGTTGCTACACTATGAGGCCTTATTTTTCTTGATGTAGAATTTGCAGGCATGTCAACACTTGCTGAAGCATTTGTAGGTTTCTCAACAATAGCTGAAGTACTAGTGCTAGGTTGCACACTTGGTTGACTGCCACATCAACCAGTGAAATCTTTTTTCTACAGAAAATATGTAAAGGTCAAAAACACATTCAAAAAGAGTAAAATTCATCAATCAGAAAATATTTAGCTTACCAAAGTTGGACATCCTTTCTTGTTGTGTCCAATAGGCTTGCACATAGAATATGTCATTTTTCCTCCCTTTTTTGTATCCTTTCCAAACTTTTTCTTAACAGGCTCATCCTCAGGTTTCTTTCTATTTTTACCTGCCTTTCCTAGGATTTGAGTAATCTCAGGTGGCTCAATTGCTGGTCTTGTGCTTCTTGGCCACATCTCATGTTTGTCATTAGTTGAATATACTTATTATATTCCTTTAGGTATGTTTCCCTTTTCTATAAGTGATCAATAAATGACTCCACATTTGACATAACCCGAGCTGGGGCCTTGTCGTAGCAGGCATCCCAAGTCCAACTAGGATCAGGGACCACCCCCATTACCCAACACAACCTCCACATACGCATATCCTGAGTTGGATGAATTTTTAACGTATATCAAGATAGAGTTTATTACAATTATAGACTCTGGGATAGGTCCATAACCGTGACAAACCAAAACAAGTCCCACCATCCATTATCCAACCAATCCAAAACCAAAACAAAACCATAAAATAATCCATACATCCCATACCAAATGAGTTTTAATATATATATATATATATATATATATATAATCCGAAACATAATAGGATGGAACAATCATAAATGCAGTCAAACGGTATCAGCCCCAATACCAATGCCAATACTAAGACTGACATCACTGCCGACACCGCCCATAATGATCCATAGTAGTTCCATAAAGCCTCTAACCGAAAGTAAAGATATGACCCAACCATAGCCAAACCAGTGTCTATGAAATAACCAAAGTACATAAAAAAATCCATGACATGAATTGGAGCCTCCCAAAATATGAAAGCTCACCACTTCAATCCAACCGAGCTGATCCCAAATTCGATCATTAAATAAAAGAAGTAAAATGTCCAGTTCCTACATCGCGTGGGGATACAGCCACCCGAAGATGGTTTAATGGGTGAACACTAGCATGAACTTAGGATAAGGATAAAATAATGCCAACCTTTAAAACTAAGTAAACAAACCATATGTATTCACAACTATACATACCTATATATAACCATACTAGGAAAGAGAATTGGGTTTAGTATGCCATTAAAACCATTAACATGGGTATGTGTAGATTAACCGTCTTGGAACAACCCACGCGCTATATGAGTCCAGTATAACCTCCTGAATAGGACCAAATGCATGTAGCTGCACGAACCGGAGATACCATAGGAGTAAAGAATTCCCGAGTACCATTTGATCTCCATGATACATATGTACAATGTATTTAGGGGATTTCTGTGTACCCCATAAGTATCATTTATGGTCTTTATAACCAATCCTCATGTCTGCAAACATGAGTTTCTAGTGTCCGTCCATTGGACTCATACCTTCCCTTCACTATTTCTCAATTAAAACCATTACCATATAACCAAACCACCATTCCATTTATTATAAACCAAGTCTATAAGTAGTGGTATCATCATACTAACTATAGCTTACGAGCAATGTCCTTAGAAAACCTTTTATAGAAGAAGGGATTCTCATGTACCCATAGATTAAATTACTAAGTTGACTTGGGGGAATCCCATGTACCCCACAAGTGATCATTATTATGTTTTCTTGGGGGATTCCCTTGTACCCCATAAGGCTTTCAATTAGAAAAACCATAACCACAAAGACCTTACCATTTAACCTTTCCAAACCATTTAAACCATTTATACCATTAAGGGTTCCATTGCCAAGTTATAGCATGAACTAGTTTAATGAAAGTCCAACAATTTAACCAAAAATATTCTCGTAGGAATTTATCAAACATGTTGAGGGAATAGTATTTCCAAAGCCAAAACTAAGTACCAACTAACCATTCCCATGCAACCAAATATTCAAACCACCATAATAATATGAAAACCATAAGTAAAGGACATGGAAAATCATAAGTTATAATATGAAAACCATAAGTAAATCACCCTTGTAAGTCCCAATTTGGCCCTATTGATGAAACCCTAGCATTCCTTAACCCAAGAGCCTTAGGGAGAATTTTAAGAGTGTTTGAGTGATTGAAAATAGGTTAAATGATGCTCCAAGAGGGTAATAAGTCATGGCGCCTTAACAGGTTAAGAAGGAAAATATCCAGATTGCCCCCAACTTAAACTGCTTAAAATTTTTGCAGGATGGTACGACTATCCCATACCAGTCATACCTTACCATACGAGTGGCACCCACCACTTGTATCCTTGGCCTCCCATTAGAACCCAACACTGTCTAGCATATGGCCATCCAAGACAAATTTTACCCTTCCATACGACTAGTACCATAAAGTCATACCCTAGGCTAAAGAGAATTATCTAGACTAAACTTAGGGCAACATACGATTGACACCCTACCATTCGTACCATAACACACGACTAGTATGTTCCAATCATACCTTAGACAGAATCCAACCAACCCATACTAGTTACCATACGACCAAACCCACCCTAGTCGTACCCTATCATGCGACTAGTACCTCTTAATCGTATGATGTACAAAAGCCAAAACTTAGGAAATTTTCTAAGGTAAAAAACCCAGGGTGTTTCAACATTCAATTCCTTGTAATACATTAGAACAATTTCATGTGAATAAGGAATTCCCTTTATTCCTTATGCACATGAAATTGTAGAACGATTGCTTCCTCTTCACAACCTGGGTTCCCTTTAAGACAAATCACCAAATTGTTGAACAATTGCTCCCCTTTGTTCCTTTTGTTCTTTATAAGGAATTTCATATTAAAAAATTGTCATGACCTACAACTACATTGCTTTCTCTTCATATTAACAACATCTGTATATAGTTGATCACCAACCTCAAATACAAAATCACCATTAAAGCTCACCTCACACTTGGCTGTATATTCACTATTCACTGTAAGAACTTTCATAGCCATTGGTGATACATCATTGATCCATCTTTTTGAAAACTCTCTTATTTGATTCATCCTTTTCATGATTTTGTATCTTATTTCCTCCAACATAGTGATAATTATTTTGAACCTAGCACCTAGAAACCAACTATTTAAAGTTTTACACGTGTTGTTCTCAACCACATCACACCTGCTATGGTCTTTAAAAAAAGCTCTGCACCATGCCTTTTTGTTGTACTTGAGAAAATCTTCCATAATTCCACCACCAGCACTCATTTCATTAAGTTTCAGTTGCAAATACACTTCAAATGATGCCCTTGCAACTTGCCAAAATTTTTTCCTCCTTTCTTCACCCCTCCAAACCTGCTTCCAGTTAGCCCATATATTTCTAGCACACTATCTATGCTCAGTATTTGGCAGTAGATTGGTACGTGCCAAATGAAGACCCTATCAAATCATGTAAAAGAGTAGTTAAACATTAATTACTGCAGTAAATTGAAAAAAAAATAACTAAAAAATATGAAACTTCATACCTTCTGCTTATTAAACATCACTATCAATCCTTAACCTCCATTTTCTTTAAGTTCCAAATTATGGGTGATGCACCTAAGAAACCAAGACCATATGTCCTTGGTTTCTTTATCAACTACTGCCCATGTTTTAGGGTATATTTGATTATTTCCATCTTTGGAAATGCAAGACAATAAGATATCTTTACATACACCCTTGAGAAAGGAACCATCTAAGCCAATTATTCTTTCACAAACCCTTTTCCATACACCTTTTAAGTCCCTAAGACAAATATAAATGCCCATAAACACCTCTTTTCCTGGAATTGAATTCTTGGATGTCCCAATAGATACAGTGGTACCAGGATTGGTGGTTTTCAACTGTTTAGCATAGTCATAAAACCTAGCAAACCCTTCTATGAAATCACCAAATTGTTTATTCATAACTCTGATTTTTGCCATTCTACAAGATGTTTTACTAATATACAACATGTAGTCCTTTTTTAAAATAGCTTGAATCTGCTGCAATTTTATTGAATGATCACTCATAATCTGTAATACCAATGCCTTTTTCCTAGCTAGAAATCATCTCAAGGATGCTAGGACTTATGTTAAAATGCAAACCTATCTTTGAAAACATGCTATTTTTATGATTTTCACTTTCTATCACGTGAGAAATTGAGTTAGTTTTCCAACGGTACCAATTTTGTCCGAATCTGACATCAGACGAGGAAGTTATGGATGTTTTACTTGGAGCTGTCGGAAACGCCCAGGTATGACGACCAAGTTGACGGACCGCCATATAAGTGACGGACCGCCACTTTGACTGTCACAGCCAAGGCAGTTGAGCTACGTACTGGATAAGGACTGACGAACGAGTTAAGGGATCATCAAAGTTGTGACGAACCGTCATCCAGGCTGTCAATTCTTATCCAGTGAACCCCATTTCTGGTCCACGTCTGACGGGATAAGTGATGGACCGTCAAGTGTCTGACGGACCGTCAGTCGGATCGTCACACGTGATGTTCAGTTTATTTCTAGGTCATTTTAATAGAGGTATTTTGGTCACTTATCACTCGCCTACATATACCTAGATAAGTCCAAATTCAACAATTATGCTCATTATTATTTCACAAACAAAAAAAATAGGGTTTCTCTCTAAATTTAATCTCTAAGAACAAGACTCAATATTCTTCAAGAATCAAAAGATTTCAAATCCTTCAAGTTCAAAAACATCAAGAACCTTGCGTCAGGTATGCGTAATGTTTATCTATGGACCCCTTTCGCTGATAGAGTTCAAGAACCATGCTTTTAAATGAGAAACTTTGATTTCCTTGTGGTTGGGTGATGTTGTTCATGTTAATGATCATTGTTTAAGCTTCAAGATATTAATTTAATTTGACTTTCATGATGTATGCATGCTTGTAGTTAAAACCCATGAATTTGGGTTATTCAAGATGATTAAAATTGTAGAGAAAACCTATGCCCCAAAGTGTGCATGCAAGGTGTTTGTTAAAATGCATAGAATGCAAAAAATCATGTTCCTATGACCCCATAGTATTTAAATGACAAGCTATGTCAACTCTTAAGATGATTCCACATGAACTTCCATGCTATTGATATGTGTTGTTAGAATTATTATGCAATTAACACGATATTAAGGTTGTACAAGTACTTCCATGTGACTTGAAATCCTTTCCATGCAATACATTGTTGATAACCATGCTTAGTATGAAATCTTTTATGTATGATATTATGAATTGTGGACTCAAATCTTGTGATCAAGTCATGTCAAGTGTGTTAGTTTCCTTCCATCGAGTCCTGAGGGTATTCGTACCTGAAAAATATAGTTGTGTACCTAGATCCAAGTCACGTTACCCCGATAATCTCAGTCAAGACATGATCTATAGAACTTTGTCAGTCATGTGACTCAGGAAACCTCTGAAATCTCATGATCTCAGCAAAATATCAGATAGTAGTGCTATTTCGTCAGTCAACAGAAGTCAGTTACTCAGTCCTTGTACAATCAGTTAAATCATGTTCAGTCTCTTCAGATGGGAGTAGAAGTTAGCACTGAGTGAACCCAAGGATGGGAACTCACCTGCTAGCTTAGGGTGTGATTCTTAGCAGTCATCCTTGTGTTCCAAAACTATGTAGCCAGGGTAGGTGGAGACATCTTAACCTGTTAGAATAGGGTTGATGAGGTGTCTTAACCTGTCAGTTTAGGGTTCCCACCATGCTCATTTGAGTCCCTACCAGTTGAGGGTTACTCAAACTGTCCTTACCTATGGCACGGTATTGACACCCCTCCAGTTGGGGCAGAGATTGGACCCCAACTTAGCTATATGCATTATTGGGGAATATCGGTTAAACAACTACCTTCCACAGTTTTAGGTTCAGTTTCAGTAAAAGAACTCAGATAGTTCTTCAGATATCAGTATCCCAGGTCTGTCAGACACAGTCACCCATGTTGACAGAACCATAATTTCAGTCATGTTAGAAATCAGTAAATCATGTATTAGAGTACATATCTACTATTACGTATTTACATTTCTAGTTATTATGTATGTATATTTTCACTCTCACATTCATATTAGTCGGTCATTTCACATTGCTCATGCATGTAAACCCTTTTTATTTAGCCTACCTAGCTCGTATACTCAGTACTCTAGTTGTACTGACGCATTTATGCTATGGCGCTTTTCCTTTATGTTACACCATAGGTTTAGAGACATGAGTTCCAGACCAGCAGTAGCAGTCGCATTTCAGTATACAGAGCTACAGTGAGTCCTCTTCATTCGAGGATGATATGATTTGATTCATTTATTATTTAAGTTAGGTTTTAGTTTACGGAGCTAGTTGGAGACATGTTCATTCAACTCCTTATTTAGTCAGTACTTTGAGGCTTTCAGATACAATTCAGATTTAGTTTAGTTTTGATTCAGACTTCAGTTATCTTGGGTATTTTTCACCCATATGAATGTTATAATTATTTTAGTGGAACCTTAAGGTCTATTGTTTAAGTTTTCCGCATATTACATGTATGTTAAGAAATGTAGAGGTACAAATATCAGTCATGGGTTAGTTTGTGGACCCTCGGGGTCATGAACATCGTGTAGCTTTTCGGTTCAGAAAATTGGGGTGTTACAAACTTGGTATCAGAGACTAAGGTTCAATAGAGTCCTAGGAAGTCTGAAAGCCGCATCTAGTAGAGTTTTGTGCATGGGTGTGTTGAGCGCCACATTTACGTACAGGAGGCTATAAGATGTTTTAGGAATAGTTTCCCTTCTTTCAGTATTCATGTCGTGCTAGTGAGCGTAAGATCAAGTTAAACTCTCAGTCTAATTCATTCTTCTCTTATTTCAGAATATGCCTTCAAAGAGAAGAAACCAGTCAGTTCCTCAGCCCGAAGACCCTTTGGGCGAGCATATTTCTCATGCAGAGTTTAGAGTCGTGTTCACAACACTTTCTCAGTCCGTGGCTGCCCAGAATTAACGGACACTTGTTATTTCGGACAATCCAGTGGCCAATTCTGCAGCAGCTAAAATTTGGGACTTCACCCAAATGATCCCTCGATCTTTCTTCGGGTCTAAGTCTGATGAATACCTTCAGGAGTTCATTGACCAAGTCCAGAAGGTCATTGACATCATGGGAGTTACTTCCATTCAGAGTGCCGAGTTAGCTGCATACCAGTTACAGGATGTTGCTTACACTTGGTACAAACGGTAAAAGTCTGAGAGGTTAGAGGATGCAGGTCCTATAGAATGGGAGGAATTTGTCACAGCTTTCTTAGACAGATTCTTACCCCAAGAGCTGAGGGAGGCCAAAGTTCTTGATTTTATCAACCTCAGGCAGGGAAATATGATGTTTAAGGAGTATTCTCTCAAATTTACTCAGCTAGCTAGATATGCCCCTCATGTGGTTGCAGACAATAGGGCTAACATGAGTAACTTCATGTCAGGAGTGAATGATAGCGTGGTAAATGAGTGTGGATCTGCAATGCTAAATAGTGATATGAATTTAGCCAGGCTCATGACCCATGCTTAGCAAATAGAAGAGCAAAAGGTTAGGGCTAGGGATAGGCAGAATAAGAGAGCAAGATCAGGCAGTTTTGGTTTTTCTCATCCCAAATCAGAGGGAGGAAATTATTCCCAGTTTCATCCCAAGTAATCAGCTCCAGTTCATTCTTCAGCTAGTGCTCCAGCTCCTATGTTCAAAGATAGAGTACCCGACTCTAAATCTCCGGGCAGTGTCAGTAATACCGAAACTAATCCCCTATGTCAAACTTGTGGTAAGAACCACCAGGGTATTTGTAGAGCCGGTAGTGATGTTTGTTTCGATTATGGCAAACCAGTCCACAGAGTCAGAGATTGTCCTCAGTCCAGTTATCAGGGTCAGTAAAATCATTCCACAGCTCAGTCCGGTCGCCCGAACCAGTAGGGTGCCACTTCCAGCGGTACTAGTGGGCAATGCCCAAGCAGACTTTATGCTCTTCAGACTCGACAAGATCAGGAAAATTCTCCTGATGTCATTATTAGTACGTTACAGATTTTCCATGTTAATGTTTATGCTTTGCTAGATTCAGGTGCATCCTTGTCTTTTGTCACTCTATACACAGCAGGCGATTTCGAGATCAGTCCCAAAATTTTAGCAGAGCCCTTTTCAGTCTCTACCCCAGTGGGTAAAACCATCTTAGCTCGGTGGGTATACAGGAAATTTCCGATTATGATATTTCAGAAATCCATGTCAGCAGATTTAGTCGAATTAGAGATGACTGATTTTGATGTCATTCTCAGAATGGATTGGCTTCATTCCTACTATGCCACAATTGACTGTAGGTCCCGGATAGTTCAATTTTAGTTCCCGAATGATCCCATCCTAGAGTGGAAGGGTAGTACTTCATCTTTGAGGGGTCATCTTATTTCCTACCTTTGGGCAAGGAAAATAATTTCAAAGGGGTGTGTGTATCATATCGTGTATGTAAATGATTCCAGTTCCAAATCCCCCTATCTCGAATCAGTCCTAGTGGTTAATGAATATTCAGACCTCCTTCTAAAAGATCTTCCAGGCATTCATCCCGAAAGGGAAATAGACTTCGGCGTAGACTTTCTCCCAGATACTCAGCCTATTTATATTCCGCCATACAGAATGGCACCAACAGAACTTAAGGAACTAAAAGATAAATTGAAGGATCCTTTAGATAAAGGACTCATTAGGCCCAGTGTATCCCCATGGGGTGCATCAGTCTTATTCGTATGCAAGAAAGACGGTTCTCTCAGCATGTGTATTGATTATCGTCAGCTCAACAAAGTCACGATTAAGAACAGGTATCCGCTTTCTAGAATAGATGACTTGTTTGACCAACTTCAGGGTGCCAGCTATTTCTCTAAGATAGACCTCAGATCAGGCTATCATCATCTCAAAGTTAGAGAACGTGACATCCCGAAGACAACTTTCCATACTCGGTATGGTCACTTTAAATTTCTAGTCATGTCCTTTGGTCTTACCAATGCCCCTGCAGCTTTCATGGACTTGATGAATCGGGTGTTCAAGCAGTACTTGGATATGTTCATCATAGTCTTCATAGATGATATTCTAGTCTATTCTCGCACAGAGCGTAATCATTCAGACCATCTCAGAATTGTTCTTCAGACTCTCAGAGATCATCAGTTGTTCTCCAAGTTCAGTAAGTGCGAATTTTGTCTAAGATCAGTAGCATTCCTTGGCCATATTATTTCTGCTGATGGCATTAAAGTAGATCCTCAGAAGACTGAAGCGGTAAGAAACTGGCCTCACACTGTCTCTCCATCTGATATCTGGAGTTTCCTGGGTATGGCTGGCTATTACAGACGCTTTGTTGAAGGATTTTATTCTATTGCATCTCATATGTCCATATTGACTCAGAAAAAGGTTAAGTTTCAGTGGTAAGATTCTTGCAAGAAGAGTTTTCAAGAGTTGAAGACTCGACTCACCTCAGCCCTAGTTCTAACTCTTCCAGATGGTTTAGACGGTTTTGTAGTCTATTGTGATGCGTCCAGAGTGGGTTTAGGTTGTGTCCTCATGAAGTATGGTAAGGTAATATCCTACCTCTCCAGATAGCTAAAGCCTCGTGAGAAGAATTATCCTACTCATGATCTTGAGTTAACAGCCGTAGTATTTTCCTTAAAGACTTGGAGGCATTATTTATACGGAGTTCATGTAGATGTTTTCACAGATCATAAGAGTCTCCAGTATGTCTTTTCTCAGAAATATCTCAATCTTCATCAGAGAAGGTGGTTAGAGCTCTTGAAGGATTATGACATGAGTGTCCTTTATCACCCGGTCAAGGACAATGTTGTGGCCGATGCTCTCAGTAGACTCTCCATGGGTAGGTTTTTTCACGTAGAGGATGGTAGGAAAAAGATAGCCCAGGGAATTCATCATCTTTCCAGACTAGACGTTCACTTAGTCGACTCTTTAGAGGGTGGTGTATGTGTTCAGAGTAGTTCAGGGTCATCTCTAGTTTCTGAGGTGAAAGAAAAGCAAGACTGGGATATCAACCTTGTCATTCTAAAAGAGTTAGTTCAGAATCAGAAAGTAGAGGCTTTCTACCTAGGGGAGATGGTGTTCTTCGTTGTCAGGGTCGTCTGTGTGTTCCAGGTGTAGATGACTTGAGGCAGCGAATTTCTTGCAGAGGTGAATGGTGTGTGATACTCTATTCATCCAGGGTCCACTAAGATATACCACGACCTGCGGGAGATCTATTGGTGGAGTGGGATGAAAAGAGAGGTTGCAGAGTTTTTAGCTAAGTGCTATACATGTCAGCAGGTAAAGATAAAGCATCAGAAACCTAGTGGGTCCATGCAGGAGTTCACCATTCATACTTGGAAGTGGGAAGAAGTGAACCTGGATTTCGTGATGGGTTTGCCTCAAACTCGTCATTAGCATGATTCAGTTTGGGTTATTGTAGACAGAATGACCAAGTCAGCTCATTTCCTTCTAGTTCGTACCTTTTATTCAGCTGAGGATTACGCCAAACTCTATATGAAGGAGTTGGTCATATTACATGGTGTTCCATTATCTATCATCTCAGACAGAGGTACACAATTCACCTCTCACTTTTGGTAAGCATTCCAAAAGGGTCTTGGTACCCAAGTCCATCTCAGTACAACGTTTCATCCTCAGACAGATGGCCAAGCAGAGAGGACCATTTAGAATTTTGAAGATATGCTAAGGGCGTGTGCAATTGATTTCAAGGGATGTTGGGACGACCACTTGCCCTTGATTGAGTTTGCATACAACAATAGCTATCATTCTAGTATTCAGATGGCTCCATTCAAAGCTCTTTATAGTAGGAGGTATAGATCTCCAGTAGGATGGTTTGAAGTTAGTGAGGCCTCAGTCATTGGTCCTGACTTGGTATTCGACGCCATAGAGAAAGTTCAGTTGATCAGAGAGAGACTTCGGGCTACTCAAAGCTGATAGAAGTCTTATGCAGATGTTCGTAGAAAGGATCTTGAGTTTGAGGTCAATGACTGTATATCTCAAAATCTCTCCCATGAAGGAAGTGAAGAGGTTTGGGAAGAAAGGAAAACTCAGTCCCCGCTATGTCAGTCCCTTCAGGATTCTCAGTCTCTTCGGCGAGGTAGCTTATGAGCTTGAATTGCCTTCAGATCTAGCCTCAGTTTATCCGGTCTTCCATGTCTCCTTGATCAAGAAGTACATAGGTGACCCAACAGTTGTAGTCCCTATTCAGAACATTGATGTTTAGGACAGCCTCTCTTATGAAGAGATTCCAGTCAAAATTTTAGACTATCAGATTCGTAGGCTGAGGAACAAAGAAGTCCCTCTTGTCAAAGTTCTTTGGGGAAATCAGTCCGTTGAGGGAGATACTTGGGAACCAGAAGCATACATGCGTACCAAGTACCCTCAACTTTTCTCCGCCAACCCAGATCAAGCTTAAGGTAACAGTCCACCTTAAGCTTATTCAGTTTCACTTTCAGCATTTAATACAACTTGATATTTCATTTTGTGTTCCTGTTACATCAAAAATTTGGTATCAATTACCATTGCATATTCAGTCATGCACACATGTATCGGTCCAGTAAATAATCATGCATCAGATATGCATTCTCATTGCGAGAACCACAGTCATGCATTCATGATTCAGTTACACGTGTATCAGATATGCATGTTTAGTATAACACATTCAGTTTGTCAGTCATAAGATCATGTTACATCTACTCATGTTCGGATTATTGTTTCCCCTCTCAGTTAGTTCCATTCGAGGAAGAATGTTCTCAAGGGGGAGATATTGTAATACCCGTGCCTTTTTCCTAGATAGAAATCATCTCAAGGATGCTAGGACTTATTTTAAAATACAAAAATATCTTTATACATATGGAATTTTTTATATTTTCACTTTCTATCACGTGGGAAATTGAGTTAGCTTTCCAACAGTACCAATTTTGTCCAAATCCGACATCAGACGAGGAAATTATGGACGTTTTACTTGGAACTATCGAAAATGCCCAGGTATGACGAGCAAGTTGACGAACCGCCACATAAGTGATGGACTGCCACTTTGACCATCACAGCCAAGGAATTTGAGCCACGTACTGGATAAGGACTGATGGACGAGTTGATGAATCGTCAAAGTTGTGACGGACCATCATCCATACTGTCAACCCTTATCCAGTGAACCCCATTTTTGGTCCACGTCTGACGGGATAAGTGACGGACCATCAAGTGTTTGACGGACCGTCACATGCCATGTTCAGTTTATTTCCAGGTCATTTTAATAGGGGTATTTTGGTCACTTATCACTCGCCTACATATAGCCAGATAAGTCCGAATTCAGCCATTATGCTTATTATTATTTCACAAACAAAAAAACTAGGGTTTCTCTCTAAATTTAATCTCCAAGAACAAGACACAATCTTCTTCAAGAATCAAAGAATTTCAAATCCTTCAAGTTCAAAAACATCAAGAACCTTGAGTCAGGTATGTGTAGTGTTCATCTATGGACCCCTTTCGTTCATAGAGTTCAAGAACCATGCTTTTAAATGAGAAACTTTGATTTCCTTGTGGTTATGTGATGTTGTTCATGTTAATTATAATTGTTAAAGCTTCAAGATATTAATTTAAGTTGAATTCCATGATATATGCATGCTTGTAGTTAAAACCCATGAATTTGGGTGGTTCAAGATGATTAAAATTGTTGAGAAAACCTATGCCCCAAAAGTGTGCATGCAAGGGGTTTGTTAAAATGCCTAGAATGCTAAAAATCAGGTTCCCATGACCCCATAGTATTTAAATGACAAGTTATGTCAACTCTTATGATGATTCCATATGAACTTCCATGCTATTGATATGTGTTGCTAGATTGATTATGCAATGAACATGATATTAAGGTTGTGCAAGTACTTCCATGTGACATGAAATCCTTTCCATGCAATACATTGTTGATAACTATGCTTAGTATGAAATTCCTTATGTACGATATTATGAATTGTGGACTCAAATCTTGTAATCAAGTCATGTCATGTGTGTCAGTTTTCTTCCATCGAGTCCTGGGGGTATTCGTACCCAAAAAATATAGTTGTGTGCCTAGATCCAAGTCACGTTACCCCGATAATCTCAGTCTAGCCATGATCTATAGAAATCAGTCAGTCATGTTACTCAGGAAACCTCTAAAATCTTATGATCTCAGCAAAGTCTCATATAGTAGTGCTATTCCACCAGTCAACGGAAGTCAGTTACTCTATCCTTGTACAGTCAGTTAAATTATGTCCAGTCTCTTCAGATGGGAGTAGAAGTTAGCACCGAGTGAACCCAAGGATGGGAACTCACCTGCCAGTTTAGGGTGTGATTCTTAGCAATTATCCTGGTGTTCCAGAACTACGTAGCCAGCGTAGATTGAGACATCTTAACCTGTCAGACTAAGTTTGATGAGGTGGCTTAACCTGTCAGTTTAGGGTTCCCACCATTCTCATTTGAGTACTTGTCAATTGATGGTTACTCCTAACTGTCCTTACTAGTGGCGTAGTATTGACACCCCTCCAATCGGGACAGAGATTGGACCCTAACTTAGCTATATGCATTATTGGGGCATGTCGGTTAAACAACTACCTCCCACAGTTTCAAGCTCAGTCTCAGTAAAAGAACTCAGATAGTTCTTCAGATATCAATATCCCAGGACTGTCAGACAGAGTCACCCATGTTGACAAAACCATAGTTTTAGTCATGTCAGAAATCAGTAAATCATGTATTAGCGTACAGATCCACTATTACGTATTTACGTTTTTAGTTATTATGTATGTATGTTTTCACTCTCATATTCATATTAGTCGGTTAGTTCGCATTGCTCATGCATGCAAAACCTTTTCATTTAGCCTACCTCACTCGTATACTGAGTACTCCAGTTATTCTGGCGCATTTGCGCTATGGTGCTTTCTCTTTATGTTACACCATAGGTTCAGAGATACGAGTTCCAGACCAGCAGTAGCAGTCACATTTCAGTATTCAGAGCTACAGTGAGTCCTCTTCATTCGAGGATGATATTATTCGATTCATTTATTATTTCAATTAGTTTTCAGTTTACAGAGTTAGTTGGAGACATGTTCCTTCAAATCCTTATTTAGTCAGTACTTCCAGGCTTTCAGATACAGTTCAGATTTAGTTCATTTTTGATTCAGACTTCAGTTATCTTGGGTATTTTTCACCCATATGGATGTTATAATTATTTCAGTTGAACTTTATGGTCTATTGTTTATGTTTTCCGCCTATTACATGTATGTTAAGCAATGTACAGGTACAGATATCAGTTATGGGTTAGCTTGTGGTCCCTCGGGGTCATGAGCACCGTGTATCAATGCGGTTCAGAATATCGGGGTGTTACATAATCTTATCTTTGTAATGATTACTAATCCACCAAGGGTTACACAACTTATTTCTTGTCCCTTTAGAACACTTATGGACAGGAAAGTAAGTCTTCACACTAAAGTTTCCTATATTATCAACACTTTCAAGAATAACCCAAGGAAAACCTTTATGCTTACACTTAGCCGTTACCCTTTCCTTCTCATTAGGTTTCAACTTAAGGTTCACACCTTTTTGAATAGAGTAAGTCTGCAATGCCTCTCTAAACTCAACATAATTCAAAAAATCATATAAAACTGAAAAAATACCTTCTTTGCAATTTTTTCAAAGTAGATCTTGGTAGATAAAGTTCTAGGTGGTGGACCTACCACTTCTGCATCATCAATAAGATCTCCTTCCTCTTCACTAATGTCACTACTCAGATTTGAACTATCAAAATAACGGTCATCCCCACTCAGTTTAACTTCACATATAGCCCCCTTGTTCTTACAAATTTCCTCAAAACCAGTATCTATACCTATAGGAATAGATGGTATCTTATTTAGATTCACCCTATCAGCCTTTTGTTTTACTTGTTTTTCAATGTTACATGACTATCTTGAAGCAACTTTTCATCAAAATTACTCAAATCTTCAATGTTTTCATCAACTTCATAAAGTGAATCACCATCATAATCACTAATATCTAAATCTACTTTTGAATCAGATGTTTGAAGATGGTATGTGAAGAAATCATTAACTTGACCTTTCTGTAATTCTTCTTAAGAAACCTTAGCGTTTTCTTTGTCCGCCCTTAGAGGCTGATTTTAATTTATATACTCATCTTCATTGACATTCAATGGTTGAGGTAAAGACACATGAGCCCTATCAGTTTCAAAAGGGGCTGCCACATCACCATTACAAAGTAGTAATAATGGCGGAGTGACTGCCATATCAGTACGAGACACACAAGATTTCCCTATTTTCGAGGCTAATTTTTTTGCAATTTCAATCTCATTTTAATCATCAACAACTAAAGGTTTACTAATTTGGAGAACAACATATACATCAACTAAATCTTCATCTTTTAAATTGTTGATAAATATTAAAACATCAGCATCACTATTTAACATATAATAACAACCTTTTTTGTTAACCCTACACCTAAAGGTTTCAACTTTTTCCTCACCTAATTCTAGTGATATGTTATGAAACAACATTAGATGAAGCTCGTCTACATCTACTCTAATTTTTTAAAAATCATAAACTCTATTTGAATACCTTAGAACAGGGTCTGACAGAAAACAACCCCATGGTGAATTGAAGTGTTACTATTGTATCCATTTAATTACAAAACCTGTACAATGATAAGATAAGATATACAATTAGTCAATTATCCAGAAATTCCTAATTTTTAAAGAAAAAATAAATGAAGAAACCCAATTCTGATTTTACCAATAAACCCTAGAATCTTATAGAAATCACAAAGTATGCCATTGAAGGCACAAAACTACTACATATACATCTAATAGGAGCATTAGACACCAAAAAAGCAAAAGCCTCAAAATTTTTGGTCCCAATTTTAATTTTACCCAAGAAACCCTAAAATATAATCAAAATAACAAAGCATGTCATTGAAGACACAAAACTACTATATATAGGTGTAATATGAGCATTAAAAACGAAAAATACAAAATCCCCCAAAAAATTAGCCACAATTATGATTTTATGAAAAATATCCTAAATTCTAATCAAAATTGCAAAATATGCCATTGAAGGCATATCAGTACTACATATACTACCTACAATTCCATTAGACAAAACACAGAGGAAAACACCCCAAAAAGTTGAAGAAAAAAATTGTGAATCGTGAAAACCCCTAAAACCTCTAAAACGGACTCCATTAACTCGAACAAAAGCTTGAAACAAACTCCGAAATACTATAACTACCACAATGTTTGAATACTTACACATATTGCAACAACCATCACCGACAATCAAGCAAAACTCAGTCAATTTCGTGAAAATTTGAAGTAGGAACGAAGGGACGAAGTGTAAGGGTCTAAAATGCCCTAAAAAATTAGTGTCCCTTAAGTTTTTATACCCTGTACACATCATTTCATATGTGGAAATTATTTTACAAATTTTTAATGATGTATTCGTGATTGTGCAACACATTCAGATTAATGGATCGAAAAAGGGTTTAAAAAATTGGTTTTAAATGGGTTCAAGGGTCCATATGACAAAAGTATAAGTAGGATTATCCACTTTACAAACCAAACCAAGTACAAGGTTCCATATTGCTATTTTGCCAAAAATCTGCACCAACAAAGAAAAAAACTTTTTTTTAAAGTCCAATCTGGACTTCGACGGGGTATTTGGGATTCGTTCGTAGTTCGATATATGCAAACGAACTATGTGAACACACTAAATTCGATGCTCTAGACTCAATGTCGATATCATATTTTAGAAAGAACATCATTCACAAAGTTTAACCCTGAAACTAGAAATAATAATTTATCAAATCGAGGGTCGAAATGAGATTTAAAATCCATAAAATCAAACCAAACATGTTACCACCCTAAAATCGACATTCCAAATCTGCTGGCGAAGTCAAATTTTTCATCCGAGGTCATTTAGATCAAATGTGGCTCCTAGACCCATATTTTCAATTTTCTAACTTTCTGATCAATAGGTCGAAATGAGCTCGGGTGCACCGAGACCCGAACCAAATGTCTACCTAGACTAAAATCGATATTCCAGAGATGTTGGCACAGTCCGTTCAGCTATACATCACATAGATCAAAAGATATCTATATAATTCCAAAATAAGACTGTCAAAGCCATCAAAACCTTCAATATAACATAAATAGTGTCAAAATACATGAAAAACTGTGCTAATCACCCCACACCCCATAAATACCATAATGCAATTATGGGGAGGGATAAAATAGAGTCAAATAACATGGAAATGCATATTTCACATATTTCATCAAAAAGTTTGTCGTTACATCTCTACCACTAGAAAATCTAGTTCGTTTTCAAACTAAAGGCCAAAGAAATACACAAATGAATAAAAATTTGGAGATAAGAACTACGTATATCAGACTCAACCTAGCCTCATATACAGGTTGATGTCGCCATTGAAACTTAACCGTAAGGATAACTCTAGAGCGCAACCTTCTAACATCCCTATTCAATATGGAGATCGGTTGCTCAATAAAAGACAACCCTTTATCTTACTGAACTGACTTCCAACGAATAACATGAGACTTATCCAAAATGTAATGGTGAAGCATAGAAACATAAAAAACTTGATGAACAACTAATAGACCGGGGGCAAAGCCAACTCAAAAGCCACATCACCAACAGTCCAAAGAATCTCAAATGGACCAATATAGCTGGGGATAAGCTGTCCCCTCCTCCCAAATCTCATTACACCCTTCATGGGTGAAATTCAGAGGAAAACACGATCACCAACACAAAATCTCTAGCCACGAAGTCTACAAACAACATAACACTTCTGCCTATTCTGAGGCTCTCTAAGTCTATCCTGGATGACCAGACTCTATATAAAGACTCATGAAGCAAGTCCATTTCTCAAGGTATCACCTCTAAAACATCAAACCAACCAACCGGGGAGAGACAATGCCTACCATACAATGCCTTAAAAGGAGCTATATCAATACTGGAATGGTAGCTATTATTATATGCAAACTCTGCTAAGGCTAAATGCTTCCCCCACTGGCCAAAAAAATTCATCACACAAGAGCAAAGCATATACTTCACTGACCATGAAGACTCTAACCAAAAGAATACAAATATTCGGTTGGAACATGCCTCCAACCATAAGAAAAACCAATATATACATAAATAATCCAAAGTGTTAAAAAACACGCATGAAATGGAGCCTTCCGAATAGATGAAAGCTCACAATTTCAATCCAAATGCTAACCTAGAAGTCCAAATTGCAAAGTAGAGGGATTAGAACAGCCAGTTCCTGCATCGTGTGGGGATATAATGCATAAAGATGGGTTAGCAGGTGAACGCTAGCATGAATTCAGGATGAGGGTAAAATAATGCCATTTATAAAATCTAGCAAAACCAACCATATGAACACAAATAATTTATATATATAAACATGCTGGGAAATAGGACCAGGTTTAGCATGCCATTAAAACCTTTACCTGGGTTGTGTAGCTCAGCCATCCTAAACCACCCACGGGCTATATAGGTTCAGCTCCCCCTGCGAAAAGGGCCTTAATGCGTGAAGCTGCTCGACCAGGAAAGAAAACCTGGGATGACTTGTACATCCCCTAAACTATAAAGTGTGACATAATGTACACTGTCACTAGGACCAAACCTCACATCGAAAAATATGAGTTTCCAGTTTCAATCCCCTCGGGACGTCCACCTTCTACTGCTTTGCTACGCACCCCCTCCTTTAAGCCCAATTAAAATAATTTTCCCACCAAACCATTATTCCATTATTGTTAACAAAGTTTATTAGTAATGGTATTGTCATACCAATTATAACTTGAACGGATTGTCCTTATCCAATCCTTAGGGGATTCCTATGTATCCCACATAATTTCTAATTAAACCAAAACTATGTCCACAAGGCCTTTTCAATCCATTTAAACCCATTTAAACCATTCATATTATTTACGATCCCATTACAAAGTTTAAACCATGCATATGTTCTATTGAAAAACAAATATTATAGTGAAAACATTGTTATAGGCATTTTATCGAACACATTGGGGACATAGTATTTCCAAAACCAAAGTCCTTTACCAAAGAACCATTCCTATGCAACTAATTATCCAAAACCACCATTAATTCATACAAAATCATAATTAATACATGGGAAAACCATAACCAAGCATTTATAACCTAAACCTCAAAATCATATTTGAAAACTTAAAATCATACAACAATCAAATCATGAAAACATTGTATAAAACCATGACTTTAGTTGGAAATAACAATTAGGGAAAAGAACATGCCTTAAACCAAGATGATGATGGAGAGAAATCACCAAGACAAGCCCCAATTTACTCCTTATGATGAAACCCTAGCTTTGTTTGCCCAAGAACTCTAGAGAGGATTTAAGAGTGTTTTCCAAACGTTTAAGAATAGAATAATAGGGAATATATCCTTCCAAGTGAAATATAAATCATGGGACCTTATTAGGATAAGTGGGGAACTATCTAAATTTCTCTCACTTAAACTGCATTAAATTCTCGTTATAGGGTACGATTGACCCTTATGAGTCTTACCCATCTTGTACGAGTTGTACCCACCTCTCCTACCCAAAGCTTCCCCTCTTGGACCCAACACTGTCCAAGGTATGACACACCTAAAACCAAGTCATACCCAAAGAATACGATTCGTACCCTTTACCCATACCCCTGGCTGAATAGAATCAAGAGAGGTTTGAATAGTGTCCACCATATGAGTCCATAGTATGATTCGTACTCTGGCTTACGGCTCATGGTGATCCACTCTTACTCAGATCAAATGTAAGTTACCAAGTTTAAATTTAAGCAATGTAACCAAACAAACCTTTTTCCAACTATACAACTTATACCACCCAAATCGTACCTATCCCAGTAACTACATCTATCCAACCAATAGAGACTAGTCATTAAATGACTGGATCATACCACCCGTACCCAAGTGTACGACTCATACCCCTATGTCGTATCTTTCTAAAAAACTAAAAATCAAGAATATTTTCTAAGGTCCAAAAACCAGGATGTTTCAGTCTTCTCACTAGGAACATTCTTCCCTGAATGACGGACAAGGTAAGGGTAACCACACGCATGGGTCATTTGCATTATCAAATATATTTTCAATCTTTAACAAAATCTGAAAACAAAGAGGCAAAGATATTAATCTTTCCCTTAACAAACTTAAAAAATAAGGATGTGTTGAAGACACATATCTTCTGCACGAATCCCAGGAGCAGAAAATAGATGCAGATACTTGGACTTCATATCCTCCCCTGCTTCCCATGTAGCCTCTTCCACCTTATGGTTTCCCCACAGAACCTTAACCGAAGCCACATCTATGGTTCTCAACCAATGAACTTGCCTATCCAAGATCTCAACCAAGATTTTTTCATAAGACAGAGAGTCCGAAATACCCAACCCCTCCAAAGGAAAAACGGAAGAAGGATCACCAAGACAATTTCTCCTCATGGAGACATGAAATACCGAATGAATGAAGTTCTAATTAGAAGGAAACTCCAATTCATAAGAAACATTTTCAACCCTATGCAAAACCACATAAGGACCAATATATCGGGGACTGAGCTTCCCCTATTTTCCAAACCACATTACTCCCTTCATGGGAGATACCTTGAGGAACACCTATCCCCAACCTCAAACTCTAAGTCTCTACGCCTTACATCCGCATAGGGTTTTTGGCGGCTTTGGGCAGCCCTAAGCCTATCCCGAATCACCTTCACCTTTTCCATAGCCCGATAGACTAAATTTGGACCAAACATATCCACCTCACCAAGCTCGAACCAACTAATAGGAGATCTATACCTCCTACCATACAATGCCTCAGAAGGGGCCATGCCAAAACTAGAATGATAGCTATTGTTGCAAGAAAACTCTAACAAAAGTAGATTTCCAACCCAACTACCACTATAATCAACCACACATGCCTGAAGCATATCCTTCAATGTCTAAATAGTCCTTTCGGCTTTCCCATCCGTCTGAGGATGAAAAGAAGTACTCAGACTCACCTTAGTACCCAATCCCTTCTACAAAGACCACCAAAAAATAAGATAAAAATTAAATACCACGATTAAAGATAATCAAAACACGTACCCCCATGTAGTTTCACAATCTCCTGAAGATATAACTTCACATAATCCTCCACCAAAAAGGCAGTCCTCACTGACAAGAAGTGACCAAACTTTGTTATCCTATCCACAATGGCCCAAATCAAAATATATTGATTTCGAGATGAGGAAGACCAGTAACGAAATCCATATTAATTACCTCCTATTTCCATTTAGGAAAAACAATCTCTTAATATAACCCACTAGGTCTCATGTGCTCAACTTTAACTTGTTGACACACCAAGCACTTGACTACAAAGTCATCCACGTCCTTTTCATACTATTCTACTAATACATCTCCTTGAGATCATGATATATCTTTATCGAGTTGGGATGTATAACATAGAGATATTCATGCGCCTCAACCAAGATCCTTTGTTGCAACCCATCGATATCAGGAATACAAAATCTCCCTTGGTACCGTAAAGTACCATCACGACTTATCCCAAACACCATTACCTTCTGCATACCTATATTACTCTAGATTTCATCAAGATAGGATCTAGCACTTGGTTATCCTTAATCTATACACCAAGAGACGACCAAACCACTTCGTGTAACATCACCCTACCATATTTGGCGTCCAAAAGACGAACTCTAAGATTGGACAAACGGTGAATATATTTCACCAATTTCCACTTTTCTTCCTCCACATGAGCCAAACTCCCTATGGATAACCTGCTAAGAGCATCAATAACCACGTTAGCCTTACTTAGGTAACAGTGAAGACTCATGTCATGGTCTTTGAGAAGCTCTAACCATCTTCTCTACCTAATATTTAGCTCCTTCTGAGTGAACACATACTGTAGACTCTCATGATCAGAAAAGATATCTTTGTGCACTCCATGCAGACAATGCCGCTAGATTTTCTAAGAAAAAACAATCGCTAATAACTCTAAATCATTAGTAGGATAATTCCTCTCATGTACATTCAATGCCTGGAAGCATAGTGAATCACCTTCCCATGCAACATAAAAACACAACCAAGTCCCACTTTATATGAATTACAATACACCATCAACATTATCCCCAGATAGGACTAAAGAGTTTCTTTATGTTCCAAATCATCAAGGCATGATCTAAAAAGTGAACAACCAAGTATTGGAGACGAATTCATAGACTTAGACCCCAAGCTTGAAAATAGAATACCTAGAAAGTTAAATATTCCCAAATGCCCCGTATCCGCTTTCTTATGAGTGTGGCATGCTACACACGCTTAAAAGAGACTCTATAAGACACGACTTTGTGGACTCCCATTTGACCATGTACCTAATGCTCTGATACAAACTTGATGCGACCCAACCCAAGGCCTTGTCGTAATGGGCATCCCAAGTTCGATTGGGATCGGAGACCACCCTCGTTACCCAACCCAACTTCCAGACACCTACCTTGAGTTGGCTGAATTTCAAACATATAACAAGATAGTGTTACTATCTACATTACAAACTCTAGGATAGGTCTATTACCAAGACTGACACAACCTAGTCCGAACTTCCCCAATTAACCATACCAATCCAACAAAACCATAGATCCAACCATAACCAAATAAGTTCCAACACATAATATAATTAATCCCAAAATTAAATGCGATGGTACAATGAGAAATTATGTTTAATGATGTCAGCCCTAATACTCATACCAATATTAAGGATGACCCCAATACCGATCCCTCCCATACTAACACATAAATGTACCATAAAACCTCTAATAAAAATAATACAAATATCCGATTGGGACATGCCCCTAACCATAGACAAAGCCAATATCCATAAATAATCCAAAGTGTGAAATGACATCCATGAAATAGAGCCTTTCGAATAGATAAAAGCTCACCACTTCAATCAAAATACTGACCTCAAAGTCCAAATTGCTAAGAAGGAGGAGTAGAATGACAGGTTCCTGTATCGCGTGGGGATACAGCGCCCGAAGACGGGTTAGTGGGTGAACGCTAGCATGAACTCAGGATAAGGATAAAATAATGCCATTGATAAAACCAAGTAAAAACATCCATATGAACACAAACTATACATACATATATATATATATGTATTTATATATATATAACCATGCTGGGAAAGGGGAATGAGTTTAGCATTCTATTAAAACCTTTACCTGGGCTGTGTAGCTCTACCGTCCTAAACCACCCATGGGATATTTGGGTTCATCCCCCTGTTGAAAGGTCCCTAGTGTGTGAAGACACGCGACTAAGGAAGAAAACCTGGGATGACTAGTACATCCCCTAAAATATAGAGTGTGACATCATCCACACGGTCACTAGGACAAAACCTTACATCGGCAAATATAAGTTTCCAGTTTTGATCCCCCCTGGGACCTTCACCTTCCACGTCTTTGCTACACATCCCCTTCTTTAAGACAAATTAAAACCATTTTCCTACCAAATCATTATTCTATTGTTGTCAACCAAGGTTATTAGTAATGGTATCATCATACCAACTATAACTTGCAAGTACTGTCATAGCAAATCCTTAGGGCATTTCCATATACCACACATGATTTCCAATTAAACCAAAAGCCTGGCCACCAATGCCTTTTAAACCCATTCAAAACCATTTAAACCATTCATATTATTTTGGGTTCTATTACCAAGTTTAAACAATGCACAAGTTCCATTGAAAAGCCAATATCATAGTGAAAACATTGTTATAGGCATTTTGTCAAACACATTTAGGGCATAGTATTTCCAAAACCAAAGTCCGTTACTAAAGAATCATTCCCGTGTAACCAATTATCCAAAACCACCATTATTTCATACAAAAGCATAATTAAAACATTTGGAAAACCGTAACCAAGCATTTATAACCAAAACCCCTAAATTATATTTGAAAACCCAAAATCATACAACATTCAAATCATGAAAACATTGTATAAAACCATGCCTTTAGTTGGAACTAACAATGAGGGAAGAGAAAATGCCATAAACCAAGATGGTGATGGAGAGAAATCACCAAGATAAGCCCCAATTTACTCCTTAAGATGATACCCTAGATTTCTTTGCCCAAGAACTCTAGAGAGGATTTAAGAGTGTTTTCCAAGTGTTTAAGAATAGAATAATAGGGCAAATAACCTTCCAAGTGAAATATAAGTTGTGGGACCTTATTAGGATAAGTGGGGAAATGTTCTGATTGCCCTCACTTAAACTGCATTAAATTTCTATCATACGGTATGACTGACCATTACGAATCGTACCCATCCTGTATGAGTGGTACCCATCTCTCGTACCTTAGGCTTTCTTCCTTGGACCCAACACTGTCCAAGATATGACATACCTAAACCCAAGTTGTACCAAAATCATACGATCCATACCCTTTACCCGTACCCCTGGTAGAATAGAATTACAAGAGGTTTGAACAATGTCCACCGTACGAATCCATGGTACAATTCGTACCCTGGATTACGGCTTCTAGTGAGCCAATCGTATTCAGATACAACTTAAGTTACCAAGTTTAAAGTTAAGTGAAGTAACCAAACAACCCATACCTAACTATACAACTCGTACCACCCAAATCGTGCCTATTCTAGAAACTACATCCATCCCACCAATCAACACTGGTCAGCATATGACTGGACCATACCACCCGTACCCAAGTGTATGACTCGTACCCCTAAGTCATATCTTTCCCAGAATCTAGAAATTAAGAAAATTCTCTAAGGTCCAGAAACTAGGGTGTTTTACTTCAAAACCTGAGTAGTCCACTCTGACTGATCAACCATCTGTGCATAAAAGATCATGCTGAGATCCACCCAAGTACCCCACTCATCATGAGAAGTCTTTAAGAAGAATAATATGAACGTAGAACCTTGATCTGAAATAATGGACATTGGTATACCATGCAGATACACAATCTTACGAATCTAGATATGGACCAACGTCTCAACACTGAATGAGACCTGAATCAAAATAAAATGAGCTGACTTGGTCAATCGATCCACGATATCCCAAACACAGTCAGAACCATGACATGTACAAGGCAAACTAGTCACAAAGTCCATAGTTATCCGTTCCCACTCCCACTTGGGAATAGACAACCTCTGAAGCAATCCACCAGGTCTCATATTCTAGGCCTTCACCTACTGCTAACATAGGTAATGAACCATAAAATCTACTACATCTCACCTTATACCACCCCACCAGTAGTGCTGTCTTAAGTCACGATACATCTTAGTCACACCTGAATCGATGGAATATCTGAGACAATGAGCCTGCTCTAAGATCAACCTAATCCAATCACCCATTCACGACACACAAACTTGGCCACCAATCATGAAAACTTCATCTGAATCAAGATCAACCTCAATCAAACATCATTAAACTAATGAGCTCGAATCTGCTCCATCAAAGAAGATCTAGCCTCCATAATAGCCAAAATACACCCAAGTGTCGAAATATCAAGCCTAACTATCTGGTTAGTCAAAGATGAAACCTCTAAGGCTAAAAGCCTCTCCTTGGTAAAAAGATGCGCCAAACTAACCATGCTAGTCGACTTTCGGCTTAAGGCATCTACAACCATATTGGCCTTTCCCAAATAATAGAGAATAGTCAAGTCATAATCCTTAAGAAACTCAAGCCGACGGTGCTTCCTCTTATTAAGATCTTGCTGGGTGAAAAAGTACTGAAGGCTACGATTATCTAAGAAGATCTAACAATAGCCTCCATAGAAGTAGTGCCTCTACAACTTCAAGGCAAACACGACTGCCCACAACTCTAAATCATGGGTAGGATTATTTCTTTCATGAGGCTTTAACTGATGAGACATATAAGCAATCACCATGCCCTCCTACATCAAGACAACACCTAATCCAACACCTAAAACATCACAAAAGACTATAAAACCCACAATCTCCCTGGGCAAAGTCGAGATAGGGGCTGAAGTTAATAAATCCTTGAGCTTTTGAAAGTTTGCCTCACAATCATCGGACCACTGAAAAGAAACTTATTCTGAGTAAAATTAGTCAAAAAAGTTGCAATAAAAAAGAGATTCTCAATAAAACGTCGATAATAACCTGCTAAGCCAACAAAACTCAAAATCTTAGTGAGCAAAATAGGTCTAGCCCAATCATAAACCAATGTAATCTTGGATGGATCAACCATAATACCATCCTTAGTCACCACACGACCCCCCCAAAAAATAGACTCCAAGCAAAACTTGCACTCAAAGACTTGGCATACAACTTCTCATCCCTCCATCTCTGAAGCACAAACTGCTAATGCTCCTCATGCTCAACCTCACTCTTGGAATACATCTAGATATCATCTATAAATATAATAATAATAGAGTTGAGATACTGTTTAAAGACCCGATTCATCATCTCCATGAATGCAGAAGGGGTATTAGCCAACCTAAAGGACATGACCAAGAATTCATAACAGCCATATCGAGTCAAAAAAATTGTCTTCAAAATACTCAAAGCAATAATCCTCAATTGGTGATAATAGATCCTGAAAGTAATTTTTGAAAACACCGCAGCATCCTGAAGTTAATCAGATAAATATTTAATATGAGGAAGAGGATACTTATTCTTAACTGTCAACTTATTCAACTGTCAATAATCAATACACATCCACATAAACCTATTATTTTTCTTCACAAACAAAATAGGCGCATCCCAAGGTGAAACACTAGGTCAGATAAATCCCATATCCAACAACCCCTACAATTGATCTTTCAGTTCATTCAACTTTGTTGGGGCCATCCTATAAGGAGAAATAAAAATTGGCTTGGTGCCTACTCAACATCAACAAGAAATCTATATCTCGATCTAAAGGCATACTGGGCAAGTCCATAGGGAATACATCTATAAAATCGTGGACAACACAGACAAAATCTAAGAAAGGAAATGAAACAACATTGGTGTCATGAATATGATCCAAATAAGATAAACAACCTCTCTCAACCAATTTATGAGCCTGAATATAAGATATAATCCTCTTAGGATCCAAATGAATTACACCCTTCAAAGTTATCCTTGGCATATCTAGAAAAGTTAAAGTCATGGTCTTGGCATAACAATCTAGGACAACATAATAAGGAGCCAACCAATCCATACCCCAAATACCATCGAAATCAATCATATATAACACAAGCAAGTCTACCAAAGTCTCACGCTCGTCAAAGCCACAACACAAGATCAGTACACCCGATCCACCACTAAAGAATAACCTACAAAGGTAGATACACAAATAGGCATGGAAAAAAACATACTAATAGAATCAAAATCTAAAGAAAAAACACAAACACATAGTAAAAAGTCAATCCGGGATCAAGAATATAGATGAAGGTCTGAAACAAATGGGGATGATACCTGTGATCACATTATCTGAAGCCTTTGCCTCAAAATCTGGCGGGTATTGAATAATAATCTCCCCAACTACCAACTGGCTGAGTAGCTCCTCAACCACTACAATGGGCTCCACCATCTCTACCTCTCGCACCTCAAGTAGAACCCATACCTCTTATAGTTGAAATGAGAGTAGCTCTAAACACATGGAGAGGACAGTCCTTGGAGACATGGACAATCTCATCACACACACAACAACCTCTACGACCAGTCTCAATAGGAGAAGGCACAAACTAGTCCCAAAAAGCTACCATGAATAGCTGAACTTGATGGTTCAACACCTGAACTCTGTAAGGCCGCCTATACTGGCCTACACTAATATCCTCAAGAACCTCTAAAATCTCTACCATGGAGAGACTAACCTCAAAACTCACATAAATAATGAACCTTCTTGGAGCCACCCTAATATACTTGAAGAATACCATATATCATCTTAGCATAATCCATAATACTTTGAAAGAAAGCCCCAAGCACAACCATCAGAGACGTAGCCAATTGACGGGAGATGTCCAAACCTTTCACAAGCTTTAGAATCTTCTCAGACTTGGTGGAAATGCTATTATTGGAATATCTGGATAGGGCAGAAAAACATGCCTTATACTTCGCAACTGTCATAGACACGGGGATTCTCGTGTACGCTTTGCCCTCCATGATACATATATACAACTATAAAGGGGATTCTCATGTACCCCACAAGTATATGGTCACCATGAACAATCCTCATGCTATCAAACATGAGTTCCCAATGTCCGTCCATTGGACTTACACCTTCACGGTTAGCTATCACAACCCGCTGTTATTGCCTAATTAAAATCTTTAGCATATAACCAAACCACTAATTCCAAAAGTTAATTACTAAGGAATTATAAAATGGTATCGTCATACCAACTATAGATTACAAACGGTGTCATTAGCCAATAATTAGGGGATTCCCATGTACCACATCAGATTGCTAATCAATCAAAACCATGGGCACCAAGGCCAGTCAAAATTATTTAATTCAATCAAACCAATTTAACTCCCTTTACCATATTATGCAATGAAAGGTTTTCAATAAAAGTCAAACTATGTGATAAAAACATTCTCATTGGCATTTTGTCAAACATGTGTTAAGGGCATATAGTTTCCAAAACCAAATCCAAGAGCCAATTAACCATTCCCATGCAACCACAAGTCCAAACCAATATTATAACATGAAAAACTATAAATAGAACATAGGAAAAGATTATCCAACCATTAGTAATGAAAACCCTAACATCTAATTCCAAACCCAAAACAATATCACAATTATGCCATAAAAATCATTAAAAAATATGATTTTAGTTGCACTAACAATAAGGGATGAGTAATATGCCTTAGATACCATAGAATACGGAAAGAAACCTCCATTGAGAGCTTTAGTTGACCACCTTAAGGAAACCCTAGCCTCTTTTTGAACCAAGTGCTTGAGAGAGATTTGAGAGTGTTTGATTTGGGAATAGTAGGTTAATGAAGTCCCAAGTGTTTTAAGTCATGGGGTCAAAAGAAGTTAAGAAGGTAAATGTAAAAAATACCCCAAACTTAAATTCTAAAATTTATTACATGTGGGTACAGTTGGACCCCTCCACTCATACACGCATCATACGAGTGGTAGCAAGAATAAAAGGTTGGACATCCACACACTATCCACTATATGACTCCCCTTGCCCTACTCGTACCCATAACATAGGAGTTGTACCCATAAGTATTTTCCAAGACAATATCAAAGGGGTTGGACACTGGACAACATACAACTCAACTATACTACTCGTACCCTATCCTCATAGCTCATAGTGAGCCACTCATACTCACAGCCAAGTCAAGTGACTAAGTTTAAAATTAAGTAAAAGATCTACCCAACGACCCATCACCAAACCATATAACCCATACCACCAAACCGTAACCACAATACAAACTTGACTACCAAATATTGGACATCCTATGGGTTAGGTCACCTGACCCATACCCTCACCATACGACTCATATAATAAGTCATATAATCAACAAAAAGCTAAAACCTTAGGAAATTTCCAAGGGTCAAAACCCAGGGTGTTTCAATTCTCTCCCACTTGGATCATTTATCCTTGAATGATGGAACAAGGTAATATAAGAAAAATTTACACCCCAACACCTCAATTTTGACCTTTAACTAAGTTGAAAAAAAGATGCAAGGAGATCAATATTTACTTTAACTAAGTTAGAAAAAAAAGTATGATGAAGAACACATACCTTCAGCATAAAATTTTAGAGTAGAAAATAAGAATGGATACTTAGACTTCATGTCCTCTTTAGCCTCCCAAGTAGCCTCTTTAACCTTGTGGTTCCTTCATAGAACCTTTACCAAGGCCACTTCCTTGGTTCGAAACTGACAAAACCTACTGATCTAAGATCTCAATCGGGAACTCTTCATAAGACAAAACATCAGAAATATAAATATCCTTGATAGGCATAATTTTTTGAGAATCACCCATACACTTCCTCAATATAGAAACATAAAACACTGGGTAAATCGAGCTCAAACTAGAAGGCAACTCCAACTCATATGCAACATTGCCAACCCTTATCAAAACCAAGTACAAACCAACATTCTGGGGACTGAGCTTCCTCTTCTTACCAAACCGCATTACTTCTTTCATGGGAGGCACCTTAAAAAATACCTTATATATGACCTCAAACTCTAACTCTCTTTGCATCACATCCGCATAGGACTTTTAGAGACTTTGGGTAGCCTTAAGTCTATCTTGAATCACCTTCACCTTCTCCATGTCTTTCTGAACCAAATCTGGGCCAAACATATCCACCTCGCCGACCTCAAACCACCCAATAGGAAACTTGCATCTCCTACCATACAATGCTTCAAATAGAGCCATTCCAATGATAGAGTGGTAGATATTATTGTAAGAAAACTCTATAAGAGGAAAATGCTCAACCTAACTACCACCATAATCAATCATGCCAGCTCTAAGCATGTCCCCCTGTGTCTGAATAATCTTTTCTGCCTACTCATCTGACTATAGGTGAAAAATAGTACTAAGACTCACCTTGGTCCCTAAACCTTTCTAAAATATCCACCAAAAGTGTGATAAAAACTGTGTACTATGATCCGCGATGATAGAAATAGCTACCCCATGCAGCTTCACAATCTCATGGCGATACTACCTAGCATAATCCTCAGCCGAGAAGTTAGTCCTCACTGGCAAAAATATGCAGACTTTGTCATCCTATCCATGATCCAAACCAAATAAAATTGATTCCTAAACCGAGGAAGTCCAGTAATGAAATCCATGTTGATCACTTTCCAGTTCTACTCTGGCAACTCAATTTCTTGATATATTCCTCTAGGCCTCATGTGCTCAATTTCACTTGTTGATGCACCATAAACTTTGCCACAAACCTAGCCACGTCCCTCTTCATATTGTTCCAACAATACATATCCTTGAAGTCATGATACATTTTCATCAAACCAAGATGAACAACATAGCTCAACTCAGACATAACAACCAAGATCCTCTCTCACAAACCATTGATATCGGGAACACATAACCTCCTCTGGTGCCGCAAGGTACCATCACCACTAATCTCGAAGGCCATCACCTTCTTCCCATAAATGTCACCCTTGATCCGCATTAACACCGAATCGAAACTTGCTTCTCCTTAATTTCAGCACCAAGAGACCATTGTGCCACTTTTTGAACGAACACACCAACATCCTCAGAGTCCAAAAGACGAACTCTAAGGTTATCCAAATACTGAATGTCCTTTACCAACACCCACTTCTCCTTATCTACATGATTTAGATTCCCCATGGATAACCTACTAAGAGTATCAACAAATACATTAGCTTTACCTGGATGGTAGGAAAGACTTATGTCATAATCCTTGAGCAGATCAAGCCATCTTCTTTGCCCGAGGTTAAGCTTTTTTTGAGTAAACACATACTGCAACCTCTTATGATCAGAAAAGATATCTATATTCATCCTATTCAAATAGTGACGCCAGATTTTCAATGCAAACACTAACGCTAATAGTTCCAAGTCATGAGTCGGATAATTACTCTCATGCACCTTTAACTGTCTGGAAATACAAGATATCAACTTACCATGTAGCATAAAAAAACACCCAACCCCTACATGGGATGCATCACAATACACCACAAAACCAACAGTGCCTTCAGGAAATGTCAAAATCAAAATCGAAATTAGATTATCCTTTAGCTTCTCGAAACCACCTTTATAAATATCAGACCATAATAACTTTACCTTTTTTGAGTTAACTTAGTCAACGGGGCAGCTATAGAATAAAAACTATCCACAAACCTCTGATAGTAACCAGCTAAACCTAAAAAGCTCTGAATGTCGGTTGGAATCATGGGTCTAGGCCAATTCTTAACCACTACAAATTTCTGCGGATCTACCATGATCCCTTCACTAGAAATTATATGCCCTAGAAATGTGAGAGCATTCAATCATAATTCACATTTTGAAAACTTAGCATACAACTTTTGCTCCTTCAAGGTCTGTAATACAACACAAAGGTGATTGACATGATCCACCTCACTCTTAAAGTACCCTAAAATACATTAATAAAGACGCTATTCATCAAATCCATGAATATTGTAGGAGCATTGGTCAAACCTAATAACATCACAAAGAATTCAAAATGCCCATACTAGGTTAGGAAGGCAGTCTTAGCGATATCCACCTCCCTAATCTTTAACTAATGATACCCGGATCGAAGATTAATTTTGGAGAAAAAGTTAGCACCCTACAACGGATCAAACAAATCATCTATCCTTGGAAGAGGATACTTATTCTTTAACCTCACCTTATTCAACTGCAGGTAATCAATACATATCCAAAGTGAACCATGCTTATTACGCACGAATAACACCGGTGCACCCTATGGGGACATACTAGGATGGATGAAACCCTTGTCTAAAAGATCCTTTAATTTCTCCTTAAGCTCTTTTAACTCAGCTGGAGCCATTCTATTTGGAGGAATAGAAATTGGACAAGTATACAAAATAAGAACAATCCTAAATTCAAACTCTCTATCATGAGGAACACTAGGAAGGTCATCAGGAAAGACCTCAGGAAATTCATTGATATGTGAGCAAATGCTAACACATTTGAGGCTTTTAACTAAGAATAATTGCGATATCTTAAGCAACTTTTGTCGTTTTTGATTGTTTTATGTTTAATTTTGTAGGAGAAGCTAAGATGCTAGAGAACCAACAAGAATGGAAGCAAATGAGCTAAAATCTGAAGTAAATAAAGGCAAAGTGTGGCTGGCGACATTTGTGATAAGTCATCAGCCCTGTGATAAGTTATCAGCTTTATCGCCAGCAGTAGACAGAGAATTGGCCTAAGTTGAAACCTGTGATGACATTTTGTAATAGGACATCAAGGAGCTGATAAGTCATCAAGATTGCCATCAGCCTAAGGTAGAACATGAGAGCTGAGGAAAAGCCTTGACAATATTTGTGATAGGTCGTCAAGGAGCTGATAAGACATCACCATTTGTCGTCAGCGTTAGGCAGCGAGTACCAAAAGCATAAAGGAAGCTAATGACATTTGTGATAAGTCGTCAGCCTCTTGATAGGATATCACAAATGGCGTCACCTAATATGAGGAATTTCTAAATTTTATTATTTTGTTTCCATAATTAGGGCGAACTATTTAAATCCTTGTTTAGGGCTTTCTTAAGGGTTTTGAACCTTGAGTTTTGAGAAATCATTGATATAATTTGAGAATCTCTAGCTTCTATTCATCTTGTGGTAAGTTCATCTTTCAAATCATGAATATAACTAGTTATTTCTATTATTACATCATGAGTGGCTAAATTCCTTTTACCTGAATTATGGGATCTAGGGTTAAGTCTTGATAAGGTGATAAGTGTTCAAGATTCAAAAGATGGTAGGAATCCTTTATAATTTTGATGTTTTAATTATTGTCTGTTGGTTGCAAATAATAGATAACACCTGCTTTGATTTTCTTGATAAATAAATCAAATATAGTGGGAAGTGAATTATTAACAGGGACTTGGAAGCACTAAAAACTTCCATTTAATAATTGACGCTGTAATAAGGTTGATTAACCTGAGGTAAAATCTGGACATGAATATAAATTCCCTAAGTCCGAGCGAATTAGTTAATTAAATGCTTAAGTAGGTCGAGAGACATTTAGGCATAACTTTGATAAAGATAACTTGTTGTCCTACCTACTATTATAATCTTGAACCACCATTAGCATCTGTTAAGTACCAAAACCCCTAGTGAACATAATTCTGGTTTTTCCATAAACTCTTGATTACAAACACCGAAGCTAAAGTGACCAACATTCATTGGCTAATCTCCAAAACTCCCATTTTATCTTTTTGTACCATCTTCTTGAATTCAACTTGTAGGTATAGTTTCAAATTAGTTCAATCGCTACTCATATTGTTCTCTATGGATTCGACCCCGACTCCAAAAGTTGGGTAAATATATTGATGATGATCGCCTTGCACTAAATTGACGTGTAAGTTGAGCATTATCAAAAATGCCATCGTTTCCAGGGAATAATTTGGCGTATTGAGTTGGTTTGGAATTTTAGCCTACTCGCTTGAATTCAAACTTGTAAATTTTTGTTTTTAGTTTTCTTTTATTTCTTGTGTTAGGTAGATTTTTTTTAGTTTACTTATTACTATGGAATCATGGAATGAACATGATCTTGGTGGTTGGAAATCTTTATCTTGATTATCTATGTCTATATTGTGATGGACCTCACTTTAGCTAGACTGTAGATACGCTCCTCGGAGAGAGATGTTCTCCATCTCCATCCTATCGGGAGTATGATTGTTCTGTATGTGGTGGTCAAGATGGACATTGGAGTGATTTCCCAAATGCCCCCTTCCCCCATTGTGCTAACCCAAATTCTAGTTCTTCTTATGATTTTGTTAGGTCTTTTGGTCAAGAAAAAGAAAAACGAAGCAACGAAAATAGTGGCATTGAAGCTATGCTTCAACTAATGTTGGATCGTATGGACACAATGAATGGTATCATATGTGATATACATCAAGACATTAGGGAATTTAACATGGAAAGAGAAAGGATAGAGGAAATGGATATCGATGTCAATCATCCAAAGCACTCTTCTACATTATGTTTAGATGATATCTTTTCCGTGGAATTATTTAGATTAATTGAAGAGTGTGAATATGAGGAGAAAGAATCCTATACTGATGATTATCTTGACGTTGATCAACCCTTGGAGATTTCCCAACCAACCGAACCAACCATGAGGTGTCATACTCTTTAGGGAGAGGTGTCATACTCTTTCCAAAGAGTATAACCTGAGCTAAGTAATCACATCTGTAACTGTCATCCATATAGAAATGGAAATAATGAATTTGTACCTACGTTGTCTTGTAGTTCTAGGAAAGTAGGATGCGCTAAACCCACACTTTCTGCTCGGTGCTAAATACTACTCCCTTTAATCTATACGCTCATTTTGTAGGAAAATTCACTTTAAAAAGTCATAATGTTTAATAATGAAAGCTAACTGTGCATCTGTTGATTCAAACTTAATTTAAGCTATAAAGTAGATTTCATATCTTAGCTAAAGATCAAACGATCAAATCTTTATTTAAAGATATCTATAAACATATCATGGGATGCTTAAAAGCATAATAATTCTTGAAATATCAACATGCAACTAGGGCCTAATAACCCATACTTCAAATTCATGTCAAAACATTATAATATTCAGGCTTAATGATGTAAATATTGGTAATTCAATTCAAAATCTAGAAATTTCTGCAATACGCATAAAAATACTAAAGAAAACATGTAATTCAACATCAACAATACTTGAAATTTCATAATCTTTAATTGGTGATAAATGGGTGTAAACCCCAAACTAAAATCCATGTAATTTCATAAAAAATCAATTTTAAATCAAATTTTGTGCACAAGGATGAAAGAATTATCCTTGTTGAAAAACTCCACATAACTTGTTGATGAATTTGAATGTAAAAGTTTATTTCTTGACTCTCTAATGGTGTTCTTGAAGTTCTTAAACTCGGAAATTTGAATTATAAGATTTCTTGGAGTAGGAGTTATGGAATTTAATCTTGATTCTTAGAGCTAGGGTTTTGTTATTAGAGATGAAAAAGATGAATAATGAGGCATCTTTTCTATTTGAGGCTAAAATTATATGTTTAGGGCGGAATAGGAGTGGAGAAATTGACTTAATTACCCCTCTGGATGTGAATTTTTAATTACATAAAATTTGCATCCAGCGACACATAGACCGACACGCCGTGTCGATGGGGTCTACGCAATGGCCGACACGACATGTCAATATAACATCGGCTCACTGGAATTTACATGCTTGAGGCTAGTAATGATACTGTCGACACGATAGATGATTGATAACGCTCAAACTACAGCTCTCGTAAGAGTGTAAGCGGTCGTCGTCAAATATAGAACCCAACTGGGTTGGGTGTCGAATCCCACAGGGAATACTTGGTCACTATGTATTGCGACGATTATTAGACTGTTGGTCGAAAATTCTATGGAAAGGGGGGATTTAATTGTAGCGTGAATTAAGAGTATCAAAGTAACAAAGAAAAACGGAATGTTTAGTAGGTTTTAATCAATGAGAATTGTAAGTTAGGGTTATGTACACCTTATGAGTTCTACGTATCTATTGGCTATGAGTTATGCGGAATTCAGACATACATGCTCTTATAGAGATTCGTATTCTATGGTAAATCCTAGCGTCTTTCGACCATCAAGGATTATATCACTTTAACTCTTTCGAGCTTAAAGCGTATACTAATGGTACGAATTCTCCAAGAGGTTAATCCAGTTACGGCACTAACTTTTAAACAGGGTTTAGTAGCCCTATTTCCTTGTCATTCTCTCTTTTCCAGACATGTAACTTTTCTTTCAAACAATTTAATGCTATACTGGCGTATTCTGTATGTTTGCAACCACAAGAATTCAATTAAGATGAAGAGAGTAATGATATAAGCAGCATACGTATCAAGAATTCAAAAACTCATAGCAACAGATAGTATCTCATAAGTCTTCCATAACCCAAACAGAGAAGTTTAGCTACTCATGAGCACAACGGAGATCACAATAAACATCATCATCATATCAAAACTAGAATGATCTCACGTTGGAGAGGAGTGTGGCGTCACAACAAGGGTGACGTTTTTCCTCTTGGTGTTTCCCACGAGTTAGTGTTTTTCTCTGTTAACAATTGTAACGTGAAGCGGAAGTTGAAAGAAAAAGAATTGAATTAATGAATGAGTGAATTGTAGGAGTTGAATGAATTGTATGAATGGAGAGAGATAATAATAAAAACTTCAGCAACATAGGGTATTTATAACACCCATATCCTATTCCTACTAGGATACTGCGTACTTATCCTAATCCTACTAGGTTACTGCATCCTTATCCTAATCCTACTAAGTTACTGCTGATCCCCAAAGTCTTTAGAAATGCTGTTTTTGCCCGGGACAAGTTATCCATGCATCACTTTCAGTCCATAGGCGTCCAAACGCTGCTTTCCTTCTTTCGTGAAGCTTCCTTGGGCGTCAAGTTATCCATAAAGTGCTGGAATCTTCATCATTTATACTTTAAAAACTTGCTAATCACGTTTGTTAGCTCACTTACAGGAAAAAGGACTAAAAGTATAGGAATTATATATTTTGTCCTCAAAACTTAGCTAAAATATTGCTACATTAAGGTGCTTTAGGCGTGTAAATACGCCTATCATCAATGATGTGACGTGTTAAAATTGCATCAATCCACTAGTTGGGACATCCAATTAGGCTTCTAACGACGTTCGAAAAATCTGAAACTCACCCGAGGTGACCTTTTGACATCCCGGTTCAAGAATCGACTCAAAAATTGACATTTTAAGGTCGTGAGGATCGAAAATAAAGTCATTAAAATATTGATTCTGAAAATGTGACTAAGTGTCAATACTTGGCTGGAATTTTCTTAATCTGCGACCTCTTTAGGCATGCTATATATGACTGAAATGACTAAGATTTTGCGGGGTCTTACATTATGCTTGTCATAATTGCTTACAGTGCTGAATTTTCTCGAATATCAATACCACTTTCCTTTTAGCAGGATGAGCTTGTGTGTAAGTAACTCAAATCACTCATTTAACCATTCTTTGGGAGGCACCGATGGTTCTACTGCTAAATTTCTCTATCTTCATCAGTGTTGCTACTACTAAACTTTTCTATCTTCTCAAAGTTTGAAAATTCATACAAACCTAGGGTTTTCATAAAATTTTAGCTAAGTCATCATATACATACTTTCGTATTGTTTGTACTACCTTAAAAATGTGTTTAAACTAACATGGGATATACTTGCAAAGCAAGAGTCATGCACATGAGATGCACGAACTCTATATTTACTATACTAAAACAATTCAAAAAAATAATTTTAAAATAATATTTTACTATACCAAATAGAGGACAATCTCGACCATTTAAGGATGTAGATATTAATCAATTCAAACAACTAATTTATCATAATATTTTTATATCATTGTGCGAGATTTTAAAAATCTAATCTCCTACTTCATCGATCAATTTCACCTTTTTCATACTAATCTTTCTCAAAATACAAGTGGTAAGACAATCTCATTACTCAAATTTCGCGATATTTTTATATATATGAAACTTAAGTTATTTCATTGTTAGTAACACTTACCCTTATGTTTGTCATGATCACTCACAGTACTAGTTTTGTTCGAATATCAATACTACTTTTCTTTCAGTGGAACAAGCTTGTTTGTAAGGAATTCTAGTCACTACTTTAACCATTCTTTGAGAGGCACCAGAGTTGCTACTGCTAAACTTTTCTATCTTCTCAAGGTCTGACAATTCATACGAACCAATATTTTGATAAAATTTTATTGAAGTCATAATAGACATATTATGATATTAATTATACTACCTTAAAGAATGTGTATCAATTAATATGGATATAAGTGCAAAGTAATAGCCATGTGCATGAGATGCACAAGTTTTCCATTAGCTATACTAAAAATATCCATTTTAAATAGATATTTTTCTATAGAAAATAGATAAAAATCTTGACCATTTAAAAATATTGATATTCATCCACTTAAGAAATTAATTTAGCATAATATTTATATCATTGTGCTAGATATAAAAAATTTGATCACCTGCTTCATTGAGCATTTTTCACTTTTTCATGCTCATCTTCTTCAAAACACAAGAGTTAATAAAACATCATCCCCCAAATTTCTCATTTTTTTATTTATATAAAACTTAAATTATTTCATTGTTAGTCATACATACATTCTTATGCTTGTTATAATCACTTATAGAACTAGTTTTTCTCGAATATCAGTACTACTTTCCTTTTAGTTGGACGAGCTCGTCTGTAAGGAATGCAAATCACTCCTTTAACCATTCTTTGTGAGGCACTTGTATTGCTACAACTAGACTTCTCTATCTTCTAAAGATCTGACAATTCATAATAACCTAAGGTTTTCATAAAATTTTGTATAAGTCATCAAATACATACTTTCATATTGTTTATACCACCTTAAAAAATATGTATCGATTAATGTAAAATACATGTGCAAACTAAGAGCCATACACATGAGATGCACGATTTTTATACTAAAACTATTCTTAAATCTCCATTTTAAAAGGACATTTTACCACAACAAATTGAAGATAATCTCGATTATTTAAGAATGTAGATATTTATAAATTTATGAAATTAATTAACCTTAATATTTTCATATCACAGTGCGAGATTTTAAAAAATTGATCACCAACTTCATTGACCAATTTTAATTTTTTCATACTAATCTTTCTCAAAACACAAGAGGTAAGACAATCTCATCACCCGAATTTCATGATACTTTTATATATAATTAACATAAATTATTTCATTATTAATCACACTCACCCTTATGTTTTTCATGATCACTCACAGTACTGGTTTTGCTCGAATATCAACAAACTTGTCTGTAAGAAACTTAAATCACTCCTTTAACCGTTCTTTGGGAGGCACTAGTGTTTTTGTTGCTAAACTTCTCTATTTTCTCAAGGTCTGACAATTCATACGAACCTGATATTTTATATGAAAGTTTATATAACCCATAATATACATACTTTGATATTACTTATACTACCTTAAAAAATGTATATTGATTAACATAGAATACACATGCAAAGAAAGAGTCATGCACGTGAGATGCACAGGTTCTGCATTAGCTATACTAAAACTATCTATAACAAATCATTTTAAAACGACATTTTTCTATAACAAATTTAGGAAAATCTTAACCAATTAAAATGTTGATTTCATCAATTTAAGAAATTAATTTACCGTAATATTTTTATCTCATTTTGCGGGATTTAGAAAACCTGATTGCCTACTTCATGGACCATTTTTCACTTTTTTCATACATATATTCTTCAAAACACAAGAGTTAAGAAAATCTCATCATCCGAATTTCTCGGTACTTTTATATAAAAAACTTAAAATTATTTCATTGCTAGTCACACACTCACTCTTATGCTTCTCATAATCACTTAGAGTACTTATTTTGCTCGAATATCAAAACTACTTTACTTTCGGTGGGATGAGCTTATCCTTAAGAAATTCAAATCACTCTTTTAACCATTTATTAGGAGGCATCGGTGTTGCTACTACTAAACTTCTATATCTTCTTAAGGTCTGACAATTCATTCGAACCAAATGTTTTGATAAAAAATTGTATAAGTTATCATATACATACGCTTACATTGTTTATACTACCTTTAAAATGTGTATCAATTAACATGGGATATACGTGAAAATCAATAGTTAGACACGTGAAATGTACGAGTTCTACATTAGCTAGAATAACAACAAAATCTATAAATTCTAACTTAACAAGATCGATGGAGGTGACTTTTTCTGAAATTATGACTGGGTAATTTTTGTATATATGTATGGCTATGACTGAATTACCCATTAGAGTAGAGACTGAGAAGGGTTTTGAGAAGATTAAGGGACTGACACCAAAGTCTACTGTTATATAGGGAGAGTAATAAAGTAAAGTGTGGCTCCAGATTAACAAAGCATAAACATGAATAGGAAAGACTTGTAATAGCTAGTGACTACATCAGAAGAACCTTTCTGATCCTGGTGAGTCTGGAAGGTTATAGAACCTATTCTAACATTGTCCGCTAGCTCTACTAGATGAGGCACCCTTTTGATTCAGGCGACCTATTGGAGCTTCTGAAGAGTTAGACTGACTTTGCTGATGAGCACCCCTATTTCTCTATGAATCCATTAGATATTCCCTCACTATGAGGCCCAGTTTTCCACACCTAAAATAAACATCACTACCAGCCATACACTCAGCCTTGTGGTTCTTACCATACTTCTTTAAAACCGGGTTAGTACAAACACTATTCATACTACTCTGGGACTTAGATCCTGGTGCTCTATCCCGATTATCTTGTCTTAACTTATGCACTAGAGCTCTAGAAGATGATGGAACTATATTTGAAGATTTCTTGTTTAACTAAGAATGATTACCACCATCTGACCTCTGTTGAGAGAAATTAAAGCTACCTGTTCTAGCCCTTTTACTCTCCATTTCCTTCTTCTTAATTTTATATTCTTCTATCTGTTGAGCATGAACCATCAATCTATAGATCTCCATATCCTTAACCAACATAGTAGTTCTACACTCTTTTACCATATCCTTAGAAACACCTTACATGAATTTACTCATTCGGGCCATAAACTCAGGCACCATAGATGGAGCATACTTTGCCAACTATGTTAACTTATGAGAATGCTCCTTACCACTCATGTTTACTATTGCATCCAAACACATATGCAAGTCTAAGAGGTCGGATAAGTAATATATTTACTCTAAAAGATCCAGATGTCGAACCCACAGGGACTACTATTTTAGCAATTGACTTAATCAAGTAGTTGATAATATTTCACTAAAGTATTGTGATGTATCAATGGTTTTTATAAAGAAAGTATTATTACCTAACACTAGGTAAATGAAAAAATAGTGTTATGTATTATTTTAGCAAAGTTGTAATCTATATGAAGAGAGATTTTAGGGTTATGGCGTATCATAAAATCATGTTTAGCATTTGACATCTCAATGAACTTTATTTCTCGAATTGTGGGCTATGGGGTTAAGTGTACCATCCAGGAATGGTTATCCTCTATATTTTCTATTCGAATTAGTCTTAAAACAACATTGTTGAGAAGGGATGTTAGTTCCTAATCAAGGCCCTTTAATATTTTCGTCCGTATATATCCAAATAAGGAAAACTAGTTATATTACTATCCTAGTGGTGAATCACCCTACTTTCGTAAATGGTAAACTTACTACTCGTTCTCCTCGTTCTATTCTTGTATTCCCATGGTCATTTCATACCTAAATTACATATGTATTCTTATGTTGGTCATACACTAAAATAGTAATTTTAAGAACAAACTAATGAGAAATAAAATTCATTGACTTAAACTAATACCAAACAATCATGTTCTGGCCATAACCCTAGAATAAGGGTAATTAACCACTCATGTTCGTAATTAACATCCAGGAATTTTAGCGAATTCATACCAAATTTTTTTTATAAGAGTTGAGTGGTAAAATAAACCTAATTGGAAGCCCTCATATGTTTTCTTCCTGTTTAGACATACACAAAAGATGCCTTAAAACAATACAAGTATCCTATTTATAGTTGGGCAGAATTTCACGCTTTAGACACTCAAACGTGCCACGCCCTTATTGCAGATCAATTTGGGCGTGGCACGCCTTCAACACGGAAGCGTACTTGAAATTGCCATCTAAAGTTTTTCTAGCAATGTGTCACGCTGACACGACCCAAAACTGGGCCTTACTGTATCAGGTATCTCAAGTCCTATGTGGACCGGGGATCACCCCCACACCTAACCAACCCAAATATAACACACCCCAAAGTCGGATAAATTCTGACAATATAAAAAGATAGCGTGTAATAGCTTAAGCAAAGTTAAATGCATGTCCATAACTAACCACTGACCGACACCGCCCAATAACCACAGTAGTCCAAACAAAGCCTTCTAAACAATAATTTAAAACTGAATATCAATAAAGTGTCAGGACATGCCCTTGACAATAGCCATAAATCAAATCCAAAGGAGTAATCAAAATATAAAGGAAACAATAATTATGAAATAGGGTCTATGGAAGATCACCACTTCAATTTGACTCACTAGCTGATCCCAAATCCTAGTCACTGAGCAGGAGATGTAGAAGTATGGATAAATCCTGCATCACATGGGGATACAACATCCAAAGACGATTAGCAAGGTGAACTATAGCATGTAACTTAAGGATAAGGATAACATAATATCATGTCAACAATTTAAAATTATTCAAAACTAATGTATATACATATATATACTTCACATACCAGTAGTGGGAATAAGGTTTAACATGCACTTAAAACATTAGCCTGGATTGCGTAGCTCAACCGTCTTAACATAGCACCAACAATCTATATGGGCCCAACTCTTACCCCCTGGTCAGTCCCTAGTGCATGTAGCTGCACGAACCAAAGAATAATCTTATATATATATATATATACACATAGGGGACTCGAACCTCCCAACATATACTATGGTAACTTAAGTACCTGATTATGTAATGATTTACGTGGAACTAAAACCCCCCTAATCATGAAATAATAATAAGGGAAACTCGAACCACCCTGGTCACTTTAACCCACACATCAGGAAACACAATTTTTAGTATCGGTCGCTTGGACCTCCACTTTCATGACTCAGCTACACAACCTTTGTTAGATCCCAATTAAAACAAGTATCACACATTCCCATTCATTGAACCATATTTCATATTAAGGCATACATTATTGGTATTGTCATACCAACAACACTTGCAAGGTAACAACAACATGCCATAACAATTTCCATTTTCTTAGAGAAAACAACTCCCTTTGTTCAATAATACAGGGTGAGGGACACCAACTCCTTTTGTTCATTAAATCATACCATTGTATTTCAAATACTTTTTTATGTTATGCAATAGTTCAAGACTATTTCAATTTTACAAATTCCCACGATTCTCATAATTAAAACCAACTTCACATTATGGGGTTGGGGTCATAAACACTTTAGAAATCAAAAGTTTGTGAAAATCACAATTCCCTAGTTCATTCACCATACCCATGCACTCACAAGTTCAAAATCATATTTAAAGAATGAATAATAGCAATTAAATCATGGGATAACATTATTCAACAAAAAGCATTCAAAAGCCACAACCCTTGTTTTCAAAACAAAAGAAATTCCATTTGAATAACACTTTAATAGATATGGTTTTACAAAAATTAACAATGAGGGAAGAGTAACATTCCTAAAATAGTAAGCTGTACAGAGAGAAATCACCCTTGAAAGCCCTAATTGATTGACCTCTTGAAAACCCTAAGTGTTCTTGACCTTGGGGATTTGAGAGTACTTGAGGAGTTACTTTGATGTGATTTTGAGTACTAATAATACCCTAAAGGGGTTATAAGTCATGGGTCTTAATTTGGGTAAGTGGGGAAATATCCAGAATGCCCTCAACTTAAAAGATGAAAAAGTGTCGCCTTTGGATATGACTCAACCCCTTGACTCGTAACCATTTCGCATGACTCGTCACCACAGTTGTAACCAATGCAGTACCACCAAGTCACCCTACACTGATATCCTTACGACTCAATGGCACCACTCATAATGGTATCCTACGACTCGTCGGTCCCAATCGTAATCAACACAGTACCCATTTTAGGTGTACACTGGACTCCATATGATTTACACTCCATGACTCATAATAAATCCCTATGGCTCATAGTGAGCCACTCGTACTTAGAGAAAAATCATTCCACAAACTTACATAATTTGGTCATGACTCATCCCAATGAGTTGTCAAGTCACCCTACGACTCTGGGGGTCCAATCGTACCAAGGCAGTGAGCTTAAATCCCAATAAATTTCCAAGAGCCAAAAATTCATGGGGTTTCACACGCCCTTATTGTAGGGAACCTTGGGCGTGTCACGCTCCAATGTTCAATTCTTCATTTCATCTCTAAACAGCACACATAATTTTTTATTCCTTGTCCCATGCTTTGTAAACATAGTTTTATTCGTTAAGCTCATCTTTCTCGCAATGTTTCTCCTGACTCCTTCAATCATCTACAAGCTCATCATTAATTCTTAATCAAGCTCTGCTCTCACCAAATTCCACTCCAGCAACAAAATCATATCCATTAGTTTAACAACACGAATTTAGCTCAAACATGGGACATTATATACAATTTAGCTCACGAAATAGTGCACGTAAGGGTAATAATTTGCACTTGAGCATATAAATATGCCCAAGATCACCACCCCACACTTAGAGTCTTTTTCTTCCTTGAATAATTCTTTATAATTATTCTCAACACAAAATGGAAAAGAGTGTCTTTATCCTCATGTTTGATGTGCTTTCGAGGTTAAAAATGTTTAAAGAATCACATAGATCAAAGTTAAGCTTAGAGACTTTGATTCGTCCAAAGTTTGGTATTCGATTCTACAAGGGTCTACTTTGAACGTGTATAACTTTTTATATAGATAGAATTTTGCAGCTCAAGACCTACCAAATTGTATATATTGAGTTAGCTTTCCAATGATACAAATTTTACCTTAATTCGATACCCGAGCGAAAAGTTATGGCATTTTCCGTGTGAGGCAATAAGCCGACGCGATTGGGATGTGACACATCGGTCATTGATGATATTAGCAATGTGATGCGATGGAAATCATGTTGCGGAACTGTTTCATACACTATTAAAATTCCTAAAGGGTCTAGGGGCACTATGGTCACTTTCCCTCACCCAAATCCGTCCATAGCACTTAATTTAAGCCCCAAAAGAACGAAATACATCATAATTCATCTCTTTCTCTCCAAGAAAACCCTAGACCCTTCAAGAACACCAAGAACTCCACCAAATTTTCTCCAAGAAAATAATCCAAGCTTTCGGGTTCAAGAACTTCAAGAATAAGGTTCAAGAACACCATTAGAGATTCAAAGTTCAAGCTTTCACATTCAATTTATCAAATAAGGTATGTGGGGTTATGAACAATGATAATATTTTATCCTTGTGCCTAAAAATAGTTTTAAATTTGAATTTATGTATATTGCAATTAGGGTTCATACCCAACATAGCTTGTTTTGAGTTAAACTGGGTACTAACAATGGTTATGTGGATCTCTTAAACTGATATAATGTCAAAAGGACTAAGGGTGTCAAGACGGAACTGACAGGTGACCCCTGCGAGATAGTCAAGCCTGGTATGACGGGTGACTACTCATATCCGATACTAGATACGTAGTTCTGGAGTATAGGGACTGCTACTAACGACTCTACCTTTCTGACGGAGAATCTGCTATCCCTACACTCACTCGGTGCTAAATCCTACTCCCAACTGAAAGACACTAAAATACTAGACTATTTTGAGTTTAACTGACTGATATTTGACTATTCTGAAAATGCTCATAGTATAGTCTGAAGTTATTCTGTAATGTACTAAGACTAGACATAAATAAACAACTATGGATTTCGGGTATTCAATACCCCCAGGACTTAAAACAACAATACTAAAAAGACACTAAATCTTAGGGGACAAAGCATTAAGGTTTTTATTAAATCAATCACTCTTGTAGGCATTTTATCACACACTTGCAGTTCATGGTTCAAAACAATCATATGAATGTCATAGAACTTGTAGGAATATCATGAATTCATCATAATAGCATAAAATCATGGTTTAATTCAATAAATAATAATATTGAAACATGGAGGATTGAATATAACAATAATTTAATGGTAACATGGTATAAAATCAATAGTACATGGTGATTCATTGATGAAACCATAATTTAAAAATCAAATATCTTGAAAAGATTAAAACTTGAAATTTCAATAGGTTACTTGGACTCCATGGATGAAAGGAATCCATGGATGAACAACTTACATACCTGGGATGAAGAATTTGGAAGGATTTATGGAGAGTTTTTTGAGGTTTGACATTGATTCTTGCAGGTTAGGGTTTTGATACTTGAGAGAATGTTCTTGATTTTGGGGGAAAATTGATTAGAATAATGCCCAATTAGGTTATTAAGGACTTAATTTCATGTTTGGGGTTGATTGGGACAAGGGAAAAGTACTTAAAATCCCTTGGAATTAAAACTCAGAACTGACTGAAAATCCTAATTTTCTGGGCTGGCGCGATGTGGTGCTATCGCTTCGTGTCACTGGAATCGTACAACTGGGAAACTGGTCTATGGCGCGACACAGGAAAATCGTGGTTCTTCACTAATTGGGACCTAGAAGTTCACCGCGATGCGGTGGTATCACACATCGACACTGGAAATGGACAAATGTCAAGTTGGCCTATGGAGCGACGCGCCAGGATCACAGACCCTCATTGGATTTTACCAAATGGGATACACGCTAAAGGTTAAAATGACGGTGTTTAATGATTGAAACTTAAATTCGCCATAACTTCGTACCCATTTATCGAATTTAGGTGAATTTTATATCATTGGAAAGCTAACTGAATTTCCTACTTAATGGAAGGCTCTGAACTGAAAAATAATGAGTGTTTCAAAAATTTTATATATGAATACTTATGTATTGGGACTTAAATTATGAAAGAAAAATACGAGGCATTACAATATCCCCCCCTTGGGATCATTCATCCTCGAATGAAACCGGTTAAGCTCAGGAAACTAATGGACTAAGCTTACACAATGAACATACATATCTGATTCATGGATTGCATGACATAATTGATTCATGAATGCACGACTATCATGAACATGATGTGCAACTGAAACTGAGCATGATAGAGAGAAATATTAAGAAGATTAGTACCTTATACTGAATCTGGATTTGTGGAGAAAAGATTAGGGTACTTGGGCCGCATATCTGCCTCTGCTTCCCAAGTGGCTCCCTCAACGGGCTGATTCCGCCAAAGAACTTTGACTAGTAGAAATTCTTTGTTCCTTACTCTACAAACTTGATGATCAAGAATTTTGACTGGAACTTCGTCAAAGGAAAGATTATTCTGAATATCTACACTTTCTAAGGGAACAACTACTAATGGATGACCAATACACTTTTTCAACAACGAGACATAGAACACTGGGTGTACTGAGGCTAGATCTGAAGGGAACTCGAGATCGTAAGCTACCTTTTCGAAATGACTGAGAATTCTGAAGGGACCAACATATCGGGAACTGAGTTTTCCTTTCTTGCTAAATCTCTTCACACCTTTCATGGGAGAGATTTTTAGGTACATGAAATAACCGACCTCAAACTTAAGATCCTTTCTTCTCACATCTGCATATATTTTTTTTGTCTCTAGGAAGCCATAAGCCTTTCTCTAATTAACTGAACCTTCTCTAAGACATCAAACACTAAGTCAGGCCCTACTACTGCAGCCTCATCTACTTCAAACCAACCAATTAGAAATCTAGATCTCTTACCATAGAGAGCCTCAAACGAAGCCATACAAATACTAGAATGATAGTTGTTATTGTATGCAAATTCAATTAAAGGCAAATGGTCATCCCAACTACCCTTGAAATCAACAACGTATTCTCTTTGCATATCCTCAAGAGTCTGAATGGTCCTTTCTGCTTGACCATCTTTTTTAGGGTGAAAAGTTATACTGAGGTGGACTTGAGTACCAAGACCCTTTTGGAATGCTTTCTAGAAGTGAGAAGTAAACTGGATATCTCTATATGATATGATAGATAAGGGAAAACTGTGCAACCTAACCAACTCTCTGAGAGAGAGTTTGGCATAGTCCTCAACTAAAAAAGAGATATGGTCTAGCAGGAAATGAGATGATTCGGTCATCCTATCTATGATAACCCAAATAGAATCATTCTGATAATAGGTACGAGGCAAACCTATCACAAAATCCATGTTCACTTCCTCATATTTCCACATCAAAATATTGAACTCCTGCATGGACCCACTAGGTTTCTGGTGCATAAACTTAACTTACTGATATGTAGAGCACTTATCTACAAACTCAACAATATCTCTCTTCATCCCACTATACCAATAGATCTCCCGCAAATTGTGGTACATCTTAGTGTCCTGTGGATGAATAGAGTAACGCATACCATGCGCTTCTGCAAGAATTTGTTACCTCAAATCATCTACACTAGGCATACACAATCTACCTTGACAACACAACACACTATCTCCCCCTAGAGAGAAAACCTTCACTTTTTGATCTCTGACTGATTCTTTCAACTTAACTAGACTGGGATCTCTATCCTATTTTTCCTTCACCTTAAAAATTATAGATGATTCGGCGCTACTTTGTACCCATACACTACCATATGCTAAATCAAGTAAGCGGATACCTAGTCGGGAAAGCGATGAACTTCCTGAGCTAACTTTTTCTTACCATCCTTAACATGAGTACCACTGCCCATAGACAATCTACAGAGAGTATTAACCACTACATTGGCCTTGCTCGGATGATACAGAACACTCATGTCATAATTCTTCAATAACTCTAAACAACTTCTCTGACGCAGATTCAAATCTTTCTGAAAGAGCACATACTGAAGGATTTGTGATCTGTGAACACGTGTACATGTACCCCATACAAGTAATGCCTCCAAATCTTTAAGGAAAATACTACAGCTACTAGCTCAATATCATGAGTTTGATAATTCTTCTCAAGAGGCTTAAGCTATCTGTATGCGTAGGCTATGACCTTACCTCTCTGCATAAGGACACAACCCAAACCTACACTGGATGCATCACAGTACATAACAAAACCATTTGAACCATCTGGTAGAGTAAGAACTGGGGCTGAGGTGAGTCGAGTCCTTAACTCCAGAAAACTCTTCTCACATGAATTTGACCACTGAAACTTAACTTTTTTCTGAGTCAATCTGGACATAGGGGATGTAATAAAATAAAAAACTTCAACAAACCGACAATAATAGCCATCCAAACCCAAGAAACTCCTAATATATGACGGAGAGATGGGTCTAGGCCAGTTTATTACCGCCTCAGTCTTTTGAGGATCAACTCAAGTGCCATCACCAAAAATAATATGGCCAAGGAAAGCTACTACTCCTAGCCAAAATTTAGACATACTAAATTTAGCAAATAACTAGTGGGCTCTAAGAATTTGCAATACTATTCTGAGATGGTCTACATGATCATTTTTTCTACGAGAGTAAACAAGAATGCCATCAATGAAAACTATGAAAAACATGTTTATGTACTTCTTGAACACTGGGTTCATCAAGTCCAAGAAGGCTGTTGGGGCATTTGAAAGATCGAAGGGCATGACTAGAAATTCAACGTGACCATACAGGGTTCAGAATGCTATTTTAAGAATGTTATATTCTCTGACTCTAAGATGATGATAGCATGATCTGAGGTCTATCTTTGAAAATTAGCTGGAACCCTGAAGTTGGGAAAACAAGTCATCAATTCTAGGAAGTGGCTATTTATTCTTGATTGTGACCTCGTTCAACTGACGGTAGTCAATAAATATTTTAAATAAACCGTTATTCTTACACACGAATATAATAGTGCACCCTACGGGGAGATGCAGGGTCTGATGAATCCCTTATCTAAGAGATCCTTCAACTGTTCTTTCAATTCTTTGAGTTCATCTAGAGCCATTCTATATGGTGGAATAGATATAGGTTGAGTATCTGGAGAAGGTCTATTCCGAAGTCGATTTCCTTTTCGGGAGGAAATCCGGGGAGATCTTCAGGGAATACATCTGAGAAGTCATTTACTACTGGAACTGACTTAAGAGTTGAAGTTACTGAGTTAGAGTATTTGACTCGAACAAGATGTAAAATACACCCCTTTGATAACATCTCTCTATCTCTGAGGTACGAGATCAACTGACCCCTAAGAGTTGTAGTACTACCCCTCCATTCAAGGAATGGTTAATTCGAGAAATAAAAATGAACTATTCTATTTCTACAGTCAACTAAGGCATAGCATGAGTGAATCCAATCCATGTTGAGAATGATGTCAAAATCTGTCATCTCTAACTCCATGAGATCAACTGAGGTAACTTTCAAAAATATTATGATCGGACAGTTCCTGTATACCTTCTGTCTATAATTGAAACACCTACTGGGGTAGACACTAAAAAGGTCTCTACTAGAGTTTCGGGACTGACTTCGAAGTTGATGGCTATATACGGAGTTACAAAGGAAAAAAAATCTCCAGGGTCTAGTAAAGCATAAACTTTTATGTTAAAGATATGCAATGTACCACTAACTACTTCAGGAGAATTTTCCTGATCTTTGCGGGAATGAAGAGCATATAATCTATTCGGACGCTGACCACTAGTTACACTGGAAGCAGCACCTTGCTGAGTCGGGCCACCGGATGGAACTGACGACTGATGAGACTGGATCTATTGGCGCACATCCCTTCCTTCCTGAGCAAATACTCGACACTCCCAAATTTGATGGCCTAGTTTGCCACTCCTAAAGTACATATCACTACCCGCCTTACACTTACCCTAATGGTGTCTACCATATTTCTGACATAGAGGATTTGTACGAGCACTGCTAACACTGACCTGGGACTTAAAGCCTGGTGCCCTATCCCTATTGTCATTTCTGAATTTGGGTACAGGGGCACTGGCTGAAGAGGGTGCTGGGGATGAAGACCTATGATGAAACTAAGAACGGTTACCACCTTCTGAATTTGGTTGATTAAAATTAATACTACCCTTCCTAGACCTTTTGTTTCCTCTCTCTCTTTCATTAATCTTTTGCTCCTCTATTTATTGATCATAACTATCAGCCTAGATAAGTCCATCTCACTAATCAGCATTGCGGTCTTACACTCCTTGACTACACTATCAGATATGTCAGACACAAACTTACTCATTTTGGACCTGTTATGAGCTACCACATGAGTAGAATACCTATCTAACTGAGTAAACTTGAGGGAATATATAACGCCCCGATTTTCTGAACCGAAATGCTACATGGTGCTCATGACCCCGAAGGACCACAAGCTAACCCATGACTGATATTGGTACCTGTAAACTGCATAATATCTCATAAAATATGCGGAAACATGAACTGTAAGTCCATAAGGTTCAATACTGATACATATCTGAAAATATGGTATAACAATACCAAAAAAACATAAATACTGATGTCTGAACATCTAATCTGAGATCTAGTCCAAAATCCTCTAACTGAACTGAATAAGGAGTTGATGGGACATGTCCCCAACTAAATCCAACTACTGAAATAAACTGAAAATTAAAATAGAAATGAAATCATCATGTCCTCGAAGGATGAGGACTGATGTCTAACTCTGACTGCTGATCCTGGAATCTACTACTGATTTGGAGATCATGCCTTGGAACCTATGGTGTAACATAAGACAAAGAACCATAGCGCAAATTCGTCAGTACGTCTAAATGTACTGAGTATACGAGTGAGGTAGGCTAAATGCAAAGGATTTTATATGCATAAACAATGTTGACTAATATGAACGTGAGAATACATACAAACGTACATACATAACTGCAACTAAAGTCGTGGTGGTGCTGACGACTGAGTCTAAATACTGACAACATAAGTTTACTGATGCTGAGATACTAAATGACTGAGTTTACTGATATTGAGATACTGAATGACTGAGTTTACTAATATTGATATGTAATTCACTAATAAGTGAGGAACTGATACTGTATTACTGAATACTGGGAGACTGATACTATATTACTGATAAAGGAATGATTGTTTCTGATAGTTCTGATTATGAAGAACTGATTTGATTGACCGTATATAACAGTCTTGAAACTGAGCTCGTGATAACATGACTACTGAGTATGAATACTGATGACATGTATTTACTGATAACATATCATGAATGATAACTGAATTCTGATAACTGATATATCTAATCACATAAGTTCTGATAACTGATAGCATGAATGACTATATTTGACAGTCCAAAATCTAATGGAACTAGCTGAGTTTCGTACTGTATCTGAGTTGACTGCATATGACAGTCCTAGTATCCTAAAGAACTATCTGAGTTCTTTTACTGAGACTGATACTGAAACTGTGGGAAGTAGTTATCTAACCGACATGCCCCAAATATGCTATAATAGCTAAGTTGGGGTCCAATCTCTGCCCCGACTAGAGGGGTGTCAATACCGCTCCACTGGTAAGGATAGTTGTGAGAACCCTATACTGGCAGGTACTCAAATGAGAATAGTGCAAACCCTAAACTGATAGGTTAAGACACCTCATCAACCCTAATCTGAAAGGTTAAGCTGTCTCAACCTACGTTGGCTACGTAGTTCTGGAACACAAGGATGACTACTAAGAATCACACCCTAAACTGGCAGGTGAGTTCCCATCCTTGGGTTTACTCGGTGCTAACTTCTACTCTCATATAAAGGACACTGAACTGAATAACTAAGCTAAACTGAATAACTGAACTGAACTGATTAGCTGAACTGATATTGATTAACTAGACTGATACTAGTGGTATTGTTTAGCGGAGCTAAACTAAGTTTACTGGATTCCGATGACTGACGGAATGCACTGAGTTCTAAGGACTGGTTGAGAGTACTGAAGTTACTGAGATTGACTGTGAATACTGAGGTTGCTGAGGTTACTGAGAACTGCGATTACTGAGATTACTGGAATACTGAGATTACTGAGATTTCTGAGTTTTCCTAAATCACATAACTAACTGAATTCTATAGATCATGGCTTGACTAGAGTATCGTGAGAACATGACATGGCTCTAGGCACACAACTATATTTTTTGGGTACAAGTCCCCCCAGGACTCGATGGAAGGAAACTGACACAACTTGAATTTCTTGAGTACACGACCATCAATAAAAATCCATAATACATGAGTGGGGGATTTCATGAAGTACATGGTCATCATAATATCTATCTTGAATAGGAATGCTTATAATCAAGTCATAAATCTCATATGCTAATATCATGGGCATTTTGATATCATATACTATTCATAGCAATGGCATGGAAACCATTCAAACATAAGGGAATGACATCATGTAACATTTAGTTCGTATTGTAATGATTTGGGGATATTAAACTTCATGTATTTATTCAACATCTCAAACATGATAGGAAAAGCATGGATATATTTTGTGTACATAATTTATATCTCAATTATCATACATGCTTTATACCACAACAATAACAACACATAATTTGCATGGAAATTCATATTGGATTTTATGGCTAACATGAACTTGTTATTTATATATCATGAAATCATGTAAATATGATGTTCTAACATACAAGGCATTTTATCGAACACCTTGTATGCATTCTTTAAGGCATAGGTGGATTTCATACTTGCATCATATCAAACCACCTAAAGTTCATACTTTTCAACTAACAACCATATATACTCCATGAAAATACCTTTATATATCATCTTGAAACATAAACAACAATCATCAACATGAACATACTCATATCACCACAAAAAGGTTACAAAATAACATTTAAAAGCATGATTCTTGAGCTCTATGAACGAATTGGATCGATAGATGAACACTATGGATACCTTGGAAGGGAGGTTCTTGATGATTGACGGAGAAATTTCCTTAAAATTTGATCTTCAAGCTTGATTGTGCAACCCTAGTTGTTTTTGTCCTGTGGTGCTCTTAGATGATTAGCTTTGAGATGTTAATAGGGTTGTAATATGATTAAGAGCTATATATTTCGTAGGGTTAAGTTTAGGGACATGTAAGGAGTGTTAAAGACTTAATTACCCTCAAAATAACTCAAAACGGAGTGTTTTTGGCACTTGGAACTGACTTAGGCGGTGCCTAACCAATCGCCTAAGTTTGGTTGGGCGGTGCTTAACCAATCGCCTATCCTAACTGTCTCTCATGAAAATAGGCATAACTTTTCGTTCGGGTATTGGATTAAGGCAAAATTGGTATCGTTGGAAAGTTAATTTGATTCTCTACAACTTTGTGGGTCTAAATATGCAGAAATAACACATTAACACTGAGTTATACTAATTCAAATATGACCCTTATGAAATCAAACACTAAAACTTGATGGATTCAAAAACTCTTAGCTTGTATTACCTTAAGTGACTCATATGAACATGATTAATGCATCATAAGCTATCTTATCGCTAGGATACTCATTTTAAGTTATGCACTAAAATGCTACTCACAGGATAGGAGGTTTCATATGTAGGAAAAATGGTTCGTCTCCTAGCTTAGAAACATACGGGGTATTACAATATCTCCCCTTTGGGAACATTCATCCTCGAATGGAAATTAACTTAGGTGGGACAGATGATAAGATGAAGTAAGTACAAGACATACACTACTAAAACATGGGTTCATGAGTGACATGACTGAAAGCTGAGCACAACATACTGAACATGCATATCTGATGCATGGGAAGCTGATTCATGAATATAAGACTGAGGATTCTAATAATGTGAGTTTTCTCAAAATAAGAATGCATATATGATTCACAACTGAAAGGATGAATCCATGTATATCTGATGCATGATTATATGACTGACATGATACGTGAATGCATGACTGAAAGTACTGATGAGTTGATCACGCATATCTGATGCGTGAATTCATGACTAAACTTACTCATGAACATGCAATGGTAAAGGTATCAAGTTTGAACTGAAAACTGAGAATAGAATTGAATACAAAGTTTGGTACTAAAATATGAACATGAGAACAAGTAAGTTTAAGGAAAACTGTTACCTTGAACTGAAAATACCGATAAGTTTGAGATTATTTACTCCATATGCATGATCAGAAACATGAGAACATAACTGAGTCTGGGATGTGGTAGATATACTGAATATCATGATCTGAACTGAATCTTGAAAACATGGCATACGACTGATGTTGGAGCTTAAGGGTTATCTTATGAGTACCCCTTCTCCAAACTAGATTCATCAAAAAAAAAAGAGCAATATGTTTATGTCATGAAAGTTTGGAGGTATGATGTATCTCCCCCTTGTGACACTATGTCCCTCAAAGAATACTGACTTGGTTGAACTACTGAGGTGAATTGAGGCAATGCGCAAGGCACCTAGGAACTGAGTCATGACTGAATAGCTAGGATCAGAAACTGAGACTTGATACATGAACTAAGCTGAACACGATTGCATAAATATACTAACTTATCTAATTAACTGAATAACTGATAGCTGAATACTGGATCTGCAAAGCTAAATAGTACTTAGTCTGAATAGCTGGGCTGACATTTGAGTTTTATGCATAGGAGATAAGGACTAACTTAGTAGAATGAGGTATCTGAGCATGGATTCATGAAGTCTGTATTATTTGCGAATGCGAGACTAAGCATACGACATGTCTCTGAGGTATTCTATTAACTGGGGTACTGAAACACTGATAACTGAGTACTGACAACCTGAATGCTATGGTCAAGCATGTCTGGAGCTGAACTGAGTTTCAAATCTGGTTACTGAACTGAAAATGACATTATATCTAAGCCTATAGCTAGTACAACAGTACTGAATTTTGAGGCTAAGTAACTGGTAACTGAAGCCATGGTTCTGTGGGATTATCTGAGTCCTTTACTGAATATTGATTTCTGAACTATCGCTGTAACTGAGTTTTAGACTGATACTGAAGTACTGAATTTAAGAACTGAACACTGATCACTGAGTGCTAGATACTGAAACTATTATTGAGTTGGCAACTGAGTTTTTAATGCCTATATGGTGGGGACTGACATAAGTCAAGGATCTAAATGTACACTTACACTTTGTACTTTCCCAACTTCTAAATACAACCCCTTGCTAGACGTTTACTTGCACATTTATCATGACATTCAAGCCTATCTTCACAACTACACCCTCGTGCAAAGTAAGCATGCAACAATTTTCTCTTATCTAAACAACTGCTCATCACTACACTGTTCTATAAGGAGAGCTAACTGGAGGAGTAAATCAGGAGGACCTAAAACATGAATAGATATAAACTAAACTTGACACATGACTAAAACTTGAGGAATAAAATATCAACAACATGGATTTACCATGAAGGTCTGAACTGAGAATATACATGATGTAGTCTAAATGTATCTGATCTATAAGGGCATTGCATGAGTCATGGAAGCTAAGTATACTGGAAAGCATGATATACGTACATGAGTCATGAGCTTCATGACCTAAGTCTAGAGTTTCTGTACTCGTGAGACATAATTCATAATACTGAGGGAGTTGGAAATGAACCCCTTATACTGGGAACTGAAGGCGCACATAGTCCCATGGAAAGTGTGTGAAAATAGATTATGCTCATGGAACATGACTCGTACTGCGGAGTAAAAGGGACTCCTTATGCTGGAAATTGAATTCATACATGATTATGGAAAAAGAGATACATGAGCATAGTTCGTGACCATAGAGTTGGTATGCAATGCCTGAGTTTGTTTCGTGATAGCTGAAGTGAAAAACTCTACACTGAGATGAGAATGGGTCTGGAATTGTCTTCCCTTACTTTTTTCTATACATACTGGCTCTACTACTGAAATCTGAGGGCCTGGATTAGGTACTTGATCTACCATCACATACCTACATTCTATTCAACACCTGCTTGTCTTACTAAATACATCATCTGATTTTGTTTCCTCATATACTGCTAATATCATATTCACACCTTCATGCTTAGTTTTAAGTCAATAAACTTAAATTCTTTCTCGCCTGCTATCACTGTTCAAACATACTAATTTATGTTGGTACAACTATCCCCATGAATACATAATCTAATTAGATTAGATAATACTATCCCAACTCATCTACTTTTAAACTTTTGGGTCCATGCTTAAAATTCTAGGTTTATACTATCATAGGATTCTTAGAAGGGATCTAACGGCATATCAAAAATTGGATTTGAGTTTACAAAATAGTTCTCATGATCATAAATAAAATCTGAACAACTTTGTAATATGACTGAACTGATGGGATACTGTTTGAGTCTGTGGCTAATCCCATAACTGACTATAGGGACTGTCTGAGAAAGACCTATCTTTAGGACTTTGAACTTTACTGTTTCTGTTACCTTGAAAGTAAGGTAAAGTGAACATGAGGGGTGTATGATATGAATCTACATGGGTTCCTTAGAGAAACTTGCAATAGCACGATCTTGAGACATGAAAGAACGGAAACTATTCCTAAAACATCTCATAACCTCCTGCACATAAGTGTGGTGCACAACACGCCCATGTACAAGACTCTACTTGATGCAGCTTTCAGACTTCCTAGGACACTGTTGAACCTTAGGCTCTGATACCAAGTTTGTAACGCCTCGATTTTGTGAACTGAAATGCTACACGGTGCTCATGACCCCGAAGGACCACAAGCTAACCCATGATTGATATTTGTACCTGTAAACTGCATAATATCTCATAAAATATGAAGAAACATAAATTGTAAGGCCATAAGGTTCAATACTGATACATATCTGAAAAACATGGTAAAACAATACTAAAAAGAAACATAAATACTGAAGTCTGAACATCTAATCTGATATTTAGTATGAAAGCCTCTAACTGAAATGAATAACGAGTTGATGGGACATGTCCCTAACTAACTCCAGCTACTGAAATAAACTGAAAGCTGAAATAGAAATGAAATCATCATGTCCTTGAAGGATGAGGACTCACGTCTAACTCTGACTGCTGATCCTGGAATCTACTGCTGATTTGGAGATTATGCCTTTGAACCTATGGTGTAGCATAAGAAAAAGCACCATAGCACAAATACGTCAGTACGTCTAAATGTACTTAGTATACAAGTGAGGTAGGCTAAATACAAAGGGTTTTATATGCATGAACAATGTTGACTGATATGAATGTGAGAATACATACATACATACATACATACATACATACATACATAACTGCAACTAAAGTCATGGTGATGCTGACTACTGAGTCTGAATACTGACAACATGAGTTTACTGATGCTGAGATACTGAATGACTGAGTTTACTGATATTGAGATACTAAATGATTGAGTTTACTAATATTGATATGTAATTCACTAATAAGTGAGGAACTAATATTGTATTACTGAATACTGGGAGACTGATACTATATTACTAATAAAGGAATGATTGTTTCTGATAGTTCTGATTATGAAGAACTGATTTGATTGACCGTATATAACAGTCCTGAAAATATGCCCGTGATAACATGACTATTGAGTATGAATACTGATGACATGTATTTACTGATAACATATCATGAATGATAACTGAATTCTGATAACTGATATATCTGATAACATGATTTCTGATAACTGATAGAATGAATGACTGCATCTGACAGTCCTAAATCTGATGGAACTAGCGGAGTTCAGTATTATATTTGAATTGACTGCATGTGACAGTCCTGATATCCTTAAGAACTATCTGAGTTCTTTTACTGAGACTGATACTGAAACTGTAGGAAGTAGATATCTAACCGACATACCCCAAATATGTTATAATAGCTAAGCTGTGGTCCAATCTCTATCCCGACTAGAGGGGTTTCAATACCGCACCACTGGTAAGGACAATTGTGAGAACCCTATATTGGCAGGTACTCAAATGAGAATGGTGGGAACCCTAAACTAAAAGGTTAAGCCACCTCATCAACCCTAATCTGACAGGTTAAGATGTCTCAACCTATGCCGGCTACGTAGTTCTAGAACACAAGGATGACTACTAACAATCACACCCTGAACTGGTAGGTGAGTTCCCTTCCTTGGGTTCACTCAGTGCTAACTTCTACTCCCATATAAAGGACACTGAACTGAATAACTAAGCTAAACTGAATAACTGAACTGAACTGATTAGCTGAACTGATATTGATTAACTAGACTGATACTAGTGGTATTATTTAGCGGAGCTAAACTAAGTTTACTGGATTCCAATAACTGACGGAATGCACTGAGTTCTGAGGACTGGTTGAGAGTACTGAAGTTACTGAGATTGACTATGAATAATGAGGTTGCTGAGGTTACTGAGCACTGCGATTACTGAGATTACTGGACTACTGAGATTACTGAGATTTCTGAGTTTTCCTAAATCACATGACTAACTGAATTCTATAGATCATGGCTTGACTGAGAGTATCGTGAGAACATGACATGGCTCTAGGCACACAACTATATTTTTTGGGTACAAGTCCCCCCAGGACTCGATGGAAGGAAACTGACACAACTTGAATTTCTTGAGTACACGACCATCAATAAAAATCCATAATACATGAGTGGGGGATTTCACGAAGTACATGGTCATCATAATATCTATCATGAATAGGAATGCTTATAATCAAGTCATAAATCTCATATGCTAATATCATGGGTATTTTGACAACATATACTATTCATAGCAATGGCATGGAAACCATTCAAGCATAAGGGAACGACATCATGTAACATTTAGTTCGTATTGTAATGATTTGGGGATATTAAACTTCATGTATTTATTCAACATCTCAAACATGATAGGAAAAGCATGGATATATTTTGTGTACATAATTTATATCTCCATTATCATACATGCTTTATACCACAACAATAACAACACATAATTTGCATGGAAATTCATATTGGAGTGTATGGCTAACATGAACTTGTTATTTAGATATCATGAAATCATGTAAATATGAAGTTCTAGCATACTAGGCATTTTATCGAACACCTTACATGCATTCTTTAAGACATAGGTGGATTTCATACTTGCATCATATCAAACCACCTAAAGTTCATGCTTTTCAACTAACAACCACATATACTCAATGAAAATACCTTTATATATCATCTTGAAACATAAAAAACAATCATCAACATGTTTACTCATATCACCACCAAAAGTTTACAAAATAATATTTAAAAGCATGATTCTTGAGCTCTATGAACAAATTGGATCCATAGATGAACACTATGCATACCTTGGAAGGGAGGTTCTTGATGATTGATGGAGAAATTTCCTTGAAATTTGATCTTCAAGCCTTATTATGCAACCCTAGTTGTTTTTCTCCTATGGTGCTCTTGGATGATTAGCTTTGAGATGTTAATAGAGTTGTAATGTGATTAGGAGCTATATATTTTGTAGGGTTGAGTTTAGGGACGTGTAAGGAGTGTTAAAAGAATTAATTACCCTTAAAATAACTCAAAACGGAGTGTTTTTGGCACTTGGAACTGACTTATGCGGCACCTAACCAATCGCCTAAGTTTGGTTAGGCGGTGCCTAACCAATCACCTATCCTTACTGTCTCTCACGAAAATGGGCATAACTTTTTGTTCGGGTATTGGATTAAGGAAAAATTGGTATCGTTGGATAGTTAATTCGATTCTGTAAAATTTGGTGGATCTAAATATGCAGAAATAACACATTATCATTGAGTTATACTCGTTCAAATATGACCCTTATGAAATTAAACACTAAAACTTGATGAATTAAAAACTCTTAGCTTGTATGACCTTACGTGACTCATATGAACATGATTAATGCATCATAAGCTATCTTATCGCTAGGATATTCATTGTAAGTCATGCACTAAAATGCTACTCATAGGATAGGAGGTTTCATACGTAGGAAAAATGGTTCATCTCCTAGCTTAGAAACATACGGGGTATTACAAAATACTCCCTCAGAATCATGCTGCCTTGCCTCAAATTAATGAACTCTAACACTTTGGCCTCTCTTAACTCCAATGCAAAGAATCTATCTAAGATAGTTATGGAAAACTCTTCCCATTCTACAGGCCCTGCATCTACTCCCCTATCAACCTTTCACTGCTTAATCCAAGTATGGGCTACATCCTACAATTGGTATGCATCCAACTTGTCACTCTAACTAGTCATCATCCCCATAGCATCTGTTACCTTCTGAACTATATCTATGAATTCCAGTGGATCCTCTTCAAACTTGGACCCCTTAAAAGAAAGAGGATTTATCCGAGTGAAATCCTAAATTCTGGTTGCAGCAGTATTGGCCACTTGGTTGGCAGGAACAACAGTTGGTCGTTCATTTTTTGTTGCTACTTAATTGGCTAGAGTAGTGAATGCAACTCTGAATTTTGGGTGAGAGATATGTTTATCCAGAATATCTTCCTTGATGGGATGGATAAGTTCCTAGTCTTTTTCCATTTTTCTTGGGAGTCATGTTCTATAAACATAAGGAAGAAATAGGTTAGACTGAGAGTTTATCATGAGCTCATGCTCAATCACACAACATGAATACTTAAAGAAGGGAAACTTTTACCTAAACTCCTTGTAGCTCTCGTTCATAAGTGTGGTGTGCTGCACACCCATGCATAAGACTCAACTTGACGCGGCTTTCAGACTTCCTAGGATATTTTAAAACCTTAAGCTCTGATACCAAGTTTATAATGACTCGAGACTACCCCTAGTCGTTACACGATGCTTACGATCCTGAAGGACCACAAGCTAACCCATGAGTTGGTACCTGCTGTGAGCACTAAATAATATAATCATAAATGCAGAAGAGTAATTGAATTGCCATAAGGTTTTAATAATGAAATGACTATTGAATTATGAATCTGGAAAAATACTAAAATCTAAATAATCTGAATAGCTAACTGTAGTGTATGAAAAGCCTCTAAACTAAATACTGTGAGTTGATGGGAAAGGGACTAACTAACTCTACTTACTACTGATATAAAGACATGAAGTAATATAATCTATCCTCAAATTTTAAGGACTCACTACTGCTACTGAAACTGCTGATGATCTGAGGGACTAAGTTGCGATCCTAGAACTGAGCGTCAGCACCTATGATATGATACATCATAGAATAAAAGAAAGGTATGCAATCAGTACTTTGAATGTACTGGTATGCTAAAGAACGTAGAAAGATATGCATGGTATCATGAATAGGAATAATAATAATTAACTGGATATGCATATAGAGCATGGAGTACTAAATAAAGAGCATGGAATCTGTAGATACTGAAAATGCATGAAGATCTATAAATACTGAGGATCCATGGCCAAGCATATAACATAAACTGAGTAAAATCTGTAAACTGGAATACTGAAAAATATTAATATTTGTATTCTTTGGTCAAATAATACTAAGATTGAATAACTGAGCTGGGACTGTAACTGAGACTATATTTGAGTTTGTATCTGAGACTGTGAGAGGTATCATCTAACCGACATTCCCTAACTTGAGCTAATCGGGGTCCAACCTGTAACCCCAGTTGGAAGGGTATAAATACCGTGCCACGGGTACTAACAATGGTTGTGTGGATCAACTAAACTGATATAATATCCAAAGGACTAAGGGTGTCAAGCCTAAACTGACGGGTGACCCCTGTGAGATAGTCAAGCCTAGTCTGATGGGTGACTACTCATATTCTATGCTGGCTACATAGTTCTAGAGTATAGGGGCTTCTAATAACAACTCCTCCTATCTAACGGGGAAGCCACCATTCCTACACTAGATCGGTGCTAAATCCTACTCCCAATTGAAAGACACTGAAATACTAGACTGTTCTGAGTTTAACTGACTGATATTTGACTATTCTGAAAATTGTCATAGTATAACCTGAACTTATTTTGTAATGTAATGATACTAGACTTGAATAATCAGCTATGGATTTTGGGTATTCGATATCCCAGGACTCAAAACAATAATACTGAAAAGACACTAAAGCTTACGGGACAAAGCATGATGGTTTTTATTAAATCAATCACTCTTGTAGATATTTTATCACACACTTGTAGTTCATGGTTCAAAACAATCATATGAATGTCCTGGAACTTGTAGGAATAGTATAAATTCATCATAATAGCATTAAATCATGGTTTAATTCAATAAAAAATAATATTGAAACATGGAGGATTGAATAATAATAATAATTTCATGGTAACATAGTATAAAATCAATAGTACATGGAGATTCATGGATGAAATCATAATTTAAAAATCAAATATCTTGAAAATATTAAAACTTGAAACTTCAATAGGTTACTTGGACTCCATGGATGAAAGGAATCCATGGATGAACCTTTAACATACCTGGGATGAAGAATTTGGAAGGATTGATGGAGAGTTCTTTGAGGTTTGACCTTGATTCTTGAAGGTTAGGGTTTTGCTACTTGAGAGAATCTTCTTGATTTTGGGGAAAAATTGATTAGAATAATGCTCAATTAGGTTATTAGGGACTTAATTTCGTGTTTGGGGTTGACTGGGACAAGGGAAAAGTACTTAAAAGCCCTTGGAATTAAAATTCAGAATTGATAGAAAATCCCAATTTTCTGAGCTGGCACGACATGGTGCTATCACACTTTCACTGGAATCAGACAACTGGGAAACTGGTCTATGGCACGATACAGGGAAATCGCGGTCCTTCACTGATTGGGACCTGGAAGTTCACCGCGACGCTGTGGAATCTCATTTCGACACTAGAAATGGACAAATGTCAAGTTGTCCTATGGCACAACATACCAGGATTGCGTACCCTCACTAGAATTTTCCAAATGTTAGATTGCCTAATCTGTAATGCGCTAAAGGTTAAAATGACAGTGTTTAATGGCTGAAACTTAAAATCACCATAACTTCTTACCCGATCATCAGATTTAGGAAAATTTTATATCGTTGGAAATCTAACTGAATTTCCTACTTAAATAAAGGCTCTGAACTAAAAAATAATGTGTTTCAATAATTTTATATATGAATACTCATGTATTGGGACTTAGATTATGCTAGGAAAATATGGGGCATTATATTTATACTCAAATTTTGAATAAGATTTGATATTTTGATCCTCAGTTTAGATATGGAATCCACTTTACAATTTTAATTACAGATTAAAGTAAATAGATGCATAACTGGTTTTCATATATAGTACACCCCCATGCTAGTTTTAAAGTGTATTTCCAACAGATTGAGCATACAGATTAAAGGGAGTAGTATATAGCACTGAGCGGGAAGTGTGGGTTTAGTGCATCCTACTTTCCCAGAACTATGAGCCAACATAGGTACAAATTTAGATTATCTTCCATTCATATATGGATACAAAGACAAATTTTGATCACTTAGCTTAGGTTATACTCCTTGGCAAGAGTATGGCACCTCTCCCCAACATTAGGTTTTCCCCTTAGGGGAATTAGAAGTTGGAAACTATGATATCTCACATAGTGTATGTTGGTTAGAAGAACCTCCCAAAATCGTAAGTCCTAAAACAGAATAACAGAACATCTTTTAGAAACTAAGTGTAAAGGCTCACAATTTTATATAGATATTTTACATAAGTCATTAGCTATGAGACTTCAACTTTTAGTTTACAGATACAAAGGTGAGTCTTTTTTCACTTAGCCTACATGATTTGAAAATAGACTTAACTTTAATTCTACTTAGTCTGCTAGATGAAAGTGTAAAAGTACAACTTTTAAAACTAAGTTTTATGACTCACAAGATTTATACAGTATGTTTTATCATTCATGATTCATGATTTTCATCTTTTAGTTATTCTAGCCAATGTGAGTCATTAATATTTAGCATACATTATTTTTACAAGATTATATGAACATTAATATATTATTTATTTATACATTCACCCTCATATGCTCAGTACATTTCAAAAGTACTGATCCAAATATAAGTCTATGAGCTACATTGTTTAATAATGTAGGTACCAGTTCAGTTGTAGTCCATATATCATGATCAGAAAGTTGCAGATTCCAGCCAACAGATGATTAGTCCTCCTACTTTGGGGATTTTAGTTAGATGTTAGTTATGTAATTTACTTTGTTACTCATATGTATTGATTAGTGGTAGTTGGAGTCGCATCCTAGCTATCTATAGTTAGTATAGTAGAGGCTTCACATATGTCAGTTAGAGTCAGTCATGTAATTTTAGTCCTGCTCTTCAGTTTTTATTAGAATGTAAAATTGTATTAGCATTGTATTTTTTCTAGATTTTATCAAGATTATATTTCTGCACAGTAACTTTTGTCATTTTATATATATTTAAATCAGTTACTTAGCAGTATGCCAGTATATGGGTTAGCGTTGGATCACTTATGGTCATAAGCACCCTGTGACATCTTGGGACCCATTTTTGGGGTGTTACAAACTTGATATTAGAGCACAAGGTTCAAGTGTCCTAAGGTTTCTACGAAGCCGTGTCTAGTAGAGTCTATCAGAATGGTACAGAGACGTCTGTACTCTTCTTTGAGAGGCTACCGGACATTTAGGAAAAGTTTCCTTTCTTTCATACTCTAAATCATGCTGTAAAGTTTTTCCCTCAAAAACTTCTGTCGATTTATGTGTTACTCCATAATTCTCCATCTATGACTTATTCTTGAGATTACATGAACAGTAAGTTCTAATTTCTCCTAAGATATTACTCTCAAATTTACTATCAGTAACTTCAAAAGTCACACAAGGAGATTGAGAGGAGATCACTAGTATGTTTTAAGTTCCTCAAGTTAAAATTATGTCCTCATCCATATGAGTTGTTTAGTTAAGACAGATTAAGCTATGCATTCAGATTTCTCATTATTTCTTCAATACAAATTATGCTCATAAAAGGAGATAGTATGAACCTAGATTGTTGAATAGAGTTTGTATTTGAGAGAGATTGCAACCTGGAGTGTTATGATTCATTAGTAGTATAAACTTCTTATAGTTTGAAGTATGGGTATAGAAGTGTAATGACAATAAAAGAGAGAATAACGGTTGATAAAAAGTATAAAGATAAATTTATGCATGCTATAGATTTTGTGTTATGGTGATATGTCCTGGTGTATTAGTTTAGTGAAAGGTAGAGAAGGAGTTACTAGTTAAGGTGAATTATTGTTTTCTTGAAGTATTGAAGGAGTTATTAATGGTAATTATTGTGTTAGAAAAGTATAGATTATTAATGAAGTATTTGGTGGTTTAGTATTGTTAATTTAGGCTTCTCTTGAGGTTGCAAAAAAGAGTTTAGTTGAAACTTATAGAACTATGAAAGAAATTTAGGTATGTAGATGGGTTAATAGTAATGATGTGTAGAGGAAATATGTGCTAATGGATTATAATAAGATAGGCCATACACTTGTGATCAATTATTATTATTATGTGTCTTGTGGACTAGTGTTTCTTGATGTCTTATTTTATAGCTTCCAAGTGAGAATAGTATGTGAGGTTGGGTTGTTAATCATGCCTAGACCTTAGCACTATGTTTGAGTAGTGGATGATCATCAAGGTTGATGTAATGGTTACTTAGTTAGTAATGCTAGTAACATAGAGATGAACCAATAGGCTTGAAACAGTGAATACAAGAATTTAAGTTTATTAATTTGAGATTCAGTATGATGTTGTGGGTATGATGTAGGGGTGTGCCTAAGGTGATATGGGGTTGCATTATTTTCTAAGGTTATTAAGTGTCATGTATGGTTAGTAGTACCCTTGAGTTGCTAAGTAGAAGAAGGGTAGTTATATAGTCCATGGTGCTCTTAATAGCTAAGTTAAGAAGTTATAGTTGATGATGTTGACCCTTTTGATATGATATTGATTCTCATGGTTTATAAACATAAGTTTAGAGGCATGATATTGGTAGTCTATGACGAAAGTACTATGGTTCATTAAAGGTTGGGTGATATCCCTGTTAAGTGTTAGAATCTAAGTTTGAGTTTTTGAAGATTAAGCTAATAGAAATAAGAGTTGAAGCACTAGATGGTGTGCACTCCGACTATGGGGATACTTATGAAGATTCTAAGTTAGTAATTGTTCAAGTATTATATGATGACTATTGGGGCTATAGAAAGATAGAGACATATCTCAGAAGGAAGTATTAGCAGTGGGTTTTACACTTTCAGGTGCAGTCTTTCAGGTTAAGTTCTATTATTTACATGTATTTTTATACCCCAGACTCTAGAGTAAAGTGGTTGCAATTCAGTTAGAATTTAGTAAAGGAGTTCCACAGACTTAGAATGATGGCTTAAAGTTAAGAGGGAGATAATAGGATAAGTAACCAAGTTAGAATTTTAGATTCTAGTAGTGCTGCCAGTGTGGGAGGAAGATGCCCAACTTATTCTTATTTCAGTATTAGTAATTCAGTCATCACGATATCTACGCATGCCTTACGTGTCAGCTCCATGATCATAGTTATATTCGTGTATATCATAGAAAATCATGTACTCTCCTAGTACCTAGTATGAGGAGTTCCAGTTCATTCAACAATACGAATCATGTTTCAGGAAATATTGAACTCCAAACTCAAGTCATGCAGCTCATGACTCATGTACTCATACTTTATAGTATGCTCAGTTCCCATAACTCATGCTGCATTCCTAATGATCAACGAGATTTATCTTATAGCCTTGTATGCCCTCAATTCAAATCTCTTTAATGAATTCATGATGTTGATCCTCTGTTCGTCAGACCTCAGTTAAGTGTAAAGTTATGTATAGTATCCTTCCATGCTTCAAGGTCTCATGTTCTAACCTTTGACTGACCCCTCCTTATATAATGATAGCGGTGATGAGTAAATGTTTCTTATTTATGAAAGATCATTGTATGTTTGCTTTAGCTATAGCCATAAGTGTGAAGTAAGATTGAGGCCAAGTCTTTGATACATGTTGTGGTTATTTCAAATTTGTGTGTTTATGTTCTTGGGGTAGTGACAGGGAGTTATTGTGATAGAGGTTAAGAGAATATGAGGAGTATGCTATTATGGGTGTTTGTTTAGACGTTCACATATGGTTATAACGATAGGCTTGAATGTCATGTTGGTGTATAAGAAGATGAATGTAGTGCACGTTAGCTTTCGACCTTCCCGACATTGAAATGTAAATTTGTATGTGAATTCATGATCGGGGTTGTCGATAACACATCTCATTTAAGTTTTAGATTTTTTGGGCGAGGTTTGAGACCTATTTGAATGGTAAAAATAGTGAGGTAACGCGATATGGCTGCGACACATTGCATATCGCATTGGTAGGGAGCAACGCGGCGCACCGCATATCGCATCGGTAAAGTAATGTGGCACGTTACTTATCTCGATAGTAGTCCAGTTTAGTTATGGTGTTATATGTTGTACCTTGTGATTTTGAGTTAGGCTTGATCATGGTGAGAGCACTTAGTTCATTTTAGACATTAGTAGATGGATTTATGAACGACCATGTGAGAATTAAAAGTTGAATCAATAAATATGGTATTTAAGGGGAAATAGTATAGTTGAGGGAGTGTTTGAGAAGTGTTTCCAAGTTTGAAAGTAAGAAGTTGCATTGCCTAAGGCCTAGTAATTCTATCCTAGCTTATGATTTATATTCCTATGTTCCAAGTTATAGAGTTGTATCAATGTTGTGATTCCTTAGTCAGATGTCTTGTTCAGATCATGCCCAAGATTCTTCGCTCCCTAATATTATTAGTATTTCGTAGAAGAGTGTTGAAGAAATACTCCATTTGAATATGGGCAGTCAGTATGATCCAGTTCATATAGCCTGCAATCCCATTTAGCAATCAATAAGATAAGCTCCTATAGATTTCCAACTTTCTATCTAGTCTTAAAAGCCGAAGTCTCATGAATATGACCATTTCAACTGGAAGTTTGTTCGCATCCATGTAATTTGTGAATTCAGCTCAGTTCATGCATCATGCATCAGTTTCAAATTCTAGATATTCATTCATAATTCAGTCCATAAGTGTCTCGTGCGTTATCTCCGTCTTTCCTTAGTATTTCAGCCATGTTAGTATAATTCGGGGGATGAAATATCCCAAGGGGGAGATGTATTGTAATACTCGAGAACTCATGTCCTAAACCTTTCATCTTTTTATCACAAAACCAGATCTAGCCTAAGGTAATGGTTACTCACAGGTCAACTCTCTCATTCCTATCTCAGCCTTATAACCATTCTCATGTTATTGCATGTAGTCAAGAAATCAGTTCAGTTCATGATATTCAATTCATGTAACATGTTTCAGGATTAGTTATGCAATCATGTTTTCAGTCATGCATAGCGCATGCAATCATGATACATCATAGCACAAAAGAAAGGTATGCGGTCAGTACTTTGAATATACTGGTATGCTAAATGAGGTAGGCTGATATGCATGGTCTCATGAATAGGAATAATAATAATTAACTGGCTATGCATGTAAAGCATGGAGTACTAAATAAAAAACATGGAATCTGTAGTTACTGAAAATGCATGAAGATCTGTAAATATTGAGGATGCATAACCAAGCATATAACATAAACTTAGCAAAATCTGTAAACTAGAATACAAAAAAAACTGATATCTGTATGCTTTGGTCAAATAACACCAAAACTGAATAATTGAGCTTGAACTGTAACTAAGCCTATATCTGAGTCTGTATCTGAGAATGTGGGAGGTATCATCTAACCAATATTCCCCAATTTGAGCTAATCGGGGCCCAACCTATAACCCCAGTTGAAAGGGTGTTAATATCGTTCCACGGCGCAACTCTGTACCCATACACTACCCTCTGCTGAATCAAGTAAGCGGAAACCTAGTCGGGAAAGCTGATGAACATCCTGAGCTAACTTCTTCTTACCATCCTCAACATAAGCAACACTGCTCATAGACAATCTACTGAGAGCATCAGCCACTACATTGTACTTGCCCGGATGATACAAAACACTCATGTCATAATCTTTCAATAACTCTACCCACCTTCTATTAGGTAGATTCAAATCTTTCTAATAGAACACATAATGAAGGCTTTTGTGATCTGTGAACACATCTACATGCACCCCATACAAGTAATGCCTCCAAATCTTTAAGGCAAACACTACAGCTGCTAGCTCAAGATCATAAGTCAGATAATTCTTCTCATGAGTCTTAAGCTGTCTTGAGGCGTAGGCTATGACCTTACCTCTGTGCATGAGAACACAACCCAAACCTACTCTGGATGCATCATAGTACACAACAAAACCATCTGAACTATCTGGTAGAGTAAGAATTGGGGCTGAGGTGAGTCAAGTCATCAATGCTTGAAAACTCTTCTCACAAGAATCTGACCACTGAAACTTAACTTTCTTCTGAGTCAATCTGGACATAGGGGATGAAATAGAAGAAAACCCTTCAACAAAACGACGGTAATAGCCAGTTAAACCCAAGAAACTCCTGATATCTGATAGAGAGATGGATCTAGGCCAGTTTCTCACCACCTCGGTCTTTCGAGGATCAACTCTAATGCCATCACCAGAAATAATATGGCTAAGGAAAGCTACTGATCCTAGCCTAAATTCACACTTACTGAATTTAGAGAACTACAAATAGGCTCTAAGAGTTTGCAACACTATTCTAAGATGTTCTGCATATCGTTTTCGCTACGGGAGTAAACAAGAATGTCATCAATGAAGACTATGATGAACATGTCCAAGTACTGCTTGAACACATGGTTCATCAAGTCCATGAAGGCTGCTGGGGAATTTGTAATACCGAAGGACATAACTAGAAATTTAAAGTGACCATACCATGTTCGGAAAGCTCTTTTTGGAATGTCACATTCTCTGACTCTAAGCTGATGATAGCTTGATCTGAGGTCTATCTTTGAAAAGTAGCTAGCTCCCTGAAGTTGGTCAAACAAGTCGTCGATTCTAGAAAGTCGATATTTATTCTTGACTGTAACCTTATTCAACTGACGGTAGTCAATACATATTCTGAGAGAACCATCTTTCTTACACATGAATAGAACAGGTGAGCCCTACGGGGAGATGTTGGATCTGATGAATCCCTTATCTAATAGATCCTTCAACTGTTCTATAAATTCTTTAAATTTAGCTGGAGCTATTCTGTATGGCGAAATAGATATATGCTGAGTATTTGGGAGAAGGTCTATTCCGAAGTCGATTTCCCTTTCGGGAGGAACTCCGGGGAGATCTTCAGGGAATATATCTAAGAATTCATTTACTACTGGAACTGACTCAATAGCTGGAGTTTCTGAGTTAGAGTCTTTGACTCGAACAAGATAGTAAATACACCCCTTTGATATCATCTTTCTGGCTCTAAGGTACAACATCAACTGACCCCTAAGATTTGTAGTATTACCCCTCCATTTAAGGACTGGTTCATTCAGGAACTGAAAATGAACTATTCAATTTCTACAGTCAACTAAGGCATAGCATGAGTGGAGACAATCCATGCCGAGAATGATGTTAAAATCTGTCATCTCTAACTCTACGAGATCAACTGAGGTAGCTTTCTAAATTATTGTGACCGAACAGTTCCTGTATACCTATCTGTCTATATTGGATACACCCACTGGGGTAGACACTAAAAAGGGCTCTGCTAGAGTTTTGGGACTGACTCCGAAGTTTAATGCTATATATGGAGTTACAAAAGAAAGAGAAGCTCCAGGGTCCAGTAAAGCATAAGAATGTAAGTCAAAGACCTGCAACGTACCATTAACTACGTCAGGAGAATTTTCCTGATCTTGGCAGGACTCAAGAGCATATAATCTGTTCGGACGTTGACCACTGGTAGCACTTGAAATGGCACCCTGCTGAGTCAGGTGACCTGATGGAACTGACAACCGATGGGACTGGACCTGTTAGCGCACATACCTTTCTTTCTGAGCAATTACCTGACACTCCTGAGTCCGAGGCCTTGCTTACCACACTCGAAGCACACATCACTACCTGCTCTACACTCACTCTAATGGTGTCTACCATATTTCTAACATAAGGATTTGTACGAGCACTTCTAACACTGACTTGGGACTTAGAGGGTGGTGCCCTATCCCTGTTGTCAATTCTAAATTTGGGTACTGAGGCACTGGCTGAAGAGGGTGATGGGGCTAAAGATCTCTAATAAAATTGAGGATGGTTACCACCTTCTAACTTTGGCTGATTGAAATTAAAACTACCTATCCTAGCCCTCTTGTTTCCTCTCTCTGTTTCTTCTTTGTCTCTTTTCTTAATCTTATGCTCCTCTATCTGTTGAGCATGAACCATTATCCTAGACAAGTCTATCTAACCAATCAGCATTGCGGCTACACTCCTTGACCACACTATCAGATATGCCAAGCACAAGCTTACTCATCTTGGACCTGTTATTAGCTGTCACATGAGGAGAATACCTAGCAAACTGAGTATACTTGAGGGAATACTCCCTCACACTCATGCTGCCTTGACTCAAATTAATAAACTCTAACACTTTGGCCTCTCTCAACTCCAATAGGAAGAATCTGTCTAAGAAAATTATGGCAAACTCTTCCTATTCTACAGGCCATGCATCTACACCCCTATCAACCTTCCACTTCTTAAGCCAAGTATGGGCTACATCCTGCGATTGGTATGCAGCCAACTCAGCACTCTGACTAGATGTCACCCCCATAGCATCCGATATCTTCTGAACCATATCAAAAAATTCCTGTGGATCCTCTTCAGACTTGGATCCCATGAAAAAAAGAGGATTCATCCTAGTGAAATCCCAAATTTTGGTTGCAGCAGAATTGACCACTGAGTTGGCCAGAGAAACAGCTGGCCATTCATTTTGTTCTACTACTGAATTTCCTAGAGTAGTGAACGCAACTTTAAATTCTGCGCAAAAGACATGCTCATCCAGAGGATCTGCCAGAACGGGCTGAGGGGCAGGCTGAGTTCCTATTCTTCTTCCATTCTTCTTGGGAGGCATATTCTGTAAATAGAAATAAGAAAAAAATGGATTAGACTGAGAGTTTAACTTAAGCTCATGCTCAATCGCACGACACGAATACTGAAAGAAGGGAAACTTTTTCCTAAATGCCTTATAGACTCTCATCTATAAGTGTGACGCGCTACACACCCATGCACAAGACTCTACTTGATGCAACTTTTAGACTTACTAGGACACTTTAAAACCTTAGGCTCTGATACTAAGTTTTTAATAACCCAAGACTACCCCTAGTCATTACACGGTGCTTATGATCCCGAGGGATCACAAGCTTACCCATGAGTTGGTACCTGATGTGAGCACTGAATAATATAATCATGAATGCAGAAGAATAACTGAATTGACATAAGGTTTTAATAATGAAATGACTATTAAACTATGAATCTGGCAAAATACTAAAATCTGAATAATCTAAATAGCTAATTGTAGTGTCTGAAAAGCCTTTAAACTGAATACTGTGAGTTGATGGGATAGGCCCCAACTAACTCTACTAACTACTAAGATAAAGACATAAAGTACTATAATCCATCCTCGAATGATGAGGACTCACCACTGCTACTGAAACAGCTGATGATCTGAGGGACTAAGTGTGATCCGAGAACTGAGCATCAACACGTATGATATAATACATCATAGTGCAAAAGAAAAGTGTACGATTAGTATTTTAAATATACTGGTATGCTAAATAAAGTAGGCTTATATGTATGGTCTCATTAATTGGAATAATAATAATTATCTGGATATGCATGTAAAGCATGAAGTACTGAACAAAGAGCATGGAATCTGTAGATACTGAGTATGCATGACCAAGCATATAACATAAACTGAGTAAAATCTGTAAACTAAACTACTAAAAAATATTAATAGTTGTATGCTTTGGTCAAACAACATTTAGACTAAATAACTGAGTTGGGACTGTAACTAAGACTATATCTGAGTATGTATGTTAAACAGTGGGACGTATTATCTAACCGACATTCCCCAATTTGAGCTAATCGAGGTCCAACCTGTAACCCTAGTTGGAAGGGTATTAATACCATGCCATAGGTACTAACAATGGTTGTGTGGATCCACTAAACTAATATAATGTCCAAAGGACTAAGGGTGTCAAGCCTGAACTGACAGGTGACCCCTGTGAGATAGTCAAGCCTAATCTGACGGGTGACTGCTCTTATCCTACGTTGGATACTTAGTTCTGGAGTATAGGGACTGCTACTAACAACTCTTCCTATCTGACGAGGAAGCTGCCATACCTACACTTGCTCGGTGCTAAATACTACTCCCAACTGAAAGATACTGAAATACTAAACTGTTCTTAGCTTAACTAACTGATATTTGACTATTCTTAAAATTCTCATAGTATAATCTGAAGCTATTCTGTAATATACTAAGACTAGACTTAAATAAACAGCTCTGGATTTTAGGTATTCAATACCCCCAGGACTCAAAATAATAATACTGAAAAGACACTAAAGCTTAGGGGACAAAGCATGAAGGGTTTAATTAAATCAAACACTCTTGTAGGCATTTTATTAAACACTTGTAGTTCATGGTTTAAAACAATCATAGGAATGTCATGGAACTTGTAGGAATAGCATGAATTCATCATAATAGTATTAAATAATGGTTTAATTCAATAAATAATAATATTAAAACATGGAGGATTTAATAATAACAATAATTTCATGGTAACATGGTATAAAATCAATAGTACATGGAGATTCATGGATGAAATCATAATTTAAAAATCAAATATCTTGGAAAGATTAAAACTTGAAATTTTAATAGGTTACTTGGGCTCCATGAATGAAAGGAATCCATGGATGAACATCTAACATACCTGGGATAAAGAATTTGAAAGGATTGATGGAGAGTTCTTTGAGGTTTGACTTTGATTCTTGATGGTTACGGTTTTGCTACTTTAGAGAATGTTCTTGATTTTGGGGAAAATTGATTATAACAATGCCCAATTAGGCTATTAGGGACTTCATTTAAATTTTCAGCTTGACTGGGACAAGGGAAAAGTACTTAAAAACCCTTGGAATTAAAACTCAGAACTGACTGAAAATCCCAATTTTTTGGGCTAGCACAACGCGGCGTTATCGCGTCGTGTCACTGGAATCGAACAACTGGGAAACTATTTTGTGGCGCAATGCGGGAAAATCGCAGTCCTTCATTGATTGGTACCTGGAAGTTCACTGTGATGTGGTGGTATCACACTTCCACATTGGAGATGGACAAATGTCAAGTTGGCCTATGGCGCGACGCGCCAGGATCGCCGACACTCCCTAAAATTGTGTCAGCATTGTATTTTTTTCTAGATTTCATCATGATTATATTTCTGCACAGTAAATTCATTCATTTTATATATATGTAAATCGGTTACTTAACAGTATGCCAGTACAAGGGTTAGTTTGGGATCCCTTGTGGTCTAAGCACCGTGTTACATCTCGGGGCCCGTTTTCAAGGCATTACACCTACTCACTCCCTAAGAATAATTCTCCTTAGGGCGGTCATCATCCAGACATCATTAAGAAAAGTACATAAAATATGATTTATTAGTGGCATTGATCCTAAAACAACCAAAAGTTTACCCCTGCAAACTTAAAAATAAATATCCTAAAATCTAACTAATACTTGGTTTAGTGGGACTGTCCTAAAAAAAGAACCAAAAACATTAGTAGAGGAACCCAAAATAAAAATACTGAAATAACTGAACAAAAGATTACTATCTATTACATAACCATAAGTTTGGATATTAATTATTACAAACAAAATTTAAACTACTAGAATGTCTTTCCAATCCCAAATCACAAAATCAAAATAACAACCATAATCCAATAGGATTAAAAAAATAACAATCCATATAGAATAGAATAGCATAACATCCAGAAATAGTAGACCAAGAGTAATCTTAACCACCCCACACTTAGAATGTAGCACTGTCCCTAATGTTAACAAAAACAAAACAAAACAAAAATTAGGCGATTGAAAACTCCCTGGTCACTCCTTATCCATGCCATCATTGATATTGGGGCCTAAGCCCTCATCACCTAAATTTGGGTCCATATCATCATAATCAAACTTAATGTTTGAATCCTGCAACCACTAATCCTCAACAGTTGGTATTTCATCCTCCACGAGCTCCATAAAATCTGGACCAATTCTCAATAAAGCCCTAGCATGGTGACCAAGAGGATAACCAATCTCCACCCTACATATCTCATATTTGGTGGATGATCTGGATCCCACCTACAGCTGTAGCATTTGTAGCCCATACATGTTGGTCGTGATCTCATCATACTGAGCGATGCTCAGTTTGTGTCAGTACTGTGCCATGACATACATCATGAGATCACTTCCGTGTCACATCCACCAGACGTATCTCTAATATCATCCTATAGTCCAAGTCCTCCTTATTGATATCCTAACCTCTTACAAATTTAGTAAGAAACCCACCAAAACCAAACATGCACCCATGATGGATATATGTCGTCTTCATCACTGACGTGATTACTGCATTAATGTTTATTAAGAAAATATCTTGCATCAAATCATATATCAAATAGCCCCAATCTCGAGTAAACTCTTTCAAGTGTTGGCCCAAAATGATACAGTGATAAATAATCTTCAGCCACACTCTCGCTTCTTTATTCTGTGAGCTTAGTGATATTATAGCTGACCTCTCAGTGGTAAATCCACCTAGCTGTCAGCGTGTCACTTTATAGTAAGCGTTTAATACCATCATATAGTGGTGTAATGTTCATCTATCTCAACTAAAAGTGGGTCTACCTTAGGAGTACACGAGAGGATATTTTGATCATGTGCATCATACATAACCACTTTCCCCCAAATTTCAACCTCCAAATCAGGCTACCTCGGGTCCCGATTAGCATAACGTTCTTGTGTGTAGTACCCCGTACTTCTACCTAGCTAAAATTCATCCCGAAGATTTCAAATACATTCTTTAAAGATGAATACATTTTTATATATGTGGAATTTTCAAGATTTTTTGGTCGAAATTCTTGACAATTAGACTCGTAGATTGAGGAACAAAGGAGCCCCTCTAGTCAAAGTCCTTTGGCTGAATCAGTCCATTGAGGGAGCTACTTGGGAAGAAGAATCATACATGTGTACCAAGTATACTCACCTATTCTCCACTAATTCAGACTCAGCCCAAGGTAACAACTTTCTTTAAGCCTTTCAGTTTCATGTTTAGATTTCAGTTACAACTTAGTGTCCAGCTCATGTTCAGAATTCCATTATAAACCTGGTATCAATTACCATTGCATAGTTATTCATGCATTCATGTGTTAGTTTAGTCATGTATTCATACATCAGATATGCATGTTCATTTTGATAAGAAACTCATCTTATCAGTAATTCAGTTATACAGTCATAAATCCATTATTCATGCATCAAATATGCATATTCAGCATAATACATTCAGCTTATTAGTTATATCAATCATGAAATTATGTATCAATTATTCATGTTCAGCATGTACTTCATTCTATCATTTCTCCCATCTCAGTCAGTTTCATTCGAGGACGAATGTTCCCAAGGGGGAGATATTGTAATACCCCATACTTCTATCTTGCTTAACTTCATCCCAAAGATGTCAAAGACATGATTTGAATATGAATACACTTTTTGTTGTGTGGGAAATTAAATAAGCCTTATATTGATACCAAATTCTCCCAAATCCAACACCCGAGCAAAGAGTTAGAGCCCTTTTAGTGAGACAGTGTATCACTTGAGCCATCAGCGCATCGCAGAGCCAACTTAAATGGAAATTGTCAATTTCCAATGTTTCTTCGCGATAGTTGCACATCGTGCCAAAGTCCCAGTTCATAATTGTCCTTTTCTAGTGTTCCAACGCGATACCACCGCATCGAGGTGAGATTTCAGGTCACATCCAATGTGTCAACGTGATTGTAACGCATTGCGCCACCATGCAATTTTCCAGTTGTCACTTTCTAGAGTCACGGCACGATAGCTTCGTGTCGCGCCAGGGGTCTTGATCGGGAAATTTTCACAAAAATTAAAAGATGTGTCCAGGGTTAAATGGATCTTTTCCCATGATTTTATTCCACCCAGATGTGGGATTTAATCCCTAAAAACGTCCTTAGCTACTTATTATTCACTTTTTCCCAAATATCAAGAATATTTTCTCTCAAGTAAACAAAACTCTAGACCTTGAGAATCAAGATCAATCTCAATAAATACTTCCAAGAACTCCAAGAACCTTCAAGATTTCCTTTCTCAGGTATGCATAGTGTTCATTCATAGATTCCTTTCGTCCATGAAGCCCAAGAATCAAGTTTTAAACTATGAATTATGATATGCATGCTATGTGTTGATTATGTTCATGTGGTGGTGGTTGTTGTATGATTCCCAAGTTGGAATCTTTATGTGTTTTTATGAAAATATGTTAGCATGTGAGTTAAAAACCATTAATTTTAGTTGTTTATGATATGCTAATTTGATGATTATTCCATTCCCTAAGTCGTGCACCCTAAGTGTTTGACAAAATGCCTAAGAGACTAGAAATTATGTAATATGACTCAATTGTAACTTAAGTGAAGGATTCATGTTTTACCCTTATGTTCAAATGACTCACATGCTATTGATGTGCAATGTAGATGTTTTTTGAAATGTTCATAATGTTAGAGTATGAAATTATGACATTGAGTATATGCATTCCTACCATGTACAAGATTATGATAACCATGTACTTCATGAATTCCCCAACTTATTGTATTATGGATTGTTGATGTTGGTCGTGTATTCAATAATGTCATTCCTTTTCAGTTTCCTTCTATCGAGTCCTGGGGTACTTGTACCCGAGAATTTATTTGTGTGCCTAGAGCCAGTGTCATGTTTTCATGATATCCTCAGTCAAGCCATGTTCAGTAGAATTCAGTCAGTCATGTAACTCAGGAAAACTCAGTAAACTCAGTAATCCTAGTAATCTGAGAAAGCTCAGTACTTTAGTAATCTCAGTAGTTTTCCGTCATTCAACGGAACTCAATCAACTCAGTCCAGTTCAGTTCAGTTAATCATGTTCAGTGTCTATTCAGATGGGAGTAGGATTTACCACCGAGTGAACCCAAGGATGAGGACACATACAGACAGTTGAGGGTGTGATCCTTAGAAGCAATCCTTGCATTCCATAACTATGTAGCCAGCATAGGTTGAGACATCAACACTGACAGATGAGAGTTTATGAGATGGATAAACACTGTCAGATGAGGGTCCAACCGTTCTCTTTTGGGGAAACTGTCAGATGAGGGTCACCCACAACTTGTCTTTACCAGTGGCGCGGTGTTGACACCCTTCAAATTGGGGTTACAGATTGGACCCCAATCTAGCTATATTACTTTATTTGGGGCATATCGATTAGATGAATACTTCCCACAGTTACAGTTTTAGACCCAGTCTCAGTAATAGAACTCAGATAGTTCTTCAGAATTTCAAGAATATCATATACTGTCAACTCAGAATAGTACGGAACTTAGTTAGTTCCATCAGAACCTAGACTATCAAATACAGTCACTCAGTATCAGTAATATTAGTTATCAGTGACTCATGTTATCAGTAATCATACTTAATAGTCAGTACCATCACGAATTTAGTCACGGTCACTTATTGATGTATGTATTCTCATATTCATGTTATACAGTCAGTAAGCATTGTTCATGCATTTGAACCCTTTGCATTCATCCTACCTCACATGCATACTTGTACATTCAATCATACTGACACATTTGTTCTATGGTGTTTTATTTTATACCATAGGTTCAGAAGCACGAGCTCCATAGCATCAGTAGCATTTTAGTTTTAGCAGTCAGAGTTAGTAGTGAGTCCTCATCCTTCGAGGAAATAATCATTACATTATTTCTTCATTACATAGTTTATTTTAGTAGTTGGATTTAGTTGGGGATATGTCCCATCAAATCCTTATTCAGACAGGTTAGAGGCTTTAAGACTACAGGGTTTTCAGACTAGATGTTTTCAGACATTGTTTCAGTTTTGGTGTTGTCGTACCACATTATTCAGCTATGGTTTTATCAGATGTTTATTAGTTTTGAACCTTATGGCATGTTTCAACCTACTATTTCCACATTTATATTGTCTATTAAGTGGTGTTCAGGTACAGATATCAGTCATGGGTTAGCTTGTGGTCCTTCGGGGTCATAAGCACCATGTAGCATTCTGGGTACCAGATTCAGGGCGTTACACTATATCAAGTGCAACTTTCACTCAGTAGTCTTCTAAACAATAAATTTCATTTACAGCTCCTCAATCATTCGAATAATTCTCGAAAACTCTCTCCTCAAGCTCTTTTTTCAAGGATCTCATCCAGCGCATATTTGGATTCCGTGTACTTACTATACCACTTATTGAATTCTTCTAGGACCCATTGATTTCCACACCTACAAGTATGGCCTTATGGAACTGTCAGGACCTTTGGTACACGAGCGGTAGGATGAATTCTCTTCCTTTCCTCACTTAAGGGACCAAAAACTTTTTTTTTCTTTTTTTCGCCTTCTATACATAGTTCCTGCCAAAACATAATGCAAAATAGCCATGTCAAATAGAGTCCTACAAATCCATCCAACACCAAGTATCAGAGGATTTAGAGGTTACCCCACACTTAGTTGCTAGAGTAGGCGTATGAGTTCACAATAGGGTACTCAAACTTCCCCTTTTATCATAGTATAAACCCATTGCCACATCACGTATACAAGTATTCAACTATTTTTATATTCAAGTTCACACTCATAGATTCACAATTCGATCCTACAAAGCTCTACTCAGACTTCAAGCAATGTACATTGATTATCAAATCACAATCTTCACACAATTCAAATCATATCAACAAAAATATCTTCCTTGAGTGTTAAACTTAAAAAATATTCATTCAATTCATGCACCTATCCTAACATAACTCAAGGAGTACAAACTTGCACTCAACAACCTTAAAAATAATTCTTAACTACCATGAATGCTTTATGAACTAGAACGATATTACACAATGCTATTTATGAAATTAGAATAAAATATGAACCACAAAATCAAAATACCCATTCATACCATGTTTTAGTCTTCACATTTACACACAAAAGAAATCATAGTAACAAACACCCTAAAATTACAATGTAAAGAAGATATTCATGGCACATGTAGTTTGAAATACTAGGTAGAAATCAAACTCACAAACTCATCTCACAAGAAAAACACATTGTGTATTCCAAACTTCATTCCCCCAAACATACTTCACCAAAAAAACTGACAAATTTTGGCATCATTCCCATAGTATAGTCAAAATCATACTATGCATTCTCAAATGGATTGTACCCATTGACCCTAATTTCTGGAAATTAAATCCACGCATAATATTATACTCATAGATTTCATGTGATAGAGAGAGTGAGAAAAAATGTACCTTATATGTGAGTTGTGAAGAAGAAGAAAAAATCTCATAAGGAGAGAAGCGACGTAGCACGTTGCTAGGTTGAGAGAATTTCTTAAGTGTGGTACGTTAGGTTAAGAGAAATGAGGCAATTTTAAGGATTTTAGGTTAATTAAAGTGGATGTATTGGGATTTAAAAGGGTGAAATCGGATTTGACCCAATATTTTAAATTAAAAATAGCTAAAATAACCCGCTCTGTGCCACACCCCTATCACGAAAGCTAGGATCTTGGCATTCCTCTATTATGGAAGCTCATTGGAATTCCATGTGGGTTTCTTAACTACAAAAATTCCACTCCCTTATTACAGAGAACCTTGGGCGTGGAACGCCCTAAATACACATGCCCACTGGAAATTCACTTTCGGGAATTTTTGGTTCCCCCATTTTGAGCATTGGTTTAAGCCCTTACCTTAGCACAATTTCATACCACATGGATTTTGAAAGAACGTTTAACATATATCAATCCCTCCTCATGTGAGTACATCCATTAATCCTATAAATGGACATCAAAAATAACAAAATAAATTAAAAAGGATTGGTTGCCTCCTACAAAGCGTAGTAGTTTCAGTCATGGCTCGACACATCTTTTTATATTTTTGTATTTTATTATTATTTTTATTTTATTTTATTTTCTCAAGTCAAAAGAAACCCTACACTATTACATTACATTCATGGGTTGCCTCTCATGTAGAGCCTGATTTAATGTTGTGGTAAGACCTACGTCAACATTATTTATCAAAAAGTTTCCACAAGGTCCTATGTCAATTCTCATCATTACCCAGTAGTGTTTGACTCTTTTCCCCTTCACAAAAAATATCTTACCTTTTTCCTTATCAATTAGTTCAATAGCCTCATGAGAAGTCATCCCCGTGACTTTAAACAGTCTATACCATTTAGATTTTAGCTTATAAAGAACGAACTTCAATCTCAAATTGAATACCAACGCCCTCTGTCCATGCTTAAATATGCGGGGCACTATATGATTTTCATACAACTTTTTCTTCTTATTATTGTAGATCATTTCATTCTCATAGGCATGCAATCTAAATTCCTCAAGTTCATGTAATTGAACCATCATTTTCTAGCCTGCTAACTAGCATCAAGATTTAATTTCTTTACAGCCAAATACGTTTGATGTTCTATCTCGATCGATAAATGGCATGTTTTTTCAAATACTAACCTATAAGGAGATGTCCTAATGAGAGTCTTGTACGTGCATACCTATAATGCATTATCAAGTTTCATTGCCTAATATTTTCATTATGCATTCACCGTTTTCTACAAAATCTGCTTCACCTTACAATTCTAAACCTCTACCTAACCACTCATTTGGGAATGATAAGTTGTATCAACCCTGTGTCTTACCCCATACATGGCCAACAAATGCTTGAACCAATTTTTAATAAAGTGTGTTCCACCATCACTAATAATAGCTCTCAGAGTTTCGAACCATGTGAATATCTACTTCTTCTCAAATTTAACAACCACATTTGAGTCATTTGTAGGGAGTGCTACAACTTCCACCCACTTTGAAACATAGTTTACCTCCACTAGAATATATGTGTTTCCATACAAAGGAGGGAAATGTCCTATGAAATCTATTCCCCATACATCAATGATTCTTACCTCTAGTATATTGTTCAAAGACATCTTATTTCTGCTCAAAATAGACCCCATGTGTTGGCATTGATCACACTCTTTAGAAAATTTAGTTGTTTCCTTAAATAAGGTAGGCCAAGAGAATTCGTACCATAGGACCTTATGAGTTGTGCGGTCACCACCATGATGGCCTTCATATAGAGATGAGTGATAAATTTCTATGATCTGCTTCCCTTCACACTCTGGTATGCATCTTTTAATTTCTCAGTCAGGTTCATGTTTGAACAAAAATGGCTCATTCCATGTATAAAATAAGGACTTATGTACAACCTCTTTCTTTGTTGATTTGTAGCCTCAGGTGGGGACACCCTGCTCACAATTAGATTAACTATGTTAGCATACCATAGTATCTCTGTGGCACTCAATGCTAGGAGTTTCTCATTAGGAAACTCCTTTAGAATGGTACAATCTTCTTCTATATGAGACCAACTCTCCATCCTAGAGAGATGATTTGCTATTTGATTTCGATTCCTTTTCTGTCTTTCACCTCTAGATCAAACTCCTGCAACTATAATATCTAGAAAATTAGCTAGGGCTTAGCATCTTTCTTACCTAATAAGTAGCAAATAGTCGTGTGATTCGTACACACTATAACTTTGGTCCCTACGAAAGTAAGATCAAAACTTGTCAAATGCATATACCAGATCCAACAGCTCCTTGTATGCCAGAGTGTAGTTGATTTGGGTTACGTCTAGAGTTTTTCTAGTATATTAAATAGAATGAAAGATCTTCTCATTTTTCTACCCTAACACTTCTCCCACAACTACATCACTAGCATCACATATCAACTCAAATGCTAACTCCCAATTGAGAGCAATCAATATTGGAGCATCTATCAATTTCTTCTTCAACTCCGCAAATGCTTTTAAACATTCAACCCTAAACTTGAACTTAACATCTTTTTCAGGAAACTTACACATCTGTCTTTCTATCTTTGAGAAATCCTTTATTAATGTTCTATAAATTTTGGCATTCTCAAGGAAACTGCATACTCCCTTGACTAACACAAGGGGTGGTAACTTTTATATAACCTCCACCATTGCACGATCTACCTCCAGTCCTTGCAGTGACATTTTGTGGTCAAGGACAATGCCTTCCTTGACTAGAAAGTGAAATTTTTCCTAATTTAGCACCATATTCGTTTCTTTATATCTTGCTAAGACTCTTTCTAGATTTTGCAAACACAGTTCAAAAAAAAAACCAAAAACATAGAAGTCATCCATAAATATGTCTTTCACCATGTCATAGAATATGTCCATCTTGCACTTTTAGAATGTACCTGGTGCATTACATAATCCAAAGGTCACTCATCTATAAGCGTAAGTACCATAAGGACAGGTGAATGTTTCCTTATCTTGATCCTCTATAGCTATGGCTATCTGATTATTGCCAGAATACCTATCTAGGAAGAAATAGTACTTTTGTCTAACTAGTCTATCATGCATCTTATCAATGAATGGGATTAGTTAATGATCTTTTCAAGTATCTTTATTGAGCTTTTTATAATCCACACAAATCCTCTACCCGGTTATAGTTGAGTTAGGATCAACTCATTCTTCTAATTAGTTATTACTGGCATAACCTCCTTTTTTGGAACGCACTGAACGAGAATAACCCATTTGTTATCAAATATAGTGTAGACTATGACTGCATTAATCCACTTAATCATTTCTTTTTGCACAACTTTCTTCATGATATGATTCAGTCTCCTTTGAAGTTGCATACTAGGTCGGTGACCTTATTCCATAAATATCTTGTGTATGCAATAGGTGGGTTTTATCCCTTATATGTCTGACATCTGCCACCCAATGGTTTTCTTTCTTTTTTTCAGCACTGCTAAAGCCTCCGTAACTTATACATCAGATAATCTGGTAGAGAGACTCACAGGTTAACTATCATCATCACTAAGGAAAGAATATTTGAGGTGTGGAGTTAGAGCCTTAAGATCTAATTTAGGAATTTCCTCAATAGATAGCCTGTGAGACTGACTAAGGGGCCTATTCAAAGTATCAAATTCACCCCTATGAATAAAATCACTTGCAGCATCTAGAATCTAAACCATCTTATTTGCTTTTGTATCACAAAAAATGTCATATCCCACTAAAGTTCTCTCCAAAGGATTCTTGAAGGTAATTAGTGCAAGATCCAACTCAAGATCTATAATTGTGATGGCGGATAATTCTTCATATATAGCTAGTAACTTCATTGTATTGTACACATCGAATAGCTCAGCCTTATCATGGGCTTGCATAGTCAACTGCCCAACAGCCACATCTAATAATGCATACCCAATTACCAAGAAGGGACGTCTCAAATTAAATGGGACTTTTGTATCCGCATCAAAGTCCGAAATAATAAAGTCCATAGGAATCATAAGTGACCTCACTTGCTCTAACACACTTCCACTATTTAATCAGGTCTGGCAAGTGAGTGGTCAGCCAACTGTAATACCGTTATAGTGGGCCTCATACTACCTAGTCCCATCTTCTTGAACAGAGACGTAGGAATGAGATTTATACAATCCCCAAGATCATATAAGCCTAGAGCACTAATAGATTTCCCAATTATAATTTGAATAATAAATTTTCCTTTATATTTAAGCTTCGTAGGTAGTCTATTCTGAATCCTTGAGTTGCACTCTTTAGTAAGTACAATAGTGGCATATTTGGTCAACCTATTTTTATTTAACATAATATCTTTGATGTACTTGGTATGTATGGGAACACCATATAAAACATCAACAAGAGAAAGGTTAATGTGAACCTACTTCAACAAATCAATACACTTTTAGTAAAACGCTTCATTTTTCTTCTTCTTTAGCCTCTGTAGGAATAGTGGGGGTGGCTTCACACTTTCCACCTTTTTTCAGAGCTCTCCAATTTGTCATTTTTTGTTTCTTCATCATCCCCAACTATAGCTCTGTGACTCACCTTTCTGGGTTTCACTCCTCCAGTTATAGCCTACTATGAGTAGAAACCGCACTCACTTGCTTGGAATTTGGATTAGTATCACTCGGTAATCCTCCCTAAGGTCTAGTATTTTGTGCTCCCATAAGCTGACCCAACTAAACCACTTATGTCTTAGTAGCCACCTGTTGATTTTTTATATTTTTTGCCATCTGCTCTTGATTTTCCATAATTTGTTTCAGCATTTCCTTGATGTTGCTTGAATGAGCATTAGCCTAATTACCCTGGGCCTATTGCTCTAGATTCTAATTTCCTAGCCATCGATATTGATTTGCATTTTTCCCTTGGTTTCCACCCCTTGAGAATTTGGGGTGATTTCGCCAATTTGTAATACAAGTATTTCTAAAATTTTGATTTCCTTGACATTGTTCATTACCCACATAGTTCACAAATTTCAGATTTGATGAACAAGTATCTGTTGAATGGTCACCACTACTGCATACCTCACACCAAGTCTAGGTTGGCTGCACTGCATTTACTTTAGCTTGTTGTTGCCCTAAATTAAGGTTACTAAATTGAGTGTTCATCTGATTTTGCATAGAGGCAACAATAGATGTCAACTGATCAACTTCAAGAAACCCTACAACTTTCTCGAGGTACTTCCTGAACATATTTGTATTCTATTCAGGATTTCCTTGTGATTATGATTCAGTAGTGCCTATAATTCATCATAAGTCTTTTGAAGTGCCTTCCCACCTGCTATTGAATCTAATAGAATCTTTGTATATGGCTCGTCCTATTTAAAGGTATGCACCAGAACCTCATTGGTCTAATGGTGGTGAAGAAAAACACGGAGCAGAGACTTAAACCTTTCCTAAGCTTGGTAAAAATTCTCACCATTTTTCTACCTAAAACTCAAAATTTTACTCCTTAATCGAGCAGTCTTTCCAGATGAAAAGAGTTAAATCAAATGTTTTTGTGCCAAATCATCCCAATTAGTGATGGAATTTGATGGCTCGGCCTTTAGCCACCATTTCGATTCCCCCAACCGAGAAAAGGGGAAGAGAGTAAGTCTAACATAATTGGTTGACACTCCCAATAAAATGAAAGTATCATTGATTTCAATGTTCTACAAATGTTGTTATAAATCCTTATGAGATAAACTAGTGAATATCCTTCTAGTGTGCAACAGTTGTACTATATTTTGTTTCAGCTCAAATCAGCCTCCCAAAGTTGGTTTGCATATGGTATTATTAATATTATTAGCGAGTGGGATTGCCATCTCATGAACAAGTCTCGTCATTTCTCTAAGGAATAATTTCTATCGGATCTACCATTTAAAGTTGTTGAATTGGATATTGGCGTGCAATTACCCTCCATCGCTGATAAAATATTCACTCAGATTCCAAATACGGCTCAATCGATTCTCTTTCTCTAGTTAGTACAAAGTATAAATTAGACCTGTGAAAATCAACCTCTAAGATCAAATTGTCAACACTCATATAATATCACTAAAAATAAAATTCAGAAAATTACATAAAAATTAAACCTATGAAAATCAGCCGCTAAGATCAAGTTGTCAATACTCGTATAATATCACCAAAAATAAAATTTAGAAAATTAAAAATTACTTGATTCCCCAGTAATGATGCCAAAAACTTATTGCGTCCAAATGCACACGCAAGTGTACACGATCGAACATATAATATAGTGAATCTAATAGAGTCAAATGTCGAACCCATAGGGTCTACTAGTTCAGCAATTCACTTTATCAAGTAGTTGATAATATTATATTCAAGTGTTGTGATATATCAAAAGGTTTGTAAAATGAAAGTTTTATTTCCTAACAATATGTGAATGAAATAACAGTGTTTTATATGATTTTAGTAAATTTGTGATCTATATGAAGAGGCATTCTAGGATTATGGCATAACATACAATCATGTTTAGCATTTTTTTCATCTTAATAAACTTTATTTCTCAAATTACGGGCTACGGGATGAAGTTTACAATCTGGGAATGGTCATCCTCAAAATTCATTATTCGAATTAATCTCACAACTACATTGTTGAGCAGGGATGTGAGTTTCTAATCCAAATTCTATAATGTTTTCATCTTGTATATAGCAAAATAAGGCAAACTAGGTATATTACTATCCTACTTGCGAATCACCCTACTTTCATAAGAGGTAAAATTACTCCTCATGTTCCTCATTTTATTCTCGTACTCCCATGGTTAGTTCATACAATAATTACACATGTATTCTAATGGTGGCCAAACACTAAAATAGTATTTCAAGAACACAAGCACAAACTAATGAGAAATAAACTTCATTGATTTAAACTAATACCAAACATTCATGTTCTGGTTGTAACCCCAGAACAATGGAAAATATCCACTCATGTTTGTAATTAACATCCAAGAATTTAACGTATTTATACCAAAATAAAAGTAGAAGAGTTGAGTGGTAAAATAACCCTAATCGGAAGCCCTCATATATTTTTCTCCCTGCTTAGACGTACACAAAAAATGCCTCAAAACAATAAAAGTATCCTATTTATAGTTGGGCAAAATTTCATGCTTTAGACACTCAAACATCTCAAGCCCTTATCACAGATTAGCTTAGGCATGGCATGCCTTTCACATGGATATGTACTAGAAATTACCATCTGATGTTTTTTCATCAATGTACCATGCTCTTAGCGCGGAGCACCTTGGGGATGGCACTCTCTAGTATTCAATTCTTCATTTTAGCTCCAAACTGCACTCTTCATCTTTTGTTCCTTGTCCCATGTTTTGTAAATGTGGTATTACTATTTTTAAGCCCGTCTTGATCACAATATAACTCTTGACTCCTGTAATCATCTACAAGCTCAGCATTAATTCTCAATCAAGCTTTGTTCTCACCAAATTCCACTCCTGCAACACTAATCATATCCACTAGTTCAAGAATACGAATTTACCTCAAACACAGTACATTATATATAATTTAGCTCACAAAATAGGTGCACGTAAGGGTAATAATTAGCACATAGACATATAAATATGCCCAAGATCATTTACCTTGCTTTAAATTTATGAATTCCTGCACCTTGGCCTCCCTAACTCAAGTGGGTAGAACCTATCCAGAAATACAACAACAAACTTATCCCACTCCTCTGCACCTCTATCATATTTCCATTACTTATACCAGGTATAAGCAACTCCTTATAACTAATAAGCATCTAAGTTAGTACTTTCAGTTGGAGTGAAACCCACGATCTCAGTAACTTTCTAAGTACTAACTAGGAACGCTTGTGGATCCTCTTCAGACTTAGACCCAAAGAATATCAAAGAATTCATCTGAGTAAAATCTCAGACTTGGTTGTTATTTTATTCACAACAGGTTTGGTTGGTCTAATATCCTTCTAGTTATTTTGGGTGGTCATGGACTATGCTAACACTGTGAAAGCATCCCTAAATTTGGCATGGAAGACTTGTTCATTCAGAGGGCTTACTAGAGTTGGTGGTGGTGTTTGTCGATTCCTAATATTGTTGCCATTCCCAATCCTCCTCCTGTTAGTACTATTGGGAGACATATTCTGTAAATGTGTAAACAATGAGTTAGGAGAAGGTTTTAATAGAGTTCACACGTTATGAACATGAAAGAAGTGAAATGTTTTCTAAAATATTTCATAGCCTCTCATTCATAAGTGTGGTGTGCTTCACACCAATAAATAAGAATCTACTTAATGTGGTTCTTAGATACCCTTGGATACTTTAAACCATATGCTATGATACTAAGTTTTTCATGGGCCAAGACTACCCCTAGTTGCAACATGATGCTTAAGTCACAAATGACACAAGCTAACCCCATGACCTTCATAACACTATGAATACTGAAATATCTAATGTAGAAACATTGTGGGGAAGTTAAACTAAATGTTGAAATAATAAATCAACCAATAACACTATCTGAGTTTAAAATCACAAAACTGAACATCTAATTATATGTCTGAAATCCTCTAATAGGATGAGTTATTGGGACAAGCGCCCAATTAACTCTAGCTATCTAAAACTAAAATAAAATTAAATGAAATACTAATACTAGAACTTGGATGATGAGGACTCGCCAGAGTAGTGTTGTTGATATAGTAGGATATCATACTATGCGCAATTTAGATGTTGAACATCAGAACATATATTATGAGATGATATAGCGCAAAATAAAATATATGGTCAGTACTTTAAATGTTCTGAGTATGTGAAATAGGAAATAACCAATAAAGGTTGAACATGATGCACGTAACATGGTAAATTGATGCAATACCAAGTACTAAGTATGTACTGTATGATAATCTGAACAACTAAATACAAGTCATACAAGTATTTAAAGCAAAACAATAAACTATGAACTATGGGATGTGGACTGTGGGAGCTATTAATAACCGATATACCCCAATATGAGCTAACAAGGGTCCAACATATAACCCAGCTGGAAAGGTGTTTTGTGCCTTGCCAAGGATATAAACACTAACTGGTGTGGATCAACAAAATTGATGTCCAAAAGGAAACCCACCATAGACCAGAGACCACCCCCTTCGCCTAACCTCAAGAGCACAATAATTATAAAAATAAAGTGGAAGCTAATCAAACCAATGATAATAGTAATAGGAATAGATGAATCAAATGACGGTTCAAAGAATTCAAAAAATAATTGACCCACACTTGTACACAAAAGCCTCTAAAACAAAACTAATATCTATGTCGGGACACGGCCCTGACTATGACAAAAAAGAATGCAAAAGTACTCTGACAATAAAGAAAGAATAATAAAATGGCAAGGCTCTCCGAAGGATGGAGGCTCACCACTTCACAGCAAATCAACGGACGTGCTCAACCACCTAACACTACATAGGAGCAATGAAAAACCATTCAAACCCCGCATCATGAAATGATGTAGCATCCAGGGACGGTCAGTGGGATAAGCACTGGCATATAACTCAGGAAGTAGGATAAAGTAATACAACTACCAAAATCTAGTCATAAACCATATGCACCACAATAATATGCATATATATAGAATGTCGGGATAGGGACAAGGGTCATGAACATGAGACTTTATATTTTTAACCTGAACTGTATAATACAATCCATCCTAAAGGCACCCATAGGCTATATAGGTCTAGCTCCTCTGCTGGAAGGGCCCAGTACATGTTAGTCGCAGAATCGAGGGAAACCCAAGGGAAAACTAAAGCCACCAAGGCAATATCCATCCCAATATATATATATATATATATATAAATCAGGTGTGCATCAAGAAAACGGTCATATAGTCCCCCAACGCCGACAAATGTGGTTTTCAGTGTTCACCCCTACGGGGCTTACACATTCATGGTGAGCTACACAATTCCCTTTAAGTCAAAATTAAAATAATTTGCACATAAACCAATCCATTAACCCAAAAGTCATTCATTAAGGCATTTACCACTTGGTATCATCATACCAATATGCTTGCAAGCTAAGTTAATTATGCCAAACTAAATTTGCTTAACCAAATTGGACTCCTAAGTTCCATTAAAATCTAAAACCAAGGCCACCAAGTCCATCCAAAATGATTTTCTTTCATTTATCCTTTAATGCAATGCATTGGGTTCAAAAACAAGTTAAACCAAGCAGTTTTCCAAATTCACAATCAAGTTTACAAAGTAGGTTGAGGTTAATGAAAATATCAAGTCAAAATTCCACCAACTCAGGGAAACCCAGGTCCCTTATTCCAACCATTCATAACAAGCATCTATTTAATCCCAAAAATATCAACTTAAAGCATGAATAATCAATTTAGAACATGGGACAAGTAATTCAATCAGTAACAACAAAAACCCCTCAACCCAATTTCAAAACTCATAATAAATCACATGAAAACCCATTCAATTAATGCCACAATGTAAAATTAAAATTAGGGAAAGAGAAAAATGCCTGAAATACACAAGGATTTGAAGACAATTTGAAGTTTAGAGCCCAGATGATGAATTCATCGTAAAGCCCTTGAATATTCTAGGGTATTGAATTTGAGAGAGAAAGAAAATTATTTGATCTTTGAAAACTGAAGTGAATCGGGTTATTTTATGTTATAAGGTCGTACAAGGGATAAAAAGACCAAAATCACCTCATCCCAAGTAAAAAAATAAAAACTGAACGAAATTAAAACAGCAGTGTGGCATGCAAATATAGTGAAGGTTAGCCTCCGTGCCATGCCAATATCGCAGAGGTTAACCTCCGTGACACAACCTTATCATGGAGGCTTACTACCTTGGGGTCCCAAAATGACCCTAAACCCCTTTTGAAAAATCCAAAAAACCTTTTTAACACCCCTAAACATAATTCTAGTAAAAAATAACCTCCGTGACACAACCTTATCATGGAGGCTTACTACCTTGGGGTCCCAAAATGACCCTAAACCCCTTTTGAAAAATCCAAAAAACCCTTTTAACACCCCTAAACATAATTCTAGTCAAAAATCGACATTAAGCACATGGGAAGTTCAAAATAAAATGATCAAAATTTGTAAGGGGTCTTACATTATCCCCCTTAGGATTAATCATCCCCAAATGATGAGTTAGGATACTTTTAGGATGAGAATAGCAAGAATTCATCAGAATCAAATGACAAATTTGAATTTTAATAAAAGGGAAATGAGATAAACCTTATGTAATCTCATTCTACTCAGAGAACAAGAATGGATACTTAGCCTTCCTATCTTTCTCAGCTTTCCATGTAGCTTCTTTCACCTTTTGATTTCTCCAAAGGACTTTCACTAAAGCTACATTCGTTGTCCTCAATCAACGAACTTGTCTATCCAATATCTCAACCAGTACCTCCTCGTAAGACAAAAAAACTAAAACACCAACATCCTCAATGGTCACTATCAAAGAAGGGTCAGCCACATTTTTTCATTAGGGACACATGAAAAATAGGATGAATCAAAGCTAAACTAGATGGTAGATATAACTCATACACCTTATTGCCTACTCTCCTTACAATATAGTATGGTCCAACATAATGAGGACTGAGTTTTCCCTTCTTCCCAACCTCATGACTGCTTTCATAGGAGACACCTTCAAGAATACCCAATCATTAATTTTTAACTGTTAGTCTCATAGCCTCACATTCGCATAAGACTTATGGAAACTCTGAGAAGCCGTAAGTCTTTCACTAATTACCTTCACCTTTACCATGGCTTGGTAAACCAAGTTAGGACCAAACAACCTAGTCTCACCAACCTTAAACCATCCAATAAGATACCTACACATCCTACCAAAAAGAGCCTCGAAAGGGCCCATCTAAATGATAGAATTATAACTATTATTGTAAGCAAACGTAATAAGTGGTAAATGACCAACCCAACTCCCTTTAATATCAATAACATATTCCCTTAGCATATCCTCTAAATTTTTTATAGTCTGCTCTGCTTGTCCATCTGTTTAAGGGTGGAAAACGAAGCTAAAGTTCACCTAAGTACCTAAACCTTTTTAAATCGAATACCAAAAGTGAGAAGAATACTGCATACCTCAATCTGAATGATAGACACTGGTGCCCCATGCAACTTCACAATCTCCTGAATAAAAAACTTAGCATAATTCTCTCCTAAGTAGTTAGTCCTCTCCAGCAAGAAGTGAGCTGACTTAGTCATCCTATCCATAATGACCCAAATGAAATTGTACCAATTGCGAGACCGCAGAAGACCTGTGATGAAGTCCATATTGATCATCTCCCACTTCTACATAGGCAACTTTATCTCTTGAGATATGACACCAGGCCTCAAATGTTTAATTTTAACTTGCTGACAAATTGTACATGTATCCACAAAGTTAACCACATCTCTCTCCATATTATTCCACTAATAGATTTTCTTCAAGTCTTTGTATATCTTAGTTTAACATGGATGAACTGTATATCTAGACTCATAAACCTTAGTCATAATCCTTTCCCACAGCCCATCAATATCAAGAACGCACAACCGACCTGGATATCTCAAAATACTATCTCCACTAATCTCAAAATTCATAACTTTTTACAGACCCACATCACTCTAAATCTGCATAAGTAAGGGATCCATAACCTATTTCTCCTTTACATCAACACTAAGAGATGATTTAACCATCTGGACAAACACTCATCTATCCTCAAAGTCTAAGAAATGATCGCTCAAATTAGCGAACCTATGAATATCCTTCACCAATACTCTTTTCTCCTCATTAACATGAGAAAAGCTCCCCATAGACAACCTGCTAAGATCTTTAGCAATCACATTAGCTTCACTTAGATGGTTGTGCAAACTCATATCGTAATCCTTAGGCAATTCAATCCACATACTTTGTCTAAGATTCAATTCCTTTTGTATAAACATATATTGCAATCTCTTATGGTCTGAATATATTTCTACATACACCCTATACAAATAATGGTGCCAAATCTTCAACGCAAAACTACAATCGCCAACTCCAAGTCGTGACTTAGGTAATTTTTCTAATGAAACTTAAGTTGCCTTAAAGAATAGGCTAGGCCCTTACCATGTTGCATCAAAACACAACCCAGTCCCACATGGGACGTATCAAAAAACACAACAAAACCATCCGTACCCTCGGGTAGGGTCAAAATTGGCACAGAAGTCAACTTATCCTTCAATTTCTCAAAGCTACCCTCACAAACATCGAACCACAAGAACTTAATATTTTTCTAAGTTAACTTTGTTAATGGAGTAGCAATAGACGAGAAAATCTCCACAAATCTCCTATAATAACCAGCCATGCCTAAGAAGCCCCTAATGCCGGTTGGAGTCGTGGGTCTAGGTCAATTCTTAATTGCCTCAACTTTTTGTGGATCCACCTTGATCCCCTCAGTAGAAATAATATGCCCCAAAAAGGTGACAATACTTAGCCAAACTCACAATTAGAAAATTTAGCACATAGCTTCAGGTCCTTAAGAGTCTACAATACAATTCAGAGATGATTGGCGTAATCCTCCTCATATTAGAGTACACCCAGATTCCATCGATGAAGACTATAACAAACAAATCCAAAAACTACTTGAAAACTTGATTCATAAGATCCATGAACACAGCTAGAGAATTAGTTAACCCAAATGACATAACCAAAAAGTCATACTGACCATACCGGGTTCAAAAAGAAATATTGGGAATATCATTCTCCCTAATTTTAAACTGGTCATAACCCGAACGAAGATCAATCACAAAGTCTATTTCCCTATCGGGAGGAATCCTAGGAAGATCATAAGGAAACAATTAAGGAAATTCATTAACCACAATAATGGAATACAAAGAAGGACTTTCAGAGTAAAAATCCTTAACCCAAACTAAATGATACAAATACCCTTTTGAAATCAATTTCTGAGTTCTAAGATAGGAAATAAACCTCTCTTTGGGCACTAAGGAACTCTCCTCCCATTCTAACACCATCTCATTAGAAAAGTAAACACTGACCCTTTGGGTCCTATAATCTAGAGAAGCATAGCACAAATAAAGTTAATCCATCCTCAAGATAACATCAAAACTTACCATATCAAGCTTTAATAAATCCACCAATATCTCCCTATGAAATATGGAAACCACTCAACCCTATAGATTTTCTAGCAACTATAGAATCACCCACTAGATTAGAAATAGAAAAGAGGTCAAAAATATTTTCAAGACCAAAACAAAAGTGTACATCCACATAAGGAGTCACATAAGACAAGGTAGAGCCCGGATCAAGAAAATAATTAATATCATGAGAGAAGAGTTGTAACATACCAATAACAACATCAGGGGATGCCTCAGATTCCTGATGAGTAGCAAAAGAATAGAGACGAGTCCGACCAGTGCCAGTATAAAAAGTAGCGCCCTTACGGTCAGGAGCTGAAGAAGTGGCGACCAAAACTTTATTAGCCCCAGTAACAACCCTGGTTGAAGAACAATCTCGCTGCATATGACTAAAATGACCATAATTATAGCACTGATTTCTCCCCTCCTCACAATATCCAAGGTGAATCTACCTATAAAAATGGCAAAAAAGGTATGGTGGGGTTGACTGAGCGCCACTAGCCTGAGAATGGCACCATATTCCTTAAGACCACTGCTAGCCTAAATATGATGATCATCTAAAGTCTTTGGATAAGAAGAACTGGTAGCCAAATATGAATTTCCCTAATTTTTCTTCATAGTCTACTACCTACTATCTCTCTCACAATTCTGCTGACCTGCATCCTGCTCTAAATATCTAAACTTTTTATTCTGCCTCTCTCCCATCTCTGCTTGATTTTTTTCTCATCCTTTACCTACTGTATATAAACCACCACCCTGGATATAACCATATCATTATTCAATATATCAGCCTTATATTCCAACACCAAATCACTAGACAAACCTGAAGCAAACTTTCACATTTGGGACCTCATATTAGACACCAACTTTAGAGCATAACGAGCCAACTACTGAAACTTGAGATCATACTCCTTGAAACTCATCTTACCCTGCTTCAAATTAACAAACTCCTCAACCTTAGCTTCCCTTAACACATGAGGAAAGAAGTGAGAAAGAAAAGCACCAAAAAGGTTATCCCACACTGCATATTCAGCATCATCACCCCTCGTTGCTTCCCATTCCTTATACCAAAAATAAGCTACATCTTTCAACTAATAAGTAGAAAACTCCATACCCTCTACATCTGTAACATACATCACCCTACAAATTTTCTCTATCTCATCAATGAACCCCTGGGGATCCTCCTCAACCTTAGAGCCTGTGAAGGTTGGGGGTTTTAACCTCTAAACTAGCTAACCAAAGTGACCTTAGATGAATGAAAAACAGAACTAACATGATTATACTGACTAGATTGTGATGCCACAAAATGAGTAAGCATATGAATAGACAAACAAAACTCTGCATTAGAGATATCTCCTTGAGGTGACTGAGCATGAGTGTCACCAGCCTAGGAAGCTCAAGAAGGACTAGTAGGGACCGGTGGAACTCTACGTGGGGATGTACAATCAGGATCAGAGACCCTAGATTGGGTCTGCCCTCCATAACTAAGGCAAGTCCCATCCATATTGTCCTTAGGTGGGACAGAGTTCTTGGCAGAGTTTCGACGAACATCAGATCTTTTGGAAGGCATGATTTGAAATACGAGGAAGCTAGGAGTTAAAGAAGTTTCATAAAACTAGACTCTATAGCTTGAATTAGAACATAAGAAAGGAAAACATTCCAAAATAATTTGAAGCCTCCCCTTGTTAGTCTGGCGTGCTACACACCTATAAAAAGGACTCAACTCAACATGGATTTGTGGAAACCTAACGACCCTAAAATAATGCTCTGATACATAGCTTGTCACAACTCTAACCAGGGCTTAGTCGTGACGGGTATCTCAAGCCCATCATGGACTGGAGACCACCTCTTTTGCCTAACCTCAAGAGACAATAATCATAAAAATAAAGAGGAAGCTAATCAAACCAATGATAATAGTAATAGGAATAGATAAATCAAAGGACAGTTCAAAGAAGTCAAAAAACAATCTACCCATACTTGTCCATGATCGCCTCTAAAACAAGAATAATATCCAAGTCAGGACATTCCCCTAACTATGATCAAAAAGAATCCAAAAGTACTATGCTAATAAAGAAAGAATAAAAAAATAGGAGAGTGTTCTGTAGGATACAGGCTCACCACTTCACAGTAACTTAACAAATGTGATCAACCACCCAACATTGTAAAGGAGAAACGAAAAACTCTTCTAACCCTACATCATGAAATAATGTATCATCCAAGAACGGTCAATGGGATAAGCACTGGCATGTAACTCAGGGAATAAGGATAAAGTAATGCAATTACAAAAATCCAATCACAAATCATATGCACCACGTTCATAAATATCTATATATAGGATGCTAAGATAGGGACAAGGGACGTAAACATGAGATTTTAAAGATTTATCTTGAACTATGTAGCTCGATCCATCCTAAAGGCACCCATGGGATATATAGGTTAAGCTCTCCCTGCTATAAGGGCCTCAGTACGTGTTATCCGTGCAAACCGATTAAAAACAGAGGGAAAACTAAAGCCACCAAGCAATATCCATCCCAAAATTTATCTATATATCCATATATATATGTATATATCAAGTGTGCACCAATCACATGGTCATGTAGACCCCCAATACCGGTAAATATTGTTTTCAGTGTTTGCCCCTCACCTGGGTCTTATACCTTCACTGTGAGCTACACAATTTCTTTTAAGTCTAAATTAAAATAATATGCACATAAACCAATCCATTAACCCAGGATTCATTCATTAAGGCATTTACCACGTGGTATCGCCATACCACTATGCTTTCAAGATAAATTAATTATGCCAAACCAAATCCACATAACCAAATTGTACTCCTTAGTTTTATATAAAATCCAAATCCAAAGCTATATTCTCATTCATTTATCCTTTAATGTAATTCACTAGGTTCAAAAATAAGTTAAACCATGCAATTTTCTAAATTCAAAATCAAGTTTACAAAGTGGATTGAGGTTAATGCAATTATCAAGTCAAAATTCCATCAACGTGGGGAAACCCATGTCCCCCATTCTAACCATTCATACCATGCACCAATTCAGTCCGAAAAACATCAATTTAAAGCATGAATAATCAATTTAGAACATGGGATAAGTAATTCAATTAGTAACAACCAAAACCCCACAACAAAATTTCAATACCCATAATTAAATTTCATCGAAACCCATTCAATTAATGCCACAATGTAAAATTAATGTTAGGAAAAGAGAAACATGCCTGAAATACACAAGGAGATAGAGACAATTTGAAGTTTAGAGCTTGGATGATGAATTCACTGTAAAACTCTTGAATGTTCTTGGGTTTTGAATTTGAGTGAGAAAGAGAATGATTTGATCTTTGAAAAATAAAGGGAATAGGGTTATTTTATGTTATAAGGTAGTACAAAGGGTAAAAATACCAAAATCCCCTCATCTCAAGTGAAAAAAACAAAAATTGGACGAAATTAAAACAATGGTGTGGCATGCCAATATCTCGGAGGTTAGCATTCATGCCACGCTAATATCGCGGAGGTTAACATCAGTGACACGGCTTTATCGCCAAGCCTTAATTTCTCGATGTCCAAAAATGACACCGAACCCCTTCCAAATAATCCAAAACTTCCCCAAAAACCCTTTTTAATACCCCTAAACATAATTCAAGTCAAAAATTAATATTACGCATTTGGGAGGGTCAAAATAAAATGATCAAAAATTTTAAGGAGTATTATAGTACCTTTAGAACCTATGGTGGAACCACTATTTTGGGACTTAGGGACTTCTACTAAAGGTATCAACCTAACTGAAAGGTCAGTCTTCATCCCTACGACCGCTCGGTGCTAAGTACTACTCCCAACTGAATGACACTGATAATTGAAATATTCAATAATAGTAATATTGTGGAAACTAAAAATAAGTTCATTATCTGATAGCATTTAAAACATGTAAACTGGAAGCTATAATACTCATAAGTATATGCATGTAATCCTAGGTCATCGGGTGTTCATAACCCACTATCACTGATGAATGCAACTATTATGTCAATTACATAAACTGGGTGAATTGAGGAATTTAATAACTCTAGTATAACAATCATCGATTTTATAATATAATAAGGATTTATAATTTAAAATATTTAATGGTACTAAAACTCATGTTAAAACATGGATTTATAATTCAATGAGATCAAGGAACTAGAATATCAAGAAATTCACAACATTCATGAACCCTATGCTTTGAGGAATGAATTAAACTAAGACATTGAGTTAAATTTGGGACTAAATTGGTGAAATAAGACCAATTTATAAAATCGCAAATACATAGATGTAAAAACCCTGAAGAAATCTTTGAAATTTGAAGCTTAAAGAGGATGAACCCTAGTTTCTCTGAAGAGGAGAAATCGCCTTTTTCTTTCTCTGTGATGCTAAGTGTTTACTATTTTCTGAGTAATTAGGGCTTAGGTTATTATTATTAATACTCATATTTTTGGTGGCTTAAATAACGTATTTTGGATGTTAAAAGAGTGGTAAAAGACCGCAAATCCCCTCGTAAAACATAATTGAATATCTGCAGAATTGAGTCGTATGAACCATCCCCCGATCGTGGAGGGTGATAATGGTTTGGAGGCTGAATATAGGCCCTCTTAACTCCACTAGAAGATCTTTGGTACGATCGTAGGACGTAACTATGATCGTACCTTGGTTCGTAGGTTGTAAGTTTCAATCTGATCAACTTTAGAAGTCAAGATCATACTTAAGATTGTGGTTTGTAACCTTGGTAATGGTTTCCTCTTATGTTTGGAAGGTATACTTTTCAAATTTCAGATGTTTGGGACTATTTTGATCATATGAGAACATTGTACGGTCATAAAATCTCACCACGATCGTACCTACGTGTCACGACCCAACCAGGGCCTGGCCGTGATGAGTATCTCAAGTCCCATATAGATAAAAAAATGCCCCCAACACCTCACCAAGAGAACACAACACCCCCAACGTTGGATGAATTCCGAACATATAAAAAGATAGCACTAGGTAAGATAAAAGAATAAAAGGTATGCCTATGATCGATAACCAATAACCAGCCAAAATAACCGACCAACATTACCCAAGTCCACAGTAATCCAAGAAATCCTTCTAACAAAAGAACCAAAAACCATTCTTGGTCGGGACATGTCCACGACTCAAACAATGACAATAAAAATGATAATGTTAAAGATTATGAAAACTCTTAATTCTACTCAAGGATAAGAACTGGTGAAATTTCTAAGTCTTCCAGAGAATGGAAGATCACCACTTCACCACACCAAACCGATGAACCGAGCCACTCCACTTAACTCTGCGTAAGAAAAGTATATGTATCTCCGATACCTGCATCGCGTTAGGATGGGTGTTCGGAGATGGTTAATGGGGTGAACACTAGCATGCAACTCAGGGATAAGGATAACATAATGTTGTGATCAACAATTCAAAATCATTCAAAAACCAATGAACATAATCAAATGCATACACACACACATATATATATATATATCACATGCCGGTATAGGGAATAAGGCTTAACATGCACTTTAAAACATTAACCTAGATAATGTATCTCAACCATTATAACTTAAGAAGGAACCCATGGGCTATGTGGGCTCAACTCTCCCCCAGTTAGTAGGGCCCCAATGTGTGTGGCCGCACGAACTAGAGGGTATACATATGCACTATGGAAGATTCAAACCTCCTGGCATATCAAGGTGACACAAGTACCAAATCATGTAATATAATGTGGGGGACTCAAACCTGCCAATCATGTGATAATAACATGGGGGACTCAAACCACCCAATTATATAGACCCCTGCATCGACAACCACAATTTCCATTGTTGGTCCCTCGGGACCTCCACTTTCACAACTCAGCTACACAGCCCTCAATAAATACCAAATAAAAAAGGTATAATACATTCCCATTGATTGAACCATATTTCATATGAAGGCATACATTATTGCTATCATCCTACCAAATACACGTACAAGGTAATATCAACATTCCAAGCTAGTTACATCACTTGGGGGAATTCATGACCCCTTGGGTTCAATTATACAGTAACTTCGGGAATTACACAACCCATAAAGTTCAATTCAAAATCATTGTGCTTCATTAACACTTTCACATTAAGCAATAGTTCAAGAGAAGTTCAAAGAGCTTACTTTTCATATTCAAAACCAATTCCATAAAAAGAGGTGTCATAACCACTTCAAAAGTCACAAGTTTGGGGATATCATACTCCTCTTGTTTATTCACCATACCCATGCACCCACAAGTTTAAAAACCATAATTAAAGCATGAATAATCATATGTAAGCCGTGGGAAACATTGTTCAATCAAAAAGCATTCAAAACCCTCAACCCTTGTTTTAAAACCAACCTCAATATCTCATGAACAACACTTTAAATCACATGTTTTTACAAAAGTAGCAATTGGGGAAGAGTAACATGCCTGAAAACCAAGTTTCATGAAAAAAATTCAACCCTTGAGCCCTTGGATGACCTACTTCTTAAAAACCATTAATATGGGGGCTTGAGAGACTTGAGAGAGCTTTGGAAGTGTTTGAGTAGGTTATTAATGAGAATTAACCCCTCGTAAGTGCCTTATGAACGTGGGATTTTAATTGAGTAAGAAGGGGATTATCGAAAGTGTCTTTAATTTAAAACATAAATTTAGTTGTTAGTGACTATGGGCCACTATACGACTTATAGGGACTCATTACGACTCGTCACCATAAGTTGTAGCAAGACCATCTCCAGGACACTCACAATATGTTAACCCTATGACTCATCTAAGACGACTCATAATGGGTCCTTACGATTTGTAGGGTCCAGTCGTAGTCAACACAGAACCCATTTACGGTAAACACTGGACATCCTAAAATTTGCACCCAATGACTCGTAACGAGTCCTTTCGACTCTTAGTGAGCCACTCGTACTCAGAGCAAAACTTAGTCATAAACTTACTGATTTGGTTACGATTGGGTCCCTAGGACCCTTCAAGACTCCCTACGACTCGTAGGGGAAGTCGTAGTCAGGACAGCAAGGATAGAATTTCAAAAAATTTCAAGGACCAAAAACCCAGGGTGTTACATACTCACCCCTTAGGATCATTCGTCTTTGAATGATTGGACAAGGCATTTATTAGCATGATTTGACTCCAAACATAACCATACTTACCTTTAACAAAGACAGAAAACAAAGCTACCAAGGAAATCATAATTTCCTTTAACAAAGTTAGAAAACAAAGATGTTAAGGAATACACACACCTCAAGCATGATTTTTCAAAATGGGGAATAAGAATGGATACTTGGACTTCATGACTTCCTCGACTTCCTAAGTAGCTTCCTCAACATTTTGGTTCCTCCAAAGAACCTTTACCAAAGCCATGTCCTTGGTCCACAACCAATTGACTTGCTTATCCAAAATATCAATCGAAACTTCCTCATAGGATAGAGAATCTGAAATACCCACCTTATCCAAAGGAACAACCATCGAAAGATCACCCAAGCACTTTCTCAACATCGAAACATGAAACACCAGATGAATGGAGCTCAAACTAGAAGGTAACTCCAGTTCATATACAACATTACCAACCCTATTCAAAACTAAGTACGGACCAACATAATAGGGACTGAGCTTCCCCATCATACCAAACCGCGTCACTCCTTTCATAGGAGACACCTTCAAGAATACACAATAACCAACACTAAACTCCAACTGCCTTCACCTTATATTTGTGTAGGACTTTTAGCGACTTTGGAAGGCTTTAAGTCAATCCTGAATCACCTTCACCTTCTTCATGTCTTGGTGAACCAAATCAACGCCAAATAACTTATTTTCACTGACCTCAAACCATCTAATAGGGGACCTATATCTCCTACCATACAAGTCCTCAAACAGGGCCATACCAATGCTAGATTAATATATGTTATTGTACGCAAATTCTATGAGAGGAAAGTAGTCAACCCAACTTTCACCAAAATCACATACACAAGCCCAAAGCATATCTTCCAAGGCCTGGATTGTTCTTTCCGCTTGCCTATCCGTCTGCTGGTGGAAAATCGTACTAAGGGATACCTTAGTCCCCAAACCTCGCTGTAACGACCTCCAAAAGTGAGATGAGAACTGAGTACCCTGAAAGATAAGATAGAAAATGGAGTATCATGCAACTTCACGATCTCTTTAATGAATAACTTGGCATAATCCTCAAAGGAGAAATTAGTCCTCACTGGCAAGAAGTGAGAAGACTTAGTCATCCTATCCATGATGACCCAAATCGAATCAAATTACTGGTGAGACCATGGAAGACCAATAATAAAATCCATATTAATTATTTCCCATTTCCATACCGGTATTTTAATCTCTTGAGTTAAACCACTGGGCCTCATGTTCTCCACCTTCACTTACTAACTCACCATGCACTTAGACACAAAATTGGCCACATACCATTTCATATTATTCCACCAATAAATTTCCTTAAGATCTTGATACATTTTCATCAGACTAGGATGAATCGTATAACGCAACTCATGAGCTTTGGGTAAAATTATTTCTCACAACCCATCAACATCGAGAACACATAATCTTTCTTTGTACCACAAGATACCATCACCACCAATCTAAAAATCCATCACCTTCTACCTACCCATATCATTCTTAATCTTTATCAAGATAGGGGCCAACACTTGCTTCTTTTTCACCTCAGCACCAAGAGATGACTTTACCACCTCTTGGAAAATCACACTACTATTTTTAGAATCTAAGATATGGACTCCTAGATTAGCTAAACGGTGCATATCCTTCACCAAATCCCACTTTTCTTCATCCGCATGAGATAGACTTCCTATGGACAACCTGCTAAGAGCATCAGTAACCATGTTAGCTTTACCTAGATGATAGGGAAGAATCATTTCATAGTCCTTTAGTAACTCAAGCAATCTTTTTTTCTTGAGATTTAGCTCTTTCTGAGTGAAAACGTATTGCAGGCTCTTATGATCAGGAAAATATCATCATGGACCCCATCCAAATAATGTCACCAGATCTTCAATGCAAACACCACAGCTAATAATTCCAAATTACGAATCAGGTAATTCTTCTCATGAACTTTCAACTTCCTAGAAGCATAAGCAACCACTTTTCCCTGCTACATAAACACATAGTCCAATTCCACCCAGGATGCAACATAATAGACAACCAAAACCCTTTGTGCCTTTAGGTAGAGTCAAGACCGAAGACAAATTTAACTTATTCTTCAAATTCTTGAAACTACCCTCACAAGCATTAGACCACAAAAAATTCACCTTCTTTTGAGTTAACTTAGTCAATGAGGAAGAAATAGAAGAGAAACTCTCCAAAAAGCTTCTATAATAATCGGCTAAACCCAAGGAGCTTTAAATATCGGTTGGAATCATGGGTCTAAGACACTTCTTAAACACTACAACCTTTTGTGGATCTACCACGATCCCTTCACTAGAAACAACATGTCCTAGATAAGTCACAACATTTAACCAAAACTCTTACTTTGAGAACTGTGTAGACAATTGTTGATCCTTTAGGGTCTGCAATACAAGGTGAAGGTGATTGGCATGATCCACCTCATTCTTAGAATACACAAAAATATCATCAATAAAGACAATGACAAAAAATTCCAAAAAAATAATGGAAAACCAGATTCATAAGATCCTTAGATGCCATCAGGGAATTAGTCAATCCAATAGACATCATCGAAAACTCAAAATGACCATACCGGGTTTGAAAAGTAGTCTTAGGGATATCCATCTCCCTAATCTTCAAATGATGGTACCCAAACCAAAGATCAATCTTAGAAAAGAATTTAGCACCCTAAAGCTGATAGAACAGATCATCAATTCTCGAAAAGGGATACTTATTTTTCATGATCACCTTATTCAATTGGCGGTAATCAATTCACATCCAAAGGGAACCGTCCTTACACATAAATATCACGGGATTACCCCATGGAGACATATTAGGGAAGAAAAACCCTTATCCAAAAGATCTTTGAATTTCTTGAGTTCCTTTAACTCGGCCGAAGCCATTCTATAAAGAGGGATAGAAATAGAATGAGTGTCCAGAAAAAAATCAATCCCAAAATTAATTTCCCTATTAGGAAGATCATCAGGAAACACCTCAAGAAATTCACAAACCACAGGGACAGTTTGCAATGAAGCACCTTCGGGTCTAGAATTCTTAACATGCACGAAGTGATAGAGGCACCCTTTATAAACCAATTTCCAAGATCAAAGATACAAAATGAACTTTTTCTTATGAGCTAAGGAACTACCTTCCTATTTTATCATTGTCTCATTAGGGAAATGAAAACTGACCCTTCGGGTCTAACAATCAAGAGATGCATAGCATGAATGCAACCAATCGATCCTCAAAATTACATCAAAGTCTAACATGTCCAACTCTATCAGATTCACTAAGGTCTCTCTACCATAGACCAATATCACACAACCCCTATAGTCTCTTTTAGCCATAATAGAGTCATCCACTAGGGTGGATACAGAGATAGGGTCCAAAATATACTCAGAGTCAAAACAAATTGAATAGACGTATAAGGGGTCACATAAGATAGGTTAGACCCAAAATCAAGTAGACGATACACTTCACAAGAGAAAAGTTTGAGCGTACCAGTAATAACATAAGGGGACGCCTCAGAATCCTAGTGGTGGCAAGAGCGTACAAATGGTTTTGTCAATGCCGGAGCCAAAAGAAGAAGTAGCACCCTTTGGTACAGGAGCTGATAAAGTAGAAACAAGTATCTTATTTTCTCCATAAGCAACCCTAGAAATACAATACCTCTGCATAGGGCCAATTTGACCATATTTGAAGAGCTTGTTCCACCCTTCTTTGCAAACACCATGATGCGCATGACCATAAAATCTACTAGGAGGATATGACGGAGCTAACCGAGCCCAACAAGCATGACACTAGGCTCCTGGTTATCTAAATCCACTATCGTACTGAGAATGATGATCCTCCGATAGCTTTGGATAAGGAGCACTAGTCGTAGAGTAGGAACTAGAATTATCCCACTTCTTCTTAGGCCATTTTCCACCATCTCAGCAACTTTGTTGCTGACCTCCACCCTGGCCGAATATTGAAACTTCTTATTCTATCTTTCACTCATCTCTACTTTTTTCTTGTTTTTCTCATCCATTGTTGCATATACACTACAAATCAAGAGTGTCCATATCATTGTTCAACAAGGTATACTTTCTCTCCAAAATCACTTCAATCAAGGGTGTTACATTACATACAGAGTTTAGGTGATTTTGGACCAAGTATCCATTTAGGTGATTTTAGCTTTTAAGCACTTTTTCAATTTTAATGGTATTTGGCAAAGATAAAAAATGCTTTTAAGCACTTATTTTTAAGTCAAAATAAGTGCTTATAAGCCAAAAGTAGGGTATTACAAACTAACGGCTTTTGGCTTATAAGCCACTTATTCAAAGCCAATCCAAACAGGACCTAGAATTTTTCATATAGGTGCCTGACACCAATATGTAGTACTATATTTTGGTTCTACACTTTAGAGGGTTCAATATTGCATTGAACTCCTATTTAGTTGTGGTTCTCACTGATTAGCATTATTCGTGATAAGACCTGACAAGCAGATGCACTTTGAGGGTATCTTATTCAGTCCTTATATTTTTATTGTTCTTTCAATGATCAAATTAGTTGGTCTTGTATAGGTTGATATTATTTTTGTTCAGTTTATTTGGAACTAAGATTGAGGTGAATTTATTCACAAAGAGATTTAGTTATGTAAGAAACTATAAAGAGGTACTCTAGTTTAAGATGGAGAAAACGTATAGGGTTTTGTATTATGGTTTGATGATTGACAAACTCATAAGGGGGACTGGTTCGAGGGGATTTAGATTAACTTATTTTTAAGTGAATTATGAACTTATAAGGGGACCAACTTTTGGATTTTGGATTTTTCTTTGTAATTTTTAAGCCTAAAGTAAAGTGCTTAAGAGCATTTAGTGTCTTTGCCAAATACCTCCAAAAATCAAAAAGTACTTAAATATAGATGGTATGGGTAATATTAGTTTTCTTTTGACATGTAGATTATATTTTTGATATATTTAGTTCATTTTGAGACTATTCGAGAAGGAAATAGTTTGCATTGCAGGGTCTAGGCTTGAATTTTGGCTCTTTGAGGTAGGTTATAGTTTAACTTTCGTCATACAAGGCTTAATAGTTAAGTATTCTTTTAAATCTATGAGATAGGGAATTAGGCACGAGAATTTCATTTCAAGTTATTATTATTATTGTGTTGCCCATGTGGGGGCTTATATGTATATGTTGTTGACTTGAGAGATTATAATTAGTTTGGTGCTTGTGTGAGGGCTTTATTTGATATTATAGGCCATATTTATGCATTAAATGTCAACCTACCTTGTAGGATTTTCTAAGCCACTTCAATATCATCAAGCTATATTTAATTACAGACTCTTGTAATCCCAAGGATTAAATTCTCAACACCTTTACACCTTGTAATACCTATATTACAAGACTCGCTAAAATAACTCTATTGTATCCTAAAGTACTAACTAACTCAAGTTGATACAAACACATGTAACTATACCACACAAGACCAATTAACTCTAGTTGATACAAGAACGACTAACTCTAGCCAAAATAACAACTAACTCTAGTTTATACAACTTGAATTAAAAGGTAAAAGTAATCAATAATACCCAAACACTCTTCACATATAAGGGGTATATTTTCAATATATGAATCAAACACAAAGAACTCAATCACAACAAATACTAGTCTATGACTTCTATCAGGTCCCTTATTGAATGAACTTTTGTTTTGAGAGAGTTGGCATCTTTTCCTAAGAAAGACCCACTTTTGATAGTGTGTCTTGTGTTTAATTTTATTATTGTTGTACATGTGTTTCTGTGTGTTATTTACTATTAGTCATGGACTAGGTCGCTTGACTTGTGGTGGACATATACAAGCCAACAATTGGTATTAGAGCAAGTACATCCTAAAAGGTTAACACATAGGAAAGGAATAGTTCCAATGGGTGCTCCACTGAATCTTAAATACTGCCAGTCAACTATAAGACCACACAGGTTCAATGGTCAATCCTACAAATGGTGAAAAATAAAAATGCACGACTTTATCATTAATGATTATAATGGGTTTTGGGACATTATTTATGATGTTCCATATGTTCATATGAAGATACACACTAAATGAGATATTTTTACATATGTTCCTAATAGCGAGAAGGAATATATTGAATTTGATAGGAAAAAGATTAAAAAGAATTACAAAACCAAAAAGTTGTTGGTATGTGGAATAGGTCTCGATGGGTATAATAGAATTTTGGATTTCAAATCTACTAATGAGATTTGAGATGATTCACATATTGCTCATAATGAGACTGGTCAGGTCAAACACTCCAAGATCGACATGCTCACTACTCGTGTAACAATCATAGTTGTTAATGCACCCTTTTTTTATGTATTTTGACCATTTTGCCTAGATTTTATATGTGATTTGTGAGTGGTGAGATTGTTTGTCACGATATCCGATGCATTCAGGAGTGATTTGGTGTAGTTTGAGGTCCTATGAGATTTCTAAAGTGACTAGTTTGACTTAGGTCACCATTTCATGATCCGCGCATCGCATGGTGATTTAGATTGTTTGATTAAATCTGAAATGTTGATTTTGTGTTATTAGAATGGTTAGTTTGGGACCTAAGCCTTTATAGTGCATTATTATCCTTTGGACAAAACTAGTTACAAATAAGCTTCAAGTGATCTCGGGGACTGAATTGTTGTAAATGATTTCTTCTCAAAATTCTAACGACTTAAGTTAGGAACATTGAAAATACCCTAGTAGCATATCTAGTTTATTTTATAGGGTCTAGAATGAATACTGAGGGTCCAACTGGAGCTAAATTTTCCATGTTCCAACTGGTAGTTTATTGTTTCAAGTTCAGCTAAAGTTCCTTCTTTACTTTTGCGAGCCAAGTTTAACATTTGCGGAAAAGGATTTTTGTATTCATCGCAATCATCGTGGAGAAATCACAATTGCAAAGCTACGTGGTCTTGGGCATTGCAAATGTGAGGGGTCTACAACATTAGTGAATTTACAATTTGTGTCGAATCATGATTACGGCGTAAGTGTCCACGCTCGTGAAGAATAAATTGGACCTAGGCAAATTTCAAACTCTTTACTTGACCAAACCTCTAATTTCTCCACTTTTGGACTTTGAGAACATAGATGGATTCGATTTTAAGGAGACTTTCACCAAAAGTTGTGTGGCAAATTTCTAAGCCTTTGTTTTATGAATTCCCATTGAATCCCTTACAAATTCACCTTCAAAATTGTAATTTCAAACTCAAATTTGGGGATTTTTCTTAGTAAACTATAAATTCAATTATTCTTTGATTTGAAGGTTGATTTCACCTCATTTATACATGTATTTTTAAATTTATAATCCTAAGACGAGGAACATATTTCTTAAATAATATTCCAAATTTACCCTTTTCAATATTGAATTTATTTTTTGAATGATTTTTGGACACAAATTAAATATAGACGTTATGGGTAATATTAGTTTCCTTTTGACATGTAGATTATATTTTTGATAGATTTAGTTCATTTTGAGACTACTCGAGAAGGAAATAGTTTACATTACAGGGTCTAGGCTTGGATTTTGGGTCTTTGAGGTAGGTTATGGTTTAACTTTCTTCAGACTAGGCTGAATAATTAAGTATTCTTGAGAATCTATGAGATGGGAAATTAGACATGGGAATTTCATTTCAAGGTTATTATTATTATTATGTTGCCCATGTGGGGGCATATATGTATATATTGTTGACTTGAGAGATTATATTTAGTGTGGTGCTTATGTGAGGTTTTATTTGATATTGTAGGCCTTATTTGGGCATTAAATGTCAACCTACCTTGTCGGATTTTGTAAGCCACTTCAATATCTTCAAGTTATATTTAATTACAGACTCTTGTAATCCCAAGGATTAAACTCTCAACACCTTTACCACCTTGTAATACCTATATTACAAGACTCGCTAAAATAACTCTATTGTATCCTACAGTACTAACTACCTTTAGTTGATACAAACATATGTAAATCTACCACACAAGACCAATTAACTCTAGTTGATAAAAGTATGACTAACTCTAGCCAAAAGAACAACTAACTCTAGTTAATACAACTTGAATTAAAAGGAAAATCAATAATACCCAAACACTCTTCACATATTAGGGGTAGGTTTGCAATATATGAATCAGACACAAAGAACTCAATCACAACAAATACTAGTCTATGAATTCTATCAGGTCCCTTATTAAATAAACTTTTGTTTTGAGAGAGATGGCATCTTTTCTTAAGAAAGATCCACTTTTGATAGTGTGTCTTGTGTTTACTTTCATTATTGTTGTACATGTGTTTTTGTGTGTTATTTACTATTAGTCTTGGACTAGGTCGCTTGACTTGTGGTGGACTTATACAAGCAAACAATTGGTATTAGATGAAGTACATCCTAAAAGGTTAACACCTAGGAAAGGTATTGTTCCAATGGGTGCTCCACTGAATCTTAAAGAGTGCCAATCAACTACAAGACCACACAGTTTCAATGGTCAATCCTATGGATAGAGGAAAATAAAAATGCACAACTTTATTATAGATGATTATAATGGGTTTTAGGACATTATTTGTGATGTTCCATATGTTCCTATGAAAATACACACTCAAGGAGAAGTTTTTACAATTTTTCCTAATAGCGAGAAGTAATACATTGAAGTTTATAGGAAAAAGATTAAAAAGAATAACAAAACCAAGAAACTGTTGGTATGTGGAATAGGTCTCGATGGGTATAATAGAATTTTGGCTTTCGAATCTACTAATGAGATTTGAGATGATTCAAATATTTCTCATAAGGGTACTGGTCTGGTCAAATATTCCAAGATCGACATCCTCACTACTCGTGTAACAATCATAGTTGTGAATTTTATCTTTTTCCTGTATTTTGATCATTTTGCCTAGATTTTATATGCGATTTGTGAGTGGTGAGATTGGTTGTCACAATATCCGATGTATTCAGGAGTGATTTGGTGTAGTTTGAGGTCCTAAGAGATTTCTAAAGTGACTAGTTTGACTTGGGTCAACATTTCATGATTCGTGCATCGCATGGTGATTTAGATAGTTTGATTAAATCTGAAATGTTGAGTTTGTGTTATTAGAATGGTAAGTTTGGGACCTAAGACTTTATAGTGCATTATGAACCTTTGGACAAAACTAGTTACAAATAAGCTTCAAGTTATCTCGGGGGCTGAATTGTTGTAAATGATTTCTTCTCACAATTCTAACGACTTAAGTTAGGAACATTGAAAATACCCTAGTAGCATATCTAGTTTATTTTAATAAGGTCTAGAATGAATACTAAGGGTCCAATTGGAGCTAAATTTTCCATGTTCCAACTGGTAGTTTATTGTTTCAAGTTCACCTAAAGTTCCTTCTTTACTTTTGCGAGCCAAGTTTAACATTTGCGGAGAAGGATTTTTGTATTCATCGTGATCATCGTGGAGAATTCACGATTGCAAAGCTACGTGGTCTTGGGCATTGCAAATCTGAGGAGTCTACCACATTAGTGAAATTACAATTTGTGTCGAATCATGATTACGGCGTAAGTGTCCACGCTCGTGAAGAATAAATTGGACCTAGGCAAATTTCAAACCCTTTTCTTGACCAAACCTCTAATTTTTCCATTTTTGGACTTTGAGAACATAGATGGATTCGATTTTAAGGAGATTTTCACCAAAATTTGTGTGGCAAATTTCTAAGCCTTTGTTTTATGAATTCCCATTGAATCCCTTACAAATCCACCTTCAAAATTGTAATTTCAAACTCAAATTTGGGGATTTTTCTTGGTAAACTATAAATTTGATTATTCTTTGATTTGAAGGTTGATTTCACCTCATTTATACATGTATTTTTAAATTTATAATCCTAAGACGAGGAATATATTTCTTAAATAATATTCCAAATTTACCCTTTTCAATATTGAATTTATATTTTGAATAATTTTTGGACCCAAATTAAATATAGACGATATGGGAAATATTAGTTTCCTTTTGACATGTAGATTATATTTTTGATAGATTTTGTTCATTTTGAAACTACTCGAGAAGGAAATAATTTACATTGCAGGGTCTAGGCTTGGATTTTGGCTTTTTGAGGTAGGTTATGGTTTAACCTTCTTTAGACTAGGCTGAATAGTAAAGTATTCTTGTAAATCTTTGAGATGGAGAATTAGACATGGGAATTTCATTTAAAGGTTATTATTATTATTGTGTTGCCCATGAAGTGTAATACCCCAAAAGTTCAAACATTTTAGGATCATGCTTCGAACTCATGAGTAATAAATTTTTTGTTCTTTGGTAGTGTTATCATCAAGGTTGATTCATATTAAGGTCTCAAAAGTGTCCTAGTTAATAGATGAATCAAAATATTTCCTTACCGATTGAATTCTTGAGAAGGATATTGGTATAGTCAACTTCAAACGAGCATGTCTTTTTTATGATATGAATTTCTGAGCTCATGACCCACCAGCAGATAGATAATTGAATTATATTTCCAAGGATACCAATTTATCTTAAATCCAATATTGGAGCAAGGAGTTATGCTCATTTTACTCCAGCATATCAGGATGGAAAACTGAGTGACGACATTCGTGATAAGCTATCACAAGCGTGACGACCTATTACCAATGTCGTCAGCCCTTGGTAGATTTCCACCCCTAGTGATGAAATTTTGTGATAATTCATCACGCCCGTGATGTCTTATCACCAATGTCGTCAACCTTAACCAAAAAATAAAGATTTCACCCTTTTGTGATGACATTTCGTGATGACTTATCACCAGCTTGGCAACTTGTCACGAATGTCGTCAGCCTTAGATTTTTAGCAACTGGGAAGCGGTTTAGTAAGGGTATTTTTGTCCTTTTCCTTCATTTCCCACGACTTATAACCCTCAAGGAGCATATTTTCTTCCATTCCCTTTAGTTAAACATATCAAAAAGCTCTCTCATACACTCTCAACCACAAGATTAGGGTTTCCTCTCAAGATCACCCCTTCAAGAACAAGAACATTCTCTCCCAAATGGGTTAAACCTTAGTCAATAAAAATCAAGAGCAATCCTAAGGATTTCTTCAAGAACCTTCAGAAATATTAGATCTCTTTCAAGATTCAATCACTAAGGTATGCATAGTGTTCATCCATGGATCTCTTTCATCCTTAGAGCTCAAGAATCATGTTTTAAATTATAACTTGTGATTTCCTTGTTGTGTTATGACTATATTCATGTTGATGATTGTTTTTTAGATTCAAGGTTGTATCTTGATGTGTTTTTCATGAAGCATGTGAGTAGGTTAGTTGAAACCCATGAATTTTGGATGGATTAAGATTGTCGAATTGATAAGTACACCTATGCCCAAAGTTGTGCATGTAAGATGTTTGATAAAATGCCAAGAATGATAGAATCCATGTTTTTATGACTTAATAGTGCTTAAATGACAAGCCCATGTTCTATTCTTTATGACTCCACATGAACTCTGGGTTATTGTTGTGTGTTATTGTTGTGATATGGAATGAGCATGATATTGAAGCAACACGAGTATATAAATGTTGTACGCATCCCCTTCCATGTATAAGATGTTGAGAACCAAGGGTAGTATGAAATCCCCTATTTATGATATTGTGAATTGTGGACTCTATCTCTTATGATCAAGTTAGTCATGTGTGTCAGTTTCCTTCCATCAAGTCCTGGGGGTACTTGTACCCAAAAAATATAGTTGTGTGCCTAGAGCCATGTCATGTTATCATGATACTCTCAGTCAAGCCATGATCTATAGAACTCAGACAGTCATGTGACTCAGAAAATCTCAGAAATCCCATGATTTCAGTTAATTCTCAGATAATAGTACTATTCTATCAGTCAACAGAAGTCAGTTACTCAGTCCATGTATAGTCAGTTAATCATGTTCAACCTCTTCAAATGGGAGTAGAAGTTAGCACCGAGTGAACTCAAGGATGGGAACTCACCTGCCAGATAAGGGTGTGATTCTTAGCAGTTATCCTTGTGTTACAGAACTACGTAGCCAGCGTAGGTTGAGATATATTAACCTGTCATATTAGGGTTGATAAGGTGATTTGACCTTTCAGGCTAGGGTCCCACTATTCTCATTAGAGTAACCTGACAGATAAGGGTCACTCACAGCTTATCCTTAGCAGTGGCGCGGTATTGACACCCTTCCAATCAGGGCATAGATTGGACCCCAGCTAAGCTATTATAGTGCATTTAGGGCATGTCAGTTAAACAACTACCTCCCATAGTTTCAGTCTCAGTTTCAGTAAAAGAACTAAGATAGTTCTTCAGATTTCAGTATACTAGGACTGTCAGCTATAGTTAATTTAATTACAGTATGGAACTTAGGTAGTTCCATCAGATTCAAGACTGTCAGACACAGTCATCCATGTTATTAGAAATCCCAGTATAAGTCATATTAGATATCAATAAACCATGTATTAGCATATAGATCTAGATATCACGTATTCACGATCTCAGTTACTATGTATGCATGTTTGCACTCTCACATTCATATTAGTCATTTAGTTAGCACTGCTCATGCATGTAAGCCCTTTTGCATATAGCCTACCTCACTCGTATACTCAGTACTTACAGTTGTACTGACACATTTGCGCTATGGTGTTTTTTTTTATGTTACACCATAGGTTCAGAGCCACGAGTTCCAGATCAGCAGTAGCAGTAGCATTTCATTATACAGAGTTGCAATGAGTCCTCTTCTTTTGAGGACAATATGATTTGACTTCATTTCTTTTCTTCGGTTATCTTTTAGTTTACAGAGTTAGTTGGATACATGTTCCTTCAACTCCTTACTCAGACAGTATTTAGAGGCTTTCAAATTTAGTTCAGATTTGTTCCAGACTTTAGTTGTTTTGGGTATTTGTTACCCCATATGGATGTTATGATTTGTCAGATATTTTATTCAGTTGAACCTTATGTCCTATTGTTCATGTTTTCCACATTTTACATGTATATTATGTAGTGTACAGGTACAGATATCAATCATGGGTTAGCTTGTGATCCTTCGGGGTCATAAGCACTGTGTAGAATTTTGGTTCAGAAAATTGGGGTGTTACAAACTTTGTATCAGAACCTAAGGTTCAATAGAGTCCTAGGAAGTTTGAAAGTCGTATCTAGTAGAGTCTTGTGCATGGGTGTATTGCTCTCCACATTTATGAGCAGGAGGCTATAAGACATTTTAGGAACAGTTCTCTCCTTTCAGTATTCAGGTCGTGCTAGTGATCATGATCTCAAGTTAAACTCTCAGTCTAATCTGTTCTTCTCTTATTTCATAACATACCTCCAAAGAGAAGAAACCATCCATCTCCTCAACCCAAAGATTCTTTGGGAAAACATGTTTCTCATGCAAAGTTTACGGCCACATTTACCACACTTGATCAGTCAGTGTTTGCCAAAAATAAATGGCCACCAGCTATTTCGGCCAATCCAGTGGCCAACTCAGCCGCAGCTAGGATTCGGGACTTTACCCGAATGAACCCTCTATTTTTCTTTGGGTCTAAGTCTGATGAAGACCCCCAGAAATTCATTGACCAAGTCCATAAGGTCATAGACATCATTGGAGTTACTTCTTGTTAGAGTGTCGAGTTAGCCGCATACCATTTACAGGATGTTGCTCACACTTGGTACAAACAGTGGAAGTATGAGAGGTTAGAGGATGCAGGTCCTATAGAGTGGGAGGAATTTGTCATGGCTTTCTTAGACAGATTCTTTCCCTAAGAGATGGGGGAGGAAAAATTTCTAGATTTCATCAACCTCAAGCAGGGAAATATGACGGTTAAAGAGTACTCTCTAAAATTTACTCAATTAGCCAGATATGCCCTTCATGTGGTTGAAGACAACAGGGCTAAGATGAGCAAGTTTGTCTCAAGGGTGAATGATAGCATGGTAAATGAGTGTAGGTCTGCGATACTGAACAATGATATAACTTTAGCCAGGCTCATGACCCATGCTCAGCAAATAGAGAAGCAGAAGATTAGGACTAGGGAGAGGCAAAACAAGAGAGCAAGGTCAGGTAGTTTCAGTTTTGCTCAACCCTAATCAGTAGGAGGAAACCATTCGTAGTTTCGTCCTAACCCAGCAGTTCCAACTCCTTCTTCCATCAGTTCCCCAGTGCCAAAATTCAAAGACAGAAACCGAGATTGAGCACCAGACTCTAAGTCTCAGGGCAGTGTCAGCAGTGCCCGAACTAACCCCCTGTGTCAGACTTGTGGTAAGAACCACAAGGGTACCTGTAGAGCTGGTAGCGATGTTTGTTTTGGTTGTGGTAAGCCAGGCCACAGGGTTAGAGAGTGTCTGCATTCAGGTCTGTAGGGACAGCAGAATCGTTCCACAGCCCATTTCATTCGCACAAATCAGCAGGGTGCTATTTCCATTTCTACTAGTGGGCAACGCCCAAATAGACTCTATGCTCTTCAGAACCGACAGGATAAGGAAAATTCTCCTAATGTTGTTATTGGTATGTTGCATATTTTCCATGTTCATGTTTATGCTTTGCTAGATCCAGTTGCATCCTTAACTTTTGTTACTCTTTATATAGCAGGTGATTTCAGAATCAGTCCCAAAATTTTAGCAGAGCCCTTTTCAGTCTCTACCCCAGTGGTTAAAACCATCATAGCTCAGTGGGTATACAAGAACTACTCGATTATGAAATTTTAGAAAGCCACGTCAGCATATTTAGTCGAGTTAGAGATGATTGATTTTGATGTCATTCTCGGCATGGATTGGCTTTATTCTTTCTATGCCACAGTCGAATGTAGAAATAGGATAGTTCAATTTCAGTTCCTGAATGAGTCAGTCCTAGAGTGGAAGTGTAATACTTCATCTTTCAGGGGTCAGCTTATTTTCTACCTTCGGGCAAGGAAGATGATATCTAAGGGATGTGTTTATCATCTCATTCATGTTAAAGACTCTGGTTTTAAATCTCCCAGTCTCAAATCAGTCCCAGTTGTAAATGAGTATTCAGATATATTTCTTGAAGATCTTCCAGGCATTCCTCCCGAGAGGGAAATAGACTTCGGTATTGACCTTATTCTAGATACTCAGCCTATTTCTATTCCGCCATACAGAATGGCACCAGCAGAAATTAGAGAACTGAAAGAACAGTTGAAGGATCTCTTAGATAAGGGATTTATTAGACCCAGCATTTCTCCATGGGGTGCACCACTCTTACTCGTGCATAAGAAAGACGGTTCTCTCGGGATGTTCATTGATTACCGTCAGCTCAATAAAGTCATGGTCAAGAACAAGTATTCTCCTCCTAGGATAGATGACTTGTTTGACCAACTTCAGGGTGCCAGTTATTTCTCCAAGATAAACCTCAGATCAGGCTATCATCAGCTCAGAGTTAGATAATGTGACATCCCGAAGACAGTTTTCCCTACTCGGTATGGTCACTTTGACTTTCTAGTCATGTTCTTTGGTCTTACCAATGCCCCAGCCGTTTTCATGGACTTGATGAATTGTGTGTTCAAGCTGTACTTGGACATGTCTGTTATAGTCTTCATAGATGATATCCTGGTCTATTCCCGCACAGAGAGCGATCATGCAGACTATCTCAGAATTGTTCTTCAGACCCTCAGAGATCACCAGTTATTCACCAAATTCAGTAAGTGCGATTTTTGGCTAAGGTCAGTAGGATTCCTTGGCCATATTGTTTCCGGCGATGGCATTAGAGTAGATCCTCAGAAAACCGAAGCGGTAAGAAACTGGCCTCGCCCTGTCTCTCTATCAGATATCAGGAGTTTTTTAGGTTTGGCTAGCTATTACAGATGGTTTTTTTGAGGGATTTTCTTCTATTGCATCCCCTATGTCCAGATTGACTTAAAAGAAGGTCAAGTTTCAGTGGTCAGATTCTTGCGAGAAGAGTTTTCAGGAGTTAAAGACTTGACTCACCTCAGCTCCAGTTCTAGCTCTTCCAGATGGTTCAGATGGTTTCGTAGTGTATTGTAATGCATCCATATTGGGACTAGGTTGTGTCCTCATGTAGAATGGTAAGGTTATATCCTAGCCTCCATACAGTTAAAGCCCCATGAGAAGAATTATCCTACTCATGAACTTGAGTTAGCAGTCATAGTATTTGCATTGAAGATTTGGAGGCATTATCTATAGGGAGTTCATGTAGATGTCTTCACAGATCATAAGAGTCTTCAGTATGTCCTTTCACATAAAGATCTCAATCATCGTCAGAGAAGGTGGTTAGAGCTCTTAAAGGATTATGATATGAGTGTCCTTTACCATTTGGGCAAGTCCAATATTGTGGCCGACGCTCTCAGTAGACTCTTCATGGGTAGTGTTTCTCACATTGAGGATAGAAAAAAGAAGATAGCTCAAGAAATCCATCAGCTTGCCAGACTAGGTGTTCACTTAGTCGATTCTTCAGAGGGTGGTGTATGTGTTCAAAGTAGTTCAAAATCATCTCTAGTTTCTGAGGTGAAAGAAAAGAAAGATAGGGATCCTAGCCTTTTCAAGCTAAAAGATTCAATCAGAGATCAGAAGGTTGAGATTTTCTCCCAAGGGGGAGATGGTGTCTTTCGTTATCAGGGTCATCTCTATGTTCCAGATGTGGATGACTTGAGGCAGTGGGTTCTTGCAGAGGCACATGGTGTGTGATACTCTATTCATCCAAGGGCCACTAAGATGTACCGTGACTTGCGGGAGATCTATTGGTGGAGTGAGATGAAGAGAGATGTTGCAGCTTTTATGGCTAAGTGCTCTACATGCCAGTAGGTTATGATAGAGCATCAGAAGCCTAGTGGTTCCATGCAGGAGTTCGCTATTCCTACTTGGAAGTGGGAAGAAGTGAACATGGACTTCGTGATGGGTTTGCCTTTAACTCGTCATCAGCACGATTCAGCTTGGGTCATTATAGACAGGATGACCAAGTCAACTCATTTCCTTCCAGTCCATACCTCTTATTCAGTCGAGGATTATGCCAAACTCTACATCAGGGAGTTGGTCAGATTACACGGTGTTCCACTATCTATTATCTTAGATAGAGGTACCCAGTTCACCTCTCACTTCTGGAAAGCATTCCAAAAGGGTCTTGGTACCCAAGTTCATCTCAGTACAACTTTTCATCCTTAGACAGATGGTCAAGCAGAAAGGACCATTCAGACTCAAGAAGATATGCTAAGGTAATGTGCAGTTGATTTCAAGGGAAGTTGGAATGACCACTTACCTTTGATTGAGTTGTCATACAACAATAGCTATCATTCCAGTATTCAGATGGCTCCGTTCGAAGCTCTCTATAGTAGAAGGTGCAGATCTCCAATCGGTTGGTTCGAAGTTAGTGAGGCCTTAGTCATAGGGTCTGACTTAGTGTTTGATGCCTCAGAGAAGGTTCAGTTAATCAGAGAAAGACTTCAGGTTACTCAGAGCCGAAGAAGTCTTATACAGACGTTCGTAGAAAGGATCTAGAATTCGAGGTTTTCTATCTCAAGACCTCTCATATGAAGGGGGTGAAGAGATCCGGCAAGAAGGGAAAGCTCAATACCCGATATATCGGTCCTTTCAAAACTCTCAGTCATTTGGGCAAGGTAGATTATGAGCTCAAATTGCCTCTAGATCCAGCTTCAGTTCATCCAGTCTTCCATGTCTCTTTGCTTAAGAAGTGCATAGGTGAACCTTCAGTTGTAGTCCCTACTCAGAGCATGGATATCCAGAACAGCCTCTCTTATGAAAAGATTTCGGTCGAAATTCTAGACTATCAGACTCGTAGACTGAGGAACAAAGAAGTCCCTCTAGTCAAAGTTCTTTGGAGAAACCAGTCCATTGAGGGATCTAGTTGGGATGAAAAAACAAATATTGCGTACCAAGTACCCTCACCTCTTCTCCACCAATTCATATCAAGCTCAAGGTATTCTCCTTAAGCTTATTTAGTTTCATGTTCAGGATTCCATTTACAAATTTGGTACTAAATATCATTGCATTCGGTCATACATATATGTAACAGTTCAGTCACGTAATCATGCATCAGATATGCATGAGTTCAGCATGTCAGTTATGCATTAGATATGCATGTTCAGTATGTTTCGATATATTCATCTTATCATTCAGGTCAGTCAAGTCATCATATTTCAGATGTTGCATCCCTTAAGTAAGGCCAGTACATTAGTAATCTCAGCTTAGTCAGTCTCATTCGAGGACGAATGTTCCCAAGGGGGAGATATTGTAATACCCCAAAAGTTCAGACATTTTAGGATCATGCTTCAAACTCATGAGTAATAATTTTTTTGTGCTTTGGTAGTTTTATTATCAAGGTTGATTCATATTAAGGCATCAAAAGTGTCCTAGTTAATAGACGAATCAAAACATTGCCTTACCGATTGAATTCTTGAGAAGGATATTGGTATAGTCAACTTCAAATGAGCATATCTCTCTTTATTCTATGAGTTTCTGAGATCATGAATCATAAACAGATACATAATTGAATTAGCTTTCCAACGATACCAATTTTACGTAAATCTGATATCGAAGGAAGGAGTTATGCCCATTTTACTCCAGCATATCAGGATGGAAAACTAAGTAACGACATTTGTGATAAGCTGTCACAAGCGTGATGACTTATCACCAATGTCGTCATCCCTGGGCAGATTTCCACCCCTAGTGACGACATTTTGTGATAAGTCGTCACGCCCGTGATGGCTTATCACCAATGTCGTCAACCTTAACCAGAAAATGAAGATTTCACCCTTTTGTAACGACATTTCGTGATGACTTATCACCAGATTGACGACTTGTCACGAATGTCATTAGCCTTAGATTTTCAGCAACTGGGAAGCAGTTTAGTAAGGGTATTTTGGTCTTTTTCCTTCACTTCCCAAGACTTATAACCCTCAAGGAGAGTATTTTCGTCCATTCCCTTTAGTTAAACATCTTAGAAAGCTCTCTCACACACTCTCAACCACAAGATTAGGGTTTCCTCTCAAGATCACCTCCTCAAGAACAAGAACAATCTCTCCCAAAGGGGTTAAACCCTAGTCAATAAAAATCAAGAGCAAGCCTAAGGATTTCTTTAAGAACCTTCAGAAACATTAGATCTCTTTCAAGATTCAATCACTAAGGTATGCATAGTATTCATCCATGGATCCTTTTCATCCATGGAGCTCAAGAATCATGTTTTAAATTATAACTTGTGATTTCCTTGTTGTGTTATGACTATATTCATGTTGATGATTGTTTTTTAGATTCAAGGTTGTATCTTGATGTGTTTTTCATGAAGCATGTGAGTAGGTTAGTTGAAACCCATGAATTTTGGATGGATTAAGATTGTCGAATTGATAAGTACACCTATGCCCAAAGTTGTGCATGTAAGATGTTTGATAAAATGCCAAGAATGATAGAATCCATGTTTTTATGATTTAATAGTGCTTAAATGACAAGCCCATGTTCTATTCTTTATGACTCCACATGAACTCCACGTTATTGTTGTGATATGGAATGAGGATGATATTGAAGAAATACGAATATATACATATTGTGCGCATCCCCTTCCATGTATAAAATGTTGAGAACCAAGGGTAGTATGAAATCCCCTACTTATGATATTGTGAATTGTGGACTCTATTCTTATGATCAAGTCTTTCATGTGTGTCAGTTTCCTTCCATCGAGTCCTGGGGGTACTTGTACCCGAAAAATATAATTGTGAGCCTAGAGACATGTCATGTTATCACGATACTCTCAGTCAAGCCATGATCTATAGAACTCAGACAGTCATGTGACTCAGAAAATCTCAGAAATCTCATGATCTCAATTATTTCTCAGATAATAGTACAATTTTGTCAGTCAACAGAAGTCAGTTACTCAGTCCATGTACAGTCACTTAATCATGTTCAATCTCTTCAGATGGAAGTAGAAGGTAGCATCGAGTGAACCCAAGAATGGGAACTCACCTACCAGATAAGGGTGTGATTCTTAACAGTCATCCTTGTGTTCCAAAACTATGTAGCTAGCATAGGTTGAGACATCTTAACCTGTCAGATTAGTGTTGATGAGGTGATTTGACCTGTCAGAACAGGGTCCCACCGTTCTCATTACAGTAACCTGCCAAATAAGGGTCACTCACAGCGTATCCTTACCAGTGGTGTGGTATTGACACCCTTCCAATCAGAGAACAGATTGGACCCCAGCTCAGCTATTATAGCGCATTTAGTGCATGTCGATTAAATAACTACCTCCCACATTTATTATAGTGCATTTGGTGCATTTGGTGATAAATTCGATTTTAAGGAGATTTTCACCAAAATTTGTGTGGCAAATTTGTAAGCCTTTATTTTACCAATTCCCATTGGATCCCTTACAAATCCACCTTTAAAATTGTGATTACAAACTCAAATTTGGGGATTTTTCTTGGTAAACTATAAATTTGATTTTTCTTTGATTTGAAGGTTGATTTCACCTTATTTTTACATGGGTTTTTAAATTTATTACTCCTAAGACGAGGAATATGTTTCTCAAATAATATTCCAAATTTACCCCTTTCAAAATTGAATTTATTTTTCAAACTATTTTTGGACCCAAATTAAATATAGCCAATATGGGTAATATTAGTTTCCTTTTGACATGTAGATTATATTTTTGATAGATTTAGTTCATTTTGAGACTACTCGAGAAGGAAATAGTTTACATTATAGGGTCTAGGCTTGGATTTTGGCTCTTTGAGGTAGGTTATGATTTAACTTTTTTTAGACTAGGCTGAATAATTAAGTATTCTTTAGAATCTATGAGATGGGAAATTAGACATGGGAATTTCATTTCAAGGTTATTATTATTATTATGTTGCCCATGTGGGGGCTTATATGTATATATTATTGACTTGAGAGATTATATTTAGTATGGTGCTTATGTGAGGTTTTATTTGATATTATAGGCATTATTTGTGCATTAAATATCAACCTACCATGTTGGATTTTCTAAGCCACTTCAATATCTTCAAGTTATATTTAATTACCGACTCTTGTAATCCCAAGGATTAAACTCTCAACACCTTTACCACCTTGTCATACCTCTATTACAAGACTCGCTAAAATAACTCTATTGTATCCTACAGTAATAACTACCATTAGTTGATACAAACACATGTAACTCTACTACACAAGACCAATTAACTCTAGTTGATACAAGCATGACTAACTCTAGCCAAAAGAACAACTAAGTCTAGTTCATACAACTTGAATTAAAAGGTAAAAGTAATCAATAATACCCAAACACTCTTCACATATTAGGGGTAGGTTTGCAATATATGAATCAAACACAAAGAACTCAATCACAACAAATACTAGTCTATGAATTCTATCAGGTCCTTATTTAATGAACTTTTATTTTGAGAGAGATGGCATCTTTTCTTAAGAAAGATCCACTTTTGATAGTGTGTCTTGTGTTTACTTTCATTATTGTTGTACATGTGTTTTTGTGTGTTATTTACTATTAGTCTTGGACTAGGTCGCTTGACTTGTGGTGGACTTATACAAGACAACAATTGGTATTATAGGAAGCACATCCTAAAAGGTTAACACCTAGGAAAGGTATTGTTCCAATGGGTGCTCCAATGAATCTTAAAGAGTGTCAGTCAACTACAAGACCACACAGTTTCAATGGTCAATCCTATGGATAAAGGAAAATAAAAATGCACAACTTTATTATAGATGATTATAATGGGTTTTGGGACATTATTTGTGATGTTCCCTATGTTCCTATGAAAATACACACTCAACGAGAAGCTTTTACATTTTTTCCTAATAGCGAGAAGTAATACATTGAAGTTGATAGGAAAAAGATTAAAAAGAATAACAAAACCAAGAAACTGTTGGTATGTGAAATAGGTCTCGATGGGTATAATAGAATTTTGGCTTTCGAATCTACTAATGAGATTTGAGATGATTCACATATTGCTCATAAGGGTACTAGTCAGGTCAAATATTCCAAGATCGACATGCTCACTTCTCGTGTAACAATCATAGTTGTGAATTTTATCTTTTTTATGTATTTTGATCATTTTGCCTAGATTTTATATGCGATTTGTGAGTGGTGAGATTGGTTGTCACAATATTCGAAGCATTCAGGAGTGATTTGATGTAGTTTGAGGTCCTAAGAGATTTCTAAAGTGACTAGTTTGACTTGGGTCAACATTTCAAGATCCGCGCATCGCATGGTGATTTAGATAGTTTGATTAAATCTGAAATGTTGATTTTGTGTTAGTAGCATGGTTAGTTCGGTACCAAAGCCTTTATAGTGCATTATGATACTTTGGACAAAACTAGTTACAAATAAGTTTCCAGTGATCTCGGGGACTGAATTGTTGTAAATGATATCTTCTCAAATTCTGACGACTTAAGTTAGGAACATTGAAAATACCCTAGTAGCATATCTAGTTTATTTTTATAGGGTCTAGAATGAATATTGAGGGTCCAATTGGAACTAAATTTTCCATGTTCCAACTGGTGGTTTACAGTTTTTAGTGCAGCTAAAGTTCCTTCTTTACTTTTGCGAGCCAAGTTTAACATTGGCGGAGAATGATTTTTGTATTCATCGCGATCATCGTGGAGAAATCTTGATCGCAAAGCTACGTGGTCTTGGGAATTGCAAATGTGAGGGGTCTACCATATTACTGAAATTACAGTTTGGGTCGAATCATGATTACGGCATAAGTGTCCACGCTTGTGAAGAACAAATTGGACCTAGGCAAATTTCAAACCCTTTTCTCGACCAAACCCCTAATTTCTCCACTTTTGGACTTTTAGAACATACATGAATTCGATTTTAAGGAGATTTTCACCAAAATTTGTGTGGCAAATTTCTAAGCCTTTATTTTATCAATTCCCATTGAATCCCTTACAAATCCACATTCAAAATTGTGATTTCAAACTCAAATTTAGGGATTTTTCTTGGTAAATTATAAATTTGATTTTTCTTTGATTTGAAGGTTGATTTCACCTTATTTTTACATGGTTTTTTAAATTTATACTCCTAAGACGAGGAACATGTTTCTCAAATAATATTTCAAATTTACCCCTTTCAATATTGAATTTATTTTCCGAACTATTTTTGGACCCAAATTAAATATAGCCGATATGGGTAATATTAGTTTCCTTTTGACATGTAGATTATATTTTTGATAGATTTAGTTCATTTTGAGACTACTCGATAAGGAAATAGGTTACATTGCGGGGTCTATGCTTTGATTTTGGCTCTTTGAGGTAGATTATGGTTTAACTTTCTTCAGACTAGGCTTAATAGTAAAGTTTTCTTGTAAATCTATGAGATGGGAAATTAGACATGGGAATTTCATTTCAAGGTTATTATTATTATTGTTTTGCCCATGTGGGGGCTTATATTCATATGTTGTTGACTTGAGAGACTATATTTAGTGTAGTGCTTGTGTGAGGGATTCATTTGATATTATAGGCCTTATTTGTGCATTAAATGGCAATACTTTCATTGCAATGACTTTCTAGGGATTGAGTAGATATCATAGGTCTTATTTAAGCATTATTTACCTCTATCATTATTGTGATGACTGAATGAGAGGTTTGAAATAATATTGTTAATGTCTTACATGGCTATTTATTTTAGTGGCATCGCATGGGGCTTATATCATGGATTATTGACATATTAAGTTGATTCTGAGCTCATTTATACTTGTATTTAATTGATTATTATCTCATACCAATTGGCTATGAGCATTACATCCTCATTTCATACAAACATATTCAAGAGACATTAGTAGCACTGAGAAACACTAATTTTAAAAGAAAATGAAAAAATTTATAAAACCCTTGATTGTGAATTTTGTTGTTTAGGTAATTGAGGCATGAGACTGAGATTTTAGTAAATACATGGATTCAGAATTCCCCATGGGTCCTATCTTGAAGTGCTGAGGCTCAAAAGGTGCACACAGAAAGTCATGCAATGGCTTACATCGTCATTATCCCACCATCATTGCAATGCTTTGAATTACATTGCATTTTCCTTATGTGTTTGTTGTCATGTACTTAACTTTCCTTATATTTTTCATCTGTAGTTATTGTTATTTGGATATTATATTGTATAAATTGTTATGGGATATGCTTTGAGATACTATTTGAGATCTTTTCTGTATGTAGGTGGAAGCATGCTCATACTTTTCTTTACTTATTTATTTTTCTACTTTTCTCAGTCAGTCTATGATACCTACTGAGTATTAGTGGACCGTACTCACTTCTACTTCTATTCTCTTTCGGTACAGATTCCAGTCCGAGTATAATCTGTAGTGGCTAGTTGGTACAATAAGAGGTTGATATTTTAAGGTACTGGTAAGCTCTAGTGTTCAGGGCAGAGTTCCAAACCTGATCCTATCCTATTTGTCTTTATTTACTTTCAAAGACTGACTTATGTATTATTTAGTTTTCGAATTTGTATTTGATGCTCTCCACACTTATTGATACAAGAAAACACTAGGAAAAATAAAATTGACACTACGAAAGCAAAAACCAGCAAACACACAAATTGATACATGCTTTATGACTTTTAGGTACTATGTCCCTAGATGCAGTTCGTCAACCAAGTCCCATGTTCAATATCAATGTTTCCATGTCACATATCACTCCAATTAGACATATTTGAATTGGGAAAATCCATTTTATGGACTTCGTGGCTTAATGAGTTTGTTAATCGTCAAAACTAAGAATACAATAATAAATAAAGTGGCACAGTATGGGTTGACTAAAACTATTTCGTATTGGGAAGGACAAAAGTAATTGAACAAGTCCAAAAATGTCAAGAATGGGGGAAAAGAGATCTAATGTAACAACAATTCATCTGGATGCTCGTCGATCACAAAATCACAGTAGTGCTTTCATGTATGAGTCTCAATTAACTTGAGAGGTTCTCTTTCTGTTTTATTTCAATGAAGTAAGGTGTTCCATTCCAAAGAGCATTAAGAAGATGTATAACAAGGGGCATAATTATAGTTAGACAAATTACAAAAGAGTATTATAAAATCCCCATGCTAGCTTGTATAATTCCACCATAAGTGAAGGGACCTGGTGCTCAACTAAGATCAAATAACACATAGAAGCATGTAGACAATAGTAATAAAAGTAAGCACAACACATGATGTTTACGTGGAAACCTCCTAGATCAAGGGAGTAAAACCACAACCTACCTCATAGGATTTTCTCAACCACTTTGCTATCATCAAAAGATGTTTGATTACAAATTGTTATTATCCTAAGGATTAAACTCTTAATCCCTTTCCCATCTTGTAATACCTCTATTACAAGACTAGCCACATTAAGTCTATTGCAGCTTGCAGTATCTATTAAATCTAGCTGATATAGACACGGGTTAATCTACTCCATAAGACAAATTATCTTTAGTTGATAAAAGCACGACTAACTCTAGCCCATAAGAACACACTAACTTTAGTTCATACAACTTGAATTAAAACACAAAGAACTTACTTACAACAATACTAGCCTATGACTTCTATTAAGTCCCTTGTTAAATAAGCTTTTTGTCTAGAGAAAGTAGGAAGCCTTTGCTAAGAAAGTTAAACTTTTGATTCTTCAAAAACTAGGTTTCGCCTTTTGTCGCATCTTTTAATATAAGAGAGAAGGCAAAACCTAGGAGCAATGCTATTTGATGAGTATAAAAAGGACTACTACATCTCTGATGTAGTGGCACTAGCCAACCTATAGAAAGTACAACTTACAGTTGTACAATTGACTGCCAATGTATGCATTTTATTGAACCAAGTCCCCTTAGGAGTTTGTCCATCATCAAAACCAAAAATACAATATTTTCCCTCTGTATAAAATTGACCCAATTTGTATCCTTGGGAGCTTCTTTGACCTTTTTAGGCTCAATTTGTGATAGAAAGTCTTAGAAGGCAAATATTTTTTTAGAATTGGACCCAGTATGCATACTCGACTTTAGTGGAGAAATGAGATTATCTATGGGATACGATGATCTATGCTTTTAGTTTTACATTCTCCTGGAAGATTTCTCTTGACTAGTACCAGGTCTCTTTGTAGATTGATTTTAGGTAATGGGAATAAAGGAGGTACATATAAACTTTCCATTGGATTTATATCTCCTAATGGACTTGATTTGAGCCTAGTTCCCGGGAGTCAATTGTTAGTTCTTTCTCTGTATCCATTTTCACTTGATTAACTGAATTGTTATAATTAAGTGCATCCTATTGAATTTTTCATTAAGCATTAAGCTTAGCCTCATTCAATCCTTCCTTCCCACTTAGATCACCATATTCATCAAAAGATTATATACATGTTTTCCTCAATGCATTGATTCCTTTTATTGTAGATCCTATAGGCTTTGCTACTTAGAGAGTACCTTAAGATAGTTCTTCATTACTCTTAGGATCAAATTTTCCAACACCTCCTTCCCATTGTTCGAAATAAAGAACTTACACCTAAAGGTGCACAAGTAACTTAACTTAGGTTTCTTCTTGTTCAATAGTTCATGAGGAGTTTTCTCCAACAAGTATATGATCACACATCTATTGATAACAGAGGATGTTGTATTCACTGCTTCAGCCTAGATGGTATTTGAAATATTTCTATCAATCAACAATGATCAAGCAATATTCACCAGTGTTTTAATTCTTCCTTTCCAAACCCCATTTTGCTGAGGAATTCTGGGAGATAAGAAATTATGAGTTATTCTATTTTCACCACAGAATTCATCAAATATTGCATTTTCAAATTTTGTCACATGGTCTAAACTTATCCACGTGATCTTGTATCCCACTTTAACTTGTACTTACTTTGCAAAAGACAATTACTGAGAAGGTGTCATCTTTGGCTGTGAGGAACATGTTCCAAGTGAATCTGGGATAGTCATTACTAATAACCAGAATATAATTCCTACCATTTTGACAGCAAATTTGTATTGGCCCGTACAGATTCATGTGAAGAAGTTCAAGTGGTTTTGAAGTTCTTACCTGTTTCTTTTGTTTAAAAAGGAATCATACTTGTTTACCCTTGATATTGGTGTTACAAATATTGCATCTACTAACTTCATCTTTTTTAGACCACAGACTAGTTCCCTGGATACTAACTTGTTCAGAAGAGAAGGACTTACATGTCCTAACCTTCTACACCATAAATCAACATTGGGCCTGTTTGGATTGGCTTTTAATTAGTGGCTTATAAGCCAAAAGTCATAAGTTGGTACTACCCTAGTTTTGGCTTTTGGATTATAAGCACTTATTTTGACCTAAAAATAAGTTCTTAAAAGCACTTTTTTACTTTGTCAAACACCACCAAAACTGAAAAAGTACTTAAAAGATAAAAGGAACTAAAAATAAGTCAATACAAACACCCACATACTAAATATGGTGGGAATGGGCATTTTAAAAATGTATGTCGAGTAAAATTATCTAGAGAAAAGAAACATCAGAGGTATATTTAAGTATAGGATAACTTGAGGGTACCCGATCCTATGCCTAAAATGATCAGGTTGCCAACATGGACAAAGAAGAGTCTGATTCTTTCTATGTCTCATTTTGGGGAACTCAAGCTGAAATGAGTTCTCAAGACCAAAACATGATCTGCTAACGAGGGGAGAATGAGAGAAAGAAACTGTTGCTTCGAGTACACAATCTATATTATGTCAAAACAATTTCAACAAAAGTTTAAGATTAAATCAAGAACACTTATGAAGTTTTTCAAAACCTTCAACACAAGTTCATTATGAACTATCAAAGAAATGTGTTGTTTCATTTCAAAGAAAAAAAATGAAGCAGAATAAGCCAAGTCCTCTAATTCACAAAGTGTCCTTAAGAAAATAATTCCCCCCAAGTACCCGAGGTTGCAGAATTTCCTCCCAGGATAAAATGGCTTCACAACCAGAATGTACTGGTATCTCAAACTTCTGGTTTTCTTCTAACTCACTCAATGGGAGATGATCACATGGAGTTTTTAGAAGAAAGAGAAATATTTTTCTATGCAGAAATTTCATTCTAAACCTGTAGAAAAAGTGCAGGTTTATATAGCTATGAAGTGCCTCTTCGGAAAGGAGGCAATAGTTCATTAGAAAGGTGTATCATTTCGGAATAGTCATGTCTATCCATTCCAAAATAGCATGTCTTTTATGAACAGTCACAACTGACCAAACAATCACCCCTTTTCTGAAATAGTGTGTCTTTTCCTTGAAGGGTTATGTCCCTCTATTTTTCATTCACACCAATTAAACCCAACAATCCCCCACATGAATGGGGAATGGCTATTCTTTGTAAAACTTTACAGACAAGTATGTGATCATCAAGAAAAAACTGATTGTATCTGGATAAGTGAGTTTCCCTTTGAACTTTCCATAGTGAATATTCACTCGGTCAATCGGTAGATTTGATATCTTTGAACCGTTGAACTTTAATGTACACCTAGAAAATACATGTCACACAAATAACCTTTTACTATTTATGGTTCTCACAATTTTGTTTCTTTCATCCATGAACACGTCCCGATCTCATGAGAGCTTTGAGAATAGGCCTTTACTAACATTCTCCTTAAAGCGGTCCACTTCGCCCTGACATAGGTGATTTCTAAACGTTCAGTCCTATAGATTAAACTATTTGATCAAATCTACCAAATTTAGATAATCATTAAAAGACTTCACACCATAAGTTTTATCCTTGTTTACTAAACATTGTCTATATCATGAGAATGGATTGGGTATATTGACAATGTTGAACCTGTCAGACACAACTTTGATTGATCTCCTTGAACCTAGATCTTGGGATCTCCAGTATACTAGGTAGAGTTACCACCATGCTGACTTGTCCTAGGCCGTAGACCCATTCCCTTGTATGTTCTCTCAACTCCCTCTCTAGATAGGCCTTTTGTAAGTGGATCCAACACATTATCCTTTGACTTCACATAGTCAACAGTGATAATTCCACTAGAGAGAAGTTCTCTAACGATATTATGTCTCCATCTTATTTGATGAGATTTACCATTGTATACCATGCTCCCTACCCTACCTATTTTCAATTGAATATCACAGTGTATACATACTGGTGCCAATGGTTTGGGCCAATAAGGAATATCTTCCAAGAATTTTCGGAGATATTTTGTTTCTTCACCGGCTTTATCTAATGCGATAAATTCTAATTCCATTGTAGAGCGAGCAATACATGTATGTTTGAATAATTTTTAAGAGACTATTCCTCTACCTATAGTAAATACGTATCCACTAGTGGGTTTTACTTTATTCGATCTGATGATCCAATTTGCATCACTATATCCTTCAAGTACCGCTGGATATTTACTATAATGCAAAGCATAGTCTTGAGTGTATTTAAGATACCCCAAAACTCTTTTCATTGTCATCCAATGAGTTTTATTAGGATTACTCGTGTATCGACTTAACTTACTAATAGGACATGCTATGTCTGGCCATGTACAATTCATGATATACATTAAACATCTCAACACTCTTGTGTATTCCAACTGTGAGTCACTTTCACCTTCATTTTTTTGAAGTACGAAGCTCACGTCTAATGGATTCTTGGCAATACCAAATTTCAAATACTTGAATTTGCTAAGTAACTTTTCGATGTAATGAGACTGTGACAATGCTAACTCTTGTGGAGTTCTATGGATTTTTATTCCTAATATCACATTCGTAACTCCAAGGTATTTCATATCAAACTTGCTCTCAAGCATAACTCCAAGATCTTTCATATCAAACTTGCTCTCAAGCATTCTTTTTGTAGCATTTATGTCAGAAATGTCTCTACTGGTGATTAACATATCATCCACATACAAACAAATAATGACCTTGTGATTTAGAGTGTCTTTAATGTAAATACATTTATTATATTCAGTTATCTTGAACCTGTTTGCCAATATGGTTTGGTCAAACTTTGCATGCCACTATTTAGGTGCTTGTTTTAGTCCATAGAGTGACTTAACCACTTTGCATACCTTCTTTTCTTTACCAGAAACCACAAAACCCTCGGGTTGTTCCATGTAAATTTCTTCCTCTAATTCTCCATTTAGGAATGTTATTTTCACATCCATTTGATGGATTTTAAGACCATATATCGCTTCCAAGGAAATTAACATTCAAATTAACGTTATCCTTTCTACTGGAGAGTATGTATCAAAATAATCAAGGCTTTCTTTATGTTTGAAGACTTTTACTACAAGTCTTTCCTTGTATTTGTCAATAGTACCATCCGCTTTCATTTTTCTTTTGAAGATCCATTTAGAACCTAAAGGTTTATTTCCTGGAGGAATATCAACCAACTCCCGCGTATGGTTGCTTAAGATTGAATCAATCTCACTTTTGACTACTTTTTTCCAAAAGGATGAGTCTGAAGATGCCATTGCTTCTTTAAATGTTTTAGGCTCATTTTCTAAGAGAAATGTTACAAAATCTTATCCAAACGAAGTTGACGTTCTTTGATGTGTACTACGTCTTGGATTCTCATCATTATGTACATCTTCACTTGGTTCATCTCGAGGTCATTTAGACCCTCCACTAGACTATTCATGTCTTGTTTTATATGGATAAATGTGTTCAAAGAATTTAGCATTATCTAATTCAATTACCATATTTTCATGGATATCCGGATATTCAGATTTATGAATCGAAAACCGACATGCTTTACTACTTTTAGCATATCCTATAAACACGCAATCCACCGTCTTATGTCCTAACTTTATCTTTTTAGGCATAGAAACTTATACCTTCGCTAGACACCCCCACGCTTTGAAATATTTCATGTTGAGTTTCCTTTCTTTCCATTTTTCATATGGAATTAATTGTGTCTTACTGTGGGGAACTCTATTGAGTATTCGATTAACTGTAATGATAGTTTCCCCCACAAGTTTTACAGTAAACCTGAAATTATAACTAAGACATTCATCATTTCTTTTAAGGTTTGGTTTTTCCTTTCCGCAATTCTATTAGATTGAGGTAAATACGGGGTAGTAGTTTGATGGATAATTTCATGCTCTACACATATTTCTGCAAAGGGAGATTCATATTCTCCACTCCTATCACTTCTTATCGTTTTGATCTTCTTCTCTAACTGATTTTCAACTTTTGTTTTATATTGCCTAAACACATCTATTGCTTCATCCTTACTGTTTAGCAAATAGACATAATAGTATCTAGTGCAATCGTCAATAAAAGTTATAAAATACTTTTTTCAACACGAGATGGTGTTAACTTCATATCACAAATGTCAGTCTGTATTAAGTCTAAGGGATTGGAATTCCTTTCAATGGACTTATACTGATGTTTATCATACTTTGATTTATTGCACTCAAAGTTTGGCAAAACTTCTAAGTTAATCACTTTTCAAAATATTTTGCAATTGACATGACCTAATCGTTCATGTCACAAATCATTAGACTCAAGCAAGTAAGAAGAAACTAAACTTTTATTGATTTCAACATTCATTATATTTATTTTGAATAGGCCCTCAGTGAAGTAGCTTTTTTCTACGTACACTTCTCTTTTACTCAGTACAATTTTTCTGAAAACAAATGCACATTTGAATCCATTTTTATCAAGAAGTTATAGAGAAATCAAGTTCTTCCATAACTTCGGTACATACAGGACATTGTTCAAAGTCAACACTTTGCCTGACGTCATTTTCAAGCATACTTTTCTTATTCTTTCAACTTTTGCAGTTGAAAAGTTTTCTATGTAAATCTTCTCTTCGCCTTGAGCCGAAGCGAACATAGCAAACAACTCCTTATTTTCACAAACGTGACGGGTGACCTGAATCTATCCACCATTCCTGAGGATTTTTCACCAAGTTGCATTCAGACAACATGGCACACAGATCGTCCATTTTTTTCTTGGATTCAGCCATATTTTCTTGGTCATTCTTTTTGCTTATCTTTGGGGCACGAAAATCTGTTGACTTGTGGCGAATCTTGCCACAATTAAAGCATTTTCCCTTGAATTTCTTCTTAGGTTGATTTCTTTTTTGTCCAGCTTTCTTTTGTTTTTTCGAGTTGTGGTCGTCTTCTACCATGTTTGCTCCATTCATTGAAGAATTTCCTTCCGACCTTCTTTCCGTGGCTTTGTTGTCTTCTTCAATGTGAAATCTCACTATGAGATCTTTGGCTATAATCTTCTTTTATTTATGTTTCAAGTAGTTGTTGAAGTCTTTCCATATAGGTGGAAACTTCTCTATTATTGTCGCGACTTGAAATGCCTCATTCACGACCAAACCTTCGCAAGGAGATCGTGGATGATAACTTGCAGTTCCTGTACTTGGGATACAATAGACTTGCTGTCAATCATTTTCTACTCAAGGAATCTTGCAATGAAGAATTTTTTGGTTCCAACATCCTCAGTCTTGTATTTTCTTTCTAGCGCACCCCACAACTCTTTTGCCATTTTCATTCCACTATACGCGTTGTATAGATCATCTTGGAGGCCACTTAGAATGTAATTCCTACATAGGAAATCAGAGTGTTTCCACGCCTCCATAACAAAAAATTTATCCTGGTCTAAAGTTCCTTTGGGCACCTCTGGAGCTTCCTCGGATGTAAACCTTTGAAGACATAACGTTGTAAGGTAGAAGAACAACTTCTGTTGCTACCTTTTAAAGTCAACACCACTGAATTTTTTGGGTTTCTCCGTTGGTTCCATTGCCTGCGGAGCACTCGTACGAATCATTGTGACAACATTAGTTGTTGTCACAGTTGTTGCAGCATCATTCACATGACTGTCAGTAGTCATTTTCCTGTCACAAAAAGACAATAAATTTTAGTATATTGAAATACTACTTATAAAGTTGTAACAACTTCAAACACCCCTTGTTTCTAGTTTAACGAGGAAGTTTTTATGACTTCCAATCGTTAACCGAATGAACTTTAACTTGTGATGAAGTTTTTATATTTTTAAATTACTTGTTAAGTTCAAACAGAGTAGAAAGCGTAAAGCTTTAATATCTAGAAACCAAACAATACAGATTCTGAAATTTATTTCCTTAAGATTGTTATTTCGGGTACATAATCTGTATTATGTCAAAACAACTTCAACACAAGTTCAAGATTAAATCAAGAACACTTATGAAGTTTTTCAACATCTTCAACACAAGTTCAATATGAACTATCAAAGAAGTGTGTTATTTCATTTTAAAGAAAAAAGTTAAAGCAGAATAAACCAAGTCCTCCGAATTCATGGAGTGTTCTTAAGGAAATAATTCACCTCAAGTACCTGAGGTTGCGAAATTTTTCTCCCAGAATAAAATGGCTTCACAACCAGAATGTAGTGGTACCTCAAAATTTCTTGTTTTCTTCGAACTCACTCAACAGGAGATGATCACACAGAGTTTTTAGAAGCAAGAGAAATATTTTTTCTATGCAGAAATTTTCATTATAAACCTGTGGAAAAAATGCAGGTTTATATAGCAATAAAGTGACTCTTCGAAAAGGAGGCAATGGTTCATCGGAAAGGTGTATTATTTCAAAATAGTCATGTCTGGCCATTTCGAAATAATATATCTTTTCTAAACAGTCACCCCTTTTTCGAAACAATATATCTTTTTCTCGAAGAGTTGTGTTCCTCCATTTTTTATTCACACCAATTGAACCCAACAAAAACCAATACATATCCATAAATAGTAATTGCACGAAGAATGTAAATTAAAGAACAAAATATTATCTCTCAATAAATTCATATCAAGGGGGAAGTATCTCCCTTAGAAATGGAATATTCTAGGCATTGGAAATATTGGAAGAACATTAGCTTATGAAATTGAAAAATATGTAATATGCAAATGGTTGAAGTATAGTTGATTAATATGTCCTAGATATATGAAAAAGGAAATAAAGTGCTCCAGATCATGATGCTTATTTGAGGCACAAGAATGTAGGACATTGCAGTTCTTTTATCCTATAGAAGCTGATCTCAAAGGACTCGGTCGTGGGATGCCTATGTTGAAGTTTGTAGATAACAAGACTTGTGACTCATAAGTGAAGTGAAATAAAACCAGATTCAAAGAAAATATACTGATAATCATGTTAAAGTCGAACCAACAGTTGGCATCCAAAAACAAAGTTCAAATCAACGTCCCTCACAGAATAAAAATCAAAGGGATAGTTCAAATGTGCATCTCATTATCCAGTGGTAGAAAATCAATTGATAGAGGGACCAAGTACTAGTCATTTTTAGTCTACCATAAAAAGTCCCCTCAACATGGATGAGTCCAATACAACACAAGAGGACCAATCATATTAATATCAGGCAGCATTTTCCATAGAATTATGTAGAAAAGAGGGTGACTTGCAAGAAGTTGTGCAACAAAGAGGATCATATTGTTTATATCCTTACCAAACCACTTAGTAACGGCTGGTTTCAAAAGAATTGTTTGAAGCCTTGGATGATGAAGTTAAATTAAATCCCCATGGTATTTGGTCATCTCCTAATTGGCTAGAAAATAATTGCAGGTATCCATGTGAATGTAATTTTGATCAAGTCTAACTTAGTTTATACCCTTACAGGTATACTCAAAATTTAGTTTATACCCTTACAGGTATACTCGTATGGTGAAAAGGTAAAAACAATAAGAAAAGAAAGAATGGGCAAAATACAAGGTAGAAATAGATATTTCATCGGGGATCCTGGTATTCTCAAAGTTTAGTCCTACTTGTATTACTTATGAAATTTAAAAATGTGACTTACCGTGCCAGATAAGCTCTTTTTTATTCCCACTTCTTTATAACATTGGCATGTCATAAGAATTCCAATTGTTATCTCTCATCTCCACTTGACACGTCACTTATTCCTATTTATTCACAAATCCTAGTCATTCTTTCAAATTTAAGACCTCAATTTCTACAGACACCTGCTTTCAAACCCTCTATCTCTCACTCTCTCAACGTACTTCAAATTGCTTACTCATCTTGTCAGTTATCCTCTTTCTCACAAAAATGTCTCAAACGAGTTCTTCTTCAAGTCCTTCCCATCTTCGTATGGAATAGGAATGGCAGTGGGCGGTGTGAGTGCGAGACAGTGCAGGTTTTAGGCTATGTGGAGCGGTGCGAGTTTTAGATTATATGAGTGTGGTGCCGGTGTGGGGCAGATTTAAGTGTTTCTTTTAAATGGTGCAGGGCGGGTTGTCGGTATATGCAGGTTTAAACTAAAAAAAGTTAAAAATTAATATTATTCTCGTAAATCTACGTAAAATTATTTCTATTCTTTACTTAAAATTTTATGATACTTAAAACAACATGTATAACACTATAAATAAATAATTTTATAACTTTTTAAATTTCTTTATTCATCTGAATGAAAATTTGATATTTGATCATTACTTTTACATATGATACTTTTCTGATAATTTTTTTAGTAAAAAGTGATATAATAGAATTTGATTGTTACTATTTCCTAGTATTGAAAATATTATAGTTTTTAATGGAGTTACAAATTTTTCAAAAAAGAAAAAACTAAAAATGTGGGGCGGTACGATGCGGGTATAAGTGTGAGGTAGGTTTATGTTAAAGCCGTCAATATGGGCCAAGGCCCGGCCTATAATTTGATGGGGTGGGCTTCAATTTTTGCAGCCTATTTAATAATAGGGCTTTTTAGCCCGGCCCGGATAAGCCCATGGCTCGTAGGGCTTGAGGAATGTGGGTTGGGCTAGCCCGTGGACCAGTCCGTCAGTCAAATAATAAATAATTTAAAAATAAAATAAAATACTGAAAAATAATAAAAGAGTTAAAAAACAATCAAGTCCAATGATGACCATTGACCGGTTCCATTAACAAAGAAAATGGAAACCGAAAATTTTCCTACTTTTCTATCTAATAAATAATAAAATAATTAAATATCTACTACTAAAACATAAAAAGTACATTGTACTCTTCACTTTCCTAATTTCCTTAGTTCAGCTAGCCGCCTCCTCTTCACTATATCTCCCTCAACGCGCCATCGACTTTCAACCGTGATGTTTTCGATTGAGTAGTGTCACCTTTTCGTTTTCTTCCTACTTTGAGTGATTCGAACTCTGGCTCCCTTTTGATTAACAAACATTAATACTATGTGTTATTGTGTAATAAATATTTATGTTTATTAACAGTGTAAAATTAAATTATAAAATATTATTTTAAAAAAAGTGGACTAACCCGTGAGGCCCGCAGCCCAGAGGGTAATAGCGTGGATTTGGTGTTTTTTGACCCGTCATTTAAATGGGTCAGCCCGGCCTGACTCGTCAAACTCAAAGCCCGTATGGGCTAGTCAAGATGGGCTGGGTCAACCTGTATTGACAGCTCTAGTTTATGTGGATTTAAAGGTAATACGTGCGGTGCGAGGCGATTTTAAAATTTACAGGTTTAAAAAAAAACTACGGACTGGGCCAACCCATATTGACAGCTCTAGTTTATGTGGGTTTAAAGGTAATGTGATGCGGTGCGAGGCGATTTTAAAATTTAGGAATTTAAAAAAAACCTACACCGCACCGCACTCCTAGTGGAAGAATTGACACTATCAACCACCATTTGAATAAATTTTAAGAGACCAGATCCAAATTGTGGACATACCTTTAAGAGGACTTATCCAAGTCAAATATATGGAATTTAGGTGATATTTGGCATAGAAGCATTGAACTAGCACATGGAACATGGTTGACAAACTGCATGCAGGGACTGTTACCTAAAAGACATAAGCATATGTCAACTATATAGCTGGAAAGTGTGTTTTCTATATAGCTAGTTGGCAGGAGTTGTAGTTGGTTTGTGAGGTTACAACAGAGTTGAAGTTGTCCTTTTCCCACTCAACCAATAGTATGGATCCTACGTTTTGCCCTCTTTCTTATATAAGCAAATGTAACAAAAGGAAAAACCTAGTATTTGTATATCCAAAAGGTTCATTATCTATAGGAAAATCCACTATTTCTATTGAGTTCAAAGATCCTACAACAAAGGACCTATTCTCTATCAATGACAGATGATCCTAGGACATTGTTGTTTGAGTCTTTGTACTCTGTGCTAAATTGCAAAATCTACTCCTCATTTGAGAAGCAAGTGTAGGTGTCATTAGCTTTCTCTTTTCTTGAAAAAAGTGTATCAGCTAGAGGTTTATAGAGAGGGCTAGAGTTAGTTGTGTTGTGGTCAACTAAAGTTAGTTGACACTGTAGGTTACATAGAGTTATTGTAGTTTGGCTCATGTTGAAGCTACTACAGGGGTTAGGATTAAGAGGATAATCCTACGATTGCTGAAATAGGTAATCCAACACAACTCTTATTTTAGTAGAATTTTTTGGTGAAAATCCTAAGAGGTAGGTCGTGGTTTTACTCTCTTGAGAAAAGAGGTTTCCACGTAATGATATCCGAGCCTAGATGTATTCGGCCGAGGGGATTTTAGAAGATGGTTCGTATTGATTGAAGGAATAGCTTATTTCCCTATATGTTATTTGGCAACTTTCTCTGTAGTAGCTATAGCTTGTGGTATTAAGAAGCTTGAGGACCATTTTTTTAACAGTCAACTTTGATCGAGGGTTTTATCAAGATCCTAAATTTTCTAAACAAGAGTTTAAGACTAGGAAATTAAATGAAGAACAACAAAAAAGACTAAAAGATCAACTTATGTATGTATCTTAACTATTTTATACGCTGATATTTAAACAGCTACATTTGCTGATGAAGAGCTTATTTTAGTAATTTTTAGAATCTAGTTGGTTATTAATTATGTCATATGTTAATTATCTCATGGAATATATGGTTTCCAAGAATACAAGAGTGCGATGCACAATTGAGTTGAAAGTGGGTTCCTCTTTTGCAATGTTAAACCACGTCTGGACCAGCCCACTCGAGTATTAAAGCCTATATGATACTAGTGGGCCCACTTTTGCTCAAGCCCATCTCTGATTGACTGGCCTAGATTACAAATTCCTACTTATGGTATCATTTCCCCTTGTTATGTTTGTGGAAAAAATTTTCAGGTTTGTGTGTGTGTATTATCGATGCTTACAAAGAAAATAAAATGGTCATCAAATTTGAGTGACTAAATATGTATCTTAACCTTGTAATAATACTTAAAGTTTTTTAAACTACTTAACGAGCGTACCAACAAATTTCAAATTCTTTATTTTCATTCTTGGATTACAAACTTATTCCATTTCTTAGTTTCTTGCTTGTCCTTTCCTATGTGAGGCTCATACACAGGCACCACTATATTTCTAATAAAGGACATTCTCAGCTCTATGTCACGAGCATGAGTAGATAATTCTTTAAAGGACATAGACTTAATTACTTACAATATGTAATAAAGTCCCCAATGCATTCCTTGATTATAGATCTCAATGCCAAAATCTTTATTAAGCTTAGGTTTATAGTTTAAACTTGCATTTCTCCACTAATTGATAAAGTAAATAATGTGTTTCTCTTTCGTTGAAGTGTTTGTAAGTCGCACAATGCTCATAGTATACCTTGTGCTGTAAAAGTGGTTGAGAAATTTCTGCTCTAGTTGCTTCCAACTATCAATAGAAGTAGGCTTGAGGTTTGTGTACTAATCTAATGTAATCTTTTTAAGATGTCGAATGAACTGCTTGACCATATAGTCTCCATAAGTCCCATTATTGTTACATGTTTCGATAAAGTTTAGAACACATTGATTTGGATTTTTCTTCTCAATAATCTATTGAACTTTGGGATATTGATATCTGACAGAAATCTTAAAGATATCAATCCTAGTAGTGTATGGTTTGTTTATGTACGAGAGCACCTGGAAGCAACTCTCTACTTGTCCTTGACAGTCTCTTTGATGAACTTTCTTAGTCGGTCAGTTGGATCATCCCTTGTGAAGAAATTGATATTTTCTTAGGAGGTGATACTTGTTTTGCCAAGAAGTTCAATCTCTTGAGCTTTTAGAGGCTTCCAAGTGCATAGATAGATTTTCCTTCTATTTATCCTTCCAACTTATTTATCAACTTCTTAATTCAAACGTCTTGATACACACACTTGGTCGAGCATTCAATTACCTTTGTCAAGGTTTCTAGTTTCTCTTTCACAAGTGAATTGTTAGCTACCATTTCTTTCATAATTGTTGTGGATGATAGAGAGTAATATGAGTTGTCTCATAAATTGATATCCTTGATTGGCTCAGGTCCTGTTGTGCAATTGAAGAGGACATATTGATTGAAGTACTATCATCTTCATTCATGGTTGAGTTTTGGATCCAAAAAGGGCAAGTAGATCTAGATTTTACTTAAATCTTTTTAGCAATGTTCCTCTCTCCTTCTGACGTGTTTATAGAGAATCTTTCTCATTTCGAGGATGAACATTCCAAAACATTAGTTAATGCACATTTTGATTGTTTAATGTCCCAGCATGCTTGCTTTGCTTGTTGTAATTAGTCCAAGGCTTCAACGGTAATAGTGATGGTGCTATCCATAACAACATAGAACTTGGAGTCATAAGACTTAGATGAATTTGTTTCACAGTTGATCTTCTTTGAAGTCATGTCGAAGTTCTGGAACTTTGATGGTCGAAAAGGAAAGTCAAGAGGTAGAAATTGTCCTACTGAAGCTACCAAGACTTGAAGACAATAAAATTCACGTCAAGAAATCATAACTTAAAAATATCATAACAGTCATAATAGTTTATTTCAATACAATGAATAGCACAATTTCAGTAAATCCTCTAATTATTATTTTTCGGAAAAAAATTCAACTATCTTTGAGTTTCATTTTGAATCTACGTCCAATTAGTCTTGACTTGTATTTGAATTCAAGGGTCGTTGAGTTTGATCTTGAGTATAGGAATTGACTTATGCTTAGAAAACTCTGAATACTTGTGTCATAATCCAAAAGTTGAGGTCATGATATCACTAATCGAGACCCAACCCTGGTGAGTAAGACGATTTCCCAAAATCAAAAGAAAATCAAGAATTGTAATTAAAACAAGACAAACAAGACTTCTAGAATGAAATCAAGTCAATCCATATACAAAAAATAGAAGTGTGAACAAAGTACCATAAAACTCCCAACATCTGGTGTCAAAAGTGTAGAGCATCTAAATACAACTCAAGAAATATAAAAATAGGTCTCTGAAAACAAGTAAAGGAATCTAGATAGATAAGAAGAGGTATGGAGTCAACTCTGGAACCCTAGAGCATGCCAGTACCTCTATCACCAACTCTGACATGCACAAACTCTGCTACCACATCTCATACTCATACTAGGATTTGTATTGAAAGGGCATAGTAGGAGAGAGTATGGTCCACTTACACTCAGTAGCTATCATCGGCCGACTGAGAAAATCAAAAAATTATACAAGAAAATACTACGAGCACGTCACTTGCAAACAAAAAAGTTTCTAGATGGTATCTTACACCGTCTCCACTAATAGTTCTTATATACAAATGAAATCAACTAGAAATAGGCATTCACAAAGGTCTATAGAAACCTATTACACATCAAGTAACACATAAAGAAATACATAAAATGCATATGCAAATGTAATACCCCGCAAGATCCTAGACTAGTTTTCTGTTATTCGTCACATGTTTAGAAGTTCCAAGTCATTGTTTCACACTAAGTACAAGTAACATGACTATTTTAACACCCAAGATTTCAAACATTTTATTTATGGCCTTTCGAAGTTCAAAACGTTGATTTATGTGTTGAAATATGTTTAGGGATGTTAAAAGGGTCATCCGAGAGAGTTTCAGAATTTTCGAAAGAGGTTTGGGGAGTATCTGGACCACGGAGACAGTATGACTCTGCAATTTTGACGTGCCACATAGTTTGACCCTTCACGATACACAGAGTGTCAAGGAGATTAGTCTCCGTAATACACAGTGTGTCACAGAGGCTAGCTTCTGCGATAGCCTCCGTGGCTATCATGCCACAGAGGTTGTATAAGTCCTATAGCTTTATTAAAGGGGTGAGGGACATTTTGTTTTTTTTTCCTTTCCCTAAATACCCAATTCACGATTTAACACCCAAAAAGGGCATTATTTGTCCCATTCTTCATCAGTTAACGATACTCAATTCCCTCCCATCCTCAAGAACATAAAAATCAAAGCTTCTTTCAAGAATTCAACAATCCAAAGTCGCAATTCCAAATTTTCTTCAGGAATTCAAGAAATTTAGGTATGTGGAATATTCATCAATAGGTTCCTTCCACCTATTAAGTCCCAAGAATCCTTGATTTTCAAGTATAAACCTGTTTTCCTTTTTTATGAAATTTCAATGTTAATTACGAATTTACTCGATTTATTCTTAATCGTTTTGAATACAAACCATGAAATTGTGTTTCACCATGAATTATACTCTTACATACTTCATAATATCTGTTATCCATGTCAAGTTCAGTTGATACCATGTCAATTTATCAAGTTATTAATTAAACCATATGAGCATGTTGTCCTCATAAGTTTAATATATTCTCATACTCATAATCATGTATTTAATCAACTTAGTGATATATTCTATATTTTGGGTCTCTGAATCATGAATTTTCTTACATGTTTTAAGTGATGTTATTGTATTTAAAGTATTATTCAGTGTTGGAGGGTTATGAACACCCGATACCTAGATGTTTATGTATGTTTCTGATTCTAAGTAACAATTTAGTTAGAATCATGATTTAATCATCACATTCGGATGACCTTTTTCATACTGAACACTCACCAGTATTACATCACGCTAAATACATCCGTTTACATGTTCATGTTTTCTTCAGAGTTTACATGCATTGTTATTTTCAAAATACCATGACTTGAGTATATTCTTTATTAGTGCATGTACCAACTTAGGCTTCAGTGTCTTTTAGTTGGGAGTAGAACTTAGCACCGAGCAAATCTAGGGATGAAGGCTCACCCACCAGTAGAGGACTGAGACATTTAGTAAAAGTCCATAAGTTCAAGAACTATGTAGCCAGTGTAGGTTATGAGATGTCACCTTCCAGTTTAGGACTGACACTCTCTTAAGGGCCACCCGCCAGTTTAGGACTGACACCCTAGTCCTTCGGGATATCAGCTTTGTTGGATCCACATTATCAACCATATGTTTGTACCTCTGGCAAGGTACCAGCACCTTTTCAACTAGGGTTAAAGGTTGGACCCTGATTAGCTCTAATTGGGGCATGTTCGTTATATGATAGCTCCCACAGTATTAATTCAGTACTCAAATTATATTAGTTCAGGGTTTGCATGACCAAGTATTCAGTTTATCTGCTATTCAGTCAGTCAATTTTACAGATTATTTCAGTACATATTTTACTTATTTTTGCATCCATTTACATGTTTATGCATTCATACTTAGAATCTACATGCACTTTAGTTGGTCCTTATCTCACATACCAGTACATTCAAAGTACTGACCGCATACTCTTTTTTTTCTATATTGATTTCACAATATAGGTTCAGACACTCAATTCTCCGATCGCCCTTAGTCATTTCAGTATCTCTCAACAGCAGTTGTGGTAAGTCCTCATCCATCGAGCACAAGTTATTTGCAGTTATTTTTAGTACTTCCTTTATTTCAGTTAGTCGGAGTCAGTTGGGGGTTTGTCCCATCAACTCCTCATGTTTTAGAGGATTTCAGATAGTCAGACTTATTTTTATTTTTTATCAAAAGTTCAGACATGTTAGGTATTATTTCAGTATTATACTTTGACTAAATTTTTATCTGTTTAGCTCCCACATATGATTTTTTTACTATTACTTCATTCAGTGCTCACAGCAAATACCATATCATGCGTTAGCTTAGGGTCACTTGTGGCCTTAAGCACCATGTTACGACTGGGGGTAGTCTCGGATCGTGACAAAACTTGGTATTAGAGCCTAAGGTTTTAAAGTATACTAGGGTATCTGAAAGTTGCATTGATTAGAGTCTTGTGCATGGGTGTAAAGCACGCCATACTTATGGGCAAGATGCTTTAAGGCATTTTAGGAAAGTTTCCCTTTTTTTAGTATTCATGTCATGTGAAAAAGCATAAGCTCAGTTGAATTTCCTTTCTAACTCGTCCTTTATCCTTGTACAAAAAATGCCTCCCAGATAAAATATCAGAAGAAGGAACGGAGATCAAGCCGCACCACTACTTATTCAGGAAGACCCTCTGAACGAACATGTTTCTCATGCTGAATTCAGGACCACTTTTACTATTTTGTCCTAGATTATGGCTGGTCAGAATAACCAGCAGGTTGTTGCTCCATCCACTACAGTAGTGAGAACGGCAACAACAGTTAGGATTTGAGACGTTACTCAGATAAATCCTCTATTATTTTTTGGATCTAAGTCTGAGAAGGATCTGCAGGAGTTTCTGGATGGTGCACAAAAAGTGACAGATATCATGGGTGTTACTACTAGTGAAAGTGATCACTTGGCCGCTTACCAATTGCAAGGAGTGACTTATACTTACTTCAAGCAGTGGAAGGAGTACATAGGTATTGAGGAAAAACCTATAGAGTGGGAAGAGTTTGCTATGGCCTTCTTAGATAGGTTTTTCCAACTTGATTTGAAGGAGTACAAAGTGCAGGAATTTATAAATTTGAAGCAGGGTAACATGAGTGTGAAGAAGTACTCACTTAAGTTTTCCCAATTGGAAAGGTATGATCTGACTATGTTGGCTGATTCTAGGGTCAGAATAAATAAGTTTGTGTATGACGAGTCAGATGATGTAGTCAATGAGTGTAGAATATCTATGTTGTTTAAGGATATAGAACTTTCTAGGTTGATGATTCATGCTCAGTAGATTAAGGAGGAGAAGTACAAAAAGAAGGAAAAGAGAATAAAAGGGCCAGAAATGATAGCTTTAACTTCTCACAGCAAAGGTATGTTGGTGAGAATCATTATCAGTTCTACTAGAAATTTTTAGCTCCAGCCCCATCTTGTGTCAGTTCCTAAGTTCAGGCTGGACAATCGGGATAGAGCGTCAGGCTCTAAGTTTTAGGGTAGCATGAATAGTGGTCATACCAACCTGTTTTTCAAGAGATGTAGTAAGAATCATTAGGGAGAGTGTAGGGCAAGTAGTTATATGTGTTTTTGATATGGTAATCTAGGGCACAGGATCAAAAACTACCTAGCGGTTGCTCAGAAGGGAAAGTATTTTCATCAGCAGGGTCAGTCTAATTTTTCATCAGCTCCAGCAGGTCGATCAACTCAGTAGGGTGCCACATCTAGTGCCACTTGTGGGAAGCGTTAGAACTGACTTTATGCTCTTCAGAATCGATAGGATTAGGAAAGTTCCCCTAATGTGGTTATGGGTACACTATAAGTCTTCTGCCTTCACGTTTATGCATTATTATACCTTAGAGCTTTACTTTCTTTTATGACTCCTTATCTAGATGTTGACTTTGGTATCAGTCTCGATATATTAGCAGAGCCCTTCTTAGTGTCTACCCCAATGGGTAGTTCTATTATAGCTAGATGGGTAAACAGAAATCGCCCGATCATAGTGTCTCAAAAAGTTACTTTAATTGACCTTGTGGAGTTAGAGATGACTAATTTTGATGTCATTCTCGGCATCGATTGGTTCCACTCGTGCTATGCCTCAGTCAACTGTAGAAGTATAATAGTACAGTTCTATATTCCTAATGAACTTGTTATTAAATGGAAGGGTAGTACTTCAGTGCCTATAGGTTGATTTGCTACCTATCTTAAGGCAAGAAAAATGATATCCAAGGGTTGTATTTACCATCTCGTTCAAGTCAAGGACTCAAATTCTGAAACTCCGAGTCTTGAGTCAGTTCAATCGTAAATGAGTTTCCATAAGTGTGCCTGAAGATCTTTTTGGAGTTCCTCTGAAAAGGGAAATTGTCTTCAGAATAAATCTCCTTCCAGACATCCAGCCTATCTCAATTTCACCTTACAGAATGACTCTAATTGAGTATATAGAATTGAAGGATCAGTTAAAAGACCTCTTAGATAAGGGTTTCATCAGGCCTAGTATTTCTCTATGCGGTTCTCCAGTTCTTTTGTGTGCAAGAAAGATAGTTCTCTCATAATGTGCATCGATTATCATCAGTTGAACAAACTCATAATTAATAATAGATATCCTTTCCCCAGAATTAATGACTTATTCTACCAACTTCAGGGTGCAAGCTATTTTTCTAAGAAATGTCTTAGACCCATTTATCATTATCTTAGAGTCAGATAATGTTACATTTTAAAGACAACCTTTAAAACTCGATATAGTCACTTTGAATTTCTAGTTACGTATTTTGGACCATCGAATGCTCCTGCAACTTTTATGAACTTTATGAACAGGGTGTTCAAGCAATACTTAAACACAATTATCATAGCCTTCATTGATAACATCCTCGTCAATCCACGTAGTGAAGGAGATAATACAAATCCAATTGAGAATTGTATTACAGACCCTTAAGGATCATCAGTTATTTGTTATGTTCAGCAAGTGCGAATTGTGGTTGAGATCAGTATCTTTCCTAGGTCACATCATTACTAACGATGGCATTTAACTTGATCCTCAAAAGACAAAAGCAGTGAGAAAATGGCCTAGACCTATCTCTCCATCAGATATTAGTAGTTTTTTAGGTTTAGTTGGCCACTACTGAGTTTGTTGAAGGATTTTCTTCTATTGCTTCCCCCATGTCTCGACTAACCTAAAATAAAGTTAAATTCTAGTGGTCAGATTCCTATAAGAAGAGTTTTCAGGAGTTAAAAACTCGACTCACTTCCGCTCTAGCATTGACTCTACCAGAGGGTTAAGATGGGTTTGTATTTTATTGTGATGCTTTGATATTTGTCCTGGGTTATGTGTTTATATAGTGACGTAAGGTCATAGCCTATGACTCTAGATAGATTAAACTTCATGAGAAGAATTACTCGACCCATGATCTTGAGTTAGCAGTAGTTGTCTTTTCATTAGAGATAGCTTAAACCTCACGAGAAGAATTACCCAATCCATGTTGATGTGTTCACGGATCATAAGAGTTTACAATATGTGTTCACTCAAAAGTATATAAATCTTCATCAGAAAAGATGGCTTGAATTATTGAAAAACTATGATATGAGTGCATTATATCACTCGGGTAAGGATAATGTAGTGGTTGATGCCCTTAGTAGATTGGCTATGAGAAGTGTTGCGCATGTTGATGAGGATAAGAAGGAGTTAGTCTGTGAGGTTCATCAGCTTGCTAGATTGGGTGTTCGTTTAGTTGATTCGGCTAAAGTTAGTATATGGGTTCAGAATGGTTATAAATCTTCATTAGTGGCTTAAGTGAAAGAAAAGAAAGACAGGGATCCTATCTTAGACAAGTTGAAGGAAGCACATCGGGATCAGAAGGTAGAAGTTTTCTCCCAAGGGGGAGATGGTGTGCTTCGTTGTCAGGGTAGATTATGTGTTCTGAGTGTGGATTGTTTGAGATGGTGAAGATTAGTAAAAGCGCATGGCGTGCGATATTTAATTGACTCGGGAGCCACTAATATGTATCGTGACTTGTGGTAAATCTATTGGTGGAATGGTATGAAGAAAGATAATGCAAAATTTATAGCTAAGTGTTTGAATTATCAGTAGGTTATAGTTGAACACCAAAGACCTAGTGGTATGCTTCAAGATTTCAGCATCCCCACTTAGAAGTTGGAAGTGGTGAAAATGGATTTTGTAGCAAGGTTACCTCGTATGCGCCGTTAGTATGATTCAATTTGGGTCATTGTAGATAGATTGACCAAGTCAACCCATTTCTTGCCAGTGCTAGACTCTATGTTAGTGAGTTGGTAAAGTTTCATGGGGTTCCATTGACCATCATTTCAGATAGAGGTACCCAATTTACTTCTCACTTTTGGAAGGCTTTTCAGAAGGGTCTTGGTACCCAAGTTCATCTCAGAAAAAACTTTTCATCCTCATACAGATGGTCAGGCAGAGAGGACCATTCAGACCTTAGAGGATATATTATCTTATGTTATCGACTTCAAGGGTAGTTGGGATGACTACTTACCTTTGATTGAGTTTACCTACAACAACAACTATCACTCCAGTATTCAGATGGCTCTATTTGAGGCTCTCTAAGAAATAAGGTATAGATCTCCTATTTGTTGGTTTGAAGTAGGTGAGGCTACTTTGATAGGTCCAAATTCAGTGTATGAGGCAATGGAAAAATTTTAATTTATTCGAGAAAGGTTGAAGACATCCTAGAGCCGACATAAATCTATGTTGATGTGAGTAGAAAATATCTTGAGCTTGATGTTGGTGACTCGGTTTATTTGAAAATTTTACCCATGAACGAGTGAAGAGATTTTGTAGGAAAGTGAAGTTCAGTCCCTACTATATTGGCTAATATAGGATTTTGAGCCATTTTTGGAAGGTAGCATATGAGTTAGAGTTGCCTACAGATTTGGCATCAGTGCATTAAGTGTTTTATGTTTCTTTGATAAAGAAATACATTAGTGACCAGCTTATGTCGTTCCTTTATAAAGTGTGGGCGTGTAAGATACCTTTTCTATGAAGAAGTATCAGTTGATATCTATGATCATAAGATTCGTAATAAAAAAGTTCCCTTGGTTATGGTTTTATGGAGAAAGCAGTCCGTTGAGGGAGCTACTTGGGAAGTAGAAGCCGATATGCAAGCCAAGTATCCCAATCTTTTATCTATGAATTCAGATTCACCTTGAGGTAATGGTTTTTCTTAAATTGATTCTCTCATTTTCTATCACAGCTATCCAACCATCCTCATGTCATAGCATGTATTCACAAATAAAGTTCAGTTCATGCGATATATTTCAGATTCAATTACTTAATCATAATTTAGCTCATAAATATTTAGTACATGATCCTAATCTTCTTAGTATCTCAGCTCATAGAGTTTCATTTGGGGATGAATGATCCCAAGGGGGAGAGATTGTAATACCCCGCAAGATCCCAGACTAGTTTTCAGCTATTCGTTACATTTTTAGAAGTCCCAAGTCATTATTTCACACTAAGTACAAGTGACATGGCCATTTTAACACCCCAAGATTTCGAACATTTTATTTTTGACCTTCCCAAGTTTGAAATGTTTATTTATAAGTTGAAATATATTTAGAGATGTTAAAAGGGTCATTCGAGAGAGTTTTGGAATTTTTGGAAGAAGTTCAGGGTATTTTTGGACCACAGATGTAGTATGACTCCACGATTTTGACGTGCCACGAAGACTGGCCCTCCACGTTACGCAGCCTTTCACGAAGGTTAGTCTCCGTAATACATATCATGTCATGGAGGCTATCCTCCGCATAGCCTCCGTGCCATGAAAGTTGTGTAATTCCTACAACTTCATTAAAGGGATGTTCCAAAACTCTCTCGAATGACCCTTTTAACATCTCTAAATATATTTCAACTTATAAATAAACATTTCAAACTTGGATGTAGTATGACTCCACGATTTTGACATGCCACGAAGACTGGACCTCCACGTTACACAGCCTGTCACGAAGGTTAGTCTCCACAATACATAGCGTGTCATGGAGGCTAGCCTCCGCATAGCCTCCGTGCCATGAAAGTTGTGTAATTCCTACAACTTCATTAAAGGGGTGAGGGACATTTTGGTCTTTTTCCCCTTTTCCTAAACACCCAAATCATGATTTAACACCCAAAAGGGGCATTATTTTCCCCATTCTTCATCTGTTAATGATACTCAATTCTCTTTCATCCTCAAAAACACAAAAATAAAGCTTCTTCCAAGAATTCAACCACCCAAAGTCACAATTCCAGTTTTCTTTCAAGAATTCAAGCAACTCAGGTATGTGGATATTTATCAATGGGTTCCTTCCACCCATTGAGTCCCAAGAATTTCTTGTTTTTCAAGTATAAACCCTTTTCCCCCTTTTTATGAAAGATGAATGTTAATTATTAATATACTCGATTTTCTCTTAATCGTTTTGAATACAAACCATACAATTGTGTTTCCGCATGAGAATTATACTCTTACATACTTCATAATCCCCATCATCCATATCCTGTTCGGTTCATACCATGTTAATTTATTAAGTTTTGAATTAAACCCTAGAGCATGTTGTCCTCATAAGTTCAATATATTTCCATACTCATAATCATGGATTTCATCAACTTAGTGATATATTTTATGTTTTGGGTCTCTGAATCATGAAATTCCTTACAGTGTTTTAAATGATGTTATGTATTTAAGTGCTGGAGGGTTATGAACTCCCGATACCTAGATGTTTATGCATGTTTTATATTTCATGTAACAAGTCAGTCAGAATCATGATTTTATCACCATATTTGGATTATCAGTTTCATAATAAGCACTCACTAGTATTACATCATGATAAATACATCCGTTTACATGTTCATGATTTCTTCAAATTTTACGTGCACTATTATTTTCAAAATACCATGACTTGAGCATATTCATTATCAGTGCATGTACTATATTATGCTTTAGTGTCTTTCATCTAGGAGTAGGACTTAGCACCGAACAAACCTAGGGATAAAGGCTCACCGGCTAGTAGAGGACCGAGACCTTTACTAGAAGTCCATAAGTTCAAGAACTACGTAGCAGGCGCAGGTTATGAGATGTCACCCGCCAGTTTAGGATTGACACTCTCTTAGGGATCACCCTTGAGTTTAGGAATGACACCCTAGTCCTTCGGGACATCAACTTTGTTGGATCCATAGCGTAAGCCATGTGTTGTCACCCCTGGCAAGGTACTAGCACCCTTTCAACTAGGGTTACAAGTTGGACCCTGATTAGCTCAGATTAGGGCATGTCGGTTACATGATAGCTCCCAAAGCTTCAGTTCAGTACTCAAATTATATCAATTTAGGTTTGCATGAACAAGTGTTCGGTTTATCATCTATTCAGTCAGTTAGTTTTATAGACTATTTCAGTACATGCTTTACTTGGTTTTGCATTTGTTTTACATGTTCATGCATTCTTGCTCAGTATCTACATGCACTTCAGTTAGTCCTTATCTCATATACCAGTACATTCAAAGTACTGACTGCATCCTTTCTTTTGAGCGATATTGATTTTACAATATAGGTTCGGGCGCTCAGTTCCCCGATCGCTCTTAGTCAGTTCGGTATCACTCAACAACAGTTGTGGTGAGTCCTTATCCATCGAGGGAAAGTTATTTGTAGTTATTTTTAGTACTTCCTTTATTTCAGTCAGTCGAAGTTAGATAGGGGTTTATCCCATCAACTCTTCATGTTTTAGAGGCTTTCACATAGTCAGACTTGTTTTTAGTTTTATCAAAAGTTCAGACATGTTGGGTATTGTTTCAGTATTACACCTTGACAAAATTTTTATCATTTTACCTTCTGCATATGATGCTATATTATTACTTCATTTAGTGCTCACAGCAGATACCAGATCATGGGTTAGCTTGGGGTCACTTGTGGCCTCAAGCACCATGTTATGACTAGGGGATAGTCTCGGGTCATGACAATAAATGCAAACAATGAATAATAAAGTGAATTGTTTGATAGTCATTGCATGAATTTTTATATACACCTATAGAGCCTCAATGCTCCTATATAGGACCCTTGGGTGGTTTGCAACCCGTGTTCTATCTTAAAGTCTCCACTTTTCTCTCCAGCTAGTGTTCTTGGATTAAGGTCTTTATGAAAATATCTTATTTTCCTTCAAAACAGTGTTCCTTAATATTACCAATATCTCATAAATGTGTATGTATAAAATGAGGATATGATGCTCACAATCAAATCAGTATGAAGATAGAAAATACATTTAATACATGTATAAGTAAACCCAAAAATCAACTGAATATGTAAACATTTCATGATATGAGTTCTAGTTTGGCACCATTGGAATAAATATACATATAACAAATCATTAACATCGCATCAACCCATAACTTGGGCACTTCTATCACGATAAAGGAAAAAAATGCTCAATAATGCCTATGATGTCTATTCGAGCGCCCACACGGACATTACATTAAGAACAAAGGCATTTTAAATGCACAAATAAGACCAATAATGTGAATTAATGCTCTCCACATAAGAATCATGTAATATATGATATCACAAGTCAACAACAACAAAAATATAAGCCCCCACACTGGCACATAATAGTAATAGTAAACTAAAAACACAACTCACCTAGTTTTTTTCCCAAAACCCATAACATTCTTTACTTATTTATTAACTACTCATCCTAGTCTGAAGAAAGTTAAGACATAACCTACCTTGAATCATAGAAATCCAAGGATAAAGTCCTTCAAGATGGAGCTTTACCCTTTAAAATAGTCTCGGAATCCACTAAAATGTATGAATGCAACATCTAAGCATTAAATGAGCTAATGATACCCATATTGACCTTTTTTTAAGCCAAGTTCAAAATGGGTTTGAAAAATGGGTTAAAACATGAAAGGGTCAAAAAAAAGAATTTTATTTTAGAAACAAGTTCACCAAGGTTATAGGAGTCTACAGTTTTAAACCCACGTGAAAATGAGTTGAAAATGAGGCCCAAATTATAGGAAACCCATTTTTGAGCTCTATTACAAAAACCTCAAAATCCCATTTTTGAAATCAAGATTAAAGAGTGTTTTTGATGATATAAATCTATTTAAAGAAATAAAAAAAGAGTTTGGAGATTACCCAATCTTAAATGGTGAAGAAACCCTCAAAATCGTCATAACCCAAAACTTCAAAGTCAAAAAATGGTGAAAATCCCCAAAGGGGGTATTTATGTATAGTGATGGATGCATTAACAGCTAAATAATTGGTAAACCTATCACTACTACAGTGGTGTCATGCTGCTAAAAATGGTTACCACTTAAGCAAATCTATGCTGCTAAAGTGGTTCCATGTTGCTAAAGCAGCTACCACTAAAATGGTCTTTGACAGCTTAAGCAGCTGCGTGCACCTGATATCAGTTGCATCAACGACTTTGCTAAGTCCCAAAGTTGTTGATCGACCCCTAGAGATTCATTCAAAATCCCATAACTAGGTTGTTTTTTATATTTCAGACTCAATGGTAATATCAAATTTTTGAGAAAGGATCATTTTCAACAAATTAACCCCGAAACCCCTAAGAGATTAGTTAAACTATTTTCTAAACAGAAGGTTGAAATGCAAATTGAGGATTTTGAACCTGAACCAACACCACTTTTAACAAAAATTCAACGTTCCATATCTAATGAAAATGTTCAAATCACCATCAAGACTCAGAACATCAATTTTTAAAGCCTCTAAGAGTCTCAAACTCTTCTAAATCTTTCTCGTATGCACCGAGGACCATGACAATAATCTCCACACCACAAAACCTATATGTAGAAACTACGAGAAATGGAAAAATGGTCAAAAAAGACAAAAATAGAAGATTTCACATATTAGGTCATTACAGTATCCATCATTAACACTCTAGTTCGTCCTCAAATTAAAAGTAATAGAAAGTACTCAAATTGATAGAGAGTTGAGGGTAACATCTATGCATGTCAGACTCAACCTCCCAAGTGGCCTCCTCAATGGGGTGGTGTCTCCACTAAAACTTAACCACAGAAATCCCTCTAGAGTGCAACCGTCTAATATCCCAAGCTAAAATAGAAATTGGATCATCTTCAAATGTTAGCCTCTCATCTAGCTTAATAGAATCCCAATAAAGTATATGAGACTCATCTAAAATATAGCATTGAAGCATAGAAATATGAAAGAACAGATGAATGGTTGAAAAATCTAGGGGGCAAGTCCAACTTATAAGCTACCTTCTATCTGTCTGAAGAATCTCAAATGGCCCAACATATCTAGGGTTAAGCTTGCCTCTCTTCCCAAAACTCATCACGCTCTTCATGGGAGCTACATGGAGAAAAATTAGATCCCCTATCCAAACTTCAAAGCACGAAGCCTATGTTCCACATAACTCTTTTGCCTACTCTAGGTCGCCTGAAGCCAATCCTGGATCGCCCAAATTCTATACAAAGACTTGCAAAGCAAGTTCAAAACATGGAATCTAGCCTTACAATTCTCAAACTAACCAATCAAAGATCGACAACGCCTATCATAAAATACCTCCAAAGGTGTCATCTCAATACTCAAATGGTAGTTATTATTATAAGAGAACTCTGCTAAGGCTAAATGTTTCACCCACTAACCTCCAAGGTCCATAACAAATGCATGGAACATATCCTATAAAACCTAAATACTCCATTTTAACTGGCCATTGGTCTAGGGGTGAAAAGTTGTTCTAAGGTCAACCCGAGTACCCAAATTCTCCTAAAATATCCTCCAATAGCTAGAAATGAACATCTAACCGCTGTATGAAATAATAAATATGGGTGCCCCATGAAGTTGAACTATCTCACAAACATAGATACGAACTAACCTCAGGGCACTGAAGAAAATTTCAATAGGGACGAAATGGGTCAATTTTATGGATCAATCTATAATGACCCAAATGCTTTTAAAAACACAGAAAGTATGAGGTAACCCACTATCATTATCTAAACTAGGGATTGGCCATGACGAGTATCTCAAGTCTCGCATGGACCGGAGATCACCCTCTTGCCTAACCTAACCAATGCAACAACCTCCATTGTCGGATGAATTCTAAACATATAACAAGATAACATCTAACACAACTAATATCAATTCATTAAGTGTCTATACCATCCATTGGTAACCGGACAACCATCCATCGCTGATACAATCAACCAAACCACATAAGTCCACAGTAATCCAGCAAAGCCTCTACAAAATCTAAAATTAATAAAATATTGGTACATGCCCCCGACAGTAGCCAAAATGAAGTCTAAATAAGGTCTAAGACATAGTAAATAAGGACTATGAAATGAAGCCTTCCAAAATATGGAAGCTCACCACTTCAATATCAACTCACAAGCTAACTGAGCACCTGATCACTGTACAAAAAAAGTAGAAGATGTTTTGATTCCTATATCACATGGGGATATAGAGTCCAGAGACGGTTAGCAGTTGGAGAAACTCAGGGATAGAGGAATAAAATAATGCCATGATCATAATTCAAAACCAATACAAGATTCAATGCATAACTTCATATGAAATACATATACATATATGATACCACATACTGAGGTGGGGAACAAGGTTTAGTATGAACTTTAAAAACCTTAACCTGGGTTATGTATCATAATCGTCATACAACAAAGCACCCATGGACTATATGGGCCCAACTCTACCCTAGTTGGAAGGGCCCTAGTGCGTGTAGCCGCACGAATCAGAGAACACCCATATTCGTATATGCCTTTATGGAGGACTCGAACCTCCCAGCATAATCAAGGTGACCTAAGCACCAATGTATACAGTATGGGGAACTTGAACCTCCCATTTATATATTAATTTAGGGGGACTCGAACCTCTCAGTCATATAGACACCCGCACCAGCTAGCGAGGTTTCCAGTGTTAGTCCTTTGGAATCCACTTTTATGGCCTAGCTACACATCCTACTTTAAAGCCCAATTAAAATATTTATTACACATACACAACCATTTACCTAACTACTTATCAAATGCATCTTATTGGTATCGTCAAACCAACCCCACTTGAAAGCATACAATATACCACAACCATTATTAATTATCTTGGGACTCAAACCCATTGTCTATCAAAGACGTCAATTCAATTCATCATTTAGGGACTCGAACCCATTTAGTGTTTCAAATCAATTGATGTCCAACAAGGCCTTCATAAAATCATTTACCAATCATTAACATTCTTAGGCCAATGCCTTATTTCAAAAAACAATTCATCTTATGACAAGATCATTCTCATTGATAATTTCATAAACAGGTTAAGGGCATACCATTATCAAAAACAAAATCCAACAAAATTTAGGGTTAAACATGACCCATTTGTTAAATCACAATTCCCATATACCCACAAGAGCAAAACCATCAAAACAAGTGAAATCATAACTTAAACCATGAGAAAACAATACTCAACATTATATATTCAAACCCTCAACCATGGTTTTCAAAACCACTATTTATGACTCATGAACAATGCTCTAAACATATGATTTTAGTGAACTAATAATAAGGGAATAGTCACATGCTTGAGTTACAAAGATTCACGAAGAGAATTTGATATTTGAGCCCTTAGATTATCATTTTAAAGAAACCCTAGCCCAATCTTTCTTAAGAAGTTTTAGACAGAGATTAGAGAGTGTTTGATCTTGGAAAGTATGTAAAGGGATGACCAAAAGGTGTTATAATACGTAGGGTCTTAAGATCTTGGGGTAGGAAATGTCCAGAATACCCTTAACTTAAAATCTATAAAAAGTCTGCAAGTGGCTACGAATCAAGCCATTAAGTTGTCAATGCAACATACGACTCTTACCATTGAGTCTTCACCAAGATAGAAGATTGGACACCACACACTGTCCAACTTACAACTCCGTTGTCCCACTCATCACTAGACTATATGATTTATATGGTTTAGTCGTGACCAACATAGAACACCAAGGGATTGAACACTGGATAATATATGACTGGACCCTAACCACTCATCACTTGATCATACAAATCATGAGGAGTCTCTCGTAACCAGGATAGAACTTGGTCAATAACACACTGATTAAATTATGACTTGGGCCTCCAGACTCATAACCATACTATACAACTTGTATAGTGAGTCATAAGAAAAGGAGAGCCTAAAGCTTATGAAATTTTCAAAGGCCAAATTTTGGGGCATTTCACCCACTCAAAAAGTTCAAAGTGATCCGATTCGACTTCAAGAATAGGAAATCTATGAAGCAAACCACCTGGCCTCATATGGTCAGCCTTTACCTCTAACAATACAAGCAATAAGCTACAAAGTCTGTTGTATCCTTATTCATACTACTCCACTAATAATGCTAATTTAAATCACGATATATCTTGGTCACACTTGGATGAATAGAATATATGGAATAATGCGCATCTCACCTATCCACCAACTTTTGGCATACAAATTCATCCACCAATCCTTGATTCATGATATATCTTGGTCGCTCTTGGATGAATAGCATATCTAAAATAATATCTCCTCCAAAATTAGTCTCACCCATTGTAATGCCCCAAGCTATATCCCGAATGCTACACGGTGCTTATAATCCCGAATGATCACAAGCTAACCCATGACTGGTACCTGTTGCAATAACTTAATAACAATACTGAAAAATGCAGAATTTAGGAGGAAATATCCATAAGGTTCGAAATTAAAAATCAATTACTGAATACTGAAATCAAAACTGTAAATTGAATATCTGTCTGAAAAATACTCTATGTCTGAAAAATCCTCTACTATCTGAATCGGGAGTTGATGAGATAAGTTCCCAACTAACTACGACTACTGAAATAAACTAAGTACTAAAATACTGGAATAATAAATCTATCCTCGAATAATGAGGACTTACCACTAGTCTTCTGTTTATAGATCGGGCTGCTAAGTATGATTGGGAGCCCATGCATCTGAACCTATGATACAAGATATCATAGCGCAAAAAAAAAGGTATGTGTTAGTACTTTGAATGTACTGGTATGCTAAGAGAGGTAGGCTGACATGCATTGGTTCATAAGCATGAATAATAGCTGACTGAATAACATGAACATAACTTAATGAGAGTATATGCATGAATACGTAAACTGTAAATGAGGTCATGATAACACTGGATATTTCATTCTGAATTACTAGTTTACTAATATCTAAGTTCACTCATATTGTATTATTATTAATTGAGTGACTGTGTCTGACAGTCCTGATTATGTGGAACTATTTTGAGTTCCATACTGAACTGAATGACTGTGTCTGACAGTCCTGATTTCTGTAGAACTGAACTGAGTTCTATTTTGATGACTGAAACTGAGACTGTGGGAGGTAATCATCTAAGCGATATGCCCCTATCTGAATGGATTGGGGTCCAACCTATAACCCTAGTTGTAAGGGTGTCAGTACCATGCCACGAGTAAAGATAAGCTGAGTCACCCTCATTTGGCAGGTGCTCTGAATAAAAATGGTGGTACCTTCAACTGGCAGGTAGGACACCTCATCAACCCTCAACTGGCAGGTTGATGTCTCAAACTACGCTGGCTACGTAGTTTTAGAACATAAGGATTGCTTCTAAGAATCACACCCTCTACTGGCAGGTGAGTCCCCATCCTTGGGTTCACTCGGTGCTGAATCCTACTCCTAACTGAATAGACACTGAACTGATTCCTAGTTTATACTAGGCTTGACTGAACTGTTACTGATTGTACTGTCTAACTGAACTGAACTGAGTTCACTGAGTTTCATTGACTGATGAAATACTACTGAATTATGTTAACTAATTGAATTTACTGAGGTCTGAACTGAATATTGAACTGGACTGATGCTGAGTCTACTAAATTTTTCCTAAGTTCTGTAACTGACTGAGAGTACTACTGATCGTGACATGACTTAGATTATTCTTTAACTGACACTGGCTCTAGGTAATCAGCTAAATTGTCAGGTATTAAATACCTTCAGGACTCGATAGCATAAAAGTAAAGCATCACATGACCTTGTATAGCATAGAAATGTACACTTGTTCATAATGTATCTATAGAATTATTTTATCAAACACTTGAATGGCATGAACTAGTATACATGCTAACATGATATAATCCTACTATTTAATTCACATGAACAACTCATCAAACACTTGGAAGGCATTGTATATGCACATAGTACTAATAAACACATGAGCATCTCAATTTTAAGGCTTTAACATAAATTCACATGATACTACCTACATAATAATTGTTTTTACATAAATCTTGCACTTAATCATGGTATAGAAACCCAATCAATATTATAACCATGAATACACTTGAATCCAAATCATGAACGTCATGAAATCAATTTACTTAGAGTTAAAAAGAGTTTCTTAGACTTCAAGGGTGGAAGGGACCCTTGGATGAACACTTGACATACCTTGGTATTCAAATTTGCAAAGAATGATGGAGTGTTCTTAAAGGTTGAATTTTGAATTGGAGATCCTAAGGTTTGCTTCTTGAGAAAATTTGAGAAAGATGAATGGATTTTGCCTTTAAAGGGGCTTAATCTCGTGTTTTGGGGGCTAACATAAGGTGGAAAAAGACCCAATTACCCCTAAGGATGTGACCTTTTAATGACTAAAACCTGATTTAGCGATGCACCACGTCGTTGGAATTGATGTAATAGCTAACGCGTCGCGTCGAGTCCACATTGGTTCACTGAAATCTGCACTGGGAGCTGGGGAAAATACTCATCGATGTGATGGGCCACACAGCGCGTCGAGATCGCGTTGATCCACTGGTTTGAGCTTTCAAATGTGTTTTAAATAAATTCCTAAAAATCCAAAACTTGTTCAAAAACACCTACTGATATTTTTTATCATGATTCAACCTAAAAATCATCACTTTAAGTTCATGAGGGTTGTGAAATAGAGTCACCAACCTATGAAGGCAAAAATAAAACTAAGTCTGAATACTTAGCTAAAATTTTCTAAGTCTGGGACCCTTTAATATTCTTTAAAGGACTGAGCTAAGATTAGGATTTTGCGGGGTCTTACAATATCTCCTCCTTGGGAACATTCATCCTCGAATTAGACTGACTAAGCTGGGAAATACTGATAGATTGAATTTAGATACTGGATATGCACAACTGCAACATAATTTCATAACTGACATTACTAATATCCTGAAATTTCATACTGAACATGCATATCTGATGCATGAGTACATAACTGAACATGATTCATGAATGCATGACTAGGATTGCTAATAACCTGAGTTTATCATGCTGAACATACATATTTGATGTATGAAGTAACAACTAAATATGCAATGGTAACTGGTACCAAGTCTATAAAGGAAAATCTGAGCATGAAACTGAGTAAATTCAAGGAAAAATTGTTACCTTGGGCTGAGTCTGAGTTGGCGGAGAAGAGGTGAGGATACTTGGTCCACATATCTACTTCTTCTTCTCAAGTAGCTCCCTCAACGGACTAATTCCGCCAAAGAAATTTGACTAGAGGGAACTCTTTGTTCCTCAGTCTGCGAATCTGATAATCAAGGATTTCGACTGGGATCTCCTCATAAGAGAGGTTGTTTTGAACGTCTATACTCCCTACAGGGACTACAACTGTTGGGTTACCTATGAATTTCTTTAGCAAGGAGACATGGAACACTAGATGGACTGAAGCTAAGTCTGAAGGCAACTCAAGCTCGTAAGCTACCTTTTTAAAATAACTGAGAATTCATTAAGTACCGACATATCGGGGACTAAGCTTCCCCTTCTTACCAAACCTCTTCACTCCTTTCATAGGAGAGATTTTCAAATACACATAATCACCAAATATGAACTCGAGATCCTTTCTCCACACATCTGCGTACGATTTTTATCAGCTCTGAGCTGTCTTAAGCCTTTCCCTAAACAGTTATACCTTTTCCAAGGTATTGAATACCAAGTCAGGCCCTACCACTGCGGCTTTACCTACCTCAAACCTCCCAATGGGAGACCTATATCTCCTCTCATAAAGTACCTCAAATAGAGCTATCTGAATGCTAAAATGATAGATATTGTTATATGCAAACCCAATCAAAGGAACGTGGTTATCCCAACTACCCTTAAAGTATATCGCACACGCTCACAACATATCTTCTAAAGTCTGAATGGTTCTTTCTACTTGACCATATGTATGAGGGTGGAAAGATGTACTAAGGTGGACTTGGGTACCAAGACCCTTTTGAAAGGCTTTACAGAAATAAGAGGTGAACTGCATACCTCTATCTAAGATAATGGACAACAGAACTTCATGTAATCTGACCAACTCTCTGACATAGAGGTTGGCATAGTCCTCGGCTGAATAAGAGGTATGGACTGGAAGGAAATGAGCTAATTTGGTCATCCTATCTATAATGAACCAAACTGAATCGTGCTTCCGATGAGTATAAGGCAAACCCATCACAAAATCTATGTTCACCTCCTCCCACTTACAAGTGGGAATACTGAACTCCTGTATAAACCCACTGGATTTTTTATGCTCGATCTTAACTTGCTAATATGTTGAGCACTTGTCTACAAACTCAACAATGTCACTTTTTATCCCACTGCACCAATTGATTTCCCGTGAATCACGATACATCTTAGTGGCCCCTGGATGAATAGAATAACGCGCATCATGCGCTTCTGTAAGAATTCGCTGTCTCGGGTCATCTACACCTGGCATGCATAGCCGAACCTGACAATGCAATACTCCATCTCCCCCTTAGGAAAAAACCTCTATCTTTTGATCTCTGACTGATTCTTTCAACTTAGCTAGACTGGGATCCCTATTCTGTTTTTCCTTTACTTCGGAAACTAGGGATGATTCTTAACTACTCTGCACCCACACATTACCTTCTGCTGAATCGACTAAGTGAACACCTAGTCGGGCAAGCTGATGAAATTCCTGAGCTAACTTCTTCTTACCATCCTCCACATGAGAAACACTACCCATAGAAATCGTACTAAGAGCATCAGCCACTATATTGGCTTTACCCGGATGATACAGGACGCTCATGTCATAGTCTTTTAACAACTCCAACCACCTTCTATGGTGGAGGTTTAGGTCTTTTTGAGAGAATACATACTGCAGGATCTTATGGTCAGTGAACTCATTAACGTGCACTCCATATAAATAGTGCCTCCAAATCTTTAAAGCAAACACTACTGTAGCTAACTCAAGAACATGAGTTGGATAGTTCTTTTCATGGGGATTAAGCTATCTAGAGGCATAGGCTAGAACCATACCTCTCTACATGAGGACACAACCCAAACCTACTCTGGATGCATCACAATACACAGCAAAGCCGACTGAACCATCTGGCAAGGTAAGAACTGGGGTTGAGGTGAGTCGAGTCTTCAACTCCTAAAAGATCTTCTCGTAAGAATTTGACCACTGAAATTTGACCTTCTTCTGAGTCAATCTGGAAATAGGAGATACAATAGACAAAATTCCCTCAACAAACCATCGGTAATAGCCAGCCAAACCTAAGAAACTCTGGATATCGGATGGAGACATAGATTTGGGCCAGTTTCTCACTGCTTTAGTCTCTTGGGGATCAACTCTAATGCCATCACAAGAAATAATATGACTGAGGAAGGATACTAAACTTAGACAAAATTCAAACTTACTGAACTTGGTGAATAGTTGATGGTATCTGAGAGTCTATAATACTATTCTGAGATTGTCTGTATGATTATGCTCGCTGCGAGAGTAAAAAAGGATATCATATATGAAGACTATGATGAATAGGTCCAAGTACTGCTTGAACACGTGGTTCATCAAGTCTATGAAAGCTGCTGGGGCATTGGTAAGACCAAAGGATATGATTAAGATTTAGAAGTGACCATACCGAGTTCTGAAAGTTGTTTTCAGAATGTCACATTCTCTGACTCTAAGCTGATGATAGCCAGATTTAAGGTCTATCTTAGAAAAGTAACAATCACCCTAAAAAGGGTCAAACAGGTCATCGATTCTGGGAAGTAGATACTTGTTCTTGACCGTGACTTTATTTAGCTGACGGTAGTTTATACACATTCTAAGAGAACCATCTTTCTTACGTACGAATAAAACTGAAGCACCCCATGGGGACATACTGGGTCTGATGAATCCCTTATCTAGGAGATATTTCAACTGTTCTTTTAATTTCTTGAGTTTTGCTGGAGCCATTATATATGGCAGAATAGATATGGGTTGAGTGTTTGGAAAAAAGTCTATTCCGAAGTCGATTTCCCTTTTGGGAGGATCTCCTGGAAAATCTTTGGGAAATATTTCTGGGAATTCACATGCTACTGATACTGACTCAAGAGTATGGGTTTTTGATCTAGACTCCTAAACTCGGACGAGATGGTAGACACATCCCTTAGATATCATTTTTCTTGCCCGAAGGTAGGAAATAAGCTGACCCCTAAGTGATGAAGTACTACCCATCCACTATAGGATGGGCTTATTCAGAAACTGAAAATGGAAAATTTTGCTTTTGCAGTCGACTAAGGCATAGTAGGAATGAAGCCAATCTATACTGAGAATGACATCAAAATCGGTCATCTCTAATTTGACTAAGTCTGCTGAAGTTACTTTCTGAGATATCATAATCGGATAATTCCTGTCTACCCGACAGGGTATGATGGATTTACCCACTGGGGTAGAGACTCATAAAGGCTCTGCTAGGATTTCTAGACTGACTTAAAAGTCGAAAGCTATATATGGAGTTATAAATGATAAAGAAGCTCCTAGATCTAGCAAAGCATAAATATGTAAATGATAAACTTGTAATGTACCAGTGACCATATCAGGAGAACTTTCCTGATCTTGTCAGGAATGAAGGGCATAGAGTCTGTTTTGGCGTTGCCCACTGGTAGCACTGGAAGCGGTACTCTGCTAATTTAGAAGACCGAACTGACCTGAGGGACAGTTATGCTGACCCTGGGAACCTGACTGGGGACAATCTCTGACTCTGTGACCTGGCTTGCCACACCCAATATAGATATCACTGCCAGCCCTGCAGATACCCTGGTGGTTTCTACCATATTTCTAATAAAGGGGATTGGTTCAGGCACTGCTGACACTACCCTGAGGCTTAGGGCCTAGCGCCCAGTCTCTATTGTCGTCTCTAAATTTTAGCACTGGAGCACTGGCTAAGTTTGAAGCTGGAACTGAGGATTTCAGGCAGAACTGAGAACGATTCCCACCCTCTGACTTAGGCTGAGTAAAGTTGAAACTACCTATTCTCGCGCTCTTTTTCTCCCCCTCTTTCTCCCTATTCTTAACCTGCTCTATCTGCTGAGTGTGGACCATGAACCTTGATATGTCTATCTTCTTAATTAGCATTGATGTCCTACACTCCTTGACCACATTGCTAGAAACTCCAGACACAAACTTACTCATTCTGGACCTGCTATTTTCTACCACATAAGGAGCGTATCTAGCTAATTAAGTAAACATAAGGGAATACTCTTTAACTATCATATTGCCCTACTTCAGGTTAATAAATTCTAGAACCTTCGCTTCTTTCAACTCCAACGAGAAGAACCTATCCAAAAAAGCAGTGGCAAACTTCTCCCACTCTATGGGACCTATATCAACGGCCCTTTCTGCTTTCCACAATTCAAACCATGAGTGAGCCACATCCTACAACTGATATGCGGCCAACTTAGCACTCTCAATAACAGTTATCCCCATAATATCTATATCTTTCTGCACCTGATCAAGAAATTCCTGAGGGTCCTCATCTAACTTAGACCTATTAAAAGATGGAGGATTCATTCGGGTGAAGTCCCAAATCCTGGCTACAGTAGTATCGGCCACAGGGTTGGCTGAAATGGCAGCTGGGCGTTCATTCTATTCTTTCATGAAATGATCTAGGATGGTGAAAGCTGCTCTGAATTCAGTGTGGGAGACATGTTCGTCCAGGGGATCTTCCTGAACGAGCTGAGGTGCTGACTAATTTCTATTTTTTCTTTCGTTAGTTTTTTTGGGAGGCATATTTGTAAAAGAAAAGGACAAAATGGATTAGACTGAGAGTTTAACTTGAGCTCATGCTCACTCATACGATATGAATACTCAAAGAAGGAAAACTTTTCCTAAAACATCTAATAGCCTCTTGTCCATAAGTGTGGTACGCTACACACCCATGTACAAGACTCTGCTAGATTCGTCTTTCAAACTTCCTAGGACTCTGTTGAACCTTAGTCTCTGATACCAAGTTTGTAATGCCCTGAGTCTGTACCCCAGACACTACACGACACTTATAATCTCGAAGGATCACAAGCTAACCCAAGACTGGTATGTTCTACAATAACTGAATAACAATACTGAAAATGTGGAATTTAGGTGGAAATAGCCATAGGGTTCAAAACTAAAAATCAATTGCTGAATACTAAAATCAATACTGTAAACTAAATACCTATCTGAAAAATACTCTATGTCTGAAAAAGCCTCTACTATTTGAATCGGGATTTGATGGGATAAGTCCCCAACTAACTTCGACTACCAAAATAAATTAAGTACTGAAATACTGGAATATTAAATCTGTCTTAGAATAATGAGGACTCACCACTAGTCTGTTGCTGATGGATCGGGTTGCTAAGTATGATCGAGACCCCGTGCGTCTGAACCTATGATATAAGACATCATAGCACAAAAGAAAGGAATGTGTCAGTACTGTTAATGTACTAGTATGATAAGTAAGGTAGGCTGACATTCGTGGGTTCATATACATGAACAATAACTGACTGAATAACATGGACATAATTGAATGGGATGTATGAATACGTAAAGTGTAAATGAGGTTATGATAACACGGGATACTGAGTTCTGAATCACTGGTTTACTGATATCTGAGTTCAGTAATACTGTATTACTGTTAACTGAGTTACTGTATCTGACCATCCTAATTCTGTGGAACTATTTTGAGTTTCGTACTAAACTGAGTGAATGTTTCTGACAGTCCTTAGTTCCATTCTGAAGACTGAAATTGAGACTGTGGGAGGTAATTATCTAAGCGACATACCTCTCTCTGAATGGATTGGGGTCTAATCTGTAACCTCAGTTGGAAGGGTGTCAGTACCGTGCCACGAGTAAATACAAGTTGAGTCACCTTCATTTGGCAGGTGCACTAAATAAGAACGGTGGTACCCTCAGCTGGCAGGTGACTCCCCATCCTTGGTTTCACTCGGTGTTGAATCTTACTCCCAACTGAATAGACACTGAACTGACTCCTAGTTCATACTAGGCTTGATTGAATTGTTACTGATTATAATGTCTAACTGAACTAAACTGAATTCACTGAGTTCCGTTGACTGACAGAATACTACTGAATTCTATTAACTGACTGAATTTACTGAGGTCTGAATTGAATATTGAATTGGACTGGACTGATACTGAGTCTACTAATTTTTTCCTGAGTTCTATAACTGACTGAGAGTACTACTGATCGTGACATGATTGAGATTATTCTGTAACTAACATTGGCTCTAGGTAATCTGCTAAATTGTCGGGTATTAAATACCCCTAGGACACGATAGCATAAAAGTAAAGCATCACATGACCTCGCATAGCATAGAAATGTACACTTGTTCATAATGTATCTATAGAGGCATTTTATCAAACACTTGAATGGCATGAACTAGTATACATTCTAACATGAAATAATCCTATTATTTAATTCACATTAACAACTCATCAAATACTTGGAAGGCATTGTATATGCACATAGTACTAATCAACACTTGAGCATCTCAATTTCAAGGATTTAACATAAATTCACCTGATACTACCTACATAACAATTGTTTTTACATAAATCTTGCACTTAATCATGGTATAGAAACCAAAACAATATTATAATCATGAATACACTTGAATCCAAATCATGGAAGTCATGAAATCAATTTACTTAAAGTTTAAAAGAGTTTCTTGGACTCCAAGGGAGGAAGGGACCCTTGGATGAACACTTGACATACCTTGGTATTCAAATTTGCAAAGAATGATGGAGTGTTCTTGAAGGATGAATCTTGAATTGGAGATCCTAGGGTTTGCTTTTTGAGAAATTTTGAGAAAGATGAAAGGATTTTGCCTCTAAAGAGGCTTAATCTCGTGTTTTGGGGGCTGATATGAGGTGGGAAAAGATCCAATTACCCCTGAGAATGCATCTTTTAAATGACTAAAAACTGATTTAGCAACGCGCTGCATCGTTGGCATCGATGCGATGTCCAATGCGCCGCGTCGAGTTCGCGTCAGTTCACTAGTATCTGCACTGGGAGTAGGGGAAAATACTCATCAACGTGATGGGCAACTCAGCGCATCGAGATCGCGTCGATCCACTGGTTTGAGCTTTCAGATGTATTTCAAACAAAGTTCTAAAAATCTGAAACTTGTCCGAGAACACCTACTGGAATTCTTGATCATGATTCAACCTAAAAATCATCACTTTAAGGTCATAAGGGTCGTGAAATAGAGTCACCAACATACGTAGGCTAAAATAACACTAAGTCTGAATACTTAGCTAAAATTTTCTATGTCTGGGACCCCTTAATAATCTTTAAAGGACTGAGCTAAGCTTAGGATTTGGTGGGGTCTTACACCCATCCACCAAATTTTGGCATACAAACTCGGACACCAATCCTCAAAACACCATAAGAATCAAGAGATCTCACCTTAGCCTCACCACTCAACAACTTATCTCGGATCACCCTCGAACTATCATCATCAAACTAGCGAGCTCAAATCTGCTCCATAAAAAAAAATCTAGCATCAACAAAGGCTAACACACATATGAGTGTTAAAATATCAATACTAACCATATGGTTAGCTAGGGACTGAACCTCTAAGGATAAAGGTCGATCCTAAGGCAATAAATGAGTTAAACTCTCCATTCTAGTCAGCTTTCATCTTAAGGAATCCGCAACCACATCAGCCTTACCTGGATGATAAAGAATAATGAGATCATAATCCTTAAGAAACTCAAGCCAACGTGTTGTCTTATATTAAGACCTCACTGGTTGAATAAGTACTAAAGTTTTTGATGATCCAAGAAAATCACATAACAAACTCCATACAAATAATGTCTCCGCTACTTTAACACAAATACAATTGCGGCCAACTATAGATCATAGGTAGGCTAATTCCTCTTATAAGGCTTCAACTAACGAGAAGCATAATCAATCACATAACCCTTCTGCATCAGCTATACACCAAATCCCACACTAGAGGCATCACAAAACACAATAAAGCCCATGCCCTCCTTGGGTAAAGTCAAGATAGGAGCTGAATTCAATAACTCTTTGAGCTTTTGAAACCTCTCCCACAAGCATCTGACCTCTAAAATGTAACCTTCTTCTAAGTCAACTTGATCAAAGGAGCCACAAAAGACAAGAAAACCTCTTCAAAATATTGATAATAACCAACCAAACCAATAAAACTCTGAATCTCGATGGGAGAAATATGTCTAGCACAATCACAAATTGCCCCAATCTTGGTTGGATCAACCATAACACCATACTTAGTCACTATATAACCCAAGAAAGATATAGAATCAAATAAAAACTCATACTTGGAGAACTTGGAATACAACTTCTCATCACATAATATCTGAAGTAAGTTCCTCAAGTATTTTGCATGGTTAGTCTCATTCTTGGAGTAACCAAGATGTCATCTATAAATACAATCTCAAAAGAATATAGATACGATACACATAAGCAGTTCATCAGCTCCATGAATGCTGCTAGGGCATTGGTTAACCCAAAAGTCATAACCAAAAATCATAATGATTGTATCAAGTCCAAAAAGCCATTTTCAGAAAATCCAAAGCTCTAATCTTCAACAAGTGATACTCGAATCTCAAATCAATCTTGAAAAACATAGAGGCACCTAAAGTTGTCCAAAAAATCACCAATGCAAGAAAGAGCTAGGATACTTTTTCATAATGTTAATCGGTCCAACTATCTATAGTCAATACACATGCACAGAGAATTGTCCTTCTTCATCACAAATAAGATAGGAGCACCCCAAGGAGATACACTAGGTCTAATGAACCCTTTACTCAATAAATCCTGCATTTGCTCCATTAATTCTATCAAATTTATTGCGTCATCCTATAAGAAGGAATGGAAATAGGCTTGGATCTTAGCTTCACATTAATAGCAAAATCAATATCATGATATGGAAACATACCAGGCAAATACACAGGGAACATATCTAGGAACTCGCAAATAGCCTAAAAAAATTCTATAGGAGGCGGTAAGGCAACACCAGCATCACAGACATATCCCAATAAGGCAAGACTCTTTTTCTACCATATGAAGAGCACGAAGAAATAATATCTCCCTTCAGAATCAAATTAAGAGTACCCTTCCAAGCTAACCTTGGCACATCCATAGTCGCTAAGGTCAAGGTCTTGGCATAACAATCCAAAATAGCACGATAGGGAGCTAACTTATCCATACCCAAGACAACATCAAAATCAATAATATCTAGGATGACCAAGTCTACCAAAGTCTCTTGCCTCACAAAGGTAACTACACAAAATTAGTACACCTTATCTACCACTAAAAAATATTCTACAGGGGTAGAAACATGAAGTGGCATAAGAAGGATCTGACAAGAAACATCAAGACTAGAAGCATAATATATAGAAACATAGGAAAATATAAACCCACGGTCAAATAACACGAAAGTAAATTTGTAGCAAATTAAAAAAATACCTGTAATGACTGCATTAGAGGCCTCTGTCTTTGGTCTCTGAGGTATAGCATAGAACTATCCATATCTAACCTCAAACTAAGCAAACCCACAACCATAACCACTACCATGAGTTCCCCTACCACTACCTTTTGCACCACCCTTACTACTCTCTAAGCCACAACTTACTACGAATATCATAGTATGGCAAAGCTAAAGCTGAGAGCCTAACTTAGTAGGTCCACACACACATTAAGGACAATTTTTGGCCAAATGACCAACCTTATCACATGCATATCATCCTCTATGGACTAACTCATTCTAAAGAGGCACGAATGATAAGGACGACTGCCCTGGATTGAAGAACTAAGGTTGGAACCTCTACTCGCATGACCTAATACATGTTCACCTAAAACTGCAGAACCTAAAGTTCCACTAATGGATCCCTATAAAGTGGCTTGAACTAGCCTACCATGATAACCATGGAAACCTCTATTCCAGAAATTTTTGCCTCGAGAGGTGTGGCCACTAAACTCCCCCTTTCAGTGCACCTTCTTGGTACCTCTTTAGTAGCCTGGGTAATAGACTTGATCAACTTTGCATGCTTAATAATTCTCGGAAAACAATCCCCTAAAACAACCATTTTGGTTGTAGACAACTGATAAGGATCCTTTAGCTCCATCACAAACTCCTAAATCCTCTCTAACTCGATGGTGATGCTAGTGGCTAAATATCTAGATAGAGCATAGAAATGTGCCTCAAAATTAGTAATAGATATAGATCCTTAGTCCAAGTGAACAAACCAGATTTCTTAAGCTATTTGACACAAACCTCTCCAAAAAGGCCTTAGAAAATTAAGCCCAAGTCATAGTTAGCGAACCCAATGGCCTACAACTAGAAAGCAATCTCCACTAATGTCTAGTTATGTCTGTCAATAGATAGTTAGTCTAAAAAAATCCATGAGGCTCAAGAGATCCAAGATTAGGTAGTATTTTTAGGCAATAAATCAAAAATTCATAGGCATCCTCACTAATCACTCTACCAAACTTAGGAAGAGGCAAATGAATAAACCTCTCAAACCTCTTGTGAACATCAAAGAAAATCATTGTACCTAAAGTAACTAGAGAAATAGTAAGTCTAGTAGGTAATGAATCCATACATAAGGAAAATAGATGATGGTTATACCCCTGAAGCAAAAATACCATAAATAGATGTCGGTATAGATGATGGAATACTACTCTAAGTTTTGAAAATACTAGGTAAACTTTAGGGAACACTCTCCAAGCGACTCAAAAGTAAAGTCAACAAATTCTGAAGAACTAGGGTATCAATTATACTTTGTGGAACCTAAGTTGGCCCCGCACTCCCTGTTTGATAGTCCTTTTTATCATACTTAACCTAAGGATCGGGAGAGGCCTCCATAGCATGTTCTCTAGCTAAGGAATTTCTTTATTTGTGTCCTCTACCTCTAGGTCAACCACAACCCATATCTCATTCTCAGATCGAGGCTTCCATATTGGGTGTTGACTCAATATCCTTAGCATTCCTAAACCTAACCCTCATTATCTGCATAGAAAATAATAGAATACAAGTTTATAACATTGGGTATGAACAACCCACATGATATGGAGTTAAATCAAAGAAGTTTTTCATAAAGACATCTTAACCCTCTCAAAGATAGATACAGATGTCTGCGTGCTAATTTATGAGACTCTACTAGACATCTTGCTTATGCACTTATGAGATCAATGAACCTAACACTCTGATACCAATTTTTCATGACACAAAAGTTAAAGCCATGATGGCACACACCAAGACCCAACCCTAGTGAGTAAGTTGATTTTCCAAAATCGAAAGAAAATTAAGCATTGTAATTCAAAACAAGACAAACAAAACTTTTAGAATAAAGTCAAGTTAAACCATATACATAAAATAAAAGTCTAAAAGAATATCATAAAACCCCTAACATCTAATGTCATAAATGTAGAGCATATAAATACAATTTAGGAAATACAGAAAATACAATATTTGTCTCTAAAAAAATAAAGACATCTAGACAGAAAAGAAGAGATCTAGGGTCAATATTGGAACCCTAAAGCATTCCAATACATATATCACCAACTCAGACAAGCATAAATTCAGCTACCATACCTTGTGCTCTCATAGGATCTGCACTAAAAGTGCACAGTCGGAGTAAATACGATCCACTAGTACTCAGTAGGTATCATAGGTCTATTGAGCAAAGAAGAAAATAATATAAGAAAGGAAATACTATGAGCATGTCAGATACACACAGAAGTGTTTTCAAATGATTATTCACACAGTCTCCACTAATAGTTCAAATATATAAATAAAATCAAATAAAAACAGATATTTACAAAGGTACATAGAAATTGATTACGCGTCAAGTAACATATAAAATGCATATGCAAATGCAATGCATTGAACGGTGAAGTGAATAGCTTTACAATCATCGCATGAATTTTTGTATACACCTATCAAGCCATAATTTTCCTAAAATAGAATTTATAGGAGGTTCGCAACCCATATACTATCTCAAAGTCTTCACCCACCTCTCCGACTAATGTTTACAAATTAAGGTCTTTATGAAAATACATTATTTTCTTTCAAAATAGTGTCTCAATGGTATAAATATTTCACTAATATGCATGTATGAAATAAGGATATAATAAGCATAATTAAACCAGTACGAAGATAGAAAATTCATTCAATATGTGTATAAGATAGCCTAGAAATCAACACAATATGTCAATATTTTATTATATCAGTTCTAGTTTGGCACCATTGGAATAAATATACATGAAAGACATTATTTATATAATATCAACACATAACTCAGGCATTTCTATCATGTTAAAGGCTCAATAAGGCCTATAATATCTATTCTAGCCCACGCATAGGCATCACATTAAGAATAAAGGCATTTAAATATATGAGTCTCCCACACGGGCAACTCACAATATATGATATCACAAGTCAACAACAACAAGAACATAAACTCTTACACGGGCACACAATAGTAATGATAAAATTGAAATATAATTTTCATAGTTATTTTTCCCAATTTCATAGCATGCTTTACTTATTCATTAACCACCTAGCTCAGTATGGAGAAATTAAAGCCATAACCTAACTCAAAGCATAAGAATCCAAGCCTAAGTCGTTCAACACGGAGCCTTTTCCTTTAAAATGGTCTCAAAGTCAATAAAATATATAAATACAATATTTGTTCTTTCAAAGAAAGTTAATAAAACCTATATTGATTATCTTTATGGTAAGTTCAAAATATGAGTTTGAAAATATAAGGGGAAAAAATCAAAACATTTATTTTAGAAATAAGTTTTCAAAGGTTACATAAGTCTATGTTGAAAACCTATGCGTAAATGAGTTGAAATGGAGTCCAAATTGAAGAAAACCCATCTTTGAAATTTACCACCAAAATTTCATTTTTATATCAAGATTAAAGAGTGTTTTTGATAATATAATTGATGTAAAGAAATTAAAATAAGAGTTTGGTTCTTATCCAAGATGAAATGGTGAAAAAAATCTTTAAAATTATCAAAACCCAAAGCTTCAAGGTCCAAAATGTTGAAGAGTCACAAAAAGGGGTATATATATAGAGAGAGATGGACGCTTTAGTACCTAAATGACTGCTAAAGTGGTTCCATGTTGCTAAAGAGGCTATCACTTAAGCGAATTCATGCCATTAAAGTGGTCGGATCAATAACTTTGCAAAATTGTAAAGTTGCTAATTGATCTCTTGAGATTCGTTCGGTATCCCCATTAATGCAAATGAACTGCATTACGAGGCTATTTTTAATATTTCGGACTCAACAAAAATATTGAATTTCTGAAAAAAAGATTATTTTTAATAAATTAATCTCTGAAACCCCTACAATCTTATTTAAACTAGTTTCCAAACGGAGAGTCAAAATACAAATAAAAGATTTTGAACCCGAACCATCCCTGCTTTTAACCCAAATTTGATTTTGTAGATATAATAAAACTATTCAAATTGCCATCTTGGACTCAAAACATCAAATATTGACTAAAGTCAAATTAGTGGCTTTTAAAGCCTCTAAGAATCTCAAACTCTCCCAAATCATTTCTGAATGCATCAAGGACCATACCTACAATCCACACTCCTCAAAATCTACATATAGCGACTACGGAGAAGAAAAATAGTCAAAACATGCAAAAATAGAAGATTTCACATATTAGGTCATTACAGCATGCAACTCGTCAACAAGAGAAGCTTTCTTTGGTTTGTTACTTTGAATTTTTATGTCTTTTTAGAATTTTGAGGACTCATATTTACAAAAATATGAAGGAAGATTTGTTTTAAAGATAAATTCTTTTCTTGACAATCAAATTGAAGTGACATAAATATATTTGATTGATTGAAATATGTTACTTGTACATGTAAAACTTTTTATTGGTCTTTGATTTAATTAAACATGTTATGTCATTTAGACTTGTGGCATGATTCTTTTGACTTTTTATTTGACTTGACATGCAATATCATTTAACATATGACATAATATTTGGATGACAAAAATAAAATAGAGAAAATGCATAAAGATACCATTAAAGTTGTCTCAAACTTTTAAAAAGTTACTTAAAGTTTGTAGGGGTCTTATTATCCCCCTAAACAATTTTGAAATGATATTACTATCTCTTTTCTATCCACCTGGCATAGAGAGTGATTCACTTTCTTAAAAGAGTATGAAGAATTCAAAAAAATAATTAGATCTATTTATTTGTATACATTTTTTCTTTACCACTGCATTTTTCTTTTTTTAAAAAAAAATTATTTCAATCTTTTTCTTTATTCTTTGCTTTTTGTCTTTCTCCTTCATGACCTGGTTGCCATCCCCCCTAGACCCCCACTATTTTTAACTCTAAAGACCTTCTATCTTTGGTTCAATAAAAATGTTAATCCATTTTTTCATACACCATTGACAACCTCTTCCTCAATATCAATAACACCATCCTTCATTAACAACAACATGCTTTCCTTATTGTCTAATTTCAAAACAGACCCATTTTTTAAAAAAATTATTTATTTTTTCACCATTAATGATCGTAGAACTCACTTCAATGACAATCGACTCCATCATCAAGCTCATCACGAGCCAGTTGAATCCCTCCCCTCTTCTTCTCCCAACTCTATTGAAAATATCAACTAAAGAGACCCTCTTTCTCGCTCAGACTTCTGTCAAAAATTTCACCGAAAAACACTCACCAATAGTTGTCTCTACTCCTACCAAGAACTCACCACCCAAAAACCAAATCAACCCTCAATGAACCACTCATGCTAATATTCCTTCAATTCCACCATGAAAATCCAATAGTTACATCCTCTGTCCTCTTCTATTAATTACCCTTCTTAACCAGCCCAAGGGATATCAGATCTGAACATGGATTTGTATCTTAACAAGAAGAATAATAAGAAGATGATAAAAAAGAAGAAGATGATGATGATGATATGGGGAGGCAGAAGGTGGACAAGTTAATTATGAAGTCAAAATATAAGAAAGGGAAAAAAGGAAAAGGAAGAAAAAATAACAGAAAAATGGATAAAGAAAAAAATATATTTAATTAAATAACAAGTGTCAAATAAGTATGGATGTGTGATTAACACTTTCTCTTTAAAATTGAAGTTGATAAAAAAAAGGAGGTAATAATACCAGTCCAAAGATGTAAGAGGGTAATAAGACACTCACAAAATTTAAGTGTCAATAATTTTGGACAACTTTAATGGTGTTTTTATGCATTTTCTCAATAAAATGATATCTTGGACTTAATAGAATAAACTCATTATTTTTAGCCTAAGATAAGGGAAAAGTACATGCATGTCCCATATTCCCATACCAACAAACTATTTACAACTAAATATCCTTTTATAGAAAATGTCTCTTTCCCTCTTTAGTATTTTATCTCTTTTTTGTTTAGTTTTTATTTCTCTACTTCTTTTTTCTCTTTTTTACTTTTCTTTCTCTTTTTCTTTTTATGCTTGTTTTTTCATTATTTTTTTCTCAAATTATTTTATTCTATATTTTCATTTTATATCATCAACTAATTCATACTTAATTTTTACTTAATAGACTCCTTTTCTTCTTTCTCATTTATTTGTTTACTCATTGTTTACTCTACTTCTTTTTTTTCTTTTTATTATAGTTTTTATTTTTCTCTTTATTCTCTTTATTGGTTCATTTTTTTTGTTTTTTCTTTATTTTTAATTTTTTTTATTTTTTGTTTCTTTCCTTTATTTTTTTCGTTTATCTCTTTATTCTTTATTTTGTCTCCTTTTTTATTCTTCTTTTCTTCAAACCATAATATTCTTTATGTTTAAACACAATCTAAACTCATATTTTTTGTCCCTTTTTATTTCTTTTTTTTTCATTTTATTTTTTTCTAATTTCATTTGATTCCTTTTTCTTTTATTTTCTTCTCCATAATCTAATTTCATTCAATGTTCTTTTTTTGCTCTTTATAATGAGCTATGCTTTAGACCTTAAGTTTTCAATATCTGATCTTCATTATATCTTCGCAAAATATCAATATACTGACATAGTATTTTGGAGGACAACTTCAATCCTTCAATATGACACTCCTTAGTATACCATTATAGTATATGTTTATACTAGCATAGTATCAAGGAGGTCTTCTTTAATCCTTCATATGAGATACTCATCACTCCTCCATGATACCATCACAGTATATCGATATACTGGCATGGTAGTATATTTAAAAAAGATATGTCAGTCCTCCAGGATACATCACAATATTCTTATATACTAACATGGCAGCAAGAGGACTACTTCAGTTCTTCAATGTGATACTCATCAGTATACTACCATAGCCAAGGAAATTAGACCTTAGAAAAACTAATTACAAAGTCTCTCAATAAACTCTATACACTTACTAGCCTATTTGGATACTATGTACATTCTCAATCTCTCTTTAACCATTACCTTTATCTGATAGACAATAAACTCTAACTGTGTATTCTTCTTCTTGAATATCTTCCAATTTTTTTCTTTTCATGCATGATAGATCACAACACTAAATACAATCATAGTGATCATTTTTTTAAGTCTACACTGTCTTCTAGATATAATCTTCTGGATTCTCCTTTGTATACTCCACTAAGGAATATTGATCCCAGTCCATGTAGCCACATCCTACCACAACTTCTTGGTCCAACAATATGCAAAATTTTGATGACTAAGATCCTCAAAATCCCCTTAATCACAAAGCAGACACTCCATGGTATCATATTTGATCCATTCCCACACATTATATCCTTAGTTAGTAGTCTTTTCTGAACTACTAGCCAAACTACAAACCCGTGTTTTGGTAGTAAAATCTTACTCTAGATTATTCTTGTATTAGACCATTGTGGTTTACTTCCCATCAAGGGCTGGTATTCTATGGACACACAATAGTGTCCATTACCTATTAATATATCTCCATTAATGTACCAACACCTTATTTTAAACTTTAATTCATGCAATTTCCTCTAGTACCAGCTACTATCAAGAGATAGTTTGTGATCCTAGAAATTAGGACTATCCATCATATAGATACCATGCATACCCATTTTACCCACAAGGCTTTTTTCTATGTATAAAAGGCTAGACAAGCTTTCCTATGGAGGCCATATTCTAAATCTTACAATCTTTAATGTTCAGCCCACCTTATTTAATTGGTCCGCACACACTGTCTCATTCCTTAAGAGTTGTTCTTCTATTTTCTTCTGTGCTACCCCATAATAAGTCTCTACATTGTTTGTCCACTTCCTTGACCACACTTTAAGGGAGTATAAATACTGGCACCTAAAAATTATGTAAAGTAAATAATATAGAGTTAATAATTTGCACTCTTTTAAGATCAGTGTCTTATTGCAGTGGCTCTGATTTTAGTGTTGATCTTTATACTTGACTGATAACACTATAGTTTGCTCTATTTCTTAGTTGAGAGAGGCAAGCCCAAATATTTCATTGGAAAACAACCAACTTTGAACTATTTTAGTCTCAGTAAGTTCTATTTCACTTCCTCCTTTATCCCTACAATAAAGATGCTCAGTTTTTCGATCACCCTTAGCCAGCTCAGACCTATTCAGTAGTAGTAATGGTGAGTCCACATCCACTGAAGACAAGTTATGTTCTGTTACTTTTAGTATTTTCTTTATTTTAGTCACTCGAAGTTAGTTGGGGGTTTGTTCTATCAACTTCACATGTCTTAGAGGCTTTCAGACTATATTCCTTAGATATTCAGATGTTTAGATATTCAGATTTATTTTTAGTATCTTTTATCAGTAATTCAGACATATTGGTATTTTTTTCATTATTCCACCGCGATCGTAATTATATCAGTTTAGCTTTTACATATGATACTTTATCATTATTTTATTCAGCGCTCATAGTAGGTACCAGATCATGGGTTTGCTTGGGGTCACTTGTGATCTTAAACACCGTATTGTGACTAGGGGTAGCCTCGGGTCATGACAGCAAGCCTACTTCCAACACTTCTAGTATGACCAAGCCATCTGACCCAAAGTTTATTTGTAAAATTGCATTCAAAGAATAGGTGAGAAAAAAGTTCACCAGCTAGCCCATAAAACACACAAGTTTGAGGGACTTTTACACTAGTCTTCATCAACCTATCAACTATTGCTAATCTTTGTTGCAGAGCTAACCATAGATTAAACTTATGACTAGGTTGTATGTGAGGCTAGAAGATCAACTTCTTCCAAACTATTTTAGGATACTAAGGGATTTGCAGTAGATAAAGCTTCTTGATACTAAACTTATCTCCTTGGTGCACCAGTTTTAGTCTTCTTAACAGATCTTCCTGAAAATATTGTATTTCAAAAATCATTTTCCTGGTATTCATAATTTTCCTGACCACCTAAGATAAATTTGTAGGTATAGGAGCATGTTCAAGATCCTACTGCTTTAAGTAGAAACTGTGTATCTATCTGATCCATAAGCAATCCTTCTTCATTGCAAGATCCCAGAGACGTTTTATGATAGCATCCTTATTCCATAAGAATAAATTGATCATATTGAGACCACCTGCAACTTGAGGTTTAGCCTCCAAAGTCTATGTTTTAATAATGACAAACTAACAAGTGGATCTTTGCAGGACATTGAAGACTACAAATAAAGGAAGTAGGCTCTAGGAATGAAAGAAAATCACTTTACAATTCACGGCATCAAAGAAAATAAATCAGAATGAGGACAAATAAAAGGAGAATCTTAGTCCCATAAGTCTCGACAAATCAAATCAATCACGAAGAATCTTTGTCCAAAAACTCTTGACAAATTATATCAATAACGACTAAATAAAAGGAAGAAACAATCACAAGCACATTTGGAAAAACATCAATCTATACAAGACCAAAACGAAAAATAGATCACGGATATATCTGAAATGGATATGATCCAGAGCCATATATGGACATATCAAATGGCTACATTCCTCAATCTAAGAATCAATTTAAATCCTTGATTGATAAGAAATTTCTTAAGTTTCTTATGAAGAGTAGCAGCCGAAGACTATAAAAGATAAACACTGAAGACGGACATGAGTTACTCAACTTCAAGGAAAAAAATTAAAGTGTCTTAATCATAGTCTCACAAGGCTTTGTAACTTTTATCATACAATTGTTATATAAAGAGTAGGATCGAGTCAACTTTGTAACATCAACTAAAGCTGTGTCACAAGATCTGAAGAGCAAAATAAGTCTTCAAAACTTCTTTCCTATCATTGTACTCGAGCTCGGCATTGAACGATCTAAGAAAACTTTGAAACCCAAGGGGACTAGAAGTAGCACCACATTGGTGTTCCGAACCAGGATAAATCTTTGTTTATTACTTTATGTTTTGTTATTTATTTGATTAATTGTTTTAAATATAATCTTATTTGTAAAGAGAACTGACCTGCAGGCAAGTCGACTGTGAGGAGTCACTAGTTGACTCACAAAAAAACTTCAATTCACCTCTCCCCATCTTGAATTTCAATTGGTATCATAGTGGGTCTCACAAACAGCATTGCTTAACCGCAAGTGAGAAAAGATCAAAGAGAAAGCTATCAAATCCCCAGTACTCTTCTTCAGGATGGCCACTCCTCCACATACTTAATCGACAACATTGCTCCTATTGGAAAAATAATTTTAGAATCTTTGTCCAATCAAATGACTTTCAAGCATGGGTTATTATCAAGATGGGTCCAAAGACGATCCAAGAACTTAAAGAGAAGTCAAAGGACAAAGACAAAGAATCTAGCAGTTCTGACATGGAAGATCTTAAAAGCATTGAGGTCACCAAAGAATAACAAGAGGTAATTCAAACTATTGCACGTGCTATAAGTTTTTTTCTTTGTGCAGTTAATGGAGAAGAATACAATAATATATCAACCTGTGATACTGCAAAAGAAATGAGGGACAAGTTAAAGGAAACCTATGAAGGAACCACCAAAGTCAAGAAGTCAAAAATTGATTCCCTGGTCAATGAATACGAGTTGTTCAAGATAGAAGAGAATGAGGACATTGAAATAATATTTTCCAGATTCAGTAAGATTGTATGTGAACTGAAATCACTGGAGATGATCTATCCACATAGCCTACAAGTCCAGAAGATGGTCCAAAGTCTTCCAAGGATTTAGGAAACCAAGGCTACCATTCTAGAAGACGAAGATCTTCACAACATGACATATGATGAACTACGAGGTAACCTTATTGCATGTGAAAAAAATTATATTAACAAGTACCACAAGGAGGATAAGAAGAAATCAGTAGCCTTCAATGCTTCTCATACCAAAGAAGTGGACATTTTTAAAGATGTTAATAGCAAAGGAATGGCCCTCATTAACCATAGAGTAAGTCAGATCATAAGACAGACATAGCAAAGATCCCAAGGAACCAAAAATAATGACTCCACTAGAAATGATGATCACTGCTATCACTGTGGAAGGCCTAGACACTTCAAACAAAACCATCCAGAATTAAGAAGAAAAACATCCAGGAAGAATCAAAATTTTGGAGCCCGGACTAATGGGGATGAAATCAAAGAAAAAGTAGAAGCTGTCAATATATGCTTCATGACAACAGATGAATCTAGCGAGGTAAGACAACACGACTGTCATAACTGTAATATTCTTGAATCCAACTTGGATATGATAAATGAAAGTCATAGATGAATATCATAAACTAGCTCAAGAGAAGAAAAGTTGTGAAGCACGATTTAAATGAAAACTTGAAGAGGAACGACGAAACTGGCAAATAGAAGTTGAAGCATGTCAAATTAAAATTTACCTACTTTATAAAGATCTTGATAATTCAAAAATAAAACTAAATAGTTTTAATACATCCCCAAACCATAATTTCATAAGATCAAATTCCATTAAAAACTACTCTAGTTCCTCATCAGGGTCATTTAAATCAACTAAGACCTCTTTCTCCTCTCGAGGAACCATCTATTTTATCTGTGGATAGAGAGGGGACAAATCCTACAGTTGCAAGCATAAGCATAAAAGTATGTGGGTTTGGAAGCCCAAAGAAAGCATATCTAACCCGCTAGGACCCTAGACCACTTAGGTACCTAAGTAGAATTAATCTTCTCGTTTTGTAGAAACATGTCCACGAAAACCATAAAATAGAAATGTGGGATCCTAATGGTGGATGTTCCAAATACATGACTGGAAAGAAAGAAATATCCTCTACTTTGAAAAATACAGGTGAAGGATCAATCAAATTCAGTGACAACGCCAGAGGCAGTGTCGCCAGAGGCAGTGTCACCAGAGTCGACTCACGGTGTGACGACTGGTTTGGAATCTCCCTCAAACAAAAAAATGGTTCATCAAACATGACAATATTTGTATTTATCTCTTTGGTAAATGCCAAAAATGGGAAAAGAACATACAGCATGTCACATCATCAATAGATGTTTCACCCATAATAATGCAGGATGAATAATAGGTGAGTGATTTACAATCAGGAGATGATGCTTGCACAATCTATGAGCCTTCACAAGACCAGTCGACTATACCTCATTCAGAGTAGACTTCTACATCTGAAATGATGAGACTAAAATAAAGAAAGACATATAGCTCAAGGCTATTGCCTCAAAGAAGGTACTGACTTCAATAAAATCTTTATCCGTGTGATAAGGTCAGAATCAATATGAATTATCATTACTAGTTTTTTCCCTCAAATGTTTTTAAAACTTCTAAAGTACTCCACATTCTCAAGCGAGTTCCAAAGGCTAGGCATGAGAAATAAGTACTTCCCTAATTTTTTTTTTAAAAAAAGGTAATTTTGATACAATTCTAAGTCCTTAAAAAAATTATTTTTTTGGGACCTTTTACTGTACATGTTTTAATATTATTCCTGATAATTCTAACATCTTCGTGTGAGAATTTTGATATTCTGATGAAAGCTTTTGTCACATGAGTGATGCCCCAAGTTCATAACTCAACAAAGAGCAAACTTTAGTTGACTCGCCAACATCTAGAGAAGTATACATAGCCTTTAGGAATTGTTGTACTTAAATTCTATGAATCATGCATCAACTACTTGATTTTAGTTTGTATTTTGAGTTTGTTCCCAGAATGTGTGACAATACTAGTGTTGTTAGTCTATCTAAATGTTCTGTGCATCTAGGGAAAAACATATCTGCATTAAGCATCATTTTATTCATAATCATGGAGAAAGTGAGGATATTTTGTTGACTCCGAAAAACTGCTGGTAGATTTTTTTAAAACCATTGCTAAAAGAATGATCTTGTTTTCTCAGAAAAAGATTTGGCATTAATGATTTATGAGACATATTTTTGGACACAAATTTTTTTACTTAGTCCAATTTTATTCTTACCATTTCTATAAGAAAGATCTTATTTTCTGAGAAAAGGATTTGGCATTAATGATTTATGAGTTGTATTTTTGGACACAAATCTTTTGACTTAGTCCAATTTTATTTTTACCATTGCTAGAAGAAAGATCATTTTCTCAGAAAAAGATTTGGTATTAATGATTTATGAGTCATATTTTTGGACAAAAATCTTTTGACTTAGTCTAATTTTACCTATTTTACCAAAAAGGAGTCTTTTAAAAAAGGAAGCCATTATTAACTTCACCATTTATCAGGCCTCCTCTGTCATCCTTTTCTCTTCCCCATGCATTGTCACCTCCATTAGTCTCATTTCACTTCACGCCTCTTCACTTTCCTCTCTCTATCCCTTCTGAAAGTCGCCTCTCACCCTTTTGTTTCTAAGTTCTCTTAACCAGATCTTTTCCTCCCTCTCTCGTTCCTTAAATATTATCTCCTATCTCTCCCATGACAAAGACTCGGTCCATGTCTAACATATCAAAAATCTCTTCCGATGATCCCATTCTTCTCTCTGAGTCATCTAATGAATCCTTGTCTCAATCCACTCTCATCAAGAGATGACGACCCCTTCCATCCCCATCTCCTCTATAAAAAAACCTCGTCCAAATCCTCCTAAATCCTCTCCAAAATATATGCACCAATTCTATACAAACTCTCACAAAGAAAAATTCCACTCCTTCAAAAATTTCTCCATCGTACCCGATCGCATCATCAATCTTGGTCTATTAAAAGATGTCTTTTTCAATGTTAGTCACTTTATAAAATTTCGAGATTTTTCCTTAGTTTTTTGCCTCTGCAGACTTCTAGTGTATGAAGATCCTGTCCGCATATTTTATGCTAATCTCTGACTTTCCCTAAACAGTGGTGAATTTGAGACGCATGTTCTAGGCATAAGAATTGTATTCAACAGCTTCCTATTTGAAAATGTTTTTGATACTAAGTTTTCTAGTGTGGTCCCTTTTATGAATAATAACTGGCTCGAGGACTTTGAAGTGGGCTTTGAGAAAGCCAATAAAAATTTCATTCTGACTCTGATTCCATGTCAATCAACTTTGGTCCCTTGTCTTTATGTTTCAAATTTTACATAATGGACCATATTATTGCTACCACTTTGATTCCGCGAAAAGGATCCCTAAGAAACATCACTTGTCGTCATGTCTTTGTGTTGTACTATCTAGTGAAAAAGATCAAAATCAATTTGGCAACCTAGATACGAGAGTACATGCTTTAGAGTGCAAAGGAAGTCCATGCCTCTGCCTGTAACACCCCATACTTTAACCTAGCTTAAATTCATCTAAAAAATGTCAAACACTTGATTTAAAGATGAATACACTTTTATACAAGTGGAATTTTCAAGATTTTGAATTTTTGTTGTGTGCGAAATTGAATAAACTTTCCATCGATATAAAATTCGCCCAAATCTGATATCCGGAAGAAGAGTTAGAGCTATTTTAGTATGACAATGTACCACCTAGTACTTTAGCGTATCGCGGATCCAGCCAAAGTGACATTTGTCAAAAACCAGTGAGCCTCCGCGATATTGGCGCGTCGCGCCAAGGCTCAATTTTAAAATTGTCAATTTTTAGTGCACCAACGTAATTCCACCGCATCGCAGTGCCCTTCCAGTTCGCATCCGAGGTGGCAACGCGATACCACCGCATCGCGCCATCAACTAGTTTCCCAGTCATCCACTTTCCAGTGAGTTGGCATGATTTCACCGCATCGCACCAGTATGTAAAATTGGGATTTTTGTTCAGGTTTCATTATTTAATTTCAGAGACCATTTGGTAATTTCCCAAAGCCCCTAATCAGCCTAAATATGGGATTTATATCCTCAATAGACAAAATTGCTATTTATGTTCACTATTCCTCAAGAAAAAAAGCACTCTCTCTCAAATTAGCAAACCCTAATCTCAAGAAATCAAGGTCAATCCCAAGAATCTCTCCAAGGACTCCAAAAAACTCATGAATTAAGGTATGTTAGATGTTTATTCATGGGTCACTTCCATCCATGAAGCCCAAGAATCTCTTTTCAAAGTACAAGATTATGTAGTTATGAGTTTTACATGATTTACCTTAATTAAAGTTCATGTTTATGTTGTTGTTGGGTGTTGATTCATGTTTTAGATTTCAAGTTCCAAGATTTGATCCTAGTATGTGATTATTTGCATGATGTTCATGATAAACCCTTCAGGTTGCAAGTTTATTGATGTAGCCATGATTGTAATCTCTTTCTTGGATCCTGTTGAGGTGGATCAAGATGTTCCTCAGGCTCGGTTTTTTTCTTCTTTCGACATTCATCACCATTTTGCCCAAAGAGATTACAATCTACGCAAGATTTGTGTTGCATACAAACACATACTCAAGTGTACATGGTCCACCAAATAGAAAAATGACCTTTGAAAGCCAAGTATCGATCCAACAGGGACTTGTGTTAAACAACTATCTTATTCTAGCCTCACTATGAAGATTAAACAAATACTAAACAAACCAAAAGTATTTGAGTGATAGAAATAAATGTAAACATAAACAGTAAGGTAAAGTAAAGGTTCTTGAATAATAATGGGGAGAAAACCAAGTTTAAAGCATTATGAGCAATCCTACTTATCTATATAACTTCATTGATTTAGTTAATTATTTGGTTGTTGGATCATGAGGTTCATAGCATGATTATGATTTTACAAACGTTTAATCAATTATATAACTTAGCCTCACAATTAGATCGTTGAGAGGGGATGCGAAAACTAAGCTAAACGCATTTGTGTTTGTAATACCCCATGTTTTTCCTAGCTAAATTTAGCCCTTAGAATGTCAAAGATTATCTTCAAAAATGAATAAATCTTGGTTCATCTAGAATTTTTAAGATCTAGACCCACCAATGTGTAGATAATTGACTCAGCTTTCCAACGATACCAATTTTGGCTTAATTCGATAATCGGTTGAGAAGTTATGGCATTTTTAGTGGAGACAATGTCTCAAAATAGGCAGCACCGCGTCGTGGTGACATGCCAAATGACATTTTTCAAAATCCAATGGACCTCCGCAATTGGCCCATGTCGCGGTGAAGTCCTATTTCCCAATTGTCAAATTCCAGTAGTTCACCGCGATGGTGGCGCATCGCGGTGTTGGCCTAAATGGCATTTCAGTAGCTTACCGTGGTAGCTCCGCATCGCATTGATTTTCTAGTTCCCATTTGTCAATTTCCAGTGAGCCACCGCAATAGTGGCGCGTCGCAGTAGGTGGACAAATCAGGATTTTAAGCTTTCCAAAATTTATTTTAAAAGGGTAGTTTGGTCATTTCCCCTACCCCAAATTTGTGAAAACATGGGGTTAAACCCATTCTAATCATTATATGCTCCTATTTCATCAATTCTCTCTCAAAGAAAACCTAGAACTCAAAGCTTAATCTCTAAGATATCCAATTTCCTCCATTCATTCTTTAAGATAACTAAACATTAAGGATTCCTAATTCAAGAACTTCAAGAGGTCATCTTCAAAAGAAAAATTAGGAATTCAAGATTAAGCTTTTTATTCAATTTCATCAATTAAGGTATGTGGAGTTTTGAAGAAGGATAAATCTTTTATCCTTTTTTCCAAAACTATTTTTAATTATAAATTTCCATGATTTTACATGAATTTCAAGTTAGGGTTCATACCTATTTATTGTTAGTTGAAGATTTTGAGATTTCAAGTGATTTGGATGATGAATTACATGTCTACTTTTGTAAATTTATGTATGAGACCATATTTTCTAGATTTTGAGTTGAACTATGAATATTTTCATTATCAAGCATGAACTTTATGATGATTTAACATGAAATTGATGCATGGGTTGTCAAGCCCTAGTTGAATATTGCTATTTGAAGAATGATTATATTTTTAAGCATCTTATGATATGTTTATAGACAGTTTTGAATAAAGATTTGATCTTTTGATCTTTAGCTAAGATATAAAATCCACTTAATAGCTTAAATTTAATTTTGAATGAACAGATACACTGTTAGCTTTCAGTATGAAATATTATGACTTTTAAAAGTAAATTTTCTACAGAATGAACATACAATTAAAAGGAGTAGTAATTAGCACCAGTAGAAAGTGTGGGTTAAGAACATCCTACTTTCCTAGAACTACGAGCTAATGTAGGTGTAGATTCCATATTCCCATTTCTATATGGATGACAGTTACAGATGTGATCACTTAGCTTAGGTTATACTCCCTGGAAAGAGTATGACACCTCTCCCCAATGTGAGGTTTTCCCCTTAGGGGAACGAGATGTTGGACTCCATGATAGCTCATACGGTTTATGTCGATTAAGAGAACCTCCCTAATAGAAAATAATAACAGAAAAGCTTTTAGAAAGTAGGTGTAAAGGATCACAATTTTACTCAGATATTATCTTACATAGCACATCAGTTACTAGATTTTAGCTTTCAGTTTTCAGATGATAAAGGTGAGTCCTTTTTTTTACACTTATCTTACATGATTTTAAAACAAAATACAAGTACAATTTTTATACTTAAAATGTCATGGCTCACCAGTTTTATATAGTATGTTTTATTGTTCATGATCTATGATTTTCAGCTTTCAGTTATTCCAGCCATGTGAGTCATTACATACAACATGCATATTCTATGAATTTTCATAATATCGAGATATTACTATTACTTGTTAATTCACCCACATATACTCAGTACATCCTCAAAGTACTGATCCATATATACGTTTATGTGCTACATTGTCTTATAATATAGGTTCAAGTGCCCAATCTCATCAGTGTGATTGATTTTGGGTATCTTTATCTACATCCCGACATTTGGTGAGTCCTCATGGTTCGAGGGCCCATTTATCCAAATTTCTAGTTTTCTTGGTATTTGATTAGTTACTTTTAATTTTTTCTGAATTGGATGGGGGGTTTGTCCCAATGGCTCTATAGTTTCTTAGTTGTAGAGGTTTGTCAGACTACTAGCTATTATATTTAGACTTTCAGTATTAGTTACCCTGACAGTATATTCAGTTGATCTCGGATGGTTTTGATAATATTCTATAGTCTTAGCATTTCTATCTGATTAAATTACTTTAATATGAGTTATAAACTCAGTAGTAGGCTTATAGGGTTAGCTTGAGATTACTTGTAGTCTTAGGCATCGTGTGATATCTCGAGACCAGATTTTAGGGCGTTACAAACTTGGTATCAAATCCTAAGGTTTAGAGAGTCCTAGGGATTCAGACAAGCCACATTACGTAGAGTCTTGATCATGGGTCTGAAGCGCACCACATTTATCAGCAACAGGCTATGGGACATTTTAGGAAATCATCTCTTTCTTTCATAGTCCATCGTGCTTATAGCTATCTATATCTATGATTAACTTATGCTCTTTCATGACAGAATATGCCTCTTCACAGAGCTAATGCCCATAGGAATGATGACCAACCACCGCAGCCTGTTTATCCTCTTAATGAGAATGTGTTTCATGCCAAATTTCAGGCTGCCTTTTAGGTGCTAGCTCAAGTTGTGATTACGAATGTCCAGGCCAATAATCAGGTTGTAGTTCCGCATCAGCAAGAGGGTGATTTAGCTGCAGCCAGACTTCCTGACTTCATGAGAATGAATTCGCCTGAATTATTTGGGTCAAAGGTAGGTGAGGACCCACAATTATATCTTGATGAGGTGAAAAAGATCACCCAAGTTATGCATATTACTGAAGAGGAGAGTTTGGAATTGGCTTCTTATAGGCTGAAAGATATTGCTTATGATTGGGTTGTTATGTGGAAGAAAGGTAGGGGTGAAAATATAGCTCCCATGAGTTGGCAGGTATTTTAAGATGCTTTTCTAGATAGGTTCTTTTCTCGTGAGTTGTGGGAAGCCAAGATTGAGGAGTTTATAAACCTGAGGTAGGGCCCAATGACAGTAAAGGAGTACTGCCTTAAGTTCAATCAGTTATATAAGTATGCTCTTAAGTTGATAGCTAACACTAGATCTAGTATGAGTAAGCTTGTTACAGGAGTATTTGGATTAGTAGTCAAGGAGTGTAGGACTACCATGCTTATTAGAGACATGGATCTTGCTATATTAATGACTCATGCCCAACAGATTGAGGCAAATAAGTTGAAAGAAAAAAATAAAAGTAAGAAGAAGGATAGAACTGGGAAGTTTGAGTATGGTCAGTCAAGGTCTGCAGTGGGAAATCATTCACAATTTCAGATTCGTCCACCTTTGTCAACGCCATCTTCAGTTAGTTCCCCTACACCCGAAACTAAATAGGAATAATTGGGTAAGACTTTTATGTCTAGATCTCAGAATAGTGTGGGCGAAAGGCCTAGTTATCCTTCATGTTCTAGATGTGGTAAGAATCATCCTGGTGAGTGTTTGTTGGGTCAAAAAGGTTGCTTTGGATATGGTCAGTTAAGCCATGGTATCAAGGAGTGCCCGTATGCTAAGCAAGGAACCAGAGATGTTCGTCCCTAGACTCAGGCTACTAGTTCACCAGCTCCTATAGCTCGCCTAATCCCTCCTAAGGGTGCATCATCCAATACCGGTGGCGATCAGTGCCTGAATCGATTCTATGCTTTACCATCCCATTAGGAGCAGGAGAGCTCCCCAAATATTATTATCGGTATGCTTTGTGTATTGTATCTTGATATTTATGTGTTGTTAGACCCCGGGTTGAGTTTCTCTTCTATGACCCTACTAGTTACAGTGAATTTTGAAATAGGTCCTGAAACGATCCCTGAGCCTTTCTTGGTTTCTACCCCAGTGTGTGAGTCAGATGTTGCCAAATAGATCTATAGAAAGTGTCCTATCACTGTCCTTCATAAAATCATATTAGCCGATTTAATAGAGTTAGACATGGTTGACTTTGACCTTATTCTTGGTATGGATTGGCTCCATTCTTGTTAGGCATCCATAGACTATTGCACCCGATTGGTGAAGTTTCAGTTTTCTGATGAGCCAGTCTTTGAGTGGAAAGTTAATTCAGTATCTCCTAAGAGTCATTTTATATCCTACCTTAAAGCAAGAAATTTGATATCTAAAGGGTGTATCTATCATTTAGTTCAAGTCAAAGACATTAAGTCTGAGACTTCAATAGTTCAGGCTCTTAGTGTAGTCAATGAGTTTCCTGATGTCTTTCTCAAAGATTTGCCAGGGGTACCTCCCGATAGGGAAATAGAATTCGGTATTGACCTTCTCCCAGATACTCAGACGATCTCTATTCCCCCATATCGTATGGCTCCTACCGAGCTTAAAGAGTTGAAAGAGGAACTCAAAGATCTCTTAGACAAAGGTTTCATAAGGCCAAGTGTTTTTTCATTGGGCACTTCCATCTTATTCGTGTGAAAGAAAAATGGTTCTTTGTGAATGTACATTGACTATCGTCAGCTAAATAAAGTCATAGTCATAAACAAATATACTTTTCCTAGGATCGATGATTTATTCGATCAACTCCAAGGTGCAAGTTACTTCTCAAAGATAGACCTAAGATCCGGCTATTATCAGCTTAGAGTAAGGGAATGTGATATCCCAAAGACATCTTTCAGTACTCGTTATGGTCATTTTGAATTTTTAGTCATATCCTTCAGACTAACCAATGCCTCAGCAGCCTTCATGGACTTAATGAACCATGTGTTCAAATAGTGCCTAGACATGTTTGTCATAGTCTTTATTGATGATATCCTTGTCTATTCCTGTAGTGAGGATGATCATACAGACCATCTAAGAATTGTGTTGTAAACTCTTAGAGATCACCAGTTGTTTTCCAAATTCAACAAATGTGAATTTTGGCTAAGGTCAATAGCTTTCCTCAGTCATATTGTTTCCAGTGATGGAATTAGAGTTAATCCCCAAAAGACCAAAGCGGTGATGAATTGTCCTAGACCAATTTATCCATCATACATTAGAAGTTTCTAGGGTTTAGCTAGATATTAAAGATGGTTTGTTAAGGGTTTTTCGTCCATTGCATCTTCTATGACTAAATTAAGTCAGAAGAAAGTTAAGTTTCAGTGGATAGATTTCTGTGAGAAGAGTTTTCAGGAGTTGCAGACTGGACTCACTTCAGCCCCAGTTTTAGCTCTACCTGATGGTATAAATGGATTCGTTGTATACTGTGATGCCTCTAGAGTTGGTTTGGGTTGTGTGTTGATACAGAGAGGTAAAGTCATAGCCTATGCCTCTAGATAGATTAAGCCTCATGAAAAAGAACTACCCTACCCATGATCTTGAGTTAGCTGTTGTTGTGTTTGCATTGAAAATCTGGAGGTACTATCTTTATGGGGTGCATGTTGATGTGTCTACGGATCATAAAAGTTTGTAATATGTGTTCACTCAGGGGGATTTAAATCTTTGTTAGCGAAGGTGGTTAGAATTGTTGAAAGATTATGATATGAGCGTGTTGTATAATCCAGGCAAGGCCAATATAGTGGCAGACGCTTTTAGTAGATTATCTGCAGTGTTGCTCACGTGGAAAATGATAATAAAGAACTAGTTTGGGAAGTTCACCAGTTAGCTAGATTGGGTGTGAGGTTTATTGACTCAGCTGAAGGGAATGTTTGGGTTCAGAGTAGTTCAGAATCTTCTCTAGTTTTTGAAGTGAAAGAGAAATCGGATAGGGATCCTAGTTTGATCAAACTAAAGGGTTCAGTTAAAACCAAAAGGTAAAATTTTTCTCCCAAGGGGGAGATGGTGTGTTGAAATACCAGAGTAGATTATGTGTGCCATATGTTGATGATTTAAAGCAGCGAACTATGGCAGAAGAGCAAGGTGCGCAATATTCCATCCATTCGAGAGCCACCAAGTTGTATCGTGATTTGTGGGAACTCTATTGGTGGAGTGGTATGAAGAAGTATATTGCAGAGTTTGTAGCTAAGTATTCAGTTTATGAATAGGTTAAAGTAGATCACCAAAGACTGGATGGCACGTTGCAGGAATTTGGTATTCCCACTTGGAGGTGGGAAGAGGTTAATATGGACTTTGTGACTGGATTACCCCATTCGCGTCATCAGCATGATTCAATTTGGGTTATAGTAGACAGATTGACCAATTCAACTCATTTCTTGCCGGTTCACACGTTCTATACAGCTGAAGATTATGCTAAGTTGTATATCAGAGAGTTAGTCAGATTGTATGCATTTTCTTTGTCCATCATCTTAGATAGGGGTACTCATTTTACCTCTCAGTTTTGGAAAGCCTTTCAAAAGGGTCTTGGTACTCAAGTTCATCTAAGTTCAGCCTTTCATCCACAGACAGATGGTCAGGTAGAGAGGACCATTCAAACCTTAGAGGATATGCTGAGGGCTTATGTTATCAATTTCAAAGGTAATTGGGATGAGCATTTACTATTGATTGAGTTCGCCTACAATAACAGTTACCATGCTAGCATTCAGATGGCCCCATTTAAGGCTCTTTAAGGGTGGAGATGTAGATCTCCAGTAGGTTGGTTCGAAGTGGGTGAGGCCTTTTTTATTAGACCAGATATGGTGTTCGAAGCTATGGAGAAAGTTCAGTTGATTTGAGAAAGATTTAAAGCAGATCAGAGTCGTCAAAAATCATATGCAGACGTGAGAAAGAGAGATTTTGAGTTTGAAGCAGATGACATTGTGTATTTACAAGTTTCACTCATGAAGCGGGTGAAGAGATTTGGAAAAAAGAGGAATCTTAGTCCCTAATATGTAGGCCCCTACAGGATTTTGAATCGTGTTAGGAAGATAGCATATGAGCTTGAGCTGCCCGCAGACTTGTCCTCAGTTTATCCAGTGATCCATGTATCCTTATTGAAAAAGTGCATGGATGATTCAGCTGATGTAGTTCCTCTAGAAATCATAGATATTAAAAATAGCCTCTCATACGAAGAAGTTCCAGTAGAGATCCTTGATCATCAAATACGTGGACTAAGGAACAAAGATGCTCCCTTGGTCAAAGTTCTATGGTGAAACCAGTCCGTTGAGGGCGCTACTTGAGTAATAGAAGTAGACATGCATACCAAGTATCCTCATCTCTTCTCCACAAATTCAGATTCAGCCAAAGGAAATAGTCTTACCTAATTCAATTCTTTTATAGTCTCAGATTCAGCCATATAGCTATCTTCATGCAAATTTATACAATCGTAAATTAGCTCAGTCATTCAGTATATTTTAGATTCAGTCAAACAGCTTGTTTTAGTTGTGCATGCCTGTATATAGCCTTAGTTCCTCAGTATTTTCATCTTAACTAGTCTCATTCGAAGACGAATGTTCCCAAGGGGGAGATAATGTAATACCCCATGCCTTTACTAGCTAAATTTAGCCCTTAGAATGTCAAAGATTAGCTTAAAAAATGAATAACTCTTGGTGCATGTAGAATTTTCAAGCTCTAGACCCAAAAATGTGTAGATAATTGACTCAACTTTCCAACGATACCAATTTCACCTCAATTCGATACTCGGTTGATAAGTTATGGCATTTTTAGTGGAGACGGTGTCTCAAAATGGGCAGCACCGCATCGCGGTGACATGCCAAATAAAAATTGTCAAAATCCAGTGGGCCTCTGTGATTGGTCCCATTTCCCAATTATCCATTTCCAGTTGCTCACCGCGATGGTGGCGCGTCACGGTGATGGCCTAAATGGCAGTTCAGTAGCTTACAATGATAGCTCTGCGTCCCATTGATTTTCCATTTCCCAGTTATCAATATCCATAGAGCCTCCGTGAAAGTAGCGCGTCGTGGTGGGTGGCCAAATCGAGATTTTTAGCTTTTAAAAGGATAGTTTGGTCATTTCCCCAGCCCCAAATTCGTGAAAAACATGGGATTAAACCAATTTTAAGTATTATATGCTCTTATTTCATCAATTCTCTCTCAAATAAACCCTATAACTCAAAGCTTAATCTCCAAGAAATCAAATTTCCTCCATTCATTCTTCAAGATAGCTCAAAATTATGGATTTCCAATTCAGGATCTTCAAGAGGTCATCTTCAAAAGTACAATTAGGAATTCAAGATCAAGCTTTTTATTCAATTTCATCTATTAAGGTATGTGGGGTTTTGAACAAGGATAAATCTTTCATCCTTGCGCCTAAACTAGTTTTAATTATAAATTCACATGATTTTACCTAAATTTCAAGTTAGGGTTCATACCCATTTATTGTTAATTGAAGATTTTGAGATTTCAAGTGATTTGGATGATGAATTACATGTCTACTTTTGTAAATTTATGCATGTGACCATATTTTTTAGATTTTGAGTTGAATTATGAATATTTTCATTATCAAGCATGAACTTTATGATGATTTAACATGAAATTGATGCATGGGTTATCAAGCCCTAGTTGAATGTTGCTATTTCAAGAATGATTATGCATTTAAGCATGCTTTTAAGTATCTTGTGATATGTTTATAGACAACTTTGAATAAAGATTTGATCTTTTGATCTTTAGCTAAGATATGAAATCCACTTTACAGCGTAAATTTAATTTTGAATTAACAGATACACAGTTAGCTTTCAGTATGAAATAAATATTATGACTTTTAAAAGTAGATTTCCTACAGAATGAGCATACAGATTAAAGGGAGTAGTATTTAGCATCAAGCAGAAAGTATGGGTTTCGCGCATCCTACTTTCCTAGAAATATGAGCCAACATAGGTACAAATTTAGTATTCCTATTTCTATATGGATGATAGTTACAGATGTGATCACTTAGCTCAAGTTATACTCCCTTGCAAGATTATGACACCTCTCCACAATGTGAGGTTTTCCCCTTAGGGGAATGAGACATTGGACTCCATGATAGCTCACATGGTTTATGTTAGTTAAGAGAACCTCCCTAATAGAAAATAATAACAGAAAAGCTTTTAGAAACTAGGTGTAAGGGCTCACAATTTTACTCTTATATTATCTTACATCGCATATCAGTTACTAGATTTCAGCTTTCAGTTTTCAGATGATAAAGGTGAGTCTTTTTTTTTACACTTATCTTGCATCATTTGTAAACATAATACAAGCACCATTTTTAGACTTTAAATATGATGGCTCACCAGTTTTATACAGTATATTTTATTGTTCATGATCTATGATTTTCTGTTTTCAGTTATTTCAGCCATGTGAGTCATTACATAGAGCATGCATATTCTATGAATTTTAATAACATCGAGATATTACTTTTACTTATGCATTCACCCACATATACTCAGTACATCCTCAAAGTACTAATCCACATATACGTCTATGTGGTACATTATCTCATAATGTAAGTTCTGGTGCTCAGTCTCAGTAACGTGAGTGATTTTAGGTATCTTTATCTACATCCCGACAGTTGGTGAGTCCTTATGGTTCGAGGGCCTATTTATCTAGATTTCTAGTTTTTTTAGTACTTGATTAGCTACTTTCATTTTATTCCGATTCAGTTGAGGGTTTGTCCCAATGGCTCTCTAGTTTCTTAGTAGTAGAGGCTTGTCGGACTACAAGCTATTATATTCAGACTTTCAGTATTAGTTACCTAGGCAGTATATTCAGTTGATCTTGGACATTTTTGATAATATTCCATATTCTTCATTTCTATTTGATTAAATTACTTTAATATGAGTTATAAACTTAGTAGCAGGCTTATAGGGTTAGTTTGAGACTACTCATAGTGTTAGGCACCGTGTGATGTCTCGGGACCAGGTTTTGGGACGTTACAGTATTCCTCTCATATTTGAACCAAATAGGGAGAATTATGTATATTCCTACCCTAAATTCAATTCATAACTTCACCTCATTGAATAATAGTGATCCTATTCCATGTATCCCACGTTCTATTCTATCGTTTCTCCTTTCTTGTTCATGATAGAATTATGCATTTATCTTAAAGGTCGCGAGTCAATAGAATAGTAAAACAAGGATACATGAACAACCAACAATGATAATAACATAAACCAACTCAAGTATAAGCAAAAGTAATCATGGTCTTGGCTTTAATCCTATATGAGGATGTTTAGCCACTCATGGATATACAAAGAATCATAATAATGAAATCCATATAAAAATCCAAAAGTAAACTAAACTAAAAGATTAAAACACTAATTTATTCCTCCTCAAGTCTTATTTCTAGTCCCAAGGTCGTCCAAGATGCTTACAAAACAATTGAAGTGTCCTATTTATACTTGGCCAAAAATGGTCCAATTGAACTAGTCTCCATGCCACGCATTTATCGCGGAGGATAGGGAGAGTAACACTCTCCTATCATGGAGTCACACTGTAATGTGCATTTTAATTTGAAACCAAGGGTGTGGCATGCCTTTATATCAGTGGCTGAGCAGCGTGGCATGCCCCTAAGCCCAAAAATTCTAGATTTGAACATCAATTACTCCATGCGTTTGGCCTTTTATTCATTGCTTTGTGGTAGATTTTCCTATTCAATTTCAGCTTGTATATCATCCCAACATCGTGTTTATCATCTCAACAAGATTCCTACAACATAGCATACCAAGAATTAGAGCTTTAAACAATATAGAATCAAACAAGACAACTAGAATGACACATAGCTCAAAGCTAAGATTACTAGTTTTCTCGTTTAACTTATAATTGAATTTTTTGATTCCAATCTCTATTTGTACACACCTTAAACCTTATAAAACAAATAACTTAACACTTAGATGCTCATTTATACAAATATTAAATCATTATGCACACCAGAAGTCCTCAAAACCAAGCTAAATAAGTGTAGATAACAACACTTAGGTGCATAAATCCACCTAATATCATCACCCCACACTTAAAGCCTTGTTCGTCCTCGAACAACTATACACCTTAAACATCTTCTAAGGAAGACTTCACACTACTACTACCATAATAAAGACACTCAATCTAGCACTACAATGAGTACATAGATTGCAAGCTCCACAAAAAAACATGTCATATACTTTTGAAACTCATGAATACTACTTTGAAACGTCCTAACCTCAAGAATTGACTTAACCAAGTTGGAAAACTCATGCATATTACTCAATCAAAGATATCATATAAGTCACATAACTATTATCAAGCATGTGCCCTCACATAAGAGAGTTAACCATATTAACTCACACAGATGCAATTTATCACCAGAATGTGTATAATTACACTTAATCTCACAAAAATTCACAAGTCACACTAGAAAAAACATAGGCTTGCCCTTACTTTAGTATTCTACTAATATTAGAATGTTAAAGTGGAGGATAAAATAGGACTTTAAGGGTTGTAATGTAGGCTAAGGGATGGGTAGGTACTATTCTATCCAGTAATAGTGACTATCTTCCCTAATCGCTTTAATACATCACATTGTACATTGAACTCTTCTCAAAACAACCAAACTTTTAACCCATATACCTTCACAAAAATCTTATGCTTCACCCCATCTTATTAAGCTAGTTCACATTTATTATGGAGGAGTATTCACTAGCAACTCATTACTCAATTTATTGCACAATTTTCTTTCTTTCCATTACACAACTCCCAACTATAGCACATCAGCTTTTTCAAAACCAATAGCTAGCCTTTTGGGGGGATCACTTTCACCTCTTTCCTTAATGTTTTATTTACTCCTTCACTTTAAAATTTTTTCACTAAAGTGCTTAGGAGCTTTGGATCAAATTATGGTCAAACAAAGAAGGTAACGGGCTACATATTAGGCTACAAAATAATAAGCTAAAGGCTCAATGGGGTTAACTAAGATTATGCACAAGGGTGGATAAAAAGAGGGTATGAAATATGTCTCTCAAAGAAATGCCTATATCATCTCCTAAACCCACACTCTTTATTTTGCTTTTCACACACACCAGGAAAGTTCTAGACATCAAAATGTAATAAGGAACATACAAACAATCTCACACACACGTAACATGCTCAAATCAAGTAGGATCATTATAGCCTCTAAACTAAGTAATACCACAAATTCAACATTAAGCCAACATCATATATGAGTCATAAACATGAGCCTAGGTGTCTGATGTGTGAGCCTATGCTAACACATTTGAAGCTTTTAACTCTAAATAATTGCAAGGTCTTAAGCAACTTTAGTTATTTTTGATTAGTTTACTTTGATTTTGTAGTAACAGTAGAGAAGAAGGGGAACCACAAATAAAGGAAGCAAAAAGAATGAAATCAGAAGCAAATAAAGAACAACGGTTGGCTGACGACATCCATGACACATCGTCAGCCTGGTGATAGGCTGCCAAGGATGCCGTCAGCATTAACCAGAGAATGAGATTTGTTGTAACGTTGTAACGGTATGTCGTGATAAGGCGTCAGAGTTGTGATAAGGCATCAGGATCACCATCAACCTTAGGCAGAAATTATCAAAATAAAAGAGGAGTTGACGACATCTATGATGCGCCGTCATACTTCTGATAGGACATCATTGTCGCCGTCAGCCTGAGACAGCAAAACCCAAACTTAAAGAGAATTTGACGACGTCCATGATAGGCCGTCAAAATCCTGATAGGCCATCACGGTCGCCATCATCTATTCCGAGAAAAATATGTAACTTTAATTTTATTTCTTTATTTAGGGTTAACTATTTAAAGTCTTATTTTAGGGTTTTATAGGAATCAATTGACATATCCCACAAAATACAATATATAATTTTTCTCTCTCTCTCTAAGACCAATATTTTAGAGCTTTTCCTTGTGATTCAATTCAAAGTATACTTTTGATTTTCTTCATCATTGTAAGTTAATCTTTTCAGTTATGAATTCAATATACATACTTGTTTCTTGCATCATGAGTGGCTAAACACCTGTAACCTGGATCATGGGATCTAGGGTTAGATCATGATAAGGTGTTAAATACTCAAGATTTAATAGGTGTTAGTATTTCTTGGTAATTTTGAGATTATAATTTACGTCTGTTGGTTGCAAAAAGTATGCGTACCTACTTTGGTTTGCTTGAGAAAGAAATCATAAACAGTAGGAAGTGAATTATCAACAGGGACTCGAAAAGGCTTCGTTTAATAATTAGCGTTGTAACAAGGTTGATTAACCTGAGGTAAAATCTGGACAGTACATAGAGATTCCCTAAGTCCAAGAGGATTAGGAAATTAGACACTTGAATAGGTTGAGAGACATTTGAGCATATCATCAATAAAGATGCTTGTGATCCTAACCACCGTGAGAGTCTTGAGTAAATTTTAGTATCTGTCATGTACCGTAAGCCCTAGTGAATATAATCCTGGTTATTTCATAAAATCTTGGTTACAAACATCAAATTCAAAGTGACAATCAATTATCTGCAAAACTTAAACCCCATTTCAAGAAACAGTAAACTACCAGTGAATTAAATCGTAAATAACTTGAGTTCACACCTTATTCCCTGTGGGATTCGACCCCAACCTAATTGGGTTTTATATTGACAATGATCGCTTACACCCATTCAAGAGTGTAATTTGAGCGTTATAAAAAATGGTGCAGTTGCCGGGGAATACGGTTGTAAACTTAAAGTTTATGTGAGATAATTTGTTGTTAGTTAAGTTTCCTTGATTTACATTTATTTGTTGTTTTTTTCTATTGCAGGTTCTTAGTTGTTTATGCCAAAAACAAAAAGTTCCGGAGAACTATTATTACCAATTAATTCGAAACCTCAGCTGATTGGGAGAATGGCTGAACAACAGGAGGCGGAAAGACTAGCCGCTTTGGAAAGGGATCAGGTGAACGTACAGAATTCAGGTCAATAATTATGTCACTAGAACCCTGGTGATGAAGACTTGGGTGATAAGGAATTGCTGAATCCTCAAAACCCAAGGCGAGCTGAGCAAAATGCCGCACTAGTGCAGTAAAATATCAATAGGTGTGGTCAACATCCTGTTCAATATGAGGATAATGAAGATTATGAAGGAATGGATGGAGTTGGTGCAATGGGTGCTATCATTTCTCTACCGTTGGCACCAGGTGCAAAATTCATCATAACAAGTACCATGATCCAACTCCTGAATCTGAATGGGTTGTTTGGAGGCTTACCTGGTGATGACTCGAACATGTATTTGGTGAACTTTATCACCATTTGCAAATCTTTTGATAATTCGGGAGTGACACAGAATGCGATCCGATTGAGATTATTTCCTTTGTCTCTGTCTGGAGAGGCAACACTATGGTTAAATGAGCTCGAGCCCGATTCTATGACCAACTGGAGACAGTTGAAAGAGGCATTCCTAGAATAGTTTTTTCCACCCTTCAGTAGGGTATAGTTGATGGAAGAAATCAGTAATTTATGGCAGCTCCCTACCAAAGCATTGCATGAAACTTAGGAGAGATTTAAGAAAAAACTGGCACAGTGTCCGAACCACAATATGACGGACCTGCATTTGATGGAGACTTTGTACAGAGCTTTTAACTCTGTGACAAAGCCAATTGTAGACAATGCTACAGGTGGTTCGTTCATTGACTTCTCTTTTCTGGATGCTTCAGACATGCTGAATAGAATGACCAAGAAAAGTCGGGCTTGGCACACCAGGGATTCTATGGTGGCTAGCCAGACTATTTCTTGTGGTATGACTACAGAGCAACGCAGAAGGGATGAGGAGAGAGACCAGGACATGGCCCACTTAAAGACACAGATGGACTTGATAACCAAGCAATTGCTGTCAGGTAAGGCCAAAATGGTTAAGGTTTTGGAATCTCAGGGTACTGTTGCTACGAGTGTTGATGCGGAGGCAAACTATGTGAGTAATCAGGGGGGTTTCCGATCCAATAGCCAAAGGAACCAAGGTCGGAACTTTTATGACAAACCTGATTATAAAGATAGGGAGCAGGGACATTGGAGAAGCAATAATGACAGAAGTGGTTTATATGTTCCTTCTGGAAGTCGGGATGCTACAACAATTGGCTCCGACAAGATGTCCATAGAGGACATGATGGAAAAGTTGTTGAAGGGAGTGGAAGCTACCAACTCGGGGGTAACTACTATGAAGAGTGAATTCTCTACCCTCAGTCAGTTGGTTAGCTCACACTCTGTTTTATTAAGTAGTTGGAGCAGCAGATGAGTCAACTTTCCATTACACTGAATCAGAGAAAAAATGGTATTTTACCTAGTGAAACGGTTTAGAATCCGCAGAATGATGTCTCATGTATGGCGATCACCACTCGGAGTGGTAAGATGTTACTTGGCCCTTCTATGGGAAAATCTATAGAAGATGAGGTAATTGTTGATGAACCCGAAGAAAGTAATCTAGTAGAGTCTGAGAAGCTGGATAGTTCTGCTAATGATTCAGAGAAGGAAAATGAGAAGGAAGAGGAAGTGGTGTTAAAGACTATCCCTAGACCACCACCTCTCTTTCCTCAACGGTTGAAGAAAAAGGTCTATGATGCAAAATTCGGCAAGTTCATGGCAATGCTCAAGCAATTGACAATTAATTTTCCTTTGATTGAGGCACTTGAGCAAATTCCAGGATATGAAAAGTTCATGAAATACCTCTTCATAAAGAAGATAAAGTTCAGTAGTGAGCAGGTGGACAATCTCCACCATTGCAGCACGGTTTCCATATGATTCTTAGTACAAAAGATGGCCAGTCCAGGAAAGTTCACTATTCCGTGCAAAGTTGGGTTTGTGGATGTTGCAAAGGCATTGGGTTCCAGTGTGAATCTGATGCCACTGGTTGTATATAAGAAGCTCGGTTTAGAAGCTCCATCTCCCACTAACATGCGATTGGTAATGGCAGATAGGTCGATAAAACGGCCTGTTGGAATTTTGCATGATGTGTTGGTGAAAGTAGCAGACTTTATTATTCCTGCGGATTTTGGGGTACTAGATTGTGATGTAGACTTTGAGGTACCTATTATTTTGGGGAGGTCACTGTTAGCAACAGGAAGAGTAATAGTTGACATGGAGTTGAATGAGCTTAAGTTTAGGCTTGGTAAAAAAAAGGAAAAAATCAAAATGCTTCAACCCATGACCCAACAAAAAGATATGAGAGTGTTATCAATCGTTGATGTCTTCTATGATGATGGAAAAGAGGTATCAACAGGTTGTCTTAGCGAAGTCTGAGTAGTTAAGATAACCCAGTCGTGCCACGATAGTAAATCAGGCGCTATTGGGAGGCAACCCAAATTTTTTATGTTTAAGCAAGTGTTTTTATTTTTTTTTAAATTAGAATTTAGTACGGAGAAGATGGAAAAATGAGAAGGTCAGCTGAAAGGTCATGACGGCATCCATGACAAGCCATCACAACTGTGACAAGCTATCACGATTGTCGTCATCTAGGCCAAGCTTGAGGCATTCTTTATTAAGGGTGACGACGTTCATGATAGGCTATCACACTCGTGATAAGCTATCATAAAACATCGTCAGCCCATAACCTTAAAAGATGAATTCTGGGCCCATTTTAAAGCAGATCCAACTCGGCCCAACTGTGAAACCTTTTCAAATTTCCGCTAGTTTTATTTCTTTTTGTTTAGTTATTTCTTTCCTTAGTTAGTTGATATCCTACTCTTTTCAAGCACTCTTAAGAAAACAAATTCTCTTGTGTGGGTTTGCACTTCACAAGCAAGGAGTTCTTCCTATTTCTTCCTCTTTTTGTGCGTGAAACCAGCTTAAGGGATCCATCAGGTATACTCTACCTTAACTCTTCCTTTCTTGTGGTAAGTGATAGAAGAATGTCAACCCAAGTCCCCAAGAGTCTTACACCAAGTTCAACTTAAAAAAAAAATCTAAAAATCGCACCTAGGGTTTGCTGGGCAGACCCCAGGGTTTAAAAGTCAGCTCATAAATTGGAATTCAAGTGAATTTTGAGAAATAATGAGGACCAAAAATTAAGTAAAAATCAAAAATGGGTTTTGATAAGAGCTGACGACATTCATGATAGGCTGTCAAAATTGTGATGGCTTATCAGTAATATCGTCAGAAGCTGCTAAAAAGGAATTAGATTCTGTTTAGGGTTGATGACATTCGTGATAGGCTATTCCAATTGTGACGGCTTATCAAGAATTTCGTCAAAAGTTGTTCAAATTTTGAAAGTTCTGTCTGAGGTTGACGACAATCGTGATAAGCTATCACAATAGTGATGGCTTATCAAGAAATATCGTCACACCTGGAACCTGAGGCATGAATGAGCTTAATTGATTAATGCATTTGTGTTTGTGTTCTTAAGGGTTGACTAATGTTCTTATATTGTCACTAGGAACTTTACAATGACACCAAAAAGAAAGATCCCCACAACACCAAAGAAAGAGAGCAAAGAAAGTGTATGTCGTAAGCTCATCGATGAGAAATCTAATTACGAGGAGGAGAAAACCTTGCTCAGGAATAAAAAAAGAAGCTAAGTCCGAAGAAACCTTCACCACCTCCACCCATTGAAGTAGAATATAGTGATGACACTGAAACAACAACAACTTCTAAGCAAGAGGGTTTTGAATAACATGAGTCTAAACATACTGTATTTGAAGAAGAGGAGTAAGAAGAGTCTGAGTCTGAGGAAATAGCATCAGGATCCCCATCCACTGAACAACAAGAAGAGGAAGAGTCTCCACCTCATGGAACACTTATCAAATATAAGAACCCCAAAGTTTGAGATAATGCTACGTGGCAAATTTCTAGAGCAGAAAGCATCTACACTGCTGGACTTCGCAGAACTGATAGAAGAAGAGCTAAAAGGCCACTTCAGGAAGAAAAGATGATTATCACAAAAGGGTTAAGTAGGTACCCGAAGGTAGAATAGAAGTTCCAAGAGTATGGATTGGGGAGGACCACAAAAGAAGGAGGATCATTTTGTCTTGCATTGGTTTGGGAGTTCTATGCGAACTACCAGGCTCAGTTAGAAAACATGTGCAGGCCAAGTGAAAGATTAGCAGACCTACCCCTATTGGATAGAGTGCAGGTGAGGGGCGTAAGGGTTGATATTTCCATCAGAACCATCAAAAGATTCTTGCATGGCCCCAACTTTACTCCTCAAGCCATTGCACCATCATTTTATGGTCGGATTAAGAATCAGGAGAAACAACATCCGTGGTTGGCCAACATCATAGCTGACGGAGAACCAGCATGGGTAACAAACCCAAATGAGAGAATCTGTAAGTCCTATTTGACTCAGAAGGCAAAGTTTTGGTGGGGTATCGTGCGTGTCTGGCTGATGCCCACTGATGGAGACAACATTTGGGTGATGACCGAGCTATTTTAGTAGCAAGCATGGTGCAGCAACTTCCCTTAAACTTTGGGGAAATCATTGCTGATGAGATGAAGATTACGATGTCAAGAACCGATACTGCTTATCCTTTTCCTTGTCTTATCACAGAGTTTTGCCGAGCTACAAATATGCCAAAGATTGCAGGAGTTGATGATGAGGTTCTTACCCGAAAGACTCACAAACCCATATGGTTTAATGAGAATCAGCCAGGATTGAGACTTGATAAAGGTGAAGAGGTAGCAGCGGACCCCTAGTTATAGATGCAGGAGCATCACCTCATATGGAAGTGCAAGATTCGGAGATTGGGTAGCCAACTTCTTCAGCATAGGTAGGTTCAGTGCCTGAGACTGAAGCCAGCTCCTCATTCCCTGCAGTATCTGCAGGATTTGAATTTCAGCCAATTGATATAAGAAAAGTGGCTAAACAAGCCAAGTGGTGTGAAGCACAGCTACATGTTTTTGCCAAACAGTTTGTTGCTTCTGTGGACAAGAGAATCAAGGCTTCCCTTGAGATTTTTGAGACTTTTCCTGAGCGGATTTTAGATTTAGAGAACTGATTTTATGCACGGGCAAGAGAAATATCGGGAGCTGATCTTGCTAAATTCAGGGCGGCATTGGAAAAAGTAAAAGCAGATGTTGGGGTGCTGTAATAACACCAAATTATGATGCCAACAGGTTCGACCTTGCCTGAATCTGAAAAAGAAATTCCCATACTTGACCTCACCGTAGATTCCCCAAAGAAAAAGAAGAAAAAAGGGGGAAAAAGGGCAAAGATAAGAGATAAAATCCAGACAGTGAGGAAGAAATGAGAGTGAAAAAGAAGGCCAAGAAGAAGGCCAAAAAGAAGGATTTGAAGAAGGCAAGATTGGAGTCCCTAGCTGATACAGAGAAATGGGAGGCAGTCATCCGAGCTATGGCTGCAGGTGCTTCATCTAGCCAGGCTCCCACAACTTCTAGGCCAGATGATCCTGATGGGGAGAAGACAGCAGATGATGCTATAGCAGGGTTAGAGACCCAGGATCTATGTGCTTGATTATCTTCAGGTATACCCTAACCCTTAGTGCAGTTTATTTTTTATTTTAATTTGAGGGTGTAGGGTAGGTTGTTGTTGTAACGTATTCTGTAGATAACTAGGAGTAGTGCAAGTACTTGACGAAGTTAGCTTGTTTTGTGATTTTTGAATACCTCTTCATTGGTCTGATATAGTGTTGTGCAAATTGCATCCATTGTGACCACGATGTATCTTTTTGTGGCATTAGTCTGGCAACTGACTAACCCTTGTTAAACAAACGCATGAACTGGATAAGTAGTGATATGCAATATACTTGTGTGCCATATGTGTGTAAGGTCTTACTCAGTTCCTGTTGTGTGTTAAATCTAGAACTTTCCCTGTTAGTCTTGCCATGGTCATAGGATAGGCGTTAGGAAAGAATCATAGGCCGTTTTTGATTTTTTACTCACTTTAGCCAAAATGACTTTCCCTATGTGTATAATATCTCTTGATCCCCTTTTGAGCCTAATTAGCCTATTTCTTTCTTCAATACCTCTCACCCTCCCATTCATATCACAATAAACTTATTATGTCCCTAATCCTCCTTGGACACTGTGCATCTTTACTCAGGCAACCAGCCTAAGTTGAGGGTGGCTATCATAGGGATGCGTGATACAAAATGAGTATAAAGAGAGGGAGAATAAGAAAAATGAATAAAAAGTTGGGTGTGGTGAAAAAGAAATAAAAAAAGATAAAGTTGTGTAAAAGATGATAATAAGATAATCTGATAATTGAAAAGGCTGCACCCACCTTGAGCATGTGTGATCAATAAAAGAGGGGAAGAAAATAAGGTTAAGAGTTGAAACCCCAAGAGTTTAGAGTAGTGTCAAGGAGGCATAGTCACTCTGAAATATCCATGAATATCTTACCATCCCCTGGCCTACGTTACAAGCTTAAGAAAAGACCTAAAGTGATCCTAACTGACCTATCTTAAGACTGGGGTACTGACTATAAGGGCAAGCCTATGGCATTTGACATGCAATATTTGGAACTTCATTCTGAGAGTGAGTTTTGTATTTATCCCTACGTTTATGTATGAGAATTATGATATGAGTGAAAAAGGGATTTCTTTATTGTAAGGGCACACTAGGTATGTTTCTAATCACTGACTTGCTCGGATAGTGTGATTTGGGCATGTGCTGGTAGTTAATGCTGAATTTTCACCATATCTTGATCTTTGTGAGTTGCATGGTTGTTTTCAATGATAGACACAGTTGCACTTAATTTGACTGACTTTGAAGATGGTAAATGTACTTTGAACTGATATGAGTAGTTAGCTGCCAAATTGTACTCTGTATACTCTTAGTTATGTTATGGTTGCTTGAGGACAAGCAATTGTTTAAGTTGAGGGTGTTGATGTGTGAGCCTATGCTAACACATTTGAAGCTTTTAACTCTAAATAATTGCAAGGTCTTGAGCAACTTTAGTTGTTTTTGATTAGTTTACTTTGATTTTGTAGTAAAAGTAGAGAAGAAGGGGAACCACAAATAAAGAAAGCAAAAAGCATGAAATCAGAAGCAAATAAAGAACAAAGGGTGGCTGATGATATCCATGACACGCCGTCAGCCTGGTGATAGGCTATCAAGTATTCCGTCAGCCTTAACCAGAGAATGAGATTTGCTGTAATGTTGTGACGGCATGTCGTGATAAGGCGTCAGAGTTGTGATAAGACGTCGAGATCACCGTCAACCTTAGGCAAAAATTCTCAAAATGGGAGAGGAGTTGTCGACATCCATGACGCACCGTCAGACTCCTGATAGAATGTCATTGTCACCGTTAGCCTGATACAGCAAAATCCAAATATAAAGAGAATCTGACGACGTTCGTGATAGGCCGTCAAACTCCTTATAGGCCATCACGGTCTCCATCATCTATTTAGAGGAAAATTTGCAACTTTAGTTTTATTTTCTTATTTAGGGTTAACTATTTAAAGCCTTGTTTTAGGGTTTTCTAGGAATTGATTGACATATCCCACAAGATAGCATATATGATTTTTCTCTCTCTCTCTCTAATACCAATATTTTGGAGCTTTGCCTTGTGATTCAATTCAAAGTATGCTTTTGATTTTCTTCATCATTGTAAGTTAATCCGTTCAGTTATGAATTCAATTTGCATACTTGTTTCTTGCATCATGAGTGGCTAAACACCTGTAACCTGGATCATGGGATCTAGGGTTAGGTCATGATAAGGTGTTAAATACTCAATATTTAATAGGTGTTAGGATTTTTTGGTAATTCTGAGGTTATAATTTACGTCTGTTGGTTGCAAATAGTAGGCGTACCTACTTTGGTTTGCTTGAGAAACAAATTATATACAGTAGGAAGTGAATTATCAACAGGGACTCAAAAAGGCTTTGTTTAATAATTAGCGCTCTAACAAGGTTGATTAACCTGGGGTAAAATCTGGACAGTGCATAGCGATTCCCTAATTCCGAGAGGATTAGGAAATTAGATGTTTGAATAGGTCAAGAGACATTTGAGCATATCATCGATAAAGATAGTTTGTGATCCTAACCACCGTGAGAGTCTTGAGTAAATTTTAGCATTTGTCATGTACCGTAAGCCCTAGTGAACATAATCCTGGTTATTTTATAAAATCTTGGTTACAAACATCAAATTCAAAGTGACAATCAATTATCTACAAAACTTAAACCCCATTTCAGGAAACAGTAAACTACCAGTGAATTAAATCGTAATTAACTTGAGTTCACACCTTATTCCCTGTGGGATTCAACCCCAACCTAGTTGGGTTTTATATTGACAACGATCACTTACACCCATTCAAGAGTGTAATTTGAGCGTTATCAGTGTCTCAAAAGTAGTCCTTCAACAAAATCAATATGCTCTTTAACAGGCAAAACTGACTTGCATCAGGCAATCATACATAGCACTAACAAGAACATCTCACTCATTCCTAAAAAAAAAATTAAAAATTTACTCCTAAAATGAAAAAAGGATACTGGTTTATGAGGTGTCCCCCAGAAGAGAACCAAAAAAAACAACCACGAGGTGGATGAAGTGTGCACCTACTAGACTGAGAAAAGAACCAAAAAAACAACCACAGGGTGGATGAAGTTTGCACTTACTAGACTGACACCAACAACTAAAAATACGGAGAAAATATTTTTGCAATTTTTTTCATATTTAGGCAAAAACTAGAAAACAACTAAAAAATTACAAACCTATAGCATAACTTCACCCTAAACCATGGGAAGATTCCCCACCCCATACTTAAAAACATATGTTTTCCATAAAGTATGCTAAAAAATAGAGATATAAATACTCTCTAAGGCCTCTAGGCCTAGCAACCATCATGTTCAATCATAAGGACGTCGGGTAGACCCCACACCCTATCTTTGTCATGCTCCTTAGCTCAGATTTCTGGTACTTAGACTTTCCTTCAACCTGTGACTTAACAAAGACAAAAAATATATGCAATCAAAACTAAAATATGAAAATAACATTCCTACTTTAACTTGGGTTGCCTCCCAAAATGCATCTCATTTAGTGGCGCTGCACGACCCATATCACTACATCATCCATTTTTCTTCATCCTCTTCCTCATACTCGATGGCCATTTTCTCACTCTTTTCTAACATCTTGAGTATGTACTCTCATGGTCATCATCTTTTTCAACCTTTGGTTTTTTAGGCTCTTCTTTCAACTTCACTCTTTCAGGCATAATCGTGTATTGGGAAACTCCATGAGACTATTCAGAGAGTTAATTGGTGGTTTGGACTCCACCTCACACTTATCCACTTCCATGAATATGATCGTACATAATTCATTATAATGGTAAGGTTGAATGAGTGGTTTTTTGGCTTTAAAGACCACCTCTTCATTATCCAATCTCATCTTGAAAGTGCTGTCTCTTATACAATTAGTTCTCTTCCCATCGTGAGAGTGGACATCACAAGATGATCGACACCCTGTTATTTGCATCATAGTCAAGAATAATAAATTCAGTAGGTATAATAAATTTATCAACCTTAATGAGCACATCCTCAATAATTTCCTCGGGATGGACTATAGATCTATCAGCCATTTGGAGCACTACAAAGCATGGCTTGGCTTTCCCAAAAGAAGAGTATGGAACACTGATAAGGGCATCAAGTTTATAATTGCCCCTAAATAACATAAATCATGTACAACATCAGTGTTACCAATTTTTATAGGGAAGGTGAAACTCCCTGGGTCCTTTATTTTCGTCGGCATTTTCCTTATCACCGTCGAACTACACTCCTCAGTAAGTACCATCGTCTCAATGTCTTGTAGCATTGTTTTTTTAGTCACCACATACTTCAAGTACTTAGCGTACTTAGGCATGCCTTGCAAAACATCTAACAAAGGAAGATTAATGTGAAATTCTCAGAGCGTGTCAAAAAACTTCTTAAAATGAGCATCCTCCTTGGCCTTTTTGAGCCTTTGAGGGAATGGTAGTGGTGGTATTTTATGCACTTTCTCATCAACCTTTATCTTTGGGAACTCAGACTTCCCTGAAAACTCAGCATCATTAACTTTAGCTTGCTTCTTCTCTATCTGCTATAGGACTAGTCTGCTTGTGGTCACGACCCGAACCAGGGTCTAGCCATGACGGGTATCTCAAGTCCACCGAGGACCGAAGACCAACCCCTTTGCCTATCTAAAAAAACATATCACACCTAACAATGGTTAATTTTGAGCATATAACAAGATAGATCATAATAAGATCAAAGACATCTAAGAGTGTAAACATCAATAGCCGATCTATGGTAATATCTACAAAGCCTCTATACCAAAAAACAAATAATGTCGGAACATGACCCTGACCCTGACAATGACAATGTAAATGTGAATTATTCAACTCTAATTTATGGAAGGAAACCAATGGAATGATCATGTCTTTCATAGAATAGAAGTTTACCACTTCACCGTAAAGACCGAATCTTAGATCACTTATCACTGGCAGGAAAAGTAGAAGTGCCTTTGAACCCTGCATCGCATGGGAATACAGTGTCCGGAGACTGTTAGTAGGGTGAGCACTAACATGTAACTCAGGATAAGGGTAAATTAATATCAGTCAAAAGTTCAATTTTAAACTTACTATACATGTTCACATACATGCATACATATATATATAATAGATGTTAGGGTAGGGAACAAGGTTTAGCATGATAGTAAAATATTATCCTTGACTATATAGCTCAACCGTCATAAACAGGCACCCACGGGCTAAATGGGTTCAGCTCCCCTACTGAAAGGACCCCAGTGCATATTAGCCTTATGAAATGGAGGTATCAAGGAAGACCAGTGTAATACCCCAGACTTTTTTCTAGCCTAATTTTTCTCCTAAAATGTCAAAGTTTAGATTCAAAAATGAATAAATTTTAGTACATGTATAATTTTCAAAATGTAGACACTTCATTATGTGGGAAATTGAATTAGCTTTTCATCGATACCAATTTTGCCCAAATCTGATACTCGGTTAAGAAGGCTGGGCAAATTTAGTAAGGCAGTATGCCATCTGAGCAATCACCGCGTCGCGGTAAAGGGTAAAATCACAATTTTTATTTTCCAGAGGACCAACACGATTGGCTCATATCATGGAGAGGTCCAATTTCCCAATTGTCAATTTCTAGTGTCTTACAATGATGGTGGCGCATAGCGTTGATGGCCAAAATGACATTTCTATAGCGTACCGCAATGGCTCCACATCGCGGAGGGTTTCCAATTTACAATTATCCCTTATCCAGTGAGCCACCGTGATAGTGGTGCATCGTGGTAGCATGGTAAATTGGAAAATCTTGTTTTTTTTCTAGTTTCGATTAAATATTAGAAGGGGTAGTTTGGTCAATTCCCAAGCCCCCAAAATTCTTCCAAAATAAAGAATTAAGCATATCACAAGAACTTTATGTTTATTTTCATCCTTTCTCTCTCAAAGCAAAACCCTAGAGCTCTAAAGCTTCTTCTCCAAGAAATTAAATTCCTCCATTGTTTCTCTGAGAAAGCTCAAAATTGAGGATTCGCAAGACAAGATAATCAAGAACTCATCTTCAAGAACTCAAATAGGAATCCAAATTCAAGATTCTTCATCTAATCATCTACCAAGGTATGTGGGGTTTATGAACAAGGATCCTCTTCCATCCTTGTGCCCAAAACCAAGTTTTAATTACAAATTCATATGATTTTAAATGAATATACATTATATTTGAATTATGGTTCATACCCATTATTTCTATTTGCGAGATTATGAGCTTTTGAGATATTTTGAAGATGATTTACATGTATATTTCTATATTTTCATGCCTATTGCAGTAAATTCCAGATTTTGAGATGAATTATCATTGTTTTCATTATCAAGCATGATTATTATGATGTTTTGACATGAACCTGATGCATGGATTACTAAGCCCAAGTTTATATGTTGATATTTCAAGAAAGATGATGCTTTAAGCATCTTATGATCGAATTAATTACAGATTTATAGTAAACCTTTGATCTTTTGATCCTCAAATAAGATTTGGAATCCACTTTATAGATTTATTATAGATTATAGATTACAAAATTCAAAATAGCTTTATTTATAGATTTAATTAGTTAGATGCATAATTGGTTTCAGAATAAACCCTTATGCTAGTTTTAAAGTGCATTTCCAACAGAATGAGCATACACATTTAAAAAGGTAGTAGTATTTAGCACCGAGCAGAAAGTGTGGGATTAGTGTGCCCAATCTTCCACAGAAGTACGTAGCCAACGTAGGTACAAATTATTAGATTATTCCCATTTCTATATGGATGATAGTTACAGATGTGATCACTTAGCTCAGGTTATACTCCTTGACAAGAGTATGACACCTCTCCCATTGTGAGTTTTTGCCCTTAGGGGAATAAGACGTTGGACTCCATGTTAGCTCACATGGTTTATGTCTATTAGAATAAAATCCCTACAAATAAAGTATTTTCCCTAATAGAAAAGAATAACTGAAAAGCTTTTAAGAAAACTAAGTGTAAAGGCTCACAACTTTATTCAGATTATGTTTTACAGAAAGATATTAGTTACAAATTTTAGCTTTTAGATTTCAGATATAGAAATGAGTCCCTTTTACACTTAGATACTATGATTTATAGACAACATACTAGTACAGTTTTCAGAACTAAATGTTATGACTCACTAAATTTATAAAGTATGATTGCTTCTTACTAATACGTATTTCAATTTTTAGATATTTCAGTTTACATGAGTCATTTACATTTAGCATGCATTGTTTTACAAACTATGATGATGATTGATATTATGTTTTACTTATGCATTTCACCCCCATATACTCAGTACATTATCAAAGTACTTATCCATATATACATCTATGGGCTACATTATCTCATAATGTAAGTTTAGGTGCTCAGTTTCAGCAGCGAGAGTGATTTAGAGCATCTCCACCTACATCCCAACAGTTGGTGAGTCCTCATAGTTCGGGGACTTAGTCATTCAGTTTATTTTTAGCTTAACAGTTTAGATAATTCAGTATTCTCTTCAGACAGTTCCAGTCAGTTGGGGGTTTGTCCCAATGACTCTCTAGATATTAGTAGTAGAGGCTTATCACACTACTAGATTTGATTCAGACTTATAGTATTTGGTTTTCGGAGATTATATTCAAATTATTCTCAATTGTTTTAGACAGTTTTATGCATATAGTCGTATGTCTATGTTTTCCTTATTATGAGATTCATACTTAGTAACAGGCAGACAGGGTTTGCTTAAGGCTACTCATAGTCTTGAGCACCGAATGACGCCTCGAGACCAGGTTTCGGGGTGTTACAAACTTGGTATCAGAGCCTAAGGTTTATAAGAGTTCTAGAGAGTCAGACAAGCTGTGTTACGTAAAGTGTTGATCGTGGGTGTGAAGTGCGCCATATTTATGAGCACGAGGCTAAGGGATGTTCTTAGGAAATCATCTCTTTCTTTCATGATCTATCATGCTTAAAATATCTCTATCTTTTTTAACTTGTTCTCTTATGTGACAATTGAATATGCCTTCTCGTTGAGATAATGCTCGCAGAAATGGTAAAAACCACCCCAAACCATTGATCCTCTAAATGATAACGTATCCCATGCTAAGTTTTGGGCTGCCTTTCAGGTGTTGGCCCAAGCTGTGAGTGCCAATGTTCAGGGCAACCATCAGGCTGTAGTGTTATTTTAGCAGAATGGTGATTTAGCAGCAGGCAGAATTAGAGATTTTATGAGAATGAATCTACCAGAGTTCTTTGGGTCAAAATTTGGTGAGGACCCACAACTTTATTTAGATAAGGTGAAGAAGATCACCCAAATTATGCATATTTCTAAAGAGGAGAGTATAGAGTAGCATCCTATTGGTTGAAGGATGTAGCGTATGATTGGGTAGTTATGTGGAAGAATGGTAGAGGTGAGAATGTCGCTCCTATGAGTTGGCAGGTTTTTCAAGATACTTTTCTAGATAGATTCTTCCCTCGTGAAATGAGTAAAGCTAAGATAGAGTAGTTTATGAATTTTAGGCAAAGCTCAATGACAGTGAAGGAGTGTTGCCTTAAGTTCAATCGGTTGTCTAAGTATTCTCCTGATACGATGGCTGATCCTAGGCTAAGTATGAGTAAGTTTGTTACTGGCATATCTAGCTTGGTAGTTAAGGAGTGTAGGACTGCCATGCTTATTGAAGACATGGATCTTGCTAGATTGATGATTCATGCTCAACAGATTGAGGTATAGAAGTTGAAGGGAAGAGAGAGAGAAAATAAGAAGTCTAGAACATGGCATGTTAAGTATGGATAGGCTAAGTCTCAAGGGGGAAATTATTCACAGTTTCAGAATCATTCATCTATGCCAAAACCATCTTTAGATAGTACACCCACTCCTAGAGCTGGGAAGGAGCAGTGGGGTAAGTCTTTTATGTCCAGATCTTAGAATAGTGTGAGTGGAAGGCCCAGTTATCCTCCATGTGCTAAGTGTGGTAAAAATTACCCTAGTGAGTGTTTAGCTGGATAGAAAGGTTGTTATGGTTATGGTAAGTTGGGTCATAGAATTAGAGAGTGTCCACATGCTAAGCAAGGAAACAGAGATATTTGTCCCAAACTTAGGCTACTTGTGCACCAGCTCCTTTAGGTTGCCCAGCTCCTTCTCAGGGCACATCATCCAGTACCGGTGGCAGTCAGTGCCAGAATCAATTTATACTTTACCATCCCATCAGGAGTAGGAGGATTCACCGAATGTTGTTACCGGTATGCTTCGTGTCTTTCATCTTGATGTTTATGTGTTGTTAGACCCTGGGTTGAGTTTTTCTTATGTGACCCCATTAGTTGCAGTCAATTTTGAAATAGATCCTGAAAAGATCCCTGAGCCCTTCTTGGTTTCTACCCCAGTAGGTTAGTCTATCGTTGCTAAACAGATCTATAGAAAGTGCTCTATCACTTTTCTTCATAAAATTATGTTAGCAGACTTAATAGAGTTAGATATGGTTGACTTTGATCTTATTCTTGGCATGGATTGGCTCCATTCCTGTTATGCATCCATAGATTGTCGCACCTGAGTGGTGAATTTTTTCAGTTTCCAGATGAGCCAGTCTTTGAGTGGAAAGGTAATTCAGTGTCTCCCAAGAGTCATTTCATATCTTATCTTATAGCCAAAAAGTTGATTTCTAAAGGGTGTATCTATCATCTAGTTTGAGTCAAGGACACTAAGTCTGAGACTCCAACAGTTCAGTCAGTAAGTATAGTCAATGAGTTTCCTGATGTTTTTCCTGAAGATTTTCCAAGGGAACCTCTTGATAGGTAAATAGAATTTAGGATTGACCTTCTTTCAGATACTCAGCCTATTTCTATTCCTCCTTATCGTATGGCTCCAACTGAGCTTAAAGAGTTAAAAGAGTTAAAAGAGCAGCTCAAAGATCTTCTAGAGAAAGGTTTCATAAGGCCTAGTGTTTCTCCATGGGGCACTCCCATCTTATTCGTGTGAAATAAAGATGGTTCCTTGCGAATGTGCATTGACTATCGTCGGCTAAATAAAGTTACAGTCAAAAACAAATATCCTCTTCCTAGGATTGATGGCTTATTTGATCAACTCTAAGGTGCAAGTTATTTTTCAATGAAATACCTTAGATCCGGCTATCATCAACTTAAAGTAAGGGAATGTGATATTCCAAAGACAGCCTTTAGAACTCATTATGGTCATTTTGAGTTTTTAATCATGTCCTTTGGGATAACCAATGCCCCAACAACCTTCATGCACTTGATGAACAGAGTGTTCAAATAGTATCTAGACCTTTTTGTCAGTCTTTATCAATAATATTCTTGTCTACTATCGTAGTAAGGATGATCATGCAGACCACCTTAGAATTGTATTGCAAACTCTTAGAGATCACCAGTTTTTCACCAAATTCAACAAGTGTGAATTTTGGCTAAGGTCAGTAGCTTTCCTCGGTCATATTGTTTCCCGTGAGAGTATTTGAGTTGATCCCCAAAAGATAGAAGCAGTAAGAAATTGGCCTAGACCTATCTCACCGTCAGACATTAGGAGTTTCTTAGGTTTAGATGGCTATTACAGATGTTTTGTTGAAGGTTTCTCATCTAATACGTCTCCCATGTCTAGATTAACCCAGAAAAAAGTTAAATTTCAGTGGTCAGTTTCCTGCGAGAAGAGTTTTCAAGAGTTGAAGACTCAACTCACTTTAGCCCCAGATTTAGCATTATTACCCGATGGTACAGATGGTTTTATGTTGTATTGTGATGCCTCTAGAGTTGGTTTGGGTTTTGTGTTGATGAAGAGAGGTAAGGTTATAGCCTACGCCTCAAGATAACTTAAGCCTCATGAAAAGAATTACTCAGCCCATGATCTTGAATTAGCTGTTGTTGTGGTTTCTTTGAAAATCTAGAGACGCTATATTTATGGGGTGCATGTTGATGTGTTCACAGATCACAAAAGTTTGTCGTATGTGTTTACCCAGAGGGAGTTGAATCGTCGTTAGAGAAAGTGGTTAGAATTGTTGAAGGATTATGATAAGAGTATGTCGTATCATCCCAACAACACCAATATAGTGGCAGACGCCCTTAGTAGATTGTCTATCGGCAGTGTTGCTAGTATGGAGAATGATAAGAAGGAGTTAGTTTGAGAAGTTCACCATTTAGCTAGATTGGGTGTGAGATTGGTTGATTCAGCTGAAGGGAATGTTTTGGTCCAGAGTAGTTTTGAATCTTCTCTAATTTACGAAGTGAAAGAGAAGCAAGATAAGGATTCTAGTTTGGTCAAACTGAAGGCATCAGATGGAGACCAAAAGGTAAAGGTTTTCTCCCAAGGGGGAGATGGTGTGTTGAGATACCAAGGTAGATTATGTGTACTATATGTTGATGATTTGAAGCAGTGGATTATGGTGGAAATGCATGGTATGAGTTATTCCATCCATCCAGGTGCTACCAAGATGTACTGCGACTTACGGGAAATCTATTGCTGGAATGGTATGAAGAAAGATATAGCAGAATTTGTAGCCAAGTGTGCAACTTGTCAACAGGTTAAGGTAGAGCACCAAAGACCTGGTGGTACATTGCAAGAGTTTGGTATCCCCACTTGGAAGTAGGAAGAGGTGAATATGGTGCGTCATCAACATGATTCAATTTGGGTAATAGTAGGCAGATTTACTAAGTCAGTATATTTCTTGCTAATTCACATGTCTTACAAAGATGAAGATTATTCCAAGTTGTATATCAGAGAGTTAGTTAGATTGCATAGAGTTCCTTTGTCGATTATATCAGATAAGGGTATTCAATTTGCCTCTCAATTTTGGAGAGCCTTTTAGAAGGGTCTTGGTACCCAAGTTCATCTTAGTTCATCTTTTCATCCACAGACAGATAGTCAGGCAGAAAGGACCATTCGAACTCTAGAGTACATGTTTAGGGCCTGTGTTCTTGATTTCAAAGGTAGTTGGGATGAGCATTTGCCATTGATTGAGTTCGCTTATAATAACAGTTATCATGCTAGTATTCAGATGGCTCCGTTTGAAGCTCTTTATGAGTGGAGATGTAGATCGCCAATTGGTTGGTTTGATGTGGGTGAGGCCATTTTGATTGGGCTAGACATGGTGTTTGAGGCCATGGAGAAAGTTCAGTTGATCCGAGAAAGATTGAAAGTAACCCAGAGTAGTCAGAAATCTTATGCAGATGTAAGAAGAAAAGATATTGAGTTCGAGGTTGATGACCTTATGTATTTGAAAGTTTCACCCATGAAAGGGGTGAAGAGATTTGGCAAAAAGGGAAAGCTTAGTCCTTGATATGTAGGTCCCTTCTGAATTTTGAGTCCTGTTGGGAAGGTAGCGTATGAGTTTGAACTACCCACAGATTTATCCTCAGTTCACCTAGTTTTCCATATGTCCTTGTTGAAGAAGTGCATGGATGATTCAACCGTTATAGTTCCTCTAGAAAGTACAGATATTCAGAATAGCCTTTCATATGAACAAGTTCCAGTAGAGATTCTTGATCATCAGATTCGTAGACTAAGGAACAAAGAAGTTCCCTTTGTCAAAGTTCTGTGGTGAAATCAGTCCGTTGAGGGTGCTACTTGGGAAACAAAAGTAGATATGCATACCAAGTATCCTTTTATAGTCTCCACGAACTCAGATTCAACTGAAGTTAATAGTTTTCCTTCATTCAGTTCTTTTCTAGTCTCAGATTCAGCTATATAGTTGTTTTCATGCAAACTCATGCACTCGTAGATCAGATCAGTAGCTCAGTATGTTTTAGATTCAGTTATACAATTTATTTAAATTATGCATGATAGTTTATAGCCTCAGATTCCTCAGTATTTTCATCTTAACTAGACATATTCGAGGACGAATATTTCCATGGGGGAGATATTGTAATACCCCATACTTTTTCCTAGCCTAATTTTGCTCCTAGAATGTCAAAGGTTAACTTAAAAAATGAATACCTTTTATAACATGTAGAATTTTTCAGATGTAGACTCTTCATTGAGTGGAAAATTTAATTAGCTTTCCATCGATACCAATTTTGTCCAAATCTGATACTCGGTTAAGAAGTTAGGGTAATTTTAGTAAGGCAGTATGCCATTTGAGCAATCACCGTGTCGCGGTGAAGGGTAAAATCACAATTTTCATTTTCCAAACGACCACCGTGATTGGCTCGCATCACGGAGAGGTCTAATTTCCCAATTTTCAATTTTTAGTGGCTCACAGCGATGGTGGTGTGTCGCAGTGATGGACAAAATGAAATTTGTATAGTGTACCACGATGGCTCCACATCGCGGAGGGTTTCCAGTTCCCAATTGTCTCTTATCCAGTGAGCCACCGCAATAGTGGTACGTCATGGTGGCATTGTAAATTGGGAAAACCTTGTTTTTTTTCTAGTTCCGATTAAATATTAGAAAGGGTAGTTTGGTCAATTCCCAAGCCCCCACATTCATCCAAAACAAAGAATTAAGCATATCCCAAGAACTTTATGTTTATTTTCATCCTTTCCCTCTCAAAGGAAAAACCTAGAGCTCCAAAGTTTCTTCTCCAAGAAATTAAATTCCTCCATTGTTTCTCCAAGAAAGCTCAAAATTGAGGATTTCCAAGATAAGATAATCAAGAATTCATCTTCAAGAACTCAAATAGGAATCCAAATTCAAGATTATTCATCAAATCATCTACCAAGGTATGTGGGGCTTATGAACAAGGATCCTTTTCCATCCTTGTGCCCAAAACCAAGTTTTAATTATAAATTCATATGATTTTGAATGAACATACATGAGATTTGAATTAGGGTTAGTACCCATTATTTCTATTTGCGAGATTATGAGATTTTGAAAGATTTTGAAGATGATTTACATGTCTATTTCTATATTTTCATGCCTATTGCTGTAAATTCTAGATTTTGAGATGAATAATCATTGTTTTCATTATCAAGCATGATTATTATGATGTTTTGACATGAACCTAATGCATGGGTTATTAAGACCAAGTTTATATGTTGATATTTCAAGAAAGATGATGCTTTAAGCATCTTATGATCAGATTAATTACAAATTTTCAATAAAACTTTGATATTTTAATCCTCAGATAAGATTTGGAATCCACTTTACAGATTTATTACAGATTATAAAATTCAGAATAGCTTTATTTATAGATTAAATCAGCTAGATGTATAATTAGTTTCAGAATAAACCCCTATTCTAGTTCAAAACTGGATTTCCAACAGAATAAGCATACAGATGTAAATAGGGAGTAGTATTTAGCATCGAGCGTGAAGTGTGCGATTAGCGTGCCCTATCTTCTAAAGAACTACGTAGCCAACGTAGGTGCATATTATCAGATTATTCCCATTTCTATATGGTTGACAGTTGTAGATTTGATCACTTAGCTCAGGTTATACTCGTTGGCAAGAGTATGACACCTCTCCCTATCGTGAGATTTTCCCCTTAGGGGAACAAGATGTTGGACTCCATGTTAGCTCACATGGTTTATGTCTGTTAGAAGAACCTTTCTTCAGATAAAGTATTTTCCCTAACAGAAAAGAATAATTGAAAAGCTTTTAATAAAACTAAGTGTAAAGGCTCACATCTTTATTCAGATTATGTTTTACAGAAAGATATTAGTTACAGATTTTAGCTTTGAGATTTAGATATAGAAGTGAGTCCCTTTTACACTTAGACAGTATGATTTACAGACATCATACTTGCTCAACTTTCAGAACTAAATGTTATAACTCACTAGATTTATAAAGTATGATTAATTCTTACTATTACAGATTTCAGTTTTCAGATATTCTAGTTACGTGAGTCATTTACATTTAGAATGCATTGTGTTATAAACTATGATTATGATTGATATTATGTTTTACTTATGCATTTCACCCCCGTATACTCAGTACATCATCAAAGTACTGATCCACATATACATCTATATGATACATTGTCTCATAATATAGGTTCAGGTGCTTAGTTTCAGCAGCAAGAGTGATTTCGAGCCTCTCCATCTACATCCCAATAGTTGGTGAGTCCTCATTATTTGGGGACTTAGTCATTCAGTTTATTTTTAGCTTATTAGTTTAGATAATTCAGTATTCTTTTCAGATAGTTCGAGTTAGCTGGGGATTTGTCCCAGTGACTCTCTAGATATTAGTAGTAGAGGCTTGTCAAATTGCTAGATTTGAATCAGACTTACAGTATTTGGTTTTCAGAGATTATATTCAGATTATTCTCAATCATTTCAGATAGTTTTTCACATATAGTATGGCTCTTATGTCTATGTTTCTTTTATTATGAGATTCAGACTTAGTAATAGGAAGACGGGGTTAGCTTAAGGCTACTCGTAGTCTTGCGCACCGTGTGATGCCTCGGGACCAAGTTTTGGCGCGTTACAACCAGAGAATACCCCGACCCCATGTCAATCCAATATACAAATACATATATCAATAGTGTGAACTATGCACATGGTCATCAAGACCAACCCTGACGTCGATAAACATGAGTTTCCAAGACAAGTCATTCAAGACCCACTCCTTAATTGCTTAGCTACATAACTCCCATTAAGCCCAATTAAAACAAGTTTCATATAACCCAGTCATTAGGCACAAAATTATACATTAAACCACACCAGAGGTATTGTCATTCTGTATGCTTGCAAGCTTATAATTACGCCACTACATTTCCATTAACTTGGGGAAATGTCTCAACTCACTTTGTTCATTAAATCAATTTGGATGAATGCCTCGACCTCCTTTAGTTATCAAATCAAATTGGGGGAATGCCTCTACCCCCTTTTTTCATTAAATCAAAACATAGCCACAAGGCTTTGAAAATTCATGTTCATTGTTTAACCATTTATGCAATGCAATAGTTTAGGTGTGTAAGTCAAACCAAGAGACAATTCCACCATTCAAAACCATTTACACAAGTAGGCTGAGGGAATGAAATTGTTCAAAACATCAATTTGGGGGATTACCTCAACACCCATTCCAATTCCCACACCCATTCACCCCATTAGTTCAAAAAATTCAATTCAAAGCATGAACTCATGAAAACTATGGAAAAACAATTCAAGAATCATTCATTTCAGAACCCTCAACCTATGTCAAAATCCACATTCAAATCCATACAATTAAACCATTCAAAACACTTATTTTGCATAAAATAATATTTGGGGAAGAGTAACATGCCTGAAAGTATCACAACTGTGAAGAGAAATCGCCCTTGAGATCCCTAATTGACCAATTTCTTGGAAACCCTAAGTGTTCTTGACCTTGGAGATTTGAGAGAGGTTGAGAAGTCATTTTGATTTATTTTAGAGTGATAATGATACCATAAAGGGGTTTTAAGACATAGGTCACGATTGGGGAAGAGGGGAAATATCCAAAGTGACCTTAATGAAAATATTAAAAAATTGCCGCCCAGTCGCTACGGGCGACCTTACGACTCGTAGGGTCACCTTACGACTCGTGACCTCCAATTGTAGTTTGGAAAGCATCCATAGGCACCCACACTGGTCTGGATACGATTCGTACCATATAACTCATTCTAAGACATTGCGACTAATTTGCCCAAATCATAGGCAAGTAGAACATCTGGGTATTGCACTGGTTTGGCTACGGATAGGACAATATGACTCATATAGAGTCTCTACGACTCGTTAGGAGACAATCATAACTATAATAGAAATGTGGCCAATACATATTGGTCAGGCTATAATTAGATTTTTACGACCCATAATGACACCCTACGACTCATAGGGAGAGTCATAATCTAGGCAGTAAGCCCATAGGTCAAGAAATTTTAAAGGACCAAAATCTCGGGTGTTATATTTTCCCTCCTTAGGATCATTCATCCTTGAATGATCGGTTAAGGCATTCATTAGCACAATTTAACACATAACACAATTACACTTTCTTTTAACAAAGGAAGAAAATAAAGATATTAAGGAATACACATACCTTAAGCATGATTATCCAAAGCGGGAAACAAGAATGGATATTTGGACTTCATGTCCTCTTCAGATTTCCAAGTAGCTTCTTCAACCTTATGACTCCTCCATAGAACCTTAACTGAAGCCACATACTTAGTCCTCAAATGATAGACTTGGCTATCCAAAATTTGAATCGGACATCCCTATAAGATAGGGAATTCGAAACACCAACATTCTCCAAAGGAACAATCAAGGAAGGATCACTCACACACTTTTTTAACATCAAAACATTAAACACTTGATCAATAGAACCCAAACTAGAAGGAAAATCCAATTCATAAATCATATTTCCACTCACCTCAAAATACAGATGGGTCAACATAACGGGGACTGCCTTTTTTTCCAAATCACATCACTCCTTTCATGGGAGATACCTTCAGGAACACCAAAATCATCCACATTAAACTCCAACTCCCTACGGCTCACATCCGCATAGGACTTTGGTGACTTTAGGTGACCTTACGTCTATTATGAATCACCTTTACCTTTCCATGGTTTGGTGAACCAATTCGAGACTGAATAACCTATTCTAACCAACCTCAAACCACCCGTAAGAGACCTACACCTCCTACTATAAAGGGCTTTGAAAGGAGTCATCCCAATACTAGAGTGAAAACTATTATTATATGCAAACTCTATGAGGGGAAAATGATCAACCCAATTTCCACCAAAATCAAGCAGAAAAGTCCTTAGCATATCTTCCAAAGTCTAAATCATCTTCCCCGCTTAAGCATCCGTTTGAGGATAAAAAATGGTGCTAAGGTTTACCTTTGACCCCAGACCTCTCTGGAAAGAATGGTAAAAATGAGATGAGAATTGCGTACTGCGATCAAATATAATAGAGATAGGTCCACCATTCAACTTGACAATTTACCGAAAGAAGAGATTGGAATAATCCTCTACAAAATAACTAGTCTTCACTAGCAAGAAAATAGTGGACTTAGTCAACCTATTGAAGATGACCCAAATTGAATCAACCTAATTTTGAGATCGTGGAAGACCGATAATGAAATCTATATTGATTAATTCCCACTTCCACACAGGCAACTTAATATCTTAAGACAAAAAACTAGGCCTCAAGTGTTCAACCTTCATTTGTTGACACACCATGCACATAGCCATAAAATATGTCATATCCTGCTTCATGTTATCCCACAAATAGATCTCTTTCAAATCATGGTACATTCTCATTAAACTAGGATGATCAGTGTACCTTGACTCATGAGCCTCAGCCAAGATCCTGTCTCACGGCCCATCAACATTGGGAACACACAATTTACCTTGGTACCTCAAGATACTATCACCACTAATCGCAAAAGACATCACCTTCTGGTGACCCACATCATCCTTGATTCTCATCAAAATAAGATCCAATACATGTTTCTCCTTTACCTCGGCATCCATAGAGGACTTCACCACCTCTTGAACAATCACACCACCATCCCTAGATTCTAAAAGATGAACTCCAAGATTAGCCAAATGGTGAATATCTTAAACCAACCCTCACTTCTTCTCATCAACACGAGTCAAACTCCCTATTGATAACCTGCTAAGAGCATTAACAACCACATTAGCTTTACCTGGATGATAATAAAAACTCATATCATAGTCTTTGACCAACAAAAGACATTTTCTTTGCATGAGATTCAACTTTTTTGGGGTGAACACATACTGCAAACTCTTATGGTCTGAAAGGATGTTGACATCAACCCCATATAGGTAATGGTGCCAAATCTTCAAAGTGAAGACTACCACCAATAACTCTAAGTCATGAGTCAGATAGTTCTTCTCATGCACCTTCAGTTGCCTAGAAGCATATGCCACAACCTATGTTACATCAATACACAACCCATTCCCACACGAGATGCATCATAATAAACAACAAATACATCAGTACCCTCGGGCAGGGTCAAAATTAGAGCAAAAGTTAACTTATCTTTCAGTTTCTCAAAGCTACCATCGCAAGCATCAGCCCATAAAAACTTTACCTTTTTCTGAGTCAACCTAGTCAACGAGGTAGCAATAGAATAAAATCTCTTCACAAATCTTCTATAATACTCGGCTAAACCCAAGAAGCTCTGAATGTCGATTGGAGTCGTACGTCTAGGGCACTTCTTAACCACTGTAACTTTTGATGGATCCACCATGATCCCATTTCTAGAAACAACATGACCCAAAAAAAGTAATAGAATTCAACCAAAACTCACACTTTGAAAACTTAGCATACAAACGTTGATCCTTAAGGGTCTACAACACTATATGGATATGATCGGCATAGTCTGTAACACTATACAGAGGTGATCGACATGATCTGCCTCGCTCTCAAGATAAACCAGGATGTCATCAATAAATAAAATGATTAATAAGTCCCAAAACAGACAGAAAACTTGACTAATAAGATCTATAAACGTTATCGGGACATTAGCCAATCCAAATGACATCACCAAAAACTTAAAATAACTATATCAGGTTTGAAAAGCAATCTTAGGGACATTCACCTACCTAATAATCAACTGATGATAACCCAACCAAACGTCAATCTTATAAAAGTACTTTGTATCCTACAACTGGTCAAATAGGTCATTAATCCTAGAAAGAGGATAATTATTTTTCACTGTCACCTTATTCAATAGGTGGTAATCTATACACATTTGAAGGGAACCATCTTGGTGAGTGGCAAGGATCATAAAGGTGATTTTGACTGGTGTCGGAGCCCGAAGCAGCACCTTTGGTGCAGGAGCTGAAGATATTGTAATCAGAACCTTATTAGACCTAGTAGCAACCATGACTGATGGATAATCCCATTGCAGGTGACCAAAATAAACATATTTAAAGCACATATTCCTCTCCTCCTTAGAAAATCAATGATGAACCTGCCCACAAACTTAACAAGGGGGATAAGATAGGGCTAACTAAGCCCTACTAGCTGAGACAGGGCACCCTGTTCCCTAAACCACTATTTCTCTAAAAATAACAGTTAACACGACTTAGGATATGGATAACTAGTTATAGAATAAGAACCAGAATTGCCTCATTTCTTCTTAGACTATTTTCCAGCATCTCTACCACTTTGTTTCTAACCTCTATCCTGATCCAAATATCAAAACTTCTTACTCTGCCTCTCTCCAATTTCTGCCTACTTCTTTTTTTCCTCCTTGACATATTGTATATACACCATAAGTCGAGAGATATCCATATACTTGTTCAACAAATCGACCTTGCTTTCAAAGATCAGATCGCAGGATAACCTAGGAGCAAACTTCCTCATTCTCGCTCTCATGGATGACAATAGCTTAGGATCATAACGAACAACTAGTGAAACTTTAAGGCATACTCCTTTAAAGTCATCCTTCCTTGTCTTGAATTTACAAACTCCTCGACCTTCGCTTTCCTCAGTTTCTAAGGAAATAAACAATCCATAAAAGCACCCAAGAACTTATCCCATTATGCCAACCCTGTATCATTACCCCTAGAATAATCCCACTCCTCATACCACTGATATGCCACATCCTTTAGTTGATATGTATCAAACTCCACACCTTCAGTGTCATAAGCATACATAGCTTGAAAAATCTTCTCCATGTCATCTATGAATCCTTAAGTATCCTCTTCAACCCTAGAACTAGTAAAGGTCAGAGGATTGAGCCTCATAAACTGCCTGATTCGAGTAATCTAAGAAGAATCCATGGCAGTACTAGCAGGAACTAACTAACATGACTGAGATATCACCAACTGGGTCAACAGATGAATAGATAGGCGAAACTCAAAATTAGAAATATCTCCCTGAGGTGGTGGGGCATGATCATCATCCACCTTAGGGGCCTGAGGAGGACTAGTAGGGATCAGTAGAACTCTACAATGGGTAGCATAATCAAGATCTAGGGCCCTAAACTGGGTCTAAACTCTATAAGTAGAATGATCGTTGTCGACATTGTCCCTAAATAGGATAGAAGGGTTTCCACGTGCATCAGATCTTCTTGGAGGAATGATCTGAAATGCAAACAAATGAGGATTAAAGGATATTCTATACCTTAGACTCTATAGCCCAAAATAGAACAACAAGAAAGGGAAACATTCCTAAATGTCTCGTAGCCTCCCCCTTATCAGTATGGCATGCTACACACTCATTAAAAAGACTCTACTTGAAATGGATTTTTAGATGCCCAATGACACCAAACCTAGTCTCTTATACCATCTTTGTCATGACCCAAACTAAGGCCTGACCATGATGGGTATCACAAGTCCATTGAGGACCAAAGACCACCCCCTTATTTCCTAGACAAATAGGATATAACACTCCAAGCAGTGGCTGAAATCCAAACATATAACAAGAAAGAAAGGTAATAAACTAAAAGACATCTAAGCATGTCAACATCAATACCCAATCTATAGTAATATCCATAAAGCCTCTACAAATCTAAAAACAATCTAAGTTGGAACATTCCCCTAGCCCTGATAATGACAATGACAAAGTTAATATGAACTCTTTAATTCTAGTTTATGAAAGGAAATCAATAGAATGATCAAGTCTTTAAGAAAATAAAATCTCAACACTTCACCACAAATAACCAATGAATTAAGCCAAACCACCAAACACTACACAGGAAAAGTATACAAGCCTTTGAACTCTGCATTGTGTGGGGATACAGCATCGATAGATGGTTAGTGGGCTGAGTACTAGCATGTAACTCAGGCATAAGGATAAAGTAATAACAATTCAAAATACAGTTTAACTCAATGTACATATTCGCATACATGTGTGCATACATATATACTTATATAAAATATTGGGACTGGGAATAAGGCTTAGCATTCACTTTAAAACTTTAGCCTAGATTATGTCTCTTAACTATCACATAATAGTACCACCGAGTGTTATGGGCCCCACCTATTTCCCCTAGTGAGGCCCTAGTGCATGTAGTCACATAAATTGGAGAATAATCTTATATTTATGCATGGGGGACTCAAACCTCTCGACCGTATACTAAGGTAACTTAAGCATCCGATTATGTAATGTATCATGGGGGACGCAAACCTCCCATTCATATAATAAGGTGGACTCAAATCACCCAGTCATAAGCAAGGGGACTCAAACCCCAAGCAGTTTAGACCCCCACACCTGCAAAAGTAGTTTCCAGTAGTGGTCCCTTGGGACCACCACTTTCACAGCCCAGCTACACAACCCTCTTTTAAACCCCATTAAACTATTTATCACAGATTCCTATACATTGAATCATAATATACATTAAGGCATACATTATTGGTATCGTCATACCAACTACACTTACAAGGTAATATCAACATGCTATTTGAATTCCATTAACTCGGGAGAATAACTTTCTTTGTTCATTAATACAAGGTAGGGAGGACACCAACTCTCTTTGTTTATTAAATCAAACCATCATGTTTCAAATAACCTATTTATATCATGCAATTGCTCTAAAAATAGTTTAATACATCTTTACTCATACTCAAAACCACTTCCACAAAGTTTGGGTTGGGGTTATTACTAATTTAATTGTCAATACTCACTAAATTGGGGAAATCATGATCCCCTAGTTTATTCACCATACCCATGCATCAAATTAATTTCAAAACCACTATTTACAACATAAACAACACATATGTAAACATGAAACATCACATAAACAAGAATCATTCAAAATCCTTAACCCATGTTCCAAAACCAACATCAAAACCACATAGAGAACTATTTAAAACACATACTTTTTCAAAGTAATAATTGGAAAGAGTAACATTCCTGACATACCATGATTTATAGAGAGAAATTAACCCGTGAGGTCTCTAATTGATAAACTTCTTGAAATCACTAAGTTTCTTGCTTGAGAGAATTTAGAGAGTTTGAGAAAGTGTTTTGAGTGTTGAAAATAACATCCCAAGGGTGTTTTATGGCCGTGGGTATTAAGTGGGGGAAGAGGGAAATGTCCAAAGTGTACCTTTCTTAAAAGTTAAAAAATTGTCACCAGTGACTATTGGTCACTATACAACTCGTGACTCACTATGACTCATCACCACGAGTCATATCCAAGACAGTAGCTGGAGGACCCCCCTCTATTAACCCTATGATTTGTAGTGTCCTAGTCATAATCAAGATAGAAACACTTAGGGCATACACTGGTTTAGATATGGTGGGACCATATGACTCGTTTAGAGTCTTTATGACTCGTTAGGATACAATCATAATCAGGAAAGTCTCTTAGTCTACCTTTACTAGACACCCTACGATTGGGGTCCTATGACCCATAATGACACATTATGACACGTAGGGTGCATCGTAGTTAGAACAGTGAGTTCAAAAACTCAAAATATTTAGCAACCAACACCTGGGGCATTACATCTATAACTCATATCAAATAGGTGGTGATCTCACAACTTTTTCCCAATCCAGAATACGTTTCTTAGCTGGAACTTGGATTCTCACCAGACTTGCAGGTTTTACCGATGACCCTATTATAGTTTTCCCTAATTTCATAGTTGCAGTTATTATTCCATTCATTTAAGCAACCTAAGTACTCGTACTTTGCATTCTCATACCCCCATTCTTCATGCCATCCTTCTCTACCGTAGATGTACTAGCTCCAGTCACTGAAATCATAGTCTTAGCTAACATGCATTGGGATAAAGTCAAACCATCAAAAAAACTTTGCATGCCTTTTTTAATTATTAAAATACTTTTTAATATTGGTTTTAATATAGATTTTTAAGGATTTTTTGGAAAAAGATCTAAAATGGTTTTTCTTTGATTTGGATCTCATTTTTAACTTATTTTTGTGTAGGTTTTCAATCGTAGACTACAATGATTATGGAGAACATTATTCTTTAATAAAATTTTAATTTTAACCATTCCATTTTTTAACTCATTTTTTAATTCAATTTTGGATCCATCTTAAATAGAGTCAATATGGGTATAATTAGCTTTTTTGACTTATAGATGACATGTTTGACTAGATTGGATGCATTTTGTGTTGATTCAAGAGAGTTGCACTCCCAGTTGAGGTTTTTGATTGCGTTTGAGATTGCGGATCTTTATTTAATGTAATTTGAGATATATCTTGACTTTTTACAAAGTGTTTATGTGTTGTATGCTTATTTGTTGTATTGTGAATCGCTTAGAATAGGGGTCCCCCTTAGGTGAAATGGAAAACATCTTTGTGGGTACCAAAATCTTTGATGGATTATAGTTGGATTATTAACTTGATTATTTAGTGTTACTATTGTGAATATCCTTAGATTATAATATAGGTAGATAATCTAGTGATTCTCCAATAATTGTGATAAGATTGTCATTTTAGATCTTAAATCTTACTAACGGACTTTATTGTGATGATTGTGGATTATTGCTATCGTCGTTGTTAATGGAATAATTGAGGCTTTAGAGAATACCTATAGTATGGATAGACTTGTAATAGTTGATGAGATGTAATGTGTGGACCAAGTTGGGGTTGGGTAGTCCACAATTTAATTGTAATTGGGATTGTTGTTTATTTCATACTTTTTGTGTGGGGCTTATGTGAACTTCATTGTGGGCTTGAGTAATTATTTATGATTCTGTGACCTAGTGGGGTCTTATATGCATATTGCTTTTGATTGAGAGGATATACCATTGTGAGGCTTAAGTAGGGGCTTGACTTGTTGTTGTTAGTCATATTTTATACATTAGATGCCATCTCTATTATTGTGTCGCCTGAAAGGGGGATTGACTTGACATTTTAGGTCTTATATGAGCATTTAGAATATTCATTACAATGATGCCCAAGTGAGGGTTGGGAATGAAAATATTGATGACTAAATGACTATTTATTCTGGTAGTACTAAGTAGAAATTGATATCATAAATTATTGATACAGTGAGTTGATTTTAAGCTCACTTATATATGTATTAAATAGATTTTGGTCTTCATACTAATTGGTTGTGAACATTACATCCTCATATCATGCATACATATTCATGACACATTAGTACCAATGAGATATTATGATTATTATAAGAAAATAAGACATCTTATAAAATGCCTATACCAAAAGATGTGTTGGTAAGGTTTATTTGAGACACAAGATTGAGATTATATGTGTTTATGGGTTGTAAACCCTCCATGGGTCCTACATGGTAGTTATGAACTAAGTGGGTGTACACAAAAAATTATGTGATGTCTTTAACCATCCATCATCATCACTAATTTACATTGAATCATTTATACTACATTAACATTCCTTAATATGATTTGATATTGTATTAGTATTTACTCTTGTATTGTATTATCGTGATAGCACCTTGTTTGTGTATTGTGTTTGAGCATTTATTTCACTAAATTACACTATCGTATTGCATCTTATATTGGTTGAAAGGTTGAGTTATTGTAAGGCGTGGAGTATGATGGTGGATTGATCAAGATGATTGATGGGTAACACTATTTGGTAGCATGAGATACACCCTTAAATATTTACACTCTCCCTATTGTTATCCCATAGTATTTGGTTAATGATAATTGATTAAGCTTGTTTATCATATGTTGAATATAAATGAATTATGTTGACTCACCTAGATCAGTGTGTCTACCCTATATTTGATGTACCCGGCGTTGTGTTGGGTTACCCTAGTAGGATAATGTACTATAATTTGAGGGATTAGAGGTTGTTCGAGATACCTTGGGTAGTTAGGGTAATGGTTCTATCTATAGTTTTGGATTAGGATCGATTATCGATGATTCTTGTTGAGTACATCTGGTTTTATACTCAGCCTTGCTTCTCTTTCATTTTTCTTATTTTCTGCAACCCATGCAGGTATTGGACCGAATAACAGCTTATAGATTATTTTCTTTCAGCATTAACATTGCGAAGATAGTGATAGTGTTGATGGGCTCCAAGCTTACCCAGATCTCTCTACATTTATCTTATGCTTACTCATATTTAAGATACTTTAGCTATGTTATCATTCTGTATTTAAAGGCTTGTACTGATGACAATCAGAACTGGGGTGTATTTTTTGTACTTGTGTCTCATATATATATATATATATATATATATGGATTTATTCACTATTATGTTTCCTCTTCTTTCTCCTTAAATTATGTTCTTTGGGATGGGTTAGGCTTACTTGTCTGGTGAGTTCGACTAGTGTCACCATATACCCATTTTGGAGCATGACATAAAATTATAGTATATCTACATATAGAGTATCATAGCGGACTACTTTCGTCCTTCTACGAGACACTCCTTAATATACCATCATAGCATCTTTATATACAAGCATGGTATCATTCTTCATTGATACGCTTATCAACCCCCCATGATTTCATCATAATATATCTATTTACTAACATAACACTATGAATAACTGCTTCAGTCTTTCAAATGAGACACCTCTCATTCCTCGTGGTATCATTCAGGTTTGCTTTAGTCTATAATGATACTATCACGGTATATCTATATAATGTGATGATATCATTGATATCTACTTTAACCCTTCAGTGAGACCTCAATCAACCCAACAAGTATATATATGCTGAATTGGGATTTTTTTTAATCCATAATGATACCATCATAGTATATCTATATATTGACATGGTATTATTGATGTATGTTTCAACTCTTCAGTAAGACTTTCATAATACCATCACAATATATTTTATATGTTGTTATAGTATCCTGGAGGACTGCTTTAGTCCTTCGATGAGACACCCCTTATTCATTCTTAATTATTTATTATTGTTATTTATTTATTTATTAATTTTCTTAAATTTTTATTAGTCTACATACAGTTGGATAATATCTTTATTTTTGTATTTTATTTTAACTTTAAAAGAGAAATGAAAAAAAAATAATTTACCCATAAATAAAAATAAATATATATATTAATTTAAATTTTAATAAATAAACTAGTGAATACGTATATATATATATATATATATATATATATATAATTCTTTTATTAGACTAATTATTTATGTTTTATGTTTTATTATTTGGAAAATATTTAACTACTATATTCATTTTTATATTCAAATAAAAGAACAATAAACAAGACAAAAGAAAGTACAAAATATTTAAAAGGAAATAATAGAAGGTTGGAAAACAAATTTAGATCAATATAGGTTGTGGTGCGGTACAGGGATTGCTCCTCCTTAACCAGAAGACTAGAGCTCTAGCTTTGGGTAAAGAGAAAATCTTGTAGGAAGCACCACCCCTATAATGGGCCCTACAGTGCATGATATGAATTAGTCAGGACTCTAATGTGAGTATCGAATACTTTCTAAGAAACCAAATCAATAAAGGAAAACAAATTTAAAGGAAAATAGAAAAGAGAAATAGGTTGTGCCGAAATGGAAGGCTTTACATTCTCGCGTGGGGTGTATTTTATGTAATTATTTTAAGCCAAATAGGCTTTTAAGAATTATCTAGTATGCAAGGGGTCATTTGTGTGTAAATATTTCAGGATTTTATGTTTATTAAAAGTATTTTCCCCTAATGAAATGGGCTAGCGTAATAGATTTAAACTTAGGAAAAATTACACAAAACCACAAACTTAAGAGACCTTATTACGTAAAATCCCTTGCCTTTTAAATAATTACTTAAAATTCTAGATTTAATATTTTACTCTTGATACATATGAACAAAAAACCTCATCCGAGTTTTACTCCACCATTAATGCATGCAACCCTTTTTTTCAAAATTTCCTCCCCAAAAATCTCTCCCAAATTATCAGCAGTTGAGACAACTTCCATCTCCATTACTGCAACTTCTTCAAACCGTCAATTTGCTTCTATAAATTTCAAATGTTTTCAGTTATTTCAAAGAGGTGAGTTAATTTTTTAAGTTAATATTTAACAACACGGATCAATATTCATATATGCTTTAATATTTTTTTGTGTTAATTTGTTTGATCTTCAATGGATAATGAATATTCACCCTCATTCAGTTTGGGGATTTTCCAAATCGAAACACAAAAAGGTGCTCCTGCAAGTCATCAAGTTGTGGGTTTTACTCCGGGTAACTTTGATTACACAGAGGAAGGTTTTCGTGAATATAGTCAAAGCACTGCAATGACCCATAAAAAATAAAGAATCTTAGAGAAGATTTTGTTGCAATAAATTAAGAATCGAACATGCACATAGAAGATCAAGAGGAATTAGAGCAGATCCCTAATTCTCCACTAAATCAGGTATGGAATTCATCGGTGATACATATAGGTGATACATGCTTTTTGAAAAGAAGCATTTGATACATATATAAAATTATTAATTTCTTGATACATTTTCATAATATAATGATGATTCATATGAATGATAAATTTGTTATCAGTATATGAGTATAATGGTGATTCATATAAATGATACATTTGTTATCAGTATATGGGTGATACATTTGTTGACACTGTATGAGTGATACATTTGTTGTTAGATTATTGGTCATACATTTTGTTGACGATGTAAGAGTGATACATTTACGATCATATTATTGGTGATACGTATATCCTACATTTTTGTATACTTAATATATTTTTAGATTCATTTATAGATGGGTGATACATTTAACATCTGAATATATGAATCATCATTTAACTTGTGTTATTCTCAATATTTGTTTTTGGCAGAACTTTAGTTTGGCTGTAAAAAATTGACTTACCGACAACTTAAGGTATGGCATTGCATACAACCTCAATATAGATAGGCTTACAGAAGTTTTGAAAGATGAAGGAATCAGAATCTTTTGAAGCATCTATTTTGGGTCACTTCTAGACTTACCCAACTATAACTTTCAAGGATCAGTAACAAGGTGTTTGATGACCTTAGAGGTTCAACACCCTTATCGTGATGGTCAACAATACCATTCTTCATTTTTCACTGTATGAGTTTTTCAGTGGTATAGGGTTGAGATACACTAGGAATGAAGATAATTTTAACTATTCTGACCTTTTACCCTGTACATTACAGAAAAGATATTTTTCTAAAGTCTAAAGCAAATGTAAAAAAAAGTGAGTTTGTCAGCTATTTTTTTAATAGACAGTGGGGAAGTAATATGAAAGATCCTGTCAAGATTGGGATTTTGTACTTTATTCACACATTTGTGTTCTCACAACTAGATAAAGACAATATCCCCACTTGAGACATTCATATGGTTAAGGACAGAAGTTATAGTCAATTTCCATAGGGTAAATTGGCATTTTCAAAACTGATGACTTTATTTAGACGGTCCATGAATGAGGTGCAGCAGTATTATTGTTTGAATGGCATTCCATACGCTCTTCAGATTTGGTGGTATGCATGTTGTTCGGAAGTTAATGAATTAATAACCGCTCGTTAGATTAATTTAATCCCAAGGATGGCCAGCTGGAAAATGGTTAAACAAAATCCAAGATATGAGGATTTAATGGAGGACATGTTCAGTAAGGTAGTGTTCCTACATATCCAACTATAATAGACATCTTTTAACTATTTTTTTTTAATTTTTTCAAGTATTTTAGTGATACATGTGTAGATCTACTGCTAATTTTTAAGTAATTCTAACTAGATATATTTTGTTCTTTTGTATTATTTTTGTTGTAGCTTGTATACAGGAATATATCCTCGTCACCACGGGAATTGAACCAACTTGATTTGCCCAACACTCTTACATTTGGTCCAATTGATCATGGTACTAATGTAGCTCAAACTATATCTCTACAACAAGGAGCTAAAAGGACTACTCTAACTAAAATTCAACATGAATTTGATGATTTCAGTATTCCACCAACTGCAGAGCTTCTAAAAAAGATGATGAGTGATGTTGGTCCATCTTCGCACCCTCCTGTGAAGAAACAAAAAACTAGTGTGAAGTCAAAAAGAGTGAGTTCACGTGTCTCAAAGACACAAAAATAGTCATTGTCATTGTCCAAAGAGAAACAATCGTCAAATCCATCAAGAACTCATTCAGAGCCTCCCGTTTCATTGGAAAAAGACATAGTTGTGTATAATTTTGAGGAGAGGAATGCACCTGATACAATTGTTGTTGTTAAGAAAAAACAATCACTTGTCATGTCAGACTTGGATGACATAAAGTCTTATGTTAAAACTTATGTAAGTTATAATATTTTAAAAAAAAAAATCAATCTTCAGCTATTACATGTACACTGTTATATTTGTATAAATATTTATTCAAAAATAAAAGTAATTCCATGAATATGTATCAATATAATTCATATATATTAGTATGTTATGTTAATGATAATTCATTTATCAATATGATACATATATATCTGCATAATTTTATTGTGGAAATATGTGAATATTAACCATCTTTTATCCAGCACCACAAGTCAATCATAAGGTATATTTATTGACAAATGTTTATTCACATTGTAGGTTGACATAAAATTCTATGAGCTTCAAACGTTGATGATAGACCATTACACAGGCATTATGAAAGATGTGAAAGAACGCACTATTTCATATGACATGGTATTCAAAATTTATCATTAGTACCACAATATTATTGTCTTGTTCTAAATTATTATCATGTAGGATACTCATTCTCTAGTCCATGAAAGTGAAAAAATAGTCTGAATAAAGAAGGAAAACCCCATCATTCTCACAATGAGGGAAATACAGACGTTAAAAGTGACAATATTGTAGAGGATGCAGGGCCATAATCTAAAGTAGGTGGCAATGAAGGACAAGGTGACGAGCGCGTAAAGGTAATATGAATAACACATTCGATTGTTAATTATATCGACTTAATTATATGATCGATTGTTTCTACTTTCTCAAATTATTAGTCCCAAACAGTTTATTTGTCATTATTGGAAGTGTTAAAATTGTCATTATACTATAAGATTCCAGTAAAAAATATTGGATATGTACTAATTAAGTTTTCCAGATGTATTATTTTGATACATCTGATTGCAAATGTATCATTCTAATACATATATAAAGTTTAAACAATAACTATCAAAAATTCAATCTCACACACAGTTCATTGTATATAAATGTCAAGCAGGAGGCTGATATTAGGTCTACAGACAATGTGCAAGAACAAGAGATGCATAATACAGCTGTAGAATTAGATAACGGACTTAGTGAAGAGAGCGTAAAGGTAATAGGAATAACACATACTTCTGCTAATTATATTGACTTACTTATATAGTCACTTGTTTCTAATTTCTCAAATAGTCATTACTGTTAGAGTTGAAATTCTTCATTGTATTAGTCACAAACTAATCTTAAACTCTTATGCGACATAGTAGCTTTTGAGTAACAAATTTTAAGTTGATCTGAGATTCTAGTAACAAATGTTGGATATGTTCTGATTACGACTTCCAAATGTATCATTTTGATACATATGGTTTGAGATGTATCATCCTTATACATATTTGATAACGCTCAAACTACACTCTTGAATGGGTATAAGTAATCATTGTCAATATAAAACCCAACTAGGTTGGGGTCGAATCCTACAGGGAATAGGGTGTGAACTTCGAGTTTTTTACGAAATAATCTACTGGTAGTTTGTTGTTTCCGAAAATGGGGATTTGAGTTTCACGGAGATTCAATTTTCACTTCTGAATTTATTTTTTGTAACCAAGATTTTATGAAATAACTAGGATTATGTTCACTAGGACTTATGGTACATGACAGATACTAAAATTTACTCAAGGTTCTCACGGTTGTTAGGATGAAAAGCTATCTTTATCGATGGTATGCTCAAATGTCTCTCGACCTATTCAAGCGTCTAATTTCCCAATCCTCTCAGACTTAGGGAATCGCTTATCACTACACAGATTTTACCTCAGGTTAATCAACCTTGATACAGCGCTGATTATTAAACGAAATCTTTTTGAGTCCCTGTTGATAACTCACTTCCTACTGTTTATGATTTCTTTCTCAAGCAAACCAAAGTAGGTACGCCTATTGTTTGCAACCAACAGACATAAATTATAGTCTCAGAGTTATCAAGAAATCCTAACACCTATAATACCTTGAATAATTAATTTATAACCTTATCATGACCTAACCCTGATTCCATAATCCAGGTTAAAAGAGTTTAGATACTCATGACACATGAAACAAGCATGCAATTTGAATTCATAACTGAAAGGATTAACTTACAATGATGAATGAAATTGAAAGTGAACTTGTATTTGAATCACACGGCAAAACACTGAAATATTGTTCTTGAGATAGAGAGGAAAGAATATCATTTTTACTCCTCAATAATCAATGATTAATTATCTGATGGATGGATATAAAAACCCTTAAACAAGTCTTTAAATAGTCAAACCTAAATAAGGAAATAAAATTAAAATTTATCATTTTCTTCGGAATAGGTGACGGTGATCTTGACGGAGTGTTAGACATCTGACGGCGTGTGCAAGATGTCGTCAAAGTTTCCAATGAATTACTATTTTCTGATTCTTCGGATGGCAAATCTGACGGTGTGTCAAAAATGTGACGGCGCGTGAAAAATATCGTCACATCTTCACTGGAAATCAGCATAATCTGCCTCAGGTTGACGATAATTTTGACGCCTTTTCACAGGTTTGACGATGCTTATGAAACATCGTCACATTTCATCTCAACTGCTCAGGTTCTGTCTAAGTTTGACAGCAACTTTGACAGCCTGTTCCATGTCTGATGGCGCTTCAAAAATGGCGTCAGCTACACTTTAGCTTATTTGCACCAGATTTCAGCTGATTTATTCTTCTTTTCTTTGGTTTCCTCCCCGATCACTTGTATCTGCATTAAAATAATAAAAATAATTAAAAACAACAAAAGTTACTTAAGACTTCGCAATTATTCTAGGTTAAAGGCCTTAAATGTGTTCGTAATTGCGCACACATCAATATTCATAATTTAATCCATACCTATCCAAAATTCAATTTCATACAGTTAATTGTTTACATATGTCAAGAAGGAAGCTGATATTGGGTCTACAGACCAGGTGCAAGAAGAATAGATGCATAATACAACTATAAAATTAGATAAAGGACTTAGGGATGAGCGCCTAAAGGGAATATCAACTTACTTATATGGTCGACTGTTTCTAATTGCTTAAACAGTTTATTTGTCATAATTGGGAGTGTTGAAATTATTCATTGTATTGTTCATAGACTAATCTTAAATTCTTATGTGACATACTAACTTTTCAGTAGCAAATTTTAAACTGATTTAAGATTCCAGTAACAAATGTTGGATATGCATTCATTAAGATTTCTAGATGTATCACTTTGATACATTTGGTTCCAGATGTATCATTCTGATGTATATTGAAAGTTTAATCACTATCTATCCAAAATTAAATCTCACACAAAGTTCATTGGTTACATATGTCAAGCAGAAGGCAGAAGAAGAACTACATAATACAGTTGTAGAACTGGATAAAGCAATTGCCTTGGATATTGCACCATTGTCTATAGCCTATCCCACAGGAAGCACTGATAGTCAATTCTTCATCAGTGATAGTGCTAGTACAACTATTGACACATGCAATCCACAAAGAAACACTGGCAGTCAATTTTATATTAGTGACAGTGCTATTGCAGCTATATCATAGGTCCCCGTGTACAAAAATGTTCTTTCAGATGTCATCAAGACACCTTCCCAAAGGAATAGGAAGCCTTTGAAAATTTATTAGTCACCATACATCATTGTTTTTTATTCTGGCTTGAAAGATAAAGAAGTCATAAAGTCTTGCAAAAAGTTGAACTATCCGTTTGAAGGTCACAATATTTATGGACCACATACTGAAAAACTGTTCTCTAAGTTGTCTCTTTGGATATCAGTTGGCCTATATAAAACCCATGCTAGGAGGTAAGACTGATGAATCATCTTTCAAACTACCATATAAATATTTATTATTCTCAATACTGAGTGAAATCGTCGTATGCTTACAGAAAAGAGAAGGATGAGCACTAAACGGATAAATACGCTGACCTAAAACTGAATCTTTATTTTATTGTTGCACATCCGAAGAAAAAAATTGGCTATACCACATGGAACAATCAAATACATGTTGGAATGATGAGGTATGACTCAATAAAATATATGTATCACCTAACTGAAATTCTTTATTATGAAAAAAAACACAAATTTATATTTCTGATTTCTGGTGTGTACTATGTATAAAGATTTTGTCACACATCTGCATTCTTTATGTACTTTCTTCCATATATATGGACCACATATTGAGTAGTTGATACATATATATATTATTCATGCACTCATATTTATATTGTTTTTCAGTCTTCATGTTAATAGGAATTTATATGTATCAACTAATTTGCACTTGCATTATGTATCACACATATGAATCAAATGTGGTTATATATTTTAATTTTTCATTATGACATATCGATGTGATATTCTACTATTTTTGTAAGAAAGCAAAATTGGAAACCACCAATAAATATATACATATATATATATATGTGTGTGTGTGTGTGTGTATATATACCACCGTTAATTTCATGTTCAAGAACTACATCTATGACACATACAATCATTATCACATAATCCAATCAGAGACTGTTCTAAGCTCTCAGGAGGAAAACGTCTATTCAATGAAAGTTGTATCGGTATAGAGATATGTTTATGAAATTATTGAAAGTCTATATATTCTAGCAGAGCTTCCATGGAATTTGGTTGATGAGGTGTATGTGCCAATAAACTATGAGGGATCGTTTCACTAGGTGTTGGCAGTCATAGTGCTTAAGGAAAGATGTATTTGTGTGTATGACTCGTTGAAAGGTCATGATGATCATATATTTAAGATGAAAGAGCTTCCTAAATATTGTCAACTTACTTATCAATGTCTAATTTTTTTATAAGAAAGAACATACGGACTGGTCACTACTAGAAGTATACAAGGAAAGGCAGACCAGCATATATTTGATATTTAATTTGTTTAAGCTATTGTGTAATAGTCAAGTGGCATACTATATGTATTATTTTTCCTTTTAAATATAGATGGATTTTACATAACTGACCACTGGAACGCCTAAACAAATATACTGATATATACAGGGATTGTGGATTGTTTGTTACGGAATATGCTAAATTTTTAAGTGATGAGCTTCAAATACCTTTTTGTAGATTTTAATTCAGGACTGCATCATACCAGATACGAGTCACTGTTATGGGATTATGAGGTGAACAAGGCATATAATGTATATATTAGTGACAATAAGGATCCATCTAGGCATAAACGCACCTTCATTCCATCAGAGAATACAGAGATGATAGATGTCAAGCCGTAGTTATCTAGTAGTTGTTGTTTGACAATTTGATTTAACCGTTTGTTATGTCTTAAGAATTTTGGATATTTCAAGGATACTAGTTTTAAGTTTTAATATTTTTAGATAGATGTCAAGACTATCATTTGTTGTTTTAAGTTTTAAGATGTCTAGTAGTTATTGTCAAGACATTTTCGATTATGAAATGAAGCGTTCCCATCATTTTGGACCATATTTTTATGTTATATTTATGTTATGATTGTGTTTGACATTGTCTATTTTATGGTTGATACATATGTATGATATATTTTAGGAAATGTAAGTAATTGTGTATGTCATGACCCAAACCAGGTCCTGGCTGTGACGAGTATCTCAAGTCCCATGTGGACCGGAGATCACCCCTTCACCTGACCTAACCAATACAATAACCTCAAGCGTCGGATAACTTCCAACTTATATCGAGATATTGAAGAATAAGACTGATCATAATGCATGAAATGTCTAAGCCAATCCACCATCAAGAAAACACCCAAGTACACAGTAATCCAACAAATCCTCTATAATCCAAAGTCAATAAAATATCGGGACATGCTCCCAACAATAGCCAAAATCAAAGTTTAAGAAATTCTAAGATATAGAATATAAAGACCATGAAATGAAGCTTTCCGAAATATGAAATATCACCATTTCAATGTCAACTCATTAACCACATGAACACTTAATAACTGCATAAGTAAAGTAAAAGAAGTTCCAGGACCTACATCTCATGGGGATACAACATCCGAAGATGGTTAGTGGTTGAAGCATTAGCTTATAACTTAGGGATATGGGAATAAATTAATGCAATCATTCAAAATCAAGTCAAATCATCATATGCAATCATATACATACATATATATATATATATATCGTGTCAGGATAGGGGACCAAACTATTCATCCTTCATTAACATTCTTCTACCAAGCATTAGTTCAAAACACAATTCATCATATTACAAGATTTTTCTTATAGACATTTTCACTAATAGGTTGAGGGCATACCATTATCAAACCATTATTCAAGTCAAAAACCATCATGTTAGGGTTAACCATAACCCATTTATTAAACCACAATTCCCATGCATCCACATGTGCAAAACTATCAACAAAAAACATGTATGAACACAAGAGAAATCATGAGAGAACAATACTCAACACTATATATTCAAACCCTCAACCATTGATTTCAAAGTCGCCATTTATGATTCAAGAACACTATTTAAAACACATGATTTTTGTGAACTAACAATGAAGGAAGAGTCACATGCCTGAGTTATGAAGATTCATGAAGAGATTTTGATCCTTAAGCCTCTAGATGACCACTTTGATGAAACCCTAGCTCAATCTCCTTGAGAGGTTTTTAGAGGGTGTTTTGATCTTCCAAAGTATAGAATGGGGGCCAAATAGTGTTATAACATGTGGGTTCTTAAGGGTTTAGGGTGACAAATATCTATAATACCCCCAACTTAAAAGCTATAAGAAGGACGCAGGAGGGTACGGTTGGAACCCTCCACTTGTACCCACATCATATTAGTGGTACCTTCCACTCATACCTTGATCATAAAGTCTAACATCATATTCTTTCCAACATAAGAATCCTTAGTCTAACTCGTACCCTAACCGTACGACTAGTACCCTTCAATTCATCCCCTAAGCAGAACCATCTAAGCTAGACACTGGAAAACATATGGTTTGGCACTATACTTCTCGTATCATATGCATATGACTTGTATGATGTATTCTCATACCAAGAATAGAACTCAGACAAGATGACACTAAAAAGCATATGACTAGGGTCTTAGACTCGTACCCATACCATACGAGTCAAGGGTGTGAGCCGTATGATGATCATAGGGTTCAAGACACAAAAAATTTTGAAGGGCCAAAGTTCGGGGTGTTTCAATCTCCCACACTTAAGATCATTCATCCTCGAATGATGGGATAAGGAAATATAATCATGATTAATCCCACAAATGTCTCTATTCTTACCTTTTAGATAGAAAACAAAATGCCAAGTAATTCACAATCCACCATCAATAAGATTGAAAACAAGGAGGTTAAGAGCAACACATACCTCAAGCACGATTTTTTGAAATCCAAAATTGGAACAGATACTTGGACTTCATGTCCTCTTCGGCTTTCTATGTAGCTTCCTCAAACTTTTGGTTCTTCCATAGAACCTTCACCGATTCCATATCTTTCGTTCAAAAATGACGAACTTGCCAATCCAAGATCCTCACCGGGAGCTCCTGATAGGACAAAGAATCCAAAATACCCACGTCCTCCTCTAAGGGAAAACCCAATAAAGGATCACCCACGCATTTTTGCAACATAGACACATGGAATACCAGATTAATGAAACTCACGCTAGAGGGAAATTCCAACTCATATTCAATATTACCAACCCTTCTCAAAATCACATACGATCCAACATACCGGGGATTGAGATTTTCCTTCTTAACAAACCACATTACTCCCTTCATGGGAGACACCTTCAAGAATACCCAATCTCCAACCTCAAACTCCAAATCCTTTCGCCTTATGTCCTCATAGGACTTTTGGAAACTTTGGGAGGTCCTAAGCATATCTTTAATTACCTTCACCTTTTCCATAGCTTGGTGAACCAAATCCGAGACAAATATTTTTGCTTCACCAACCTCAAACCATCCAACAGGAGATCTACATCTCATTCCATATAACACCTCAAAAGGGGTCGTACCAATGCAAGAATGGTAAGTATTATTATAAGCAAACTCAATCAAAGGAAAATGGTCGGACCAAATGCCACCATAGTCAATCACATAGGCTCACAGGATATCCTCCAAAGTCTAAATAGTCCTTTCATCTTACCCATCTGACTACGGGTGAAAAGATATACTAAGACTCACTTTAGTCCTTAAACCATGTGGGAACGAGCTCCATAAATACGATGAGAACTGAGTACCATGATCCAAAATAATCAAAACGGGTGCACCATGATACTTTATAACCTCCTAAAGGAACAACTTCACATAATCCTTGGCAGAATAATTACTCCTCACTGACAAGAAATGAGCGAACTTAGTCATCCTATCCACGATGACCCAAATGGATTCACACTAATTTTTTGACTGCAGAAGATCGAGAACAAAATCCATATTAATTATTTCCTACTTCCATACCAAAAATTCAATTTCTTGGAGTATCCCTCCAGGCCTCATGTTCTCCACTGTCACTTGATGACACACCATACATGTAGCCATAAAGTCATCTATATCCCATTTCATATTTGAAATACCCCATAAGATCCCAAGCTCAATTCAGCTCACAGATGCATGTATAAGGGGTCAAAGACTTGGAATTTTCACTAAGTTTTGAGAACTTAGTCATTTTCAAGAACACTAAACTTTGATGATCCTATTTTTAACCTTCCCTACCTCGGGACATTTATTTTTGAGTTGATTCATGATCGGGGTTGTTCAAAGTATGTCTCGGGTGAGTTTTAGAATTTTTGGATGAGCATAGAGGCATGTTTAGAAAATCAAACTAGTAGCACCACCGAGATAAGTGGGTGTCGCCCTCTCTAGTCCACCGAGGTAAGGTGAGCGGTGGAGCATCGCCTAGTCTAGTCCACCGCTCTAAGATGGGCACTACCCAACCTAGTCCACCTCTCCAGAATCTGCCTCGCCCCCTCTCTATTCTATCCAATTTTTATTCGTTGGAATTTTAAGGGTGTTTGAGTCATTTCCCTTCACATAATCCATCCATAACACAAATTTGGGGGTTCTAAAGAGCATTATTTGCCCTTTTATTCATAAATTACTCTCAAGAAACCCTTCCTTTCCCCCAAGAATAAGTTCAAACTCTTACACAAGAAATCAAGGAATTCAAGCTTTAAGCTCAAGAAATCCTCATGGAATCTTTAAGAATTCATCAAGTGAGTATGTGGGGAATTCATCAATGGGTCTCTTTCACCCATTGAACCCAAAAACCTTCTCTTTTAATTAAATTATGGAGTTTTCCTTTACTATGGTATTTTATATATTCAAGATGGATTTAATTCATGTTTTTCCTTGGTAATTCAAATTCAGTTCAGCCCATGTAAGATCCCATGAAATATTTGATTTTCTCATACTTTAAATTTTAATTCCCATGTCTTGTTTAAGTGAATTTGATAATAAATTCTCAATTTATGAATTTAGCCATGTGAATCATATTGATTTCCTATGTTTAACACATTTCTAAGTTCAAGCTTATGATCCTCGCATGTTTGATGAAATGTCTATGCTTTTAGGTTTTGATCCATGATCCCATATTATTATTTTAAAAGCTTATTATCGTAAATTATGGTCATTCAGTGTTGCCAGATTAAGAACACCCGATACCTATGTGTTTTACATGACTTCAGATCTTTTAAGAAATGATTTAGTTAAACCATGAATATTCCTATTTATTCAGTTGATATGATCATGGAAAGCACTATCAGAAATAATATTTAGTTAACCTTAGTTTAGTTCAGTACCAGTGTCAGTTCAGTTGGGAGTAAGATTTAGCATCGAGTGAACCCAGTGATGGGGGCTCACCTTATAGTAGAAGGTGTGACCCTTAATAGCAATCCATGAGTTTCAGAACTAAACAGCCAGCATAGGTTTAAGATGTCTACCTGCCAGTTGAGGGTTGACACATATCTCATGAGAGCACCTAACAGTAGAGAGTGACTCTTTAGTCCTTTGGGACACCAATTTAGTAGATCCACACAGCCAGTGTTGGTACTTGTGGCACGATTCTGACACCCTTCCAACTGGGGTTACAAGTGGACCCTGATTAGCTCAAATTGGGGCATGTCGATTACATGATACCTCCCACATTTTTGGTCTAGTTATTTAGACTAAGTACAATTCAGTATTATATGATCAGTATTCAGATATCAGTTAATCGGGATACAGACACTAGTTAATCAGTAATCGGTATGTCTCAGCTCAGGTTTGCCAGACCAAAGCATATAGATTTTCGGTAATTCAGTTATTTACAGAGTATCTCAAAAACATGTTTATGCTTGTCCTTGCATTCTCAGATTTTTTCAAGTTCATAAATTTATGCTCAGTTATCTCATATATTTTAGTCGGTTTTTATCTAATGTACCAGTACATTCAAAGTATTGATCACTTACTTTTCTTTACTCTATGATGTCTTATAACATAGGTTTGGACACTCAGTTTCCCAACCGATCTTAGATAACTCAGCGTACTCAGTAGCAATAGTGGTGAGTCCTCATCCATCGAGGACATGATTTGTTTATTTCAGTTATTTCAATACTTTCTTATGTTCAATTAAGTGGAGTTTGTTGGGGGTCTGTTCCATCAAATCCTCAGTTAGTTTAGAGGCTTTCAGACAATCAGACATTTAGGCAGGCAGTTAGTCAGTTACCAGTTCTTTTAGTATTTTTCCATCGTTCAGATAGACGATTGGTTTTTGGTATTTATCAAATGTTTTAGACTTGTGATGTAATCACATATCAGTATTCATATTGGTATTAATTTAGCAGTTTACCTTCCACATACATGTTTTATTATTATTTTATTTAGTACTCACATCAGGTACCATCTTATGGGTTAGCTTGTGGTCACATGGGAACGTAAGCACCATTGTTACGACTAGAGGGTATCTTTGGGTCATGAAAAAACTTGGTATCAAATCCTAAGTTTTTAAAGTGTACTAGGGAGTCTTAAAGACACATTGAGTAGAGTATTGTGCATGGGTGTGAAGCATGCCACATTTATGGACAAGAGGCTATGAAACATTTTAGGAAAGTTTCCTGATTTTGGTGTTCATGTCTTACGAAAGATCATGGGCTCAATTAAATTCTTTTTTTCTAACCTATGCTTCATTCCACTTATAAACAATGACTCCCAGAAGAAATAATAGAAGAAGGTACGGGGATCAACCCACCCCACCACCTGTTCTGGAAGATCCCCTGAATAAGCATGTCTCTCACGTCGAATTCAAGGATACTTTCATGACCTTATCCCATTTAGTAGTTGCTCAAAACAACTAGTGAGATGTTTCCCCAGCTACTCTAGTGGAAAATATAGTTGCAGTTAGGATTCGAGATTTTACTCGGATGAATCCCCTTTTTTTTGGGATCCAAGTCAGAGGAGGATCCACAGGAGTTTTTAGATATGGTACAGAAAGTAATTGATATCATGGGCATTACTTTGAGTGAGGGTGCAGAGTTGGTTGCATATCAGTTGCACGATGTATCTCACTCCTAGTTTAAGTAGTGGAAGGAGGATAGTTGTGTTGATATAGGGCCAGTAGAGTGGGAAGAGTTTGCCACAGCTTTCTTAGAAAGGTTCTTTCCCTTAGAATTGAGGAAAGCTAAGGTTCAGGATTTTATAAATTTGAAGTAGGGTAATATGAGCATAAAGGAATACTCGCTTAAGATCACTCAGTTGGCGAGGTATGCTTCTTTGATGGTGGCAGATAAAAGGTCTAGAATGAGCAAGTTTGTGTCTGGTGTATCTAATAGTATGGTTAAGGAGTGTCGGACTACCATATTCATTAAGGAGATAGACCTATCTAGGCTTATGGTTCACACTCAGTAGATTGGGCAGGAAAAGCATAAGGAGAAAGAGAGAGAGAGAACAAGAGGGACAGAATAGGTGGTTTTAACTTTTCTCGGCCAAAATTAGAATGAGGTAACTATTCTCAGTTCTATCAAAAATGTTCAGCCCCAGATCCATCTTCAGCTAATGCACCCGTGCCTAAGTTCAGGCAAGACAGTCGGGATAGGGTACCAAACTCTAAGTCCCAAGGCAGTGTGAATAGTAGTCATACTAATCCTCTTTGTTAGAAATGTGGTACGAATCATCCAGGTGAATGTAAAGATGGTAGTGATGTGCATTTTGGTTGTGGTAAGCCAGTCTACAAGGTCAAGGATTGCCCGAAGGCAGAGTCACAAGGTCAATCCAATCATTCTTTATCTCCGGCAAGTCGCTCGACTCAGAAGGGTGCTACTTCCAGTGACATCAGTTGGTAGTGCCAAAATAGGTTGTATGCACTCCATACTCTACATGATTAGAAAATTTCTCCTGATGTGGTTACGGGTATGTTACAAGTTTTCCATCTTCATGTTTATGCACTGTTAGATCCTATAGCTTCACTTTCTTTTGTAACTCCTTATAAAGCTGTCAATTTTGGTGTCAGTCCCAAAATGTTAGTAGATCCTTTATAAGTGTCTACCCTAGTGAGTAAATTTCTTATAGCCAGATGAGTATACATAAATTGCTCGGTCACAGTGTCTCAAAAAATCATCTCAGTTGATTTTGTGGTGTTAGAGATGACTGATTTTGATGCCATTATCGACATAGATTGGATCCACTGACTTTATAAATAGAGTCATTCAGTTTTAGTTTCCTAATGAACCATTTATTAAATAGAGGGGTAATACCTATGTGCTTAGGGTTCAGATCATTTCTTATTTTAAAGTAAAAAAGATGATATATAAAGGGTGTGTTTACCATCTTGTTCGAGTCAAGGACTCTGGTTCTGAGACTCTGAGTCTCGAGTTAGTTTCAATGGTAAGGAAATTTTTAGATGTTCTCGTTGAAGATCTTCCCGGAGTTCCTCTCGAAAGGGAAATTGACATCGAAATAAATCTCTTCCCAAATACCCAACCTATCTCTATTCCACCATACAGAATGGCTTCAGCTGAGCTTAAGAAGTTGAAAGAACAGTTAAAATATCTCTTAGCTAAGGGTTTTATCAGGATCAGTATTTCTTCATGGGGCGCTCCAGTCTTGTTCGTGCGTAAGAAAGACATTTCTCTCAGAATGTGCTTCGACTGTCATCACTTAAACAAAGTCACAATTAAGAAAAAGTATCTACTCCCTAGAATTGATGACTTGTTCGACCAACTTCAGGGTGCCAGTTATTTCTCTAAGATAGATCTCAGATCCAGCTATCATCAGCTTAGAATCAGAGAATGTGACATTCCAAAGACAGCTTTCTGAACTCAGTACGGTCACTTCAAATTCCTAGTTATGTCTTTTGGACTAACGAATGACTCTGTAGCTTTCATGGACTTTATAAACAGGGTGTTCAATTAGTACTTGGACATGTTCGTCATAGTCTTCAATGATGATATCCTTGTCTATTCCCGTAGTGAGAATGATCATACAGACCATCTGAGAATTGTGTTGCAGACCCTTGGAGCTCATCAATTGTTTTCCAAGTTTAGTAAGTGCAAATTTTGGCTAAAATAAGTCACTTTTATTGTCCATGTTGCTTCCAATGATGGAATTAGAGTTGACCCTCAAAAGATTAAAGCAGTGAGAAACTAGCCTAGACTCATCTCTCCATTAGATATTCAGAGTTTTTTGGGTTTGGATGGCTATTACAAATGGTTTGTTGAAGGGTTTTCTTCTATTGGATCCCCCATGTCTTGATTAACTCAGAAGAAAGTTAAATTTCAATGGTCAAATTCTTACTAAAAGAGTTTTCAAGAGTTGAAGACTCGACTCACTTCTGCTCTAGTCTTGACTTTGCCAGATGGCACAGATGGGTTTGTAGTTTATTGTGATTCTTCCGTAGTTGTCTTGGTTGTGTTTTGATTCAGAGAGGCAAGGTCATATCCTATGCCTCTAGATAGCCTAAACCCCATGAGAAGAATTATCTTACCTATGATCTTGAGTTAGTAGCTGTTGTTTTCACCTTGAAAATTTGGAGACATTATCTTTATGGGGTTCATGTTGATATTTTCACTAACCATAAGATTTTACAGTACGTGTTCATACAGAAAGATCTGAATCTTCATCAGAGAAGGTGGCTTAAGTTGTTAAAGGATTATGATATGAGTGTGTTGTATTATCTGGGGAAAGACAATGTAGTGGAAGATGCCCTTAAAAGGTTGTCTATAGGTAGTGTTTCCCATTCAGAGGATGATAAGAAGAAGTTAGTTTATGAGGTTCACCAGCTTGCTAGATTGGGTGTTCGATTGGTTGATTTAGCTTAAGGTAGTATATGGGTTTTGAATGTTTTGGGATCTTCATTGGTTGCCGAAGTGAAATAAAAGAAAGATAGGGATCCTAGTTTGATTAAGTTAAAGGAGGCAGTTAGAGATCAGGTAGTAGAAGTTTTCTCCCAAAGGGTAGATGGTGTACTTCATTGTCAGGGCAGATTTTGTGTTCAGTGTGTTGATGGTTTGAGACAGCGAATACTTGCAAAAGCGCATGGTGCACGTTACTCTATCCATCTGGGAGCCACTAAGATATACCATGATTTTCGGGAAATCAATTGGTGGAGCGGTATAAAGAGGGATATTGTAGAGTTTGTGGCTAAGTGCCCAAATTGTCAGTAGGTTAAGGTTGAGCACCAAAGGCCTAGTGGTACATTGTAGGAGTTTAGTGCCCCTTCTCAAAAGTGGGAAAAGGTGAACATGGATTTCGTGATAGGGTTGCCTCGTATGCGTTGTCAGCATGATTCGATATGGGTCATTATCGATGGGATGACCAAAAAATCTTATTTCTTGTCATCCCATACTTCGGACTCAGCTGAGGATTATGCCAGACTTTATATTAGGGATTTGGTTAAGTAATATGGGATTCTATTGTCTATTATTTCAGATAGAGGTACTCATTTACCTCTCACTTTTGGAAGGCTTTTCATAAGGGTCTTGGTGCCCAAGTTCATCTCAGTACAACTTTTCATCCTCAGACAGATGGTCAGACAGAAAGGACCATTCAGACTTTAGAGGACATGTTGTGGGCAAGTATTATTGCCTTTAAAGGTAGTTGGGATGACCACTTATCTTTGATTGAGTTTGCCTATAACAAGAGTTATCACTTCAATATTCAGATGGCTTCATTTGAGGCTCTTTATAGAAGGAGATGTAGATCTAATATTGGCTAGTTTGAGGCATATAAATCTTATTTCATAGAGCCAGCTTTAGTGTTTGAGGCAATGGAGAAAGTTCAATTGATACGGTAGAGGCTAAAGACTGCCCAAAGCAGTCAGAAATCTTATGCAGATGTAAGGAAAGGGGGTCTTGAGTTTGAGGTTAATGATTCAATCTATTTGAAAAAATTTCCTATGAAGGGAGTAAAGAGATTTGGCAAGAAAGGGAAACTCAGTCCCCTCTATGTTGGCCCATATACAATCCCGAGTTGTTTTGGAAAAGTAGCTTATGAGCTAGAGTTGCCTACAGATTTAGCGTCAGTACATATGGTATTTTATGTTTCCTTATTAATAAAATGTATTGGTGATTTAGTTGTAGTTATTACTTTAGGAGACATGGACGTTAAGGATAGCCTTTCCTACGAAGAAGTCCCAGTTGAGATCCTTGATCGGCAAATTCATAGGCTAAGGAATACAGAAGTTCCCTTGGTTCAAGTTCTTTGGTGGAATCAGTCTGTTGAGGGAGATACTTGGGAAGCAGAAGCGGATATACGAACCAAGTATCCTCACCTCTTCTCTGTAAACCCAGATTCAGATTCGGGTAACGATTTTCCTAAGATTGACTCTTTTTTATTCTCAGTTTCAACTATATATTCATTCTCATGTCAGTGCATACATTCACAAAAATCAGTTCAGTTAATGTATTACATTTAAGACTCAGTTATATATTCAAGTTTCTATTCATGCATGTTCAGTATATGATCTCAGTTAACTTAGTACAGTACTCTCACTCTAACCAGTCTTATTCAAGGATGAAAGTTCCCAAGGGGGAGATAATGTAATACCCCATAAGATCCCAAGCATAATTCAGCTCATAGTTGCATGTTTAAGGGGTCCAAGACTTAGAAATTTCACTAAGTGTTGAGGACTTAGTCATTTTCAAGACCCCTAAACTTTGATGATATTATTGTTAAACTTCCCAACCTTCGGACATTGATTTTTGAGTTGATTCATGATCGGGGTTATTCAAAGTATGTCTCGAGTAAGTTTTGAAATTTTTGGGCAAGCATAAGGGCGTGTTTGGAAAACCAAACCAGTAGCACCACCGGGATAAGCGAGCGCCACCTCTCCAGTCCACCGGGGTAAGGCGGGCACCGCCTGGTCCAGTCCACCGCTCTAAGGAGAGCGCCACCCAGCCAAGTCCACCACTCCAAAGCCCACACCGCCCCCTTCTTATTCCGTCCAATTTTTATTCCTTGGTATTTTAAGGGTATTTGAGTCATTTTCCTTCACCTAATCTGTCCATAACATGAATTTGGGGCATCCAAAGAGCATTATTTGCCCTTTTATTCACAAATTGCTCTCAAGAAACCCTCCATTTCCCTAAAAAATAAGTCCAAATTCTTGCACAAGAAATCAAGGAATTCAAGATTCAAGATCAAGAAATCCTCAAGGAATATTTAAGATTTCATCTAGTGAGGTAGTTGGGGTATTCATTAATGGGCCCTTTTCACCCATTGAGCGCAAAAGCCTTCTCTTTTAATTAAATTATGGAGTTTTCCTTTACTATGGTATTTTACATGTTCAAGATGGGTTTAATTCATGTTTTTCCTTGGTAATTCAAATTCAGTTCAGCCCATGTATGATCCCATGAAATATTTGATTTCCTCATGCTTTAAATTTAAGTTCCCATGTCTTGTTTAAGTGAATTTCATGATAAATTCCCAAATTTATGAATTCATACATGTGAATCATGTTGATTTCCTATGTTTAACACATTCCCAAGTTCAAGTTTATGATCCTCACATGTTTGATGAAATGTCTATGCTTTTGGTTTTTGAGCCATGATCCCGTATTATTGTTTTAAAAGCTTATTGTCGTAAATTATGGTCATTCAGTGCTGGCAGGCTATGAACACCCGATACTTACGTGTTTTACATGACTTCAGATCTTTCAAGTAATGATTTAGATAACCCATGAATATTCCTATTTTTCAGTTGATATGATCATAATGACCACTATCAAAAATAATATTCAGTTAACATTAGTTCAGTTCAGTACCAGTGTAAGTTCAGTTGAGAGTAGGATTTAGCACTGAGCGAACCCAGGGATGGGGGCTCACCTGCCAGTAGAGGGTATGGCCCTTAGTAGCAATCTCTAAGTTACAGAACTACGAAGTCAGTGTAGGTTTGAGATGTCTACCTACCAGTTGAGGGTTGACACATATCTCATGAGAGTACCTGCCAGTAAGGGGTGACTCCTTAGTCCTTCGGAACACCATTAGAGTGGATCCACACAGCCAGTGTTAGTACCCGTGGCATGGTACTGACATCCTTCCAACTGGGGTTACAGGTTGAAACACGATTAGCTCAAATTGGGACATGTTGGTTACATGATACCTCCCACAGTTTTAGTCCAGTTATTCAGACTAAGTACAGTTCAGTATTACATGATCAGTATTCAGATATCAATTAATCAGTATACAGACACCAGTTAATTAGTAATAAATATGTCTCAGCTCAGGTTTACTTGACCAAAGCATACAGATTTTCAATAATTCAGTTATTTATATAGTATCTCAAACATATGTTTATGCTTGGCCTTGCATTCTCAGATTTTTACATGTCCATGCATTTATGCTCAGTTATCACATGCATTTCAGTCAGTCCTTATCTCACGTACCAGTACATTCAAAGTACTGATCGCATACTTTCTTTTGAACTATGTTGTCTTATAACATAGGTTCGGACGCTCAGTTTCCCAATCTCTCTTAGACATCTCAGTGTACTCAGTAGTAATAGTGGTGATCCTCATCCATCGAGGACATGATTTGTTTATTTTAGTTATTTTAGTACTTCCTTATGTTCAATTAGTTGGAGTTTGTTGGGGGTCTGTCCCATCAACTCCTCAGTTTAGAGGCTTTTAGAAAGTCAGGCAGGCAGTTAGTCAGTTACTAGTTCTTTTAGTACTTTTTGTCGTTCAGATAAATGGCTGGTTTTCAGTATTTATCAGATATTATAGACTTGTGATTTAATCACATCTCAGTATTCGGATTGGTATTACTTTAGCAGTTTATCTTCCGCATACGTGTTTTATTACAATTTTACTCAGTGCTCACAGCAGGTACCAGCTCATGGGTTAGCTTGTGGTCACTTGTGACCATAAACACTGTTGTCGTGACTAGGGGGTAGCTTCGGGTAAAGACAATGTTATTCCACCAAACCAGTTCCATGAGATTGTGATATATCTTTGATGAATCGGGATGAACGGTATATCGTGACACATGGGACTCAGCCAAAATTCTACCTTGCAACCCATCAACGTCAGGAATACACAACCTCCCTTCATACCTTAAGATACCATCACCGTCGATCTCGAAAGCCATCTCCTTTTGCTTACCCACATCATCATTTATCTTCATCAAGACAAAATCTAATACCTGTTTCTCTTTTATTTCCGAACTAAGAGATGATTATGCCTCCCAATAAAATCCGAATGTCGGTTGGAGTCATGGGTCTGGGGCACTTCTAAACCCTAGAAACTTCTTGAAGATCAACTATAATCCCCTCACTAGACACAACATGACCCATAAAAGTTATGGCATTCAACCAAAATTCACATTTAGAGAATTTAGCATACTATTGTTGATCTTTCAAGATCTGTAACACAATGCGGAGGTGATCAGGATGATCTTCCTCACTCTTAGAATACACCAAAATATCATCAATGAAGACAATCACAAATAAATCTAGAAACTGACAGAAGACCCTATTCATCAAATCCATAAATATTACGGGGGCATTAGTCAAGCCAAACGACATCACCAAGAACTAAAAATGCCCATACCAGGTATAGAAAAATGTCTTTGGCATATCCACCTCCCTAATCTTTAACTAATGATACCCAAACCGAAGATCAATCTTAGAGAAGAAATTAACACCCTGGAGCTGATCAAACAAATCATCTATCCTCGAAAGAGGGAATTTATTATTTACCGTCACCTTATTCAACTTTTGGTAATCAATACACATACGAAGGGAACTATCCTTCTTAAGCATGAACAAGACAGTTGCACCCACGGGGATACACTAGGATGGATGAAACCCTTATCTAAAAGATCTCTTAGTTTCTCCTAAGCTCCTTTAACTCAGCCGGAGCCATTCCATACGGGGGAATAGAGATAGGATGAGTGTCTAGAACAAGGTTAATACCAAAATCAATCTCCCTATCTGGAGGGATGCTGAGAAGGTCATCAGGAAAAACCTCTGGAAATTCATTCACCATTGGGATGAAATGGAAAGAAGTACCCTACGAGTTATAATCTTCAACTTGGACCAAATGATAGAGATAGCCTTTGGAAATCAACTTTCGGGCTCTAAGAGATGATATAAACTTTCCCTTAGGAGCTAGGGAACCACCCTCCCACTTAATAACAAGCTTATTATGGAATTAAAACATGACCGTACGGGTCTGATAGTCTTGAGAGGCATAGCACGAGTGCAACCAGTCCATCCCCAAAATAATATCAAAATAACCATGTCTAATGCGAATAGATCTACCAAAGTTTCTTGACCACCAACTGATGCCATACAACCCCTATAGACTCTCCTAGAAACCACAGAGTCACCCAACGGGGTAGACACGGAAAAAGGGTCTGAAACACATTCAAGACCAAAACCAAAATGCACAACCACAAATGGGGTCACATAAGAGAGAGTAGACCCCAGTTCAAGAAAATAGTACACATCATGGGAAAAGAGTTTCAACATACCAGTAACAATATTTGGAGACACCTCAGACTCTTAAGGAGAAGCAAGTGCATATAAGCAATTTCGGCCAGTGCCAGAGCCAAAAACAAAACCAGAAGCAGGAACAGTACCTTTTAGTGCAGAAGCTGGTGAGGTAGCAATAGGGACCCTATTGGCCCCAGAAGAAACTCTAAATGGAAAATCACGCTGCATATGCCCATCTGACCATAACTAAAACATCAGTTTTTCCCCTTCTCACACTGACCAGGGTGCGGCTGACCAAAGAATATGCAAGGATGATATGGTGGAGCAGACTGAGCCCCACCAGTCTGAGATTGGGCACCCTGTGCAGTGTACCCTCCACCATGCTGAGAGAAATGATTACCTGATAGCTTCGAGTAAAGAGTACTAGCCGTAGACAAAGAACTAGAACTCCCTCACTACTTCCTAGGCCACTTTCCCCCATATCTACCACTTTATTACTAGCCTCTACCCTAATCAGAAAACCTAAACTTCTTACTCTACTTCTCACCAATCTCATCTTCCTTTTTCTTTTCTTTCTCAACTTGCTGAATATACACTATAAGTCGAGAAATATCGATATTCTTGTTCAACAATGCAACCTTTCTCTCCAGAATTAACTCATGGGACAACCTAGAAGCAAACTTACGCATTCTAGCCCTCATGCTAGACACTAACTCAGAAGCATACATGGACAACTGATGAATTTTAAAGCATACTCCATAACTGTCATTCTACCTTGTCTCAAATTTACAAATTCCTTCATTTTCGCCTTCCTCAACTCCTAAGGAAAGAAGCGGTCTAAAAAGGCGCAAGAGAAGTCATCCCACAATGCAAAATCAACATCACTTCCCCTAGACTGCACCCATTCTTCGTACTACTAGTACGCTACACTCTTCAGTTAGTAGGCAGCAAACTCCACACCTTTAACATCAAACGCATTCATAATCTAGAAGATTTTCTCCATCTTATCAATAAAAGCATGAGGATCCTCCTCAACCTTAACACCAGTAAACACATAAAAGTTCAAATTCATAAATTGGTCAACCCTTATGGCCTCAGAAGATAGAGTAACAGAAGCACCACGCTCAGTCTGAGAAGATACCAACTGAGCCAATATATGAATAGACTAATGAAACTCAGCGTTCATCAAATCTGCCTGAGGAGCTCTAGGAGCGCTAGAGGGAACCGGTGGAACTCTAGGAGGTTAATCAAGAACTAAACCCCTAGACCAGGTCTGCACCTCATAAGCAGTGCGTGTCCCATTAATAGTATTCCCAAGTAAAACAGAGGAGTCCCCATGAGATTTCGATCGTCTAGGAAGTATGATCTGAAAAGCAACTGTAATGCCCTGAGAGTACACCGTGGATGCCACACGAATCTTACAGCCTCGAAGGACCACAATCTAACCCATAAGCTGGTACCTGATGTGAGCACTGAATAAAATAACGAAGACATATGTAGAACTTAGTTTTAAAATTCCATAAAGTTTTAACAACTAAAAATCAATCCTGAATCATCATTTTAAATGTTTGAAACATACTGTTAGTACTAATAAAACAACTATAATAACGACTAAAAATGGACTATCTGTCTGTACTAGTCTGAAAGCCTCTAAATTGACTGACTGTGGAGTTGATGGGATAACTCCCCAACTAACTCCGATTGACTACTTAATTGAACTGAAATAAACATAGACGGTCCTCAGATTATGAGGACTCACCACTATTATTATTGCTGGTACGCTGGGATATCTAGGTACTATCGGAAACCTGAGCGTTCGAACCTATGGTATAAGACATCATAGCGCAAGAAACGAGTATGTGGTCAGTACTTTAAATAAACTAGTTTGCTAAATAAGGTTAGGCTGATATACATTGGTTCATGCACATGAGTAATAACTGACTGAATGTATAGCATGAGGTACTGAGTAAGAATGCATGAAAACCGTAAAGCTGAGAATGCATGACCAAGCATAAAACAAGTTCTTAAATAATCTGTAAACTGACATACTAAAATATAATAACTGAATAACTAATAAACTATATGCTATGGTCAAGCAAGATTGAAGTGAATTCTAGATTGAGTATTAAAACTGAAACTATGGGAAGTATCATCTAACAGACATGCCCCAGTCTGAGTTGATTGGGGTCCAACCTGCGACCCCAATTGGAAGGGTGTTAGTACTGTGCCACGGGTACTAATAATAGTTATAGAGTTAGTCCTAATCTAGCGGGTGGCCCCTAAGATCAGTCCTAAACGAAAGGGTGATCCCTAAGAGTGTCAGTCCTAAACTAACGGGTGATATCTCATAACCTACGCTGGCTACGTAGTTCTGGAACTTAGGAATTGCTCCTAAGGACCCAGTCCTAACTAGCAGGTGAGCCTCTATCCCTAGGTTTTCTCGGTGTTGAATCCTACTCCCAACTGAATGACATCGATTACTGGACTAAACTAACTTAAATGGACAAGTAACTGATCATGATGGCTAACTGAGTGCTAATGCTTATGACTTATCTGAAACTATTATGAAGCTACTGAAACTAAGTAAACAGCTAAACTTCGGGTATTCATAACCCCCATGACTCGATGGCAATAACAATAGGACTACATGAAATCTTTGAAACCATGGAAGGAAATCATTGTTCATAATTATTCACTTCAGCATTTCATTAAACACATGGGGACAAAGACTTTAACATAAGAAGGCTTTTTAAACATGAAAAAATAGCACAATCACATGACCAAATCATAAACTGAGTGTTTTATTCTGTATTCGTATGAACATTATATGGAAGTCAAAATATTTAAAATATACTAAAATGCATTCCACATGAAATCGATTGAAAACATAATTTGAAAATTGAATTACCAAGATATAGCTAAACATATTTAAACTTTTAACGTGTAAGGACTCTTTCTATCAAAAAAACTCTTGGAAACATAACAAGGGGTCATTATTCAAACTCCAATCGTTTAGGAATTTCATCAAACACTTGAAATTCATAGACTTGAGCATGAGAATAGTCAAAACATGAGATGCTAACATAATTGAAATACGAAAAATCATGGATTTAGGGAGTTAACATGTGAATAGCACCATTCAAATATGTAAGGTTTAATTTCAACAACAATTACTTGTAAACATCATGAAAAATCAAAACTCATGGGAGTTCATGGTTAAAGTTCATAGTAACATATAAAGATCATTCTTTTAAACTAAATATTGGATTCTTGGACTCCAAAGGTGGAAAGGACCCATGGATGAACATCTAACATACCTCAAAATCCTAAATCTTGAAGGAGAATAACATTTCTGAAAGGTTCCTGAATGGTGACGCTTGGATTTTTGTTCTTGGAAATGGAGGAGGGTTTTTACATGAGTTGATTTGAGGAAGATGGCCAAATAATTCCCTTTTGGGTGTTATCATTCCTGCTTTGGACGTTTGGGGTTGAGGGGAAAGAACCAAAGTAACCCTTGACCCTTATGAAGATAAAATAGGGGAGAAATAGCCCCCCCCCCCCCCGGCGTGACCCCTAGTTGGGTTAAGCAGCCCTCGTAGCGTGGGGCTATCGCAACCCCTTACTTTCTCTCGCAGAAAATGTCATAACTTTTTACTCAGGTATCGGCGTAAGGCAAAATTGGTATCATTGGAAAGCTAACTCAATTATCTACAATTGTTTGGGTTTTAAGATGAAAAATACTATGTATATAAAAAGTTATACACATTCAAAGTATACCCTTGTAGAATCGAATACTAAATTTTGGACGAATGAAAGGCTCTTAGCTCAACTTTGTTCTAAGTGATTCCTATGAACATTTTTCACCTCAAAAGCACATCAAACACGAGGATAAAGATCATGAAACTTACATTCACATAGGAATCATTTGGATTATGGCTTATACAAGTAGGAACAATAGTTCAAAGACTAGCCCAAAAATACAGTGTGTTACATTATCTCCACCTAGGGAAAATTCATACTTGAATGAGGCTGGTTAGACTGAGAATACTGTACGAAGGTAAATGAGATCATATTTTGAACATGCATGACTGAAAACACAATTGCATAACTGATTCTAAAATATGATACATGAACTAAATATCATGAACTAAACTAATTTCTTGAATACACGCAATGACATGAGAATAGTTATAAGACTGAGATAGGCTGAGAGAGTTCACTTTTATGTAAGCATTACCTCAAGCTGGATTTGGTTTCATGAAGAAAATATAAGGGATTTAGGACATGAAAACTCGGGGCATTATGACATCTCCCCCTAGGGATAGTTCATCATCCCCGAACGACATTGACTTGGTTAAAATACTAAGGAAAGACTGAGATGATGCACGGGACACTTACAGACTAAATCAAGACTGAATATCTGGGATCTTAAATTGAGGCTTGAGGAATAGAGTATCCACGACATGAATTCATCAAAGAAATCAAATTAGAGGATATATATAATAAAAATATGAATTTTTTGTTGATCATTGAGAGCGTAGCATGAGTACTGGAACTGATCATATTGTAAAGCATGAGTTGCATGACCTGATTCTCTTGGAGTTCATAAATTCATGGAGAATGGTTCTTACTGCTGAGCAAACTGGAATCCCTTATACTAGGGAATGGAAGCGTACATGGCTCTTTATGATGTGCATGAACATGAATTATGATTATGGAGCTGACATGTAAGGCATGAGTAGATATAGTGATGACTGAAAAAACTTGCATTGAGATAACAATGGGTCGGGCATCTTCCTCCCCTACTGATGTTCTACAATACACTGACATCACTGCTAGAATCTGAGAGCCTGACTTGGTTACTTGCTCTATCATCTCTCCGTTAGCTCAAAGTCATCATTCTAAGTTTGGGAACCACTTAATCAACATCTCTAAACTGAACTGCCACCATTTTACTATAGAATCTGAGGCATAATAATACGTACAATTGGTAAACTCACCCTGGATGACTATGCCCGATAATGTAAAACTTGCTCCTAGAACTTTCTTTTGAGATATAACTCTTAGCCCTCCATAGCCCCAACAATAACAACTTAAAATTGAATGGTGACACTTAAATTTTTGTTCTTGTGAATGGAGGAGGATTTTTACATGAGTTGATTAGAGGAAGATGGCTAAATAATGCCCTTTTGGGTGTTATAATTCCTGCTTTGGACGTTTGGGGTTGAGGGGAAAGGACCAAAGTAACCCTTGACCCTTAAGAAGCTAAAATAGTGGGGTAATATCCCCCGTGGAGCGACCCCTAGTTGGGTTAAGCAGCCCTCATAGCGCGGGGCTATCGCGACCCCTTACTTTCTCTCGCGGAAAATGCCATAACTTTCACTTGGGTATCGGATTAACACAAAATTGGTATCATTGGAAAGCTAACTTAATTATCTACAATTTTATGGGTCTTGAGATGAAAAATGCTATGTATATAAAAAGTTGTACACTTTCAAAATATACTCTTGTAGAATCGAATACTAAATTTTGGACGAATGAAAGGCTCTTAGCTCAACTTTGTTCTAAGTGATTCCTATGAACATTTTTCACCTCGAAAGCACATCAAACACCAGGATAAAGATTATGAAACTTATATTCACATAGGAATCATTTGGATTATGGTTTATATATGTAGGAATGACAGTTCAAAGACTAGCCCGAAAATACAGTGTGGTACATTATCTCCCCCTTGGAAAAATTCGTCTTTGAATGAGGCTGGTTAGACTGAGAATACTGTACGAAGGTAAATGAGATCATATTTTGAACATGTATGACTGAAAACATGATTGCATAACTGATTCTAAAACATAATACATGAACTAAATATCATGAACTAAACTAATTTCTTAAATACATGCAATGACATGAGAATGGTTATAAGACTGAGATAGGACGAGAGAGTTCACTTGTGTGTAACTATTACCTCAAGATGAATTTGGTTTCGTGAAGAAAATATGAGGGATTTAGGACATGAAAACTCGGGGCATTACGACATCTCCCCCTAGGATTAGTTCATCCCCCCCGAACAACATTGACTTTGCTAAAATACTAAGAAAAGACTGAGATGATGCACGGGACACTTACGAACTAAATCATGACTGAATATCTGGGATCTTAAACTGAGGCCTAAGGAATAGAGTATCCACGACGTGAATTCATCAAAGAAATCAAATTTGAGGATATAAATAACAAAAATCTAATTTTTTTGTTGATCATTGAGAATGTAGCATGAGTACTGGAACTGATCATACTGTAAAGTATGAGTTGCATGACCTGATTCTATTGGAATTTATAAATTCATGGAACATGGTTCTTACTGCTGAGCAAACTGGAACCTCTTATACTAAGGACTGGAAGCGTACATGGTTCTTTATGATGTGCATAAACATAAATTATGATCATGGAGCTGACATGTAAGCCATGAGTAGATATAGTGCTGACTAAAAAACCTTGCGCTTAGATAAGAATGGGTCGGGTATCTTTCTCCCCACTGATGTTCTATAATATACTGGCATCACTACTAGAATCTGAAAGCCTGACTTGGTTACTTGCTCTATCATCTCTCCGTTAGCTCGAAGCTATAATTCTAAGTTTGGGAACCATTTAATCAACATCTCTAAACTGAACTACCACCATTTTACTATAGAATTTGAGGCATAATAATACGCACATTTGGTAAAGTCACCCTGAATTACTATGCCCAATAATGTAAAACTTGCTCCTAGAACTTTCTTCTGAGATATAACTCTTAGCCCTCCATAGCCCTAATAATAACAATTTAAAATTGAATGGTGACGCTTGTATTTTTGTTCTTGGTAATGAAGGAGGGTTTTTACATGAGTTGATTTGAGGAAGATGGCCAAATAATGCCCTTTTGGGTGTTATAATTCCTGCTTTAGATATTTTGGGTTAAGGGGAAAGGGCCAAAGTAACCCTTGACCCTTAAGAAGCTAAAATAGTGGGGGAATATCCCCCGCGGCGCGACCCCTAGTTGGGTTAAGCATCCCTCGTATCGTGGGGCTATCGCGGCCCTTTACTTTCTCTCGCGAAAAATGTCATAACTTTTCACTCGGGTATCGGATTAAGGCAAAATTGGTATCATTGGAAAGCTAACTCAATTATCTACAATTTTTTGGGTCTTGATATGTAAAATTCTATGTATATAAAAATTTATACACGTTCAAAGTATAACCTTGTAGAATCGAATACTAAATTTTAGACAAATGAAAGGCTCTTAGCTCAACTTTGTTCTAAGTGATTCCTATGAACATTTTTCACCTCGAAAGCCCATCAAACACGTGGATAAAGATCATGAAACCTATATTAACATAGGAATCATTTGGATTATGGTTTATACATGTAGGAACAACGGTTCAAAGATTAGATCGAAAATACAGTGTGTTACATTATCTCCCCCTTGGGAAAATTCATCCTTGAATGAGGCTGGTTAGACTGAGAATATTGTACGAAGGTAAATGAGATCATATTTTGAACATGTATGACTGAAAACATGATTGCATAACTGATTCTAAAACATGATACATGAACTAAATATCATGAACTAAACTAATTTCTTGAATACATACAATGACATGAGAATGGTTATAAGACTAAGATAGGATGAGAGAGTTCACTTATGTGTAACCATTACCACAAGATGGATTTGGTTTCGTGAAGAAAATATGAGGGATTTAGGACATGAAAACTCAGGGCATTACGACATCTCCCCCAGGGATAGTTCATCACCTCCGAAGGATATTGACTTGGCTAAAATACTAAGGAAAGACTGAGATAATACATGGGAAACTTACGGAATAAATCATGACTGAATATCTGGGATCTTGAACTGAGGCCTGAGGAATAGAGTATCCCCGACATGAATTCATCAAAGAAATCAAATTTGAGGATATACATAACAAAAATCTGAATTTTTGTTGATCATTGAGAGTGTAGCATGAGTACTAGAACTGATCATAGTGTAAAGCATGAGTTGCATGACCTGATTCTTTTGGAGTTCATAAATTCATGGAACATAGTTCTTACTACTGAGCAAACTGGAACCCCTTATACTAGGGACTGGAAGCGTTCATGGTTCTTTATGATGTGCATGAACATAAATTATGATCATGGAGCTGACATACAAGGCATGAGTAGATATAGTGCTGACTGAAAATCCTTGCACTGAGAGAAGAATAGGCCGGGCATCTTCCTCCCCTACTGATGTTCTATAATACACTGGCATCATTACTAGAATCTGAGAGCCTAACTTGGTTACTTGCTCTATCATCTCTCTGTTAGCTCAAAACCATAATTCTAAGTTTGGGAACCACTTAATCAACATCTCTAAACTGAACTGCCACCATTTTACTATAGAATCTAAGGTCTAATAATACGCAGAATTGGTAAACTCACCCTGAATGACTATGCCCGATAATGTAAAACTTGCTCCTACAACTTTCTTCTGAGATATAACTCTTAGCCCTCCATAGCCCCAACAATAACTACTTAAAATTGACTAACTCAGAATTTTCAACTCTTCTTTCTATTACCTCAACCTTCAAAGATTCAAACTTAGATTCTAACACATAACATAGATATCCCCAAATCCTTAATAACTATACTACTTTCATCATAGCCTATAAATATCACATCCACAATATATATTTCTAATCAACAACTTAAACTCTTACATACACTGCTTCAAGCCTACTGATTCACCTTTCATATGACTCAGCCCATAAAATATAATCTGCCCAAATTCAGATAACACCATCCCAACTCTACTATTATTGCTAAACTCTTGGTTTCATGCTTTAAATTCTAGATTATATGTTTTCATAAGATTTTGATAAGGGATCTGAAAATACATATGACTCTTAAGCACTGAGGTACTACCCCTTTATTTAATGACTGGTTCATCGGGAAACTTAAACTAAATGAATTTATTTTTGAAATCAATAGAAATGGTTTACTGGAATACTGTTATCGGGCAATTTCTATATAACTGTTTGGCTAGAAGAGGTTTACCTACTGGGGTAGATGTTGATAAGGGATCCACTAATATTTTGGGTCTAACACCAAAGTTGATAGCTATATAGGGGGTTACAAAAAAAGCAAAGGTTCGTGGTCTAGTAAAATATACACAAAAATATGAAAGGCATGTAACGTACCCATTACCGCATCAGGAGAACTATCCTAATCATGTCGGTACTTAAGTGCATATACCCTATTCTGATGTTGTCCACTGATTGCGCTGAAAGTGGCACCCTGCTGAGTCAGATGATTGGATAGAATTCGAGGACGATTGGACTGACCCTGTTGGCACAAATCCCTACCCCTCTGAGTCATTACTCTACACTTCTGCATCCTGTGGCCTGGCTTACCACATCCAAAACATACATCACTGTTATCTCTATACATACCTAGGTGATTTCTACCATATTCTCTGCAAAGTGGATGGGTACAATCTCTGCTCACACTACCCTAGGTTTTAGAGGCTGGCGCCCCATCCCGACTGTTATTTATGAACTTTGGTACCGCTGCACTAGTTAAAGATGGAGATAGGGCTAAAATCTTCTGACTGAACTGAGAATGGTTCCCTCCCTCTAACCTTAGCTGAGCAAAACTAAAGCTACCCATTCTGGCTCTCTTATTCTTTCTCTCCTTCTCCTTAAGCTTCTACTCCTCATTCTATTAAGCATGGACCATTAGCCTAGATATGTCCATATCCTTAATTAACATCGCAGTTCTACACTCCTTGACCACACTATCAGATACCCTAGACACAAACTTGCTCATCCTAGATCTATTATTAGCCACCACATGAGGAGCATACTAGGCTAACTGAGTAAACTTAAGGAAATACTCTTTCACACTCATATTGCCCTGCTTCAAGTTGATAAACTCTAATACCTTAGCTTCCCTTAGCTCCAACGAGAAAAATTTATCTAAGAAGGTTGTAGCAAACTCCTCCCATTCTATAGGCTCTATATCTGCACCTCTATCCCCTTTCCACTACTTAAACTAGGTATGAGCTACATCCTACAACTGGTAAGCAGTTAATTCAGCACTCTCACTAGAAGTCACCCCCATAATAGATGTTACTTTCTATAGCATATCAAGGAATTCCTGTGGATCCTCTTCAGATTTATCTTCCAAAAATATGGAGGATTTATTTAGGTGAAGTCCTGAATCCTAGCTGCGGTAGTATTAGCCACTAGATTGGCCTAAACAGCAGCTAGCAAAATATTTTGAGCTGCTACAGAGTGAGCTAGAGTAATGAATGCAGCTCTGAACTCTGCATGGGAAATATGCTCATTCAGGGAATCATCCTAAACGGGCGGAGGTGTTGGCTGGTTTCTATTTCTTCTTTCGTTAGTCTTTTTGGGAGGCATATTCTATAAATATAAGGAAGAGTTGAACTAGACAGAGATTTTAGCTTGATATTATGCTCACTCGCATGATATGAACACAGAAAGAAGGGAAACTTTTCCTAAAAATGTCTTGTAGCCTCTTGTCCATAAGTGTGGAGTGTTTCACACACATGCACAAGACTCTACTCAATATAGCTTTCAGACTTCACTCAATAGAGCTTTCAGACTCCCTAGGACATTGTAAAACCTTAGTCTCTTATACCAAGTTTGTAACTCCCCGAGTGTACACCCTAGATGCCACACGATGCTTACAGCTCTGAAGGACCATAAGCTAACCCATGAGCTAGTACCTGTTGTGAGCACCAAATAAATTAACAAAGATATGTGTGGAACTTAGCTAAAAATGTCGTAAGGTTTTAACAACTAAATATTAATACTGAATCATAGTTTTAAACATCAGAAAAATACTATCAATACTGATAATAATGACTGAAAACTGACTATTTGTCTGTACTAGTCTGACAGCCTTTAAATTAACTGACTGTGGAGATGGTGGGACAAGTCCCCAACTAACTCTGACTGACTACTGAACTGAACTAAAATAAACATAGATCATCGTTGAATTATGAGAACTCACCACTGCTGCTGCTACTGGTGTGTTGGGATATCTAGGTGTGATCGAGAACCTGAGCGTCAGAACCTATGATATGAGATATCATAGCGTAAGAAATGAGTATGCAGTCAGTACTTTGAATGTACTGATATGCTAAATGAGGTTAGGCTGATATACATGGGTTCATGTGCATAAGTAATAACTAACTGAATGTATAGAATGAGGTACTAAGTACGAATGCATGAAAACTGTAAAGACTGAAAATGCATGACCAAGCATAAAACAAGTTCTAAAATAGTCTGTAAACTGAAATACTGAAATTTGATAATTGAATAACTAATAAACTATATGCTATGGTCACCCAAGACTGAACTAAATGTTGGACTGAGTACTAAAACTGAACTTGTGGGAGGTATCATCTAACTGACATGCCCCAGTCTGAGCTGATCGGGGTACAACCTGTGACCCCAGTTGGAAGGTAGTACCATACCACTGGTACTAACAATGGTTGTGGAGTCAGTCCTAATCTAGCGGGTGACTCTTGAGATCATTCTTAAACTGGCGGGTGATCCCTAAGAGTGTCAGTCCTAAACTGGCGGGTGACCTCTCATAACCTACGCTATCTACATAGTTCTGGAACAAAGGGACTGCTCCCAAGGACCCAGTCCTAAATGACAGATGAGCCCCTATGCGTAGGTTCGCTCAGTGCTGAATCCTACTCCCAACTGAATGACATTGATTACTGGATTAAACTAACTTAAATGGACAAATAACTGATCATGACGGCTAACAGAGTGCTAATGTTTATGATTTATCTAAAACTAATATGAAGCTACAGAAACTAAGTAAACAGCTAAACTTCGGGTATTCATAACCCCCAGGACTCGATAGCAATAACAATAGGACCACATGAAAGCTTTGAAACAATGGAAGGAAATCATTGTTCTCAATTATTCACTTAAGTATTTCATTAAACACATAGGGACTAAGAATTTAACATAGGGAGGCTTTTTAAACATGAAAAGATAGCACATTCACCTAACCAAATCATAAACTGAGGGTTTTATTCTGTATTCGTATGAACATGATATGGAAGTCACAATATTTAAAACATACAATAATGCATTCCATATAAAATCAGTTGAAAACATAACTTGAAAATTGAATTACCAAGATATAGCTAAACATATTTCAACTTTCAACGTGTAAGGACTCTTTCTATCAAAAAAAACTCTTGGAAACATAACAAGGGATCATTAGTCAAACCCCAATCATTTAGGCATTTCATCAAACACTTGAAATTCATAGACTTGAGCATGAGAATAGTCAAAACATGAGATTCTAACATAATTAAAATACTACAAATCATGAATTTAGGGATTTAACATGCTAATAGCACCATTCAAATATGTAAGGTTTAATTTCAACAACAATTACTCGTAAACATCATGTAAAGTCAAAATTCATGGGAGTTCATGGATAAATTTCATAATAACATGTAAAGATCATTCTTTTAAACTAATGATTGGATTCTTGGACTCCATGGGTGGAAAGGACCCATGGATGAACATCTAACATACCTCAAAAGCTTAGATCTTGAAGGAAAATAACTTTTCTTGAAGGTTCTTAAATAGTGACACTTGAATTTTTGTTCTTGGGAATGGAGGAGGTTTTTTACGTGAGTTTATTTGAGAAAGATGGCCAAATAATGCCCTTTTGGGTGTTATAATTCGTGTTTTGCATGTTTGGGGTTGAGGGGAAAGGGCCAAAGTAACCCTTGACCCTTAAGAAGCTAAAATTGTGGGGGAATAGCCCCCGTGATGCGACCCTAGTTGGGTTAAGCATCCCTCGTGATGCGACTCCTAGTCGGGTTGAATAGCCATCACAGCGCAGGGCTATCGCGACCCCTTACAGCCTCTCACGGAAAATGCCATAATTTTTTACTCGGGTATCGGATTAAGACAAAATTGGTATCGTTAGAAAGCTAACTCAATTATCTACAATTTTTTGGGTATTGAGCTGAAAAATAATATGTATATAAGAAGTTATACACGTTCAAAGTAGACCCTCGTAGAATCAAATACTAAACTTTGGATGAATGAAAGGCTCTTAGCTCAACTTTGTTCTAAGTGATTCCTATGAACATTTTTCACCTCGAAAACACATCAAACACGAGGATAAAGATCATAAAACTTATATTCACATAGGAATCATTTACATTATGGATTATACACATAGGAACAACGGTTTAAAGACTAGCCCAGAAATGTGGGGTGTTACAGCGAGCAAACAAGAATTAGAGGAATCCAAGACCTTAGACTCTATAGCTCGAAGTAACACAACAAGAAAGAGAAACATTCCTAAATGTCTCATCTCTTATAAGTATTGCATACTACACACCCATAAAAGAAACTCTACTTAATATGGCTTTGTGGACACCCAATTAACCATGAACCTAGGACTCTGATACCAACTTTCTCATGACCTGAAATAGGGCCTGGCTGTGATGGGTATCTTAATTCCTACATAGACCGGAGATCACCCCCTTCACCGTACCTAAACAGTACCACAAACACAAGTATCGGATGAATTCTGACTTATATCAAGATAACGAAGAATAAGACTGATCATAATGCATGAAATATCTAAACCAATCCACCCTCAACAACACACCCAAGTCTACAGTAACCGAACAAAGCCTCTATAATCTGAAGTCAATAAAATTTTAGGATATACCCCCAACAATAGTCTAAACAAGTCTAAGACATAGAATATAAAGATCGTGAAATAAAGCCTTCCAAAGTATGGAAGCTCACCGCTTTAATGTCAACTTGCAAACCACTCGAACACCTGATCACTCTGCAGGTAAAGTAGAATAAGTATCGGGACTTACATCGCATAGGGATACAGCATACGGAGATGGTTAGAGGATGGAGCACTAGCATGTAACTCACGGATATAGGAATAAAGTAATGCTATCATTCGAAACCCAGTCAAATCATCATATGCAATCACATATGTACATATATATTTATCGTGTTGGGATAAGGAACAAGGCTTAGCATGTACCTTGAAAACCTTAACCTAGCTTGTGTAGCATAACCGTCATAAAACAAGACACCCACAGGCTATATGGGCCCAGCTCTTCCCTAGCTGGAAGGTCCCTAGTATGTGTAGCCGTACAAACTAAAGAATATCCATAACTATATTTGCCATAATGGGGAAATCGAACCTCCCGAAATAATCAAGGTGACTTAAGCACCAATATATACAATATAGGGGTCTCGAACCTCCCATTAATATATTCATTCAGGGGACTTGAACCTCCTAGTCATATATACATCCGCATTAGCTAATGCATGCGGTTTTTAGTGTTAGTCCTTTGGACTATACTTTCACAGCTCGTCTATACATACCACTTTAAAGCCCAATTAAAATATTCTTTACACATACACACAACCATTAATCCAATTACTTACCAAATGTATCCCATTGGTATCGTCATACTAATCCCACTTACAAGTGTATAATATGTCGTAACCATTATTAAACAACCTCAGGACTCAAACTCATTGTCTAAACCAAGATTATTGATTCAATTCAATGTTTAGGGACTCGAACACATTTAGCCATTTAAACCACGAAGAATATAATTTAAATCAACTTATGGCTAACAAGGCCCTCGTGAAACTATTTACCCACCATTTACATTATTAGGCCAATGTCTTAGTTCTAATCACAATTCAATTAATTTTATGGTCATCATGACCTTTACAAAACCACTCATCCTTCATTAACATTCTTCTGCCAAGCATTATTTCAAAACACAATTCATCATATTACAATATTCTTCTTATAGAAATTTTCACAAATAGGTTGAGGGCATACCATTATCAAACCATTATTCAAGTTAAAATCCATCATGTTAGGGTTAAACATAACTCATTTACTAAACCACAATTCCCATGCAGCCATATATTCAAAACCATCATCAAAAAACATGTATGAACACGAGAAATCATGAGAGAACAATACTTAACATTATGCATTCAAACCCTCAACCATGGATTTCAAAGTCACCATTTGTGATTAAAGAACACTGTTTAAAATGCATGATTTTTGTGAACTAACAATGAAGGAAGAGTCGCATGCCTGAGTTATGAAGATTCACGAAGAGATTTTGATACTTAAGCCTCTAGATGACCACCTTGATGAAACCCTAGCCCAATCTCCATGAGAGATTTTTAGAGAGTGTTCAGAGGGTGTTATGATCTTCTTAAGTGTAGAATAATGGGACAAATGGTGTTATAAGATGTGGGGTATTAAGGTATTAGGGTGGGAAATTTCTAAAATACCCTCAAAAGTTATAAGAAGGACGTAGGAGGGTACGATTCGAACCCTTTACTCGTACCCACATCATATGAGTGGTACCTTCCACTCGTACCTTGATTAGAAAGTTGGACATCACACTCTTTCCAACATACGATTCCTTAGCCTAACTCGTACCCTAACCATATGACTAGTACCCTCCAAGTCATACCCTAAGTAGAACCATCTAGGCTAGACATTGGACAACATATGGTTTGGCACTTTACTTCTCGTTAGGGGTGGGCGTTCGTTCGGTTCGGGATGATTGTTTAATATCGGTTTGGTTTATCGGTTTTTGGATTGACAAAAATGACATCCATAACCAAACCGAATTTATTTTGATTTGGTTGGTTTTTACAAATTTGGTTCAGTTATTTTGGATTTTTTTTTGGTTTGAAATATTAAAGTAGTTAGCCTCTCTTTTTCATAACTGAGCATTTAAAATTGATGGGGGCTTTTAGAAAAAATATTTTTTTCAAAACTATTTTTCATTTCCATATATAAATAACTATAAATAACTCAACATAGATGAAAAAAATAAAATAATCATAAGCTTAACATAATACATAACGTCATTAATCATTACATATAATATAACCTTGCATAAATAGTCCATAAACAGTCCAAAGTCATCAAAATAGTCTATAAAATATTTGAGTCACGAAAATAATCCATAAACAGCCTGCGGCGTATACGAATTTGTTGTTAAATGTTAATTGTGAATGTGAATTACTAAATATTATATATTATATATATATATATAAAAAATATATATATATATATAATAAAATATATATATTATTTATTTATTTATAAAATTTTGATTTTTCAATTTAACCGATTTAAAAAAAAATGAAAACCGAACCGAAAAACCAAAATTTTAAAATTACAAATCGAATCCGATCCGAAAAATCAAAAAACCAAAACCAAAATTAAATTTCGGTTTGGTTTCTTAGTTTTTTCTGTTTAAACCAAAATATGCCCACCCCTACTTCTCGTATCATGTACATACGACTCATATGATGCCTTCTCGTACCAAGAACAGAACTTGGCCAATATGACACTGACCAATATACGACTAGGGTACTAGACTCGTACCCATACCATACAAGTCAAGGGTGTGAGTAGTATGATGATCGGAGGGTTCAAGACACTAGAAGTTTGCAATGGCCAAAGTTCGGGGTGTTTCAGTATAGCATATTGACTACACAAGTTAATGAAACACATATATCTTTGATTCATATATTGCAGATTTGTTAAAAGTAATATGAAATACAATTATAATATTTTTTTCATAATTAGTTATGGAGTTTAAAACTTATCACATATATGTATCACATTTATTTCTACTAGAAAAATGTATCACTAATATACCATATATATCAAAATATCTTAAAGCAAATTTAGGCACTATTAATATGAATGACGTAATTTTCATAAACATTTAATATGTATCATATAACATTCACAATTATATGAATAACAATTATAATATTTTTTTCAAAATTAGTTAAGGAATTTAAAATGTATCACATTTATTTCTACTAGAAAAATGTATCACTAATATACCAGATATATCAAAATGCCTTAAAACTAATTCAGGCACTATTAATATGAATCACATAACTTGCATAAATTTTTAATATGAATCATATAACTTTCATAAATGTTAATATGTATCAATTGCAAATAATTATTTGATATCTCATGAAACATACTTTTGATATCTCACATAACTTCCATAAACGTTTAATATGTATCAATTGCAAATAATTATTCGATTCATATATTGCCATTTTTTTATAAGTAATGTGAATCACAATTATAAGATTTTTTCATAATTAGTTAAGGAGTTTAAAACGTATCACATATATGTATCACATTTATTTCTACTAGAAAAATATATCACTAATACTAGATATATCAAAACGTCTTAAAACTAATTCAGGCACTATTAATATGAATCACATAACTTTCATAAACTTTTAATATGTATCATATATGTAACCCCCCATATTTTTTGGGTTAGAATTAGAACCGTCATTCCTACGTATATAGATCCGAACCTAATAATTCTATGTCAATATAAGTGTGATGATCAATTCTATGTGGGAAAATCTTTGGAGATGAATTGAGATACTAAAAATCTCCAAATTCAAAGTCGAGATGAAAACTATTCAATTGATTGAGTTTTAGTGGATGTCCCTATTTGGGTCAAATTCTAACGAACATTACTACTAGAATATAACGATTTATATGACCTACTATATACCAAATAAAATATCTTTGAGTCTTTTTTCCAACGCATCTGATTTCACCTTAATTTGATGTCGAAGTAGAAAGTTATGCTCATTTTACCTCGGAGTGTCTCTCTGAGAGAAGGTGACGACTTGAGTTGACAAGCTGTCAACTAAGTAACGAGTTGTCAACTTGGTCGTCAGCCTTAACCAGAAAACACCTTAAATCATTAGATAAGGTGAATACTAGGTTGACAAGTTGTCAACTAAGTCATCAACCTTAATCAGGAAGTGTCCAAGTCCAGCTAGAGGTTGACGACTAAGTGATAAGTTATCATCTAGTTGGCAAGTTGTCAACTTAGTTGTCAACTACAAACTCCTGCAATTTTATTTAGTTTCTTTAAGGGTATTTTGGTCTTTTCCTTACCTCAAACCCTACCCTCACGATTTAAATCGTCCTATAAATGATATTTTCACATTATTAGTCAGTTTTCAACGTTTATTCTCCTCTCCACTCTCAAGAGAAAATAAATTATGGTTTCTTCCCAAAGTTCAACTTTCAAGGATCCAAATTCATGTTCTCCTTCAAGAAATCAAGAAATTTAGGTATGTGGCATATTCTTCAACTTAGGGCTTCATGAAAAGTGTAAATTTTATGATATCTCTGTGTAATTCTTCATTCCAACCATGAAATAGTATTTCCTCACAACTTTAAGTATTCTTCCGTACTCTAAACATGATAAGTTGTTATATTGATGAAATAGTTAAATTCTTGAGTTTAAGTCATGAAATTTCATGTCATGTCATTACATTGAAACCATTATATTTAATTATATTATTTTCTATGCTAGTGGATTATGAATACCTGATACTTAGATGATCATGCATACTATAGCTTTCAAGATTTAAAATTTTATATATATATACACACATACACACCATGTTTATACCATCAAGTTTATAGCATTGTTATGTTGAGAATTATCAATATTAAATCATGTTAAGTAATTATCTTTATCAGTGTCAGTTCAGTTAGGAATAGAACTTAGCACCGAGCAAACTTAGGGATGAAAGATCACCCGCCAGTAGAGGACTAAGACCTTTAGTAGTAGTCCCTAAGTTCTAGAACTATGTAGCCAGTGTAGGTTATGAGAGGTCACCCACCAGTAGAGGAATAACACCCTAGTCCTTCGGGGCATAAGTTTAGTGGATCTACACAGCCAGTGTTGGTACTCGTGGTAAGGTACAGACACTCTTCCAACTGGAGTTACAGGTTGGACCTCAAATTATTGAATTGATAACATTGAAATTCATGAAGATTTCATATTCCAATTCAAACAAAAATATCACATCTCCTTTGGGAAGTAGTTGCAGGTGCGTCTGTTATCACCTTCACACCAACACTTCCCAGAATAATTTGAGGTTGATGAAAACATTTCACTACTTTTCTTTTGTCTCCCTTTCATAGGTTTTTCTGGTGGTCTTTTATATTTTGGAGGAAAAACCACATCTTCCAACACCTCCGCTGGTACATGTCAATGCAGTTTTTTGAGCATTGGAAAAAGTGTCATTTCATACTTCTTGGCTAGTGTCTCCTTTTTGTAGTAATCAGAATAGTATGGCTACATTTTCATTACATGTTTTCTTTTCAAAACAGCAATAGCATTTGCGCAAGGTATCTCGTCAAACTAAAATTTACCATAATTTTATGTTCTATTATCCTATCAAACTATGTATTTTCTTACTTTTTCATACACACTATAGTTATAGTTCGTTGATGCCCTAATGTAATACCCCGCATGTTTCTAAGCTTGGAAGTGAATAAGTTTTTCTACGTATGAAACCTCCTATCCTATGAATATCATTTTAGTGCATGACTTACAATGAATATCCTAGCGATAGGATAGCTTGTGATGTCTTAAGAATGCTCATATGAGTCGCTTAGAGTGATGCAAGCTAAGAGTTTTTGAATCCATCATGTCTTAGTGTTCGATTTTTCAAGGGTCATCTTTGAACAAGAATAACGTGATTGATATGTAACATTTTGGCATATTTAGACCCACCAAATTGTAGAGAATCGAATTAGCTTTCCAAAGATACCAATTTCATCAAAATCCGACACCCGAGCAAGGAGTTATGGCCTTTTAAAGTACAATGCGTCGCATAACCAATCGCACATGGCCACTGGAAAGCATAGGCGATATCATATGCGGCGCCTATGTAAATATAGGCGATATCATATGCGGCACCTGTGTAAATATAGGCAATATCATATGCGGAGCCTATGTAAATATAGGCGATATCATATACGGCTCCTATGTAAATATAGGCGATATCATATGCGGCGCCTATGTATGATTTCAGCCACGAAAACATTTAGTTTTTGAGTTATTTCAAGGGTAGTTAAGTCCTTTAACACTCCTTACATGTCCATAAACCTAACCTCACGAAATTTATAGATTCTAAACACATTACAACCCTATTAACATCTCAAAGTTCATTATCCAAGAGCACCATAGGAGAAAAACAACTAGAGTTGCACAATCAAGCTTGAAGATCAAATTTCAAGGAAATTCCTCCGTCAATCATCAAGAACCTCCCTTACAAGGTATGCGTAGTGTTCATCCACGGATTCCTTTTATCCATGGAGTTCAAGAATCAATCTTTAAAATACAAAAGCTTGGTTGGTTGTGGTGATATGATCATACCCATGTTGATGCTTGTTTGTTTTGCTATATAATAGTATCGTGACTATATATTTCATGAAAGTTATGTTGTTAGTTGAAAAAAACATGATCTTTAGATGGATTGATAGAATGCAAGTATGAAATCCACCTATGCCTTAAAGAATGCATGCAAGGTGTTCGATAAAATGCCTAGTATGTTAGAACTTTATATTTACATGATTTCATGATATCTAAATAACAAGTTCATGTTAGCCATACACTCCAATATGAATTTCCATGCAAATTATGTGTTGTTATTGTTGTGGTATAAAGCATGTATGATAATGGAGATATAAATTATGTACACAAAATATATCCATGTTTTTCCTATCATGTTTGAAATGTTGAATGAATACATGAAGTATACTATCCCCTCTTATGATATTGTGAATTGTGGACTCAAATCTTATGATCAAGTCATGTCATGTGTGTCAGTTTCCTCCTATCGAGTCCTGGGGGTATTCGTACCCAAAAACTATAGTTATGTGCCAAGATTCATGTCATGTTTCACGACATCCGAACTCAAGCTATGATTCCATAGACTTCATTCAGTCATGTGACTCAGGAAAACCTCATGATCTCAGTCAATTGTCAGATATCAGTAACATTCTGCCAGTCAATGGAATTCAGTAAGATTAAGTCATGTATAGTCAGTTATTCATGTCCATCCCCTCCAAATGGGAGTAGAGGTTAGCACCGAGTGAACCTAAGGATGGGAACTCACCCGCTAGTTCAGGGTGTGATTCTTAGTAGTCATCCTTGTGTTCCAGAACTATGTAGCCAGCGTAGTTTGAGACATCTTAACCTGTCAGATTAGGTTTGATGAGGTGGTTTAACCTGTCAGTTTAGGGTTCCCACCGTTCTCATTGAGTACCTGCCAGATAAGGGTTACTCACAAGCTGTCCTTACCCGTGGCACGATATTGACACCCCTCCAGTTGAGGCAGAGATTGGACCTAAGCTTAGCCATAACGGTATACATAGGGAATGTCGGTTAAACACCACCTCCCACTATTTCAGTATCAGTCTCATTAAAAGAACTCAGGGTGTTCTTCAGATTTCAGTATATACAGGACTGTCAGATACAATCGTCCATGTTATCAGCTTGCAGTATCAGTCATGACAGTTATCAGTAAACCATGTATTAGCTTACAGGTCTTGCTATCACGCATTCACGGTCCCAGTTTCTATATATGTATGTTTGCACTCCCACATTCATATTAGTCAGTCAGTGTTGTTCATGCATGAAACCCTTTATGTTCAGCCTACCTTCCTCGTATACTCAGTACTCCAGTTGTACTGACGCATTTGCGCTATGGTGCTTTCTTTTCATGTTACACCATAGGTTCAGAGACACGAGCTCCAGCCCAGCAGTAGCGGTAGCATTCCAGTCGCAGAGACACAGTGAGTCCTCATTTATTCGAGGACAATATGATTTAATATATTTATTTATTTCATCAATTCAATTTTACGGAGTTAGTTGGAGACATGTTCCTTCAACTCCTTATTCAGATAGTTTAGAGGTTTTCAGATTTATGTTCAAATTTACGTTCAGACTTAGCTTTCAGATTGAGTTGTTTTGGGTATTTTCACCCACATGGACGTTATGATTTTCAGACATGGTTTTATTCAGTTGAACCTTATGGCCTTACAGTTTTACGTAGTCCACATTATTATGTCATGATTTGCAGTATACAGGTATAGATATCAGTCATGGGTTAGCTTGTGGTCCCTCGGGGTCATGAGCACCGTGTAGCGTTCCGGTTCAGCAAATCGGAGCGTTACACCTAACCTGACAAAATATTTTTTAATGTACAGATATGTTAATATCATAGAATATGAATGATAAAAATTACTGAATAAATATGTATCATGAATAATTTTTTAAAATGATGGCAGGTATTTCCAAATGTATCTTTATGATATATTTGATTTCCAGATGTACCATTATGATACATATGGTATCAGTAGAGATCCAAAATACTGCAAAGAAACTTTATGATATTTACATAATTTGTAAACAACTTACCATCTTACGTGATGACTTTTCCTCATTCATTTCAAGAATTTGTTGAAACTTACCTCCCAATGAGCTTTTAGCAAGAAAGTTTTACCTATCTCTATTTTTGTGGTTCCAAACACCAAATAAGATTTTGACTTTTTCAAGAAAATATAAAATAGGCAGTTCACGTGTGACTCTCGTCTATTACCACAACAGGCCTACAATACTCAGTTCCCTAATAAATAGATAAAGTATTATTAATAAATACAAGAACTCATTCTCGGGCAACTTATGCATCCTTATATGTGAATTGGGATAAACAAAATTCAACATGTGTGTAGGTAGGCATTTTCTTGTATTCATCTGTTGGTCGCCCTCTCAATAGTTTCAAAGCATGTTCTTTAGCATGCCATGACTTCATGTAATCTATGTCCAACCAAATTCCTATTTCATATCTTCTATAATGTCACTTGGTATGATTATTCTTTTATGGTTCAACAACTTTGGAGCAGTTATTCCAGCTACAAAAGAAATTGTTACATGTTGTTGATCAAATATTTTGTCCTTTAGTGGGAAGGTATGTTCATCATTGAAACATCTTACTTTGAAAGTATCAGAACCAAACACACATGAAGCCTTGAGTAGCCCACTACATGCTGGAGATTTACACATCAAAACATAACTGAAAGAAAAAAATTAAAATATATCATAAATATAAATCTCTATTATATTGTTATTAAATGTATCACATATGTTTCAAATGTATCTCACAACTTTACACTAATTCACATCATTTAAATATGAATCAAAAATTTCAAACTTCAACTTATATGACAAGTATGCTAAAGGTATCATATATATTTGAATATCTAATTCTGAAAAAAAAATTACATACAACCAAATGTATTACACAGATTTCAGATATATCACATAATTTTTCAAGTTAGTTCAACAAATCAGACCAAATAAACTATAAGTATGAATCACAAATGTTAATCTAATGTAAACTACAAGTAAACAATATGTAAGTTAAGCAATTTGAATGTTTCACAAGTAATAATTAACTAATAAAGAAATCAATAAATCTCTGTAAAATCACATAACTATCACATGTATCTCAATTTTTGTTATAATTTATCCAAAAAGCACATTAAATAAAAAATCAGTGAACCACAATTTTCAACATACGATATCTAGGCCAATGCTTATAAAAATATCACAAACATTAACTAACCAAAACTAAAAACAACAATTCATGATGATATAGATAAATGTATCACATAATTTCCAGATGTATCACTAAAATAAAATATCATTCACTGAAATATAACAACTCAAACAAAATAAAACCTCTGTTTTTTAGATCTTTCGGCTCTGAAATTAAACTTTTGCTTGATTGTATAGTTATGCATCACCAATACAAGAGTTACTTTATTTTTATTCTTTTGTTTCACCTTGACAACACCGCTACTGCCATCTATTATTAGTTCTTCAACACCCATGTCAACAACAGACAAGGCTTCAAATTATCAACTACAGCTACTGCAAGTTCAGACGACTCAACAATATCATGACACTCAATTGCAATATCATCCGCGTTGAAAGTATCACAATCAATTACATTATAAGTTGTTGTAATACACAGTGGATACATTTTAAATTTTTGTGCATTTTTCAAAATCTCAAAAAAAATCACAAGTTTATCATTATGAATCTCCATTACTGATAAATTTCCCTGAACAACATATTTGGCATGAATATTTTTTAGAGATTCATCAATTTTCAATTGAATAGATATAGCATCCATTAATTCTCAGTAGGGAGTTTTTCATGAATCACCATACCGTCAACCTGATAGTTGTCGTACCTAGTCTCTAAAATCCAAACATCGAAATACCGCAAGAACACAAATATGGTCGCCATTGTAAATAATCAAAAAATTGAAGAAGGAAGAAATTTTTTAATACAATTGAAATCAGTAGATATGGTTTTCTTGAAATTTGAAAGTTGATCGTGGATATTGTTGATTTTGTATATCTCAAAAATTCACCGTGTAACTGATTGTGCATGATTTGCTCCACAGAATAAATGATCTGTTACTTCTTTATTTAATAAAAATTATGTTTTAAATGTATCACAACCTATATGTATCATGATATAACGGATGTATCACAAATATCAAAATTCGGGATATCATGAAACTAAGCAAAGTTATGGGAAAAAGTTTTAGAACCCATTAAAAATCTAGGATTTATGTAAGTTACCCATAAACTTAAGTATTATTCATTGAATTTAAATAAGAGAAACTTTCAGAAAATAGTCACTCTTTCGCCAAATTCGGGAACCATAGCCTAACTTTCAAAATTACCATCTATAGTCAATGTATCAATTGAATGCAACTGACTATATTCGTTATAGAATATAAATACAATGAGTAATTTCATGCACCAAAAGCATATCATTTGTATCATGAGCTGGCAGTTAATGTATCACTGTATTTGTATCAGTGAATACAGGTGTATTAGTGAATGCAAACCTTCTTTCTCTCATTTTTTTGTATTTTATATTTTCACTCCTCTTTTTCTCCTTATTTGTATTTTGTATTTTCACCTCTCTCTTCTCAAATGTATCAAACTTGTCCTTTTAATTTATATATTAACAAGTATATGCATTATTTATATTTGAATGGTTCAATTTATATAATTATTTTTAAAACTTTTTAGATTTTTGTATCAAAATGTATTAGGTATTGAAACCAAACACAAATGCATAACAGGAAGTTTTTGATACAAAACTAAAAGTTTTTTTAAAAAAAAGTGAGAATGAGAAAACTGAGAGTTAGCAAGAGAGAGAGATGGAGGGAAGGAGGGAGGTAACAAGGAGAGAAAGGGGGAGTGAAGTTGTAACGCCCTAATTTTCTGAACCAAAATGCTACACGGTGCTCATGACCCCGAAGGACCACAAGCTAATCCATGACTGATAGCTGTACCTGTAAACTACATAATATCTCATAAAATATGTGAAAACATGAACTATAAGGCCATAAGGTTCAATACTGATACATATCTGAAAAACATGGTATAACAATACCAAAAGGAACATAAATACTGAAGTCTGAACATCTAATCTGTCATCTAGTCCGAAATTCTCAAACTGAACTCAATAAGGAGTTGAAGGAACATGTCTCCAACTAACTCCAGGAACTGAAAAACTAATCTGAAATACTGTAATAAAGTAATAATGATATTGTCCTCGAATGAAGAAGAGCACTGACTGCTGAAATCTGCCATGTTACTGCTGCTCTGATAGTTCTGATTATGAAGAACTGATTTGATTGACCGTATATAACCGTCCTGAAACTGAGCTCGTAATAACATGACTACTGAGTATGAATACTAATGACATATATTTACTGATAACATATCATGAATGATAACTGAATTTTGATAACTGATATATCTGATAACATGAGTTCTAATAACTGATAGCATGAATGACTGTATCTGACAGTCCTAAATCTGATGGAACTAGCTAAGTTCCGTACTGTATCTGACAGTCCTGATATCCTGAAGAACTATCTGAGTTCTTTTACTGAGACTGATACTAAAACTGTAGGAAGTAGTTATCTAACCGACATGCCCCAAATACGCTATAATAGCTAAGCTGGGGTCCAATCTCTGTCCTGACTGGAGGGGTGTCAATACCGCGCCACTGGTAAGGACAGCTGTGAGAACCCTATACTGGCAGGTACTCAAATAAGAACAGTAGGAACCCTAAACTGATAGGTTAAGCCACCTCATCAACCCTAATCTGACAGGTTAAGATATCTCAACCTACAATGTCTACGTAGTTCTGAAACACAAGGATGACTACTAAGAATCACACCCTGAACTGGCAGGTGACTTCCCATCCTTGGGTTCACTCGGTGCTAACTTCTACACCCATCTGAAGGACAGTGAACTGAATAACTAAGCTGAACTGAATAACTGAACTGAACAGATTAGTTAAACTGATAATGATTAACTGGACTGATACTAGTGGAATTGTTTAGCGGAGCTAAACTAAGTTTACTAGATTCTGATGACTGATGGAATGTACTGAGTTGTGAGGACTAGTTGAGAGTACTGAAGTTACTGAGATTGACTGTCAATACTGAGGTTGCTGAGGTTACTGAGATTACTGAGATTACTAGACTACTGAGATTACTGAGGTTTCTGAGTTTTCCTGAGTCACATGACTGACTGAATTCTATAGACCATGGCTTGACTGAGAGTATCATGAAAACATGACATGTCTCTAGGTACACAGCTATATTTTTTGGGTACAAGTACCCCTAGGACTAGATGGAAGGAAACTAACACAACTTAAATTTCTTAAGTACATGACCATCAATAAAAATCCATAATACATGAGTGGGGGATTTCATGAAGTACATGGTCATCATAATATCTATCATGAATAGGAATGCTTATAATCAAGTCATAAATCTCATATTCTAATATCATGGGCATTCCGACAACATATACTATTAATATCAATGGCAGGAAAACCATTCAAGCATAAGGGAACGGCAACATGTAACATTTAGTTCATATTGTAATGATTTAGGGATATTATACTTCATGTATTTATTCAACATATCAAACATGGTAGGGAAAGCATGGATATATTGTGTACATAATTTATATCTCTATTATCATACATGTTTTATACCACAACAATAACAACTCATAATTTGCATGGAAATTCATATTGGAGTGTATGACTAACATGAACTTGTTATTTAGATATCATGAAATCATGTAAATATTAAGTTCTGACATACTAGGCATTTTTTCGAACACCTTGTATGCATTCTTTAAGGCATAGGTGGATTTCATACTTGCATTCTATCAATCTATCTAAAGATCATGTTTTTCAACTAACAACATAACTTTCATGAGATACACAATCACGATACTATTATATAGCAAAACAAACAAGCATCAACATGGGTATGATCATATCACCACAACCAACCAAGATTTTATATTTTAAAGATTGATTCTTGAACTCCACGGATGAAAGGAATCCGTGGATGAACACTACACATACCTTGGAAGGGAGGTTCTTGATGATTGACGGAGGAATTTCCTTGAAATTTGATCTTCAAGCTTGATTGTGCAACCCTATTTGTTTTTCTCCTATCGTGCTCTTGGATAATGAGCTTTGAATGTTAATAGGGTTGTAATGTGTTTAGAAGCTATATATTTCGTAGGGTTAAGTTTAGGGACATGTAAGGAGTGTTAAAAGACTTAATTACCCTCAAAATAACTCAAAACGGAGTATTTTTGGCACTTGGAACTGACTTAGGCGGCGCCCAAGTAATTGCACAAGCCAGGTTGGGCGGCGCCTAACCAATCGCATACCCTTACTGTCTCTCACAAAAATGGGCATAACATTTCGCTCGGGTATTGGATTAAGGCAAAATTGGTATCGTTGGAAAGATAATTCGATTATCTATAATTTGGTGGGTATAAATATGCAGAAATACCACATTAACATTGAGTTATACTCGTTCAAATATGACCCTTATGAAATCGAACACTAAAACTTAATGGATTCAAAAACTCTTAGCTTGTATTACCTTAAGTGACTCATATGAACATGCTTAATGCATCATAAGCTATCTTATCTCTAGGATACTCATTGTAAGTCATGTACTCAGGTATGAATCACATGATAGGATATTTCATATGTAGGAAAAATGGTTCGTCTCTTAGCTTAGAAACATGCGGGGTATTACAATATCTCCCCCTTTGGAACATTCATCCTCGAATGGAAATTAACTGAGGTGGGAGAGATGATAAGATGAAGTACGTAAAATACATACACTACTGAAACATGGGTTCATGACTGACATGACTGAAAGCTGAGCACAACATACTGAACATGCATAGCTGATGCATGGGAAGCTGATTCATGAATATAAGACTGAGGATTCTAATAAAGTGAGTTTTCTCAAAATAAGAATGCATATCTGATGCACAACTAAAAGGTTGAATCCATGCATATCTGATGCATGATTATATGACTGACATGATACGTGAATGCATGACTGAAAGTATTGATGAGCTGATCACGCATATCTGATGCGTGAATTCATGACTAAACTTACTCATGAACATGCAATGGTAAATGTACCAAGTTTGAACTAAAAACTGAGCATGGAACTGAATACCAAGTTTGGTACTGAAATATGAACATGAGAATGAGTAAGTTTAGGGAAAACTGTTACCTTGAACTGAGAATACCGATAAGTTTGAGATTAATTACTCCATATGCATGATCGGAAACATGAGAACATAACTGAGTCTGGGATATGGTAGTTATACTGAATATCATGATCTGAACTGAGTCTTGAAAACATGGCATACGACTGAAGTTGGAGTTTGAGGGTTAACTTATGAGTACCCCTTCTCCAAATTGGATTCATCAAAAGAAAAGAGAGCAGCATGTTTATGTCATGAAAGTTTGGGGGTATGATGTATCTCCCTCTTGGGACACTATGTCCCTCAAAGAATACTGACTTGGATGAGCTACTGAGGGGAATTGAGGCGATACGCAAGACACCTAGGAACTGAGTCATGACTGAATAGCTAGGATCTGAAACTGAGACATGAAACATGAACTGAGCTAAACACGAGTGCATAAATATACTAACTTATCTGATTAACTGAATAACTGATAGTTGAATACTGGATCTGCAAAGCTAAACTGTACTTAGTCTGAATAGCTGGGCTGAGATTTTTGCGTTTTATGCATAGGAGATAAGGACTAACTGAGTAGAATGAGGTATCTAAGCATGGATTTATGAAGTCTGTATTATTTGTGAATGCAAGACTAAGCATACGACATGGCTCTGAGGTATTCTATAAACTGGGGTACTAAAACACTGATAACTGAGTACTGACAACCTGTATGCTTTGGTCAAGCATGTCTGGAACTGAACTGAGTTTCAAATCTAGTTACTGAACTGAAGATGACATTATAACTAAGCCTATAGCTAGTATAGAAGTACTGAATTCAAGGACTGAACACTGATCACTGAGTGCTGGATACTAAAATTATAATTGAGTTGGCAACTGAGTTTTTTATGTCTACATGCTGGGGACTGACATAAGTCAAGGATCTAAATATACACTTACACTTTGTACTTTCCCAACTTCTAAATACAACCCCTTGCTAGACAATTACTTGCACATTTATCATGACATTCAAGCCTATCTTCACAACTACACCCTTGTGCAAAGTAAGCATGCAACAATCTTCTCTTATCTAAACAACTGCTCATCACTACACTGTTCCATAAGGAGAGCTAGCTGGAGGAGTAAATCAGGAGGACCTGAAACATGAATAGATACAAACTAAACTTGACACATGACTGAAACTTAAGGAATAGAATATCAACAGCATGGATTTACCACGAAGGTCTAAACTGAGAATATACATGATGTGGTATGAATTTATCTGATCTGTAGGGGCATAGCATGAGTCATGAAAACTGAGTATACTATAAAGCATGATCTGTGTACATGAGTCATGAGTTGCATTACCTGAGTCTAGAGTTTCTGTACTCGTGAGACATGATTCGTAATACTGAGGAAGATGGAACTGAACCCCTTATACTGTGAACTGAAGGCGCACGTAATCCCATGGAAAGTGTGTGAAAGTAGATTATGCCCATGGAACATGATTCGTACTGCGGAGTAAACTGGGACCCCTTATACTGGAAACGAAAATCATATATGATTTATGGGGAAAAAAAATGCATGAGTATAGTTCGTGACCATAGAGTTGACATGCAACTCCTGAGTGGATTTTTTTTGCGACAGCTGAGATGCAAAACTCTTCACTGAGATGAGGATGGGTCAAGAATTGTCTTCCCTTACTGTTTTCTATACATACTGGCTCTACTACTGGAGTCTGAGGGACTGACTTGGTCACTTGATCAATTATCACATACCTACATTCTGTTCAACACCTTTTTGTCTTACTAAACACATCATCTGATTCTGTTTCCTCATCTACTGCTAATATCATATTCACACCTTCATGCTTAATTTTAAGTCAATAAACTTAAATTTTTGCTCGCCTGCTAGCACTGTTCAAACCTACTAATTCATGTTGGTACAACTATCCCCATGAATACATAATCTAATCAGACTAGATAATACTATCCCAACTCATATACTGCTAAACTCTTGGGTCCATGCTTAAAATTCTAGGTCTTTACTGTCATAGGATTCTGAGAAGGGATCTAACGGCATATCAAAAATTGGATTTGAGTTTACAAAGGAGTTCTTATGATCATTAATAAAATCTGTACAACTTTGGAACATGACTAAACTGAGGGGATATTGTCTGAGCATATGGCAAATCCCATAACTGTCTCCAGGGACTGCATGAGAAAGCCCTATCTTTAGGACTTGAGCTTCACTGTTTCTGTTACCTTGAAAGTAAGGTAAGGTTGACATGAGGGGAGCCTGATGTGAATCTACATGGTTTCCTTAGAGAAACTTGCTATAGCACGATCTTAAGACATGAAAAAGGGGAAACGGTTCCTAAAGCATCTCATAGTCTCCTACTCATAAGTGTGGTGCACAACATGCCCATGTACAAAACTCTACTTGATGCAGCTTTCAGACTTCCTAGGACACTGTTGAACCTTAGACTCTGATACAAAGTTTGTAACGCCTCGATTTTCTGAACCGAAATGCTACACGGTGCTCATGACCCCGAAGGATCACAAGCTAACCCATGATTGATATATGTAGCTTTAAGCTGCATAATATCTTATAAAATATGTGGAAACATAAACTGTAAGGCCATAAGGTTCAATACTGATACATATCTGAAAAATATGGTATAACAATACCAAAAAAAATATAAATACTGAAGTCTGAACATCTAATCTGACATCTAGTCCGAAATCCTCTAACTGAACTGAATAAGGAGTTGAAGGAACATGTCTCCAACTAACTCCATGAACTGAAAAACTAATCTGAAATACTACAATAAATTAATAATGATATTGTCCTCGAATGAAGAGGAGCACTAACTGGTGAAATCTGCAATGCTACTGCTGCTTTGAAACTCGTGCCTTTGTACCTATGGTGTCAAATAAAACACCATAGCGCAAATGCATCAGTACGACTAAATGTACTGAGTATACGAGTGAGGTAGGCTAAATGCAAAGGGTTTTATATGCATGAACAATGTTGACTGATATGAACGTGAGAATACACACATACAGACGTAACTGTAACTAAACTCGTGGTGATACTGACTACTAAGTCTGAATACTGACAAGGTGAGCTTACTGATGTTGAGATACTGAATGACTGAGTTTACTGATATTGATATATAATTCACTAATAAGTGAGAAATTGATACTGTATTACTGAATACTGGGATACTAATACTATATTACTGATAAAGGAATGATTGTTTTTGATAGTTCTGATTATGAAGAACTGATTTAATTGACCGTATATAACAGTCCTAAAACTGAGCTCGTGATAACATGACTACTGAGTATGAATACTGATGACATGTATTTACTGATAACATACCATGAATGATAACTGAATTTTGATAACTGATATATCTGATAACATGAGTTCTGATAACTGATAGCATGAATGACTGTATCTGACAGTCCTAAATCTGATGGAACTAGCTGAGTTCCGTACTGTATTTAACAGTCGTGATATCCTGAAGAACTATCTGAGTTCTTTTACTGAGACTGATACTAAAACTGTGGGAAGTAGTTATCTAACCGACATGCCCCAAATACGCTATAATAGCTAAGTTGGGGTCCAATCTCTGCCCTAACTGGAAGGGTGTCAATACCGCGCCACTGGTAAGGACAGCTGTGAGAACCTTATACTGGAAGGTACTCAAATGAGAACGGTGGGAACCCTAAACTAATAGGTTAATCCACCTCATCAACCCTAATCTGACAGGTTAAGATATCTCAACCTACGCTGGCTACGTAGTTCTGGAACACAAGGATGAATACGAAGAATCACACCCTGAACTGGCAGGTGAGTTCCCATCCTTAGGTTCACTCGGTGCTAACTTCTACTCCCATCTCAAGGACACTGAACTGAATAACTAAGCTGAACTGAATAACTGAACTGAACAGATTAGTTAAACTGATACTGATTAACTGGACTAATACTAGTGGTATTATTTAGCGGAGCTAAACTAAGTTTACTGGATTCCGATGACTGATGGAATGTACTGAGTTGTGAGGAATGGTTGAGAGTACTGAAGTTACTGAGATTGACTGTCAATACTGAGGTTGCTGAGGCTACTGAGATTACTGAGATTACTGGACTACTGAGATTACTGAGATTCTGAGTTTTCCTGAGTCACATGACTGACTGAATTCTATAGATCATGGCTTGACTGAGAGTATCGTGAAAACATGACATGGCTCTAGGCACACAGCTATATTTTTTGGGTACAAGTACCCCCAAGACTCGATGGAAGGAAACTGACACAACTTGAATTTCTTGAGTACATGACCATCAATAAAAATCCATAATACATGAGTGGGGGATTTCATGAAGTATATGGTCATCATAATATCTATCATGAATAGGAATGCTTATAATCAAGTCATAAATCTCATATTCTAATATCATGGGCATTTCGACAACATATACTATTCATAGCAATGGCATGGAAACCATTCAAGCATAAGGGAACAGCAACATGAAATATTTAGTTCATATTATAATGATTTGGGGATATTATACTTCATGTATTTATTCAACATCTCAAACATGGTAGGGAAAGCATGGATATAATTTGTGTACATAATTTATATCTCCATTATCATACATGCTTTATACCACAACAATAACAACACATAATTTGCATGGAAATTCATATTGGAGTGTATGACTAACATGAACTTGTTGTTTAGATATCATGAAATCATGTAAATATGAAGTTCTAACATACTAGGCATTTTATCGAACAACTTGCATGCATTCTTTAAGGCATAGGTGGATTTCATACTTGCATTCTATCAATCCATCTAAAGATCATGTTTTTTTTCAACTAACAACATAACTTTCATGAAATATACAGTCATGATACTATTATATAGCAAAACAAACAAGCATCAATATGGGTATGATCATATCACCATAACCAACCAAGATTTTATATTTTAAAGATTGATTCTTGAACTCCACGGATGAAAGAAATATGTGGATGAACACTACGCATACCTTGGAAGGGAGGTTCTTGATGATTGACGGAGGAATTTCCTTGAAATTTGATCTTCAAGCTTGATTGTGCAACCCTAGTTGTTTTTCTCCTATTGTGCTCTTGGATAATGAGATTTGAGATGTTAATAGGGTTGTAATGTGTTTAGAAGCTATATATTTTGTAGGGTTAAGTTTAGGGACGTGTAAGGAGTGTTAAAAAACTTAATTACCCTCAAAATAACTCAAAACGAAGTGTTTTTGGCACTTGGAACTGACTTAGGTGGCGCCCAAGTAATTGAAAAAGATAGGTTGGGTGGTGCCTAACCAATTGCCTAAGTTTGGTTGGGCGGTGCCTAACCAATCGCATACCCTTACTGTCTCTCACAAAAATGGGCATAACTTTTCGCTCGGGTATTGGATTAAGGCGAAATTGGTATCGTTGGAAACCTAATTCGATTCTCTATAATTTTTTGTGTAGAAATAACACATTAACATCGAGTTATACTCGTTCAAATATGACTCTTATGAAATCGAACACTAAAACTTGATGGATTCAAAAACTCTTAGCTTGTATTACCTTAAGTGACTCATATGAACATGCTTAACGCATCATAAGCTATCTTATCGCTAATATACTCATTGTAAGTCATGTACTCAAGTATGAATCACAGGATAGGAGATTTCATATGTAGGAAAAATGGTTCGTCTCCTAGCTTAGAAACATGCGGGGTATTACAGAGGCGATCAAAATTAGGAGAGAGGGGGGAGAGTGACGAAAGAGGGAAGGAGAAGAGAGGCAATAGATTGTTTTTAATTGGAGAGAGGGGCTATATATTGTAATTAATTAAAACTTATGATAAATAGGACAATTAGGACTTAGGAGCTTATGTTTGTTAAATCATATAATTTTTCTTTTAAATAATTAATGTTTATTTGAATTAATATATCATCAATATAAAATATAATCCAAGTCATTATGAATTTAAACCTAATAAATTTCATAATACTTGCAGAGAGATTTGCACAGAGCCTTTCGATGACACTACTATATCTTCGTCAGCTCAATTTGTTTGCAAAAAGTAAAATTTATTCGATTATCTTTTGCGATAGTAATTTAGTCAAATATATTACTACCAAGCGGAACAAAATTTAATGATTAATCTAAATTGATGTCGTACAAAATTCAGTCATTTATATATACTCTTTGTTAAATGTGACGTGTTTTATGTTGATTCTTTTAATATCTGTATTTTTAATTTTTATTTTATTTTTTTGGTTTCATTTAGATTTTATTAATAATTAATTTAAAAATACACAAATGGACCAACCCATCTTAAAAACAAAACCAAAAAAATAAAAAATAAAACCCGACCTGGTAGGCCCAAACCAAGACCCAATCCAATAAAAAAATGCTTAAGTAGTGTAGGGTTTCCTAAATGAGCTAAGATCAGCTCACAAAAATCCTCTCCGCCTCTTCTCCTATCTCCATGTCTATCTTTATCAATCATCAGTTCAAGTTGCTCCTGCTTTGGGTAATCAATTTCGTTCCTTGGTACAGCTATGATGGATGCTTCTCCAGCTACAAGAGTAAGTTGTTTCCTTGCTTTTTGTTTCATATTATTTACCTATTTCTTGATCAACTTTATGTTCCTTCCTGTATCAGCTGAGAACTCCAGTACAAAGATGTATGAACAGATTTTTGGTGCTAAATTTGTAGGGTCTAGTTCGATGAGGCCTGACATGCATTCCTAGTAAGATTTTTCTTCTTTTGTGTTACTTCTGCTGGGTAAACTACAAAATAACATCTCTCTTGTTAACCAGTTATGGAAGAAAGGGAGATAATGATATGCTCGGACCCACTGGTAACTGGATGGTGTCAAAATCCTAAGCTGCGTATGATGATAATTAGACCATCGACCCCCTGATATATTGATAGTCCTTTTTGTTGACTGGTTACTTAGGCTAAGTAGCATTTCCCCTTTTTTGTTTCCCATCTTGGAATGTACATAAGTGAAAAAAAATTGTATTAGCCTGTCCAGTCTGTGGAATTATGTGTAACTGCTAGCCTCAGATAAGATGACTGATACTTATCACTATTGAGGATCCTTTTAGCTATCCTAGGTAGTTGACTAAATATTGTATATGTGAATGAATTCTGCTCCACTACTATGTTAGCTAAGTAGTCAGCTAGTTGATTACCCTCTCTGTATGTATGCACTATCTGCACCTGCTTGTTTGAAAGTAATCTTCATGTTTGCATTATTATATCTTCTACCTTTCATGGTATTTTCCACATTTTTCTTAGCATCTGCTTTATAGTTAGTGAGTCAGTCTATATGATCACTCTGTCATGATTTGATGTGCTCCAATATTTGGCTGCATTCAAAATAGCTAGTGCCTCTGCTTCCATACTAGTTGTGTCCTCAATAGTTGCCCCTGTTGTATACACTAAGTCCCCATGTTCATATCTTAGAAAAAATGCCCAAGAACTTCTCTTTGGATTGCCTTGTGAAAACCATCTGTATTATATTTAACCCATCCATATTATAAAGGCTCCCAAAGTATAGTTATGACCTTAATTCTAGGTTTCAACTAACTGAATTATTGCATAGTGCCTGGCCAATCTCCTGAGAATTTTAGTGCAGGCTTTCTCACCTTAAGTAACATCCTCAAATGTCTTGTAACATTCATTATCATCTTGTATATTGATACTCTTTTCCTGTCATGTTTTAATGCATTCCTTCTTCTCTAAAGATCCCATATTATCATAGCTGGCACTGCTCTATAATACACTTTTTCTCTTGGCTTCAATCTGCATTCCACCATGCGTATATTGTATTCCTCATACTCAATCCCTGTATATTAATCTTTGCAAAAGAAGAGAAATAGGACCAAGTCCTGTTAGCATAATCATATCTCAACAGCACATGAGACACTGTCTCCTATGTTGGATTCTAGCAACACCAATACATAGAAGGACCTTTCACTCCCCATCTCCTGATAGTAGCATCAACTGCAATCTTCCCTTTCCACATTCTCCACATAAAGAATATTATTTTGAAGGGTAAACCTTTTATCCAAAGCTTTTTGTAAAACTCATTAAGATTCTCTCTCTGCCTGATGTAGTGCCATGCTGATTTAACACTAAAATTCCCCCTTGCCTCTAGTGTCCATACTGCCTTATCTTGTTGCACTGATTTCTGATGAATAATCACTTTTTGTATTATATGTAGGGCTGGGCATTCAGTTTGTTCGGTTTGATAGTTTAATATCAATTTGATTTTTTGATTTTCAAATAGACAAAAATAACAACCGTAGCCAAACCAAAATAAATTCAGCTCGATTCGGCTTCTACAAATTCAGTTTGATTATTTAGGATTTTTATTTCGGTTTTGAAAATTAAAGTAGTGAACCACTCTTTGTTATGACTGGACATTTAAAATTAATGATTAAAAAAAATAATTTTTTTCAGACCTATTTTTCATTTTCAGATATAAATAACTATAAATAAATCAACATAGATGAAACTAAATGATATAACCATAAGTTTAACATAATATATAACTTCATTTTGCATAAGTTTGCATAAACAGTCAGAGCTTGGAAGAGTGGTCGCTGTCGAAAAGACCACAGTCGGCACTATAGGTTACAGCCCACAGTGGTCGTCTAATCGACTGGTTGTCGGCTCTAGTATTGTTGTACAGACAACAATCTCGTCGACGGTATATGGTTCGATCGATTGTTCGACTATTGGACTGGTGTATGCTGCTAGCTGTATGCGGCGTGCTATTACTTATTAGTTATTAAGGTTGCTATTATATATTTATATTATATTATTATATATTAAATATGTAATAAAATATATATATTATTAATTATTTATAGAATTTTGGTTAATCGGTTTATCAGAATTATTTTTTTGAAAAAAACAAAAACCAAACCATTTAATCGAATTTTAAAAATTAAAAATCAAAATCAATCCAAAAAATTAAAAATCAAACCAAAATTAAAATTTTAGTTGTTTTTTTTATTTTTTGGTCTAAACCAAAATATGCCCAGCATTAATTATATGATCCATCATGTCCTCAGTAAATAATTCTTTTAGTAGTTGAACATCCCACTGCCCATCCTTTATCAAATCCTTTACTTTCTGATGGCTATCACCCCATTCCCTGCTTACCTTCATAATTGAATATAAATATCCTATCCCACTCCAATTATCATACCATACATGTTCATCACCTCTCCTTATCTTTCAAAGTACAATATGGTCAACAAGATCCCTTACCTGTAGCATTTTCTTCCAAACATGGGTACCCCCTCCAGATTTCCACATGACTTCTTTAGGATGTAGATTCCTGCAGTACTTATTCATCATGTACTCACTCCATATGGACTTCTTAGTTCTAAAGTTCCACCAAATCTTACAAAATAGAGCAGTGATACATCATGTAAAACCAAGACCTCCTTCTTCTTCTGGCAAACACATCTTAGACCATGCCACCCAATGTCTACCTTTCCTTTCTTCAGTACTACTCCAAAAAAAAATTCAAAACATTTTTAAGAGCATTTAAAACATTCTTAGGTGGATTCTTGATTCACAGGCAATGAATAGGCACACTTTGTAACACAGGCTTAATTAAAACAGCTTTTCCCCCAAATGATAAAAGCCTTCCCTTTCATGTTTGTAATTTGCTACTAATCCTATTCAAGATTAGTTGATAATATTGTTTCTTTTTCCTCTTATAAAACCCTGGACATCCAATATAGTTGAAAGAAAAATACTTCTTTATTATTCATGTAACCACTTCTTCCATGACAGTTGCTCCATTAGACACTTTCTTATGAAAATACAAAGCACTCTTCTCCTTGTTAATTCTCTGCCCAGACACCAGTTCATACTTCTTCAAAGTAGTTGCCAACAATTGTAAATTCCCCAACTCTGCTTTACATATTATAATCATATCATCTACAACTGCAAGGTGGTTGAGTTTGGGACTTCCTCTAGGCATGCCAAATAACTTAAAATTCTTCATAGTCAGTAATTCTTTTAGTCCTCTTGAAAGAACCTCTGTTGCAGTGATAAACAAAGTAGGTGGCAGAGGATCACCTTATTTAAGACCCCTGGATGATTTAAAGAAACCCTTAGGTTGTCCATTTGTCAACAAAGAGTACCAATTATTTGACAATAATCTAAATACCATATCTATCAGTTCTTCACAAAATCCAATCTTTCTAAACACTTTAGTCAAAAAAGCCAACTCCACCCTACCATAGGCTTTCATCATATCCAACTTCATGACCATGTTGGGTGGTTTCCTTCTCTTTCTGATTTCAGAAATTATTTCCTGCACTACCAAAATATTCTCAGTTATACTTCTTCCATGAACAAAACCATCTTGTTTCTCAGATACTATATCCGTCAAAATTCACGTAAGTCTTTCATGAATAATCCTAGAAAAGATTTTATTCACAAAATTACTAAGTGATATTGGTCTTAGATCTGAGAAGTTGTTGACAACTAGATTTCTATGTAGCAGCACCAAGTTTGTGTGTGTGATAAATCTTGGGAGGTCATAACCACAGAAAAAGGCTATAACCGTCTGATAAAGATTAGTAGCTATTATGTCCCAAGCATCCTTAAAGAAAGCACCAGTCATACCATCTGGACCTCCTATACTATTTTTATTCAGCCCCATCACTGCTATTTTTACTTCCTCCATTATTGGTATCTTTTTTATATCAGCATTTTGATCTTCAGTTGTCACTATTGGTAGTACATCCAACATTGAAAGGTCATTAGCATCCTCTTTCTTTTGAAACTGATTCTGATAAAACAATACAGCAGCTTCATCAATTTCATCCTTATTTTCCAGCCATTCTCTTTCATCATTCTGAATTATGGTGATCTTTATTTTAGATCTTCTTCCCTTTACAATAGCATAAAAGAATTTTGTGTTCTTCTCTCCGTCCTTAAACCATTGAAAACCAGCTTTCTGCTTCCAGAATTCTTTCTCTCTTTTTAACTGCACTGTCAGATCAGTTTGTACCTTGAACAATACTGCCCTATTTTCCCCTGATGGATTCTCCTCAAATTGCTTCTCCCTGATGTTGATTACCTCCTCAAGAGTAGCTATCTCTTGAAAAATATTTCCAAAAGTTTTCTTACTCCACTTAGTCAATGCAGCCTTTGTCCTCCTTAGTTTCTGATGAAAAATAATGAATGGGTTTCCATAAGATTCCACCTTTCAGTTTTGCCTAATGACCTCCAAACAAGATTCTTCTTGAAGCCAAAATTTAAGGAACCTAAATGGTTTGATCAGATGCTCCTGATTAGTATTACAATAAAGAAACATGGGTGCATGATCAGACCAACTTCTTGGTAAATTTTCCACCTCCAATACAGGGAATAACTTTTGTAACTTGTCATTATCAAGTACCATATCCAGTCTTTTGAATATACAATCTTCAACAACTCTACCATTCCACCATGTATACTTACTCCCCTTGAAAGCAATCTTCTCCAGGTTACAATTGCCTATGCAGTGATTAAAATCTTCTATTTCTTCAAATATCACAGGTAAACCTCCAAGCTTCTCTTCTTCATTCCTTATGATAATAAAATCTCCTCCTACAATCCATGGATCATTTATAGTACTACTCAAGTGCACCATAGAATCCCATAGTATTACTCTCTCCATTTGATTACATTTGGCATATATTAAAGTGACCACCATTACCACTCTTGCATGTTAGTTTTCTAGTCTGAGTGTAGGTTGCTTCTCTTCATCGCTGACTATGATATATTCCATTGTTGAATATATGAATGCCTAGATCTTTCCTGATATGTTGACTACTGCATGCTGCATTCCTAACTTTTCCTTGTAAACCTCAATATTTTGCCCCTCCTGGAATGGCTCCATAAGACCTATGAAACCAAACTGATACTTTTATGCAATGTTATCAACCTTGTAAAAGCCTTCTGAGTATTAACTGACCTTATATTCCATATTAAGGCATTCATGTTAAGGATACATCAGCTGTTTGGCTCTTTGTCTGCATTGTACTAGCACTGATATCTTTGCTTTTTTTGTTTCTTTTACCATGTTTTTTCTTCAATGACTTGGTCTGATTAGGAGATAAATCTCCTTTCACTGCTACCTCCTTTATACTATCTATCATGTCTTTCTTATCTAAATCCTCCTGATTACTATTAACAACTTCCATTATGTTACTCACCTCCATAGCAAGAGGCACAATATTCTCTAGTATTTGTTCCTGGTTTGACTTGTTCTGTATCACCATCAACTCTCTTAACTCATTTTGATTCCCCTCCTCCTCTAAATTTATCTTTGCATCTGCAATCTTAACTTTTGAGATTTTAACCTTAGTATTGTCTGCACTCTAGTTTTTTTCCTCTGTTCCCCTGTGTGATTGTTGTTGTTGTGCTTCGTTAACCTTGTCATCATTGATCTGTGCTTTCGCTCCTGTTTTATCTATCTTCCTAAAACTTCTGTTTACCCAGTCTTTGGTACTCTTATGCTCTTTTGCATTGCTAGATGTTATTATTTCCTCCTATTTATCTTGATGATCCAACACATCAAATGCATTTGATGTTTCTATATCCCCCTCATTGCCTTTTACCTCTCCCACAATATGACCATATTGGTTCTTTCTATACTTGTTTTTTCTTAGACTCTATAGATTCTTCTCCTCTCCTAAATCTGTATTGCCATTAGTCTTGTGTTTTTCCTGTGCATCTACCTTGTTATTGTCCTTTGTTTTTTTTTGCTCTTGCTTCTACTCAAATAACTCAGGATGGATAGTCCAACATGATTCCTCATCATGACCTTGTAAGCAACACTCCTTACAATACTTAGGTTTGTGGTCATATTAGATTTGAATCCATTTGGATTTAATAATCCCAGTAACATCATCTTCCTCCTTGATTTTAATTTTGTGTGGTAGCTTACTAACTAGATCAACCTCTATCTTCACTCTTGCACAGCTAGGCCTTATGTGATTCCTTGTGGCCATATCCATCACCAAAGGCTTGCCAACAGCAGAGACAATAGAAAATATAGCTTTTTTAGCAAAATAAATTAGGTGGAAGATCTAGTAATGAGATCCATGCCACACTCACAGTGGTTTCAACATCAGGTTCAAACCATGGATCCCATTTGAGGGTCCTCATTTGCCAATACCTATCTCTGGATTTTATATAATATGCCGAAGTGAACAACTATTGTACATAGTCTTCTAGTTGATTCAAACGAATCAAAATATGTCTTGAATCTAGAACTCCTATTGTACAATCTCCCTTAATTCCACATTGTTTATCAAAATCTTCACTTCTGAAGATTTCCACGTAATCGATGGTTCACCATGCAGCATGACTACTGATTTTGGAGGCACTCTTACGTTTTCATGCACATATGGTTTAGATTTAAGTAATTCAGCATACTTTGGAGCTTGTACATTCTCTATAATCTGTTTAGATGAATCCTCCGGTGGGATATTCCCAGCGGAAGTAATAGCCATAGTAATCGGAAATTGAATCTACGTAGAAAATTTAGCATGCGCCGTATTAGGGTTTTTTTTTTCGGCTTTATATAGTAATTTTATTATTTTTCAAGTTCAGTTATTTGATAGCACTTGCATCTCTTATCGTCTCCATCTCATTCTAAAAGAGAGAGATACATCCGACTCTTCATGAAATTTTTTATCCACATGATATTTTTTAAATTTTTTTTTTTTAACTACATTAGGTATATTGTTATTGATTTTTTTCTAATTTATTAATCTTTTTACATTTGCCTTTTCATGTCAAATTAGTAAATATAAATAACTTTGCTACAATTCTACTTTTTAGGCAAAATAAATTATTTTGTTAAAATAAATGAATTTTTTGTCATTTTTTGTTTATAGATTTTGCCTGGGAAAAAAAAAATGTTAAAACAGATAGTCCTTATAATTAAATAAGATACAATAAAAATTGTACAATTAAAACTTCAATATTCTGCTAAAACTTTTTATTTCGCTATAAATGGTGCAACAACTCTAATCAAGTATTGTTCTAATTATGGATTTGACTCGAAAATATGAGAGTAACAGTTTAAATAAAGTTATTGCATCCAAACCAGGAATAAAAAAGACACAATTACACTTCCATTATTTTGGTTAGATTCTTTTATGTGATTAAAAATAACGACTCTAACTGAAAGTAAATGGCCATTGCATCTATCTAAAACAGAAATGCACAATTGATTAGCTTTTAAAACTTTTACTTTGATGGAGAGAGCTTGATTTTCACCTTATATCTCCTTCCACAGCCGCCAATTTTTTTTAAAAGATAAACTATTGATACTTCATTATTTTTAATAAAACTAATTTTATTGGTTAAAATGATTGAGTGCGAACTAACTTTTTTTCAAATTGGCTTAAAAAAAAATATTTGAAAGAAATTGTTAGAAGCTGATCTTTAATATCTTTCATCCCTACATTTCCAAAAGAGTGTAGCCGCTTTCTCAATCACATCAGGATAGAGAGTGGTCAAGTCTAAAAGGGTAATTAAGACCATTAACAGTTTTGGTGATCATAAATTTCAATATGAAGTTTTAATTTGAAATTAATGTTTGTTTATAAAATCTGTACAAAGTTTTAACTATATTTTCAAATCTGAAATACTCCAAAAAGTAGAATTTCAAAGTTTAAATTTTGATTTTAAATGTTTTAAAATATAAAATTCATAAATTAATATTTTGCAAAAAAAAAAAAAAACACAAGTTTCAATTTGCACAAAAACCGCATATTAAGCCTGAAGAGATTGTTCGTACCATATAAGAGAATTTTACCAACAAATAGCTGGTTGCTATTATTATTGATTTATGAGACCACTAGATCTTTATAAAATTTTGGTATTTGAAAGTTTGTAATAAAATGTAATACCAAATATATATATATATATATATATATATATATGTATATATATATATATATATATATGTATATATATATATATGTATATATATATGTATATATATATATATGTATATATATATGTATATATATATATATATATGTATATATATATATGTATATATATATATAAAGTAGAGGACGAAGCACCAAAAGAAGTCACGTGGCAAAATGCTGAGAAGCCATGTGACACTTTTTAGGACAAGTTTAAAAGTATTGTGATAAAATCTTTATAATTAATTGAATTTAAAAATATAATAAAATCTTTATTATATATTTGAACTTGAAAATAATAATACTTTAAAAGAAAAATAAAAGATTTTTATTAGCTTAAAATTAGGTGCGTAGTTTCAACTAGATAATAAATACGTTGGTATTCATTTGTAGAGGGTGCGGATTAGGTGCGTAGTTTCAACTAGATAATAAATACGTTGGTATTTATTTTTATACTGAATATTATTGATTGGAATAATTTTCATGTTTATCTTCTTGACTTAAGATGTTTTATTAATTCATATTCTAAATTAGATATTGTTGTGATTAAATTATCTAGTGTTTTAAACACCTATAGAATTATTAAAAAAATATAAAACAGCTATAAAAGACGAATTTAGTAACATGACAACAACAGAAGAAGAACAAAATGAAGAGATAGATATAAATAGGAATTTAATGTTAAAATTAGCAATATGTAATATGTGTTACATAGATGAATATACTTGCGCATTTAAAGAATATTATTATAAAGGAGCATATAATATAGAAGAAAGTAAAGAAATAAGAAAATTATATTTTAATAAATTACCTGAACCATTTAGTTCAAAAATAATAAAAAGATGGGATGAAACAAAAATAGTAGATACTTTAGGAGCAAGAATAAAATTTTTACAACAATGGTATAGAAACTTATGTGAAAAATACAGAGAAGAAATAAAAATGGAAAAAACATTAATAAGAAATTTAGCATGTTGCAAAGATAAAATAGCACCTCAATTTGGATGCGAAGAAAGATATTATAAGAAAAGAAAAAGACATAAGAAATATAAGAAATACAAAAAATCAAAATATAAATACAAAAAACCAAGAAAAAGATATTATGTAAAAAATTATAAAAACAAAAGACCATATAGAAAGAAAAAATCTATAAAAGAATGTACTTGTTATAATTGTGGAAAGTTAGGACATCTAGCTAGAGATTGTAAATTACCTAAAAACCCAAAAAACAAACAAATATCAGAAATAAAAATAGAAAATACAGAATATATGCAAATAGATTACATAGATTACGAATTAGAAAGTGAAGACAGTATATATGAAATTTCAGAGAATGAAACAGATAATGAAATAGATAGTGAATTAGATGAATTAAATGACTGAAGAAGATATAAAAATATTAACAAAAGAAGAATATTTAAATGAAGAAGGAACAGATCAAAAAATAATATTTGATAACAATATATTTGATGAAATAAAAGGGAAAGAGTTAGACTTAAGTGTAGAAAAAATATTTAAAATACCAACAATAAAAAATATATTTACTAGAAAAAAGGAAGAATATTATGTAGTAAGTCAAAAAGAGCATGTAATAGACTGTAGATATGCAAAAGGTAAAGTCAGTATACCACTAGTAACAAAAAGAATAATTAATAAAGAGATAAACGATATAAAAAGTAGAGACCCAATAAAATATGTACACCTTGGAGGTACAGAAATATTAATAAAAGCATGTTTTAGAGAAGGAATGGATACACCAATAGAATTATATTTAGCAGATGATAGAATTATAAAACCTATAGAAAAAAGTATAATAACTGCCATAAAAGGAAATTTAATATACCAAAAATTTAAATTTATAATAAGTGCAAATTATTCAGTAGCAGTAACGGATAGAAATATAGATAAATCACTAGTATTATATTGGAAGATATCAGGAATAGAATTAACCCCAGAAAGTAAAATATTTACAGCAAGATGCAAAAATTTATATGTATTAACAACAAAACATAAAATAACGGGAAAAAATAAGATTAATAAGATACAAATAGATAGCACATTTGAACAATTTGTAAAAACGATAGACTATAATGATTATAGCTATAGAGACATAGATGTAGAAGAAAATTTAGAAATAATAAATGATAGGATAAGTACAATAAAAAGAACAGCTTATGATAAACCAGAATCATCAAGCTCATCAAAAAGAATAAGTTATGAAACAAGTTCAATGGATAATTCAAACCATTATTACATAACAGGAAAGGTAAATGAAAAAGAATATTTAATACTCTTATATTTAAACCATTATCACTATTCATTTTATTGTTTAGTATTTAAATATATATATATGGTTTTAGGAAAATATTTTTTATTTGCGTCGCGTCGCAAATAAAAAAATAAGTAAGAAATAATTTGTTTTCTTAAAAAATATTTTTCATGAAAATTATATTCCTTCATAATAAACACATCCATAAATTATTAAAAAAACTCAATGATAAAAGATAAGAATGATGGTACACAAAATCTTAAATGTTTTTTGGTAGATAGGAAATATTATATATAAGTGATAGTACTTTTGTAACAATAATATTTATCAAATTGAAAAAAATAACAGTATTATTTTGTAGAACCAAAAACATGTTTGTTTTGTAACTTGAAATGATCAAGATTCATGAATCTAAAATGTAAAAATAGATGAAAAGTATGATATACAATTATTATACAAAATATTATTTGTGATGACACCAAAAACATCCACATATTGTAATTTTCAAATGGGAAAAGGCATCGTTTTCACCCCAAACTATACCCGAAAAGTCGAAGCCACACCTAACCTATACTAGTGACCTATTACACACCTAAACTATAAAAAAATGAAACTATTTACACCCTGTCAGGCTACTACCACTTACATGTTGTGTAGTGTTTTACACGCGCTGCCACGTCAGCACCACATCAGTAGAAAGTATCATTTTTTATAGTTAAGGCGTGTAATAGGTCACTTATATAGTTTAGGTGTGGATTCGACTTTTCGACTATAGTTTGGGGTGGAAACGATGCCTTTTCCCTTAATGTTTTTAGCCGTTTACTTTTGTTATTTAATAGGCTGGACGCGCCTAAAATAAATGTAACACACGCGTCTTAGAATGGGGGTCGTGGGGAGGTAATAATATCACTTTTATATAGTTAAGTTGTGTAATAGGTCACTTATATAATTTAGGTGTGGCTTAGACTTTTCTTGTATAGTATGGGGTGGAAATGATGCCTTTTCCCATATAGTTTAGTACTCAATAAAGCATGTAATGCATGTGTATACATTGTTCTAAAACAACAAAAGGTTGACTTTTACAAATTTAATAAAAAAGGATTGATTAAATTGGTATACCTTGAACATAAATGGAGGAAGATGAAGATGTAAAATGACATATTCTTCCTACATATAAAAAAAATGTTAAATCAAAAATAATTTTTAAAATATGAAGAATTAAAAAATACAGTAAATGAATTCATGGATAAAACTAATGATATATATATATATATATAGGAATATATATAAGAGAGCCTAAGAAGTTGAAATTCCGTTCCTATTCAAATTTCATTTAAATTTAAATTCAAATACTATCATAGTTATCTAGTTTATTTGTCTTTCTTATCCTTCCCTTTTCAAATGTAATACATAGTTATCTTATCTATATATTTGAATTGAAATAAATATTTGAAATCAATGAGATAATAATGATAATTTTTAAAATTAGTATTTTATATTTAATAGATAAATATATTTTATAACATTTAAAAAGTATAAATTTATGTATTTACTACTCTCCACTCATAGTTTTCTAGTTTTAAGCTACTGAAAATATGTTATTTTTTAAAATAAAAAAACTATTATTTTTCACATTCAAATTTTGTTTAGAAAAATTATAATAACAATAATAAGATTTTCTCTTCAATAACCTATTATTATTATTATAATCATAATTATAATTATGATGATGATGATGATGATGATGATGATGATGATGATGATGATGATGAAATAGTTAGAGTTTATTTAGTTGGATTTTACCATCTAAAGTTAGAAGAAGAATCTAAGGAATTAACCGCATTTACGGTACCACAAGGATTTTATGAATGGAATGTACTACCATTTGGATATAAAAATGCACCAGGTAGATATCAACATTTTATGGATAGTTATTTTAAACAACTACCTAATTGTATAGTATACATAGACGATATACTATTATATACAAAGACCAAAGAAGAACATTTAAAATTATTAGAACAATTTACGGATATAATAGAAAATTCGGGAATAAGTTTAAGTAAAAAGAAAGCTGAAATTATGAAAAATCAAATAGAATTTTTAGGAATACAAATAGATAAAAGTGGAGTAAAAATGCAACAACATATAGTACAAAAAATAATAAATTCGAAAGAAGAATTAGATACGAAAAAGAAATTACAATCATTTTTAGGATTAGTAAACCAAGTAAGAGAATATATTCCAAAATTAGCAGAAAACTTAAAACCACTACAGAAAAAACTAAAAAAGGACATAGAATATAACTATAATGAAGAAGATAAAAAAACAAGTTCAAAAAATAAAAATACTTTGTAAAGAATTATCAAAATTACAATTTCCAGATGAAAATAGAAAATTTATATATATAGTAGAAGCAGATGCCAGTGAATATAGTTACGGAGGAGTACTTAAATATAAATATGAAGCAGAAAAAATAGAACACCATTGTAGATATTACTCAGGCACATTCAACGAGACAGAAATAAAATGGGAAATAAATAGAAAAGAATTATGTTCATTATATAAATGTTTGTTAGCATTTGAGCCATATATTGTATATAACAAATTTATTGTGCGAACAGATAATACACAAGTACGCTGGTGGCTAACAAAGAAAATACAAAATTCAGTTACAACAAAAGAAATTCGGAGACTAGTATTGAATATATTAAATTTTACATTTACAATTGAAGTAATCAGTACTAACAAAAATGTTATTGCAGATTACATATCAAGACAAAGCTACACAGACTGATATTATAGAAGAAGATACTCTAGAAAAGATACTCAACACCCTAACTACGCTTTCAATAAAAGTGGACAGTATGGGTAATGAGATAGAAAAGCTAAAGACTAATGAAGGTAAACTGAAGTCTTTAGCTACAAATCAGCTAACTCAGCAGTGTGTAGAGCTATGTCGATCGGAAGACATTAAAATTCCAGAGCTAGAAGGAGACGTTGGGATACTCCATAAAACCCATAACGTTTATCTATCTACTTCCGCAGGTACAAGCAAAGGAGCTAGTCGACCAAGATACCAGAACATGAATATGAATAAAATATTTGAAAAACCATATACCCCAAATACATCAAAAGATCCCATGTTTATACCCCCACAAATTACCACATACCGAGATAGTCTGAACCAAGATAAAAAAGTTTATAACTACACATCCCAAAAATACATAGAAAATATCTACAATATACAAACCTTTTTAAATAGCAACCCCAAAGCTACAAATGTCCAAGAACCAGATACAAACTATATAACCCAGAGATTGACCGGATATAATAAACTAATTGCCTTACCTAAAACCAAACCAAACATAGTTAAAACTTGCTACGAATATGGACTACTTAGTACTGTATATACCACGGACGGAACTGAGATATCCACTATACCAGAAATATATGAAGCATTTATCATTTTTAAAAGAATAACCAAAGGTACCTTGTTCTTTATAAAAATTTACGCGGCACCAGCAGAGATATTATTTGATGAAGTCAAAAAACCTATACAAGTTGTGAAGATAGGAATGACACGAGATATGATTATACCACAAGATATTATTTCACAACCAGAGATACCTAGAATCGAGATACCAAAATTTTATGCAAACAAGAGGATTATCGGATTATCTACAATTTTACAAGAGCTAGCAAATACATATTGCAAACAAAATCCCATATGGAACTACTATTTAAGAGATCATGTATTAATATATTCAAATTCAAAAGAGTTACGAGAAACAGATATGGAAACTATTAGGCAATGGATTATCACGTTGCTTAAACTAGAAACAGAACCTATTGCCAGAGCTATCAGAGAAAAATTTATTTCGGAAGAATTATTGACCAGATACTGCAAGACTATTGGACATAAATATCCAGATCACAGATGTTCAAAATGTAATGGAGGAGATAATGATGTCCCAGCAGTCCAGCTAGAATAAAAGATAAGAACGCCAGCTGGAAAGATAAGACCAGAACAATAATGGAGATATGGAAAAGCAGCAGATACGGAGACAAAATATTGAATTATTTATGATAGATTTTTTAGTCTTTACGTAAAAGATGTAATTATTATAGACTTTTTTAGACTTTCTAGATATTAGGCTTTTTGACTAATATTAGCCTAGGTATTAATGGTTTTTGTCTTATTAGAAGATTTTTTTTTTTAAAGTAGACTAATGTAAAAAACGTGTAGATTGTAAAGGTTCATTCAGTCTATAAATAGAGAAAGCAGAAGGCATTGCAAGGCAAGCCTTCATGCGTTGAAGCAAATATTCTCTCAAAGTCCACAATAAATATTTTTGCTTAGTTAATTAAAAAACAGGTATATATCAATGGAAAAATCTATGGAAGAACAAAGCTCAGAAATATCAAACCTACCAGAACAGGTATATTTATTTATGATTATGAATAGCTAAATTCATAATTTCCAACAATCATGATGTGATAAAATAAATTCATGTTAGTTACTTTATAGTAGAATTATTCGAAGAATAATATGTTAAGAAGTTTATTAGCAAAGTGGAAACGGAGAAAAATCCCTAAGAACTATGCCATCCTAAAGGTGAAACCAATAAGGCAAGAAGCCGTGGTGGGGAGTAACCAGAGTAGAGGCGCTGTTTAAGGGAAAAGTATCCAGATTACCATGCTAATAGTGACCAAAGAACATGTTATTTAAGAATAATCTAGTATATAGTAATCTAAGATGACTATATTTTGTTATGAACATGGTTGAAGGGAATATTTTGAAAAAAACAATGAATAATAATTTATCTGATGAGATGGTAGATAAATTTAAAATACTTATTTTGTATGCACTTAAAGATATAAAAGTAGTAGATATAACAAAAATCATATTAGAAAAAGCATTTGGTATATATTACATGACTAGAGTAAATTATATACCATGCCTACCTAACTACTCTTATAAATACTTAGCATGATAAATTGCATAGAATTTCTTAATAAAAATATACAAGAACTACTAAGCCTGAAACAAACAACTACAGAATATTATAATAAAATATTTAGTCAATTTTAAATGATAGATAATCTTAAAGTTTTAATCTTATATATACTTAAAGACATAGAAATTATAGATATTAAGAAAATAATATTAGAAGAAGTAATAAACTACGAAATTGAAACGATAAATGCGTTAGAACAGATATACGAAGACATTTACCCAGAAGGATATTATTCAGATCAAGACTGTGGATGTTAGAATATATAAGAAAAAATAGGGAAAACCAAAATAACCTGAATGACGAAATTAATTATAGAAATTGAATTAAAGAAATAATGGAGAATCTAAAAGAAAAGTTAATATGGATAGAAAAAACCTTAGAAAATTTAGAAAAAAGTACATGTGATAGTTTAGATAATTTAAAAAACTCACTACGAGAAGAACAACACAAGATAATAAATGACATAGAAAATCTAGAATTAGATATATACTACAGTACAGACAGGATAAATTATTATACCAAAATTTGTAACTCTGCAATTACCACAGGATAAAATAATAATTTTCATGTTTATCTTCAATAATTTATTTTTATACTGAATATTATTGATTGGAATAATTTTCATGTTTATCTTCTTGACTTAAGATGTTTTATTAATTCATATTCTAAATTAGATATTGTTGTGATTAAATTATCTAGTGTTTTAGGATCCTCGTTAGTAATATGTAATCTTTTATATTCTTGGTATGGACTATATAGTTGAGTTTCTATTTCTTTTAATGATTTATTCCTTTCGTAAGATGTATCCATTAATTTATTGAGTTTATTATTTTATCCTGTGGTAATTGCAGAGTTACAAATTTTGGTATAATAATTTATCCTGTCTGTACTGTAGTATATATCTAATTCTAGATTTTCTATGTCATTTATTATCTTGTGTTGTTCTTCTCGTAGTGAGTTTTTTAAATTATCTAAACTATCACATGTACTTTTTTCTAAATTTTCTAAGGTTTTTTCTATCCATATTAACTTTTCTTTTAGATTCTCCATTATTTCTTTAATTCAATTTCTATAATTAATTTCGTCATTCAGGTTATTTTGGTTTTCCCTAGTTTTTCTTATATATTCTAACATCCACAGTCTTGATCTGAATAATATCCTTCTGGGTAAATGTCTTCGTATATCTGTTCTAACGCATTTATCGTTTCAATTTCGTAGTTTATTACTTCTTCTAATATTATTTTCTTAATATCTATAATTTCTATGTCTTTAAGTATATATAAGATTAAAACTTTAAGATTATCTATCATTTAAAATTGACTAAATATTTTATTATAATATTCTGTAGTTGTTTGTTTCAGGCTTAGTAGTTCTTGTATATTTTTATTAAGAAATTCTATGCAATTTATCATGCTAAGTATTTATAAGAGTAGTTAGGTAGGCATGGTATATAATTTACTCTAGTCATGTAATATATACCAAATGCTTTTTCTAATATGATTTTTGTTATATCTACTACTTTTATATCTTTAAGTGCATACAAAATAAGTATTTTAAATTTATCTACCATCTCATCAGATAAATTATTATTCATTGTTTTTTTCAAAATATTCCCTTCAACCATGTTCATAACAAAATATAGTCATCTTAGATTACTATATACTAGATTATTCTTAAATAACATGTTCTTTGGTCACTATTAGCATGGTAATCTGGATACTTTTCCCTTAAACAGCGCCTCTACTCTGGTTACTCCCCACCACGGCTTCTTGCCTTATTGGTTTCACCTTTAGGATGGCATAGTTCTTAGGGATTTTTCTCCGTTTCCACTTTGCTAATAAACTTCTTAACATATTATTCTTCGAATAATTCTACTATAAAGTAACTAACATGAATTTATTTTATCACATCATGATTGTTGGAAATTATGAATTTAGCTATTCATAATCATAAATAAATATACCTGTTCTGGTAGGTTTGATATTTCTGAGCTTTGTTCTTCCATAGATTTTTCCATTGATATATACCTGTTTTTTAATTAACTAAGCAAAAATATTTATTGTGGACTTTGAGAGAATATTTGCTTCAACGCATGAAGGCTTGCCTTGCAATGCCTTCTGCTTTCTCTATTTATAGACTGAATGAACCTTTACAATCTACACGTTTTTTACATTAGTCTACTTTAAAAAAAAAAATCTTCTAATAAGACAAAAACCATTAATACCTAGGCTAATATTAGTCAAAAAGCCTAATATCTAGAAAGTCTAAAAAAGTCTATAATAATTACATCTTTTACGTAAAGACTAAAAAATCTATCATAAATAATTCAATATTTTGTCTCCGTATCTGCTGCTTTTCCATATCTCCATTATTGTTCTGGTCTTATCTTTCCAGCTGGCGTTCTTATCTTTTATTCTAGCTGGACTGCTGGGACATCATTATCTCCTCCATTACATTTTGAACATCTGTGATCTGGATATTTATGTCCAATAGTCTTGCAGTATCTGGTCAATAATTCTTCCGAAATAAATTTTTCTCTGATAGCTCTGGCAATAGGTTCTGTTTCTAGTTTAAGCAACGTGATAATCCATTGCCTAATAGTTTCCATATCTGTTTCTCGTAACTCTTTTGAATTTGAATATATTAATACATGATCTCTTAAATAGTAGTTCCATATGGGATTTTGTTTGCAATATGTATTTGCTAGCTCTTGTAAAATTGTAGATAATCCGATAATCCTCTTGTTTGCATAAAATTTTGGTATCTCGATTCTAGGTATCTCTGGTTGTGAAATAATATCTTGTGGTATAATCATATCTCGTGTCATTCCTATCTTCACAACTTGTATAGGTTTTTTGACTTCATCAAATAATATCTCTGCTGGTGCCGCGTAAATTTTTATAAAGAACAAGGTACCTTTGGTTATTCTTTTAAAAATGATAAATGCTTCATATATTTCTGGTATAGTGGATATCTCAGTTCCGTCCGTGGTATATACAGTACTAAGTAGTCCATATTCGTAGCAAGTTTTAACTATGTTTGGTTTGGTTTTAGGTAAGGCAATTAGTTTATTATATCCGGTCAATCTCTGGGTTATATAGTTTGTATCTGGTTCTTGGACATTTGTAGCTTTGGGGTTGCTATTTAAAAAGGTTTGTATATTGTAGATATTTTCTATGTATTTTTGGGATGTGTAGTTATAAACTTTTTTATCTTGGTTCAGACTATCTCGGTATGTGGTAATTTGTGGGGGTATAAACATGGGATCTTTTGATGTATTTGGGGTATATGGTTTTTCAAATATTTTATTCATATTCATGTTCTGGTATCTTGGTCGACTAGCTCCTTTGCTTGTACCTGCGGAAGTAGATAGATAAACGTTATGGGTTTTATGGAGTATCCCAACGTCTCCTTCTAGCTCTGGAATTTTAATGTCTTCCGATCGACATAGCTCTACACACTGCTGAGTTAGCTGATTTGTAGCTAAAGACTTCAGTTTACCTTCATTAGTCTTTAGCTTTTCTATCTCATTACCCATACTGTCCACTTTTATTGAAAGCGTAGTTAGGGTGTTGAGTATCTTTTCTAGAGTATCTTCTTCTATAATATCAGTCTGTGTAGCTTTGTCTTGATATGTAATCTGCAATAACATTTTTGTTAGTACTGATTACTTCAATTGTAAATGTAAAATTTAATATATTCAATACTAGTCTCCGAATTTCTTTTGTTGTAACTGAATTTTGTATTTTCTTTGTTAGCCACCAGCGTACTTGTGTATTATCTGTTCGCACAATAAATTTGTTATATACAATATATGGCTCAAATGCTAACAAACATTTATATAATGAACATAATTCTTTTCTATTTATTTCCCATTTTATTTCTGTCTCGTTGAATGTGCCTGAGTAATATCTACAATGGTGTTCTATTTTTTCTGCTTCATATTTATATTTAAGTACTCCTCCGTAACTATATTCACTGGCATCTGCTTCTACTATATATATAAATTTTCTATTTTCATCTGGAAATTGTAATTTTGATAATTCTTTACAAAGTATTTTTATTTTTTGAACTTGTTTTTTTATCTTCTTCATTATAGTTATATTCTATGTCCTTTTTTAGTTTTTTCTGTAGTGGTTTTAAGTTTTCTGCTAATTTTGGAATATATTCTCTTACTTGGTTTACTAATCCTAAAAATGATTGTAATTTCTTTTTCGTATCTAATTCTTCTTTCGAATTTATTATTTTTTGTACTATATGTTGTTGCATTTTTACTCCACTTTTATCTATTTGTATTCCTAAAAATTCTATTTGATTTTTCATAATTTCAGCTTTCTTTTTACTTAAACTTATTCCCGAATTTTCTATTATATCCGTAAATTGTTCTAATAATTTTAAATGTTCTTCTTTGGTCTTTGTATATAATAGTATATCGTCTATGTATACTATACAATTAGGTAGTTGTTTAAAATAACTATCCATAAAATGTTGATATCTACCTGGTGCATTTTTATATCCAAATGGTAGTACATTCCATTCATAAAATCCTTGTGGTACCGTAAATGCGGTTAATTCCTTAGATTCTTCTTCTAACTTTAGATGGTAAAATCCAACTAAATAAACTCTAACTATTTCATCATCATCATCATCATCATCATCATCATCATCATCATAATTATAATTATGATTATAATAATAATAATAGGTTATTGAAGAGAAAATCTTATTATTGTTATTATAATTTTTCTAAACAAAATTTGAATGTGAAAAATAATAGTTTTTTTATTTTAAAAAATAACATATTTTCAGTAGCTTAAAACTAGAAAACTATGAGTGGAGAGTAGTAAATACATAAATTTATACTTTTTAAATGTTATAAAATATATTTATCTATTAAATATAAAATACTAATTTTAAAAATTATCATTATTATCTCATTGATTTCAAATATTTATTTCAATTCAAATATATAGATAAGATAACTATGTATTACATTTGAAAAGGGAAGGATAAGAAAGACAAATAAACTAGATAACTATGATAGTATTTGAATTTAAATTTAAATGAAATTTGAATAGGAACGGAATTTCAACTTCTTAGGCTCTCTTATATATATTCCTATATATATATATATATATATCATTAGTTTTATCCATGAATTCATTTACTGTATTTTTTAATTCTTCATATTTTAAAAATTATTTTTGATTTAACATTTTTTTTATATGTAGGAAGAATATGTCATTTTACATCTTCATCTTCCTCCATTTATGTTCAAGGTATACCAATTTAATCAATCCTTTTTTATTAAATTTGTAAAAGTCAACCTTTTGTTGTTTTAGAACAATGTATACACATGCATTACATGCTTTATTGAGTACTAAACTATATGGGAAAAGGCATCATTTCCACCCCATACTATACAAGAAAAGTCTAAGCCACACCTAAATTATATAAGTGACCTATTACACAACTTAACTATATAAAAGTGATATTATTACCTCCCCACGACCCCCATTCTAAGACGCGTGTGTGACATTTATTTTAGGCGCGTCCAGCCTATTAAATAACAAAAGTAAACGGCTAAAAACATTAAGGGAAAAGGCATCGTTTCCACCCCAAACTATAGTCGAAAAGTCGAATCCTCACCTAAACTATATAAGTGACCTATTACACGCCTTAACTATAAAAAATGATACTTTCTACTGATGTGGTGCTGACGTGGCAGCGCGTGTAAAACACTACACAACATGTAAGTGGTAGTAGCCTGACAGGGTGTAAATAGTTTCATTTTTTTATAGTTTAGGTGTGTAATAGGTCACTAGTATAGGTTAGGTGTGGCTTCGACTTTTCGGGTATAGTTTGGGGTGAAAACGATGTCTTTTCCCATTTGAAAATTACAATATGTGGATGTTTTTGGTGTCATCACAAATAATATTTTGTATAATAATTGTATATCATACTTTTCATCTATTTTTACATTTTAGATTCATGAATCTTGATCATTTCAAGTTACAAAACAAACATGTTTTTGGTTCTACAAAATAATACTGTTATTTTTTTCAATTTGATAAATATTATTGTTACAAAAGTACTATCACTTATATATAATATTTCCTATCTACCAAAAAACATTTAAGATTTTGTGTACCATCATTCTTATCTTTTATCATTGAGTTTTTTTAATAATTTATGGATGTGTTTATTATGAAGGAATATAATTTTCATGAAAAATATTTTTTAAGAAAACAAATTATTTCTTACTTATTTTTTTATTTGCGACGCGACGCAAATAAAAAATATTTTCCTAAAACCATATATATATATTCAAATACTAAACAATAAAATGAATAGTGACAAAGAGATGAATATGGTCATAGTGAATTGGAATAGGTGGGACGGTATAAGGGGGTGGTCTAGGTGGGTGGAGGGTAGGGGGTGGTGAATGTAGGTTTAGTTGGGGTGCGATAGGAAAAAAGATTCTTAAAAATATAAATTAAAGAGTTTAAAACTTTTTGGGGGATAGAAAAAGTTTTCTAAAAATAATTTATTTTTTAAAGGGTGGGAGGAAGTGGTTTTCGTTGTGGAGTGAGTGGTGTTAAGAAAAGAAGTTTCTTTTTTTAAAATATAAAATAAAGAATTTTTATTTTGGGGGAGGAGTCAGGAAGGCGAGTTGAGGCTAAGGGTTGGGTAGGGTAAGAAAAAAACTTAAAAGTTAAAAAAAAAAATTGGGGGTGAGGGGATGGATGATTTTAAGAGTGGTATGAGAGATATTAATTAAATTTATTTATAAGATATAAAAATACGAATAAATAAAATACTTTAAAATATTAATGATAAAATCAAACGATAAAAAAATTATGAGCAATTAAACTTTATTTAGACATTTAAAAAAGTATTAAATTGTATGTGCTTTGTTTATTGAATTGAGAGTGGTGAAATTTAAATTTTGAAATTAGAGTTTTAGTAATTGACACAATTAAGTGTTTTGAAATGAAATTGAAAGATTAAACCTTTTTATAAAAAGTGTAGTTAGTTGTTGAAGTTGAATTGATAGATTAAAATTAAAAAAAAATAAAAATGTGAAATGAAGGTAACGATTGTAATTACATGTCTTAATTTATTAAAAATATAAAAGGTAAAATTCCAACAAAATTAATAATTATTTAATATTAAATAATTTATTATATTTAAAATTGAAGAGGGGGCGGGGTTGGAGATGGCTAGGGTTAGATTTATTTATTTTTTCTAAATTATTATTTTTATTGATAAATAATATGATGCTTAAATTTTTTTAAGGTAATATGATTTAATATGCTGGAACGAGATATGTCAATATAGAATAATTAAAAATAATATTTTAATATTATCCGTGCATCGCACGAGTACGTATACTCGTATATATATGATAAGGAGGATTAGAGGCATGCTGATGTGGCATGTCTCATAGGTCAAGAAAGGTATTTATCTTTTTTCTCCAGTTTTTAACTTTTTTCATATTATTTTCATTTTTTCTCTTTAATTTTTAAATCTTCATTTATGTACTACATTAATTACACATTACTCTTACTTAATTATTTTTTTAAAAGCTGGAAAGTAACATCCCATTCTCTTCCTTGACCGTTTGAAAAATATTTTCAACTTTAAATCCCACTATCTTCCTTAACCGTTTATAGGGTGGTATGGTATAGTGTAGTATTTAAAATTTCGGTATGGTAATTTCGGTATTCAATTTTTAAAAATATTATACCATTACCATATCATATTAATTCGGTATGGTTCGATATTTTGATGTTTGGTTTTTGTATTGTGCGGTATGGTAATCGGTAACCCTAGTTTGTTTAACTTTGACAATATATACTCGTATACTAGAGTATTATTACTTCGACTTTTCAAAAGCATGTCTTAATTGTATCATAAAAATGCATTACACATGTAGAAATATTGAAAAAAAAATACAAACAATTCCTTTTATTAGTTAATTACACCAAAAAGACATTTCAATCAAGATAGAGTAGCGCAAGTTTCAAAATCTAAACATTTTTATACTAATACTAAGTATTTTTTTTTTGTGTATATATATATATATATATATATATAAGTTACTTATGTAACTATATATACGTCGGTATGGTATTCAGTATTTCGGTATGTCATTTGTAAATACCGTATACCATACCATATACCAAAAAAAATTAAAATGTATATCATATACCATACCAAATACCATAATATAAAAACCACGGTATCAAAAATTTTGGTTCGGTATGGTAATTCGGTATATATCATATCATGCCCACCCCTAACCGTTTAGATAATAAATGCTTGTCATTTCGGTAAATTATTATATACTTATAGTCTGTATTTGGAGAAGAAGATTTGTTGTAGTTTGTTTGGATGTATTATTTTTCCTTCTTCTTCCACTTTCTTTAGATGTTTTTGTGTCTAATACTTTGTGTGCAAGTTGTGGTTTTCGTTATCTTTTACATTTTGCACTATAATTTTCAGTTAGTATTACACCTTGCTATTAGGATATACAATTAACCTTGTAATTTGTGTTATAGTATTATATTTTCATCCTATGTAAAGACGACTTCTTATATTAATAAAATCCTTATTTGAATAGATCATTGTGTTAACATGTGTGACCTTTACTTATATAGTAGACAATTTTGTGTATGGAGTATTTTAACTCATGCACGGAAGATTAAAATTGTCGGTTCTTATAAGTAATAAATTAATGTTCATGATCAAAGATGAGGAAGGACAAACATCTTGATAATTGTAGCACAAGATTAAATATAATTTGATCTAAATTATGAGAATGGTTATATTCCAACTTTTTGTGCTAGTACATTTCATATGTATTAAATGGACCAATTAGAGATATTCGTTTATGTTCTGGATGTTAATAAACGATTTCTCTAGTTCATTATCTGTACTTATACTCTTAATCTTGATATAATTATTATGATCTATGTGATTTGATTTGTCATTTTAATCTATTAAAAGGTGAAACTCTTTTATGAGTCAATGTATTCCTAATAGCTTGGATGATGAAAAATTACTTAGTGAAATATTAATTAGTTGATAGAACCATATCTCGAACATGAGATAGAAGACACCCCTTTACGGTTACTTATAATTTTTCACGTGATAACCCTGCAGGTGAATTTTGTATCCATCATGTGAAATAAGTTAAGCACTATAAAATAAAGGATTAAATTAATAAATGAGTTAAATTTTTTAGAGAATTTAATTTAATTGATTGGTGTCAGTGATTCTAACATAGGGAGTTAAATAAGACGTAATAGTAGATTTAAAAATTAAATCGAGGAGTGCAATTACAAATTTTCAGTGGAATAATTTATAATTTATTATGATATGATAATTCTTTTATCACTGAATTACTATCATAATTGGAAGCCTCACTTAATAAATCTGTGGTCCCTATTATGCTGGATTAGTTAATCATTTTGGAAAAGAAAGGAAAAACTTTATAGAAGAAGTGATTTTATTTTAATTACTGGTCTTCTATTAATAAAGAGAGAGTGAATTAAAAAAATCAAGTTTTATGACTGCATTAAGGTCAAAAACGTTTTGGGCACTAAACCTATAATAAGGGCAAACGCATTTTATGACATAAATGCAGCAATAAGGGCAAAAACGTTTTGCCCCTTTATATTCCCTTCTTCTTTAAAGATTGGAAATAAATACAGATTATTTTTTTGATTCAAGATAATCCTTCTTTCTGAAAAACAATCACTTGCCACTCAAGTGTTGATTGAAAAAGGTTAATTCGGTTGTGGTAGAAGATCGAAGTCCTGGAAAATAAAGCGTTGAATAAATTTTGTGAAAGTTTCAAGAGGTAAGTTTTCTGATTCTTGTTTTGGTTATGTTATCTAGATATTATGTAAGTTATTGATCCTGTAAAATTGTTGTTTCCGTTGTGCATGTTCTAACAATTGATAACAATAGTCTTCTTACATATGCTAGATAATGTAAAAGAAATTACATGATTTGTTGTACATATTTTGGATAATAGTTGTATAAATCATGATGTTGCTGGTTGTTTTCTTATTTTTGACGATGTCAATGATTTTCAAATCTAAGTTTATGATCAAGAAAACATAAAAACGAATTTAACACGTTTCGCTTAGTTTTGTGAAATTCATTTTTTTGTGTATTAAGGAAAAAATTGTGATGAGTTTTGACTAAACCCAACTATAGTCGTTACTCATTGTATAAACAGCAGTGCAGGCAGTCATGCTGGCCCTTGCAACAACCCAACCAATAATTGTCGATTTGGTCGATTTTAGAGTTTTTCAGGTTTTGACGAACTCTGAATGACCTAAAATTTGATATGTTTATTGAAAACGACCCACTGAACAATACACACGGCTAGCTGTGACCCATGCCTTTTTTTTTTTGCCATTCGGGGTTGTTTTGATGGGTTTTTAGGCATTTTTATGTTTTCAGAAAAATTAAAAATTTTGAAAAAATATTTTTTTGCAAACTAGTGGTGATAGAGATCATTCCTTATGATTTTAAGTGGTTAATAATAGTAAATAATATGAGTTTATATGTTGATGTAGGTCATCTTCCCTATCAGATAAACTTGTATCGTGTAATACTGTTTTATAGCCTCTTATTTTTGATGACTTGTATTAACTTTTCAACTAAGTTACATGTTAATTCAATGGTACAGAGACTTATGAAATATGATATTTATCTAACTTCAATCAACAGTTTACTCTCTAACTGAGTTGGTTCTGATTTATTTAAGAGATAAAATATCTGACATTACATGTATATTTGCTTAAATGGTTAAGTTTTCCTAAAGATTCTAACTATTTATATGCATGGTTATATGTGCGATGTGTTTTTAAGAATTTTATTATTCGGCAGCATGTCTAATGATCTGTTTTTAATTTGATGATATAACAGATTAACCATGTCTTTATTTAATCTCTTAACCTCTATCCTGAAGCAAAATAAACTAGAAGGCACTAACTATGTGGACTGAAAATGTAATTTGGATATTGTTCTTATTGTTGAGGGTTTTAAATTTGTGTTGGTTGAGGAATGTCCTGTTAATTTGAATGAACCCACTGATGATGAGATTAAAGCATACGATAAGTAGGTTAAGGCTGACGAGATGGCAAGATGCTACATTCTTGCCTCCATGGAAAATATGTTGAAACATCAATATCCATCCATGACTACTGCTTATGATATGCTTGAAACTCTCAAAGAGATGTTCGGTGAGCAAAATTATGCTACAAAGCAGGCGGACATAAAAGAACTTTTGACCACGAAAATGGTTTAAGGAACTTCGATAAGGAAACATGTTCTTAAAATGATGAGTCTACTGAATGAGCTGAAAATTCTTGGTGCAATTATTGATAAGGAATACCAGGTTGAGATGGTCCTATAGACTCTGTCGAACAGTTTTCAGCAGTTTTGCTTGAATTATAACATGAATAATATGAATTTATCTCTTGCAAAATTGTTGAATGAGCTACAAGCGGCGGAATCTATCATTAAGCAACAAGCTCCTCCTGCGGCGTTGATGGTTGACAAACTTTCGTCTTTGACTTCTAAACCGAAAAGCGAAAAGAAAAAGAAGAAAAAGTCCCGAAAGGTTTCAGGTGCTAATGGTAGTGTGGCTAAACCTAAGGGCAAGTGCTATCATTGGAAGCAACCTGTTCATTATAAGAAACAGAGTCCTGGCTACATAGCAAGGATGCAGAACAAGGTACATCTTTTTCATATGTCGTTGAAATATTTTTAGCAGCTGTTTCTACCTAATTTTGGGCTATAGATTCGGGAGCTACTAATCATATCTGCACATCTTTGCAGGGGTTTCAGAAAACACGACGCCTAAGTGAAAATGAACTGAACGTGTTTCAAGAAAATGGGGAACCAGCATCAGCCTTAGCAATAGGAAATATTTCTATTTTGTGTAGTAGTTCTAGAGTTTTAAGCCTGAATAATATTCTTTACATACCTTCTATAAGAAGGAATTTACTTTTAGTTTCAAGAATAATGGATTGCAGTTATAATGTTTATTTTGCTAATAATTGCACAATTATTAAGTTTAATAAGCATTTTATTATTTATGCTCCTAGAATACATGATTTATTTGTATTTGATGTTTCCCATGATATGCTACAAAAAATAAAACTTAATAATGTTGATCAATCACATAAAAGAAAACGTATTTTAGAATTGAGTGAAACATACTTATGGAACTTACGTCTAGGTCACATTAACTTAAATAGGATCTCACAGTTGGTTTCTGATGGACCTTTGAGTTCATTAAAAGTGGAGGCACTTCCAACTTGTGAGTCCTGTTTAGAAGGTAAAATGACCAAGAGACATTTTCCTTCCAAAGGAAATAGAGCTGGTAATAAGTTAGAATTAATTCATACTGATTTGTGTGTTCCTATAAATGTACTTGCAAGAGGTGATTTTGAGTATTTTGTGACTTTCACAGATGATTACACAAAATATAAATACATTTATTTGTTGTACCGTAAATCTGAGTGCTTTGAAAAATTCAAAGAATTTAAGATGGAAACGAAAAAGTGACATAACAAACATATCCATACATTACGATCTGATCGTGGTGGTGAATACCTTTCTGCGGAATTTATTAAATACTTATCAGAATCAAGAATTACATCTCAATAGTCTGCTCCGGGAACACCACAACAAAATGGTGTGGCAGAACGATGAAATAGAACTCTTTTGGAAATGGTTAGATCAATGTTAGGTTATTCAAATTTTCCCTTTTATTTTTGGGGCTATGCATTAGAAGGAGGATTCCTTCAAGTAGGTCCCTTATGTTTCTGCTGTAGGGAGCCTCATGTATGTTACGTTGTGTACTATACCAGATATTTGCTTTGTTGTTGGCATGGTTATCATATTTCAGTCTAATCCTGGGAAAGAATATTGGACTAAGGTTAAGCATATAATCAAGTACCTTAAAAGAACTAGGGATTACATGCTTGTTTTTCACTCTGGGAATCTTATACCTGCTGGGTATACTGATTCAGATTTTCAGTCGAATAAAGATTCTAGAAAATCTACCTTAAGATATGTGTTTACTTTAGGAGGTGGAGCCATTGTTTGGAGGAGTAGCAGGCAATCATGTGTTGCTGCTTCCACCATAGAAGCCGAATATGTAGCTGCCTCTGAGGAAGCTAAAGAGGCTATTTGGCTCGATAAATTTATGAAAGAGCTTGGAGTTGTTCCTTCAGTGCAAACACCACTACCACTTTACTGTGACAATAGTGGTGCAGTTGCAAACTCGAAAGAACCACGAAGTCATATAAAAGTAATTATATTGAGAGAAAATATCACTTAATTCGGGATATAACTCAAAGGGGTGATGTAAGAGTTTTGAAGATTGAGTCGAAGAACAATTTGGCGGATCCATTTACAAAGGGCTTAACCCAGAAGGTTTTTGATAAGCATGTGCAAGAAATGGGTGTTAAAATTATTCATTCATGGTTATGAGTCTAAGTGGGAGATTGTTAGGATATACTATTAACCATGTAATTTGTGTTATAGTATTATATTTTCATCCTATCTAAAGACGACTTCTTATATTAATAAAATATTTATTTGAATAGATCATTGTGTTAACATGTGTGTCCTTTACTTATATAGTAGATAATTTTGTGTATGGAATATTTTAACTCATGCACGGAAGATTAAAATTGTCGGTTCTTATAAGTAATAAATTAATGTTCACGATCAAAGATGAGGTAGGACAAACATCTTGATGATTGTAGCACAAGATTAAATATAATTTGATCTTAAACATGGGAATGGTTATATTCCAACTTCTTGTGCTGGTACATTTCATATGTATTGAACGGACCAATTAGAGATATTTGTTTATGTTCTGAATATTAATAAACGATTTCTCTAGTCCATTACATGTACTTATACTCTTAATCTTGATATAATTATTATGATCTATGTGGTTTGATTTGTCATTTTAATCTATTAAAAGGTGAGACTTGTTTATGAGTCAATGTATTCCTAATAGGTTGGATGATGACAAATTACTTAGTGAAATATTAATTAGTTGATAGAACTATGTCTCGGGCTTGAGATAGAAGACACCCATTTATGGTTGCTTATAAGTTTTCACGTGAAAACCCTGCAGGTGAATTTTGTATCCATCATGTGAAATAAGTTATGCATTATAAATAAAGGATTAAATTAATCAATGAGTTAAATTTTTCAGAGAATTTAATTTAATTGATTAGTGTCGGTAATTTTAACATGGGGAGTTAGATAAGATGTAATGGTAGATTTAGAAATTAAATCGAGGAGTGCAATTACAGATTTTTAGTGGAATAATTTATAATTTATTATGTTATGATAATTCTTTCATCACCGAATTAATATCATAATTGGAAGCCTCACTTAATAAATCTGTGATCCCTACCATGCCGGATTAGTTAATTATTTTGGAAAAGAAAGGAAAAACTTTATAGAAGAAGTGATTTTATTTTAATTACTGGTCTTCTATTAATAAAGAGTGAGTTAATTAAAAAACTAGGTTTTATGAATGCATTAAGGCTAAAAACGTTTTGGGCAGTAAACCTATAATAAGGGAAAAAGCGTTTTATGGCATAAATGCAGCAATAAGGGCAAAAACGTTTTGCCCCTTTATCTTTCCCTCTTCATTAAACATTGGAAATAAATAGGGACTGATTTTTTTATTCAATATAATCCTTTCTTCTGAAAAATAATCACTTGCAACTCAAGTGTTGATTGAAAAAGGTTAATTCGGTTGTGGTAGAAGATCGCAGTCCTGGAAAACAAAGCGTTGAACGAATTTTGTGAAAGCTTCAAGAGGTAAGTTTTCTGATTTTTGTTTTGGTTATGTTATCTAGATATTATGTAAGTTATTGATCGTGTAAAATTCTTACTTCCGCTGTACATGTTCTAACACCTGCATCAATTGAATATTGTTATTCATATGGTAGAAAATTTGATTATAGCAACGGAACCAGAATTTTCATCAAAGAGATCCAACATATGAAGAAGTAAATGTCAGAGGAAGCCCTTAAAGAAAGAAGTATACGTATAGTGTAATTTCTCGACGATGAACCCCCTTGCTCTGCCTCTGATTAAACTGTTTTGTAAAGTACTCATTGGAAATATTCAATTGTGTCACCTTATTAGAGAACTTTTGACAAATGCATTCAGTATAAAGGAGTGTGTAACTTTATTAATGTAGTTCAAATTCTTGAGAACCCATAGAAAGAAGACGTTGTCAGTTTCGCAAACAAACTTCTCACAAAAATAATAGCTGAAAAGAGGTCTGGGAAATTTATGTTGTTCCTGTGGAGAAAGGTTGTCTTTTCTACCTTTTCTTTTCTAATATTTTCAGTGAGTTTCTTACATATTTTTCATTAAATTATGGTGAAATCTTAAAAAATTAAGGAGTTAAATAGTTAGCTGAGACTTGTGTGGGCGATGTAATTTTATTAAATTTAAATCTGTACAAAATTCGGATTATATTAAATTCAAAATATATTAGTCCCAAATAAATATTGCAGATTAATATAATTGAATTAATTATTTAAGTCCAAATGTGTATGGATTTAAATAAGGCCCAATATTTATTGGGTTAGTCCATTAATTTGGGCAACAAATGATGAGCCCACTTTACTAAGCCCAAGATATTGTCATATTCTAGAGGCCTAAATAAGCGCCACGTGTCAAATGACATGGCATGCTAAGTCAAGTGAAGGAGACAATAGGACCATGCCACATGTCAAAATGATGCAGCAGGCCCATGAAATAAAAGCCCATAAAAAGGCGCTACATCACTCAAATCTGATTGGTCAAAGGAAGTCCATATTGATCATGACTCTTTCTTTTCTACAAGTATAAATAGGGGTCTCATAATTCAGAAAAGGGACCCCAGAACTCTAACAAGTAGCAAGAGAAAGCTCGTGGATCAAACTCTGCAATTTCTCTAAAAAGCTCAAGTAGTCAAAGCAAGTTCATCGAGATTCAAGATCAAGACCGCAATATTCAAGAACAAGCTCAAAAGCCCTTGAATTCAAGCACAAGTCAAGATCAAGTCCCTCAAATCAAGAAATCAAGTTCAAATTCAAGATCAAGCTTCAAGCCCTTGAATTTATATTTGAAAAGGCGAATCAGAGGATTCATAGAGATTGTAACACTTGCATTGAAATCAATAAAATCGATTGTTGCAATATTTTTCTTATCTCGAAATATTTTTTTCCGGTCTTGAAAATTTTATCATCCAACAAATTCTAGCACGCCCAGTAGGATGATCTCTACCTCTCATCTCAACTTTTCATACTTCAAAGTTTAAGAACAATGAAATGACTTCCAAGAAGGTCAATTCTCAATCAACTACTTCCAAGGATGCAGATTCAAAGTTCTCTGCTGAAGTAGAAAGCATCCTTGGTGTTACTTTCAGAACCCTGGGAGCTGTCACAAGAAGCAAGGCAAGCTTGCTAGGACAACAAACATATCTAGTGTCGTCCGCTCCAGCTCCAGTTTTTGGATCTTCAACCTCAAAAGGAACAAAGTCCAATGCAAGTGCTTCAGAAGGAGGAAGTAGTGTGGCCGAATCGCTGAAAAAGACTCTAGCTCTACTTGAGCATTCCGGTTTCAAATACTCTGGAGCCAAGAGCGATGGTCGTTCAACAAATGCGTCATCTCCACTTACTCTACATAATCTAAGTAATTCAAAGATCAACTTATGTGATAATCCGTGTTACTCTCCGACGTCTCCGGTGATCATGAAAGCAATGGTAACGGATGCCTCGTCTATAGAGGAGCAGCTTGCGAATCTGACAAAGGTAATTGAAGGCCTGACCAACTATGTTAAGAATTAAGAGGCTAGGATTGATAAGATAGTGGATAGGGTGAAAGGCTTAATAGACAGAGAATCTAGCCATGCACCGCAAAAATCTCCAGAGGTTCATGAGATAGAAAATCCTGTGAAACAAACACCATTGACTAAAGAGATGCACGTTTCTGCTCAGGGAATGATCCCGATTGGGCAATTGAGGGAATTTATTGAAGAGACCCTCAAAGACAAGTATGATGTTGTCACCAAGTCTTTCCTTGCATATGCCAAGCCTTACACTGCAAGAATAGATAGACTCAAAATGCCAGTTGGCTACCAACCCCCCAAATTTCAACAATTTGAGGGAAAGGTAACCCAAAACAACATGTCGCACACTTTGTCGAGACATGTAATAATGCTGGAACTTACGGTGACTATCTTGTCAAACAGTTTGTTCGTTCCCTAAAGGGAAACGCCTTTGATTGGTATACAGACCTCGAGCCTAACTCCATTGACAGTTGGGAGCAATTGGAACACGAGTTCCTAAATTGGTTTTATAGAACAAGGTGTATAGTGAGCATGATAGAGCTCACAAATACTCGGCAAAGAAAGAATGATCCAGTCATCGACTTCATCAATCAATGGAGAAATTCTAGTCTAAACTGCAAAGATAGGCTTAGTGAAGCTTCTGCAATAGAGATGTGCGTCCAAGGAATTCACTAGGGGTTTCTCTACATTTTGCAAGGAATTAAACCAAAATCATTTGAAGAGTTAGCTACTCGTGCTCATGACATGGAGTTGAGCATGTCTTCTGCTGGAAAGGAAGGAGCGCCTATTCATGACCCTCGAAGGGGAAAGGAAAAGCAGGAATCCAAAAGATGGGGAAAGTTTCTTCCCAAAAATGAAAACAAGGAGTCCATGAATGTTGATGTGTCTCCTGTGAAGATCACCACAAAGGTAAGAAAGAAGTAAAGTGTGAAGACGACTTCTGGAGCACGTCCGAATTAGAAAACTTTAAAGGAGATACAAGAAAAGGAATATCCCTTCCTTGATTCTGATGTTGCTGAGATTTTTTATGAACTCCTTCAGCATAAGATCATCGAAATCCCAGAGATAAAGCATCCCAACGAAGATGGAAGGACCAATTATCCTAATTATTGCAAATATCATAGGCTCATAAGTCACCCTCTGGAGAAATGCTTTGTCTTTAAAGATAAAGTCATGCAACTGGAAAAAGAAAAGAAAATCTTCTTCGACGATAAGACAGCCAGTTCTCATCAAATATCTATCACTTTTGGCTCGCACGACCCGATTCAAATTTATGTAAAAGAGCATAATGAGAAGATATTAGAGCCTGACAGGTCTTCAGTTGACGAAGACGATGATGAAAGTTGGACTATGGAGACCAGACGCAGATGCAAGAAGATGAGTCTGCGAAAGGAGACATACGAGCAGCCAACCAAAAGAAGAATGGTAAAGAAACCAAAAAAATAGAAGTTGATTGGATTCCCAAACAAGACGAGAGTGACGGAGCTTCACCATCAAAAACCTCAGCGTCCGGTGACTTTAGAGGAATTCTTACCGAGTTGGTTTCGTGTAAAGACTGCCCAAGTCAACCTTGAGGCGTCTTGTTTTAATACCTCCAAAGAGGGGGAAAAGGGTGAGAATCTACCCATGGAGGTTCCTTCACCTTCCGACAAGCTTGCTGAAACTCTTGGAGAAGAGGCATATGTGTGTGATACAAAAATCACATTCACAAATAACGATCTTCTTCTTGGTGAGACCCTACATAACCGTCCCTTATACATGGTAGGTCAAATTCTAGGAAAGAAGATCAATAGAATTTTGATAGATGAGGGATCTGGAGTCAATATCCTGCCTATCCGTACGATGAAGAAGCTTGGCATTGCTACTAGCAAACTGGACGAAAGCCGTATAATGATCCAAGGCTTCAACCAAGGAGGCCAGAGGGCCATGGGATGTATCAAGTTGGGGATTCATATGGATGATTTTCAATCAAACCCATTGATACATGTGATTGATGCCAAAACTTCATACAATATATTACTTGGTAGGCCTTGGGTGCATGGGAACAAATTTATCTCGTCCTCTTACTATCAATGCTTGAAGTACCTTGAAGGCGGAGTGAAAAAAAAGATAGTTGCCGATGACAAGCCATTCACTGAAGCTGAGTCATATTTTGTCAATGCAAAATTCTACTTAAAGAAGCATGTTATGGATGAGAAAAGGGTTGAAGATGTCACCAAGACCAAGTGTGATGATCTTGCATCTAAGAAGGTCGTGGTGACTGTCGAAAAAGTCGCCACCAAGAAGCCTCTCTCTACTTTAAATAAAAAAGGTGTCGCTTCTACGAAAAAGAAGGAAACTCTCATTCTTCGTTACGTACCAAAGGTAAGGAAAGAAAAAGATCACCTACCGGATTACCAAGATAATGTATTGAAGGGGCTAACTTTACCTATCAGGAAGATTGATGCAATAAATCCATCCACAAGACTTCTTGAAGAGTTTGTGGCTCAAAATCTGCCACAAGATATGACACTCCCTGCGAAGCATACGAAAGAAGGCTTTGACCCAAATGCATATAAGCTATTTGTGAAGGCTGGATACAATCCTAATAAGCCATCAAGGTTGGGCAAACTTCCATCGGAGGGTACAACCAGGCAGGCACGTGAAGGCCTAGGATACACACAGCCACCTCCAATTTGCATCTTCATAAGAAGGGCAGTCAATAATTACATTACCGTGGAAGAAGAATCCACTGCTGTTAATAAAAGACCCTCTGTATTTGACCGACTTAGAGGTTCAACTGCAAGAACTTCTGTGTTTAAAAGATTGGGACCTCTAAATAAGAAGAAAAGAAACAAGTGTAAGAGGAGTCGTCAAAGCACGATGATGCACTCTTCACTTAAAATACAAAAGAAATTCCAAAGTTTGATTCCTTCTAGAATGAAGCGGCATACGAAACTGGTAGTTTCATACAATGAGGTGCAGAAATAAAAAGTGCATACCGTGGTTTATACCAAGCAACGAGAAGAAGATGAAGAGAGTGTTGGCTTCATATATCATGTTACGACCCAAAATGAGAATAAGGCCTCGTCTCAAATGAAGGTTGATAAAGAGATGAAAGACATTTTCTGGTGTCACCACATATCCATCAATGATGGTGATCCTCAAGAGGAGGAAGATACTAAAATGCTCCATCACAACTTAAAGAAGGAGTAAAAGCCACAATAGATCCCCTGAAGAAAGTTAACCTTGGAACTAATGAAGATCCAAGACTAACTTACCTGAGTGCGTTTCTAGAAGTAGAGAAGAAAGTTTCTTCTATGGACATACTCAAAGAATATATGGATGTCTTCGCTTGGAGCTATAAGGAAATGCCTGGCTTAGATCCGAAAGTAGCAGTCCATAGTTGGCGGTTAAGAATGGTGCTCGTCCTGTTAAGCAAGCTCAAAGGCGCTTTAGGCCGGAGTTGGTTCCATTAATTGAAAATGAAGTTAACAAACTCATTGAAGCGGGTTTTATTCGTGAAGTCAAATATCCCAAATGGATTTCAAGTATTGTTCTAGTACGGAAGAAGAATGGTCAAATTCGAGTTTGTGTTGACTTTCGAGATCTCAAAAATGCCTGCCCTAAGGATGACTTTCCAATCCCTATACCAGAGTTGATGATTGATGCCACCACTGGTTATGAGGTAATGTACTTCATGGATGGTTTATCCGGATAAAATCAAATCCGTATGGCGCCAAAGGATGAAGAACTCACTGCATTTCGTACGCCCAAAGGTATTTATTGCTACAAAGTGATGCCTTTTGGTTTGAAGAACACTGGTGCCACTTATCAAAGGGCTATGCAGAACATCTTTGATGGCCTACTCCATAAAAATATTGAATGTTATGTAGATTATCTAGTGGTGAAGTCAAGAAAGAAAGATGACCACTTAAAAGACCTAAGAATGGTATTTGAGTTACTTCGAAGATATCAACTTAGGATGAATCCATTGAAGTGTGCCTTTGGAGTTACTTCTGGAAAGTTTCTTGGCTTCATTGTACGACATCGAGGAATTGAAATTGATAAAATTGATCAAGACAAGGTCGATGCAATTTTGAAGATGCCTAAGCCTCAAAATATTTATGAGTTAAAAAGACTTCAAGGAAGGCTAGCATATTTAAGAAGGTTCATCTCAAACCTGGCTGGAAAATGTCAACCATTTAGTCGTCTCATGAAGAAGGACACTCTCTTCGAATGGGACCACGCTTGTAGTAATGCCTTTGAGAGTATCAAATCATACTTAATGAAGCCACCAGTTCTTGCAGTACCTATACCTGGAAAATCATTGATACTCTACATCGCGGCATAAGAGAGGTCAGTTGGAGCACTACTGGCTTAAGAAAATAGTGAAGGCAAAGAAAACTCACTTTATTAGCTGAGCAGAATGATGACACTAAATGAGCTGAAGTATTCTCCAATTAAAAAGTTATGTTTGGCATTGGCTTTCTCTATCCAAAAGATGAAATACTAATTCCAAGATCATGTTGTCCGTCTCGTGTCTAGGAAAAATCCCATCAAGTTTGTGATGTCAAAACCAGTCTTAAGTGACCGACTTGCAAGGTGGTACCTTCAATTTCAATAGTTTGAGATTGTGTACGTTCCCCAGAAAGTTGTAAAAGGACAAGCATTGGCTGACTTCTTGGCAGATCACCCAATATCTGATGACTGGGAGCTGAGCGATGAACTCCCTGATCAAATGGATGTTGAAGTTAGATCCCCATGAAAGATGTACTTTGATGGTGCTGCACATCGAGATGGAGCTGGTGTTGGCGTAGTGTTTGTCACTACATAAGAAGAGGTAATCCCCTACTCTTTTACCTTGATGAATCGTTGCTCCAATAATGTTGTTGAGTATCAAGCACTCATACTCGAATTAGAGATGTCTGTTGATATGAAGCAACTGCAATTATGAGTTTTTGGCGACTCCCAATTGGTGATAAAGCAGTTGTTGGGAAGCTATGAAGTTCAGAAGCCTGAGTTAAGACCATATCATGAATATGCACAAAAGTTGATGGGATGGCTTGGAGGAGTAACCCTCCAACATGTGCCAAGGAGAGAAAATAAGCAAGCTGATGCCCTAGCTACTTTGGCCTCAACCCTAACTCTTCTAAATCAGACCCAAGCTACTGTCTGCCAAGAATGGGTAGTACCGTCGTCAGATGAGGATGTAGAAAATAAGGTTGAATACCTCGTTTCCGTGTCTGAAGCTGTAAAAGAAGATTGGAAACAACCTATCATTGATTACTTATGTTATGGGATACTTCCAGAAGATCCAAGGAGAAAGACTGACATTCGTCATCGTGCACCTTGCTTCCTTTACTACAAAGACACACTGTACAGAAGATCATTTGAAGGAGTACTCTTACGGTGTTTGGAATGGAAGAAGCAATTCAATCTTTGCAAGAAGCGCACTCGAGAGTTTGTGGATCGAATCAGTCTGGACCGAAGCTCCATTTTCACATTAAAAAGATGGGATATTATTGGCCAACGATGGTGAAAGATTGCTTGGACTATGCTAGAAGATGCAAAGCTTGCCAATTCTATGCAAACTTCATACATCAACCCCAGAAGTACTACATCCAACTGTAGCATCTTGGCCATTCAATGCTTGGGGAATGAATGTTGTTGGTCCACTACCAAAGTCTTCTGGTGTACACTTATATATCTTGGCCGCAACAGATTACTTCTCGAAGTAGGCCGAATCTGTTGCTCTTAAGGAAGTAAAGAAATAAAATGTTGCAAACTTCATCTTAGTAAATATCATCTACCACTTTGGAATCCCTCAATATATAATAACTGACAACGGCAAGATGTTTGATAACAAGCTGATGAATAAGATTTGTGATCTCTTTGGTTTCAAGCAGCGCAAGTCTTCTATGTACCATGTTGCTGCCAATGGTCTAGTCGAAGCATTCAATAATACTTTATGCAACTTGTTGAATAAAGTCGTCTCCAAATCCAAACGAGACTGGCATGAGCGAATGGAAGAAGCTTTGTGGGTGTATAGTACAACTTACCGTACCCCGACGCAACCAACCCCATACTCACTTGCTTTTGGAGTTGAAGCAGTTCTGCCACTTGAGCGTTAAATACCTTCTTTGAGACTGGTCATTCAAGAATGGCTCACTGATAAAGAAAATGCTAAGTTGCATCTTGCGGAGTTAGAAGCTCTTGATGAGAAGAGGCTGAAGGCTCAATAAAATCTTGAATGTTATCAAGCCCGGTTATCTCGTTCTTTCAATAAAAAGGTTCGCTTAAGGTGCTTCCAAGTTGGAGATCAAGTCTTTGCAGTAAGAAGGTTCATTATTACTTCCCATAAGTCTGGGGGCAAATTTACCTCGAAGTGGGATGGACCATATATCGTGCAAGACGCCTATTCAAATGGTGCTTACAAGTTTGTCGATGCAGAAGGCGTGAGGCTTGGCCCTATCAACGCCAAGTTCTTGAAGAAGTACTATCCTTGAAGAAAGATGACACTCGTTAAGGCATGAGTATAAACTGCATGTACACTCCTTAAGGCACGAGTATAAACTGCATGTACACTCTTTAAGGCACGAGTATAAACTGCATGTACACTCTTTAAGGCACGAGTATAAACTGCATGTAAACTCCTTAAGGCATAAGTATAAACTGCATGTCCACTCCTGGCCCGCATGAGTATAAACTGTGTACAGCTCAAAAAAGAAAAAAAATGATGAAAGTTCGCTAGGTTGAAAACCTTAAAATAGGCGGCCTAGGAAAAAGTTAGGACACAAGAAAAAACACTAACCCAGAACTACGTTGTGACTTGATCCTTTTTACTGAGGTACGCAGGAGCTTGGAATTTCATTCTGAGTTCAGTTGCATGAGTGTCAAAAAAAAAAAAATATGTTCCTGCAGTATCTACCATATTGATACCAAGTATGAAACTACTCTAATTAAATTTTGGACTTACTCTAAATATCTGTGACTCAATGGGGGAAACTCGTCGAAAAGAAAGAGAGTTTCTTCAATGGGATTTGGAATGCCAAAGTTCTCCAAGCCTACAACTAAGAGGATCTCAAAATTTTCATACCTTAAGGTGAACAAAATTTGTCCCTTTGCACCTTGAGCTGGCCTCTAACGGGTTTATCCTTAAGAGGATATCAAAATTTTTGTTCCTTAAGGTGAACAAAATTTGTCCCTTTGCACCTTAAGTTGGCCTCTAACGGGTTTATCCTTAAAAGGATATCAAAATTTCCATGCCTTAAGGTGGACAAAATTTGTCCCTTTGCACCTTAAGCTGGCCTTTTACTGGTTTATCCTTACAAGGATATCAAAATTTTCATACCTTAAGGTGGACAAAATTTTTCCCTTTTCACCTTAAGATGGCCTCTAACGGGTTTATCCTTAAAAGGATATCAAAATTTCCATGCCTTAAGGTGGACAAAATTTGTCCCTTTGCATCTTAAGTTGGCCTCTAATGAGTTTATCCTTAAAAGGATATCAAAATTTCCATGCCTTAAAGTGGACAAAATTTGTCCCTTAGCACCTTAAGGTGAACAAAATTTGTCCCTTTGCACCTTAAGTTGGCCTCTAACGGGTTTATCCTTAAAAGGATATCAAAATTTTCATTTCTTAAGGTGGACAAAATTTGCCCCTTTGCAATTTAAGTTGGCCTCTAACGGGTTTATCATGGGAAAGGATATCAAAAATTTCATGACTTAAGGTGGATAAAATTTGTCCCTTTGCACCTTAAGCTGGCCTCTAACTGGTTTATCCTTAAAAGGATATCAAAATTTTCATGTCTTAAGGTGGATAAAATTTGTCCCTTTGTACCTTAAGTTGGCCTCTAACGGGTTTATCCTTAAAAGGATATCAAAATTTCCATGCCTTAACGTGGATAAAATTTGCCCCTTTTCACCTTAAGTATCAAAATTTTCATGCCTTAAGGTGGACAAAATTTGTCCCTTTGCACCTTAAACTGGCCTCTAACGGGTTTATCCTTACAAGGATATCAAACTTTTCATGCCTAAAGGTGGACAAAATTTATCCCTTTGCACCTTAAGCTGATCAATAAAGGGCCCATACTTAAAGAAGACCAACCCATAAATGCATCAATGAAAGGGCCCATACTTAGAGAAGACCATCGCGTAAATGCATCAGTGAAAGGGCCCATACTTAAAGAAAACCATTGCATCTTCAAGCAAAATTGGTCGGGTCTTGAGGTGATGAAGCCTCGCACATCTTAAGCCGACGTCCACCGTCTTCAAGAAAAAATTAGTCGGGTCTTGAGGTGACGAAGCCTCGTACACCTTAAGCCGACGTCCACCGTCTTCAAGAAAAAATTGGTCGGGTCTTGAGGTGACGAGCCTCGTACACCTTAAGTCGACGTACACCGTTTTCAAGTAAAATTGATTAGGTTTTGAGGTGACAAATTCTCGCACACCTTAAACCGACATCCACCGTCTTCAAGCAAAATTAGTCGGGTTTTGAAGTGACGAAGCCTCGCACACCTTAAGCCGACGTCCAATGTCTTCAAGCAAAATTGGTTGGGTTTTGAGGTGACGAAGCCTCGCACACCTTAAGCCGACGTCCACCGTATTCAAGTAAAATTGATCGGGTCTTGAGGTGATGAAGCCTCGCACACCTTAAGCCGACGTCCACCGTCTTCAAGCAAAATTGGTCGGGTCTTGAGGTGACGAAGCCTCGTACACCTTAAGCCGACGTCCACCGTATTTAAGAAAAAAAAAATTGGGTATTGAGGTGACGAAGCCTCGTACACCTTAAGCCAACATCCACCGTCTTCAAGAAAAAAATTGGTTGGGTCTTGAGGTGACGAAGCCTCGCACACCTTAAGCCGACGTCCACCGTCTTGAAGTCAAAATTGGTCGGTCTTAGAGTGTACGGAGGTAAAGTTAAACTCTCGCACCCTAAGCCAATTTTTAAATATTGCTATTTGTTTCATCCCTGTAAAAAAAGTGGGGGACAAGAAAGAAAATAAAGACACAAATAGAAAGGATGTTACCTATCAGAGCGCTGAGATCTTGAAAATTGTATATCACCAACTTGGATTGATATAAGATGCCTAGATGAGAATAAATCCCTCAAAATAGAGTTTTAATCAATCAAAACTCCCTTTGATAGTAATGGTTCCACATCAAGATATAAATTATTTGGTGAGGCGATGCAAATCTAGAATCCTCTGTCGGACAGCATATAAGATTTCCTTCAAAAAAAAATCATCCAGAACAATCCAATAAGTTTTAAAATCCAAATTTTGGATATGTTATACATGCATGTTTCAGGCATCTATAGAATCAAGCGGATCATAATTTTGATACTCTCACATTGAGATATAATTGTTTTGGTGATATCACGTAAATCTGAAATTGTTGATGCATCAAAATTCAATGTTGATTTTGGGATAACACCTGAAAATATATCAATTGTATTAAATTATAAATTTTGGATATGTTATAGATCTTTGTGTCTAGTTTTACAAGAATCAAGCGTCTTGTGATTTCATCCTTCATACTTCAAGATATGAAAGTTTTAGTAAAGACACGTAAATCTGAAATTTTCAGCATGATAAAATTCAGGGCTAACTTAAAAAAAATTATCGAGATTTATATTGAAGGAATTAAAAGCTGAATTTTGATATGTTATAGATCTCGAAGTCTAGTTTTTGGAATATCAAACGGTTCATAATTTTGATATTTCTACAATTAGATATGATTTATTTACCACTAACATGCAGTGCTGAAAAAAAAAAGTGACGAAAATAAGAGAAAAGTGCGAGGGAAAGAAATTACCTCAATATTGTTGATGACTTGAAAACCCCAAAATTGATATTGAAAAAGTGGAGAAACTACCTCCTTTTATAGAGTTGTAGGATAGATGTTTTCTTCTCCAATATAAATTCAGATTGGAATAACTTTCATCTCCAAATTCAAATTGGAGATTGTTTCTTTCTCCAATATAAATTCAGATTGGGATAGCTTTCATCTCTAAATTCAAATTGGAGATTGTTTTCTTTTTACATACAAATTTAAATTGGGGGTTATTTCCTTCTCCCATACAAATTCAAATTGGAGGTTGATTTCCTTCTTCCATACAAATTCAAATCGGAGGTTGTTTCCTTCTCCCATACAAAGTCAAATTGGAGGTTGTTTCCTTCTCCAATCTAAGCTTAAATCGGAAGAGTTTTATTTCTGATTAAGTAAGGCAATGAAAAATCCTTCCAAAACTGTTCGGAATTGGATATCATGTCTCACCAACGGGTCTTAAGTATAAAGATTCATGAAAAAAAATAAGAGAGTTTTGAAAGACAACATCAATATGGTTCGGCTTTAAAATGTTTGAATGATGTGTTCTTATGTATGGAAAATTGTTGAAGCACGAAGGAAACATGTTCAAATAACCATACTTCAAGGCTAGTCTCCAAAATATTAATTATCTCGACAAGTCTTGAAGTAGGGAGCATTTGTGGGCGATGCAATTTTATTAAATTTAAATCCGTACAAAATTCGAATTATATTAAATTCAAAATATATTAGTCCCAAATAAATATTGCGAATTAATATAATTGAATTAATTATTTAAGTCCAAATGTGTATGGATTTAAATAAGGTCCAATATTTATTGGGTTAGTCCATTAATTTGGGCTACAAATGATGAGTCCACTTTACTAAGCTCAAAATATTGTCATATTCTAGAGGCCTAAATAAGCATCACGTGTCAAATGATGTGGCATGCTAAGTCAAGTGAAGGAGCCAATAGGACCGTGCCACATGTCAAAATGATGCAGCAGGCCCATGAAATAAAAGCCCATAAAAAGGCGGCACATCACTCAAATCTGATTGGTCAAAGGAAGTTCATATTGATCATGACTCTTCCTTTTCCACAAGTATAAATAGGGGTCTCATAATTCAGAAAAGGGACCCCAGAACTCTAACAAGTAGCAAGAGAAAGCTCGTGGATCAAACTCCGAAATTTCTCTAAAAAGCTCAAGCAGTCAAAGCAAGTTCATCGAGATTCAAGATCAAGACCGCAATATTCAAGAACAAGCTCAAAAGACCTTGAATTCAAGCACAAGTCAAGATCAAGTCCCTCAAATCAAGAAATCAAGTTCAAATTCAACATCAAGCTTCAAGCCCTTGAATGAACAAGCTCAAAAGTCATTGAATTCAAGCACAAGTCAAGATCAAGTCCCTCAAATCAAGAAATCAAGTTCAAATTCAAGATCAAGCTTCAAGCCCTTGAATTTATATTTGAAAAGGCAAATCAGAGGATTCATAGAGATTGTAACACTCGCATTGAAATCAATATAATCGATTGTTGCAATATTTTTCTTGTCTCGAATTATTTATTTTTCGATCTCGAAAATTTTATTGTCCAACAACTTGCTCAATTAAGATATGATTGTTTAAACTTTAAAAAGGTTTTTTTTTGTCACTTAAAAGTTATAAAATTTGATTTTAGGTGTTTAAGGTTAAAAAAATCGTATATGCTTTCTATCATAACGAACACTTTCAGTTGAATATATTGTTGATTTGTGCTTTTAGGGATGGAGAAGAAAGATGAGGAAGATAGAAAAGTAGCAAAAATAGAGGGAATTTGAAAGAAAATGACAGAAAAGGTAGAAATGGAAAACAGCTACTCAATCTAATAATCTGTAAATTATGGTGCTTTAATAATCTGTAAATGGGGTATTTTTTACATAATATCTTTTTCTTGGTTTCTTATACTTATATTTTGATTTTTTGTATTTCTTATATTTCTTATGTCTTTTTCTTTTTTTATAATATCTATCTTCGCATCCAAATTGAGGTGCTATTTTATCTTTGCAACATGCTAAATTTCTTATTAATGTTATTAGAAGATAAATTGACAGTTATGGTAAGAATAGAAAGGGAAAACGAAGAAATAGATAGAAAAAAGGAAATAGAAAAAATAAAACAACAAACTACAGAAGAAATATGAAAAATAGAAGAAACTAAAAATAGTAGGATTGCTGAATTAGAAAAAGAATTACAAATGTTAAAAGATCTGTATGAAAAAAGACAGAAAGAAAAAGAAGAAAAAGATAAAGAACAAAAATTATTAAACGAGATAAATCAATTTAAAGAAAAATTAGAAATAGACAATAAAGAAATAAAAGACAAGGAATTGGAAATAAATAATATAGATGTTGAAGAGACAGATAATTATGATTCAGAAGATAGTGAAACATATACAGAAATATTAACAAATACAAAAAATTTAGAAATCAATGAAAAACAAGAAGTAATTAATGAAGAAAATTTAGAAAATATCAACACAGAAATAAATACTCTTGATAAAAAAGAAGATCAAAACATAATATCTAGTACATCAGAAATAAGGAAACCTACATATTATAAGAATAAGTTTAAAAGATATAATCTAAAGAATGAATATGACAAATGGACACCCAAACAAATAGTTAATAAAAATTACAACTTTTTAGACTTAGATTGTGTAATAGATACAGAAAAAATAATACAATTATGGATAGGATATATGACAAAACAATTATTAGATAATAATATAAGTGTAATAGATGCACCAGAGTATATAGAAAGAACACTAATAGGAACAGTGAAACTATGGTTTTTAAATCTAACTGAAAATAGTAAAAGAATATTAAGAACCGACAAACCCACAGAAGGAACATCATCAACAAAATTAACACCTATAGAATTATTAAAAAAATATGAAACAGCAATAAAAGACGAATTTAGTAGCATGACAACAAAAGAAGAAGAACAAAATGAAGAGAAAGATATAAATAGGAATTTAATGTTAAAATTAGCAATATGTAATAGGTGCTATATAGATGAATATACTTGCGCATTTAAAGAATATTATTATAAAGGAGCATATAATATAGAAGAAAGTAAAGAAATAAGAAAATTATATTTTAATAAATTACCTGAACCATTTAGTTCAAAAATAATAAAAAGTTGGGATGAAACAAAAACAGTAGATACTCTAGGAGCAAGAATAAAATTTTTACAACAATGGTATAGAAACCTATGTGAAAAATACAGAGAAGAAATAAAAATGGAAAAAAACATTAATAAGAAATTTAGCATGTTGCAAAGATAAAATAGCACCTCAATTTGGATACGAAGATAGATATTATAAAAAAAAAGAAAAAGACATAAGAAATATAAGAAATACAAAAAATCAAAATATAAGTATAAGAAATCAAGAAAAAGATATTATGTAAAAAATTATAAACATAAAAGACCATATAGGAAAAAGAAATCTATAAAGGAATGTACCTGTTATAATTGCGGAAAAATAGGACATTTAGCTAGAGATTGTAAATTACCTAAAAACCCAAAAAATAAACAAATATCAGAAATAAAAATAGAAAATATAGAATATATGCAGATAGATTACATAGATTACGAATTAGAAAGTGAAGACAGTATATATGAAATTTCAGAGAATAAAACAGATAACGAAATAGATAGTGAATTAGACGAATTAAATGACTGAAGAAGATATAAAAATATTAACAAAAGAAGAATATTTAAATGACGAAGGAACAGATCAAAAATAATATTTGATAACAATGTATTTGATGAAATAAAAGGAAAAGAGTTAGACTTAAGTGTAGAAAAAATATTTAAAATACCAACAATAAAAAATATATTTACTAGAAAAAAGGAAGAATATTATGTAGTAAGTCAAAAAGAGCATGTAATAGACTGTAGATATGCAAAAGGTAAAGCTAGTATACCACTAGTAACAAAAAGAATAATTAATAAAGAGATAAACGATATAAAAAGTAGAGACCCAATAAAATATGTACACCTTGGAGGTACAGAAATATTAATAAAAGCATGTTTTAGAGAAGGAATAGATACACCAATAGAATTATATTTAGCAGATGATAGAATTATAAAACCTATAGAAAAAAGTATAATAACTGCCATAAAAGGAAATTTAATATACCAAAAATTTAAATTTATAATAAGTGCGAATTATTCAGTAGCAGTAACGGATAAAAATATAGACAAATCATTAGTACTATATTGAAAAATATCAGGAATAGAATTAACACCAGGAAGTAAAATATTTACAGCAAGATGCAAAAATTTATATGTATTAACAACAAAACATAAAATAACAGGAAAAAATAAAATTAATAAAATACAAATAGAAAGCCCTTTTGAACAATTCGTAAAAACAATTGATAATAATGATTATAGTTACAGAAATATAGACATAGAAGAAGATCTAGAAATAATAAATGATAGAATAAGTACAACAAAAAGAACAGCTTATGATAAACCGGAATCATCAAGCTCATCAAAAAGAATAAGTTATGAAACAAGTGCAATGGATAATTCAAACCAATATTACATAACAGGAAAGGTAAATGAAAAAGAATATTTAATACTCTTAAATACAGGACAAGAAGAAAATTATATAGCAAAATATCTAGTAAAAAATGAGGAAATAAAAACTGACAATAATATATGCCCAGATCTACCAAGAAGTTTAATAAATACTAAAAATATAGCAGAAAAAAAAATAATAATAGGAATAAGAAAAATAAAAATAGAATTTGAAGTAAAAGAAGAAATGCAAAAAACAGACATAATATTAGGAATAAAATGGTTAGAACAAGTAAAACCATATAATATAGAACATACACAATTAACTATAACATATAACAGAGAGAAATTATTCTTAAGAAGAGCTTTAACATAAAATAAAAATATATGTATTAATGAAGATAGTAGTAGAAGGATATTACAGTAGACACAATTAACTATAACATATAACAGAGAAAAATTATTCTTAAGAAGAGCATTAACATAAAATGAAAATATATGTATTAATGAAGATAGTAGTAGAAGGATATTACAGTAGATATTATACGTCTATGATAGATACAGGAGCAGAAGCTAATTTATGTAGATATAATTGCTTACCAGAAAGTAAATGGGATAAATTAAAAACACCAATAATAGTTAAAGGATTTAATAACGAAGGAAGTTTAATTACTTACAAAGCTAAGAATGTAAAAACACAAGTATGGGATAAAATATTAACAATAGAAGAAATTTATAATTATGAACTAACATCAAAAGATATACTTTTAGGAATGTCGTTTCTAGATAAATTATACCCACATATAATAACTAGAACAGATTGGTGGTTTACAACACCATGTAAACAGAAAGTAAGAGCAAAAAGAGTTAATAATAAAATAAGAAAGAAAACTGATTGGATAAAAGGAAGTGAAAAAATTACACAAAAGTTAGAAAATATAAAAAATACTGAAGATACAATAGAACTAGTCGTATTTTCGATAAATAAAACAGAAATAACTATATTTTCAATAAATAAGATAGAAATAATTAAAAGAAAATTAGAACAATTATATAGTGAAGATCCATTAAAAGGATGGGAAAAACATAAAACCATTATAAAAATTGAATTAATAGACAAAAATAGCATAATAACCCAGAAACCATTAACATATAATTTTGATGATTTAAAAGAATTTAAAATGCATATAGAAGAATTATTAGAAAAACAATATATACAAAAAAGTAATAGTAAACATAATAGCCCAGCATTTATAGTAAATAAACATAGTGAACAAAAAAGAGGAAAAAGTAGAATGGTTATTGATTATAGAAATTTAAATGCAAAAACAATGACTTATAATTACCCAATACCAAATAAAATATTAAAAATAAGATAAATACAAGGATATAATTATTTTAGTAAATTTGATTGTAAAACAGGATTTTACCATCTAAAGTTCGAAGAAGAATCTAAGGAATTAACCGCATTTACGGTACCACAAGGATTTTATGAATGGAATGTACTACCATTTGGATATAAAAATGCACCAGGTAGATATCAACATTTTATGGATAGTTATTTTAAACAACTACCTAATTGTATAGTATATATAGACGATATACTATTACATACAAAGACCAAAGAAGAACATTTAAAATTATTGGAACAATTTACGGATATAATAGAAAAATCGGGAATAAGTTTAAGTAAAAAGAAAGCCGAAATTATGAAAAATGAGATAGAATTTTTAGGAATACAAATAGATAAAAGTGGAGTAAAAATGCAACAACATATAGTACAAAAAATAATAAATTTGAAAGAAGAATTAGACACAAAAAAAGAAATTACAATCATTTTTAGGATTAGTAAACCAAGTAAGAGAATATATACCAAAATTAGCAGAAAATCTAAAGCCCTTACAGAAAAAATTAAAAAAGGATGTAGAATATAATTATAACGAAGAAGATAAAAAACAAGTTCAAAAAATAAAAATACTTTGTAAAATTACCAAAATTACAATTTCCAGATGAAAATAGAAAATTTATATATATAATAGAAGCAGATGTTAGTGAATGTAGTTATGGAGGAGTACTTAAATATAAATATGAAGAAGAAAAATTAGAACACCACTGTAGATACTACTCAGGTACATTTAATGAAACAGAAATAAAGTGGGAAATAAATAGAAAAGAATTATGCTCATTATATAAATGTTTATTAGCATTTGAGCCATACATTGTATATAACAAGTTTATTGTACGAACAGATAATACACAGGTACGATGGTGGTTAACAAAGAAAATACAAAATTCAGTTACAACAAAAGAAATTCGGAGACTAGTATTGAATATATTAAATTTTGCATTTACAATTGAAGTAATTAGTACTAACAAAAATGTTATTGCAGATTACATATCAAGACAAAGCTACACAGACTGACATAATAGAAGAAGATACTCTAGAAAAAATACTCAACACCCTAACTATGCTTTCAATGAAAGTGGACAGTATGGGTAATGAGATAGAAAAGCTAAAGACTAATGAAGATAAACTGAAGTCTATAGCTACAAATCAGCTAACTCAGCAGTGTGCAGAGCTATGTCGATTGGAAGACATTAAAATTCCAGAGCTAGAAGGAGACGTTGGGATACTCCATAAAACCCATAACATTTATCAATCTACTTCTGCAGGTACAAGCAAAGGAGTTAGGAGAAATACAAATATGAACCTAAACAAGCTATTTGATAAACCATTTATTCCAAATACACCAAAAGATCCTATGTTTATACCCCCACAAATTACCACATACCGAGAAAGTCTAAACCAAGACAAAAAGACCTACAACTATACAGCCCGAACATACATAGAAAATATTTACAAAATACAAACCTTCTTAAATACCAACCCCAGAGTTATAAACATCCAAGAACCACATATAAATTACATAACCCAGAAGCTAACCGGATACAATAAGCTAATTGCTTTGCCCAAGACCAAACCAGGTCTAGTTAAAACATGTTATGAATATGGACTACTTAGCACCATATATACCCAAGACGAAAATGAAATATCCACTATACCAGAAATATATGATTCATTTAACATTTTTAAAAGAATAACCAAAGGTAACCTATTTTTTTATAAAATTTTATGCGGCACCAGCAGAGATATTGTATGATGAAGTTAAATCACCTATACAAGTTGTAAAAATAGGAATGACCCGAGATATGATTATACCAGAAGATATTACTCAACAACCAGAAATACCTAGAATTGAGATACCAAATTTTTATGCAAATAAGAGAATTATTGGACTATCTACGATTCTTCAAGAATTAGCAAATAATTATCGCAACAGAAATCCCATGTGGAGTTATTATTCAAGAGGTAATGTAATAATATACTCGAATTCAAAGGAGCTACGAGAAGCAGATATGGAAGACGTAAGGCAATGGATCTTGACCTTACTCAATCCAGAGAAAAAACCTATCGCCAGAGCCATTAAAGAAAAATTTATTTCGGAAGAACTATTAACCAGATATTGCAAGTTAATTGGACATAAATATCCAGACCATCAATGTTCAAAATGTAATAGAGAAGACAATATTGTACCAGAAGTTCAACTTGAATAAGAAGGATATAAAAGCGACAGCTGGAAGATGAGATAAGGAGCAATAATGGAGATATAGCAGATACGATAAAATCAACGGAGACAAGATATTTATTGTACAGATTTTCTTTACGTAAAAGTCTTTAAATTATTGTAAGTTACTATTTTTACATAGACTTTTTAGATTCTTATGTAGACTTTTTAGGATCATTTAAGGCTACATAGACTCTTTAGGTAGCCTAGGTGATAGCCTTTAGGACTTTTAAGCTTATTTGTTTTTTAGCTTTTGTAAAACGTGTAGGATTGTAAAATTTGTAAAGTTCTTTCTTTCATTCTATAAATAAAGAGAACTGAAGGCATTGCAAAGCAAGCCTTCATGCGTTGAAACAAATACTCTCTCAAGTCCACAACAAATATTTTGTTTAGTTAATTAAAAAATAGATTTATTTTAATGGAAAAATCTATGGAGGAACACAGATTAGAAATATCAAACCTACCCGAACAGGTATATTTATTTATGATTATGAATAGCTAAATTCATAATTCCCAACAATCATGGTATGATAAAATAGATTCATGTTAGTTACTTTATAGTAGAATTATTCGAAGAATAATATGTTAAGAAGTTTATTAGCAAAGTGGAAAAGGAGAAAAATCCCTAAGAACTATGTCATCCTAAAGGTGAAACTAATAAGGCAAGAAGTCGTGGTAGGAAGTAACCAGAGTAGAGGCGCTGTTTAAGGGAAAATATTCAGATTACCATGCTAATAGTGACCGAAGAACATGTTATTTAAGAATAATCTAGTATATAGTAATCTAAGATGACTATATTTTGTTATGTACGTGGTTGAAGGAAATATTTTGAAAAAAGCAATTTTATGAAAATGAATAATTATTTATCTGATGTGATGGTAGATAAATTTAAAATACTTATTTTGTATGCACTTAAAGATATAAAAGTAGTAGATATAAGAAAAATCATATTAGAAAAAGCATTTGGTAAATATTACATGACTAGAGTAAATTATATATCATACCTACCTAACTACTCTTATAAATACTTACCATGCTAAATTACATAGAATTTCTTAATAAAAATATACAATAACTACTAAGCCTAAAACAAACAACTACAAAATATTATAATAAAATATTTAGTCAATTTTAAATGATAGATAATCTTAAAATCTTAATCTTATATATACTTAGAGATATAGAAATTATAGATATTAAGAGAATAACATTAGAAAAAGTATTACACTATGAAATTGAAATTATGAATTGGATAGCACAGTTATACCTAGATAATTACCCAGATGAATATTATTCAGATTAAAAGATGTTAGAATATATAAACAAAATTAGAGAAAGGAAAAATTGGATATATGAAGAAGTTAATTACAGAAATCAACTTGAAATAGAGAAAAGACAACTAGAAGAAAAATTACTTAAAATAAATTAACCTTAGAAAAGGAAGATACAAGTAATAAATTATTTAATACAGATGGAAAATTAGTTATACATGAACAAAAAATACTAATTAGTCAAATAAAAAATATAAATCTACGCATTGAATATAGCAAAGTTAGAATAAAATACTACACAGAAATTGCTAAAATTTCAATAGGATAAAATAATAAACTAAACAAATTAATGAATACATCTTACGAAAAGAATAAATCATTAAAAGAAATAGAAACCCAACTATATAATTTATACCTAGAATACAAAAGGTTACATATTACTAACGAGGATCCTAAAACACTAGATAATTTAATTACGATAATATTTAATCTAGAATATGAATTAATAAAACATCTTAAGTCAAGAAGATAAAAATGAAAATTATTCCAATCAATAATATTCATTATAAAAATAAATACCTACGTATTTATTATCTAGTTAAATTATCGCACCTAATCCGCACCCCCCTACAAATGGTATCAGAGCTGAGATACAAGTTAGTTAGAGTTATTAGCATACATGTTTATAAAGTATGAATTTAGATTGGATTTACTTGACAATAATTAATATTGATTAATTATGAGAAGATCATTTAAAAACAGAGAAGCTTTTAGAAAAATTAAAGAATCTTTAATTAGTAATTATTCAGAATATATAAGTCTAAATAAGACAAAAGAAAACCCACAAAGACTAGCCTACCTAATTACCTTAGTATCTAGTATTGAAGCAAAATTAATAATCCATTTAAAATCTAGGAGAATGAGACACATACCACCTAATTATGATAAAATCAGATTTAGGTATCCGCCAAAATACTATAAATACGGTTTAAATGAATAAAATACAAAAATACAAAGAACTAAGACAAACTATTTCTGAAAAACGTAAAGAATTAAAAATAAGAATAGAAAGATTAAGTTATAATATATTTGCCGGAGTTAGTAAAAACTCAATAAATGTACAAAAAGATGAAATATCAAATTTAGAATCACAAATAGATAGTTTAGAATATATATATCAACATGAACTATTTACAATTAAATGAACAAAGAAGAATTTATAATAGACGAAAAAATATATGAAAATCACGAAGGACTAAAAATAAGAATAGTATTTTCTAATCTAGGAAGAAGATATAAGAAAATAGGTGAACATTTATATTTAATATTAGAAAAAGTATTAGACTATGAAATTGAAATTATGAATTGGATAACACAGTTATACCTAGATAATTACGCAGATGGATATTATTCAGATTAAAAGATGTTAGAATATATAAAGAAAATTAGAGAAAGGCAAAATTGGATATATGAAGAAGTTAATTACAGAAATCAACTTGAAATAGAGAAAAGACAACTAGAAGAAAAATTACTTAAAATAAAATTAACCTTAGAAAAGGAAGATACAAGTAATAAATTATTTAATACAGATGGAAAATTAGTTATACATGAACAACAAATACTAATTAGTCAAATAAAAAATATAAATCTACGCATTGAATATAGCAAAGTTAGAATAAAATACTACACAGAAATTGCTAAAATTTCAATAGGATAAAATAATAAACTAAACAAATTAATGAATACATCTTACGAAAAGAATAAATCATTAAAAGAAATAGAAACCCAACTATATAATTTATACCTAGAATACAAAAAGTTACATATTACTAACGAGGATTCTAAAACACTAGATAATTTAATTACGATAATATCTAATCTAGAATATGAATTAATAAAACATCTTAAGTCAAGAAGATAAAAATAAAAATTATTCCAATCAATAATATTCATTATAAAAATAAATACCTACGTATTTATTATCTAGTTAAATTATCGCACCTAATCCGCACCCCCCTACAAATCTTTTCTGGTACATATTGTTAATTATGTTGCTTTAATAATTTGTAACTGAGGGTGATTTATTATGAGTTGGCAAGTTGCTTAGGAATTTCTTAAGAGAACACTTTATTACTATTATATATTATAATAGAGAATCTTGATTTTGGTAGTCCTCATTAAATTTTTTTTGATATTTTAATTTTTTTGTGAAAGAAAATTATTACATATGGCTATTAATAGCGTCTTTTTATTACATATTTTTATTTTTCATCCTTATTCTTTTTGTTAAAACTATTCCACTTGGATTTTTATAATTGTCTTTTTCTTGCCACTTGTTAGATGATTATTTTAAATCAATAATCACTTTAACTCAAAAAATTACTTGTTAAACCTCTCTTCATCACTTGTTAGATAATTAGTTAAACCTTCCTTTATTTTAAATCAACAATCACTTTAACTCAAAAAATATTCAAGCTAACTTTTAATCCAAAATAAAAATTTGTAATGATTTTCAACAACAACCTCATACAGAGTTCTTTTTTATATTATTCAGTTCTCAAAATATATAATTAAAATGGGACAAATAAAGTACTCTTGTAAGGGGCGTGAAGAAAATAAACATGATAAGTTAATGAATCGAATTGAGTAATCTATTAATGTAGTTTAATTATCATTTAATATTCTTATAAATCATTTTTTAGTTAATTTATATAAAAGCTCTAAATTAAGGTTATAATTATTATAGTATAAACTTGAAATCATTGATTTTTTTTAGATGATTTTATCGTTGAAAAAATTATTTTGTAAAAACTATTGCCACTAAAATTATGAGCTAAGTTAAAACTCAACAAAAATCACAATAAATTTATTTTTATCTATAACTAAGAAATTAAATACTAGCAAATTTATAAAAGTATCAATATTTTTTCTATTTATGATCTTCATCGAGCGTAATTATTAAATATTTTAAATTATGTCATTGCATAAATATCGAGTTACTTGTAACCTTTTGACATATTCTAATTCTCTGATAATACTTTCTTCCTCACAAATAATATTTTATTTAAAATTATGCAATTATGTGATTAATAACTTTAATAATTATGAAAACTTATCAACATGACTTATTTAACATATCATTAGATTATATTGATTATAAAGTAAAAAATATATATAATACAAATTATAATTTAAAATTAAAATTATTATTTTTATACTTTGAGTTTAGATATGAGTTTAGCACGGAACTCGTGAAATTAGTATATATAAGTGAGAATGAGAATTTTTTCGTCGTCCTCACAGTAGCACTTTCAATATTTTTATATTTTAATGTTGTAAGCATATCCCACATGGCTCCTTCAATTGCCTGCATTTTCTTACTTTTAACCACATATACTTATTAAGGGACTGCCATCTAGGCCTTTGTAATTAGCCACATTCATTTATTAAGGGGTTGCCATTTAGGCCTCTGTACTTGATAGACAGTGTATTATTCATTCCGTATTATTTTATGTGATATTGTTTGACTTAATACGATATATATAAGAAATGAAAGATTTTAAAATTTTTGGTCTAAAATAATTATTATATATTTAGGTGTCAATAAATTACTTTAGTTAAAGGTAAAAGAAATTTTAAAACTAAATACTTCTTTTTAAAATAGATTAAAAAAGAAAAAAGTATCGCATAAAATAGACAAGAGGAAGTACTTTTTTGTGGTAGGTAAAATTTAGCATAAGTCACATTTAAAAAAAAAAATTATTTTGTATATGTGCTTGAACTATTACTTAGTCATGCGTCTTAATTTAGGTAATATGATTTGATTTGGCATAAAAAAAAAAAACAGTTTGTTAAAAATTTATAATTTAAAATAAATATTAGATATTGTATATCTATAAATTATTCTATTAATCAAAAGAAGAATTTTAAAGTTGAATTATATCTAATTATAGAAAATTACATTCTTTACAAGACATCTAATTATCGATAGTTGCTTCTTATAAGAAAATATATATAGAGGAACTTTTTTCCTTTTGAATACACAAGTCCTTTGTTTTTTTTTTCTAAAGAAATTTTATCCTCCTTAGAATTAGTAACAATTTTTTTTCATATGAAATAAGTTTGTCAATTACACTAGAGAATGAAGATGAGAAAAAGGAGAAGTTCTTAGCCTAAATATTATGATGTCGTCTTTTATTGCTTTTGAAGCAACTACTATTCTTATATAATTCTCTCTTTGTAAGAACTCCTTTTTATCTAGAAAGATTTTTTTTTTTTGTGAATAATTTAACATTGCCTTTGAAATATTTATGGTTTTGAATGTATAAAGTAGAAATTATTGGTCAATAATGTGTCCATTATTTATATATTATGAGACAAGATCGAATTATACATATTTTTAAATCTCTTATTTGATTAGCTGAAAAATATTTCTGTAAAGCACAACGTATAAATGAAGAGCAAAAATAGTTGAGAATCTGAGGTATTGGGTTTGAATTCCAAAAAGGTAAAAAAAAAGATAAATTACACAAATATCATACTTAAGAGACTATATTACCTAATATCCCTTACTTTTTTAAAATTTACATAAAATTCCATTTTTCAACTTTACTCTTGATACAACAACAACAACAACAAATCCAGTATATTCCACATAGTGGGGAACTTTACTCTTGATACATATCAAGAAAATCTCACATCATATTTTTACTTCACCATTAACTCTGTTGGACAATAAAATTTTCGAGACCGAAAATAAATAATCGAGAAAAGAAAATATTGCAACAATCGACAAGAAAATATTGCAACAATCGTTTTATTAATTTCAATGCGAGTGTTACAATCTCTATGAATCCTCTGATTCGCCTTTTCAAATATAAATTCAAGGGCTTCGAGCTTGATCTTGAATTTGAACTTGATTTCTTGATTTGAGGGACTTGATCTTGACTTGTGCTTGAATTCAAGGACTTTTGAGCTTGTTCTTGAATATTGTGGTCTTGATCTTGAATCTTGATGAACTTGATTTGAATGCTTGAGCTTTTTAGAGAAATTGCAGAGTTTGATCCATGAGCTTTCTCTTGCTACTTGTTAGAGTTCTGGGGGGTCCCTTTTCTGAATTATCAAACCCATATTTATACTTGTGGAAAAGGAAGATTCATGGTCAATATGGACTTCCTTTGACCAATTAGATTTGAGTTATGGGGCGCCTTTTTATGGGCTTTTATTTCATGGCCCTGCTGCATCATTTTGACATGTGGCACGGTCCTATTGGCTCCTTCACTTGACTTGGCATGCCACGTCATTTGACACGTGGTGCTTATTTAGGCCTCTAGAATATGACAATATCTTGGGCTTCGTAAAGTGGGCTCATCATATGTAGCCCAAATTAATGGACTAACCCAATAAATATTGGGCCTTATTTAAATCCATACACATTTGAACTTAAATAATTAATTCAATTATATTAATCCGTAATATTTATTTGGGAATAATATATTTTGAATTTAATATAATTCGAATTTTGTACGGATTTAAATTTAATAAAATTGCATCGCCCACAAATGCCCCCTACTTCAAGACTTGTCAAGACAATTAATATTTTGGAGACTAGCCTTGAAGTATGATTATTTAAACATGTTTTCTTCGTGCTTCAACAATTTTCCATACATAAGAACACATCATTCAAAAATTTTAAAGTCGAACCATATTGATGTTGTCTTTCAAAACTCTCTTATTTATTTTTTCATGAATCTTTATACTTAAGACCCGTTGGTGAGACATGATATCCAATTTCGAACAGTTTTGGAAGACTTTTTCATTGCCTTACTTAATCAGAAATAAAACTCTTCTGATTTAAGCTTAGATTGGAGAAGGAATCAACCTCCAATTTGACTTTGTATGGGAGAAGGAAACAACCTCCGATTTGAATTTGTATGGAAGAAGGAAATCAACCTCCAATTTGAATTTGTATGGGAGAAGGAAATAACCCCCAATTTGAATTTGTATGTAAAAAGAAAACAATCTCCAATTTGAATTTGGAGATGAAAGTTATCCCAATCTGAATTTATATTGGAGAAAGAAACACTCTCCAATTTGAATTTGGAGATGGAAGTTATTCCAATCTGAATTTATATTGGAGAAGAAAACATCCATCCTACAACTCAATAAAAGGAGGTAGTTTCCCCACTTTTTCAATATCAATTTTGGGGTTTTCAAGCCATCAACAATATTGAGGTAATTTCTTTCCGTCCTACTTTTCTCTTATTTTCGTCACTTTTTTTTTCAGCACTGCATGTTAGTGGTAAAAAATTCATATCTAATTGTAGGAATATCGAAATTATGAACCGTTTGATATTCCAAAAACTAGACTTTGAGATATATAACATATCCAAAATTAAGATTTTAATTCCTTCAATATAAATCTCGATAATTTTTTTGAATTTAGCCCTGAATTTTATCATGCTGAAAATTTCAGATTTGCGCGTCTTTACTAAAACTTTCATATCTTGAAGTAGGAAGGATGAAATCATAAGCCGCTTGATTCTTGTGAAATTAGACACAAAGATATATAACATATCCAAAATTTATAATTTAATACAATCGATATATTTTCAGGTGTTATCCCGAAATCAACATTGAGTTTTGATGCATCAACAATTTCAGATTTACGTGATATAACCAAAAAAATTATATCTCAATGTGAGAGTATCAAAATTATGATCCGTTTGATCCTATAGATGACTGAAAAATGCATGTATAACATATCCAAAATTTGGATTTTAAAACTTCTTGGATTATTCTCGATAAATTTTTTTTGAAGGTGATCTTATATGTTTTTGCAGGGTTGAAACAAATAGCAATATTCAACAATTGTCTTCGGGTGCGAGAGTTTAACTTTACCTCCGTACACTCTAAGACTGACAAATTTTGACTTCAAGATAGTGAACGTCGGCTTAAGGTGTGCGAGGCTTCGTCACCTAAAGACCCGACCAATTTTTTTCTTGAAGACGGTGGACGTCGGCTTAAGGTGTACAAGGCTTCGTCACCTCAAGACCCGACTAATTTTGTCTTGAAGATGGTGGAAATCGTCTTAAGGTGTGTGAGGCTTCGTCACCTCAAGACCCGACCAATTTTGCTTGAAGACGATGGGCGTCGGCTTAAGGTGTGCGAGGCTTCATCACCTCAAAACCCGACCAATTTTGCTTGAAGACGGTGGACGTCGGCTTAAGGTATGCGAGGCTTCATCACCTCAAGACCCGATCAATTTTTCTTGAAGACGGTGGACGTCGGCTTAAGGTGTGTGAGGCTTCGTCACCTCAAAACCTGACCAATTTTGCTTGAAGACGGTGGACATCGGCTTAAGGTGTGCGAGGCTTCATCACCTCAAGACCCGATCAATTTTACTTGAATACGGTGGACGTCGGCTTAAGGTGTGCTAGGCTTCGTCACCTCAAGACCCAACCAATTTTTTCTTGAAGATGGTGGACGTTGGCTTAAGGTGTACGAGGTTTCGTCACCTCAAGACCCGACTAATTTTTTCTTAAAGACGGTGGACGTCGGCTTAAGGTGTGCGAGGCTTCGTCACCTCAAGATCCGACCAATTTTGCTTGAAGACGCAAAGGTTTTCCTTAAGTATGGGCCCTTTCACCGATGCATTTATGCGATGATCTTCTCTAAGTATCGGCCCTTTCATTGATGCATTTATGCGTTGGTCTTCTTTAAGTATGGGCCCTTTATTGATCAGCTTAAGGGGCGAAGGGACAAATCTTGTCCACCTTAAGACATGGAAATTTTGATATACTTGTAAGGATAAACCCGTTAAAGGCCAGCTTAAGGTGCAAAGAGACAAATTTTGTCCACCTTAAGGCATGGAAATTTTGATATCCTTTAAAGGATAAACCCATTAGAGGCCAACTTAAGGTGCAAAGGGACAAATTTTGTCCACCTTAAGGCATGAAAATTATGATATCCTTTTAAGGATAAACCCGTTACAGGCCAACTTAAGGTGCAAAGGAACAAATTTTATCCACCTTAAGGCATGGAAATTTTGATATCCTTTTAAGGATAAACCCGTTAGTGGCCAACTTAAGGTGCAAAAGGACAAATTTTGTCCACCTTAAGGCATGAAAATTTTGATATCCTTTTAGGATAAACCCGTTAGAGGATAGCTTAAGGTGTAAAGGGATAAATTTTGTCCACCTTAAGGCATGGAAATTTTGATATCCTTTTAAGGATAAACCCGTTAGAGGCCAACTTAAGGTGCAAAGGGACAAATTTCGTCCACCTTAAGGCATGGAAATTTTGATATCCTTTTAAGGAAAAACCCGTTAGAGTCAAGCTTAAGGTGCAAAGGGACAAATTTTGTCCACCTTAAGACATGGAAATTTTGATATCCTTGTAAGGATAAACCCGTTAAAGGCCAGCTTAGGGTGAAAAGGGACAAATTTTGTCCACCTGAAGGCATGGAAATTTTGATATCCTTTAAAGGATAAACCCGTTAGAGGCCAACTTAAGGTGCAAAGGGACAAATTTTTTCCACCTTGAGGCATGAAAATTATGATATCCTTTTAAGGATAAACCCGTTACAGGCCAACTTAAGGTGCAAAGGAACAAATTTTATCCACCTTAAGGCATGGAAATTTTGATATCCTTTTAAAGATAAACCCGTTAGTGGCCAACTTAAGGAGAAAAAGAATAAATTTTGTCCACCTTAAGGCATGAAAATTTTGATATCCTTTTAAGGATAAACCCGTTAGAGGATAGCTTAAGGTGTAAAGGGATAAATTTTGTACACCTTAAGGCATGAAAGTTTTGATATCTTTTTATGAATTAACCCGTTAGAGGCCAACTTAAGGTGCAAAGGGATAAATTTTATCCACCTTAAGGCATGGAAATTTTGATATCGTTTTAAGGATAAACCCGTTAGAGGCAAGCTTAAGGTGCAAAGGGATAAATTTTTTTCATCTTAGGGCATGAAAATTTTGATAACCTTTTAAGGATAAACCCGTTAAAGGCCAACTTAAGGTGCAAAAGGACAAATTTTATCCACCTTAAGGCATGGAAATTTTGATATCCTTTTAAGGATAAACCCGTTAGAGGCCAGCTTAAGGTGCAAAGGGACAAATTTATCCACCTTAAAGCATAGAAATTTTGATATCCTAATAAGGATAAACCCGTAAGAGGCCAGCTTAAGGTGCAAAGGGACAAATTTTGTCCACCTTAAGGTATGGAAGTTTTGATATCCTTTTAAGGATAAACCCGTTAGAGGCCAACTTAAGGTGCAAAGGGACAAATTTTGTCCACCTTAAGGCATGAAGATTTTGATATCCTTTTAAGGATAAAACCGTTAGAGGCCAGCTTAAGGTGCAAAGAGACAAATTTTCCACCTTAAGGCATGGAAATTTTGATATACTTGTTAGTATAAACCCGTAAGAGTCCATCTTAAGGTGCAAAGGGACAAATTTTGTCCACCTTAAGGCATGAAAATTTTGATATCCTTATAAGGATAAACCCGTATGAGGCCAGCTTTAGTTTCAAAGGGACAAATTTTGTCCACTTTAAGGCATGGAAATTTTGATATCCTTTGAAGTATAAACCCGTAAGAGGCCAGCTTAAGGTGCAAAGATACAAATTTTGTCCACCTTAAGGCATGGAAATTTTGATATCCTTTTAAGGATAAACTCGTTAGAGGCCATCTTAAGGTGCAAAGGGAAAAATTTTGTCCACCTTAAGGCATGGAAATTTTGATATCCTTTTAAAGATAAACCCGTTAGAGGCAAGCTTAAGGTGCAAAGGAACAAATTTTGTCCACCTTAAGGCATGGAAATTTTGATATCCTTGTAAGGATAAACCCGTAAGAGGCCAGCTTAAGGTGCAAAGTGACAAATTTGTCCACCTTAAGGCATGGAAAATTTGAGATCCTCTTAGTTGTAGGCTTTGAGAACTTTGGCTTTCCAAATCCCATTGAAGGAACTCTCTTTCTTTTTTACGGGTTTCCCCCATTGAGTCACAGATATTTAGAGTAAGTCCACAATTTAATTAGAATAGTTTCATACTTGGTATCAATATGGTAGATACTGTAGGAACATATATTTTTTTTGACACTCATTTAACTGAACTTAGAATGAAATTCCAAGCGCCTACGTACCTCAGTAAAAAGGATCAAGTCACAATGTAGTTCTGGGTGAGTGTTTTTTTTTGTGTCGTAGTGTTTTGAGGTTTTCAACCTAGCGGACTTTCATCATTTTTTTATATTTTTTTTGAGCTGTACACAGTTTATACTCATGCGAGCCAGGAGTGGACATGCAGTTTATACTCGTGCCTTAAGAAGTGTACATGCAGTTTATACTCGTTCCTTAAGGAATGTACATGTAGTTTATACTCATGCCTTAAGGAGTGTACATGCAGTTTATACTCGTGCCTTAAGAAGTGTACATGCAGTTTATACTCGTGCCTTAAGGAGTGTTTTGGCCTGCAGTTTAGGCTCATACATCGAGGAGCGTCATCTTTCTTTAAGGATAGTACTTCTTCAAGAACTTGATGTTGATGGGGCCAACCCTCACGCCATTTGCGTCGATAAGCTTGTAAGCGCCATTTGAATATATCTCTTGTATGACATATGGTCCATCCCACTTTGGGGTGAATTTGCCCCCAGACTTATGAGAAGTGATAATGGGACTTCTTACTGCAAGAACTTGATCTCCAACTTGGAAGCACCTCAAGCAAACTCTTTTGTTGAATGAATGAGATAGACGGTCTTGATAACATTCAAGATTTTATTGAGCCTCCAGCCTTTTCTCATCAAGAGCTTCTAACTCCGCAAGACGTAACTTAGCATTTTCTTCATCGATGACCCCTTCTTGAATAGCCAGTCTCAAAGAAGTTATTTGACACTCAAGTGGTAGGACTGCTTCAACTCCAAAAGCAAGTGAGTATGGGGGTTGCTTGCGTTGGTGCACGATAAGTTGTCCTATACGCCCATAAAGCTCATTCTATTCGCTCATGCCAGTCTCGTTTGGATTTGGAGACAACTTTATTCAACAAGTTGCATAAAGTCTTATTGAATGCTTCAGCTATACCATTGGCGGCAGCGTGGTACATAGAAGATTTACGTTGCTTGAAACCAAAGAGGTCACAAATTTTATTCATCAGCTTGTTATCAAATGGCTTTCTATTGTCAGTTATTATGTACTGAGGAATTCCAAAACGGTAGATAATATTTACTCGAATGAAGTTTGCGATATTTTCTTTCTTCACTTCCTTGAGAACAACATCTTCAGCCCATTTTGAGAAGTAATCTGTCAACGCCAAGATGTATAAGTGTCCACCAGAAGATTTTGGTAGTGGACCAACAACATCCATTCCCCAAGCATTGAATGGCCAAGATGCGATAGTTGGGTGTAGTACATCTGGAGGTTGATGTATGAAATTTGCATGGAATTGGCAAGCTTTGCATCTTCTAGCATAGTCCAAGCAATCTTTCACCATCGTTGGCCAATAATATCCCATCCTTTTAATGTGAAAATGGAGCTTCGGTCCAGACTGATGTGATTCACAAACTCCCGAGTGCGCTTCTTGCAAAGCTTGAATTGTTTCTTCCTCTCCCAAACACCATAAGAGTACTTCTTCAAATGATCTTCTGTACAGTGTGTCTTTGTAGTAAAGGAAGCGAGGTGCACGATGACTAATGTCATTCTTTCTCCTTAGATTTTCTGAAAGTATCCCATAACATAAGTAATTAATGATAGGTTGTCACCAATCTTCTTTTACAGCTTCAGACACAGTAATGAGGTATTCAACCTTGTTTTCCACATCCTCATCTGACGGCGGTGCTACCCATTCTTAGCGGACAGTAACTTAGGTCTGATTTTGAAGAGTCAGGGTTGAGGCCAGAGCAGCTAGGGCATCAGCTTACTTATTTTCTATCATTGGCACATGCTGGAGGGTTACTTCTCCAAGCCACCCCATCAACTTTTGTGCATATTTATGATATGGTTTTAACTCGGGCTTTCGGACTTCATAGCTTCCCAAAATCTGTTTGATCACCAATTGGGAGTCACCAAAGACTTGTAATTGCAGTTGTTTTATGTCCACTGCCATCTCGAGTCCAAGTATTAAAGCTTGGTATTCAGCAACATTATTAGAGCAACGATTCGTTAGGGTAAAAGAGTATGGGATGACCTCTTCTTGTGGAGTGACGAACACCACCCCAGCACCAGCTCCATCTCGATGTGCGGCACCATCAAAGTACATCTTCCATGGGGGTCTAGCTTCAATGACCATTGCATCTTCATCAGGAAGTTCATCGCTCAGTTCCCAATCATCAGGTATCGGGTGGTCTGCCAAGAAGTCAGCCAATATTTGTCCCTTTTCTGGCCTTTTGGGGAACATACACAATCTCAAACTGTTGAAATTGAAGGTACTATTTTGCAAGTCAGTCACTAAGGACGGGTTTCGATATTACAAACTTAATGGGATTTGCCCTAGACACGAGACAAACCACATGAGCTTGAAAGTAGTGTTTCATCTTTTGAATTGAGAAGGCCAATGCCAAACATAACTTTTCAATTAGAGAATACTTTAGCTCATTTGATGTCATCATTCTGCTCAGTTAGTAAAGAGAGTTTTCTTTGCCTTCACTATTTTCTTGAGCCAGTAGTGCTCCAACCGACCTCTCTTGTGCCGCGACGTAGAGTATCAACGGCTTCCCAGGTATGGGTGCCGCAAGAACTGAAGGTTTCATTAAGTACGATTTGATACTCTCAAAGGCATTACTACACGTTTGGTCCCATTAGAAGAGAGTGTCCTTCTTCATGACACGACTAAATGGTTGACATTTTTCGGCCAAGTTTGAGATGAACCTCCTTAAATATGCTAGCCTTCCTTGAAGGCTTTTTAACTCATGAATGTTTCGAGGATCGGGCATCTTTAAAATTTCCTTGACCTTGGCTTGATCAATTTCAATTCCTCGGTGTTGGACAATAAAACCAAGAAACTTTCCAGAAGTAACTCTGAATGCACACTTCAATGGATTCATCCTAAGTTGATATCTTCGAAGTAACTCAAACACCATTCTTAGGTCTTTTAAGTGGTCATCTCTCTTTATTGACTTCACCACTAGATCATCCACATAGCATTCAATATTTTTGTGGAGTAGGCTGTCAAAAATGTTATGCATAGCCCTTTGATAAGTGGCACCAGCATTCTTCAAACCAAAAGGCATCACCTTGTAGAGATAAATACCTTTGGGCGTACGAAATGCAGTGAGCTCTTCATCTTTTGGCACCATACGGATTTGGTTGTAGCCGGATGAACCATCCATGAAGGACATTTCCTCATAACCAGTGGTGGCATCAATCATCAACTCTAGTATGCGGATTGGAAAATCATTCTTAGGGCATGCGTTGTTGAGATCTCAAAAGTTGACACAAACTCGAATTTGACCATTCTTCTTTCGTACTGGAACAATACTTGAAATCCACGTGGGATATTTGACTTCGCGAATAAATCCATCTTCAATGAGTTTGTTAACTTCATTCTCAATCAATGGAACTAACTCTGGCCTAAATCCCCTTTGGGCTTGCTTAACAGGACGAGTCGCGTTCTTAACCGCCAACTGATGGACTGCTACTTTTGGATCTAAGCTAGGCATTTCTTTGTAACTCCAAGCGAAAACATCCAAATATTCTTTGAGTATATCCGTATAAGCGATTTCTTCCTCCACTTTTAGAAACATACTTAGGTAAGTTGGTCTTGGGTCTTCATTGGTCCCAAGATCAACTTCCTTCAAGGGATCTATTGTGGCCTTTAATCCTTCTTCAAGTTGCGATGGAGCATCTCCAGCATCTTCCTCCTCTTGAGGATCAGCGTCATTGATGGATATATGATAACACCAAAATACATTTTCTGTTTCTTTATCAACCTTTATTTGAGATGAGAAATATTTCTTATTCTGGATCGTAACATGATATGAGGAGCCAACACTCTTTTCATTTTCTTCGCATTGCTTGGTATAAACCACAGTATGCCCCTTTGCTTTTAGAACCTCATCGCATGAAACTACCAGTTTCGTCTGTCGTTTCATTCTAGAAGGAATCAAACTTTGGAAATCCTTTTGTATTTTAAGTTAAGAGTGCATCATCTCGCTTTGACGACTCCTCTTACACTTGTTGCTTTTTATCTTATTTAGAGGTCCTAACCTTTCAAACACAGAAGTTCTTGCAGTTGATTCTCTAAGTCGGTCAAAGATAGAAGCCCTCTTGTTGGATGCAGTGGACTCTTCTTCTACAGTGATGTAGTTGCTAACTGCCCTTCTTATGGAGATGCGAATTGGAGGTGGTTGCGTATATCCTAGGCCTTCACGTGCTTGCCTAGTCGTACCTTCCGACGGATGTTTGCCCAACCTTGATGGCTCATTTAGATTGTATCCATCCTTTACAAATAGCTTGTATGCATTTGGATCGAAGCCATCCTTCGTACGTTTCGTAGGGAGTGTCATATCTTGTGGTAGATTTTGAGCCACGGACTCTTCAAGAAGTCTTGAGGATGGATTTATTGCATCAATCTTCCTGATAGGTAAAGTTAGCCCCTTTAGCACATTATCTTAGGAATTCGATGGGTGATATTTCTCTTTTCTTACCTTCGGTACGTAACGAAGAACGGGAGTTGTCTTCTTTTTCGTAGAAGCGACACTTTTTTTATTTGAAGTGGAGAGAGGCTTATTGGTGGTGATTTTTTCGAGAGTCACCGCGACCTTCTTAGATGCAAGATCATCACACTTGGTCTTGGTGACATCTTCAACCCTTTTCTTATCCACAACATGTTTTTTTAAGTAGAATTTTGCATCGATAAAATATGACTCAGCTTCAGTGAATGGCTTGTCATTGGCAACTATCTTTATTTCCACTCCACCTTCAAGGTACTTCAATCATTAATAGTAAGAGAACGAGATAATTTTGTTCCCGTGCACCCAAGGCCTACCAAGCAATATATTGTATGAAGTTTTGGCATCGATCACATGCATCAATGGATTTGATTGAAAATCATCCATGCGAATTCCCAACTTGATACATCCCATGTCCCTCTGGCCCCTTGGTTGAAGCCTTGGATCATTATACGACTTTTGTCCAGTTCACCAGTAACGATGCCAATCTCCTCCATCGTACGGATAGGCAGGATATTGACCCCAGATCCCTCATTTATCAAGATTCTATTGATCTTCTTTCCTAGAATTTAACCCTTAATATATAAGGGATGGTTATGTAGGGTCTCACCGAACAGAAGATCGTTATTTGAGAATGTGATTTTTGTATCACACACATGTGCCTCTACGCCAAGAGTTTCAGCCAGCTTTTTGGAAGATGAAGCAACTTCCATGGGTAGATTCTCACCCTTTGCCCCCTCTTTGGCGGTATTAAAACAACACGCCTCAAGGTTGACTTGGGAAGTCTTTCCATGGAACTAACTCAGTAAGAATTCCTCTAAAGTCACCGGATGCCAAGGTTCCTGATGGTGAAGCTCTGTCACCCTTGTCTTCTTTAGAAATTCAACCAACTTCTATTTCCTTGGTTTTTTTACCATTCTCCTCCTAGTTGGTTACTCGACTAACTCCTTTCGTGGAATCGTCTTCTTGCGCCTACGTCTGGTTACTAGAGTCCAACTTTCATCATCGCTTTTGTCAACCGAAGACCTGTCAGGCTCTAATATTTTCTCATTATGCTCTTCGACACATATTTGGATAGGATGAAGCGAGCCAAATGTGATGGAGATTTGATGAGAACTGGACATCTCATCATCGAAGAAGATCTTCTTCTCTTTTGCCAGTTGTATTACTTTATCTTTAAAGACAAAGCATTTCTCCAAAGGGTGACTTATGAGCCTATGATAGTTGCAATAATTAGGATAATTGGTCCTTCCAGCTTCGTTGGGACACTTCATCTCTGGGAGTTCAATGAGCTTATACTCAAGGAGTTTATCAAAAATCCCAGCAACATCAGAATCAAGGAAGGGATATTCCTTTTCTTGCATCTCCTTTAAAGTTTTCTGATTTGGACGTTCTCTAAAAGTCGTCTTCACACTTTGCTTCTTGCTCACCTTTGTGGTGACCTTCACAGGAGACACATCAATATTCATGGACTTTTTGTTATTATTTTTGGGGACAAACTTGGCCTACCTTCTGGGTTCTTGCTTATCCTTTCCCCTTCGAGGGTCATGGATAGACGTTCCTTACTTTCCAGCAGAAGACATTCTCAACACCATGTCGTGAGCATGAGTAGCTAACTCTTTAAAGGATTTTGGTTTAATTCCTTGCAAAATGTAGAGAAGCCCCAAGTGCATTCCTTGGACGCACATCTCTATTGCAGAAGCTTCACTGAGCCTATCTTTGCAGTTTAGACTCGCATTTCTCAATCGATTGATGAAGTCGATAACTGGCTCATCCTTTCTTTGCCGAGTATTTGTGAGCTCTATCATGCTCACTGTATGCCTTTTGCTATAAAATCGATTTAGGAACTCGTGTTCCAATTGCTCCCAACTATCAATGAAGTTAGGCTCGAGGTCTGTATACCAATCAAAGTCATTTCCTTTTAGGGAATGAACAAACTATTTGACAATATAGTCACCGTAAGTTCCAGCATTATTACATGTCTCGACAAAGTGTGTGACATGTTGTTTTGGGTTACCTTTTCCCTCAAATTGTTGAAATTTTGGGGGTTGATAGCCAGCAGGCATTTTGAGGCTATCTATTCTTGCAGTGTAAGGCTTGGCATATGCACGGTAAGACTTGGTGACAACATCATACTTGTCTTTGCGGGTCCCTTCAATAAATTCCCTCAATTGCCCAATCGGGATTATTCCCTCAGCAGAAACTTACACCTCTTTAGTCGATGGTGTTTGTTTCACAGGATTTTCTATCTCACGAACCTCTGGAGCTTTTCCCGGTGCATGGCTAGATTCTTCATCTTTTAAGCCTTTCACCCTATCCACTATCTTATCAATCCTAGCTTCTTGATTCTGAACATAGTTAGTTAGGCCTTCAATTGCCTTTGTCAGATTCCCAAGCTATTCCTTCATAGATGAGGCATCAGTTACCATTGCTTGCATGATTACCAGAGACATTGGAGAGTAACATGGATTATCACATAAGTTGATCCTTGAAGTGTTCAGCTTCTGTGGTGTAAGTGGAGATGACGCATTTGTTGAACGACCATCGCTCTTTGCGCCAGAGTATTTAGAATCGAAATGCTCAAGTAGAGCTAGAGTTTTCTTAAGCAATTCTGCCACTCTACTTCCTCCTTTCGAAGCACTTTTATTGGACTTCGTTCTTTTTGGAGTTGAAGATCCAAAAACTGGAGCTGGAGCGGACAACACTGGATGTGTTTGTTGTCCTAGAAAACCTGCCTTACTTCTTGTGACAGCTCCCAGGCTTCCAAAAGTAACACCAAGGTTGCTTTCTACTTCAGCAGAGAAATTTGAATCTGCAGCCTTGGAAGCAGTTGATTGAGAATTAACCTTCTTGGAAGTCATTTCGTTGTTCTTAAACTTTAAAGTATGAAAAGTTGAGATGAGAGGTAGAGATTGTCCCACTAGGCGTGCCAAAATTTGTTGGATAATAAAATTTTTGAGACTGAAAATAAATAATCGAGATAAGAAAATATTGCAACAATCGTTTTATTAATTTCAATGTGAGTGTTACAATCTCTATGAATCCTCTGATTCGCCTTTTCAAATATAAATTCAAGGGCTTTGAGCTTGATCTTGAATTTGAACTTGATTTCTTGATTTGAGGGACTTGATCTTGAATTGTGCTTGAATTCAAGGGCTTTTGAGCTTGTTCTTGAATATTACGATCTTGATCTTGAATCTTGATGAACTTGATTTGAATGCTTGAGCTTTTTAGAGAAATTGCGGAGTTTGATCCACGAGCTTTCTCTTGCTATTTGTTAGAGTTCTTGGGGGTCCCTTTTCTGAATTATGAGACCCCTATTTATACTTGTGGAAAAGGAAGAGTCATGATCAATATGGACTTCCTTTGACCGATCAGATTTGAGTGATGTGGCGCTTTTTATGGGCTTTTATTTCATGGGCCTGCTGCATCATTTTGACATATGGCACAGTCCTATTGGCTCCTTCACTTGACTTGGCATACCACGTCATTTGACACGTGGCGCTTATTTAGGCCTCTAGAATATGACAATATCTTGGGCTTAGTAAAGTGGGCTCATCATTTGTAGCCCAAATTAATTGACTAACCCAATAAATATTGGGCCTTATTTAAATCCATACACATTTGGACTTAAATAATTAATTCAATTATATTAATCCGCAATATTTATTTGGGACTAATATATTTTGAATTAAATATAATCCAAATTTTGTACGGATTTAAATTTAATAAAATTGCATCGCCCACAAACTCATTCAAGATTTTCTTTCCTAAAATATCGCCCTAATTATAAACAATTAAATCATCTTCCTTCCTGGTTTTTTCTCTTCCATTAATGCTTAAATCATCTTCCTTCCTGATTTTTTTCTCCTTCATTAATGCATGCAACTTTTTTTTCCTCTCCTAAAATATCTCTCATTTTTTTAAAAAAATCTATTGATACATATATAAATTTATTTAGTTATTCACACATGTTTATTTTTTTAATGGTGATTCATATGAATGATAAATATGACATCATTATATGGGCATTATGGTGATTCATACGATAGATACATTTTGTATGATTTTAACTGGTGATACATATGATATTAATGGGTGATACATATTGTATTATGGTGATTTATATGGTAGATACAATTATTGGGTGATATATATGGTATTATGGTGATTCATATATATGGTATTATAGTGATTCATATGGTAGATACAATTATTTATTTCAATTATTGGGTGATTCATATGATATTATTGGGTGATATATATGGTATTATGGTAATTCATATGGTAGATACAATTATTTATTTCAATTATTGGGTGATTCATATGTTATTAGTGAAAGGTAATAGTGTAGTCAGGGTAGGAAACAAAAGTAATAATATTTTTTTAAAAAGATTAAAAGCAGAATTGAAACATAATTAAAATTAAATCTAAAAAAAGCAGACTAAAATTAAAGATGAAAAAGAGAGAAAAAAGACCAAAAAAACATATCTTTCATAATTAAAGACGAAAAAGAGAAACATAATTAAAACACCTAAATTAAATCTAAAAAAAAAGAGAAAAATTATATATCTTTCATTAAATAAAAGAATACAATGAATAAAAGAGAGTTTATTATTTCCTTAAATAAATATCTTGTTAGTTTCAAATGTATCACTTTTTCATATGTATCACCATATAACATACGTATCACCATTTCAAAAAATCGAGATAAAATGTAATTAACAAAATAGTCAGGATTTTTTGTAATATCACTTAAAGATTCAGGAATTTATGTAAGTTACCCTACAAAAAATATTGTCTTGGTGGTTAGAGTTATCTGGTATCTGTTGTTGGTGGGCTATGGTAGGTATCCCGTGAATTTAGTTGAGGTGCACAAAAGCAGGCCCAAACACCACGATTATTTAAAAAAAATAGTTCCTGAGGCTTATTTTTCGGTTAAACTTGCTTTTTCATAAATAATTTATTCTTTGAAAATTATTCATTTATGAAATAAAAAATTTACAGACTTATTAAATATTAACAAGATATAATTAATGTGATATTACATTAAATTAACCGTGTAGTATAAAATCTATCACAAATTATAACTCTTGCAAGTTGTGACAAACTTAAGGCCATAATTATGATAATGTCACGACCCAAAAATGAGGATCATGATGGCACTTGTCGCGGCGTATCTTGACAAGTAAGTCTATCACCCAAACTGATACGAAAAGAGGAAAAGACAAAAATATCCCAATAAAAGACTTTTGGAACAAAGCCAAACCATATAAGTAATCATAACAATGCGGAAAGAATTTATCCAAAATACCAATCATGCCCAAAACCAGGTGTCAATAGTGTAAGAACTACTAATACAATCCAAGAGTCAAATACATCAGAAAAATAACCACAAAGGAATAATATTTGTCTCCGAATACTAATAAAGACATAATTACTGTAAAAAGATATAGGTGAACTTCAGACGCATGAATATCCAATCGCTACCTTGGAAGCTCCAACAATCACCCGAGTCAATCAAGTTGAGGCACACTCGAGCTAGGACCTGCACCGAAAGGGCGCAGTAGGCATGAGTACGGTCTACTTGTACTCAGTAGGTATCATAGGTCGACCAAGCAAAGCAGTAAATAAAGCAAACAAAATATACACTAAGGGCACGTCACCTGCAATCAAAAAATGTCCCACAATGATAGCCCACACCGCTTGCACTAATAGTTCTAATATATCTTACATATATTGCAACATCACACCAAGATAGAATAAAAGTGTGTATTATATCACATATAAGAAGAACAAAGGAGAACATGCATATACAAGATCATCAAATACAAGTAAAAAAAGATACGATAAATATATAAATGACAAGTCAATATGGAAATACAACATAACGTAACAAAATAAAGTATCTACAATGTATAAGATGATGAAGATGATGATGATGATGCAAGAGGTCATCCCATAACCTCCGGGATCATCGCACAATCCCTGTATACACCTACGGAGGCAAGCCTCCCAACGCAGGATTTATGAAGGGTTCGTCAACCCGTATACAATCCACATATCTTATATCTCCTTTCTGGCACATCCCCCAAAAAGAGTTTTATAAAGTGTTACAATATCTCTTCCCTGGCATATCCCTCGGGGTGAATTTTAAAAAAGTGTTGTCAATTTTTCTCAAATGTTGCCACAGTGGTACCAATGTTTCATGAATGAGTATGATATGAGAATGTAATTCTCACAACCAATCACAATGAGTATTTTTACAACCAATCACAATGATATATTTCCACAACCATGTGAGCCAATATCCACTCATTATTTCAGTTTCATCCACGAATTTTCACATGTCTCATATGCCAAATAAAGTATGAATATAATCACAATACACCAATGGTACCATATTAAGCATCTTAACAACATAATACAATTATTAACATGTATTCAAGGTTATTAATATCACATAGGACCCTACACGATCACACATATCACATAATAACTCAATTTCAATAATTACATTACATATAAGCCCCACACTTGAACAACACATAAATATCTATTTTTTATGATTAGTTTCCACCCTTAACATGCATTTTGTATCATCATTAATACCCAACCTAGTCTGAAAGAGTTAAGCCATAACCTATCTCAAAAGCCGAAACCGGACCGCTACACTTCAAACCCACAACCTTAATTTTTACGAACAATCTTGAACTCCACTAAAAATATCAAATATAAAATCTACACATCAAAATAAAATCAACGACACCCATATTGACTACTTTTGGTTCAGGATCAAAACGGATTTCCAAAAAAGAAGGAAAAAATTAAAACTTTACTTCAAAAACATGTTTCCCATATTTTTAGGAACCTACAAATGAAAACCCAAGTTAAATTGAGTAAAAAACGAGGCTCAAATCGAAGAAAAACTACTTTTGAGCTTTACCGGGTAAAATCCTTGAAATCCAGGTTAAAATCAAGAATCGAAGTTATTTTGATGGTTAAATTGATGAAAAACTAGTATACCATATATGTAGCTCTATTTAGGAATAGATTTTCGGTTCCAACTTCTCCTGCTTTCACTTAAATTATCAATTTTAATTTTTCGGAAGTGGAGTGGTGTTGCTGAAATTATTTTGGTTATTGGTGCCAAGATATATTTTTCCTACATAAATCTTCACATGAAAGACAAATTGCATAAGATATAAAATTTTAGCATGTTTTTTTACTCCTTTCTGCAATATATATATATATATATATATATATATATATATATATATATACTAGTTTCATAAGGCCGGTACTAAGCTCGGACCCAAATTTTAGATATATAATTAGGGAAAAGGCATCATTTCCACCCCATACTATATAAGAAAAGTCTAAGCCACACCTAAATTATATAAGTGACCTATTACACACCTTAACTATATAAAAGTGATATTATTACCTCCCCGCGACCCCCATTCTAAGGCGCGTGTGTTACACTTATTTTAGGCGCGTCCAGCCTATTAAATAACAAAAGTAAACGGCTAAAAACATTAAGGGAAAATGCATCGTTTCCACCCCAAACTATAGTCGAAAAGTTGAATCCACACCTAAACTATATAAGTGACCTATTACACACCTTAACTATGAAAAAATGATACTTTTTACTGACGTGGTGCTGATGTGGCAGTGCGTGTAAAACATACACCACGTGCAAGTGGTGGTAGCCTGACAGGGTGTAAATAGTTTCACTTTTTCATAGTTTAGGTGTGTAATAGGTCACTAGTATAGTTTAGGTGTGGCTTCGACTTTTCGGGTATAGTTTGGGGTGGAAACGATGCCTTTTCCCTATATAATTATAATACTTTAACTTAAAGAGGTAAAATTTGTATCTATTTTCTTACTGCATAGTTAAAATAATTTAGTGGAACATTTAGTATGTATCTCTTTAAACTTACCTCTAGAAAATAAGAAGTATCTTTACTTTATTATTCGATAAATAATGTAAGGAGTAATCTATTATTCCCTATAATTCATATTTTATGATGTTTTTAGCTTGTGCACCCTCTTTGTAATTTATTTTTCCCAACAAAAGTAAGAAGTATTTTCACCATATTACCCTTGATTAACTAATACCAATTTTATATAATATCTTGATTATGTAAAAGTCGACTTATCTAAATACGAACAAAAAAAAACTATTAATATTGTCTTGATTATGTAAAAGATTATTTATTACTTTCTCATTTTATTTTATTTTTGAAAAAAGAAATAGGTAGGAGATTAAACTGCGGAAAATAAAATTCTTACCAACAAGGTGAGAATTCATGTGCCCGACTAAGCTATTAAGGTTTTCTTACTCCTCCGTTTCAATTTGTTTGAACTACTTTTCTTTTTAGTCCGTTTAAAAAAAAAATTCTTTTTTTTTATCAATTTTTTAATTTCAACTATCCACATAACATATTTATACCACAAGATTAAAAGATATTTTAGTACATTCGATATGTCTTTAATTTATGATCACAAAATTTAAAAAAAAAAAATTAAAATTTCGTGTCATATTAAATAGTCCAAATAAATTAAAGAAGATAAAGTATATTAGGATATAAACCCAAAAGAATAGGGAAACACCAAAAAAAAAAAAAAAGAAATTACTGAAAACCAATTGACAACATTAATACACAACCAATTATGGAGTTCCACATTGGAATAGACAAAGAAAACAAAATGAGCATAAAAGCTAAAATTAAGAAGGAAATGATAGCCATGTGTAGCTTGATGACTTGATGTCATCAAAAGAATATTCTATAGTATAAATTTGTGAGGACGACGAATCTTTTGTGTTCTCATTTATATATAGTACTAGTTTTATATGGCCCGTGCTAGGACCGGGCCCAAACACAAGTGAATTAATATTTTATATAATAATATAATTTAAAATAATATAAAATAATTATAATTCGCAAAGATCATAAAAATTGAAAAATATTAACATTTTTATGAATTTATGAGCATATTAATTTTGTTAAGACTATTTTAATATTTTAAAGTAATTAAATAATCAATTTTAATTAAAAAATAACAAAAAAAAAAGTCAAAATTAAAGCTTTTGGGTCTTGTTGTCGAATAACTATTATCAAAATCTTGTATAAATAATATCATTGAAAGATGATTCATAAAACATGAAGTAAAAGTAAAAAATTAATTATTAAATATTTGACGTTTATATTTTGTAATTGACTTGATCAAATAATATGTAAATATGAGAAACAAACATTATAACGAAAGACTTAAGAGTGATTTACCAATTAGTTAAACAACTGAGGAATTTGAATAGTTCACTTGATTGAGAGTTTAAATTTTCACTTTATTGGTAAATTTTTAATTTGTAATCTCCTCCTTAATTCTCCTTCCTCTACTCCTAATTACTTTTTTGCCAAAAAAAAAAATAGAAAATAGTTAAACAATAGAAATTACAAGAAAAAACTAAATAATAGTTTCTCATTTCATGACATATGCACCAAGTGTAAATGTCCATATGGCAAGAAAAAAGATAAAATTACTTCATCTTTATCATCCAATCTGTCACAATTTTAAAGGATTAAAAATTAATTAAAGTTACTATAATAGCCTTGTGAGGACTACCAAAAATTGGTATTCTCTCTTATATATAATAAATAAACATATATATATATATATATATATATATATATATATATATATATATTCTGAACCCAAACTCAAGTAATTTAATATTTCATATAATAATATGGTTAAATATATAAAATAATTACAATTCATAAAGATCATAAATTGAAAAACATTAATAATTTTATGAGTTTATGAACATATATTCTATAGCTATGAATAGAAATATATTTCTTTAGATATTTATTAAGTCTTAATTTTGTTTATAATTTCACATGGCAAGAATTTGCTTTAGTTAATATGACAATTTAAGCTTCGTTTTACTTTAAATTAAGAAAATAAATTAAATTCATCAAAATGAACCTCGAAAATCTATTAGTTCTTTATATTTAGTTTGTGCCTATGAATATTAATTCTCAATTAATCAAAAAAGATATTTTAAAAATAACTTGATCTTAATTGATATGGCTACCTTCATTTTTAACTTTATCAAATTTAAACTTTCAATATTTGAAATATTTTATTGATAACTTCAAAAGCAAGATACAATTATCCATAAAAAATTATATTCAATTCATAAAAAGTAATTAGCAAATACTGAGAACCATACTCAGTTTATCATAAATAAATAGAACGTTATACAATTAGTTAACAAATTTATCGATTAATTAGCTAAACAATAGGGAATCTAAAATTCAGTTGATTGTCGGCTTTAACTCTCACATTATTAGTGAAGGTTTGATTCCCCACTTTGTAATTTACTCCTAATTTTTTATTTTTTTTAAAGCAGATTAGTTAAACTACTAAAGATTCAAGAAAAAAATCAATAATAATTTCTCATATTATGACACACCACATACAAAGTCCTATTTGGCAAACAAAGAAATAAAGTAGTTTTATCTATATCAATTACATGCCATAATTTTATTGGATTACTAAATTAATTGAAATTACTAAAATAGTCATGTGAGGACTACCAAAGTTAATTATTCTCTAAGTCCGGACCCAAGCTCATGATAAAGAATATAAATTTTTTTTTTTTTAAATCTAACTTAAATCACATTTTTTATTACATAATTAATTTAATTTAGTGATACGCTGATTATGATTGTCTGGTAAACTACTATGATTATTAAAATATTTTTGTTATATTTGGATAACTTTTAATGACTTTATTTAATAAAAAGAAAGTATAAAGGATAAATACAAAATATGAATAGATATAAAATTTAATTTAAAATAAATAAGTGATGTGTTCAGCATGTTTTTTAAAAAAATCATATTTGATAGATTGTTGGAAAAAATATTTTCTATAGAAAATAAGTCTTTTTAGACTTATAAAAATGACTTTGTGGAAGTAGAAAAATTATATTTTATATTTCACATTCATTGAGTACTTCGCTCTTCAATACATGTTATCTTCACCCACCATAGCTCCCATCCCTGACATTTCATACCCCATCTCTCATAATACTTATCTAAATTATATAGAAATATTTTTTTAATAATATTTTACTTACATACCCAATATAAGAAAATAAGTAAGAAACACACTAATTTTTTTAAAAAAAAAATATTCTTAAAGTAATAAGTATTATTCAAAATAAATGATTGTACCAAACACACTCAAAAAGAGAATAAGTATTATTCAAAATAATAAATGCTCTAATTGAAAAAGAGACTGTAACTTCAAAGTTGCACAAATTTTACTAAAATGTAAAAAAAAAATGCATTCTATCCATTTTATTTTATTTTACATTTGTTGATTTGGTACTCCTATTAATAAAAAAATTGTTTAATAGGAGTTGGTTTATTTATCTCTACAATTATAATTTGAAAGTATATGATTGACAACTATTATGTTATATAGTTACTTAATGATAAGGGTAATTTGAAAGAAAATAATAAATTTTTCTTTATTGCTAAAATTATAAGAAAAAAGTAAATTTTATTTTTAGTATAAGGATCAAGAAAAATGAAAAAAATAGAGAAAAGGGTATTCTCTCAATTCCTTTTTACTTGTTTCTTTCACTTGACAAATAACTTAAGAATTTAATATATTAAGGATAAAATATATGAAATTATCCTTATTAATTATATTTTAAAAATTTAATTTACCTATTCATATTTTACTTAATTACTTGATAATAATAATAATAGAAATAATAATAATAATAATAATAATAATAATAGTTATAATAATAATAATAGTAATAGTAATAATAATGTGAAAAAAGTTATAAATCTTTCGTGAAGAAAAATAATTTATTTTTAATATAAGAAATTAGTAAAAAAAAAAAATAAGTAATCTAATAAGGAATAAGAAGAGATTTATAAAAAAAAAAATACTAGGTTAGTTCAATTACAAAGTCTCAAATAAAAATATCATAAAATAATAAATATACCCAATATAAGAAAATAAGTAAGAAACACACTAATTTTAAAAAAATATTCTTAAAAGTAATATTTTTAATTGAAAAAATGATTATACCAAACACACTCAAAAAGAGATTAAGTATTATTAAAAAATAATAAATGTTCTGATTGAAAAAGAGACTGTAACTTCAAAGTTGCACAAATTTTACTAAAATGTAAAAAAATAAATATGCATTCTATCCATTTTATTTTATTTTACATTTGTTGATTTGGTACTCCTATTGACAAGTTACTGTTTAACAGGAGTTGGTTTATTTATCTCGACAATTATGATTTAAAAGTATATGATTGACAACAATTATGTTATACAGTTAGATGATAACGGTAATTTGAAAGATAATAAATTTTTCTTTATCTGCTAAAATAATAAGCAAAAAGTAAATTTTATTTTTAGTACAAGGATCAAGAAAAATGAAAAAAAATAGAGAAAATGGTATTCTCTCAATTCCTTTTGACTTGTTTTTTGACTTGACAAATAACTTAAGAATTTAATATATTAAGGATAAAATATATGAAATTATCCTTATTAATTATGTTTTAAAAAATTTAATTTAGCTATTCATATTTTACTTAATTACTTGATAATAATAAAAAAAATAGTTATAATAATAATAATAATAATAGTAATAATAATATGAAAAAAGTTATAAATCTTTCGTGATTTACTAAAATAAATAAGAAAGAAAAATAATTAATTTTTAATATAAGAAATTAGTAAAAAAAATAAGTAATCTAATAAGGAATAAGAAGATATTTATATATAAAAAAAAAAAAGAATACTTTGTATAGTTCAAGTACAAAGTCTCAAATAAAAATATCAATAAAATAATAAATGAAGACAAATGCAATAACACGTATGAAAAATAAGTAAACATGTGTAGCTATTTAATTGCATTAACTTAGGACTACCAAAAAGGGAGATGTATTATGTATAGTTCAATTACAAAGTCTCAAATAAAAATATCATAAAATAATAAATGAATACAAATGCAATAACATGTATGGAAAATAAATAAACATGTGTAGCTATTTAATTGCATTAAAAAGTTTGTGGGGACTACCAAAAAGAGAGATTCTTCCTTATATATATATGTGTGTGTGTGTTTAGTGTACGTGTTTTGCACGTGTGTCGCATCAAATAAAAAAATATACATAAAAAGAGCGAATAAATAATATTGTTTATTAAATTAGATACATTATTCATGTAAATAAAAATAAATAAATGTTTTACTTTGATGCAGTAAAATATATTAGAAACGTACAGAAATGAGAAAATCAATTGTACTTATGGATATGTTAATGTTTAAGATAGTAATTTATTTTGGTTGCATTTCATCCATGATATTCTAGGTGTATGATGCGATTCGTGCGCATTTTATTTAATGAATACACAATTTTAAAATCTCATAAATATTGCTATCTTTATTTTAATTTTTGGATTTAATTTTGACATGACATGAAATTTAAGAAAAAAAAAACTAAAAATTTATAATAGTATTTACAAAAAATAATGTGGTAAAAAAAATTATATATTATATTATAATGAACTTAAAATTTGATCATAATCTGCAGAATCTTTCTCCTCCACCCAACATACAAATACTGAAAGCAAGTATAATTTAAATATAAGTTTGACATCGTGTACTGTCGTTGTTTCAACGAACATCAACGATAAATTTAATCACAAGAAGTTAAATAACACTAAGCAATAACTTATCTTGGTATCATAACAGATTTAATTTATAAATTTGTTGTATAATATGTGCAGTCACTATTTTTGCTGACTTATTCAAGTGTCATTTTTATCGAGCCACTACTGATGTCACAATTCTTTTCTAATTTTAATATCAACTCATGTCACACCCCTTTTTCGTCGAAGGGTTGAAATCGAAGGATTTTTTCAATTAAAGTGACGGCTTTGAATAGGGATTATTTTTATTTGCAGAGTCGTCACTTGGAATTGAGTTATGATATTTCAAGTCACCTTATTGAATCACTAATCAAAAGAAAATGATTCTTTGTTATGGTCTGCAAAAATAGAAGACTGTGTAGGGAATTCTGTTGACCGAGGGGAAAGTGTGAGGCACCCCTCGAGTCCCGCGGTTCTATCACGGTCGCTTTTATTGACTTATCTTGACATAATTATTTTAATAAATTATATTAAAGCCTAAAATCACTTATTTTTTAATATACTAAAAATATCTGTTTATCCTTCTTATATTAAATAAATCGGTGAAAATTAATTTTTAGAAAATATTTGTCAAGGTGCATTATTGCATCCTTGAGTTTTTAAATATCCCAAAAAAAAAAATGCGTACGCCGCATTCTTAAATGAGACAAACAATTTAAATGTGTCTAAAATTTGCCTTGCGTTAAAGGCATTGGTTAGTCTATTATAAATTCAAGATATTTAAACTTAATCTTTTCTTTAAAAATCGTAACAATTTTTCCTATTCATTTTATCCTCTCTTTTTTTTTTTTTATTTTAGAGTTGCAACAAGTCTTGCATTAGTCCGCAACTTGCCTCACTCCCTCACAAATAAGTTTTCCTCTCTTTCCTTTTATCAATTATGATAGGTTTTGAATTAATTTATAATCTGTCTCATTCATTTTTTTATTAGGCCTTGAACTTAGTCTCGATCCAAAAATTACCTAAAAGACATTTCGTTGGGCCAACTCCTCTAAGTTATCAAAACAAATATTCTTTCCATGTTAAAACTTAATTTATTTTTAAAAATAAAAACTTGTTTTTATCCTCTTCGCACGACTAAATGGTAATTACGGATAATAATACGCAAGAAAATCCATGTAATTGAGCGGATAAATCATTAAAGGGAAATTGAATAAAGATAAAAGTCTAATAGTAATTTTAAAAAAAAAATAAAAGAAATAAAAGAAAATATCTAAAGCAGTAGTCATCATGTTAATTAATACATTAATGACTAAAGAATGATTCACGGTTGAGATACTTTTTTAACCACTAAATTCTTAATTCCTGTCAATTGAATATACATGGAAACTAAAGCTAAGCCACTGATTTTCATGACTTTGAAATGCTTAGATTTTAGGATTACACAGAAAAAAATAATAATAAAACAAACTAGAACAGACTACAAATATTAAAACAAACAAACTGCCTGTGACCAAGGAAAAGGAAAAAAAATAATAGTCATACTTACACTCTTAATATAACTAAGTAAGTTTAGCATGTTCAACCTCACGTAAAGTTGTTACTTCAACATTAATAGACATTTAATAGATGATTAGAGTCCTTGTTCTAAAATGATATGAAACAATTACCACTTTCCCAACTTGTACGTATTCGTTGTGGCGCAAAATGGACCAACTACAAGCTCGACAACTACCAAATAACTCTAGACAGATTAAAGTAGAGGCAAAATTGAACTTTTAACAGACGATCAATCTTTACACACCAAGTGGAACATGAAATCATCTAAATAACTTCGTTCATGTTCCGGTGACATAATTATAACAAAATAAATAAACGGGATTTAAATAAGAACTTGTTTGATTAACTAGACTGAATATAGAAGCAAGAACATCATCACCGATAACTCGAACGAAAATCCAAACTCAACTCGTCGCCCCTTTCCCTTTCTTTTTTTCCTCTCTTTTTTGTTTCTTTTTTTGTTCTTACGTTTTCCCTACTGTTTTTCTTGTTTTTTTTTCTTTTCAAATGTCCCTCTGTCTGTTCTCTCTTTTCTCTATCTTTCCCTTGTTTTTCTTTTCTCTAAGTTTTCTCTCAACTTTCTTTTTTTCTCAGTTTTCTTTCCTTGGTTATCTGATGTTGTAGTGTCAGATGATGTACATAGAAAAAACTCATTTGGAGAGTTGGGGTGTTTCACTTAAAAAGGGAGTGTGGGAGGGAACGTTGAGGTAGTTGTCAGAAAAAATGGGGGGAAAGGTTGGGTAGGATAAGGATTCTTTTAATTTTTTTAATTTTTTTATATAGAAGATAATAATAATAACAAATAAAAATAATAAATAAATAAAATAATAATAATAACTAATTAATTTTTATATTTAAGAAAATACAATAAAAGTTTATAAATAGTCAAAAATAAATATAATTAAGATAGTACTAAAAATACTAGCTTATTTATTTAAAATTTAAGAAGAAAAATATATTTTAAATTTTTGTATTATTTTTTAAAATAAAAATAAAATATCATGTAACTTTATTTATTTATTTATTTTTAAATAAAACTTATTAAAAATAAAATAAGAGCTAAAATAAATATTAGATAAAATATAAATATTTAATGCTGAAAAAATAGGTTAAGACTCGGGGAGGGTCAAAAATCACGTGTCTACAACTCGATCATTAAGTAATTGACTTGAGCTATAGATATAAAAAGACTTGAATACTATAAAAAAAAACTTGATTAATGAATAATGTATTTGATAAATTTAATAAATTCATAACATATGAGAGGAAAAATTAGTTACAAACATAAAAAGACGATTTGTTATTTATGATCGGTAAAATTTATGTAATAGAAAGAAATTTGAATTCTAAAAAACACAAAGCTACTCAGTAATAAAAGGTTCGGATTTACGATCAATAAATCCAATGTAATAGAAAAAAAATCTGAACCTCAAAACCACAAAGTTATGTTGGAGATCAGTAACAAAAGTTACTTACAAACGTAATGTTTGTTATTTTTCAAATTAACACAACAAAAAAGAAATCTGAAACATGAAAATTAAATCAAAATAACATTGGAGAGTCAATAACAAAAGCTAGTTGCAAACATAAAAGGATGATGTTATTTAGGATCAATAAGAAAAAGAAATTTGAAACCTAGAAACCAAAAAGTTACTCAATAACAGAAGCTTGTTATTCACGATCAATAATAAATCCAATTTAATAAACAAGAAAATTTGACACCTCAAAACCACTAAGTTAGGTTGGAGATTCAATTACGAAAGTTACCTACAAACATAAAACGACGTTTAATTGTTCTTGATCAATAAGACCAAAGTAATAGAAAAGGAAATCAAACACTTGAAAATTAAACTAAAAAATTATATAAGAGACTCAATAATAAAAATTGCTTGTAAACATAAAAGAACAACTTATTATCTATGATCAATAAAATCAAAAGAAAATGAATTTTGAAATATAGAAACCACAAAATTATTTAATAACAATAAATAATTGGTAAGATTTTGAAAACCTACTTGATCTCTTATATATAAACCCGTTTGATCTTTTTTAATATAAAAAACGTACAATTTTATAAAAAGTTCCTATATATAAACAAAATAAACGACAATTTTTAAAGGTTTTTTATTTTCCAGAAAGCAAGACAAATTTTTGGTTAGTTCTTTGTTTTCCAAAAATAGGCGTTTTTCTTATTTTTCCGAAAAAAATGTCAACATTATTTCTAATTGAATCTTTTCTCCTATTATAGAAATTATTTTTTTATTTAAAAATTGAGTCTTTTTCTAAATCTCCTATTTTAGGAGTCTTTTAATCGTAGTTGACCAAAGTATCAATTAATTCTCTTTAATAAATATTTTATAATTTGAGAAAACAGTAAATTACTATTTTGTCTATTCCGGAAACTTTTAATGAAGGGCGAAAATTTTAAATCACTTTTCTAAGGGTCTTCACGTTTTTAATATTATATATATATATATATATATATATATATATATATATATATATATATATATATATATATATATATATATATATATATATATATATATATATCACGCCTCACAGCTTAATTCAAAAGGAGAAGGATTGTCCAAGTTTTGTAAAGAGACCAACCAGAGGCGGAGCTAGCCAATTAAAGAAGGGTTCGGACGAACCCTCTTCGATGAAAAATTATACTATTAACACATTGTTAAATTGATTTTTATTTATATATTCTAGATGTTGAACCCCCTTCAATGAGTTTTTCTTCATATTTTGAATTTCCTAAGAAAAAATCCTGGCTCCGCCTCTGAGACCAATCATCTCCTCAACCATCAACATGAGATTTTTTTTTATTCTTCAACAATATACATAGATAATCAATTTTTCTAAAAAATTTATTTTTCTAGTAAAAAACAAAAACAAACCCTAAATCTAATAAGAAGAAATACTTGCTAAATAATTTGCAAGTACTGAGAATTAGGGAATTTGATTCCATCAATAACGGAATGCATATATAACTGTTTTTTGTTTTTTTACCTTTTTTATTTCTTTTTTTCTGTCATTGATTTTTTTTTAGATTATTAAAGGAATAATAGAAAGATAGTAGAATGATTTAATTATTAATTAAAATAACTAATATTCTTTTATATGATTGTGACATTAATATCCAATGAAGATATTGATATGTACTCTCTCCGTCCCATTTTACTTGTCCAATTTAACTTGGCACATTGATTAAAAAAAATAGTAATTAATAACATGACTAGTTTACTATAGTACCCCTATTAAATGATATTTACATTTTAATTAGAAGGAAAAGTAATTAACGTAAAGGATAAAATATGGGAAAAAAAATTTGTCTCTTCTTGATTTGTGAAAAATGACAAGTAAAATGAGAAATCAAATTAAGAAATTTAGGACAACTAAAATGAGACGGAGGGAGTAATTAATGTACGACTTAATTCCTCAATTATCACTATTAGTAACTTATTAATCCTTTCCTATTCTTGCATACAAATATTTCTAAAAGTCCACAAACTCTTAAATAGTGAAAACTTTGAATATATTACAAAATTAATTATAAATATTATAATGGATTAAATATATAGATCTTCACATGAAAAACAAGTTGCATATGATATAATATTAAAAGTGTTAAGATCCTTAGAAAAGTGAATCGAACATTTTGTCCTTCACTAAAAGTCTTTGCTTTAGACCAAATCGTATTTTTACATTTTTTCTATTATTTTTACGATATTAAATATTAACTATAATAAATATATTAAAAATTAAATAGAGAAGGTTTTCTTATTATGGTTAAATTTCTAAGTTTATGGTAAAAAATTTATGTCTTTAATATGTCTCAAAAAAAAAGAAAAGACTTTCGCAAATCAAAAAGGTTTTACTTTTTCTTACCAAAAAAAAAAACGTGGAAAAAGGGATATAAGACACTAAAATTGTATTATGATTTTGGATCCAAAAATGTGATACAAAACTTCCTTTTTCTTTGTCAGATGTATGTCGAAAATCAATTTTAATAACTTTTAAATTGTTTTCCGTAAGTATCATATTTTTTATACCTAAAGAAATTTACAAGACTAGCTTTTAAATTTTTTTTTCTTTAAGTATCACATATAAAAGGAGTTGTCCTATTAATTTAGGTAAAAATTATAATATTTAACATTTTCAACCATATCCTTATAAAAAGGTTTATCTTATTTATAAAAAAAAATTCTTCTATTCTATTTAAGTTATATTTTGGATCAAAATTTGCAATGACATACCCTCTACTTTAGTTTTTCTTCTTATTTTCATATTGATTCAATTGTCTTTTTACATTTTTTTTAAATTTTCACTGTTGTTATTTTTTATTCCTTAACAATTAACAATGAATTTTCACTTTTTGATAATTTCTCGTGTTTCTTTTCAGTTGGATATTTCTTATTGAAAATTGTAAGAAATAAGCATGTTGCCACCGAATTAAGTAGTCAAAAGAATCAAAGGTTATCACTTTCTTTATTTAATTGTGACTTTGTTTTGATATATGTTATTTGGTTATATTGAAATATTATTTGTTGGTATTATAGTAACTAGTTTAGGTGTGCGCGCCTCGCGCGTGTACCTCACTTTAATAAGTTCAAATATTATACTAAATAAAATAATTGTTTAAATAATAAAGATGAAAAAATAATTAAATTCAACATATTTTGAATATGCAAAGATGGAGAATTTATTTAATTAAACCTAACTTTTACCAAAAAAATTCTCAAAGCTATTCATCTACCATCTATAAACTGCAACAAAACAATACGATGAGACATCAAAATAATACAATTAAAACTACCTTTACACAAAAATTTCCTCAAAGTCGTCCGATACTCATTTACTACCTATAAATTATATAAGACGATAATAGAGATACCAAAATAATACAATTAAACCTAACATTTACATAAAAAAATTCTCAAAGTAGAGATATCAAAGCAATGCAATTAAATCTAACTAACCGATATTTATCTACCACCTGTAAACTACAATAAAATAATACCCGTAAACTACAATAAAATAATATAATAAAAGAGATGTCAAACAATACAATTAAACTTAAATTTTACAAATAATTTTTTTTAAAGTCGATCAATATTCATCTACCACATGTAAATTAAAATAAAATAATACGATAATAATTTACATGGATTAAACCTAATTAAATGTTGGTTTACTCAGGTAGCAATTATACTGTAAATTTATTTAGTTTATAATTAAAAGGACAAAAATAAAGAAAAATAAAGTATGACTATTAAAAAGGAAAGATTGTCTACCAAATCATAGTCTCTTTGATTAGAAAAATTTTTGAATGACATTCTTAAGATCATAATTCATTATCGACACAAAACACAAAAATCATCAATTTCTTTTCCTTTGAGCTTTAGCTAATTTGAAAAATAATGTGATCTCAAAATTAAATTTAAGTTTAATACTATTATGCGTAATAATTGGCGGTTGTTGAAAATTTAAGTCATTAACTTTGATCATATAAAATTTTAGATTCAGATAAATGAATATAATATAATCAATGATATATATATTACTCACCAGTCATAATGTCGGAGATTAGTAGCAACTTCAATAAATCATCAACTGTTGTAGGAAAAAAATCACCATAATCTATGAATTTTTGGCAACAAATAATTCTAGATAAATATAAACTACCATAATTTCGAATAGACAAAAGCAAAATTTAACAATTCTATTATTCAAAAAAAAAAAAGGTTCATGTCAACTGCAATGACAATAAAGAAGTTGTTTGTAACCATAAGAGTTCTAACTTTTATCATTGTAAGTTTTTCATATGTGTATTTAATTTAAAGAAAACTTTTAATGTTTGTCTTTCACTTGGACTACACCAACCACAATGTTTGAATCAAATTATGGACTTCCTACATGTAGTAATAGATTTTGATAAATTATGGACTTTCTATATTTATAGTTTATTAAAATAAATGAATATTTTATTTGGAGTTTTTCGGTTGTCCATTTTTAATTAGGAATGATAAGTTTTCTTTAGATGGTGGAAAAGAAATACTATTTTTGTAAAGAAAGATTTTTTTGTTTTGTAATATAGTAAATATTTAATATTACTAAAATAATAGGGATAGGTGAAAAGACTATTTTGTATAAAACGGAGACTTTTAATGAAGGACAAAAAATTCAAATCACTTTTCTAAGGGTCTTCACACTTTGAATATATTATAGATATAGATTATAGATATAGGATTATAGTCGACTTTTAAAGTCGAATCAAGAATTAGAGCGGACTCTTGAAATATAAGTTTGGAAAAAACCTCATAAGTTAATTATTTTGTACGAGAAGAACCCTGATAAAATAAAAGTATACAAAGAAATTAGATGTCTATTTTTAATATTAGGAGAATAAATATAGGTAGGATTTTTTTTTCTCTTTTTATGGTCTATAGTAGTTTTTTTCCCTTTTAAAAATATGGCCAAGTTGCATTATGTTGCCCATATACCATTAATTCATACTTTGCTCATGACCTTGGGAATATCTTACGATTTATTATTTTTTATGCTTAGTACAGGTAGTAGATGCATGTCGATCGGTTTTGAGTCAACTTTTGTTTAAAGATTAGTTTAATTATATTGTATTGATATCTCTATTATTATATTATTTTATTATAGTTTACGGTGATATATGAATGTTGGTTGGCTTTGGAGAAATTTTTATCTAAAAGTTTTGCTTAAATTAAATTAAATTATTTTGATATTTTGTTATGGTATTATTTTGTTGCAGTTTACATGTGATAGATGAATGTTGGTTGGCTTTGAGAATTGTTTTCTGTAAAATTTAGGTTTAATTATATTATTTATTATGTTGGTATCTCTATTATCCTATTATTTTGCATGTTTCGTAAACTTTGATTTATTTGTTTTATGTAAATGTTAGACTTAATTGTATTGTCATAATTTCTTGTTATTTGTTATTTTTTCTGCTTAATACATGTGGTAGATGAATGTTGGTCGACTTTGAGAAAAATTTTGTGTAAAGGTTAGGTTTAATTGTATTATTTTGATATCTCTATTATGTCATAGTTTACATGTGGTCGATGAATGTCGGTCAGCTTTGAAGAAACTTTGTGTAAATATTAGATTTAATTATTGTTTTGATATCTCTATTATTGTATTGTGTTGTTGTAGTTTACAAATAGTACATCAAAATCGGTCGACTTTGAGGGGAATTTTTTTTTTATAAAGGTTAGGTTTAATTGTATTGATTTGATATTTCTATTATAGTATTGTTTGATAATAGTTTACAAGTGGTAGATGGATGTCGGTCGGCTTTGAGATTTTTTTTGTGTAAAGATTAGGTTTAATTATATTTTTTTTGTTATTTCTAGTATCCTATTATTTTGTTGTAGTTTATAGGTGGTAGATGAATGTTGGTCGACTTTAAGAAGTTTTTGGTGTAAAGATTGATATCTCAATTATCATATTATTTGATTGTAGTTTATAATCAATTAATGTCTGTTGTTTTTACTATCATCCACTTTTTTCTTCTATTTTTATATTTGTTCGCTCAAAGTAGATATACGAGGAATGTTTGAAACTGCTTATGTTGCTACTCATACAGTGAATGTATTTATCCACTAATAATGATAATAAATTTTTATTTTTTTATTTTGTCCAAAATTTTGTGTAACTAATGATGTTTCAGTTGCTTGATTTATAAATATATTGCATAGCAACAAAAGAGGCATGTGAATTTGATTATATTGGGGACAAAAGTTACTATAAGTGTGTTCTCGTGGCTGAGGTTTTCCATTTAAGTTTCTTTATCTATAATTTGTTAAAATTAAGCATGTATTAAAAAAATTGAAAAGTAAATCACTTTTATGATTTAATTCTGCTCATATTTCTTATAAAAGTATTGTATGAAGCTTATGAGAATTTATCATGTCATTGTCTTTTTTCTCTCTTTTTTGTTGTTGTTTAGTGTTAGAATTTGTTTTAAATTACAACCAAAATAATATATTCATGGTATGTAGAATGTACACATATTTATTTTTTAAAATTCTATAAACAAAAAATCATTGTGATATTTTACCTTTACATATACATATGTGTCTTCCATGAGGATTAAATCTATGTGACCTAAAAGAGGTGGTGGTAAAGCAATAGTAATACCAAGTAAACTTTTTTAACGTGCATGTTTTATGCAAATCATCATTCCTAAAATGTTTGATATTGCATTTCAATATGTGAGATGCTTTTTGTATTCTTCTGTGTTACTTAACCAATCGGTATATTTTTATTAATTATTTAAGATGCTCAAAAAAAATTTCTTAATATATTCTTATTAATCAGACATACTACTATATTATTTAGAACCTACAACACATATTAATAACTCCTTTTTGATATTTACCTAAATAAAGTGAGCTTTAAATGTTGCAATCCAACTCAACAAGATAAATTTGATGGAACACATAAACATGATCTATAAATTATTCCTATAACCATAATCGATGTATAATATTAATTATAGGATAAAACATATGTTGTTGTATTTTACAAATAGTACATCAAAGTCGGTCGACTTTGAGGAGAATTTTCTTTTTATAAAGGTTAGGTTTAATTGTATTGATTTGATATTTCTATTATAGTATTGTTTGATAATAGTTTACAAGTGGTAGATGAATGTCGGTCGACTTTGAGATTTTTTTTGTGTAAAGATTAGGTTTAATTATATTTTTTTGATATTTCTATTGTCCTATTATTTTGTTATAGTTTACAGGTGGTGGATGTTAGTCAACTTTAAGAAGTTTTTTGTGTAAAGATTGATATCTCAATTATCATATTATTTGATTGTAGTTTATAATCAATTAATGTCTGTTGTTTTTATTATCATCCATTTTTTCCTTCTATTTTCATATTTGTTCGCTCAAAGTAGATATACGAGGAATGTTTGAAACTGCTTATGTTGCTACTCATACAGTGAATGTATTTATCCACTAATAATGATAATAAATTTTTATTTTTTTATTTTGTCCAAAATTTTGTGTAACTAATGATGTTTCAGTTGCTTGATTTATAAATATATTGCATAGCAACAAGTGAGGCATGTGAATTTGATTATATTGGGGACAAAAGTTACTATAAGTGTGTTCTCATGGCTAAGGTTTTCCATTTAAGTTTCTTTATCTATGATTTGTTAAAATTACGCATGTATTAAAAAAATTGAAAAGGAAATCACTTTTATGATTTAATTCTACTCATCTTTCTTATAAAGGTATTGTATGAAGCTTATGAGAATTTATCATGTCATTGTCTTTTTTCTCTTTTTTTTTGTTGTTTAGTGTTAGAATATGTTTTAAATTACAACCAAAATAATATATTCATGGTATGTAGAATGTACACATATTTATGTTTTTAAATTCTATAAACAAAAATTCATTGTGATATTTTACCTTTACATATACATATGTGTCTTCCATGAGGATTAAATCTATGTGACCTAAAAGAGGTGGTGGTAAAGCAATAGTAATACCAAGTAAACTTTTTAACGTGCATGTTTTATGCAAATCATCATTCCTAAAATGTTTGATATTGCATTTCAATATGTGAGATGTTTTTTGTATTCTTCTGTGTTACTTAACCAATTGGTATATTTTTATTAATTATTTGAGATGCTCAAATTTTTTTCCTTAATATATTCTTATTAATCAGACATACTACTATATTATTTAGAACCTACAACACATATTAATAACTCCTTTTTGATATTTACCTAAATAAAGTGAGCTTTAGATGTTGCAATCCAACTCAACAAATTAAATTTGATGGAACACATAAACATGATCTATAAATTATTCCTATAACCATAATCGATGTATAATATTAATTATAGGATAAAACATGACAATAAAATATGTATAATTTTATTAATTAACGTGAGATACACGTGCAGAGCAAGTGAACTAAACTAGTATATATATATATATATATATATATATATATATATATTGATTTAACCGCATGTGTAATGTTTGATTATCTAAAATTAAATAATTTTATCTATTATGGAGATTTTTAATGAAGTGTAAAAGTTTAAATCGCTTTTCAAAGATTCTTCACACTTTAATATAATAATGTAAACATAAACGTATATTTTAGTGTAAGAACATATATATTTTACCATCAGAAGTTTCAATTGGTTGATGGATTATTACTTTTGTGTTTGTCATGCTGTACCTCTTTCCCTTGCTGCAAAGGCTAAGAGAGACGCATCAATTTGAACTATATTTGTGGTACAATTATTTTTCTTTTTTTTTTCCTTGTATGTTTAAGATCTTTGTTTCTATATTTATTTCTAATTTTTTTAAATCTTTTTAAACTCAAATTTAGTTGATTTAAAATTCTTAACCTAATAAAAATATATTAGTTGTCATTAATTCTGATGACTTCTAATAAAGAAAGGTTTTACCATTACCATAAATATATTTAATTAACATTTCAAAGGCCCTTCACACTTTTAATGTTACTAGTTAAACCGCACGTGCCTCGCACGTGTAACGTTTGATTATTTAAAATTAAATAATTTTATCTATTGTGGAGATTTTTAGTGAAGCGTAAGAACATCAACTTATAAACATATATTTTAGTGTAAGCACAAATATATTTTACCACCGAAAATTTCAAGTGATTGATGGATCATCACTTTTGCGTTTGTCATCAAGTACCTCTTTCCCTTGCTGTGAGAGGCTAAGAGGGATGCATCAATTTGAACCATATTTGTGGTATAATTAATTTTATTTTTTTTATATATTTAAAATCTTTTCTTGTTTTTAAAGTCAAATATTTACAAAATCATTGATTACATTCTTATTATGTACTTAAAACTTTTAAAATTTGGTATTTCATAATTTTTCTTATTCTAACGCTTTTATATTTATTTCTAGATTTTTCAAATCTTATTAAAATCAAATTTAGTTGATTTAGAATTCTTAAACTAGTGAAAAAAATTGTCATTAATTCTGATGACTTATAATAAGGAAAGGTTTTACCATAAATATATTTAATTAATTTTTAATATTTAAATATTGGAAAAAATTATTAATTCTGATTACTTATAATAAGGAAAGATTTTACCATAAATATATTTAATTAATTTTCAACTCTTAAATATTATGAGAAAATAGTGAAAAGACGATTTTATTTAAACTTTTAATGAATGACAAAAAGTTCAAACAATATATCTAAGACCCTTCATACTTTTAATATTACTAGTCAAGTGTACGTGTTTTGCACGTGTGTCTCGTATTGAGCTTGACATTGTAAGTGCCTTATGTTAATCAATAAAATTATATATGAAAATAAATTATTAAAAAAGTAGCAATTGATATTAAAATAAATATTATCTTTATTTATAATAAATGTGTATCTCAAATATGTTACAATTAAAATTTACAAAGAAAAATAAGATGGTATGGATTATAAAATATATAAATAGGTTATAAGTATAAGATTTAATTATCAAGTGAACGTAATAATTTAATTGAGTACATCGATTCAGCAATAACATGAATTGTGGTGGAATAATTAAGATTCTTCTATCTTAAATATGAAAAATATCTAGTTGGAGACTGCCACCAGAATAAGCCCTACATCGGGTATTCTAATATAGTTGAGCTCCAATGTGTGATATCGATTAAGTGATACGACAGTAGCCATAGTCAAAATTAAGAGAACTGATTAAAAGAAAGAGTATAACAATGGAAGAAACACCAAATTAGACAGAAAACAATACTAACCAACAATTGTTGAACAAGTATTTAGTTGGGACTCCGCTTGTACTATTCTCTACTCCTTCAATTTTCTACATAGATAACAAATATTGAAAAAAAAAAACTAAAAAGTGATGTAAACTAATGTGATATACGGCTATAAGACAATGACGTTGGAAATATTTTTTCTCTCCATATATAAAAAGTTCTAAACCTAAAAAAGAGCTGAAACTATGGGACTCCTAAATGGATTTGAGTACGGTCATTATGTTTCAATTCTATCTTATAGAGTAATTATTAAATAATTTAAGAAAAAAAAGGTAAAAAGACGATTTTATCTATTGCGAATAATTTTAATGAAGGGCAAAAAGTTCAAATCACTTTTCACGATAAAAGTGATATCAAAACAATACAATTAAACTTAAATTTTACACACAAAAAATCCTCAAACCCGATCGAGATTCATCAACGAATTATAAACGACCACAAAATAACAAACTAATATAAATATTACGATAATACAATTAAGTCTAACCTTTACCTAAAAAAAAATTCAAAGCCGACACACATTCATCTAGCATCTGTAAATTAAAATAAAACAATAAGATAATAAAGATATCAAAACAATACAATTAAACCTAACCTTTACACAAGAAGTTCTTCAAAACCAACTGACATTCATCTACGACCTGTAAACTATAAAAAAAAATTATAATAGTGATCACAAAACTTCGATTTTGATCCAACTAATTCTTATCTGGGCGAAAATTTTGACAAATAATAAAGATATATATATATATATAAATATATATATATATATATATATATATATATAGAGAGAGAGAGAGAGAGAGAGAGAGAGAGAGAGATACATGTTGAATTATATTATGCTGACTAAAACAATGAAGAGGTTGAGGGTTAGAAAATCAAATATCCATCAATCTAGACATGCAATTGAATCAAGTTAGATGAGCATCAATGATATTCTTTCAATAGGCAAATCGACTTGTTCTCTAGTTTAAGGTACATCTCAATATTTATAGAAGTATTTCCTTAATAGAGTCCTATTTTAAGAGTATTTTTCTAATTAAATAGTAGAAAGGAAAATATTAATTAATTCTTCTACCATATATTTTAGGAAATCTAGTGGAAAGAAAAATATTAATTAATTCTCCTGCCATATATTTTATGAATCCGTATATTTTAGAAAGTCTAGTTAATTTAATAAAAAATAATTAAATAATAAATTAAAAAAATAGTGAAAAGTCGGTAGGAAAAAGTTAAATTTGAAAAGAATTTAATTGTATGAAAATATAGGGTGTTTGTGAGATGAAAGAAACCAAGTAGGAACCAAATAGGATTAACTAAAAAAAGGGTGTTTTAACCAAGTATAGTAAGAAAAAAACCCGTATGTTTTACCATTAGTTATGAAAAAAAACATATAAAAAAATGGGGGAAAAACTAAATTTGGAAAAAGTTAATTATAGAAAAATTTTGGGTATAGGAAAAAACCCGTATGTTTTACAATTAGTTAGGAAAAAAATGTATAAAAAATGGGGGAAAAGCTAAATTTAGAAAAAGTTAATTATAGGAAAATTTAGGGTGTTTTTTTGGGTGAAAGAAACCAGGTACAAACCACATTAACTTTGGTAAGAATTTAATTGTAGGAAAAATTTAGTATATTTATTTTGAAGAATTTAATTGTAGAGAAAAGGATAAAAGACGATTTTATCTAAAACGAACTCTTTTAATGAAGGGCAAAAAGTTCAATTCACTTTTCTAAAGGTCTTCACACTTTTAATATATTATAGATATAGATTATATATATATATATATATATATATATGTGTGTGTGTGTGTGTGTGTGTGTGTGTGTGTGTGTGTGTGTGTGTGTGTGTGTGTGTGTGTGTGTGTGTGTGTTACACCTCAAAGCTTAGCTCAAATGAAGAAGGGTTGTCCAAATTTTGTAAAGAGATCAACCATCTCCTAACAATGGCCATGAGATATTTTTTTGAGAAAAATTCATAAATAGCATATTTAAGACCATAATTATGAGATTTATAGCATTACTTTCATAATTACTTAAACTAGCAACTTGTATTTTGTATTTGAAGAAACTGTTGCTATAAAAATACATATACAAATCATTTTACTGCTCATATTTAACTCAAATCAGCTGAGTTAAATATGATATAGTTATCCATTAATTAAATGTGGAGATCTTTTTCATTAATATCTCTTAATTAACGTGATTTCCGTTATTTGTTACTAATCGAAATCAAAATTCAAATTTCAGTTTCACATTATCTTTTTCATCCAAAAAAAAATCAAAATCAAATTCAACTGGACCTTCTCCTCTTCAATATCTGCGAAAATTTAAATTAAACCATTACTGTTGTTGAAGGTATTTAATGATAATATTATTTTCTTATATGAATTTCATCATTTGTTTGAAATCGATCAAAATTTTTTATGAATTACGGTTATCTGAATTTCACCAGTTATTTGAAATCGATCAAAAAAAATTCGTTCTGAATATTTTTTGAACCATTACTGTTATTTCGTTTAATTTTTTTTGAGTCATTACTGATGTCTCGTTTTAATTTTTTATTTTGTCATTAAATTATTTTTGAATATTTTGTAAACGATTTTTGAAAAAAAAAGTAATGCAACAGTAAATTGAACTGATCGAATAATATAGTGATCAAAATTGATTTTTCAAGCTGCTCAAACTAGATTTTTTGGAGTTCTGATTCTCAAAATTTAAGAGTATATTTGTATTTTCGTAAAGTTTGATTATGTATATTTTGATTTTGTTCGAATATGGATGTTGTGGCTGTGTTTGTATTTTATGTTGTACAAATATATTGTAATTATATTTTCGGCGGAATATTTTGGCTGTGTATGTAATTGTAGCGTGTACTCGTATGACGGTATGATCATTTACATTTATGACATTTGTTGGTATGAATTTATTTATAGTTGTATGCATAAATAGCTATGTACGTATGTGCTTTAAAAAAACTAAGGTTATTAATGTTCTCTATTTTTCCAAAAAAATATATATGCAGTAATCAATGTTATCTGTTAAATACATATGCATCAATCTTTGTCATGAAACAAAATACATATGCAGTAAGAAATATGTATATTTGTGGCATTTGTTGGTATAAATTTATTTGTAGTTGTATTTATAAGCGCACATATGCAGTAAGTAAGAAAATACATATGCAGTAAGCAATATGTATATTTGTGGTATTTATTGGTACGAATTTATTTGTAGTTGTATTTATAAGCACGCATATGAAGTAAGTAAAAAAATACATATGCAGTAAGCAATATGTGTATTTGTATTTTGCAGTTGTGTTTTCAAAAAATCAAATATACATTTTGCATCTGTTTGTATCAATACATTTACATATTTGTGTTTGACCTTTTTAAATTTATTTTTAAAAAAATAATATCAGGTTGTACCAGCCACAGAGTATATCTACACAGTGCATGACAGAGAAAAGCATTTTATTGTTTGCCTCAAGGAAAAAATATGTTCATGTCATGCATTTCAACTGGATGAGATATTTTATGCACATGCTTGTTCGGTCTTGGATAGCAAGGGACCATATTGTTGTGATCTATATAACCCAAAAACAGTCTTGAAAACGTATGATGTTTCAATCTATCCTTTACCACACATAGATGATTGAATAATTCCAGATAACATACTTGGTGAAATAGTACTGCGTTCAAAGTACAAACAACCCCTTGGAAGACCTGCAAAGAAAGATCATGAAAAATTGGCAAGGGATATGTTTGGAAAGAAGAATATCAACTCATGTAGTGGTTGTGGGTCTAAGGGTCACAATAGGCGTTCGTGTAGGAAATATTGTAAATGATACATTTGTTCTAATGTATTCTTGCTTTATAATTTATTTTACACTTTTCATAATAATGAACTAATTTGTTAAATGTGTTTTATGACATTTATGTTCCATTTACTATAATGCATCATAAATGACAATAAGTAATACAGTTTTGTATTTCTAACTTTCAATGAAAATACATATACTTTTGCTTTGAAAAATACATATGCTTTTGGGTAAATGTATTTGATAGTTGAGTTGTTATTCAAATATGGTGACCTATATGTATTTCTAATATCAAATACATATGTAGTTTTTCATAATTATTTACAAAAAATGTGTAGTCAAAAATACATTTATCGCCTCTATATATTTCAACCTCTGTGATAATATTTACTTGTATAGTTGTCTATTTGTATTAGGCGTCACAGTTAACAACATAATTTTTTTATGAATTTGGCTAAATGTATTTGCTAAAATATATATTATAATAACACAGAGTAAACTATATAGTATATGAACACATAGTAAAATATATATATGCAGCAACGTATGTATTTGATATTATATAAAAACAGAGAAAAATACATAAATTAAGCAACATATGTATTTGAAATTATACGAACACAGAGTAACATACATACATAAATCAACTTAAAATACATATATACAGTGCATAGTATATGTGAAACCTTATATGGATTAAACATGTGTATGTAATGTAAACTACATATGTATTTTGAAGATAAATCTGAAAACTGCATATGTATATATTGAAATGTAAACTGTATCCACATATATATAAGTGTAAACTTGAATAAAACACATACTATATAATTATCGAAAACATATTCAACATAAAACACTAAAATGAATACTTTCATTCACTTCAAAATGAATAACTTTCATTAACATCAAAACAGAAAATAAGTTCCAAAAATTACTGCACTAAATTACTATCAACATCCAGTTAAATCTTGTCAAATACAAAATAAAATAAAATCATCAACAATCAAACTTCAAATACTTCTGTGACACTTGTGATCTTGCTTTCCCTAACAGGCCTCAATGGTGCTTCATCGTCACTTTGAGCTTTTGCTTCTTGTTTTCTCATATCGCAGTCCCACATAGTGAAGCATATCTTGTACGAAGTACGTTGGGATTGAACTCAACCGAAGGAACGCCTTAACCATAAGAAAGACACTCTGCATATGTAACCATATACAGTCCATAGCCCCAACTGCATATTTAAACAAACAGAATACCTAAATGTATATTTCAACATTTCAATATACCGAAAATACATAACAATTATAAAAAAATACATTTAGGCAAATACCTCTTCATAAATAGTTCATATAAATGTATTTTTCATACATGCAAATTAGCATATTTTAACATATAAATACATATTATCCCAAAATGTATATTTTAGCTATCAGCTTCACCAAAATACATATCAACTTCACCAAAATACATATCAGTAAATACATATCTGCTTCACCAAAATACATATTACCCAAAATGTTATCAACTTTATTGAAATCCCTAAATACATATCAGTACATAAAAATACATATACACTGAAAAATACCTCTTCCTCCTTATCTTCTTCCAATTCATTACCAGAGGAGTTTTCAACATCATCATTTACAACATTGCTTGAATCTGTAATTTTTTTCTTTCCTTTTCTTATCATATTTTTGTAATTTTGTGGCTTTTGGAGAAGGAGTTTTTTTCAATCATTTTTTTCTTTAAAATATCAGTCATCTTCACTAATCGTTACGAAACTTCGACCTAAGCTCCTTTATACTCACTGATTTCTTCGACTGTATAGGAGTAGAAATAACTTTAAATACTTTGTCTTGAGTTAATCCAGAACTAAATGATGGTGCATTATCAGACAATAAATTAATAGGTGGTATACTCCTATTTGTTCGTGTTTTTGGTGTGTGTTTTACTATTAGAGCATAAAAACCTTAAACTTGAAGTTTCTAATGGTTTACAGTACAAAATATAAAAAATAAATAAATTATGAACCTGATAACATACAATAACTGAAATATATTAGTTACCTGAAATTGTGGAATACTATCCTTATCAAATCGTGAAAAAGACGTGAGAAAGGGAACAAATTGAAAGAGAAATCTGAGAGAAAAGATAAAATAAAATTAATTAAAGAAAAGAGAAAGAGAAGTGGCCTGAAAAGGGCAACATTATAGATGGTAACTTCTCAAAGGTTGTAAGTGGGGGACCACAATTACAAAAATATTATTTTTGCTACACAATATAATTTTTATTATAAAATAATAAAGAATAAAGAAGCAGAGTAGAGAGAGAATAGTGAGTAATTCTTATTTCTCTTGAGGAATTTCTTGATGGATTATTTACAATGAATAAAACTCCTCTATTTATAGGGAAAATTATTCCTAGTTTCTCTCTAAAAGGTAGATACTTCAAATCTTGATAGATATCAACTAGATCTTGATAGATCTTATCTATATTCTTGATAGACATTCACTATAATGTAAATACATTTATAAAACTCCCTCTTGAATGTCTAATTGATAGATAATGTGCCTTGTTAAAACCTTACTAGAAAAAATCAGTGAAAAAAAATTTAGTGAACGAAAAAGAGTACACATCTCTAACAATACGCATATAGGCTGCCTCATTATAAACCTTACAATGAAAAACCAGTGGGACAAAACTTTGTAAGGAAAAAAGAGTACAACGCGTATTAATTCCCCTTAATGAGAACATCCTTGAACCTTTGCATCCCGATCTTGTGAAACATCTTCTTGAAAGTTGCAATTAGAGGAGACTTGGTGAATAAATCAGCCACATTATTACTTGAACGGATCTTTTGCACGTTAATATCACCATTTTTTTGTATCTCATGTGTATAGAAGATCTTTGGCGATGTGTGCTTCGTTCTATCTCTTTTTATGGATCCTTCCTTATGTTGTGCTATACATGTTGCATTATCTTCATATAATATTGTGGGTACTTTATCATATTTCAAATCATATTTTTCTCGAATGAGATGTATCATGGATCTCAATTACACACTCTCTCGGTTTACTTCATGAATAACTATCATCTCAGCATGATTCGATGAAGTGGCTACGATAGACTACTTTGTATATCTCCAAGATATGGAAATATCCCCACATATGAACACATTACATGTTTAAGACCAATATTTATGCGGGTTAAATAAATCCCCAACATCAACATAATCAATAAGATTGGGACTGCAATCTTTAAAATGAAATAAGATCCATTTGTTTTATACCATTTTGATGTCTTCTAGCAGGAGCAAAACTATACCTTGCTAACAAATTAACCGAAAAGGTCTATATCATGCCTTGTAGTATTTGCAAGATATATTAGTGCACCAATTTCACTAAGATATGATACTTTAGGACCAAGAAGTTCTTCATTCATTTTTTTTAGGTCGGAATGGATCCTTATTCAATTATGTATGTTTCTCATTTAAGCAAATATTCTATTGCTTTTGAAAACTCTCCAAGAGTTTCAACAATATTCAGAACATCAACTCTTATAAAGATAATAAACAAGTTTCCCAGAAACTTTATATGTTTCAGGCATTTTGAATCCTTTAGGAATTTTCATATGGATTTTGTCAAGTGACAATATCAATATGTGTGACATCTTTAAGTGTCTGGATTGCAAATCAAATAAGTGTTATGCTTACAAAGATGTATCCTTTCATGTCACTTGATAAATGTTTCTACGTCGGTATACTTAAATAAACGTAGAATTCGGATCCTCGTAATCTTTTACAATATTGTGCCACTATTGTATCAAAGATATCATTGATGATATATCATTTCATAGCGGTTCACAGTATGACATAACATTTTGAGATCTCATCACTTCATTATTTTCAGGTACCTGAACCTCTATTAAGGTTTCATGAACTGTTATGTCGTAGGCTCTTTAAGAACACATTGTCTTTTTATTATGATTATTTTCTATGTATCATTTTCAAGGATTATTTCATTTGGAATCGATTGGTCTATCATGCTTCATGCATGCATAGACCTTGTCCTTCAGGGACACAAAATAGGAGCACTTGCAGCTTAAATATGATATGCTTTTGGCATTTGACTTGAATTATCTTTTGAATGAGGATCTGATGATAATTCCTAACATATTTCATAGCTGCTTACAATATCCCCTTTATGTTAGGAAAACTAACATACATCCTCCATCTTCTTTGAGGAATTCATCTTTATGCACTATGGTATATTCATTTATCAAATACCACACATCAAAACTACTAGATGAAATAATTGATTCTTGACCTTGAACCAATTGAGAAGGAAGTATTAATCATAATTTTTGGTCTAATTCAAACAAGTTTTATTGTATGCAATATATCATGATTCAGACCAACACATGTGGCTTTGTTCTCATAAACAATAATTCAACTATTTATCGAAGGCATTTAATACCAACTTAATTAGCATTATCAAGATGAATTGTCTTGATTACACAATCTGAAAATTATGCTTTTAACTCAATTTTATTGAGCAAGCAACTTTATGAATGTCAAATTGCAGGTTGACAATAAATGTACATGTGATCATCTTATTGATGCATCTTTTCAACATATCACATGATAGGTGAACGAGCTCATATTCACCTTTTATAATTTTTAGATTTTAAGGGATTCAATCCCAACATTAGCTGGTCCAACCAACTTATCATGAGAACACGCAATATTAAAAGTAATGAAGAATTTTCTAATTCTTCAATATATGTTCAATACTCAGTATGCACATCTTTGGGATGTCGCAATTGTTCATGTCAATTTATGAACTTTTATTGTAGTAAAATCCAAGTTTACCATGTCATGTACCTTTTACTTTAGTAAATTTCAGATTTACTTTATAAGAATAAAAATCATATTTACTACTTCTGAGCAAGTTGTAGAATATTTCTTTTCAATTATTCCACCTCTTTCGGAGGTAAGTTATAGTACCATCACAATCAAGTGCACTTTTGTATTGATAAGCATTACTAAATATTATCATATTCATCCTAGGGAATGGATCTATGCTTATAATAATAAAAATTCTCATTCCAGGAATGAAATATAATCGTGCCTTGCACCTATCAAGTTGATAGCTTATAACCTCTTTTAAAATATTGGTAAGTCAAGAGAAAATTAAGGTGTGCATATAATGTAGAGAATTTTTCTCTAACATATCTTATAATCATGATAAACGTGTAAAAATATTATCACTTTTGATGATCATTATCATATTGTCCCTCCACGCTTATACCCGTGCATTCAATCACTTGTCTTCTTTCAGACATATTATGCACTGCTACCACATATACTTCAAGAATGAAGTAAGTTGTCATATTTCAGACTTATCATATATTGCTACCATATTTATTTGATGGAATGGAGCATATTCAATGGGTCGGATTTCATGACTTTTCATTAAATACTCATTATTTTGCTTTAGCCATCATAATATCATCAGTATGGTGCATTGAGATTCAAACTCAACTTCTTATCCACATAAATGCGTCTTAGGCTATATATAGATAGGACTTGAACCCAACATTTTATCATCATGGTGCATTAGAAATTTTAACCCAATGTCTTACCCTCTTAATAAGACGAGGCTTAAATTCATCATCATATCTTTTAACAATATTGTTCTTTATGAACAAATTTAAAGTTTAATTGGTTGGTTAATTGGTTCCAAACCAATTATTTTTTTCTTAAATCCAACAATAATTATATCATTAGTAACAAAAGACAAATAACATAAGAAATTACTTACCTTGAAATTACCTTTAGATTTATAATCTCACCTCACCTTGTTTGGCAGAATCTCGTACTGATAACGTGTTATTAAATAATAAGGAATAAAGAAGAAGAGTAAAGAGAGAATAGAGAGTAATTCTTATTTCTCTTGAGGAATTTTTTGATGGAATATTTACAATGAATAAAACCCCTCTATTTATAGGAAAAATTACTCCTAGTTTCTCTCTAAAAGGTAGATTTCAAATCCTGATAGATATCAACTAGATCTTATCTATATTCTTGATACACTACTAAAAAAATGGTAAAAAGAGACCTTACGAGGTTTCTTTCCCTAAAAAAAGAACCTCAAAAGCGACTTCAATGGTAGGTCTCTAAAACATAGGTCGCTTTTTATAAGAGACCTCATGAGGTCACCAGAAAGCGGCCTCATAAGGACACTAAGTAATTTTTCAAAATTCCTAAAAAGAATCCTCATGAGGTCTCTAAACTATTTTTTAATTATTATTATTACTTTATAAAGGAAACCTCAAAAGTTCGATATTTGGTTATATTTTTTATTTTTTTTAATTGAAAGAAATCTCATGAGGTCCCTATTATTTCTTAATATTTTATTAAAAATATTTTTTAAAAAACAAATGACCTCTTGAGGTCCCTTATTTGCATTGTTGAAAAAGAAATTGCAGAATAGAGACCACATGAGGTCACTTTTGTTAATATTTTGGAAAATAAAAATGCAAAAAAGTGACCTCATGAGATCTTTCTTTTGCAAAAAAAGAAAAAAAAAACTGGTCATAAATAACAAGTTTTACAGATGTCTACCCGTTATTTTGAGTCAATTCAATGATATATATATACACAATTTAATTAGGTAAATCAAGCTCCAAGAGCTCCCACCAATCAATCAAACGACAATAACACATATACTAAATATCCTTCAATCAATACTATACGAAAATCAACTTTAAAATACTTTAAAATTGAGCAAGAAAACATAGAAGTCATAATCTATATATACAACTCTATTTCAGACTAGTTTAAAGTTTCAAAAACACTCAATAATTCAAATAAACCACCACAAAGTACATAATTTAGATATCTAATGCAACCGTAAACTTTAATGATGTGATGGTGTGTTTGCCATATATTGATCACCATCCTCATCATTTTTGTGCTCCTATATCACACCTCTGTATTTACCATCTCCGGAGATTTTCTTCCCAGTGTGTGTAGCCTTGAATGCCTCAGCCTGAGTTATCGACCTCCCAAGTTTCTTTTCCTGTAAATAAAATTAATTTAGTTATTAACCAAGAATAGTTAAATAAAAGTAGTTTGGATAGTTCATCAAGAATAATACTATTGAGCAATTAGTTGGCAGAATTACACAAAGGACAATTGATCATTAAATACAGCTACAACATAGAGCCATAACAAAAGCACAAAACTTAGAGGATTTACAGACAAACAAAACTAAACTCCCAATTTCAGTCAAGTACTTCATTCTTACCTTTACCATCTCTAGTAGCTTTATCTATGACTAGTGAATTTGGCCGCGCAATGAGAAAAGACCTTATTATATTTATAAAGTGACTTATTTTTAATATTTATTCTTCTTTTTGATAATCATAGTGTTCGGTCCAGCTTGCACACACTTCAACTAATTTCACATATGTTTCAATGTGGTGAACAAAAGTAAAAGAACATATAACTATATGAAAAATTGATATAAGGAAAAAAGAAAACTTGCCACTAAGTATTATAAGCATATGCAACATTTGTCATTCTCCACATTTGGTCATGCAAATATCACAGATATGGAAAAGAGTTGTTGAAATTGACTAAAAAAATAAGACTACCAAATTGAGACGGAGGGAGTATATATCACCTGAAGGTTTTCAAAGGTAAAACAGCTAATGGTTTGGGTACTACATTATGTCCTTGGTAGAAATCCTCATCAATCGATGGGAGTGAAACCTGTCTTTTCCTAATACTTGCAACAACAACATGAACAAAACTGGTGAATGGACTCCCTTCTGGCTTAAAGTTGACATAAAATCTGCTTCCCATTAGGAAAATGACTAAATAAACAACATTACAGGCTACACAAATAAAAAATTCAGCTTTCCGGTTTACGTTATCTTCAACATAAACAATAGCTATTGATGCTACTAAACAAGTAGAATACCAAAAGAAATAGAACCAATTGAAGAAAATCCATTGATCTTTTGGTTTATCAACTAGTTGATCAGCTCCAATCGTCGATAGGGTTGATCGGGTGCCACCATATCCCAATGTTGCTAGAACTATGGCTGCATAGAGTACTACATATTAAATTCTTGATTTAGGGATACATGAGGTTGAACCAAATTCACAGGGTTTAGGTCTCCATGAATCAAGTGTTGTTGTTAAAGCTAAAAGGATTGTACCCTACAAGTATTGATGAAAAAATTAGTTGGTTGTCCCTATAAACATATAGATATGTGATTAAAAAGAAGTGTTGAAGTTGACAATAAGTAATTTCATGCGTTCTATGAAAAAAAGCACTTTTTTGATTGAAGTGATTGAAAAAAACAATTAAAGTATTTTATAGCAAAAAAAATATAAATAGGAATTGGAGTAGAGAGAGAGAAATTAGAGGCTATGTGGATTATGATTTTTGGTTTTAAAACACTTTTTTTACTTTATTCAAATGCTAAAAAAGTGTTTAAAAGTTAGATTCACTAAAAACACCCAAAAAGTATCAAATAGGCTATTAGAGGAAAATTGTACTTCAAGAAGTGAAAAAAGTGTTTAAGATGAAAAAGAAAAAGAAATAGTCAAACTAAAGATATACTTATAAACTGATAGTTCATGTTCATAAATATTAATTAGGTAACAATCAAATTACGACTTTTGAATGATTTTGCTTCATAATAAGCACTTGATTGATAAGATTTTTCGTGTTTACGTATAAATAAGTGAGAAAAGGCACCAACAACATATTATGGTATGTACCAATAATGAGATGATGGATGAATTCCAAATGGTTGAGAAGGAATCAAGAAATGAGTCTGTAATAATTGCAGCAAGGACGGGAATTAAGTTTCCAGCACCATTAACCAAATTTGATATTTGAGCTGTATCAATGCTCTCCACATCATATTCTTTGATCAGATACACAATTAGGTTGAATGACCAACCTCCAAATGCTAGTGTCAAGCCTACTATGCTCGTTGTTTTTATCATAAAATCAATATCAAGATTGAGATATTATATTACCATCGATACGTATATTGATACATATTTTCGGTATACAAGTTAAATATTTAGGCTATGTGCAACAAATAAATAAAGTAATAGATAGAAGTATAGAGCTAGAACTTTTGATTTTTTCATGTTGCTAAAGCTTTGAACGATAAAAATAGATGACAAACGTCTGATTAAATTGAGCAAAATACTTAGGAACAAGATTCAAGTCTACCCAAAAAAAGAGGGAAAAGGAGAGACCTATGATGCAGGAGAAGGTGATCCACCCTCTGGTACTTCTTGACAACTGTGCCTTTGATGGAGCTTCCATTGTTTAAATTAGAACAAACAAAGGATAATATATAATCACTCCAAATTTTTGGTAGATAACTTATCTTAATCTATGCATGCTTAGATCTAATGCGGGGAATAGCACTGGTGAACTTGATTGTCAGACTCAACCTCCAAAATGGTGGATCAATAAAAGCTCAAACCCAAGTTAACAGGTAATGCTTGGTTAAACGACAAAAAATTACACTATATTTTGTTATATTTTTCGCTAATGGCAAATTATATTATCCAATGAGCTGGACAAAAATTTGAGGGTCATAAAACTAGTGGATCAGGTGAGCCTCATGGAAACTTACTTTAAGTAAAGCTCCAAATTCAATGTAAAAACATGACTTTCCAAATGAGCCTATATAAGCATATGAACTTAAGTAGAAAAAGTAACTTAATGCTACAAACATCCTCGAATGAAGAAACTTTTTTCTTAAAAAATTGCACTATGAACTCTAACCTTTCAAAGCTCCTTTCAGCCATTCCTCCAAAATTATTCTAAAAAAAACTAGCATTCCAAATTAGCCGTGGTTGGAAAATGAGCTCCAAATTAGGAGTTGCTCAGCCATTGTTTTATTTAACCATATACAACTATAGGAAAACCGCAAATTGGATCCACACTCGCATTACAAGCCATGAATTCTCCAACTTTTAACATTGATAAGCAACAACGATAAGCTTCAAAGTCAAATAATATCTAGTACTAACAAATTTTCACCCGATGAGACAATGGATCAAAAGCCTAATCTTTGCATTTGCTACTAAACAACAACACAACTCATAACAAAAATCAGCAATGAATATAATGCAATCACAACAAATGTAAAAGAACAAAGCAAAGTACTCACTCATATTTCGCGAGCAAAACAACACCATGATAATCAACAGTAACATTAAACTTAAGCTACTCTCCAAGAACCTCTTCTCTTCCATTTCTTTGCACTAGAATCTGCCACTCTAAGAATACACAAAAATGGAATCACAAAGTTCTCATTCAATGAATCTCCAACAAACCCAATATTCTTATTCCTTATTGAACCCAAGAACTCAATCGAGTCTACCCAGTTTAAATCACACTCAATGGGCCTCCATTTCAAAGAATTGATCCGACTCATATTTTCTTTTTGATTTCTGAGACAATTTCAAGCATTCCTGTGAAAGAGGCAGGATTCATCGTAAATGAATTTTCGATTCGGGTCGGCGACCCATTTGCCTTTGAAGAGATTACAAGAAGAGGGTAAAACGAAAATTTTGGATTTTGGAGAAGAGGGGGAGGAGGGTAAAGAGGAATTTGGGCGGTTTGGTTGATCTGAGACATTTGGACAAAAGGGTTTTGAGAGTGAAAGGGGGAGGTAGGTTCGCAGCTGATTTACCAAATGGGGAGTTGAGGTTTGTATTTCTTTTTATTAAATATAAAAAGAAATTTGTATTTTAAAAAAAAATTGATCACTTTAACCAAAATAAAGAGACATGAGGTGACTTTTTATAATTTCTTTATAGTAATTCTGAATGTTTAGGTGCTAAATTTTTTCAGCATTTATTTTCGATCTCATAAAGTTACTATTATTATTTTTATAATTTTTTAATCATTAACAGACCTCATGAGGTTTTTTTTATTAAAAAAAAAAAATTAAGGGAATGAGCAACCTCATGAGGTCTCTTATTTTTGACCTATTTTTGAGTTCTTTTATTTTAGGTCTCTTTTTGCCGTTTTTTTAATAGTGATAGACATTCATTATAATGTAAATACATTTATAACAATTTCATTAAAGTGTTGCTATTTTTCATAATTTATATGTTAAGTATGTTACTTATTGTAGTCTTTCCTACTTTTTTATTCTTCAACAATATACATAGCTAATCAATTTTCTAAAAAATTTATTTTTCTAGGAAATAAAAGGAACACAAGCCCTAAATGTAATAAGAAGAAATACTTGCTAAATAATTTGCAAGTACTGAAAATTAGGGAATTTGATTCCATCAGTAACGGAATGCATATATAATTGTTTTTTGTTTTTTAATCTTTATGATTTTTTTTTCTGTCATTGAATTTGTTTTATTGATTATTAAAGGAATAATAGAAAGATGATAGAATGATTAAATTATTAATTCAAATAATTAGTATTCTTTTATATTATTGTGACGTTAATATCCAAAAGATATTGATATGTAATTAATGTATGACTTAATTCCTCAATTATCTGTATTAGTAACTTATTAATCCTTTCCTATTCCGGCACACAAGTATTCCTAAAAGTCCACAAACTCTTAAATTGTGAAAACTTTGAATAAATTACAAAATTAATTATAAATAATATAATGGATTAAAAATTAAATTAAATTTATTTAAATTTAAAAATTAAAAGGAATCTTAACATATTTTTAACTTGGATATTAGAAAAATTTACATATCTAATAAAATTTATTTAAATACTTATATACATATGTTAAATGTGCCAAGGAAAACCATGCTTAAAATCAATCAATATATATATATATAAAGGAGGATTTTAAGCCATCCTATGTGGCATGGCTTATAAGGCTTCAATCCTATTTATCTTTTTTTTTGACTTTTTTCTCTATTTTTTCCTTATTTTCTAATTAAAAAATTAATAAATCCTATATATTAAACTCCATTAAATTGTGTAACAATTATAAATCATTCATGAGTATAAGTTAATGTATTTTCATTAAATTTTGTAACAGTTATAAGCATTCATGAATATAAGTTACTATATTGATTATTCATTATTGTTTATATAAATTTTTATTTGTATTTACAGTCATTTACATTGATTGGTCTCTATAGAAGAAGATCTAATGCGTTTTGAATTCTCGTCTACTAAAATTCTCTGCCTTTTTTTTACTAGGAGATAAAATTTCTTTGTTTAACCAATACTGAAGTAGTGACCAATTTCATCCAAAGGTATGTTTTAATTCTGCTTCAAAATCTATTAGATTTTGTCTTTTAACTTGTTCTTAAATTTGAGTTTTCTCTGTGTCACTTTTTTTTATTAAGTTTTTACGTCGCCGAGACATGATTTGAACTTTATGCATTATGAATTATGTTAGCAACCAATTTTTGTATATATTCATTACAAAAAATACAGGATTTGAACTAAGATTGTTGAGTTCGATCTAACGCATATGTTCGCCTAATCCATCGAGGTAGGATTTGACTTTATGTGTCCTACATAGTATTAGTAAACAATTTTTGCACATACTTGTTGGTACAAATATAGGACTTAAACTAAGAATATTGGATTCGGCCTAACTCGTACGTCGGCTTCCATGGCTATATGCTTTTGATATTTTTCATTAGTTAATTGTTTTAAACAATTATTGGGGTGTCAGAATCATTTTTTACATGTAGTAGTTGATTTCAAGTGGTTTTGATGGAAAAAAATTTGAATATGCTTTGGTGGGAATAAGTGATGTTTTTGAACTAGTATGGGTCATTCTTTTTTTGTTTTGTTAATTAAAAAATAAAATTATCCAACAAGCACTACATTGTTACGAAAAATGTATCAAATGTAATCGGTGGTGTTATTTTGATTATTAAGATTACTTCCATCACTCATTTTTAGAGCAAATATCGGATCATATTTCTCACTTTAATTTTCAGCTTTCTTTAATTTTACTAACTTATCTTTTTTGCCTGCACCGATTGATTTTTCCTTTTGGTGTGAGTGCGACTTATACAATAATTTTGTATTTGTAGCAACACTATTTAATATATGAATTTTGTGTTTTAATTTGCTGCTAATTATATTGTAATCCGTTGTTTGAAAGTAAAATAATGACTTCAATTTTGCTTTATGGTACTTTGCATGTGACGATACACAAGGTCGATAGGCTGCATGAGAAGGACGGTGGCAACTTCTTTAGCAAAGTATATTATATTCATATAAGCTCCACTTGGATTTTGAATTGGATCACCATATGTATTGGTCTTTTCTTAATTATCCCAGGCTTTTGTTGGTCAATTGTAGTATTTTTTTGTTAATTATATAACTGATACCATTATGATATTTCTTTCATATTATTTTTACAACTAATATTCATTTATTTTGTTTCCTATTGGTCATCCTAATTACATAAATGATAGGAGATGCAACTAAAAACTGTAAAAAAGTTGAAATATTTTTGAAATATTACGTGGAGAAAAAGAAAAAAAAATGACTTGTGATTTTTCAGAAAATTTAGGGACTAAATATAGAATAATAGTTGTAATTAGGAAAAAAGCATAATTAATTGTGAGGAAGAAATAAAAATTAAAAAACGGCATAAATAATAAAAATAAATAAAAAGGGATGCCAAAGATTTGAATTTTTTTTTTCTTTTTTTTCTTCTTCAAATTTTTAATTTATTTCATATTGGTTAAATTCATATCAACCTATAGTTGTTTATGCATGAATAATGTGAAGGTCGGAATATAGCAGATGATATGACTCCTCTCTTTGGCTATCATTTATATTGAACTTTTTTTTATTCATATTTTAACTTTTTTTTTCTATTTTTACTTGAAATGTTCATAAAATAATTGTATATTTACTAGGAGTTACATCTTATTAATGTTATGATAAATATTGCATATTAAGGTATCATTATAGTAGAAAAATAAATGGCTATTGATAAATATAACTATAGAATTTGAATGGCTCTTATGATTCGTCAGGGGTGGATCCACATGTTAGGATGGGGGTGCACGTGCACCCGGTAAGTTTGAAAAAAGTTGTGTATATGTACATGTATATACCTTAAGAAACTGTTATATAAATTATGTCCACCATAGAAAACACAATAGCACCTTGGGCGCGTTGGTTCTGAATGTTGTTTCCCTCAAATGTGACCCGGGATTGAATCCCAGGGTCAAGTTTTCTTTTTCTATTTTTTGTGTTATTAATTTCTTAACAACAAAAGTAGTAGTGAGGAATCAAACCTGGGACCGCTTTACTTACACAATCCACCCTTAACCGCTGGGCAACTATACTCTTCTATTTATAAAAGGTTAAGATTTATATATTATCCCAAAACCCATATTTCGCCTATGTATTTGTATTTTCGTCATTACTTAAGCCTTTACTGATCAGTCAATCAGACACGATACTATCCCTCAATCGTCATTGAAAGATTCTCGAGCACTTATGTTAAGATAATGGTGCACCCGCGCTCTTCAAATCCTGGGTTCGCCTCTGTGATTCGTAATAAATAAGAAAAATAAAATGATCCGATAAATCATGGAGTGTTACTTTGATAAAAAGAAATTTACCTAAGAGAATTCATAATGCATAAGAAGGAAAATAAAGGGATGTTAGGATAAGGTGCTTTATTTACTTCTTCATTAATTTAAAAAAAATAAAAGAGTTGCAACTAATTATTTTATTGAATTGTGGAATCAGTGCTTTCATGGAGAATTCCAAAACGTTACCCTTTGTGTTTCATTAGTTATTAAACAAGTGCATTATAGTAAGTACAATTGTATAGTTATTGACTTGTGAGAATTTATCGAATTGAGTGTCATTGAATATTTTATAAATGAAAAGAAATGACCAAAAAGAAAAAAGATAAATGGAATCCTTGATCAAAGAACTATGCCACACCACTCCTTATTATCTCTTTCTCTCTCTCTCTCTCTCTCTCTCTATATATATATATATATATAATAAAAATTTCATAAGTCTTTATGCAGATTGAAAACAAATAGTAAGTTGGTGGTGGTGTTAATACTTGAAATTTATTGGTTACACAAGTGTGTGATATCTTTTCAGGTTTTGTTTCCAGAGTTTCGAAACATTTTTTTTTACGTGTGATGAAAGTAAAGTATATAATATGAAGAGATGAAGGTGAAATAAAGATTTAAATTGTGAATTAACCGTTAAATGTTTTTAGTACCAAGCTATTATATTCTTAATATCAAGTCGTTATATTTTAAAATATATGATTTCACTTTTAATATTTATTATAATTTTAATGACTTTTACGCTTATATAAATTATGTTGTTTGGAAATATACTAAATAGATAAATCAAGTAGGCGACATCTCTATCAAGATATTATTATATTATCGTTTCACAAATTTTTAGTTGAAGTTTCAATAGTTGATGTATTTGTTTAATTAATATTTTACAATTATTTTACATTGTGAGATACTTTTTAGACACTCACCAAAATATATGGTGTAGCTTAATAAAAATGGGATAAATTATTATATTTTAACTTATTAATGAAGAATATATTATCCCTCATTTAATAGATGTTAAATTTGCTATGCTTTATTTTCTTTCATCATTTGCAATCAATTCATAATATAATTAAAATAAGTGGGATAATATAATATTACGATTAGATAATAAAGTGAATATAAAATTAATATAAAAAAATATTCATTCAGTAACGACCACGCAAAGCGCGGCAAAATTTTCTAGTTTGTTAATAAAGGAAGAAAAAATAGAGGAAAGTCAGTGTTAACAATAAATTAGAATAAAACTTGAAAGCTAATATATAGATTGACTAAATTTATTCTTTTATTTTTATGTTATGAAAGAATTATTTAAACAAATTAACATCGCATAAAGCGCAACTAAAATCACTAGTTTATTTATAAAAGAAATATGAAAATGTGTGATTTATTAATTCAGTATCTTAAGATATCTTAACTTGTTCATGAACTATGATTCGCTCATTTAATAAAATTGTACAAGAATTAGAGAATTTCTGATATTATGAGATTTTAATATTTATGAGAAAAAATACAAGAAGAAAACTTTAAATTGCAGCTGTAAATAAAATTTCAATTTCAATCAATCTTATTTCATGTCTAAACGGACTCTTAGAATGGTCTTTAGGATAGAGTTAAGAGAAAAGTCGAACTATAAAAATCAATTATTATTCTATACTTTTACAAAAGCCTATTTTTACGATTTAAACTCATTACCACCTAACTAGTATACATATCCGTGATCGCACGAATAAAAGTATTATTTCTAATTTATTTTTATATTGTGATATTTTTTGTTCGAGCATGTTAAATTATGTTATCTGAAAGAAAAAGTACAATTACAATATTATTCCTCAATAAAATGTAACCCCACTCCCAATCCACCCCAAAACCCCCAAGACACAACCCTACAATTTCATAAAATAAATCTATATGAATAAAGACAATGAACAGTATAATTATTACATTGTCCATTATTTAAATTTATTAGAATGTTAATGTTGATTTTTAATAACTATCACTTGGTCAAATATAGTTATCAAATATTCTTCTTATTAATATAAAATAGATATATTTATTTTATTTGCGATCTATTTATTTTTTAACTTTTTATTTTATTATTCACATCTCTTCAATTTAAAATTTATGAATAGTAACATAGATTTTCTTGTGATCTTTTAGTTTTTGAATTTTATTCCATTACCCACATTTCTTCAGTTTAAAATTTATGAATAGTAATATTCATATCATCTAATTTTTACATCGTATTCTCAAAATTAATTAAAAAATTACACCCTCCCCCCCCCCCCAACTTATCCCATATTTAAAAGTGCTTAAAAGAAGACACCAATATAACTTGTTAAAAGTAATCATGAATTATTGAAACACTCTGATTTCTGGACCTTAAAAAATTTTCTGGAATTCTGATCTCTGGACCCAATACGACTCATGGGTACGAGCCGTATGTTAGGGTACGAGCCGTATGGTCGTATGCTGACCAGTGTTGGTTGGTGGGTGATACAAGCACAAGGAGCACCAAGAGCACAAGGTATTGTCTAAGGTTCAAGGCTTCGGAATTGAAAAGCAATTAAAGACTTTTGGAGTATTTTGAAGCCTTGGTCAAGAGAAGGAAGGAGGGGAACTTATACATTCAAGAGGTGCCTCAAGTGAAGGGTATTGAAGACATTTTACACTCCAAAATTGACACTCAAGAGACGCCTCCTTTAAGCCCTCATTAAGGGCATTTTTGTCAATTGAATGTAATAGAATAAATAGACCATTTTACTTCTCTTTTCATTAGCTTTGATGATTATTGAAATGATACTTTAGTTTGTAGTTTTAGTCTTCCTTAGATTGTAGAAATCGAAATTTGGTACCTTGAATACAATTGAAATTGGATTTCACTTGTATTGGGTAATTTGACAAGAAAGGTGTGCTTGAGGAAGTATGAGTCCTTTGGGTCACCTAAGAGAGTAGTTTGAACTTCCATTAATGAGGTGTGATTGGATATTTGATACATCTTCTTTTGTTAATAATTTAGTGAAAGTGAAGGTCTCTCTACTATCTTTACATTTTTTTGCATTCTTCTTCATCTCTTGTCTTCTTAGTGTGTTGTTTTTACTTTGTGTGATTGCTGATTTTTGCATTCTAGTGTCTATTTTCGTTTGTTGATAGTCCTTTAGGCTATCATTTGGTATTAGAGCCTTGTTTAGGGTTGTTCCACCATCCCTAAATCTTGGTTTTAGTGTACTTATTTAGAAAATCTCAACAAAAAAACGTCAAAAATCCGAAAATCTAAAAAAAAATGGTGTCTAGTTGTGTTGTGTTGTAGATCCGACATTTAATCCTTAGATCTACTAAATTTTATTGTGTTTTGTTGATTTCTTGTACTAGATCCTTGCTTTCTAGTACCTAGGGAGTCTAGATCTACTTTTAGAGTGAAGATTAGTTGAGTTTGAGCTAAGATCCACCATGGCTATGGAGTTTTGAAGCTTTTTGAGATAGATCCGGATTTGGTCTTGTGATTTGGGCGTGTTTTATGGCTGATTTTTAGTTGGTTAAGTTTGTTTTGGCCTAAGGAACCTAGATCTACAAAAAAAATCAGATTTGGAGTTCATTTGCTTGTTAGTCAAACTTGGTCAACACTTGAATAGTCATCTTGTTCATCCATCATCTTCATATCTTAGTGAAGAAGAATATTCAAAGGTGTTGTTTGATCCAAAAGGGGGAGGAAAGAGAGTGAAAAAGCTGTTATTCCAAAAGCATATTCCAAGAATAGTCAAGTCTTCCAAAAAGGAGAGGGGACTAGGGGACAACAAAGTACACTTGCAAGTACAAGGGGGCAGGGGGACCATTGCATTTCAATTTCCATTTGAGGCTTGAAAGGACCCTAAATTGCCTACTTACCCCTCAAAATCTGAAACTCTCTTCTTACCAAAGTGATACTTCGCCGAAACAAAGAGTGGGGAAATTGAAAATTCGAAAAAATGACAACCAACCACGTAGTACCACGCCATCACTTGTGATCAACCAAAATTCATCTCTAAAATTAGATTTCTTAGTTTTACCTTTTTTATTCTAGTTTCTTTTAAGCTAATTCAAACACTAATTAGCAAACTAGTAAGTTCCTACTAGATTGATAATTAGTCTAGAGTTCGTTTAATTCGTGTCTTCGATTTTTTTGTGTGCTTTTCTCGTTTTAAAGTCGTAGTGTTTTGTTGGTTCAAGTTCGTGTATCACTTTATTTGAGTCATTCAAACAAAAATCGATTCCGGGCCAAAGTTTCTCACCTCTCAAGTAATTTTCCAAGTATTTCCGATTCTCCAACACTTGTGAGGCCAAGTGTGAGGTGAGGTTGAGTGTGAGTGAAGTGAGGCTTTATTTGGACTAACGTGTTTGTTCATTTTGTAGGTTTCTCTTTGCTGTTTGTTTTTTGCTTTTGTTAGGTACCATTGCCATGGAATTCGAAGGTACTACATCTCAACCTTTGGGAAATGATGCTATATAAGCCTTGATGGCTCGGTTTGAGGCCTTTACCCGAGAAGTAAGGAGTGATAATGATGCCTTGAGGAGTAATATGGATGCTATAAGGAGTGAAATGTCCACTTCTAGTGGAAGGCTTGATTGTGTTGAAAGTAGGAGGAACTCACGACCTTCTACTCCTAATCCCTACCATGCATCTTCGAGAGTCCAAGTTAACAACTCCTCCATGATCATGACTCCCGAAACCCTCCAACAAATGCTCTATCCTCCACAAACTCATCAAACCCAAACCCAAACCACTTCAAACTGAAACATACCAAGACCCCTACTTCCCCAAATGAACCAAGTCCAACAAGAAGGACTTGGAACCCAAAATACCCCACCAAACCCAAACCTACAAATACCAAATCCCTTGGACCAAAGACCAATTACCCCACATGACCAAACACCTCCACAACATGCTAACTATCAAATACCAAATCCCATGAACCAAAGACCTTACCCTTCTCCACCTCCAATACCACAAGTTCAAGCTCCAAATAACCAAATGCCACATAACCATCCACAAAGACCCCAAAACTAAAACTACCTATTCCAAATTGGAGATTATGGTAGAGGGGAGAGAGAAGGCTATGAAATTCCTCATAAAGATTATTGGTTTGATGAAGAAGAGAGGGGAATATATGAGCAAAGGGGACCTTATGGTGGTAGATTTCGAGGGCATAAAGCAAGACAAGGCCATGTAGACCATAAAAAATCTGAGATATTGACATCAATTCTATAAAAGTTGGCATTCCGATATTTAAGAGAGAAAGTGATACCAAGGTAAACTTAGCTTGGGTATCTTCTTGTAAGAAGTTGTTCCAAGTGAATGACTTAACCGAGGAGAAGAAAATTTGTTATGCCAATGCACACTTTGAGGGCTATGCAAGTACATGGTGGGATTATACTAAGAGATTTGACAATGTGTTGATTGGTGGCCAACCACCCCCTTGGGAAGAATTAAAGAGATTAATGAAAGAGAGGTATGTTTCGGAACACTATATACATGAGCTTCTTGCCAAACTCTACAACTTGAGGCAAGGAAGGAAGAGTGCCATGGCTTACTACGACGAGTTCCAACAACTCATCTTGAAACTTGATCATGGAGGTGAAGAATTTCATCATGACATCATTCATTTCAAGGTGGAGTTAAACAAAGATATATCTTCTCGTATGACTCTTCATAAGTTTGAAACCGTGGTTGAAGTCTTCCAAGCGACTATGGAAATTGAGAAAGAGAACAAGGAGAGATACAAGACAAAGACTCCCTACACTCTTACGGGTTGGTCTAAGGAAAAGGATATGGTTTCGGCATATATGGCTCCTTATCAAGCCATTACCAAGGCTGCCCAACACCATCCTCCAAAGCTTGAAGGTAAACCAAATTCTACTTCTCATTCTAAGGGTCTACAATGTTTCAAGTGTTAAGGTTAGGGTCATAGGGTAAGTGAGTATCCTAACCGGCGTAATGTGGTCCTAAAGGAGGGGAAGTTGTACTATCTTGGTGAAGAAATTGAGTTAGAAACTAAGGGAAATGATGAAAACTCTCAAGATAGAGAGTGCATAGAACCTGAAACTCAAGGAGAGGGAAGTGAGAAAGATGTGTTGCCTTGTAAAGGGGAATGTGATGTCCCTAGTTATGTGGTTCGGAGGACTTTGTTTAGTAAGGTCTTAGATGATCAAAGAGAGAACCTCTTTCATACCAAGTGCCTTATTAAATGAAGTGTGAGTTCCATGATCATAGATAGTGGGAGTGGTGTGAATATTTCTAGTGTCACTTTGGTTGATCACTTGAAACTATCCACTATCCCTCACCCAAACCCATATAAGCTTCAATGGCTAAACAAGTGTGGTGAATTGAAGGTCAAACGACAATGTGTGATTATATTCAAGATAGGGAATTATCATGATGAAGTGTTGTGTGATGTAATCCCTATGCATGCATGTCATATATTGTTAGGAAGGCCTTGGAAATTTGATAGACACACTAAGCATGATGGAAGGACTAATAGGTACACCTTTGAGCATGGTGGCCGAAGGTTTATTCTTCTTCCTCTTCTACCATCTAGTGTGAATGGAAACCAAGAGAAAACCAAGAAGTTGGATGAGAAAAGAAAGAAGAAAAAGGGAAGGGAGGTCTCAGATTGTGAGAAGGGAAAAGGGAAGACAACTTTATTTGTAGGACTTCCCCACAAAGGTCCCTTGATACTCACTAACTCAAAGTCTAGAATTTTACCTAGCCTTGATTCTTCTTATTTGTCGGTTCAAGCTCATGAATTATCAAAGAAGGATCAACAAAAAATCTCATATGCAAGTGGCCTCAAAACACCCTTGGCCTAGAGCTTCAAAAGAGTGAACTGTCCTAGTCCAAACCGAGGTAATGATGCTATTCCTTATATTTCCTTGAGCTTAAATTGTTGTCATGTGATTTCTTATGTAGATTTTTTGGAATATCTTGATGTAGGAATGCATGTTACTTCTCTTGTTAGCTCTCTTGATATGTATAATAAACCATGTGCACCTAAGACTAGCTTACTACTTGAATATGAGAATATTGTAATTGAAAACTTTCAAGTTAGTATTGATGCTAGTAATGCTAGTAATGATGGTATTGATATTGAACATGGTCCTTTGAACTTATGTAATTAAAGCCATTATATTAATCTTGTTCATAGTGGCCTTGTGTTTGTCCAAGTGATGGGTAATGCCTTGAATGATTGTGAGCTTGGTAACTTAGTGAAAGGAGTGGTCCATCTCGGCTTAACCCCTTACCCTTTACTCCCATTTGACCCCGAAATACTTTTGAGATGTGAAAGTTATAGTTTTAGGTCATGCTCACTTATTTTTTATGTTGATGTTATTAGTGTCTTTGGTATCTTTTATGCTAATCTTTTTATGTCAAATACTAAGGATGTGTGGGTGTATGTCAAGTGTGAGCAACCATGGGTTGATGATATGAGTGTGGTACTAATACTAAACCTCCTACCAAGATGATTGTGTATTTATTTTACTCTCTTTGGTTTTGCAAAATCTGAATTTGAGGACAAATTCCTTCAAGATGGAGAGGATGATACAAGCACAAGGAGCACCAAGAGCACAAAGTATTGTCTAAGGTTCAAGGCTTCAGAATTGGAAAGCAATTGAAAACTTTTGAAGTATTTTAAAACTTTGGTCAAGAGAAGGAAGGAGGGGAACTTATACATTCAAGAGGTACCTTAAGTGAATGGTATTGAAGACATTTTACACTCCAAAATTGACACTCAAGAGGCGCCTCCTTTAAGCCTTCACGAAGGACATTTTTGTCAATTGAATGTAATAGTATAAATAGACTATTTTACTTTTGTTTTCATTAGCTTTGATGAATATTGAAAGGATACTCCTTAGTTTGTAGTTTTAGTCTTCCTTAGCTTGTAGAAATCGAAATTTGGTACCTTGAATACAATTGAAATTGGATTTCACTTGTATTGGGTAATTTGGCAAAAAAGGTGTGCTTGAGGAAGTGTGAGTCCTTTGGGTCACCTAAGAGAGTGGTTTGAACTTCCATTAGTGAGGTGTGATTGGAGATTTGATACATCTTCTTTTGTTAATCATTTAGTGGAAGTGAAGGTCTCTCTACTATCTTTACATTTTATGCATTCTTCTTCATCTCTTGTCTTCTTAGTGTGTTGTTTTTACTTTTTGTGGTTGCTGATTTTTGCATTCTAGTGTCTATTTTTGTTTGTTGATTGTCCTTTAGGCTATCATTGGGATAAATTTTGGTCACTGGAATGGGTATGACTTAGTGGTACGAGTTGTATGGTTGGATACAGATCATTTGGTTCCTTCACTTAACCTTAAATTTGGTAACTTAAGTTGGATCTGAGTACGAGTGGCTCACCAGGAGCTGTAATCCAGGGTACAAGTCATACCCAAGACTCGTATGGTAGACAGTGTTCAAACCTTCTATGATTTTATCTTGCCAGGGATACAGGAGAAGGGTACGAATCGTATTCTGTCAATACGACTTCGGTAGGATGAGTCGGGCACTGGACAATGTTGGGTCCAAAGGTTAAGGCTTAGGATATGAGTGGTGGGTACCATTCATATCAAAGGGTACAACTCGTGAGGGTCAGTCGTACCCCTGTGACGGGATTTTGTGCAACTTAAGTATGGGTATTTTGGACATTTCCCCACTTACCCTAATAGGGTTCCACGACTTATATTTCTATTGGGAGGCTATTTACCCTATTGTTCTATTCATTAACACTTAGAAACTCTTCCTAAACACTCTATAATTCTCTCAAAAGATTTTGGGCAAGGAAGCTAGGGTTTCAACTAGAGAACTAAATTGGGGATCTTGTTGGTGGTTTCTCTACATCTACTTTGTCAATTAAGGCATGTTCTCTTCCCTCATTGTTAGTTCCAACTAGAGGCATGACTTTATATAATGTTTTTATGATTTGAATGTTGTATGGTTTTGGGTTTTCAAATATGATTTGGGGGTTTTAGTTATAAATGCCTGGTTATAGTTTTTTCATGTTTTAATTATGCTTTTATATGTATTAATGGTGGTTTTGGATAATTGATTGCATGAGAATGGCTATTTGGTAATGAACTTTGATTTTGGAAATACTATGCCCCAATGTGTTTGATAAAATATTTTTAACAATTTTTTCACTATAATATTGATTTTTCAATGGAACTTATGCATGGTTTAAACTTGGTAATGGAACCCTAAATGGTATGAATGGTTTTAAATTTATTGTAAAGGACTTGGTGGCTACAGTTTTGGTTAATTGGAAATTAGGAAGGGTACATGGAATCCTTTACACCTATATATGGTTGGCTATGAATAAAACTTGCAAGTATAGTCGGTATAACGATACCACTACTAATGACCTTGGTTAATAAATGACAAATGGATTGGTTTGTTGCTTAGTAATGGATTTAATTGGGTAATAATAGCGAGATGTGTAGCAAAGCCGTGGAAGGTGGAGGTCTCGGGGGGACCAACATTGGAAACTCATATTTACCGATGTGAGGTTTGGTCTTGGTGACCGTGTGCATGATGTCATACTTTATATTTGGGAGATGTACTAGTCATTCCAGGTTTTCTTCCCTGATCATGCGACTTCACGTGCTGGGGTGCTTTCAGCAGGGGGATCTAAACCCATATAGCTTGTGGGTAGTTTAGGACGGCAAAGCTACACAACCCAGATAAAATTTTTAATGGCATGCTAAATCCGATCCCCTTTCCCGACATGGTTATATATATATATATGGTTGTGTGCATATGAATGGTTTTACTTGGTTTTATAAATGACATTATTTTATCATTATCCTGATTTCATGCTAGCGATCACTCGCTAACCCGTCTTCGAGCGGCTGTATACCCACGCTATGCAGGAATCATCCGTTCTACTTCTCCTACATAGTTATTGACTCAAGGATAGCTGTTGAATTGAAGTGGTGAGCTCCATTTTTTTGGAAGGCTTCATTTCATGTTATGGATATTTTTAGACATTTTAATTTATTTATGGATGTTGCTTTTGGCTATGGTTGAGGGCATGTCCCACCTAGATATTCTTACTCTTTTGGTTAGAGGCTTTGTGGTACTGCTATGGGTTGGAATGAGCAGGATCGGTATTGATGTCAACCTTAGCATTAGAATTGGTATTGGGGATGATGCCAGTTGGCGATATTATTGGTTATTTCATCGTATTTCATTTTTGGATGAATAATATTATGTTTTGGATCTTATTTGGTTTTGTCTTGGTTTATGGCCCTTGGTTCGGTATTGGCTTAGTGGTTTGGTTGGTGCGGTTTAGTGGACGCAATGACTTGATAGGGTTGGTTTAGTAATAGACCTATCCCAAAGTCAGTCCTAGTACAGTTATGCTATCTTGTTATTTGTTTGGTATTTAGCTGACTTAAGGTATGCTTATGGTGGTTGGGTTGGGTAACATGGGGTGGTCCCCAGTCCTGGTTAGACTTGGATGCCCATTACGACAAGGCCTCCGATCGAGTTGGGTCAAGTTGGTATTAGAGCTTTAGGTCCAGGGTCAATTGGCAGTCCACAAATCCATGTCGAGTAGAGTCTTTTTAGGGTGTGTAGCATGCCACACTCATAAGAGAGAAACTACAAGGCATTTAAGAATGTTTTACTTTCTTGGTATTCTCTTTTCAAGTTTGGAGTCTATCTCAGAATTCTTCTCTAATCCTTGGTTGTTCACTTTTCAGATCATGCCTCGACGACCCGGAACAGATGGAAACTCTTCAGTCCCATCTGGGGATAATGTTGATCGGGTACGCCCTACGTCTGGAGTTCATCTTTGGTCTCAGGATCCTATCCTCGATAGTTCTAGAGTTTATTCGGTTGCTACTAGTCTTTCTTAGAGTGAGGTGACTAATGCAGAATTTTGCCAGTCTATTCATACTATTGGTAAATCAGTTGCTGCTCAGGCTGAGCGAGATGCATCTCATGGGTTGTCTACTGAGGCCACAAATATTGGTCAGTTTATGAAATTGAATCTCCCTACTTTTATTGGTGTGAAGGTGGAGGAGGATCCTCAGGGTTTCTTGGATGAAATAGAGAAGACATTCACGGTAATGTAGGCTACTAATGTGGAAGGTATAAACTTTGCAGCTTATTAGCTCAAGGATGTTGTTTACCAATGGTACGGAGAGTGGGATAGGGATAGAGGTGATGTGGAGGAGATTTCCTTATGGGATGCCTTTTCTGGAGCTTTTCTAGATCGTTTTATTTCTTAAAAGCCGAGGAAAGTGAAAATGGAGGAGTTTGTGAATCTTAAGTAAGGGAAAATATCTGTCAAGGAATATGTCTTGAAGTTTCATTAGTTGTCAAGGTATGCTCCTGACCTGGTGGCTGACATGAGAGCGAGAATTAGAAAGTTCGCTTCTAGGTTGAATTCGGATTTGATCTTGAAAAGCAACACTGCTTTGCTGATTAAAGATATGGACATTTCTAGGTTGACTGGTCATATGCAACAGGTAGAGGATGATAAGAGAAAACAAGCATTGCTCGAAGATCGACAAGGTAAGAGGAACAACTTTTTTAATAAGGGAGGTACTCAGTCTCAGGGTGGTCGAGATGGCAGCAAATGGCAGAAAAAAAGTGGGGGAGTTCTGGATCCTTCTCTACTACTAGTGCTCCTTACCCAAAGTAGTCGGGTGATAGGCGTCATCAGGGTGGTGACAATTTTTTAGCACCGGGTGTCCAATCTCAGGCGAGTGATGGTCAGTCAGTTTCTTTGTGCCTTCTTTGTCGATTCTGTGGTTGTCCTTATCAGGGTTATCGTAATGAAGAAAGGAACAAATGTTTTAAGTGTGGTCAGGCAGGATATCGGCTCAGGAATTGTCCGGTTAATAAGGTTGCTACGGGAGTAAATAAGGTACCGGTGGCTTCATATTCTGCTTTTGCACCCGATGGTGCCGCGCCTACTTCTATTACTGCTCCTGGTTCTAGTGTTGGCCGAAACAGGTTGTATTCTTTGACGTCTCAACAGGAATTTGAGGCATTACCTGATGTCGTTACTGGACGTGTATTGTCTGCTTGATCCAGGATCCACTCTTTCCTATATGACCTCATATATGCTGTAGGTATTGGTTTTGATCCTGAGCTTGTTTCAGATTCTTTTTCTATTTCTACCCTGGTAGATGACTCAATTATTGCTAAAAGAGCCTATAGGGGAGGGGTGGTATCTGTTGGTGGTAGGCAGACTTTGGTGGATTTGGTTGAATTTGATATGGTGAATTTTGATGTTATTCTGGGGATGGATTGGTTACACTTTTGTTATGCGCCCTTGGATTGTCGGACTCGTAAGGTTGTCTTTAGGTTCCCTAGCGAACTGGTTATAGAGTGGGAGAGTGGTTCCCTAGCTCCTAGGGGGAGGCTTATTTCTTATTTTAGAGCTCGGAGGTTAATCGCTAAAGATTGTCTTTATCACTTGGTCCAGATTAAAGATACTAACTCGGAGGGTCCATCTTTTCATTCGGTTTTGGTAGCAAATGAGTTTCTTGAGGTCTTTCTGGATGATCTTCCCGGTGTTCTTCCGGATAGGGAAATAGAGTATTATATTGAATTGGTTTTGTACACTCGTCCAATATCTATTCCTCCTTATAGAATGGCTCCGGCTGAGTTGAAGGAACTCAAGGAGCAACTTAAGGATCTTCTAGCTAAGGGGTTTATCCGTCCTAGTGTATCCCCATGGGATGCATTAGTGGTGTTCGTGCGCAAGAAGAATGGTTCCCTTTGGATGTACATTAGCTATCGACAGTTGAATAAGGTAACGGTCAAGAACAAGTATCCTCTCCCAAGGATAGATGATCTGTTTGATTGGTTGCAAGGTGCCAAGTTCTTTTCTAAGATAGATCTTAGGTCTGGGTATCTGATAATGCTCAACACACTCCCATAATTGGGGGGTGAGGCAATCGTTGTCAAATAACCCAATTTGAATTGGGGTCGAATCTCAAGGAGCGAATTATAGACTTCAAACAACATGGGTGCTCAAATTACTATGAGATTACCCGGAATACTAACAAAAACGACATGTAAAATAAAATGTGGGGATTTGTTTGGGAACTTTTTGTACGATCTTTAGCAAATGATCAAGAGATAACACTTTTGTTTTAAGCAACAATGTTGGGGGAAATATTAGGATTATGTCTACCTAAAGGTAAAAGTATGTGGGTTAATGATGGTTTAGCATGAAATTTAGTTGTTAACTAAAGGATAGGCTAAGTCGAAGGTAATTGTACTCAATTTTTCAATAAAACCACAATGATTTCACCCGTTGTCTCTTTTGAGCGCCTAACAAGTGTGAAATTCGTAATCACCCAAAACCTCAATCAAGAATCCCTATTTCTAGGATAATGCTCTTGACATGATTCGCACTCCTAATATACTTATTTCTAAGATTGCAAAAGGGAGAAAACCATAGGCTTAATTGTCCACCATTGCCTTTTCCCCCTATAACCCTCTTTAAGGATGTTATGGGTTACCTCATATTCACCTTCATCCCTCTTTTGAGGATGATAAAGGGTTTCTAGAGTTTGGGGTTTTCACCCATCAAACCCATTTGGAGATTTGGGGCTTTCACCCATCAAATTCCAACTCATAAGCTTAAGCAACGGTGAAATCCTTACTCAACAACTAACAATCATGCAAACACAACATACCCACACATAAATTACACTCTAGTTCAACATAATCCCAAGACTAAATTACTTATATACTCATGAAGAAAGTAAAGAGGGATATACCATAAGGATTATCCAAAGCATTCATTCTTCACAAAAATCCTAAGAAATTTAGCCAACAAAGTTAATTACACACTTGCCCAATTAGGGTTTCAAGTCTAGAATTCAAAGATATCTTATGAGGTAAGCAATTTAGAAAGGGTTTTTGCTTATATATGGTTTGGAATCCATTTTTGTAATTTTACGAATCTTCCCCTGGGCATAATCCCGTTGAGCCGTGATCGCACCAATTTGATTGCGATCGCGGTTACATGACCATGGTTGTGTGCGACGACTGTATTGCTCTGACCATCTTGACTGACTGCAATTGTGGATATGTCACGATCCGAACTAGGGCCTGACCGTGACGGACATCCCAAACCACAAAGGCCCGGAACGCCCTTCTCTATCTGGTAATCATGCACAACATTCATATAATAAATAAAGATGTGGAAACATAATCTGCTACGGAAACATGGTCAATTCTGAATTCAACATAAGTATAGAAACTGTAAATCAACTACATCTAAATAACATCTGACTCAGTCTGTGAAATCTCTACTACATAAAAATTTAACAACTTTCTGAAACTGGGACAAGTCCCCCAGTAGACCAAAACTGAAATAAGTGACATAATCTGAAAAGATAGGCCTTCTGGAATAGAGAAGGCTTACCACTGCACAATCTGATCAGCAGTCTGAATTATCTACTGCTTATCTGGACCCCTAGACTGAGTCTCAGAACCTGAGAGGTAGGGGGGGTCAATACAGAGGTACTGGTATGCAGAGTATATCCAAAATAATCATTTATTATTCAACATATATGAGAGCAATTTAAAACATTTAATAAGTATATCATATAGTAAGAATTCACATGGGCATTTTAAAGACTCTGTAAAAATCATCTAAACTCTGAGAAATCTGTGTTACTTCTGAGCTAGGTGGTACACCCTACAACTCTGAAAAATTCCATGGGCTATATGGAAACTATCATTAACTTGGCAGCGAAGCCCCCAACCCAAGTGTTCCGCAAGGGTTGGTGTCTCTGAATCTACTATGCCACACGGCCGTCTCCAGCGTACAATAATAATCTACCCGTATCGGCAAATACGATTCCAGGCTGAGAGTTGCTTGAACTCACGCCTTCTTCGGGTAACCACCTAACCCTCTTTAAGCCCCTTTTTAAAACTCTATCAAAACATACAGTCTCTGAAAACATACTCTGAAAACATGTTCTGAAAACATAAGCTGTTATGGCATAAATACATATGGTATCGGCATACCATTGACTTGAAAGACACATCTCTGAGCCATTATTAGTCTATCGTTAATCTCTGTTTTCAAAACACAAGTTTTGGGACCACCCTGTCGATAACTCAATTCAAAGAAATTTTTTCTCAAACCTCATGTAAACACATGCAAGGAACTCATTTTTGTCAAGCATTTCAGTTGTACAGTACAAGGTGGTCATGTCAAAGTTCTCAATTCACATGCAATTCTTTATCTTAAAACACAAGAACACATTTATATCAAGAAACACCTTCTCAACAATTTCAAATCATGCTCAAATGCTATAATATTGAGAAAACATCTTTCAAATCACAAAACCATAATCTTTAATTCAATACACGAGAGGGAGTTCATAATTTATGCTCTCAACGATCTTAAATCTCAAATTCCATACATATACGTATACATGTAAATCAATTTAGGGGATAGGACCACAAGGTCAAAACTATAGTATCATTAAAACATTCAGAGTACGTAATTTCGAACATAGATTCCCAAACCCCTTTGAAATTCATGCATAAAAATCTAAAAATCATGCTCTAATGGTTTTAAGCTCATGTTGTTTTTTTAGGATAAACCCCACGTACCTCTATCTAGAAATTTAAAGGATGCTTCTTGATGCCATGGCTTGGGGATTCCAAATCTTCAATTTGTTTTAAAAACCCGCGGTTGAATCTTGATTTATTTGGATTATCAATATGGAACCCTAGAGAGTGTTCTTGAATATTTTTGGTGAATGTATGAGTAATATGCTCAATTGGGGTTGAAATCTCGTGTTTGGACTGATAAGGGTGTGGGAAAATACCCAATGTACCCTTAATGAGACAGGTATTAAAATATAACTAAGAGCCTGATTTCATGGGCCACCGCGACGCGCCACTATCGCAGTGGCTCACTGGAAATTGACGAATGGGAATTTAGCCCACTCCGTAATGCGCCACCATTGCGAAGTCCCACTGGAAATTGACCATGGTCATTTACCCCCTCTCCGCGATGCGCCAAGGACAGGAATGATGGTGTTTTACGACTAGGACTTAAATTACCCATAACTCCTTCACCGAGTGTCCGTTTTGGACGCATCTTATGTCGATGGAAAACTTATTCAATTATCTACAAAATGAAAAGTTTAAATCTAAGGGATTCCACTGTAAAAAGTATAAATCATTCTAGAAGCCAATGCTTGATATTTTAGGGACAAAATTTAGTTAAGAAAAACTTTGTAGCGTTACCGGATAGAGGATCGAGGTCACGGTAACCGAGGCTGATGTAGTCCAGGTCTTCAGCTGCTCTTTTCTTTGCTTTCATTTTATCATTTTCAGCTCCAATCCATATATTTTGGTCTCCTCAACTTTATGCCTTCAAAGAGTGGATATTAGTGCATCTAACCATAAATTTTGCCTCATTTATTCATTCAAAACAAGATAATGTACATGAATAATGAGTACGAATGAGTGGTAAACTCACCAATCATCAACACCCCCAACTTAAGACCTTGTTTGTCCTCAAGCAACGCTACCTCTTACTATGAGACAATTTCATATATATGCCCTCTTTCTATCACTCAATGATCATGAAGACTCAAACTTAATTGCGACCACCAAAAGCTTTTCCCACATGGGCAAATAGACTTTCAATGACTCCCCTCATCATGAAATGGAATAGTGAAGGATGCAATACACTTCAGGGAGTAACTATGTAACAATTACTAGCACTCCAAAAAATGACTCACATATTGACTACAATCATTCTATACTTCCACTTGTCTCATTGTGCGGAAGATGAGAAAATCACCAACCTCAACTAGTTCTCATGCCTCCTCACAGGAAAGAATAAAATTCACACACCTAGTTACCAATCATGCAATAGGGAATTTTAAGTGCAAACACTCACTGTCTCAAGAAATTCTCCATGTTAACAAGTACCATGTCATAGGCTTTCCCCTATTTTCAATCACCACTACAATGACCACACTTGGCTGGGAATCACAAAGGGCTTTTTGAGCTTGTAATGTAGGTTTAGGGTTGGGGCAGGATATCATGTGGGAATAATATGGCTACACCCTTCCTTGCACATTCACATCTCGTCCTTTTTTATGCTTCACTTATTGGGCCACTTCTTTTCACTTTACTATTTTGTCTACCTTGGCTTTTTCTTAGCTTTCCCACTTTCATTTTTTTATCTTCTTCTATAATTTTTGCACATAGATTAAGCCTTTCTTTCCTTTATGGGATATTTTCTTTATTCAAATCCAAAAAGCTTTACTTTTGTAAGATTGTAGGAACCTTCTTATGACTTTGTGTCTCAACTGTACCTCTTTCTCTTTCCTCTACCCCCAACTTAGTCTTTTAGCCTCAATTTTTTGTCTCAAGTTCAAGGAGGATGGGGTTCAAGAGCAGATGAATAGAAGGGTCATGACTTGTAATGTATTTTCCAAAGAAAAGTCTAAAGGCTCAAAGAGGGTGACTAGGGGTAACTCTTATGTATTGGTAGGCTCTTCAGGCTAAAGTAGACTTCCAAAATCACAAGATGGCCTATGATCATTTTACCAACCAAGCACAGTAAAAAATTAGCTTTAAAAGACTAAAGGCGCAAGTTATAAATAGTACAAGTACACATGAGTTGAAGACAATTAATCTCACACACATGGCATGCGAATGTCGTTAAGGGGATTCAATTGTTCTACCCGATCGAGACAAAGATGGAGTATTCACTATTTTTCCAAAGTCAACTTTTGGAGTCATATAATTTGCTAATCATAGCAACCATCCAAACTATCATCTCACATTGAAGTTCATAGTATGGACGACCCACCATATGGTTACTCAGACTTCACCAACGGATCTTAATGCAACCCTAAATTATCAATGATACAGGTACTCAGACTTCTCTTGCATTTTATGGCCTTGATGCCACGGGTACTCAGACTTCCTCTACATCTAAGGTTAGAAACCCAATCACGAAGGCAAAGCTCGACTAATAAAATTTAGATAAAAATAGAAAACTAAGAACAAAATAACTAATCCATGCAAATGTGGGCACCATCAGGGTGCTTGATTATTACAACCCAAATAAAAATAAAGATGAGAATTATCCAAAAGGGAAGAAAACATGCAAAAATATCAATAATACAGGTCCAAATTAAATGAATAAGGATAAGGAGACACCCCCAACTAAAAATATAGCAGTGTCCCCACGAAGGAAATAATTAAGGGTAAAAGAGATAAGGGAGCTCCCTAAAACTGCATCAAGGGTTGCTATCACTGTTGGACTCTGTATCACCACTTTCTTCCTCAAGATTGGACCACTCCTATAGGGCCTCATCGTCACTGTCCACCCAAGAAGAAGGAAGTCTATCTCGGGGCCTTATAACCTTCCATAGGCCCTTTATGCCCTTCCATATCCTGATAAAGAATTTGTCCCTCTTTGTATCCCTTGTAACCATTTTCTCATGTGCGATTCGAAGGTCTCAATGTGACTCCACCAAAGAAGAGTAGGCTTTTTCGAGCTTATCAATGGTAACTTCTTGCTTGTTTTGGTCCTCCTTATAATTCTCATAGTCGGTACATGACACATAAGAATGATGAGCGGTGGAAGACTCTCCCGGTCCTTAGGGAAAACTAGACACAAGCTCTTTGATGGTTGCAATATATTCTCCAATCTTCTAAAGGGGTCCTGTGGTGGTTGGCCTATGAGACTCAGGTTCACTTCATGTCGGCTTTTCCAAGTCGATCTTTCTTTTCTTGCTTTTGTCTGGTGCGCCCTCACCTCTAATCCTCAAAGGGTAAATGGTGGCATTAGGGCGCACCCATGTATGACTAGTATACTCGTCCACTCCTGCTTTCCTACAAAGCTCGATAATTAAAGAGGGGAGGAAGAGATATAGTACCACCTTCATTTTTGAAATGATCTATTTCATTAACCACGAGTTGACCAACATCTAGAGAGATGCCATCTAGAATACACGCAACCATCCTAGTATGTAATTCAGGGACTGCTGTCATATGGGTGGAAGGAGAAACTCGGCTACAAATGATGTGTAACCATATTCGAGCCTCTAAGGTGAATTCATTCATGGAAATATTACTTTTAGTTTTGGTCCACAAGACTTCCCTTCCGGGGCATAGCTGTTGTGCCAACCAATTCCTCTATTTACACCCCTTCGCTTTGAATTTACCCATATCTGCCTGCTTAAACCCATAAAAATAATTGATTTGTTTACCCTCAACTTTCACCGACTTTCCCCACATCTTGACAGTCACATTAAGTGGGTTCGAAAAAAGACTTCACTGATGTTTGCATAAAATTCCCGGACCCATTGCTCATTTGCAATGCATGGATCCGGGGTGAAGCACTGCCACCCTGTGTCTTCAAGTTTGTCATGAAGTGCCGGTAGTTTCTCCGGAATATTATCCAAGCAAATTCCTCTCTCCGGGAGAAGCTTTATCCTTGGAAGATCCCTGTAGTAATGAGTGTGGTAAGCGGGTTCCATGAATCAGATGTGATCATGCTTACTCATGAGATTGTCCTGAAAGCACTAAGCACACATTATATCTTTCAATGACATATTAATAATGCAAAATGTGCTATATTGATTAGTAGAGTTCATTGGACTAGGTGTTTGGTGTTGTTTGACTAAAAAAAGGAAGTGCAGGATTTTTTGAATGGCAGGAAACTATCCTAAGTTACCGCGATCATGAGTCAGTACTACGTTCGTGTTACCACGATCACAGTCTATGACCGCGGTCGGGTTACCTGAGGCTAGTTCTATGTCAGATCTGCATGCTTAGATTTCTCCCAAATTTAAACTGCTAGTATGTTCCACAATATGGGTGCATATGAAGATCATTGGAACAATGTAAAAAGTGTGTGAATGTGCCCTTTAGAAAGAAAAAATTTATATTGAAAGTTTATTTGAGCATTATATCAAACACTTGGTGTGCATGGCTCATTTGTCTACCTTTTTCACACATCATTGGGTAGTCATGATTTCCCCACTTGTGCACACACCACAATCAAACAGCCAACACCACACCAATATCAAGTATGACAACATGGAAAGTATAACAATCAAAATTGTAGGCCCTTTCTTAATCATGCATTCTATGGCCTATTTTCACAAGTAAAGGCATGGATTCATGTCACCTACCGGAGTTTTGATGCAACAGAATGCAAGGATGTTGTTTGAGCTCACAAACTTGGCCAGAAATTAGCCTAAATTAGAGAGTACAATTTTAAAAGGGAGTGTGAGGAAAACTAGGGGTTAAATGGCAGAAGTGGCTGTGACCGCGGTCACGGGATTGTGATTGCAGACACCCATGTGACCGCGATCGTGCTTAGGGAACGCGATCACGGGATTGCGATTGCAGACACCCATGTGACCGCGATCGTGCTTAGGGACCGCGATCGTGGTAATCGAGAGTAATTATGCTCCCCTATTTTCCCCTATTTAGTATTTTACTCAATTTTGACATATTTCTCCCTTGTTTAGCTTATCCAATGCATTCCATAGTACCACAAATACATGGGTTATTCATATCCAAAAGATAACATCTACCCTACAAAAACATAACAAAAAAGTATACAAGCCACTCTCATGGAATTTGTGGGTTTCCTCCCACCTAGCGCCTTAGTTATCGTCATGGCACAACGTTTTCCTTCCTTTCTTCCATCTTAAGGTGGGTCCTCGAACTCCTCTTCATTCATCTTCTTATTTTCAATATCTACCACGGATACTACTTGCAACTCCGCAGTTTGCTTCTTTAACTTGTAAATTTTAAAAAAGACCTCATCCTCTTGTACTCTAAATTTTATCTCCCCCATCTCTAGATCGACAATGGCTCTCCTAGTGGCTAAGAAAGGATGACCAAGAACGATTAGCACCTCTTGGTCCATTTCACAATCCAGTACCACAAAATCCACTGGGAGAATGAACTTTTCCACTTTCACAAGGACGTCAAACAATATACCCACCAGCTTTTTTATAGACTAGTCCACCATCAAGAGTTGCATAGAGGTTAGCATCGGGCTATCCAGACCAAGTTTCTTGTACATGATAAAAGACATTAAGTTGATGCTCGCACCAATGTCACATAGAGTTTTTCAAAATTCATGCGTCCCAATTGTGCAAGGAATAGTGAATGCTTCGGGGTCATCTTTCTTTTCTGCAACCTTGTTATCCATGATAGAGCTACATCCATGAGTGACCTCAATAGTATCACCTTCAAAAAGTTTCTTCTTGGACATCAACTTTTTCATCAACTTAGCGTACCCCAAGATCTCTTGGATAGATTCAAGCAACGGGATGTTTATCGATAGGTTGCTAAGTTTGGCCATGAACTTTCTCAATTTGTCATTATCTTCTTTTTTATACAAATGTTGATGAAATAGGGGAGGAACTTGGATGGTTGGTCTTGCTTCAACTTGTGGCCAGTCAACTTCAACCATCTCTTCATTGCTTTCATTGACCTCTTTCTCATTATTTCCCCCTCTTCTTTGAGGAATTACCTCCTTTGCTTTGGCCTTGGGCATATTCTCACTCATGCCTCTTATAAAAGGTTCCTCAAGTTCTCTTCTACTCCTTGTGACAATTTCTAGGACTTGAGCGTCATTCTTTAGGTTAGCAATTGTGTCACTCGAAAGTCCACCTCTAGATCTAACATTTAATTGTGTGGATATTTTCCCTACTTGGGTCTCCAGTTGCTTGATAGAGGCAGAGTGAGAAATCACCATTTGAGAGAGTTAGGAGAAATCACCCTTCAACTTATAGACTATATTGTCTGTGCCTTACACTGTATTCAAGATCCTTGCTAACATATCCTCGGTCTTGAAGTTTTCGGGGTCAATGACACTAGATTCCATAGCTTTAGATCGATCATGAAGAGGGACATATGGTCATAGTCGGGTTGACGGTCTCTCTAATCTTAATCCCTTAATGATCCATCCAACCTTGGTTCCAACCTTGTCTTTGATCGGTGGGGCGGGAAACCCCGAGAAGTTTGCCAAGTACTGGATTTCTTTATCCAACCTCTTTGCCTCTTCATCATATTTATAAGATTTCGATGCTACGGCATTTACCTGTAATACCTCACACTTTGGGGCTAAAGTTTGAATTGTCTTTTTGCACATATAGACCCGAACCTAATGATTCTTGGTTAATAACTATGTGATGATCAATCTTATAGTGTGTGAATACCTTTTAATGTGAATTGAGGTCACAAAAATCCCCTAACTCAAAGATGAGTTGAAAACTTTCCTATCGCTTAAGTTTTAGTGAACGTCTATACTTGGGTAAACTTTCATCGACCATAACTTCTTGTATATAATGAGTTAGAGGGACTAATATTGTATTATCCCGAAGTTTCCTAACTAATTTCGTCCCAAGAATATCAAGTATTAGATTCTAAATTGAATGATGTTTATTCCATGGGGAATTTACTAGATTTTTACTTTTAGTTATGTGGAAAATTCAATAAACTTTCCATCGATACCAAATTCGCCTAAATCCGACAACCGAATAAGAAGTTATGGCGATTTAAAGTTTCAGTCATAAAACACTGTCATCTCAGTCAGTGGCGCATCGCGCCATAAGCCAAAATGACAATTGTCAATTTCCAGTAAGACTCCACGATTACATCGCGTCGTGGAGGGCTCCCAAATCCCAATTGTCAAATTCCAGTGAAGCTCCGCGATAGTCCCGCGTTGCACCGTCGTCCAATTTCCAGTTGACAAATTCCAGTGACACGGCTCTATAGCGCCGCGTCACGCTAGGGGTCCAGGTCGGGAAATTTTCACAAAATTTGAAAGACGCGTCCAGGGTTAAATGGATCTTTTCCCATGATTTTTGTTCGGCCTTAAACACAAAATTTAACCCTACATGACCAAAGAATATCATTATTCACTCTATTTTTTCCCCAAATTGAGTTGCTCTCTCAAGCTAAGAAACCCAAGCTCTCAAATTCAAGGGCCAAATCACAAGAACTCTCCATCAATCCTTCTAAATTCATTAACTCAGGTATGTTATGTGTTGATTCATGGGTTTCTTTCATCCATGAAGCTCAAGAATCTCTTTTAAATATCCAAGATTTGTATATTCATGAATGTTCATGATTTGATTGAATTGAAAATTGATGTTCATGTTGTTGTTTGGTTTCGTTCTATGCTATAGACTATTAATTACAAAAATTGATTCTAATATGTGATAAATTACGCGATATTCATGATAAACCCTTCAATTTACAAGTTGATTAATGTATCCGTGATTATTAGATGTGTTGATGATTGTATAACCAAAGCATGCACCCCATATGTTTGACTAAATGCCTATGTGAAAGAAAAGTGTCATGCTAGTATGATAATGTCAAATCCCCATTCATATACAAGTTCATGCATGTCAAGTGTTTGATGAAATATCTTAGTCAATGGATTATGGATATATGTGTAGTCATTGTTGTGCTTTAGAACTCATGCCATGAATTACTTTTATGCTATCGAGTCCTGGGGGAACTTGTACCCAATAATTTAGCTGTGTGCCTAGAGCCAGTGTCATGTTTTCATGATACTCTCAGTCAAGCCAGATCCCTAGAACTCAGTTAGTCATGTGACTCAGAAAAACTTAGTGAATTCAGTATCAGTCCTATAAATCTCAGAAATTCCAGTAAATCTCAATTATCTAGTAATCTCAGAAGTCTCAGACAGTTATCAGATCTCAATAGCATTCCATCAGTCCATGAAATTTAATGAACTCAATTTAGTCTAGTTCAGTTAATCATGTTCAGTGTTTATTCAGATGGGAGTAGGAATTAGCACCGAGTGAACCCAAGGATGGGAACTCACCTGTTATATAAGGGTGTGATTCTTAGAAGCAATTCTTGCATTCATGAACTACTTAGCCAGTGTAGGTTGAGACATCATAACCTGTTATATGAGGGTTCTCACTAGAGTTACCTATTATATAAGGGTTGCTCACAGATTATCCTTACCAGTGGCGCGGTATTGACACCCTTCCAATTGGGGTTACAGATTGGACCCCAACTCAGCTATAATATGTTATTTGGGGTATGTCGGTTAGATAACTACTTCCCACAGTTTCAGTTACAGAATCAGGACTATCAGATACAGTAATTTAGTCTCAGTAATAGAACTCAGATAGTTCTACAGAATTCAGGACTGTCAGATACAGTCAACTCAGAATAGTACGGAACTCAGCTAGTTCCATCAGAACCTAGACTGTCAGATATAGTCACTCAGTATCAATTATTTCAGTTATACAGTTATTAGTATCTCATGTTATCAGTACTCAGGATCAGTAATCATGTTATAATGAACTCAATTACAACTATTATGTATTCATGCATGCATTCTCACGTTTATGTTATTCAGTCAGTTAGTATATTTTATGCATGTGAACCCTGTGCATTCAGCCCACCTCACATGCATACCAGTACATTCAATCGTACTGACGCATTTGCGCTAATGTGTTTTATACCATAGGTTCAGAAGCACGAGCTCCAGAGCATCAGTAGCAGCCAGATTTAGTAGTGAGTCCTCATCGTTCGAGGATGATATTATTAGTTATTTCCTTAATTCAGTTTAGCTTTTAGTAGATGGAGTTATATGGGGACATGTCCCATTAACTCCTTATTCAGACAGTTAGAGGCTTTTCAGACTATCATGTTCAGACAGCTTATTTCAGTTGTTCTGGGTATTTCATACCCCACCCAGATGTTATATTTTATCAGATATTATGTCTTGATTTTGAACCTTATGGACTTTCATCCTTTATTTCTATATTTATACAGTATATTATGCAGTATTTCGGTACAGATGTCAGTCATGGGTTAGCTTGTGGTCCTTCGGGGTCATGAGCACCATGTAGCATTTCGGGTATCGAATTCGGGGCGTTACAAATATATATCAAATGAAAGGTCCTTAAGTCTTCTTTCCAACGCCACTGGTTTCACCTTAATCCGATATCGGAGTAGAAAGTTATGCTCATTTTACTCCTAAGTGTTTGTCTACCAAAACGTGACGACGAGGCTGACAACCTATCAACTAGATGACGGCTCATCAGCCCTAGTCGTCAGCCTAGGGAAGAAAGTGGTAAAATTCATCCAAAAAGTGATGACCTGGGTGACGGCCTATCACCTGAGTGATGGCACATCAACCTTGGTCGTCAACTGATGAAGTTCTAAGACTTTTTTGGTTTCCTTAGGGATATTTTTGTCTTTTCCTCACTCCAAAAACCTTTTCCACGAATTTAATTATACTTTAAACGTTATTAATCAATCATTATTAGTTATACAACATCAAAATTATCTCTTCACTCTCAAATGCAAGATCAAACTAGGGTTTTTACTAAGAACAAGAAATCAAGAAAAAACAATCCTTAAGTCCAAGGAATAAATCAAGATTCGAGTTCTACTCTTTAAACTAAGTAATCTAAGGTACGTGAGATTTTTCTAAACTACATGGGCATGGTAAAATCTTCTTAATTTTGTTTAAAGGTTGAGAAATCATAAACTTACAAAGGGGTTTGAATTTACATTTACAATCATGCATTATGAAACCTTCTTGGTATAAATGTTTTGGTATTGAGGCCTTCTCCCTTAAACTCAATTTTATTCGTATATATATATATACATATGTATGCATGTAGTTTATGAAGATCATAAAACCCCTTGTTTTCATATGTTGTGCATTATTTAATTGCATATTGAGAAACATGATTCGAATGTCTTTACTATTTTAAGCCTTGATTTTAGATATGAACTGAAGAGAGGGTGATTCTTGCTAATATAAATGAAAAGTGGTGATTTAAAGAGATTGCATGGTTTGTTACAAAATACTTGACCACCACATGTTTGTAAAAATGTTGAAAAGAGGGAGTCTTTGCATAATTTGACATATGTTTTGAAATATGAATTCTCTTGAACTGTTTGGATGATATAGTGGTCTAAACTTTATGTTTTGAATGAAGATACTGGAACTTGATCTTTTATGGCTTAAAGATATGACTTGCAAGTCTTGGTATGACATTACCAAAACAGATAATGCCATAATAAACTCAGAACAGAACATAAGTCAGATCTCATTCAAATTTTTAGATATTGAATTCAGAAAGATGCATATTTAGAATAGGTTCAAAATGGGCACCAAGAGAGTTAGGTGGTTACCCGAAGTAGGCATGAGTCTAGGATTCGTGCCTGAAACCGTGTTTTGCCGATATGAGTTTATTATATCCCCAATGAGGGATTATACGCTAGCCTAGTGCCCTGTGGCGTATCAGATTTAGATACTCCAAACCTTGTGACAAATTTTGGTTAAGGGCTTGGCCATCGAGTTAAGGGCGGATCCCATATAGCTCGTGGAATACTTTCAGATATGTAGGGTGTACCACCTAGCTCAGAAGTAAAACAAAGAAAGGAATTGCATCTACAAAATTATTTTAAGATCATTTAAAATTGCCCATGTATTTTAAATTATTTCATGCATAATGTTTTATGAAACACTCTCCCCTATGTTATATATAAAAGTACATTATTTTGGATTGCTCTGCGTACCAGTACATCTGTATTGTATTGACCCCCTATATTTCAGGATCTTAGGCTCAGGCTCGGGGGCCCACTAAGATGTAGATTGAATTGTCAGAGATTTGCAGTTGGTGAGCCTCCTTTATTCTGAAAGGCCTAATCTATAAGTCATTGTTATTTTATTTTGATTCATGGTCCGACTGGGGGCCTTGTCCCAGATCTCAGACAGATGTTATTTTTCAGTTAGTAGAGATTTTGCAGACTGATGTTGGATGTTGTCAAAGGGTTATGTATTTCATTTTGAACTATTCAGTTGAATTATCCTATTGACCATGATTTCGTATTATGATTTATTCAGTATTTTTCCTTCATAATATATGAATATATGTATGATTGCTAGATAGAGAAAGGCACTCGGACCTTCATAGTTTGGGATGCCCATCTCGATCAGGGCCTCGGCTCGGGTCATGAAAACTTTATATCAGAGCATGGTTCATGGTTCCAGGGTATCTGTGAAGTCATGTCTAGTTGAGTCTTGCTTATGGGTTTGTTGTGCACCATACTTATAATCAGGAGGCTATCGGGCATTTAGGAGTTGGTTCTTATTTTTTCAAAATCTAGTTCGTGTTATAGTGTCGTCCATAAGAAAGTTGTCCAAATTTCTTCTTTTCTCTAATTTTATGGGCCATGCCTCATTGTCGAGGCGATATAAGTCTAAGAGTCTAGCTCCCCCAGAGAGGTGGTTCTCTATGATAGATTTATCCTTAAAAGTTATAAGATAGCTCAAGGAATTAAGAAGAGTCCATTTGTTCTTCAAGGTTATTTGATTCGACTGTATACCTTTATCCTGATAAAATCATGCTTTTCAACCTGAGGTACAAAGTGTATTCAGTCCCCTTTCAAAATTCATGTTGCAGATGTTATGCATAAGGGTAATGGTGTATAGCAAAATGTTGGAATTGTATTTCCAGCCAAGTAGTAGTATATGTTAGAGCGTCATGACCTATTGGTAGTGAGATGGTCCAGAAGTTGGTGACATGAAGTCACAAGGTTAGCAGTTAGAGTGAGGGTGACTTTTGCATAAATAAGTAGTTTTAGTTATTTAACCCTTTGATTGAAGGGTGGTCTTTCCTTTTATAGTAGTTGGCTAATATTGTAGAATGATTTATAGATTTAATGGTAGTCTATAAAGGAAGTGATTGGCTATGATTGTTTTTTATTCAAAATAGGAAAGGAGCCCAAAGTGGATAGTTATGGTAGTTGTAAAAATTATTTATAGGTTGTGAATGAATAGGGGTAGATTAGTCGATAAGTTATGGGTAGAGACTCATTGGTGTATATGGAATTTGAAGGCAGTGGGGATGTATGTATGGGTAAGTAAATATGACATGGGGAGGTGGAATATGTTGATAAGATTATAATAGGTCATATCATAAGATTAAGGCCAACTATTCTTATTTAGTGACTTTACCCCCCTTTGATTTTTCTTTACTTTAGTAGTTGTAAGCTAGTACTGCTTGTGAGAAGGTATGTAGCAGATTTTGAAGTGTAGTAGAATGTCATGGAGGGGGCATGCTTGTAGGTAGTAGTTAAATGAAATGAAGTATTTTGAGTTGATTTCCAAATTTGATGGACTAGTATATTATGTGCCATGCTTTGTTGGTGGTACATGATTGACGTTAGACTATAGGCTTGAACGCTAGATGTGAAGTATGGTGGTAAGAGTAGTAGCTTAAGATTAATGATGCATGTTTTGTTGGAATTAATTAGCAGTCTTGATGTGACGTGTGAAATGGCCTAGGTTGATAATTTAAGAAAGGTTTAAGTGGTAATCGTGAGATATATGTGTACATGAGGACCAGTGGTAAAGTGATGAATTGTGGTTGTATTATTAAGTGGATAAGAACGTGAGTATAAAGGAATAAGTTGAACCCCAAGTAGCAGGTTGTTAGATAAAGTTTTATGTGTGTAAGTGTTTGGTGTACCTAGTCTGTGTTTTTGAAATTTGTAGTATGGAGATGTCTGGTGAAGACTAAAGAGTTTTTGTATGGTGTTCATTATAGCGAAATTGAGAAAATATAGGTAGGAAATATGTGCCTTTTGTATAGTTTCACAATTTTTTTTAAGTTGTAAGTTGTGTGATTAGAGGAGTAAAGCTAGCATTCTAAGAAATTGAAGATAGAGTGTTAAGTGTTTAGAAGCGTGGGTGTCTATGCCTATGATGATGGTAGTCGTAAGTTAATGACCTTGGGGGTTGGAGGAAATTACGATTTAGTCTCCCTGGAAGGGAGAGGTTCTATAAAGAATTTAGTATCTTTATATATTTTTTAAGGGGAGTTTGTGTTCATGTGTATATTGATACCCCTTTGTGATAAGGAGTGTGGATGCATACGCTTATGAGAGTGGGAGTTGTAGAGTGATGGCTATAGAGGTTAGCGAAAGTTAAGAGTAGCATTTTTTGGAAAGCAAGGCCTTCAGAGTATAGTTCATCAGGGACAGTTTAGAGTTTAAGTTTATGGAGATGTCTCGTTTGTGTTGAGAGTTGTAACTACAAATTTTGATGTGAGGTTATGTATGCAAGTCTAGGGATGTCACTTTGGTCTAAGGGGGAGATGATGGATTAAAGTAGTTCCTGAATTTTTCTTGTGGTGTCAAGTTTCAAGTAAGAATCATGATAAATCATTTCCTATTCAAGAAAGCTCCTCCTACTTCAAATTGAATGGACATCTACCAATGTCTTACGTATTTAAGTCCTGCCTATGTCTAAGGTTTGAGCTCTCTATGTAACTCATGTCATGTTTCGGCCTCCAAATTAGAAGCAATAATATCCCCCAGTCATCCAATATTCAATGTATTCAAGCTCTATGTTATGTTTCTTATGATCCATAAAAGTCCATGTCTTACATGATGCTTGATTCGAAAAAACTATGTTTTCCATACGTTACCGATTCATTTTATGTCGAGATTAATGGATAAAGTTTATGCTAACTCATGAAAAATTTCAGTTCTTTAAATGAGGATCAATCGCTTCAAGTGGCAATCCTTGTCTTAGTTGTTAACTACATAAATTTTGGCTTTATGCCATTCACCTCATGATATGTGCATCCATGTTTCTCATTGTGGTTTGTCCTAAGGAAACAATGTTGTGTTGTGTTCGTGCCGAATGACTTTTTACTAATGATTCAAACACTTGATATATGAAGCACTTCGTGTCTATTCTATCGTATCTTCACCTCGTATCGCTTCTTGAGTAGTGCAATAAGTATAAGTTATGGTCTGATAAGTGTTACTTCCATTCATGATGTTTATGCTCGGGTCCCTTAATGACCCTCCATATGTTAGTATGATGGTGGTTGTGGAAGCGTAGTAATATGTTAGGTAGGGGAGTAGATGTTCTTGAAGGTGAAATTTTTTATGTGATTTCTTGAGTTAAGGCTATAGGAGAAAGGAAAGAGGGGGATGAACTTTCGTTATGTGAGATAGTTAAGAAGGAGTTATGGGAAAGAGGGAGATGAACTTTCGTTATGTGAGATAGTTAAGAAGGATTTATGTGGCAAAAACCTTAGTGAGAAAGATTGAATTGATTGGTCTTAGTGGGGAGATCCATGAAGTGGGTGTAGAAATGGTAGGCTTGAATATTGTGATTGGTGAAAACGCAAACAAATACGCTATACGGTTAGTTCACTTTGTTTTAAAACTCGGGTGTGCTTGATAGTAGTGATAAGGTGAAGTAATTTTCTTAATGGGGTGTAAAGTACAAGGTCCCATAGCTAAAGCTAGCATCTCTTTCCTCCAAGTTAGGCTTCAACATAAAAGTACTATGCAGTGGGACTCAAACTCTTGTGTTTAGATGTGTGATGGGAGAATTATAAGTGGAAATTATGAAGTATGTTGTTTATTTATTATTTGGGGCATAGTCGAGTAGTGCCTCTAAGTGATATTCATTCATTTTAAAATGTACGGTGGAGAATGCTTCTATTCCTATGTTCCACAAAATATTATTTCATGATTAGTACCGATGGAAATCAATCCTATGATCAATAAATAAACTTATAGCATATGTTATGATGATCATGATCCCTATAATTCATGTACAAGGTCATCCCTATGTCTTTTATTCATATCCTCTCACGCTTCGTGCTTACACGATTCACTTGGCAACGTCATGAAATCTTTTCTTGAGGTCTTTGTATGTTTCCTTCGGAGAAAATTCTTAGAGTAAGGTCACATCATTTATTCTATATTTTTGGAGCTTCAACAAGTCCCTACCCATCATTCGGGAACGAATTATCCCAAGGGGAGCTAATGTAACACCCCGCACTTTCGGGCTAAAGTTTGAATCATCTTTTCTATGCATATAGACCCGAAAACAATGCTTCTTTCTTAATAAATGTGTGATGATCAATCTTATAGTGTGTTAATACCTTTGAATATGAATTGAGGTCACAAAAATCCCCTAGCTAAAAGACGAGTCGAAAACTTTCCTATCGCTTAAGTTTTAGTGAACGTCTAAACTTGGGTCAACTTCCATAGACCATAACTTCTTGTATATAATAGTTATAGGGACTACTATATATCAAATAAAAGGTCTTTGAGTCTTCTTTCCAACGCCACTGGTTTTGCCTTAATCCAATATCGGAGTAGAAAGTTATGCTCATTTTACTTTGAAGTGTTTGTCTGCCAAAATGTGACGACGAGGATGACAACCTATCAACTAGGTGACGACCCATCAGCCCTAGTCGTCAGCCTAGGGCAGAAAACGGTAAATCCATCCCAAAAGTGATGACCTAGTGACGGCCTATCACATGAGTGACGGCCCATCAACCTTGATCGTCAACTGATAAAGTTCTGCGACTTTTTTGGTTTCCTTAGGGGTATTTTGTTTTTTTCTTCACTCCAAAAACCTTTTTCACGAATTTAATTACACTCTAAACGTTATTAATCAATCATTATTAGTTATACAACATCAAAATTCTCTCTTCATTTTCAAATACAAGATCAAACTAGGGGTTTCTCTAAGAACAAGAAATCAAGAAAAATTAATCTTTAAGTCCAAGATTTCCAAGGAACAAATCAACATTCGAGTTCTACTCTTTAAACTAAGTAATCTAAGGTACGTGGGGTTTTCTCAAACTATATGGGCATGGTAAAATCTTCTTAATTATGTTTAAAGATTGAGAAATCATGAACTTACAAAGGGGTTTGATTTTACATTTACAATCATGCATTATGAAACCTTCTTGATATAAATATTTTGGTCTTGAGGCCTTCCCCCTTAAACACGATCTAGTTTATATATATATATATATATATATATATATATGGAAAAGGCATCATTTCCACCTCATACTATACAAGAAAAGTCTAAGCCACACCTAAATTATATAAGTGACCTATTACACACCTTAACTATATAAAAGTGATATTATTACCTCCCCGCGACCCCCATTCTAAGGAGCGTGTGTTACACTTATTTTAGTCGCGTCCAGCCTATTAAATAACAAAAGTAAACGGCTAAAAACATTAAGGGAAAAGGCATCGTTTCCACCCCAAACTATAGTCGAAAAGTCGAATCCACACCTAAACTATATAAGTGACCTATTACACATCTTAACTATAAAAAAGTGATACTTTTTGCTGACGTGGTGCTGACGTGGCAGCGCGTGTAAAACACTACACCACATGCAAGTGGTGGTAGCCTGACAGGGTGTAAATAGTTTCACTTTTTTATAGTTTAGGTGTGTAATAGGTCACTAGTATAGTTTAGGTGTGGCTTCGACTTTTCAGGTATAGTTTGGGGTGGAAACGATGCCTTTTTCCTATATATATATATATACATATGTATGCATGTGATTTGATGGTTGAAACTTAAATTGTTAGCATGAAGAATTATAATTCCTCTCTTGTTATTAAAACCTTTGTTTTTATATGTTGTGCATTATTCAATTGCATATTGAGAAGCATGATTCAAATGTCTTTACTATTTTAAGCCTTGATTTTGAATATGAACTAAAGAGAGGGTGATTATTTCTAATATAAATGAAAAGTGGTGATTCAAAGAGACTGCATAGTTTGTTACAAAATACTTGACCACCACATGTTTGTTGAAATGTTGAAAAGAGGGAGTCTTTGCATAATTTGACATATATTTTGAAATATGAATTCTCTTGAACTGTTTGAATGATATGGTAGTTCAAACTTTATGTTTTGAATGAAGAGACTGGAACTTGATATTTTATGGCTTAGAGATATGACTTGCAAGTCTTGGTATGATGATACCAAAATAGATAATGCCATAATAGGCTCAGAACAAAACATAAGGCAGATCCCATTCAAATTTTTAGATTTTGAATTCAAAAAGATGCATGTTTAGAACATGTTAAAAATGGGAACCAAGAGAGTTAGGTGGTTACCCAAAGTAGGCATGAGTCATATGATTCATGCCCAGAACCGTGTTTTGCTGATACGGGTTTATTATATCCCCAATGAGAGATTATACGCTAGCCTAGTGCCTTGTGGCGTATCAGATTCAGATACTCCAACCCTTGCGGAAAACTTGGGTTGGGGGCTTGGCCACCAAGTTAAGGGCAGATCCCATATAGCCCATGGGATACTTTCATATATGTAGGTTGTACCACCTAGCTCAGAAGTAAAACAAAGAAAGGAATTGCATTTATAGAATTGTTTTAAGATCATTTGAAATTGCCCATGTATTTTAAATTATTTCATGCATAATTTCTTATAAAACGCTCAATTTTATGTTATATATAAAAGTACATTATTTTGGATTGCTCTGCGTACCAGTACATCTGTATTGTATTGACCCCCTATATTTCAGGATCTTAGGCTCAGGCTCGGGGGCTCGCTAAGACGTAGATTGAGTTGTCAGAGATTTGCAGTTGGTGAGCCTCCCTTATTCTGGAAAGCCTAATATATAAGTCATTGTTATTTTATTTTGATTCATGGTCCGACTGGGGGCCTTGTCCCAGATCTCAGACAGATTTTATTTTTCAGTTAGTAGAGATTTTGCAGACTGATGTTGGATGTTGTCAGAGGGTTATGTATTTCATTTTTAACCATTCAGTTGAATTATCCTACTGACCATGATTCCGTATTATGATTTATTCTGCATTTTTCCTTCATATTATATGAATTTATGTATGATTGCTAGATAGAGAAGGGTGCTCGGGCCTTCATGGTTCAGGATGCCCGTCGCGGCCAGGGCTATGGTTCGGGTTGTGAAAAATCGCTTTTGCGGGTGCACCCATAATATACTTCTTCAAGAGCTCAAGTTGGGTCATTATTTTGGTCATGTTCTCTTCCTTCTCTTCTTTTCGTTTTCTTTGTTCATTAGCCACCACGGAGGTAGTAAATGGGTTTTGGAAGATTTTGTATCTCGGGTGTGCCAACCTTAATTTTGTTTTGATACTTCTCCTATCAATCGAAAGTTCACAAGATGACATAATCTTACTATAAAGCCGCCCTCCGCATTATCCACCACCATTTTGTTCAATAGATCAAGAGCACTATAGAAAATCTATAGGAGCATCTTTTTCGGGACCTCATGATTTGGGCATTGGGCTAAATTTTCATTAAACCTCTCCCAAGCTTCAAATAACGGTTCTCCATTTATTTGTCGAAAGTTCACAATCTCATCCCACTTTTGAAGTTTTTTTTATGGTAGGAAGTATCTATCAAGAAACATCGTGGTAAGCTCTTCCCACGATGTAATTGAGTCGGGTAAAAGTGAACGAAGCCATAAAACCGCCTCACTCATTAGTGAGAACAGGAAAAGTCAAAGCCAGATGGATTCTTGCGTAATATGTGCTATGTTAAATGGCACATAAACTTCCACAAAGTTCTTCAAATGGACATTCGGATCCTCATATGCTTAATGCTCATACAACCCTTTTATTTGCAACATGTGAAGCATAACGCTAGACACATGAAATACTCTATTCTCGTTGGTTGGCGAGATGCGAATTGCACTTATTTGTACCACTTAATTTAATTAGCCTTCATCATCAAGAGGGGAATCTAAGGGGCCTATATTGCTTGTGTTATCGCCCATTGCTCCGTTTACACTTTGATCACCTACAAAAAAATCAAAAACAACAAATATAGTAAATTACACCACTCTAGGTATTCCAAGTAAGAATGACACCACACAAGCAAAATCTATATTTCACACCCTGGCAATGGTACCATTTTGATAACGCTCAACTTACTCCCATAACTAGGGGGTGAGGCGGTCGTTGTCAAGTAACCCAATTTGAATTGGGGTCAAATCTCAAGGAGCAAATTATAGACTTCAAACACTATGGGTGCTCAAATTACTATGAGATTATCCATAATGCTAACAAAAATGACATGTAAACTAAAATAGGGGGATTTTTTTGGAAACTTTTTGTACGGTTTTTAGCAATTGATCAAATAGATAAGACTTTTGTTTTAAGCAACAATGTTGGGGGAAATCTTAGGATTATGTTTACCTAAAGGTAAAAATATATGGGTTAATGATGGTTTATCATAGAATTTAGTTGTTAACTAAAGGATAGGCTAAGTCAAAGGTCATTGTACTCAATCTTTCAATAAAACCACAATGATTTCACCCGTTGGCTCTTCCGAGCACCTAACAAGTATGAAATTCGTAATCACCCAAAACCTCAATGAAGCATACTTATTTCTAGGATGACTCTCTTGACATGATTCATACTCCTAATACACTTATTACTAAGATTGCAAAATAGAGCAAACCATAGGCTTAATTGTCCACCATTGCCTTGTCCCCCTATAACCCTCTTTCAAGGATGTTGTGGGTTACCTTAAATTCACCTTCATCTCTCTTTCAAAGATGATAAAGGGTTTCTAGAGTTTGGACTTTTCACCCATCAAACCCATTTGGAGATTTGGGGCCTTCACCCATCAAATTCCAACTCATAAGCTTAAGCAACGGTGAAATCCTTACTCAACAACTAACAATCATATGAACACAATAATACCCACACACAAATTACACTCTAGTTCAACATAATCCCAAGACTAAATTACTTAGCTACTCATGAAGAAAGTAAAGAGGGATATACCATAAGGATTATCCAAAGCATTCATTCTTCACAAAAATCCTAAAAAATTTAGCCTCTAAAGTTAATTACACACTTGCCCAATTAGGGTTTCAAGTCTAGAATTCAAAGATACCTTGTGAGGTAAGCAATCTAAAAAGGGGTTTTGCCTATATATGGTTTGGAATCCATTTCTATTATTTTATGAATCTGCCCCTGGGCATAATCCCGCTGAGCCGCGATCGCGCCAGTTTGACTGCGATCGTGGTTATGCGACTATGGTTGTGTGTTGCGACCGTATTGCTCTGACCATCTTGACTGATCGTGACCGTGGATAGAGAACCGCAGTTGTGGTAACCGAGGCTGATGTAGTTTAGGTCTTCAGTTGCACTCTTCTTTGTTTTTTTTATCATTTTCAGCTCTAATCCATATTTTTTGGTCTCCTCAACTTTATGCCTGCAAAGAGTGGATATTAGTGCATCTAACCATAAATTTTGCCTCATTTATTCATTCAAAACAAGATAATGTATATGAATAATGAGTGTGAACGAATGGTAAACTCACCACTCATCAGTATCTTCAGCTAAAGATTAGGGAGGAGGACATCCCTAAGATGACTTTTCATACTCGATATGGGCACTTTGAGTTCTTTGTAATTTTATTTGGATTGACTAATACCCCAACAACATTTATGGACTTGATGAATATGGTTTTCAGGCAGTTCTTGGATCTCTTCATTATTGTATTTATTAATGACATTCTGATTTATTCCAAAAGTGAGGAGGTCACGTTAATCACCTCTGTATGGTATTGCAGACCTTGAAGGAACAACATTTGTATGCCAAGTTCTCCAAGTGTGAGTTTTGATTAAACGTTGTGGCTTTTCTTAGTCATATTATTTCTAGCGAAGGGATCATGGTGGATCCACAAAAGGTGGTTGTAGTTAAGAGGTGTCCTAGACCCACAACTCCAACCGACATCCAAAGCTTCTTGGGCTTGTATGGGTATTATAGGCGATTTGTGGAAGGATTTTTATCGATAGATGCTCCTTTGACTAAGTTGACTCATAAGAAGGTTAAGTTTTCTTGGTCGGATGCTTGTGAGGGGAGTTTTGAGAAGTTGAAAGATAAGCTAACTTCGGCTCCAATTTGAACTTTGTCGGAAGGCAATGATGGGTTCGTCATCTATTGTGATGCATCTTAAGTAGGTCTTAGTTGTGTTTTGATATAGCACGGGAAGGTGATTACCTATGCTTCCAGGCAGTTGAAAGTACATGAGAGGAGCTATCCTACTCATAATTTAGAGTTGTTTGTAGTTGTGTTTTCTTTGAAAATCTAGTGGCATTATCTGTATGGAGTGTACGTAGATATCTTTTCTGATCATAAGAGTCTACAATATGTTTTCACTCAGAAGAAGATCAATCTCAGGCAGAGAAGATGGCTTGAGCTTCTCAAAGACTATGATATAAGTCTTCACTATCACCAAGGTAAGGCTAACATGGTTGCTGATGCTCTTAGCAGGTTGTCCATGGGGAGTCTGGCTCTTGTGGATAAAGAAATGCAGGAGTTAGTGAAAGATATTCACTGTTTGGCTAATCTTGGAGTTCGTCTCTTGGACTCCAAGGATGGAGGTGTAATGGTACAAGAAATGGTTCGATCATTTATTGGTACAGAGATCAAGGAGAAGCAAGTACTGGATCCTATCTTGATGAAAATCAAGGGTGATATTGCTGGGCAAAAGGTGATGGTGTTTGAAATTAGTGGCGACGGTAGTTTATGGTACTAAGGTAGGTTGTGCGTTCCTGATGTCGACGGTTTACAATAAAGGATTTTGGCCAAGGTGCATGAGTCGCGCTATGTTTTTCATCCCGGTTCCACTAAGATGTATCTTGATCTCAAGAAGATATATTGGAGTAACGGTATAAAGAGGGATGTAGCTGATTTTATGGATAAGTGCTTGGTGTGTCAACAAGTTAAAGTTGAGCACATGAGACATGGTGGGTTATATCAAAAGATTGTTTTGCCCAAATAGAAATGGGAGGTAATCAATATGGATCTCGTTACCGGTCTTCCACAGTCTCGAAATCAATAATGATTCGATTTAGGTCATCATGGATAGGATGATAAAGTCTGCTCACTTCTTGCAGTGAGGACTACTTTTTTGGCGGAGAATTATGCAAAGTATATCTTCAGGAGATTATGAAGCTGCATGGGGTACCTGTTTCGATTATTTTTTATTGTGTATATAGTTTATGTCTCATTTCTAATGGTCTTTTCAGAAGGGATTGGGTACTAAGGTGAGTTTGAGTACTGCTTTTCATCCTCAGATGGACGGGCAAGCGGATAGAGCTATTCAGACGTTGGAGGATATGCTTAGGGCTTGTGTGATTGATTATGGTGGCAATTGGGTGGAGCATCTGCCTTTGGTAGAGTTTGCTTACAACAATAGCTATTATTCTATTATTGGCATGGCTCCTTTTGAGGTATTGTATGGTAGGAGATGTAGATCTCCTATTGGTTTGTTTGAACTTGGGGAGGTAGATATGTTTGGTCCCGACTTGGTTTATCAAGCTATAGAAAAGGTGAAGGTGATTTGGGATCATCTTAAGGCTTCCCAAAGTCGTCAAAAGTCCTATGCAAATATTAGACGTAGATACTTGGAGTTTGAGGTTGAGGATAAAGTTTTTCTCAAGGCATCTCCTTTGAAAGGAGTAATGCAGTTTGGCAGAAATGGGAAGCTCAGTCCGCAGTATGTTGGTCCTTATGAGATTCTACATAGGGTTGGTAATGTTTCTTATGAGTTAGAGTTACCTTCTAGCTTAATCTCGATTCATCCGGTATTTCATATCTCTATGCCGAGGAAATGTCTTGGTGATCCTTCTTTGATTATTCCTTTAGAGGGGTTGGGTATCTCGGACTCTCTGTCTTATGACGTGGTCCTAGTTGAGATCTTGGATAGGTAGGTTCATCGGTTGTGAACCAAGGATGTGGCTTCGATTAAGGTTCTATGATGGAACCATAAGGTGAAAGAAGCTACATGGGAAGCGGAGGAGGACACAAAGTCCAAGTAACCGCATGTGTTTTTTATTTTTGGGATTTATGCGGAAGGTATGTGTCTTCAACAAATATTTATTTACTAAGTTTGTTAAAGGAAAGATTAATATCTTCACCTCTTTATTTTCAAACTTTGTTAGAGATTGGAAATATAGTTGATAATGCAAATGATTCGTGCGTGTGGTTACCCCTACCTTGTCATCATTTGAGGATGAATGTTCCTAGTGGGGGAGACTGAAACACCCTGGTTTCTAGACCTTAGAAAATTTCCTGGAATTCTGGTCTCTAGACCTAATACGACTTATGGGTACGAGCCGTATATTGGGGTACAAATGGTATGGTCCAGTCATATGCTGACCAGTGTTGGTTGGTGGGATGTATTTTGGTCAATGGAATGGGTACGACTTAGTGGTACGAGTCGTATGGTTGGATACGGATTGTTTGGTTCCTTTACTTAACCTTAGACTTGGTAACTTAAGTTGGATCTAAGTACGAGTGGCCCACCAGGAGCAGTAAGCCAGGGTATGAGTCGTATCCAAGACTCATATGGTGGACAATGTTCAAACCTTCTGTGATTCTATCTCCTTAGGGATACGGGTGAAGGGTACGAATCGTATGTTGTCAATACAACTTGGGTAGGATGAGTCATAAACTGGATAGTGTTGGGTCCAAAGGTTAAGGCTAAGGATACGAGTGGTGGGTACCACTCGTATAAAAGGGTATGACTCGTGAGGGTCAATCGTACTCCTGTGACGGGATTTTGTGCAACTTAAGTGGGGGTATTCTGGACATTTCCCCACTTACCTTAATAAGGTCCCACGACTTATATTCCTATTAGGAGGCTATCTACCCTATTATTCTATTCATTAACACTTAGAAACTCTTCCTAAACACTCTATAATTCTCTCAAAAGCTTTTGGGCAAGGAAGCTAGGGTTTCAACAAGAGGACTAAATTGGGGATCTTGTTGGTGGTTTCTCCCCATCTACTTTGTCAATTAAGGCATGTTCTCTTTCCTCATTGGTAGTTCCAACTAAAGGCATAGTTTTATACAAAGTTTTTATGATTTGAATGTTGTATGATTTTGGGTTTTCAATTATGATTTGGGGTTTTTGGTTATAAATGTTTGGTTATGATTTTTCTATGTTTTAATTATGCTTTTATATGCATTAATGGTGGTTTTGGATAATTGGTTGTATGGGAATGGTTATTTAGCAATAAACTTCAATTTTGGAAATACTATGCCCCCAATGTGTTTGATAAAATATTTTTAACAATGTTTTCACGATAATATTTTTTTTTTAATGAAACTTATGCATAGATTAAACTTGGTAATGGAACCCTAAATGGTATGAATGGTTTAAATGGATTGTAAAGGCCTTGGTGGCCATGGTTTTGGTTAATTGGAAATCATGAAGGGTACATGGAATTCCTTAAACCTATATATGGTTGGCTATGGACAAAACTTGCAAGTATAGTCGGTATGGCGATACCACTACTAATGGCCTTGGTTAATAAATGGCAAATGAATTGGTTGGTTGCTTGATAATGGTTTTAATTGGGTAATAATAGCGGAGGTGTAGCAAAGCCATGGGAGTTGGAGATCTCGAGGAGACCAAAACTGGAAAATCATATTTGTCGATGTGAGGTTTGGTCTTGGTGACTGTGTGCATGATTTCACACTTTATATTTGAGAAATGTACTAGTCATCCCAGGTTTTCTTCCCTGGTCGTGCGACTTCATGCGTTGGGGCTCTTTCAGCAGGGGGAGCTGAACTCATATAACCCGCGGGTGGTTTAGGACAACAAAGCTACACTACCCAGATAAAGGTTTTAATGACATGCTAAATCTAGTCCTCTTTCCCGGCATGGTTATATATATATATGTATGGTTGTGTGTCTATGGATGATTTTACTTGGATTTATAAATGATATTATTTTATTCTTATCCTGAGTTCATGCTAGCAATCACTCGCTAACCCGTCTTCGGGCGGCTGTATACCCACGTTATGCAGGAACCGACCGTTCTACTCCTCATACATAGAGATTGACTCGGGGACAACTGTTGGATTAAAGTGGCGAGCTTCCATCTTTTCGGAAGGCTCTATTTCATGTTATGGCTATTTTTAGATATTCTAATTTATTTATGGATGTTGGTTTTGGCTATGGTTGGGGGCATGTCCCAACCAAATATTCTTACTCTTTTGGTTAGAGGCTTTGTGGTACTGCTATGGGTTGAAATGAGTGGGATCGATATTGGTGTCAGCCTTAGCATTGACATTGGTATTGGGTCTGATATCGGTTGACGATATTATTGGTTGTTTCATCGTATTTCATTTTGGGATTAATAATATTATGTTTTGGATCTCATTTGGTTTTGGCCTGGTTTATGGCTCTTGGTTCGGTGTTGGCTTAGTGGTTTGGTTGGTGCGATTTGGTGGACGAAATAACTTGGTAGGGTTGATCTAGTAATAGACCTATCCCAAAGTCAGTCCTTGTCCAGTTATGCTATCTTGCTATTTGTTCGGTATTCAGTCGACTCAAGGTATGCTGATGGTGGTTGGGTTGGGTAACAGGGGGTGGTCCTCGGTCCTAGTTGGACTTGAAATGCCCATTACGGCAAGGCCCCCGATTGGGTCGTGTCAATTATGATCCAAAATTCAAGCTAAACACTTTCGCCGATATTGAAGATAATTTCATCTCACATTCGATATTCCTTCCTTTAAATTTGACTTATATTATTGACTAAGTAGATTCATAATCTTCATAACTTATACACTATCAATTACTAATTAGTTTTACAATTCCATCTATCTAGTTTTTTAGATAAATTCAACTAAGTTGAATGTTTAAGTTTTGAAATACGTCACTCTTATTCTATTATTTTTCGCTTTAGATAATAAGTCAGCCTAACTTCATTAATTTTTTATGAATTTTTGAACAAATATGTGATATAAAATTTGAATATTTGAAGAATATGTGACATAAATTGAACAGAAAAAATTAATCATCTTTTTTAAATTAAAAAGCTGAGTATATATAAGGAATCTATTTGTTTTTAAAAAAAAGTGATTTTTGAGATAAAATTTCCTATTTTTGAATTAAATATAAATTTTTTACATAGAATTAGTATAAAATATGAAAATTATAAATCAATTCATAAGATGATTGAAATAGATTATTTTTTTTGAAATATATTGTTATGGTTAAAAGATAATATTATATAAGTACATTAAATAAAATGATTATCAAGCTAATTTCATAAATAAGAAATTGAATGAAAATTATAAAAGGAAGATATGCTGCAATTTATGCGGATTTATATATTTACATGTGTACATCTTCACTATAAAACTTTAGTATATAAGTACATTAAGTAAAATGATAATCAAGCTAATTTCATAAATAAGAAATTGAACGAAAATTATAAAAGTAATATATGCTTCTATTTATGCGGAATTATATATATACGTGTGTATAATTTCACTATAAAACTTTAGTATATCAATTCAAGATTTTTTCACCTTCTTTTCAACTTTCTTCTATGCATTTTGATATATATATGTGTGTGCGCGCGCACTTTAGTTAAGAGCAAAGAGAAGAATAAATCCACATCAATTTAAATTTAAAAATTCTCTCTATAATCACAAAGTATCAATTTTACGTTTTTATAAAATTTCAAAATTGCAACAAACTTATCCTGAAATGTGTTGCATTTAAAAGAAAAATAACAAAAATAAATTTTAAGAGATAGTAAGATAAGAAAGAAATAAAACTACTTGCATATGTAATGTAAAGTAAAATGCGTTATAAAGTGCTAATCAAGAAAAAAAATATGTAAATGACTATCAAGAAACATCTTAAATACGTCAGTAAAAAATAAATAACTGAGCATGAAACTTTTCTAAGCAATTACCTTGGTTATGCTTCTTAAACTGTTTGATTTTTGGTTTCCATTTTTAAAGTTTATTAATTTTTTTGAAACACAACTCTTGTCTCTCTGAAAGCATATTTTTTATAAACATCTGGTAGCCTAATCAACCTAGCACGATCAAGAAAATCAGATCAAAGTCTAGTATATAGAAGATCATTTCATGATAATCATTGATCTTAATAACATAATTTATAATAAATTAACTCTATAATATTAATACACAAACTGTAACAAATTATAATCAAACAATTTAAAGTTAGGCTTTGAATAACAAAATGTTTTGCACAAATATATTAATATAATCGTGGCCAGTCATAAATATTGTATACTCAATAAACGAATATGATTGAAAAATAAAGAATAAGAAAAGAGTTTAGAGAAAAAATAAAAGGTTAAATTGATAAATCAGTTTATACAATTAAAAGTTATTTGAAATTTGAGTTTATCTAATATAGAGTTAATTTTCAATTAAAAATGTAAAAGAATCTGAAACTGGAAATTCAAAACTTAAATTTTAACACCAATTCAACTAACTAACTTTATTGAAAAATAATTTTAAAAATAAATTGTTTCCTCATGTAGTTTCAATTTAAAACTATAGAAAAATATTTCAAACTAAATAATTTTTAGTGGACTTTATTTTTATCTATAAACTAATTTTAATAACTTTATATTTTTACAATTATAATTTGTAACGATATAAATCATACTCCCTCCGTCCCATTTTACTCGTCCCAAATTTTTTAATTTGTTGTCCCTTTTTACTTATCAAGACAAGACAATTTTTTTCCATTATACCCTTATTGTAATTGATTACTCCTTATAATTAGCATTCTTGAAAAATATTGCAAAGAGGAGTACCATTAAGAGTACACCATTAAGAATATAAATGGTGTTTTGGTATTAATCATCCATTAATATTGGAACTAACAACAAGACACAATTAAGAGGGGCAAAATGGTAAAGTTACACTACCAATCATTGTTTTCTTAATAGCTGTGTCACCCCAATTTGGGACGGGTAAAATGGGACGGGGGGATTAGCATACTTTGTTCTACAAAAATGTAGTGTGTATGATAATGCTCGAGAAACAAGGGAGAATGGAAATATTACTCCCCCCCCCCCCAATTTTATCCCCTACTACGTGTGGGTGTAATACTTTGTTCTACAAAAATGTAATGTGTATGATAATTTTCACCTTCTTTTCAACTTTCTTTTATGCATTTTGATATATATGTGTGTGTGTGTGTGTGTGTGTGTTTTAGTTAAGAGCAAAGAGAAGAATAAATCCACATCAATTTAAATTTAAAAATTCTCTCTATAATCACAAAGTATCAATTTTACGTTCTAATAAATTTCAAAATTGCAACAAACTTATCCTGAAATGTGATGCATTTAAAAGAAAAATAACAAAAATAAATTTAAGAGATAGTATGATAAGAAAGAAATAAAACTACTTGCATATGTAATGTTGAGTAAAATGCATTATAAAGTGCTAATCAAGAAAAAAAAATATGTAAATGACTATCAAGAAACATCTTAAATACGTCAGTAAAAAATAAATAACTGAGCATGAAACTTTTCTAAGCAATTACCTTGGTTATGCTTCTTAAACTGTTTGATTTCTCGCTTTCATTTTTAAAGTTTATTAATTTTTTTGAAACACATCTCTTGTCTCTCTGAAAGCATATTTTTTATAAACATCTCATAGCCTAAAAAATCTAGCACGATCAAGAAAATCAAATCAAAGTCTAGTATATATAAAATCATTTCATGATAGATCAATGATAATCATTGATCTCAATAACATAATTTAAAATAAATTAACTCTATAATATTAATACACAAACTAGTAACAAATTATAATCAAACCATTTAAAGTTAGGATTTGAATAGCAAAATTTTTTGCACAAATATATTAGTATAGTCATGACCAGTCATAAATATTGTATAATCAATAAATGAATATGATTGAAAAATTAAAGAATAAGCAAAGAGTTTAGAGAAAAAATATAAGGTTAATTTGATAAATCAGTTTATACAATTAAAAGTTATTTGAAATTTGAGTTTATCTAATATAGAGTTAGTTTTCAATTCAAAATGTAAAAGAATCTACAACTGGAAATTCAAAACTTAAATTTTAATACCAATTCAACTAACTAACTTTTAACTAACTTTATTAAAAAATAATTTTAAAAATAAATTGTTTCCTCGTGTAGTTTCAATTTAGAACTACAGAAAAATATTTCAAGACACAATTAAGAGGGGCAAAATGGTAAAGTTACACGACCAATCATTGTTTTCTTAATAGCTGTGTCATCCCAATTTGGGACGGGTAAAATGGGACGGGGGGATTAGCATACTTTGTTCTACAAAAATGTAGTGTGTATGATAATGCTCGAGAAACAAGGGAGAATGGAAATATTACTCCCCCCCCCCCCCCAATTTTATCCCCTACTACGTGTGGGTGTAATACTTTGTTCTACAAAAATGTAATGTGTATGATAATTTTCACCTTCTTTTCAACTTTCTTTTATGCATTTTGATATATATGTGTGTGTGTGTGTGTGTGTGTGTGTGTGTTTTAGTTAAGAGCAAAGAGAAGAATAAATCCACATCAATTTAAATTTAAAAATTCTCTCTATAATCACAAAGTATCAATTTTACGTTCTAATAAATTTCTAAATTGCAACAAACTTATCTTGAAATGTGATGCATTTAAAAGAAAAATAAGAAAAATAAATTTAAGAGATAGTAAGCTAGGAAAGAAATAAAACTACTTGCATATGTAATGTCGAGTAAAATGCGTTATAAAGTGCTAATCAAGAAAAAAAGTATGTAAATGACTATTAAGAAACATCTTAAATACGTCAGTAAAAAATAAATAACTGAGCATGAAACTTTTCTAAGCAATTACCTTGGTTATGCTTCTTAAACTGTTTGATTTCTGGTTACCATTTTTAAAGTTTATTAATTTTTTCAAAACACATCTCTTGTCTCTCTGAAAGCATATTTTTTATAAACATCTGGTAGCCTAAACAACCTAGCACGATCAAAAAAATCAGATCAAAGTCTAGTATATATAAAATCATTTCATGATAATCATTGATCTCAATAACATAATTTATAATAAATTTACTCTATAATATTAATACACAAACTAGTAACAAATTATAATCAAACAATTTAAAGTCAGGCTTTGAATAACAATTTTTTTTACATAAATATATTAGTATAATCATGGCCAGTCATAAATATTGTATAATCAATAAACGAATATGATTGAAAAATAAAGAATAAGCAAAGAGTTTAGAGAAAAAATAAAAGGTTAAATTGATAAATCAGCTTATATAGTTAAAAGTTATTTGAAATTTGAGTTTATCTAAATAGAGTTAGTTTTCAAATAAAAATGTAAAAGAATCTGAAACTGAAAATTCAAAACTTAAATTTTAACACCAATTCAACTAACTAACTTTTAACTAACTTTATTAAAAAATAATTTTAAAAATAAATTGTTTCCTCATGTAGTTTCAATTTAAAACTATAGAAAAATATTTCAAACTAAATAATTTTTAGTGGACTTTATTTTTATCTATAAACTAATTTTAATAACTTTATATTTTTACAATTATAATTTGTAACGATATAAATCATACTCCCTCCGTCCCATTTTACTCGTTCCAATTTTTTTAATTTGTTGTCCCTTTTTACTTATCAAGACAAGACAATTTTTTTCCATTATACCCTTATTGTAATTGATTACTCCTTATAATTAGCATTCTTGAAAAATATTGCAAAGAGGAGTACCATTAAGAGTACACCATTAAGAATGTAAATGGTGTTTTGGTATTAATCATTCATTAATATTGGAACTAACAATAAGACACAATTAAGGGGGGCAAAATGGTAAAGTTACACTACCAATCATTGTTTTCTTAATAGCTGTGTCATCCCAATTTGGGACGGGTAAAATGAGACGGGGGGATTAGCATACTTTGTTCTACAAAAATGTAGTGTGTATGATAATGCTCGAGAAACAAGGGAGAATGGAAATATTACTCCCCCCCCCCTCCCCAATTTTATCCCCTACTACGTGTGGGTGTAATACTTTGTTCTACAAAAATGTAATGTGTATGATAATTTTCTCCTTCTTTTCAACTTTCTTTTATGCATTTTGATATATGTGTGTGTGTGTGTGTGTGTGTGTGTGTGTGTTTTAGTTAAGAGCAAAGAGAAGAATAAATCCACATCAATTTAAATTTAAAAATTCTCTCTATAAGCACAAAGTATCAATTTTACGTTCTAATAAATTTCAAAATTGCAACAAACTTATCCTGAAATGTGATGCATTTAAAAGAAAAATAACAAAAATAAATTTAAGAGATAGTATGATAAGAAAGAAATAAAACTACTTGCATATGTAATGTTGAGTAAAATGTGTTATAAAGTGCTAATCAAGAAAAAATAATGTAAATGACTATCAAGAAACATCTTAAATACGTCAGTAAAAAATAAATAACTGAGCATGAAATTTTTCTAAGCAATTACCTTGGTTATGCTTCTTAAACTGTTTGACTTCTGGCTTTCATTTTTAAAGTTTATTAATTTTTTTGAAACACATCTCTTGTCTCTCTGAAAGCATATTTTTTATAAACATCTGATAGCCTAAAAAATCTAGCACGATCAAGAAAATCAAATCAAAGTCTAGTATATATAAAATCATTTCATGATAGATCAATGATAATCATTGATCTCAATAACATAAGTTAAAATAAATTAACTCTATAATATTAATACACAAACTAGTAACAAATTATAATCAAACCATTTAAAGTTAGGATTTGAATAGCAAAATTTTTTGCACAAATATATTAGTATAATCATGACCAGTCATAAATATTGTATAATCAATAAATGAATATGATTGAAAAATTAAAGAATAAGCAAAGAGTTTAGAGAAAAAATAAAAGGTTAAATTGATAAATCAGTTTATACAATTAAAAGTTATTTGAAATTTGAGTTTATCTAATATAGAGTTAGTTTTCAATTAAAAATGTAAAAGAATCTACAACTGAAAATTCAAAACTTAAATTTTAATACCAATTCAACTAACTAACTTTTAACTAACTTTATTAAAAAATAATTTTAAAAATAAATTGTTTCCTCGTGTAGTTTCAATTTAGAACTATAGAAAAATATTTCAAACTAAATAATTTTTAGTGGACTTTATTTTTATCTATAAACTAATTTTAATAACTTTATATTTTTACAATTATAATTTGTAACGATATGAATAATACTCCCTCCGTCCCATTTTACTTTTCCCAAATTTTCTAATTTGTTGTCCCATTTTATTTGTCCTTTTTTACTTATCAAGATAAGACAATTTTTTTTCCATTATACCCTTAGTATATTTGATTACTTCTTATTATTAGCATTCTTAAAAAATGTTGCAAAGATAGTACCATTAAGAGTACACCATTAAGAATATAAATAATGCTTTGGTATTAGTCATCCATCAATATTGGAACTAACAACAAGAAACAATTAAGAGGGGCAAAATGGTAAAGTTACATTATCAATCATTGTTTTCTTAATAGCTATGCCATCCTAATTTGGGACGGGTAAAATGGGACGGAGGGAGTAGCATACTTTGTTCTACAAAAATGTAATGTGTATGATAATACTCGAGAAACAAGGGAGAATGGAGATATTACTCCCCCCCTCCCCCCCTCCCCCCCTCCCAATTTTATCCCCTACTAGGTGTGTGTGTGTGTAATACTTTGTTCTACAAAAATGTGTATGATAATTTTCACCTTCTTTTTAACTTTCTTCTATGCATTTTGATATATATATATATATATATATATATATATATATATATAATGTTTTAGTTAAGAGCAAAGAGAAGAATAAATCCACATCAATTTAAATTTAAAAATTCTCTCTATAATCACAAAGTATCAATTTTACGTTGTAATAAATTTCAAAATTGCAACAAACTTATTTTGAAATGTGATGCATTTAAAAGAAAAATAAGAAAAATAAATTTAAGAGATAGTAAGCTAAGAAAGAAATAAAACTACTTGCATATGTAATGTCGAGTAAAATGCGTTATAAAGTGCTAATCAAGAATTTTTTTTATGGAAATGACTATTAAGAAACATCTTAAATACGTTAGTAAAAAATAAATAACTGAGCATGAAACTTTTCTAAGCAATTACCTTGGTTATGCTTCTTAAACTGTTTGATTTCTGGTTACCATTTTTAAAGTTTATTAGTTTTTTCAAAACACATCTCTTGTCTCTCTGAAAGCATATTTTTTATAAACATCTGGTAGCCTAAACAACCTAGCACGATCAAAAAAATCAGATCAAAGTCTAGTATATATAAAATCATTTCATGATAATCATTGATCTCAATAACATAATTTATAATAAATTTACTCTATAATATTAATACACAAACTAGTAACAAATTATAATCAAACAATTTAAAGTCAGGCTTTGAATAGCAATTTTTTTACATAAATATATTAGTATAATCATGGCCAGTCATAAATATTGTATAATCAATAAACGAATATAATTGAAAAATAAAGAATAAGCAAAGAGTTTAGAGAAAAAATAAAAGGTTAAATTGATAAATCAACTTATATAGTTAAAAGTTATTTGAAATTTGAGTTTATCTAAATAGAGTTAGTTTTCAAATAAAAATGTAAAAGAATCTGAAACTGGAAATTCAAAACTTAAATTTTAACACCAATTCAATTAACTAACTTTTAACTAACTTTATTAAAAAATAATTTTAAAAATAAATTGTTTCCTCGTGTAGTTTCAATTTAGGACTATAGAAAAATATTTCAAACTAAATAATTTTTAGTGGATTTTATTTTTATCTATAAACTAATTTTAATAACTTTATATTTTTACAATTATAATTTGTAACGACATAAATCATACTCCCTCTGTCCCATTTTACTCGTCCCAAATTTTCTAATTTGTTGTCGCATTTTACTTGTCCTTTTTCACTTATCAAGACAAGACAGTTTTTTTTCATTATACCCTTAGTGTAATTGATTACTCCTTATTATTAGTATTCTTGAAAAATATTGCAAAAAGGAGTACCATTAAGAATACACCATTAAGAATATAAATGATGCTCTGATATTAGCCATCCATCAATATTGGAACTAACAACAAGACACAATTAGGAGGGGCAAAATGGTAAAGTTACATTACCAATCATTGTTTTCTTAATAATTGTGTCATCTCAATTTGGAAGAGTAAAATGGGACGGAGGGAGTAACATACTTTGTTCTACAAAAATGTAATGTGTATGATAATGCTCGAGAAACAAGTAAGAATAGAGATATTACTCCCCCCTCCCCCCCTCCCCAATTTTATCCCCTACTACGTGTGTGTGTAATATTTAAATTTTGAAAGAATAAGTTTGAAATAATAAGACTCTATTAGAATTCTTCATTATGAATTTCTATTTATTAAGATAATAATATTTTTTTTAAAAATAATGTATTTCAAATTTAAATTTTTTATTATAATATTTTTTAATTTTATCTTAAAATTGTCACACGACTTATTCTTGTGCTGTCAAAATCAAGGCCTCGTTTGGAAATGAAAATCATAATTTTTCGGAGTTGAAGTTTGAGTTGTGTTTGAACATGAATATAAATTAAAGTTGTTTTTAAAATTTTGTAAGAGAAGTATGAGTGAAAATAAGTAAAACTTGTATTTGCAATTTTCATGGCCAAACACATCTTGTTTTCACTTTTTATACTAAAGTGAAATAATTTTTCGAAAAAAAGAAATACTCCCTACGTTTTAAGAAGAACGACCTACTTTCCTTTTTAATTCGTTTAAAAAAGAATGACCATTTCCTTTTTTGACAAACTTTAATTTCAATTTTTCACGTGGCATGTTTAAGACCACAAGATCAAAAGATATCTTGATAAATTTAATAAAATTTTAATTCAAGATCATAAATTTTAAAAGTAATCTTTATTTTCTTAAACTCTGTACTAAATTAAACTAGATTAATCTTTTTTAAAATGGAGGAAATTCTAATTTTGATTGCCAAACGGCTGCTAATTTTACCAATCACGTGAAGCTTCACCTCTAAAATATCTTTAGGTATTTGGTCAATTTTCTCTCACATCCCCACACCCGCTCTCGCGCGCCTATTGGCGTTACGACATGATAAAAATGTTTTAATTTCTAGTCCCTAGTCGCTCTACCTCAACATACAAAAACAACCAAAGAAAACTGCTCACACAAAGGAACAGAAAAGAGCAGACAGAGAGAGGAAAAGAGAAGAGATGAAGAAAGCAGGGGGAGGGGGAGGGGGAGGGGGAGGGGGAGGCGGAGCAGATAAGAAGAAGGTAAGGAGATCACAACCTCTTCCATCCAATACGGTAATTCCTTCTTATTTAATCCTAAATTACTCCATAAATAAATACATATACACTAATTGTCAAACTTGTCGCTATTATTTTTTTCTTTTTAAAATTTCTGCCTGATTTCGTTTTACATATGGGGTTTTCTTTAATTGGAATTTCTAGGGAAATAGTTTGAATTGTATATATGGGTCCCCAAAAGTGTCAAGGTTTTATGAATAAAAAGGCTTTTTAAAGTTAATTGGAGTTTTTGTTGCATCCCCCAACAAAGAATTTGAGAAAAAGTTTTTTTTTTCGTGTGTGTGTGGGGGGATGGGTCTGTTGATTTGTTGAATTTCCCTCTGAATTTGTCGAAATGTTTGGGTGCTAAGGAAGTAATATGGATTGTATACTGTGGGATCTTTTGAGATATCGGGTTCAACAACTAAGGGTTTGTGTGAAATTTAATGCATTGGTCCCTCTCTCCAAGAATGTTCTTGGAGGTGTTGATTGTGTAAATGTTGCAAATATTTGACAAAAAGGAGAAGAATAGACAAAGTTGTATAGTGATTTTGATTGTTATCGCTGTGTCATTGTGGCAAACTTTTTGAACCTAAAATGCTGGTGGTCTCTACTATTCTGTTATAAGTGGTTCCATTTCTGCTAGTTAGAGGTGTGAATGTTGCGGATATATTTCTAAGGATTTGAAAAGTCCTTTTACTTTATTGGTTCATTCTAACATTAATGGATGGCGGATCATATTGTACCCTTTTGGTGTGGATGAGTGGATTCTGCAGGTTATTTGTTAAACCGGCAATGGACTAACTTTTGAATGATAATTGGCACGTCTTCAACTGCATTTCAATAGCTTGAATGGAATTCACTTTAGAGCTGTGTAATTAATGGGTAATTCATTCCGCTCCAAACAGTAGATACTACTGTGGTCCTAGGTGAAGTGTTACATTATGTTTTTGGACCTTCTAAAATGCGTCCAAAGTATATGCTTCCTTATAAAGAAATGGACCTTGGGCCTAACTCAACCTCAAAAGCTAGCTCACGAGGGGAGGATTGCCCAAGACAATATAAGGAGACCAAGGACCCTTTAACCCACCGATGTGGGACTCCAACACCCCCCGCACGCCCAGGGCTGGACATCTGGAGCGTGGACAATATAAGACGGGGGGCCAACACCGGAAACAATGAACTGGGTGGGCCTGGCTCTGATACCATGATAAAGAAATGGACCTTGGGCCTAACTCAACCTCAAAAGCTAGCTCATGAGGGGAGGATTGCCCAAGACAATATAAGGAGACCAAGGACCCTTTAACCCACCGATGTGGGACTCCAACAGTCACTGGTATCATCTGCTCATTTAAGAGGGAAATAGTTATGCTGTTTTCACTGGTATCATCTGCTCATTTAAGAGGGAAATAGTTATGCTGTTTTCTGTTTTTTATGATTTATGATCATCTAGCTGAGCTACACTATTAGTATAGACTGTCGATATAACTTAACCTGATCAGAACCCTTGAAATAAATATTAAAAATAAAAGTTCTTGTCATGAATATATTGAGATGTGTTCAGCCTCTTCCATCCTCCTCCTGCCACTCTTTATGCCCTTTTTATTTTGTGATGTTCATATCCATGCTATTTACTTTTGAGTTTCAGAAGCAAGCTGCGCAAAAGGATGTCTTCCAGCTATTTGCTGAGAAAGTTAGAGATCATAAGGACTTGGTGTCTCGTTGGGCTGTCCTACAGGAAACACGAGTTGAGTATTTCAGAGGAAAAGATTTTGTTAGTTTTGTGAGAAATCATTTAGAACTGAAAGACGTACTCGAGTCGGATAGAAGTTTGGAAGCTGAAGATATTGCCAACATTCTGCTTAAGAAGAGCCTTTTAGTCAGATGTGACCGTGTGGTAAAAACTGTCCGGCCTGGCAAGAAGAAATTGTCTACCTTTCCGGCACATTTAGAAATATACCACGTGAGTTTCTTTCTGGTTTAATTTATTACTAGTGAATTTTAGAAGTTTCTGGCTTCCTCTCAACCTTGTTTCTAGTCAGTTATAAATATCTGTGTTTTTTGTCATATCATAGATTAATAATGGCCTTGAAATTTTGTATATTATCTTAATGGTACTATGATCATAATATTTGTGATTCCTTATTCCAAAAAAAGAAAAGAAAGAAAGATCAGATATTTACATTACATTTGATGCTTATGCTTGAAAGGGCATGTATCTAGTCTATGTAAGTGTGGTATACCTGTCTTGCTGTGGATCCATATCCAAGTAAATCTTAAATCTTGTCTTTTCTTTTGGATAAATGGGGGAATTTTTGAGGATGCGGTACACGGTTCGAAACTTAGTGGGTAATAGATCCGTCTTCTATCATTCTCCACTTGAACACTAGATTTTTGTTTGAAGTGGGGTCCGAAACCATGATGTGCATATACATATCATGCACCGTGCTTGTAAATCCTTTGCCATTCACATCCCCTACCTTTAGACATAAACCAAAATCGTAAAGTTAAAATATAACATACCCCACAAGTAGCGTTTGGGAGGGTAGAGTGTATGCACACCTTACTACTATCTCGTGGAGGTAGAGAGACTGTTTTTGAAAGACCCTCGATCAAGCGTAACAAATCCAATTAAAAGAAGAAACAAACAGTGAAAAAAACATATTGAGTATTAAGGAAAGCAGTGTGAAGCCTATAAGAAAGGAACAATGACCAACAAAATAGTGTGATAATTGAAACACAATAAACAACCTATTATGATAGATATCCAAAGAAAGATCTACATGAATACAGCTAGTGCTACGACATACACCAACGAGCCTTCGAAAAGTACGACGGTACTCCACTACCTACTACCCTTCTACCCTAATACATGACCTTACCACCCTCTATCGGAAGTCATGTCCTCGGTAATATGAAGCTACTCCATGTCCTTCATAGACCTCTTCCTAATATTCTTTTATCCTACCTCCACCTCTTCTCTTACCCCCTATATCCAATCTCTCGCATCTCTTCACTAGTGCGTCTACGCATCTCTTCTTCAATGCCCAAACCATCTCAATCTCGCTTCCCTCACCTTGTCCAGTATGGAGGCCACTCCCAGCTTATTCTGAATATCCTTATTCCTAATCTTATCGCTCCTAGTATGTCCGCACATCTATCTCGGCATCCTATTTCTGCAACTTGCATCTTCTGAATATGAGAACTTTTGACTGGCCAACACTCTACCTCATACAACAGACGGTTTAACCACCACTCCATAGAACTTACCTTTAAGTTTTGGTGGTACCTTTTTATCACACAAGATTTTGGAGGCAGACCTTCAGTTCATCCATGCTGCCCCAATGCGATGTGTGACATCCTCGTAGATGCTCCCACTCTTTTGGGTTATGAACCCAAGATACTTGAAACTCTCTCTTTTGGGATAGTATGTGTGTCAGGCCTTACTTCCACGGCCACCTTATGCATCGCATCACTAAATTTGCACACCAAATATTCTGTTTTTGTCCTGTTCAACCGGAACCCTTTTGGACTCAAGAGTTTATCTCCACACCTCCAATTTAGTAATAACTCTGTTGCTTATCTCATCAATCAGTACTATGTCATCCGCAAATAACATACACCATGACACCTCATCTTGAGTATACCGCGTCAAATCATCCATCATCAAGGCAAATAGGAACGGGCTAAGAACCGATGCTTGGTGCAACCCCATATCAATTGAAAAGTGCTCCGCGTCTTCTCCCATTATTCTAACTTGAGTCTTGGCTTCGTCATACATGTCGTTTAACGCCCTAAGGTAAGCCATCAGTACACTTTTAGCCTCCAAGCATCTCCAGAGTAGGGGACTTCCTTGGGACTGGTCATATGCTTTTTCGAGGTCAATGAACGTCATATGTAAGTCCCTCTTCCTTTCCGTATATTTCTCCTCCAATCTCCTTGCAAGATGTATGGTCTCAGTAGTCGAGCATCCCAACATGAATCCGAATTGGTTCTTGAAAATGGACACCTCTCTCCTCACCCGTATCTCTACCACTCTCTCCTGAACTTTCATAGTGTGGCTTAGCAACTTGATACCCCTATAATTGTTACAATTTGGATATCACTCTTGTTCTTGTACAATGGAATCATTGTACTGCACTTTTGTTTGTCAAGCATTTTTGTTAACCATTCCATACCTATCTTGTCTATGCTCTTTCAAAATTCCATTGGAATCTCAACAGGTCCGGTCACTCTTCGGGGCTCATCCTACTAATAGCATGTTTAACCTCCTCAACCTTAATGCACCTACAATACCCAAAGTCCCGATGTCTCTCTGTGTGTTCCAAATCACCCAACACAATATCTCTATGGCCTTCGGCCTTCTCCATTCAAAAGTTTGTGGAAGTAAGCTTGCCATCTTTGTTTAATGAGGGTCTCATCCACCAACACCTTTCCACATCCTTGATGCACTTCACTTGATCCAAGTCTCGAGCCTTCTTCTCTCTTGCTTTGGTGAGCCTTGACAATTTCTTATCTCCACCTTTGTCCTCTAGTTCAACATACAAGCGTCCGAAAGCTGCCTTCTTTGTTGTCATAACCGCTAACTTAGATTTCGTCCTCAGTGCCTTATAAATTTCCTTATTCATCCGCTTTTCCTCCTCGTTCGTGCACTCCTCCAACTTTGCATAAGCAACCTTCCTTGCTTCCACTTTCCCTTGGACTTCTCCATTCCACCACCAATCTCCTAGATGACCACCAAAGTTACCCTCGAGGCCTCGACACCCCATACACCTCTCTAGCTGCTTTCCTAATGAAACTAGCTATCTTATCCCATATGTTGTCCACATCCCTACTACGCCTCCAAGCTCCCATAGCCATCAACTTCTCCCCATTTCCTAGGATATGGCAGGGTTAAGCCACCCCATTTAATCCTGGGTCGATCATAAAAATTCTTCTTCCTCCTCTCTCTCGTAATCTCCTAGTCCATCACCAAAAACTTATGTTGGATAGTAAGATTCTCACTCGGGTTAACCTTGCAGTAATAAGAATAGAATGCAAGACAAAATACAAATGTAGAAATTGAACACAAAAGAAACAAGTGATAGGATTTGGACAACAAGAAAAAAGGAGTAGCAAACACCGATGGAAAAAAATGTGAACAAGAAATATAAACCAGAGGAAAAAATGGCCGAAATTGAACAAGAAGCAATGCGTAAAAAATAACAAACAGAGTGCAGTAATTAAACACAAAGGAAACGAATGATGGAATTTGAACGATAAGAACCAAGAAATAGAAACACAGAGGGGTCTGGGAGGGTAAGATGTACGCAGTCCATACAACTACCTCCGGAGAAGTAGCAAGGCTGTTTTCGATAAACCCCCGGTTCAAGACACAGAATAATAAACAAATTCATAATAAAAGCATGAAACAAGATGGCACAACAGAACTAAGACACCCACACAATAATACCTTACACTAACGTACCAAATGCACCCCCGACCCTCGAACCCCCCACCCCAACCCTCCCACATGCACTAGCCTTCTATCCTAATTCGCGTCCTCCACACCTTCCTATCTAGGGTCATGTCCTCGGTAAGCTGTAACTGCTCCATGTCACGTCTAATCACCTCTCTCCAATACTTCTTCGGCCTACCCCTACCCCGCATGAAACCATCCAAAGCTAGCGTCTCACACCTACGAACTGGGGCATCCTCCTCATCACATGCCCAAACTATCTCAGCCGAATTTCCCGCATCTTGTCCTCCATCGAAGCCACTCCAACCTTCTCACGGACAGTTTCATTCCTAACCCTATCACCCCTAATAAGCCCTCACATCCAACGCAACATCCGCATTTTCGCCACCTCCAGTTTTTGAACATGAGAGTTCTTGACTGGCCAACACTCCGCTCCGTACAACATAGCCGGCTGGACTGCCACTCTGTAGAACTTGCCTTTCAGTTTGGGCGGCACCTTCTTATCACGCAACACTTCCGAGGCGAGCCTCCACTTCATCCATCCTGCCCCAATACAATAGGAGATATCCTCATCAATCTCACCATTCCCCTGAATCATCAACCCGAGATGCTTAAAACTATCCCTCCTACAAACAACCTGGGAACCCAACCTTACTACCCCGTCGTCCTCCTGCCTCAAGTTATTAAACTTGCATTCCATATACTCAGTCTTGCTCCTACTCAACCTGAACCCTTTAAACTCAAGGGTTTGTCTCCAAACCTCCAATTTATCATTCACACTTCCCCGCGTCTCATCAATCAAAACTACATCATATGCAAGAAGCATACACCAAGGCACCTCACCTTGAATACGCGTCAACACATCCATCACCATCGCAAACAAAAACGGGCTAAGAGTCGATCCCTAATGCAACCCCGTTAAAACCGAGAAATGCTTTGAATCTCCTCCCGCCGTCCTCACCTGAGTCTTTGCTCCCTCATACATGTCCTTAATCAATCTGATGTACGCCACCGGGACCCCACTCACCTCCAAGCATCTCCAAAGCACCTCCCTAGGGACTTTGTCGTATGCCTTCTCCAAGTCGATAAACACCATGTGCAGGTCCTTCATCCTTTCCCTATACTGTTCCACCAGTCTCCGCACCAGATGAATTGCTTCCATCGTCGAGCGCCCGGGCATAAATCCAAACTGATTCTCCGAAATAGACACTATCCTCCTCAACCTCCGCTCGACCACTCTCTCCCAAATCTTCATCGTGTGACTCAACAACTTAATATCCCTATAGTTGGTGCAATTCTGGATGTCACCCTTGTTCTTATATAAATAACCATGAACAAGAAATAGAAAACAGAGGGAAAAATGGAAGATATCACCGGGACAGAGTTTGAAACGACACGGGAATACCACCACCTGCACTGCTGCAAAACTTGTGTTTGACAGAACCGAAAAAACCCTAGGAGAGAGGAAGAGCGGGTGAGAGAAAGAGGACGTCTGGTCGAAGAGAAAGAGCGTTGAGAGGAAGAGAGAGTGGTGGATGGATCTCCGGTGAGAGCAATCGTCGGAGAGAGAGAAAGTGTGAAGTGTTAGTTACTACTTTAGAATGAGTTAAAATGAATTAATATTTCATAACCCTAATAGTTTACTACTTTTGTAAGAATAAAAATTGATCTTTCTGCAAATTTAGTTTATAGATCATGCTAGTCATCTCCCACTGATTTATAACCAATTTTTTTTTTTCCCACTGATTAACGGAGGCTTTCCTTATAGACAAATAGATTCATCACAACCAAAAGGAACCAAGGACATCTTATTCTCTATCTTTTTACCTGTATTTTCCCTCTCTGATACTAAATCTTGTCCTCTTATAAATCAAAAATAAGAATGATTACTTCAATAGAAATATGCTATACCATCATATGCTGATGACTTATAGGGTCGTGTTAATTTTCCTCTTTCTGCGAGTAATCTATTGCTATTTCCTACTTCTATTGCCTTAAGTAGATAACGAAGTCTACATTCTAACAAAATCTAGAAATCTGATTTATGGTGTATTTGGTGCATTTCTCTTTGGAAAATTTATCCTTATCCTCTTTAAACGTTCTAGATTAGCATAAACTGAGCCTTTTATTATGTAACCTCAGAGTAATGCATTTACATGGCTTTCTTGCAATTTTTGAAGTTATGTTTCTTCATCTTTGTATGCAGGATCAAGTGTTTTCTGAAAATGATGCCTTCTTCGCATGGACATTTGTCAAAAGAAGGCCCCTATGGCAAACACTTCTATCATTCTGCTGGCCAGTTTTGACATTGGCAATCTGCTTGTTCCCTGTGTATCCTCATCAGGTCAAACTGCTTGTACTCTACTCATGTGCTGGTGTCCTCCTCCTTATACTTTGCCTGCTTTTGTGTAAGTTTTTGGTGCTTATTTCAATTTGATTCACAAATCTTCTCTTATTGCCTCATTTCTTCTAATACTAGAGGAGTATGATGATGTGTTGTTTTCTCATAAAGTACTAACTAGTAGGTAGTTGTTTCATATGTCATACAAAAACCAAGTATTTTTTATTGGATGTCTAAAGCAACAATCTCAGGATGTTGACTTGAGTGAACTTACAGTATAGAGGTGTACAATAGAACTTTATTTTGGCTGCTTGGTCCATTGATATTGCCCTTGTAAAGTTGTTTCTTTGACCAACCCTTTTGAAAATTGTGGCACATATAAGTGGTCTGAAGTGATTCAGCTTTTAATTTTTAATTGATACTGCCTAATGAATAGATTAAAGAGAAAGGGTACCTAGTTGCTTCATGTCTTTTTTTTGCCATTCCTAACCCTGCAATTATACGTGGGTTATGTTTAACAGATTCATCTCAGCTTCAAAATGTATTGACTCGGTCGAAGTAGCAAAAATACAGGGCACTAGGGTCATGTCAGACAGTCACGAAAACACCAGAATTGGAGATAGTGTGACACATGGTATTTTATCTAAGATATGTAATTTATAGCAACCTTAGTTGATGAACAGAACGTTGCAAGAAACATTAAAATCAATCAACTATGACTCGATTCCCGAATATGTGGGTCCTTCCCACATATTTAGGCTCATTTCATCACAATGCAACCAATGTTGTTGAAGGCTCATTTAAGGCAGGTTTAAGCCCTGCAGCTCTGTTAAAGCCATGATCTGCGCTTAAAGCCCCAATAGATGTCGGACTTGGCTCTTTTCACTTTTGATTACTCTGAATCTGAATGCAAAATAATTTGGTTGTATATAAACATACAATTCTCAAACTAAAATAAAAGGACCAAGAAGTATCCATAATTCGCAAAGAAAATGAACAAAAGCACATTACAACTGTTCCAATTCATAGGCCTTGATTAAAATATGTAAATAACAACAACCCCCTCCCCCATCTCAACCCCAAACAAAAAAACAGATAGCGAGATGTATACAATAAAATTGTAACCATCTTCTTTTTGTTGTTCATACTTAATCTTCTATTCCTCATTGCTGAGTTCTAAAGGCTGTAGAGTGGGGATTTTTTTTACTGTGTTAGGCCGAACAGGTATTATTTCTGAGTTCTTGTTGGTTATTACATAGGCGCATAAACAATCCCTGCATTATTATCTCTGCATAACTTGACCGTAAACCAAACGATTCCTAACTTCACTCAAGCCAACATCCCAAAATAATAAAGTACTGGTTTTTGTTTCACTTACAGATCATGTTCATCTTGCGTTGTCTAGTCTATCTTCGTAATACTATTTGTATTAATTGCAATGGTGAATAATGAACATATATATTATGTCTATCAAAAGAATATGTTGATGCTTGCAGTGAGAGGCTTGGTCTTTGGTGCTCTTTGGATTCTTCTGGGAAAACGTGTCTGGTTTTTCCCCAACATTCTTGCTGAGGAGGCAACACTCAAAGAACTGTTCCAGTTTTGGCCCCAGAAAGATGAGGGTGAGCGACCTAAGTGGACAGCGAGGCTCTTCTATGCAATTGTAGGTGTGATTGTTATTTCAGTCCTGAGGCATCATGCTCCTGATGAGGCTGCAAGAGCCAGGTTCATTGTCTTGCGCCTATACTTTAATGCCTCTTTGATGATTTATGAAATTCTGATTTAGCAGGAGTCTTAATACAAATATAGTGTTACAATATTTTGACGTATACCTTATTAGAAATTGAATCTAGATTTTCATAAAACGAAGTAAATCATTACTACCCCCCCCCCCCCCCCCCCAAAAAAAAAAAGAAAAAGAAAAGATTAAATGCAATTTTTTCTTTTTTAATTGAACTATTCTAGTTGAATTGTTTCGAACTAAACTACAAATTAGGACTGGGTCAGATGTTAATCGTGATTTTAAATTTTTCAGTGAGTACGAAAGTGAATGAACACGAGAAAAACTAAAAGTTCAACGTATGATGTATTGTATTCATAACGCCGATATCTCACAACTATATTTTGGAGTTCTATAATTTTAAAATTAATATATGGTCAGCCTTTGTTGTTTATTGTGCCATACGCTATTTATATCAAGTCTGTTGATTTATTGTCCAAGAATAAGATAACGTTTTGCACAGTGGTGTCTGAAACTGACTTCCTTTGTTGCAGGTATCAGAAGCGGGTTTCTAACATTATAGACGATGTGCTCGAGTGGTCTCCAAGTCTAGCTTTATCAGGCATGATAGAAAAGCAACCCGTGGTGAACATCACTGAGCCTAATGACAATGTAACTGATAGCATGAGTAGCGATGAAAAGGTATTTTCCTCAGGTGATCTAGATGATGAAACCATGCCCAATGAAGAAGTTGAGGAAGTTGCTGAAAATACAGATGGTGGTCATCGCCAAAAAATATAATTTATAAATGTCAGAACATGTACCAAAAGAGAAATGTTAGAACATGTGTTTTCAAGGCAGCAGTGGATTGCAATTTTTAGGTTTGTTTCTTATTCAATTTTCACTTATATCTTCAGGGCGTTGAGTGTAGGACATGTACCATTTGGATATTCATGAAGAAAGTAGGTGATGATATTAAACTTTACCTTTGTTTCAATAATTGGTATTTAACACTCATATAAAGACGATTAAATTTGTTTTCGTGTCGAGTAAGTCCATATTGAAGGGTAAAATGCTTCCTTACAAAGACTACTGCACACCATTGCCTCGAACATGTAGAAATCTCTCATTAAAAATGAAACAGTGCATATCATCTCTCAATTATATTGTATTAAGGCTTAATGCATAAGCAACCCTAACCCCTTGAACTTAGACATCTTCTTATTTAATCCTTGGACCTATCATAAAGTGTCTATTAAACATACCCGACCTGGCACATATCTTGAGCCTGCTTTTGTTCTGAGTTGTGCGGTTGAAATCAAATGCATCCCCGTGCAAAATACAACACCCATGTTTTTTTATACACTTAATCCGGGGAAAAAATAACTCAAAAGACAGCTTTCGACACTTCATTTTCCACCAAAATACTTCGATCCCTAGACAGAAAATTCGTCCGATTTCATTAGTTTCTCTAAATAGGCGACATATTTATCCAATTTACAAAGAAAACCCAGCAATGTTGTAGTGTGTTTGGCTGATTTGAGGAAGATAGCAAAACGAGAACATCAAGAATCACAATTTTGTCGTTCAATCTTGTGAGGTAAGTTCTTTTCCAAAGTTTTAGGACTTCTTTTTTGTTTTCCCCTTAAACATAGTGCCTACTTAGTATACTATTAGGAAAGGAGTATGATGCATAGTCAAGGATGAAATCTTTTACTCATGTCAACCCACTTATCAATTAGTGGGAAATCTTCACTAGAATAAACAAAGTATTTATATCTCTCCATGATTGTGTCCACTATCTTCATATTGCCTTGGTGATAATTAATAATGAATTTTCAAGTTGGCAAGAGTCAACTAGGCTTGCAACCATGTTCTAGAGAGAGTCCTCATCTTGGCTACTTCTTTAAAACTAAGAAAATAGAGTAATTTTTAAATGAGATATTCAGGCAATATATCAACTGTTGAATTGTTCTTCATATTATTGTGCATCCATATGTTAGAAAGTCGTTTTCTAACTTCAATTCCAGGAAATTACATGGGATGACCCCATAATGGGTGGCTTTGGTTTTAAAGAAAGGATACCATCGGTCATTTTGGAAATAAATGGCCAATATTTGGTCAATTTGTCACATTATGGTCAGTCGGCGAAAATAATACCGATTAATAGCCATTGGGCTACTTTGGCTCTTTCCTGCATATGCAGTTTTTATACCAAATTGATACGACGTTTATACCGTTGATACACTTTTTCAAAAGAGTCAGAACCTATGCATGTATATACAATTCCTATACCAAATTGATACAATGCATTGGTTCAACACTTATACCATATTGATAACTTTTTCAAAAGAGACGAACCTATGCATGCATATACAATCTCTATACAAAATTGATACGACACTTATACCATATTGATACACTTTTTCAAAAGAGAGGAAACCTACACATGCATAAACAGTCGCTATACCAAACTGATACATTGCTTATACCACTTTGTTACATTTTATTTTTAAAAAAGATGTAGTAGTGAAATAAAAAAATAGAAATGTCGAATTCCTTTTTCATAAGAAAAATGGACAATGCTTTTCTTAATGGAACAACAAAAACTTAAAAAAAAGAAAAAGAAATGGAGAAGGCGACGAAGCCTACAACAAAATGACTTAAAGTAGAAACTAATTTAGTGGTTAATTGCAAGTAATTAGTTTTGTGTGTCTATTATGGTGAAATTATTTTAGAGTGAAGTGTTATTTTTGTCCTTTTCCCGTTGGTTTTTTGTTCTTCATAAGAAAAGTCTTTAAATACTAGTCTTCCTTTTTATGTACATTTCAAATATTTTTAAACTTTCCATACTCATTTCTCTCTCAACTTCTATTTTTATTTCTTTTATTTTTTTCCCTCAAACATTATCTATTTATTCATTTTCTTTAATTCATTTGTTTCAACCTTTTTTTTTTTATCATTTTTCATTTTTCTCAAAGTTTATTTTTATTTTTTCTTCTCATTTTTGTTTTTCTCAAATGTTTTTCTTTTTGTTTTTATTCTTTGCTTTTTTTTTATCTTTTCTTCTCTTTTTTTTTTCTCAATCCTTTTTTGTTCTTTTTTGTTCTTTTTTTTTCTTTTTCTTTTTTCTCAACTTCTATTATATTTTACTATTAAATAGCAAGTTGGATATTCCACAAAAGGAATTTCTTTTGTTGACACAGAGTAAATTTAAGGGCAAGATTTGTTGTTTGGAAGTCCTTTGGGGTTAAGTGTTGCCCCTAAGACAAAAGTTACAGAACATCTCATAAATCAAAACACAATGTGGTAATGCCAAGTCTTGTTCATGGGGCATAACTTGTTGTTTGAAAATCCTTGAGTTAAGTCTTGCCTCTAAGACAAGAGTTATAGAAAATCTTCCAAATTAAATGTGCTAGTGTCAACATTTGCCTGTTTGGCGTAACTTATTTTTTTGGGAGGTATATCATAAATGAATACACAATGTGGTAGTGTCAACTTTTGCCTGTGGGGCGTAACTTGTGGGCTAAGTCTTGCGTTAAGAGTTACAAAACATCTCATAAATCAAGAGACGATGTGGCAGTGTCAACTCTTGCCCATGGGGCATAACTTATTGTTTGAAAGTCCTTGGACTAAGTCGTGCCTCTAAGGCACGAGTTATAGAACATCTCATAAATCAAGACATAATGTGGTAGTATCAACTCTTACCCGTGGGGCTAACTTATTGTTTGAAAGTCCTTGATTTTTATAAAACATCTCATAAATTACGACACAATGTGGCAGTGTCAAATCTTGCCCATAGGACGTAACTTATTGTTTAAAAGTCCTTGGACTAAGTCTTGCCTCTAAGGCAAGAGTTATTGACCATCTCATGAATCAAAACATAAGGTGGTAGTGTCAACTCTTATCGATGGGACATAACTTGTTGTTTGAAAGTCCTTGAGTTAAGTCTTGTCTTTAAAACACAATATGATAGTGTCCACACTTGCCCATGAGGCGTAACTTATTGTTTGAAAGCCTTTAGTTTAAGTCTTGCCTCTAAGGAAAGAGTTATAAAATATCTCGTAAATCAATTCACAATTGATAGTGTCAACTCTTGCCCATGAGGCATAACTTGTTGTTTGATGATACTTGGGCTAAGTCTTTCCTCTAAGCCAAGAGTTATAGAGCATTTCATAAGTGAAAAACACAATGTGGTAATGTTGACACTTGCCTAATGTACATAATTTGTTGTTTGAAATTTTTTGGGATAAGTCGTTTCTCTAAGGCAAGAGTTGTAGAACATCTCATAAATCAAGACATAACGTGGTAGTGTCAACTCTTGCCTATGTTCCATAACTCATTGGAAAGTCCATGAGCTAAGTTTTACTTCCAAGGTAAAGTTATAGAACATCTCATAATCAAAATACAATGTGGTAGTGTCAACTCTTGCCCATGGAACTGTTGGGTTCAAAATCGAGAGGGCGTCATGCGGAAGCTTAAAGTTTGCAAATCATAGAGATGATAAATCAGATGACAAAGAAAAACATACTAAAATATAATACTATTGATATGATTTGGCTAATTGGCAAACATATTAAAAACCTTAATTAAAAAAGCATAAAAATTAATTGAGAGAAAATTTCTCCATAAATAAAACTTTTAAATGACTACATTGTGGATGCTATTGTATTATGACTTGAGAAGAGAGATCTCTTATTTATAGAGTTACAAAACCCTTCCTCTAATAAAGAATAAACCTAATATAAATATAATCTTTTTCTACTAGAAAAACTTTTTTCTATCAAAAAATAATTCTAATTATGGTAAAAAAACAGGTAAAGTAGGAAATTCAGGGCAAATCCTAACCAATTTCTCCTTGGCCTGAATTTTCTGACAAATCAATCTTGATCTTCTTCTTCTTCACAGAATCTTCATGTATCACTGATGTTTACCATGATTAAAAGTAATATGGGTTAAAAATTGGATCCCTATGCATTAGAATAAAAACATGAGTTATATTATTGGAGCCCTGTTTTATAAGTGAACAACGTTGGAAGTGGAGCCTTGTGCATTGAAAGTGAACACAGGTTAAGAGTGGAGCTTATGCGTTAAACTTAAGTGCACGGGTTGAAAGGAGCCCAAGCGTTAAAAGTAAGCAAAGGTTGAAAGTTGCAACCCATAAACATGGGTTGCAAATTGATTTTTGATTTTAAGGATGGATTAACAGCAGGATTGTTGAAAATTTATTTGAAACTTTTCTCTACATGTAGCTAGATAAAATATTCATTATCATCAAATTATTTGCAACTTTAATCTCAATATATCCTCAATCTGAACCATCGAATCATTGAACTTGGCTCTGATATTACTTGTTGGGATCGAATTCAAAAGGGCGTCATGCGTAAGCTTAAAGTTTGCAAATCATAGAGATGATAAATCAAATGACAAAGAAAAGCATACTAAAATATAATACTATTGATATGATTCGGCCAATTGACCTGCATGTTAAAAACCTAAATAAAAAAAACATAAAATTAATTGAGAGAAAATTTCTCCCTAAATAAATTTTTTAAATATCTACATTGTGGATGCTATTGTGTTGTGATTTGATAAGGGAGATCTCCTATTTATAGAGTTACAAAATCCTTCCTCTAAGAAAGAATAAACCTAATAGAAATCTAATAGAAAAGAAATATTTTCCTACTAGAAAACCTTTTTTCTATCAAGAAAGTAATTCTAATTATGGTAGAAAATCAGGTAAAGTAGGAAATTTAGGGCAAAATCTAACAGGAACGTAAGTTGTTGTTTGAAAGTCTTAAGTCTTGCCTCTATGGTAAAATTTATAGAACATATCATAAATCAAGATATAATGTGGTAGTGTCAACTCTTGCTAATGAGCCGTAACTTGTTGTTTGGAAGGAATCGAAGAAAAGAAATTAAAAATAATAAAAGTTGCGGAAAAAAAAAATGAAGAAAAATATTTTTATAAAAAATAAAAATTAAAGAAAATAAAAAAATATATCTATAGAAGTTGAGAGGAGAAAAGAAAAAAATAAATAATGAGAAAAAAGAAAAAAAGACAACAAAAATAAAGGTTGAGAAAAATTTAAAAAGAAAAAATAAAAATCAAAGAAAAATGAAAAAGAGAATTTTTTTCTAAAAAATAGAAGTTGAGAGGAGAAAAGGAAAAAAGAATTGAGAAAAAAAAGAGAAGAAAATAAAATTCAAAGTATAAAGAGAAAATATAAAAAAAATAGAAGTTGAGAGGAGAAAGGGAAAAAAAGTAAGTGTCGAGAAAAATAAAAAGAAAAAAAGAAAAAAACAAGAGAAATAAAGAAACAAAAATCAAAGTAAATAAAAAAGAGAAAAAAATAGAAGTTGAAAAATAAATAAGGATAAAAACATAAATACCTCCCTAAACTTGTCACCACAATTTACTTCAGCACTGTAACTTTATAGGCGCTTATTTACCCCTTATTCGACTTTGATGTGAAATTAATACCTCCTTAATAGATGTGGCAGAAAAATATAATTAATTTTTGAGATGCGCGTGAGTAGAGAAAAATGCACAAAACATGGTTCAAACTATACATGTGTCACTTTCTAATGGGATGATGCAACTAATTATACTTACTATATTTTTCTTAATTTTTTATTTTTGTTTTAGATTTTTATTTTTTATTCCCCCCCTCTTTTTCAGCTCCCTTTCTTCATTTCTACCCTTCTCTTTCCAGCTTTTCAAATGTATCTCAAAGCCATATCAAATTCTTCACTATTTTTTAATTTAGAGTATATACATAAATACCCCCTGATGTTGGCCGACTTTTTTAAAAAGATACCTAAACTATACTTTCGATCTATTATCCCACGAATCTTACTTAAATCATTGCAAATACACTATTTTTCACTAAATTTCAGTCACAAGAAAGAGAGTGAATGCACACACCAATCAGATGCTGTCACGTGTTAAATACATTTACTTTCATATTTTATTTATATTTTTGAATAAATTTTTTCTTTTTATTTTATTTATCATCCCACCCCACCCCACCCCACTCCCACCCCCACCCCCACCCCCGCCCCATCCAGCAGCTCCCCTCTACCCCTACCCCATATAGCAGCTCCCCCTATCCCCCTCCATTAATGGAGCTTTAATGAAACTTTAATAGAGTTTTATGATTCTTAATAAAAATAGTTAAATGATTATTTTAAAACACACACAAAAAAAAACTTTAATGGACGTGTTGAAGAAGACAATGGTGGCTAAGATACCATCTCTTTTTTACCCTTTTTTTAATCTCTTTATCATTCTTCAATTCAAGATCAAACTTTTCCAACACTATAACAATAGTCTAAGGCATATTAACTTTTACTGTTTAGCATTTGAAGGTGTAAAAATGTAATAAAAAAAGCTATTTGTATTAGCATTCGATTACATTCTTAGCATTCAATCTAATACAATAAAAATCTAATACTATCAATATATTCCAAGGTGTAAAAATCGAATGCTAAAACAACTTCTTTGTTCAAAAGACAACTAAGAAGTTGTTGAACAAATGGAGAAGACAACTATAGAGAAGACAACTATTAATGCCACATGATAATTTTTTATTGGCTTGAGGGTGAATTTTAAGTTAATTGACTAATAGACTACATATATAATTATTTAATACATCTGGGTTATTCTGTAATTAGTTATTCTTCAGTTCTCTATATATACAGCTGTAACCCCTTCAATATTAAACAGATCAATTAATTATTAAATCTGTATCATGGTATCAGAGCTAGGGTTTCTTCTTCCGCCCAAACCCTAATCTCTCCTCTTTTCCGACGTGTGTGCGCCGCCGCCACCGTCTACACCACGCCGCACGGCCTCCCTCCTCCGCCGTAGGTCGGCGCCATGGACAAGGTTATTGATCCTCTGTCAAAATTACCGTCTGGAGTAAAATTACTGCTCAGGAATCTCCACAATCTCATCCCCGAAAAATTATCTGACAACAACTACCCGGCCTGGGCACTTAACGTCCGCACCGCCCTCGCAGCCAACTTGCTGCTCGGATGGATTGACGGTGCGGAGAAGCCGCAGCCCGAGACAGCCGAGAAGGACGACGTCAAGCTCCCAAATCCCGACTACCTTCCGTGGATGATCGTAGACACTCAGATCCGAGCCTGTCTTCTCGCAGTTATTAGCCCCTCTGTGCACAAACACGCCCGGGGTTTTCTCACATCGGCTTCACTTTGGGACGCACTAGCCACAAGGTACAACTCTGTGTCCACGGCTCATATTTTTCAGTTGCGTGACAAATTGCATACTCTTCGGAAGGGAACGAAGACGATGACTCAATACCTTGATGATGTGGCCTCTATTCTGTCTGACCTAGATGCTGTGAACGAGATTATTCCTGAACGAGACGTGGTGAATGCCGTGATACGTGGTCTTCCGGCTGGCTATTCCTCTCTCAAACAGCATATTCGCCTCTCGCCTGTCGAAATCACTCTGAATCAACTGTCTGGATGGCTTAATGCAGAAGAATTGAATCTAGACATGGAACACAAATTACTGCTCGGAGAAGCCAGTTCCACCCCTGGCGTCACGACTCTTTACTCGGCTGGCAGCGGAGGCTCGGCCAGGGGTCGCGGTGCCGATCGCCGTAACCAAGGGCGAGGCAGCGGCGGCGGTGACCGTCGAAACACCGGGCAGCAAGGCAGAGGCGGGCCTCCACCGAGGGACGGCTTCCAGTCAGGCCGCGGACAGGGACGAGGAAACCAGCGGATGCCCACACGAGATCTTCCGACGTGCCAAATTTGTGCTAAACGGGGCCATTCTGCGGCTAATTGTTGGTATCGTTATGATGACTCGCAGAATGTAAATAGCCAGTCCGGAGGATCAAGGGCGATGCATGCGTCCACAAACGCTCAATCTGGCGATTGGTATCTAGACACAGGTGCTAACACCCATGTGACGTCGGATTATTCACAACTTCAAGCTCCTCATCCGTATCATGGCTCAGAAACTATTACAGTAGGCAATGGTCAATCCCTTCCCATCACAAACACCGGCTCTGGGTATGTCTATACCCCAAATGGTAAATTTCATCTCTCAACCCTTCACCACGTCCCTTCCCTCACATCCAATCTTTTATCTGTTTATCGCTTTACTAAAGAAAATAACTGCACCCTCATTTTTAATGACACCAATTTCCAGATAGTGGACAATACCACGAACCGGGTGCGGTACACGGGCCGCTGTGAGCATGGGCTATACACTCTTCCATCCAGGTCTCCGTCTGTTGTGAGTCAAGCCATTCTCTCGTCAACCTGGCATCGCCGGCTTGGGCACCCATCATCCGCCATCACCAAATCCATTTTATCTTCCTTAGGTTTTAATTTTTCAGAAAAATTACATTGCGAGTCCTGTTCAGTGTCTAAATCTTGTCGTTTACCTTTTTCACTGTCTGAACACAAGGCCACTGCGCCATTTCAATTAATTCATTCTGATGTTTGGGGTCCAACCTCAGTTCCTTCTGTTCAAGGTTTTCGTTATTATATCTGTTTTGTTGATGATTACAGTAAATTCACTTGGCTTTATCCTCTGAAATTTAAATCCGAAGCTTATACTATTTTTGTAAACTTTGACCGAATGGTTCAAAATCAATTTAATGCCAAAATCAAAATTTTTCGAAGTGACAATGGCAAAGAATTTGTCAACAATGCATTTGGTGTTTTTCTTCAAAATCTAGGGGCTCTTCATCACACTTCATGTCCATATACCCCTGAACAAAATGGCGTTGCTGAGCGCAAACACCGTCACCTAATAGAAACAGTTGTTGCGCTCCTCCATGATTCCACCTTACCTGTTTCCTTTTGGGTTGATGCCCTTGCTACTGCCAACTACCTCATAAATCGCATGCCCACTCACACTCTCTCCAACTCCACTCCATATGCCCGTCTCTACAATCATCCACCCGACTATATCCATCTCCGCCCGTTTGGGTGTCTAGTTTATCCCTGGTTGCGTCCGCACACTCAACATAAACTTCAACCTCGGTCCACCCCTTGTGTCTTTCTAGGCTATCATCCCACTATCAAAGGTTACAAATGTTTCGATCCTGTATCTCAGAAAACATATGTTTCCCGTCATGTTCGTTTTGTGGAGGAACAATTTCCTTACACAAGTCTTTCCTCTACTCCATACTCCCCCAATCCACTTGGCGTTGTGCCATTATTTCCGTCCTTTTCTCACGCTCATGCTCCGGCTCACTCGGCACCTAACCCGGTACCCCACTACACCACTACCCACCCGAAACCCCAAACCTCCCACCCGAACACCCAGCCGACTGCCACACAACCCACCACTTCCCTACATCATACTCCTAACACACATACAGCCACCCCATCCACCGCTGCACATCCCAGCTCCCACGGCAGCCCCACCCAACCCCCGCCCACGCATCATACAACTCCACCACCCCTTCCTAATCACCCTCCACTCAACACTCATCCTATGACAACCCGAGCCAAGGCCGGTACCTTCAAACCCAAAGCCTACCACACTCAAATACCCTTTGATGCACATCCCACAACTGAGCCTACTACCTACAACCAAGCCTCCAAAAATAGTTTCTGGTGCCAAGCTATGGATGAGGAATTTCAGGCTCTGAATGAACAACGTACATGGGATTTGGTACCTCTGCCTAGTAACCGAAAGTCTATTGGGTGCAAATGGGTGTTTCGCATCAAACGAAATTCAGATGGATCTCTTTCTCGCTATAAAGCACGTCTGGTTGCAAAAGGGTATCATCAGGAGTATGGTGTGGATTATAAGGAGACCTTCAGCCCTGTTGTTAAGCAACAGACTATTCGTCTGGTCTTGTCTCTTGCTCTTCACTATGATTGGCCGCTTCATCAGCTAGACGTCAGCAATGCCTTTCTTCATGGTCATCTTGAGGAAGAAATCTATATGGTTCAGCCACCGGGATATGTTAATCCCAACCGTCCTCACTATGTTTGCAAGCTTCGCAAATCACTGTATGGCCTGAAACAGGCCCCTCGTGCCTGGTACACACGTCTCTCTACTTTTCTGCAGGGTCTTGGTTTTCGCACCTACCATCATGACAACAGCCTCTTCACCCTTCACTGTTCTCGAGGGACAGTCATCATTCTTATCTATGTGGATGATATTGTTATTACAGGCAGCTCGTCATCACTCATCACTGAAATTACTGAAGCTATGCATCGTGACTTCAAACTTAAGGACCTCGGTCCTCTGGAGTTCTTTCTTGGCCTCGAACTCATCCGCAAATCGGGAACCATATTGATGCATCAGACAAAATATACCCTTGAACTTCTAAATCGGGCTGGAATGACAGACTGCAAACCCGCGGTCACTCCCATGGCAGTCCGCCAATCCCCAGGGCCGAATACTCCCTTTGCCGATCCTACACTATATCGGAGCCTCGTCGGTGGACTTCATTATCTTGCTGTTACTCGTCCGGACATCCAATATGCAGTCAATCGAGTCTCCCAATCAATGCATGCTCCCACAGAACAACACTTTCAGGCCTTGAAACGCATTCTGCGCTATCTTCAAGGTACTCTTCACTGTGGAATTTTATTTCAAAAGGGCTCGTTTGATATATCTGTTTTTTCTGATTCGGATTGGGCTAACGACAAAGATGATCGAAAGTCCACTACTGGATATATTGTTATGATGGGACCGAATCTGATTTCCTGGTGCACCAAGAAGCAAACGCGAGTGTCCCGTTCCTCCACAGAAGCAGAATATCGTGCCATGGCTGCGGGTGTTGCTGAAGCCATGTGGTTACGATACCTTACGGATGCACTTGGCATTCCCCCGACGAAACCACAGATTTATTGTGACAATCAGTCCACTATTTGTGTTACCAAAAATCCAGTCCTTCATGATCGTATGAAGCATGTTGGGTCTGACTGTCACTTTGTTCGCGATGAGGTACTTGCAGGAGCGATGGCCACGCACTATGTCCCATCTACTGACCAGCTTGCTGATATTCTCACCAAGCCTCTTCCGTTACAGCCTTTTCAGTCTCTCTGCTCCAAGCTGCCCCTCGTTACCGCTGATCAGCTTGCGGGGGGATAATAGACTACATATATAATTATTTAATACATCTGGGTTATTCTGTAATTAGTTATTCTTCAGTTCTCTATATATACAGCTGTAACCCCTTCAATATTAAACAGATCAATTAATTATTAAATCTGTATCATTGACAAATAAATTACACTTGACAGCTTTTAATTGTTTAAAAGAGTCAACTTTAAGCAATTCACGCGCCTCCTATGCGTGTCTACACGCAGAGGCAAAATTTTGGTCAAAATGATATATTTACAACAGTTTAGGTAAATTTCGTGGGGTAATAGGTCGAAAGTATAGTTTAGGTGTCTCTTTGAAAAAGTCGGACAAGTTCAGTGGGTAGTTTATGTATTTTCTCTTTAATTTAACACCCTCCATGACATTTACTTTTTCTGTTTCTCCATATTAATTTTACGCATAAAAACAAAGATTAGTAATTTATTTATAGGCTGATTATATGTGGATTTGCATTTGTTGGCTGAAAAAAGTATTCACTAGAGTCATTTTTTTTGATGAATTTCTGTGCATACGTTAAAGCACTTACTAAAAACGCTAAATTCAGATTTTTCCCTTTCTTAATCAGTTATTAAGATCCAAAATTTGTCATTGAAATTGTCCCACTCTTATCGAAAAAATTTAATTCCGATGACTTTTCTTTCTGCTATACGATTGTATATCTCATCTATGAACTATCTTGTTGAGAAGCCTTTGACTTATGAGTGTGGTGTGTTTGTATGCGCTGTATTGCGAATCTTATATTGAAGAAGGTTCACTATGAAAAATGGTGATGAATGTGAAAAAGGTGGTGGGAATGGAGGTCGTTAATGGTATTCTAAATGGAAATTGAGGAGGTTGTGATTTGAAGGATGCATCCATCAATGGTGGTTGTTGGTGGAATTGATATCGTGAGTGGTGAATGTTCAGGTTTATTAATGGAGTTTGAATAAGGGTGGTCTTGTGGTGGAGAGAAATAGAGAGAGTGAAGGAGGGGATGGTAGGCAATGATGTATAGGCGGTTGAGTGGTAATGGCAGATTGAGTAGTAATGGCAGATTGAGTAGAGAAAGGGGCGGCGCTGGTGGTAGTTTGGGAATCATAAAAATGTGAAAGAAAAATGGTGATGAATGTGGATAAATTGAAAAAGTTGGGAAAAAAGAAGTAAAAGCAAAAACTAAAAATATATATTAAATAAATTAACCACAAAAAAGTTTTAAAATGGTGTTATACACGTGTCAGGCGCGTGTATAATACTGCTATGCTTTGATCTGGGATTGCATTGAGAAGGGGCATTGATTTCACATTAAATTAAAGTAAGGGGGTAAATAAATACATGTAAAGTTGTAGTGCTAAATTAAGTTGTGCGTACAAGTTTAGGGGGGGGGGAGAGGGTTATGTATTTCCTCAATAAATATGTATGGAGTTGTTTAGAAATATTTGAGATATAGAGGGACAAATAGGTAAAAATCCTATACATAAAAAAGAAGGAAGACTAGTTTTATAAGATTTTTCTTATGGGGGACAAAAAAACAAAGTCACCCATTATGAGGGTCATTTATGTAGTTTACCCCTTCAATCCAACCGCAAAAGTTGCTAAACAACTCTTCATCTCGCTTCTTCAATTCCCACCTAACTCTTTCAGCGAACTCAAGCATTCTTTCCTTTTGATGTTAAGTCAATTTATTTCTCCCATTAGGGTTTGTTAAATTAGCTTTCCTCATGGTCGTGCATTGGCTGCTAAGATAGATTCTTGAAATTATAGAATCAAAAAGTTAAACAATGTTAGAAACAAAGGAAACAAGAAGTTTAAAACTACTGGAAGGAACAATAAGGAAATTACAACTGTAAATTGCTATAGAAACTGTGGAGGAAGAAGGAAAAATCTGAAGGTTTTTGAGTTCTTTTTCTCGCTAGATGTTTCATTACATATGCATCCTCATAAATATACAGTGTGAGGCTTACAAACCATAAAATAAGCAAAATATCTCACATTAAATTATTGACATATATGGCTAACTAATCGTCGCTCATTTTAACTAAAAAGATTTTTCTATATAAAAAATATCAACTATCTAGAAATTTCTTGAGAAATATTAATTTCCTAATACTCTTCCTTAAGATTTTTCATTGAAACACCCTGCAACGTCCTTTGAAACTCAAACTTGTTGGTTGGAAGAGCCTTCATTAGGATATTAGCTTATAGTTCTTCACTGTTGCAATACACCAGCTTAACCTCACATTTTCTCAGCATTTCTTAAAGCATGAAATCTGATGTTGATATGCTTCATCATTCCATCTGCATCGAATTTTCAGCCATCACAATGATTGATTTTTTGTCCACATAGATTATTGTTAGTTCTTTTGGTAGAGGTCCAATTCAAACAAGATCTTTCTCCGGTAAATTTCTTGATTTGTGGCAAACGCAACAACCACATACTTGGCTTCCGTTGAAGATTAAGTTACAATATCTTGCTTGTTTGTGCTATAAGAAAAAATGCCTGAACCAAATAAAAAAGAGTAAACCAGATGTGCTTTTGTAATCATACAAACATCCACCCCAAAAACTATCTGAATAGCCAATAAGTGATCGATTCTCCACATATCTATACCAAATTCCATAATCAATTGTTCCTCTAATGTATCTTTAGCACCCTTTTAGCAGCTTCGAAATGCTTTGTGCTTGAACTTTGCATATACCGAGACAATAAGCTCACAACGGACATCATATCTGGCCTGGAAGCAGTCAAATACAATAGGCTCCCAATAATACTTCTATAGTGTTTTGGATCTTCTCTCTCTTCGCCGTCATCTTTCATCAATTTTTCTTTCACAACAAGTGGAGTAGAAACGGAATTGCACTTGTCAAGATTGAACTTGTTTAACAGATTCAAGACGTACCTCTTTGGGATGAGAAAATTCCTTCACAAGATTGGGAAATATCGATTCAAAAGAAAAATTTCATCTCTCCCAGCGTTTTGGAAGACGAAAGGGGACAAGAGGAGACAAGGCTCCCCTTCACCACGCGGCGAGGCGATCGCCTTTTGAAGTGCAGCGACAATAAATACAAAAAAATTAAAATAATATATAAATGATCAAAATTTCAATAGCACTAATATATTAGAAAATATTCTAGTCAAGAATTAAAAATAAATAGTAGATAGATACTAAAAGTCTTGAACTTGGACGACTTAACAATTCAATATCCATAAAACAAGCAATATTAAAACGCCATTGAAATTGAAATAGTTGTAAATGATCAAGTCATTTAATTAGTATATTAATATCATACTATGTTATATAAGTTATTAAAAAGATTTTTTTTACATAATACATTTATGCTTACTGTTATAGTGATAGTGTAACACTGTATTACTGTTTCAGAGGAAGAAAAATAGAAGAAGAGAAAAAGAGGAAGAAAAAAAAGTAGTAGCTAGAGTTCAGTCGCTGAATTATGAAGAAGAAGAAAAAAAATAGAAATCAATCCTTACTGGAGTAGCTGGAGTCACCGGAGTAGCCGCCGCCGATTGCCGAAGTCAAAATTGAACTTGTGAAATGGTAATGGTAGTAGGAACAGTCGCCAATCGAGTAAGTTGGTAGAGCCAAATAGGAAAATAAGCCCTAAAATTAGATTTTATCCCTAAAGGCCTAATCTTTTTAAGAAAATTAAAAAGGCGACACCATTGTCACCTCGTCTTGTCACCTTTCTCGCAAAGGTGTCACCTTTTGGATATTGCGGCGCGACGATGACAAGAGGAGACTATGCCTCGTCTCGCCTCGACATTGGCGACATGGCTAGCATCTTTTACAACACTGATCTCTCCTAGATTAGACATCTCATTTTTAACTTCTTGAATCGCAAGAGAATTTTTACCCGTGATCATCAAATCATCCATATCAACTGATATCACAATCAACTTCCTAGTAGTTTGTCTTTTGAAGTACAAAGTAGGCTCATTTTAGCTTCTGTTGAACCCTTGAGACAACAAATGAGTATCCAACCTACTATACCCAGCTCTCGCAGCTTGTTTATGATCGTAGAGAGCTTTTTTAAACTTATACCCCTTGTCTTTTTCACCTGCAACTATAAAATCTTCAGGTTGTTCAACATATATATCTTCTTCAAGAAATCCATTAGATTTGACGTCTAAATAGTAGATTTTTCACTTGTATTATGCTGAAAGAGAGACCAAAAATCTTACAGTCTCATGCCTTGCAACAGGAGCAAACTATCTTCAAAGTTCACTCCAAGCTATTGGGAATAACCTTTAACTACGAGTCTGGCTTTATGCTTAAAAATAGAGCCATCTGGATTGTACTCTTTCTACAAGCCCATTTGACATCGATGGTGTCTTTTGTTTTTGACTATCAACTAGCTCCCACGTATCATTTTTATTAATCATGAAAAATCCTTCTCCATTGCGGAAATGCAAACTTCTTGCCTTGCTTTTTCTTCAAAGGAAGTTGTTTTGATAGGAACAAAATTGCATTGCTCTTAAACTTTAGCTAATGGTATGGTCTTTAAATTAGGAGAATCTAAAGTTAGTTCAACATCTGAATTGTGCTTTGTTCCAACAATAGGACTAGAGAAAGTATCACCCATCTCTAGATTTGGAGTTGTAAGTGAAGTACTTCCATGTTGGTTCTTTACAACAATATCGTGATCCCAATTATAATAGCTAGATTCATCCACCACAAGATCTATATTGAAAAACACCTCTTTGTACTAAAATTATACACTTTGTACCCTTTTGCAATTGTTCTATAACCCAATAAAATATCGAGTTCTACCAGGTTGTCCAATTTTCCCTTTTTAGCATTAGGAACATGTGCATAGCAAACCAAACCAAAGACATGAAGTGTTTTGCAGACGACTTTATACCCTTTTATGCTTCAAATGGCGTCATGTCTTGGAGTGATCTAGCTAGTAATCTGTTAAGCAGATAGACTGCGATATTGACTGCCTCGACCCAAAATTATTTAGGCATCTTCTTTTCTACTAGCATGTATCTTGGCATCTCTATTACTGTTCCATTCTTTCTCTCAGAAACCTTATTCTGTTCCTGAGTATAGCTAACAGTGAATTGTTGTTGAATAACCAAATCTTTACAGTAATTGTTGAAATGATGCGAATTATATTCAGTTGTATTATCTGACCTGATATACTTCCACCGGCAACTTCTCTCCCTTTCTACCATAGCTTTGAACTCCTTAAAAATAAATAACACCTAAGATTTTCTACTAAGAAAGTAGACCTATGTCATTCGAATTAGATCATCCATAAAGAGAATAAAGCATTTATTTTACCTCAAGATAGTCGTCCTCATTGGTTCATATAAATTCGTATGAACCAACTCTAGATTTTCCTTTGCCCTCCAAATACTTTCTTTAGGAAAGGATCGTCTACGCATTCTATCGAATTAACACGACTCACAAACATCTCGACAGATGTCAATTTTGGATACATCAAGCACCGTATGATTTGATTGCATATACACCAATGAACAAAGGTTATAATGATCGAACCTTTTGTGCCAAAGCCAAGTATCACTCAATTCAACATTGAAAGAGTACCTTTTATCAGAATAACATAAAATTGTAATGGAATTTCCAAACATGCTAATTTTAGCTACTTCACATCCTTTAGGGTTATAGATGACACATTTTATATTCTTAAAATTAAGATAATAACTATTGTGAAGCAACTAATTAACATTTACCAAGTTCTGAGTCAAGTTTGGCACATAAAGAATACCATTTATGATTTTCCATACCTCTATCCGTAGAAAATTTCACTGACCCTCTACTTTGAGCTTACACTAGTGCACCATTTCCAAGATTTACTTTGATTTTATCAGACCTGTCCAAGCTAACAAATAATTTTTCATCTATCGCCATGTGCCTTGTGCACACGCTATCGATATATCAATTACATCGTTCAACATGTAATGTGTGCGAGGCCATGAATACCTCCTTTTCTGATTTTCCAACTTGGTGATCATTCGCGAAATTTACTCATTGAGAAGACTTTGCACTTTGAGTTTTCTTTTGCCCGTAATACCATTCAATGTGTCCATACTTCTTACAAAATCTACATTGAATAGGAAACCTCTTTGACTTCTGCCAACAATTCTTCTTGAAGTGGTTTGTCATCTTACAAATACAAAAAGGTGGAAATTTTTCCTTTCTTGACAAATCACCTTGGTTTCCTCCGAATTTACCTTTCTAGAGTTGTCTAACGAGACTTTTCTGCCTTTCTTTGTTTCTTGAATTTATGCCTTACTTGAAATGCATCTTCTACTATCCCTTCACTTCTCATAGTTATCTGTTGCTCTTGAACTTGCAATTTGGAGATCAATTTAGCTATTGTAAGAGTAGCTAAGTCACAATATTCTTTAATAGCTGAGATTTTTCACTTGAACTTGTCTGGAAGACTGATCAAAATCTTTTCAATAAATTTTTGATCTAGAAAATTTTCACCAAGTATTCTTATCTGGCTCACAATATCTATTAGCTTGGAGGAGTATTCTTTCACATTATCTGAGTCCTTTATCTTCAAAAGTTCAAACTCCCTCTTCAAAGTTAAGACCTTGACAAACTTCACTCTGTTGCTGCCTTTAAACTCCTCCATTAACTTATACAAGGCCTCTTTGGCTGTTTTACGAGCCATAATTCTTGTAAATATTACTTTCGTAAGATTTAAATACATGCATGTGAGAGCTCTTAGAGATCTAAACACCAATTCATCATGCTTTTTAATTTCATTGAGAGTTGCATTAACTCTCACTGGCTGTACAGTAGGTTCTCCACTCTCAAAAACTTTTGAAAGTTGAGAGATTTGAAATAAACCTTCATCTTGATAGCTCAAATATGATAATTCTCTCCAGTAAAAATCTGGAGGACCCATTGTTAGCTGATTTTCAGGTGCCATGACTTTCCAACAAAATAAATTTAAGAAAATGCAAAAATTTAATGATCTAATCAACAATTTTTGATTTAGATTCCTTAGGAAATAAACTCTGATACCATGTTAGAAACAAAGGAAGCAAGAATTTAATGCTACTGGAAGGAACAATTAGGAAATTGCAGCTGTAAATTGCTACAAAAACTGCAATGGAAGAAGGAAAAAGCTAAAGATTCTTGAGTTCTTTTCTCTTTAGATGTTTCATTATATATGGTTAATTTTTTTTTTTTTTTATATATATATATATATATATATATATATATATGTATAAAGTGTGAGGGTTACAAATCGCAAAATAATTAAAATATCTCACACTAAACTATTGACATATGTGGTGTCAAGATCAAAAAGAGGCAAGTGATCACACCTGTTACGCCCTTCGGTACATGTAAAAGCCTATCCCAACTCGAATTCAAAATTATGATAATACAGAAGTGGAAGAAGACAGAACAAACTCAAATCATATTATATTATAATTATAACTATATATAAGAGAGGATGTTGTACTTTTGATAATCCTTACAAGGGCATTTTTGGTATTTTATTTTTCTTCATCAAATAAAGTTATTACACATAGCAAGTGATGGTGATTTTCTCTTACATATTTTCATTCTTATTCTTCTTGTTAATATCATTGCACTTGAATTTTTGCAACTGATTTCTTCTTTCCACTTTTTAGATTATCTTTTAATTTAAAAAAATTCCTTCATTTTAAATCAACAATCAATTTAACTAAAAAGAAAATAAAAATAACTTTAATAAAAAATTAGTTTTGTAATTATTTCACCTACTACCTTATAGGTTTTTCTAATGTTATTCAATCGTCTAAAAATATAGGATAACTTAATAAATAATATCTTGTATTTATTATTTTTCTAAGTGGATATGAAAAAGACAAAAGAATAATTAAAATGGAGCGAATAGGGTATTGTCTTAAAGGGAATATAAAAAATAAACATGACAAATAAATGGACCAAATAGAGTAATCTATTATTGTTAGTTAATTGTCATTTAATATTCTTATAGATCATTATTAAGTTAATTTATATAATGACTCTAAATTAAGATTAGAATTATTATCATATAAACTTGAAGTCATTGAAATATTTTGACTTACATAATTCTATAAGATGAAAAAAAATATTTTGCAAATCTCTTGTCACCAAAATCATAATCATGAGATAAAAAAGATTTATTTCTATCTATAACTAAAGAATTACATACTCACAAATTTATAAAAAAGTATCAATATTTTCTATTTACATCTTCTTTGAATCTTAATTATTACATATTTTAAATCATATTATTTTATAAAATATTATAACACCCTAATTTTTTGAACCGGATTGCTACATGGTGCTTATGATCCCGAAGGACCACAAGATAACCCATGACTGATATCTGTACCTGTACACTGCATAATATACATGTAAAATGCAGAAAACATGAACAATAGGCCATAAGGTTCAACTGAATAAAATATCTGACAAATCATAACATCTATATGCGGTAACAAATACCCAAAACAACAGAAGTCTGAAATAAATCTGAACTAAATCTGAAAGCCTCTAAATACCGTCTGAGTAAGGAGTTGAAGTAACATATCTTCAACTAACTCCATAAACTAAAAGATAATCGAAGAAAATAAATGAAGTCAAATCATATCGTCCTCGAATGAAGAGGACTCACTGCAACTCTATATACTGAAATGCGACGGCTACTGGTGATCTGGAACTCATAGCTCTGAACCTATGGTGTAACATAAAAGAAAGCACCATAGCACAAATGCGTCAGTACAACTGAAAGTACTGAGTATACGAGTGAGGTAGGTTATATGTAAAAAGGGCTTACATGCATGAGCAGTGCTAACTGATTGACTAATATGAACGTGAGAGTGCAAACATGCATACATAGTAACTGAGACCGTGAATACGTGATATCTAGATCTGTATGCTAATACATGGTTTATTGATATCTAACATGACTAATACTGGGATTTCTGATAACATGGATGACTGTATCTGACAGTCCTAAATCTGATGGAACTACCTGAGTTCCGTACTGTAATTGAATTGACTATATTTGACAGTACCGATATACTGAAATCTGAAGAGCTATCTGAGTTCTTTTACTAAAACTAAGACTGAAACTGTGGGAGGTAGTTGTTTAACCGACATTCCCCAAAAACACTATAATAGCTGAGCTGGGGTCCAATCTGTTCCCTGATTGGAAGGATGTCAATACCGTACCACTGGTAAGGACAAGCTGTGAGTGACCCTTATCTGGCAGGTTACTCTAATGAGAACGGTGGACCTTGGTCTGACAGATCAAATCACCTCATCAACCCTAATCTGATAGGTTAAGATGTCTCAACCTAGGTTGGCTACGTAGTTCTGGAACACAAGGATGACTGCTAAGAATCACACCCTTATCTGGCAGGTGAGTTCCCATTCTTGGGTTTACTCAGTGCTAACTTCTACTCCCATCTGAAGAGATTGAACATGATTAACTGAATGTACATGGACTGAGTAACTGAGTTCTGTTGACTGACAGAATAGTACTATTATCTGATAATTAACTGAGATCATGAGATTTCTGAGATTTCCTGAGTCACATGACTGTCTGAGTTCTATAGATCATGGCTTGACTGAGAGTATCGTGATAACATGACATGACTCTAGGCACACAACTATATTTTTTGGGTACAAGTACCCCCAGGACTCGATGGAAGGAAACTGACACACATGACTGACTTGATCATAAGAATAAAGTCCACAATTCACAATATCATAAGTAGGGGATTTCATACTACACTTGGTTCTTAACATCTTATACATGGAAGAGGATGCGCACAACATGTATATACTCCCAGTTATTCAATGTCATGCTCATTCCATATCACAACAATAACACACAACAATAACGTGGAGTTTATGCGGAGTCATAAAGAATAGAACATGGGCTTGTCATTTAAGCACTATTAAGTCATAAAAACATGGATTCTATCATTCTTGGCATTTTATCAAACAACTTACATGCACAACTTTGGGAATAGGTGTACTTATCAATTTGACAATCTTAATCCATAAAAAATTCATGGGTTTCAACTAACCTACTCACATACTTCATGAAAAACACATCACGATACAATCTTGAATCCAAACAAAAATTATCAACATGAATATAATCATAACACAACAAGAAAATCATAATTTATAATTTAAAACATGATTCTTGAGCTCCATGGATGAAAGGGATCCATGGATGAACACTACACATACCTTAGTGATTGAATCTTAAATGAGATCTAATATTTCTGAAGGTTCTTGAAGAAATCCTTTGGCTTGCTCTTTATTTTTCTTGACTGAGGTTTAACCCTTTTGAGAGAGAAAGTTCTTGTTCTTGAGGAGATGATCTTGAGAGGAAACCCTAATCTTGTGGTTGAGAGTGTATGAGAGAGCTTTTTGAGATGTTTAACTAAAGAGAATGGAAGATTATACGCTCCTTGAGGGTTATAAGTCATGGAAAGTGAAGGAAAAAGACCAAAATACCCTTACTAAACCTCTTTCCAGTTGCTGAAAATCTAAGGCTGACGACATTCGTGACAAGTCGTCAAGCTGGTGATAAGTCGTCACGAAATGTCGTCACAAAAGGGTGAAATCTTAATTTTCTGGTTAAGGTTGACGACATTGGTGATAAGCCGTCACGGGCGTGACGACTTATCACAAAATGTCATCACTGGGGGTGGACATTTGCCCAGGGCTGGCGACATTGGTGATAAGTCGTCACGCTTGTGACAACTTATCACGAATGTCGTCACTCAGTTTCCCAGCCTGACATGCTGGAGTAAAATAGGCATAACTCCTTGCTTCGACATCGGATTTAGGCAAAATTGGTATCGTTGGAAATATAATTCAATTATCTATCTTTTGGTGGGTCATGAGATCAGAAATTCATAGCATAACGAGAGATATACTTATTTGAAGTTGACTATACCAATATCCTTCTCAAGAATTCAATCGATAAGGAAATGTTTTGATTCGTCTATTAACTAGGACACTTTTGAGGTTTTAATATGAATCAACCTTGATCATAACACTACTAAAACACTAAAAATTTATTACTCTTAAGTTCGAAGCATGATCCTAAAATGTCTAAACTTTTGGGGTATTACAATATCTTCCCCTTGGGAATATTCGTCCTCGAATGGGATTGACTAAGCTAAGATTACTAATGTACTGGACTTACTTAAGGGATGCAACATCTGAAATATGATGACATGATTGACCTGAATGATAAACTGAATATATCTGAACATACTGAACATGCATATCTGATGCATAACTGACAAGCTGAACTCATGCATATCTGATGCATGATTACGTGACTGAACTATTACATGTATGCATGACCGAATGTAATGATATTTCATACCAAATTCGTAAATGTAATCCTGAACATGAAACTAAATAATATTAAGGAGAATACCTTAAGCTTGATCTGAATTGGCGGAGAAGAGGTGAGGATACTTGGTACGTATATCTGCTTCCCAAGTAGCTCCCCACCGGACTGGTTTTGCCAAAGAACTTTGACTAGAGGGACTTCTTTGTTCCTCAGTCTACGAGTTTGATAGTCTAGAATTTCAACCGGAATCTCTTCATAAGAAAGGCTGTTCTGTATATCCATGCTCTGAGTAGGGACTACAACTGAAGGGTCACCTATGCACTTCTTGAGCAAAGAGACATGGAAGACTGGATAAACTGAAGCTAGATCTGGAGGCAATTCGAGCTCATAAGCTACCTTGCCCAAGCGACTGAGAATTTTAAAAGGACCGATATATCGGGGACTGAGCTTTCCCTCCTTGTCGAATCTCTTTACCCCCTTCATAGGAGAGATCTTGAGATAGATAAAATCATCAACCTCGAATTCTAGATCCTTTCTACGAACGTCTGCATAAGACTTCTGTCGGTTCTGAGAAGCCTGAAGTCTTTCTCTGATTAACTGAACCTTCTCTGAGGCATCAAATACTAAGTCAGGCCCTATGACTGAGGCTGCACTAACTTCGAACCAACCGATTGGAGATCTGCACCTCATACCATAGGGAGCTTCAAATGGAGCCATCTGAATACTGGAATGATAGCTATTATTGTATGAAAACTCAATTAAAGGCAAGTGGTCATCCCAACTTCCCTTGAAATCAATTGTACACGCCCTTAGAATATCTTCTAGAGGCTGAATGGTCTTTTCTGCTTGACCATCTATCTGAGGATGAAAAGCTGTACTGAAATGAACTTGGGTACCAAGACTTTTGGAACGCTTTCCAGAAGTGAGAGGTGAATTGGGTACCTCTGTCTGAGATAATATATAGTGGAATACCGTGTAATCTGACCAACTCCCTGATGTAGAGTTTGGCGTAATCCTCGGCTGAATAAGAGGTATAGACTTGAAGGAAATAAGCTAACTTGGTCATCTTGTCTACAATGACCCAAACTGAATCGTGCTGATGATGAGTTCGAGGCAAACCCATCATGAAGTCCATGTTCACTTCTTCCCACTTCCAAGTAGGAATAGTGAACTCTTGCATGGAACTACTAGGCTTCTGGTGCTCTATCTTAACCTGCTGACATGTAGAGCACTTAGCCACAAAAGATGCAACATCTCTCTTCATCCCACTCCACCAATAGATCTCTCGCAAGTCACGGTACATCTTAGTGTCCCATGGATGAATAGAGTATCGCGCACCATGTGCCTCTGCAAGATCCCGCTGCCTCAAGTCATCCATATCTGGAACACAGAGACGACCCTGACAACGAAGGACACCATCTCTTCCTTGGGAGAAAACCTCAGCCTTCTGATCTCTGATTGACTCTTTTAGCTTGACAAGGCTAGGATTCCTGTCTTGCTTTTATTTCACCTTGGAAACTAGAGATGATTCAGAACTACTCTGAACACATACACCACCCTCTGAAAAATCGACTAAGCGAACACCTAGTCTGGCAAGCTGATGGATTTCCTGAGCTATCTTTTTTTTTCTATCCTCAACATAAGAAACACTACCCATGGAGAGTCTACTAAGAGTGTCATCCAGAACGTTGGCCTTGCCCGGATGGTAAAGGACACTCATATCATAATCCTTCAAGAGCTCTAAACACCTTCTCTGACAAAGATTGAGATCTTTATGGGAAAGGACATACTGAAGACTCTTATGATCTGTGAAGATATCTACATGAACTCCATATAGATAATGCCTCCAAATCTTCAAGGCAAATACTACGGCTGCTAACTCAAGATCATGAGTAGGATAATTCTTCTCATAGGGCTTTAATTGTCTGGAGGCATAGGCTATGACCTTACCATGCTGCATGAGGACACAACCTAGACCCACTCTGGATGCATCACAATACCTTACGAACCCATTTGAACCATCTGGAAGAGCTAGAACTAGAGCTGAGGTGAGTCGAGTCTTCAACTCCTGAAAACTCTTCTCGCAAGAATCTGACCACTGAAACTTGACCTTCTTTTGAGTCAATCTGTACATAGGGGATGCAATAGAAGAAAATCCCTCAACAAAACATCTGTAATAGCCAGCCAAACCTAAGAAAATACTGATATCTAATAGAGAGATAGGGCGAGGCCAGTTTCTTACCGCTTCGGTCTTCTGAGGATCTACTCTAATGCCATCGCCTGAAATAATATGGCTAAGGAATGCTACTGACCTTAGACAAAACTCGCACTTACTGAATTTGGTGAATAGCTGGTGATCTCTGAGGGTATGAAGAACAATTCTAAGATGGTCTGCATGATCGCGCTCTGTGCAGGAATAGACCAGGATGTCATCTATGAAGACTATGATGAACATGTCTAAGTACTGCTTGAACACACGGTTCATCAAGTCCATGAAAATGGCTGGGGCATTGGTAAGACCAAAGGACATGACTAGAAACTTGAAGTGACCATACCGAGTACAGAAAGCTGTCTTTGGGATATCACATTCTCTAACTCTGAGCTGATGATAGCCTGATCTGAGGTCTATCTTGGAGAAATAACTGGCGCCCTGCAATTGGTTAAACAAGTCATCTATCCTAGGAAGAGGATACTTGTTCTTGACTGTGACTTTATTGAGCTGACGGTAATCAATGCACATCCTGAGAGAACCGTCTTTCTTATGCACGAATAAGATTGGTGCGCCCTATGGGGAAATGCTGGGTCTAATGAATCCCTTATCTAAGAGATCCTTCAACTGTTCTTTTAGTTCTCTGAGTTCTGCTGGTGCCATTCTGTATGTCGGAATAGAAATAGGCTGAGTATCTGGAATAAGGTCAATGCCGAAGTCTATTTCCCTTTTGGGAGGAATGCCTGAAAGATCTTCGAGAAACACGTTTGAATACTCATTTACAACTGGGACTGATTCAAGACTGGGAGATTCGATACCAGAGTCGTTAACATGAACGAGATGATAAACACATCCCTTAGATATCATTTTCCTTGCCCGAAGGTAGGAAACAAGCTGACCCCTGAAAGATAAAGTATTACCCTTCCACTTTAGGACGTACTCATTCGGAAATTAAAACTGAACTATTTTGTTTCTGCAGTCGACTGTGGCATAGCAGGAATGAAGCCAATCCATGCTGAGAATGACATCAAAATCAGTCATCTCTAACTCGACTAAATCTGCTGACGTGGCTTTCTAAAATATCATAATCGGGCAGTTCCTATATACCCGCTAAGATATGATGGTTTTATCCACTGGGGTAGAGATTGAAAAAGGCTCTGCTAAAATTTTGGGACTGATTCTGAAATCGCTTGCTATATAAGGAGTAACAAAAGATAAGCATGCACCTGGATCTAGCAAAGCATAAACATGAACATGGAAAATATGCAACGTACTAGTAACGACATCAGGAGAATTTTCCTGATCCTATCGGGTCTGAAGAGCATAGAGTCTGTTTGGGCGTTGCCCACTAGTAGCACTGGAAGTGGCACCATGCTGATTTAGGCGACTGGACTGGGCTATGGAATGATTCTGCTGACCCTGCAGACCTGACTGCAGACACTCTCTAACCCTGTGTCCTGGCTTGTCACAATCAAAACAAACATCGCTACCAGCTCTAGAGGTACCCTTGTGGTTCTTACCATCAGTCTGACACAAGAGGTTAGTTCGGGCACTGCTGATACTGCCCTGAGCCTTAGAGCCTGGTTCTCGATCTCGATTGTCATTTTTGAATTTCAACATTGGGGCACTGACGGAAGAAGGAGACGGAACTGCTGGCTTAGGACAAAATTGTGAATGGTTTCCTTCTTCTGTTTTGGGTTGAGCAAAACTGAAACTGCCTGACCTTTCTCTCTTGTTATGCCTCTCCCTAGTCCTAATCTTTTTCTTCTCTATTTGCTGAGCATGGGTCATGAGCCTGGCTAAATTCATATCATTGTTCAACATCGCATACTTACACTCATTTACCACGCTATCATTCACCCCTGACACGAACTTGTTCATCTTAGCCCTGTTGTCTGCAACCACATGATGGGCATATCTGGCTAACTAAGTAAATCTAAGAGAGTACTGTTTAACCGTCATATTTCCCTACTTGAGGTTGATGAACTCTAGAACTTTTTCCTCCCTCAACTCTTGGGGAAAGAATCCATCTAAGAAAGCCGTGACAAATTTCTCTCACTCTATAGGACCTGCATCCTCTAACCTTTCAGACTTCCATGGTTTGTACCAAGTGTGAGTAACATCTTGTAATTGGTATGCGGCTAACTCGGCACTCTGACAAGAAGTAACTCCCATGATGTCTATGACCTTCTGGACTTGGTCAATGAATTCCTGGGGGTCTTCATCAGACTTAGACCCGAAGAAAGATGGAGGATTCATTCGGATGAAGTCCCGAATCCTAGCTGTGGCTGAGTTGGCCACTGGATTGGCCGGAATAGCTGGTGGCCATTCATTTTGGGCATTCACAGATTGAGCAAGTGTGGTGAATGCGACCCTAAACTCCGCATGAGAAACATGTTTGCCCAAAGGATCTTCGGTCTAAAGAGCTGGATGGTTTCTTCTCTTTGAAGGCGTGTTCTAGAATAAAAGAAGAACGAATTAGACTAAGAGTTTAACTTAAGATCATGATCACTAGCACGACCTAAATACTGAAAGAAGGGAACTGTTCCTAAAACATCTTATAGCCTCCTACACATAAATGTGGCGCGCAACACACCGATGTACAAGTCTCTACTAGATGCGGCTTTCAGACTTCCTAGGACTCTATTGAACCTTAGGCTCTGATACCAAGTTTGTAACACCCCAATTTTCTGAATCAGAATTCTACACGGTGCTTATGACCCCGAAGGACCACAAGCTAACCCATGACTGATATCTGTACCTATACACTACATAATATACATGTAAAATGCGAAAACATGAACAATAGGACATAAGGTTCAACTGAATAAAATATCTGAAAAATCATAACATCCATATGGGGTAGCAAATACCCAAAACAACCGAAGTCTGAAACAAATTTGAACTAAATCTGAAAGCCTCTAAATACTGTCTGAGTAAGGAGTTGAAGGAACATGTCTTCAACTAACTCCGTAAACTGAAAGATAACCGAAGAAAATAAATGAAGTCAAATCATATTGTCCTCGAATGAAGAGGACTCACTGCAACTCTGTATACTGAAATGCGACTACTACTGCTGATCTATAACTCATGGCTTTGAACCTATGGTGTAACATAAAAGAAAGCACCATAGCACAAATGCGTCAGTACAACTGAAAGTACTGAGTATACGAGTGAGGTAGACTATATGAAAAAGAGCTTACATGCATGAGCAGTGCTAACTGAATGGCTAATATAAACGTGAGAGTGCAAACATGCATAAATAGTAACTGAGATCGTGAATACGTGATATCTAGATTTGTATGCTAATACATAGTTTATTGATATCTAACATGACTAATACTGGGATTTTTTGAAACATGGATGACTGTGTCTGACAGTCCTGAATCTGATGGAACTACCTGAGTTCCGTACTGTAATTGAATTGACTATATCTGACAGTCTCGGTATACTGAAATCTGAAGAACTATCTGAGTTCTTTTACTGAGACTGAGACTAAAACTGTGGCATGTAGTTGTTTAACTGATATGCCCCAAAAGCGCTATAATAGCTGAGCTGGGGTCCAATCTGTGCCCTGATTGGAAGGGTGTCAATACCGCTCCACTGGTAAGGACAAACTGTGAGTAACCCTTATCTGGCAGGTTACTCTATTGAGAACGGTGGGACCCTAGTCTGATAGGTCAAATCACCTCATCAACCCTAATCTGACAGGTTAAGATGTCTCAACCTACGCTGGCTACGTAGTTCTGGAACACAAGGATGATTGCTAAGAATCACACCTTTATCTGGCAGGTGAGTTCCCATCCTTGGGTTCACTCGGTGCTAACTTCTACTCCCATATGAAGAGATTGAACATGATTAACTGACTGTACATGGACTGAGTAACTGACTTCTGTTGACTGACAGAATAGTACTATTATCTGAGAATTAACTGAGATCATGAGATTTCTGAGATTTCCTGAGTCACATGACTGTCTGAGTTCTATAGATCATGGCTTGACTGAGAGTATCGTGATAACATGACGTGGATCTAGGCACACAACTATATTTTTTGGGTACAAGTACCCCCAGGACTCGATGGAAGGAAACTGACACACATGACTGACTTGATCATAAGAATAGAGTCCACAATTCACAATATCAAAAGTAGGGGATTTCATACTACACTTGGTTCTCAACATCTTATACATGGAAGGGGATGCGCACAACATGTATATACTCGCGGTTTTTCAATATTATGCTCATTCCATATCACAACAATAACACACAACAATAACGTGGAGTTCTTATGGAGTCATAAAGAATAGAACATGGGCTTGTCATTTAAGCACTATTAAGTCATAAAAACATGGATTCTATCATTCTTGGCATTTTATCAAACACCTTACATGCACAACTTTGGGCATAGGTGTACTTATGAATTTGACAATCTTAATCCATCCAAAATTCATGGGTTTCAACTAACCTACTTACATGCTTCATGAAGAACACATCAAGATATAACCTTGAATCCAAACAACAATCATCAACATGAATATAATCATAACACAACAAGAAAATCACAATTTATAATTTAAAACATGATTCTTGAGCTCCATGGATGAAAGGGATCCATGGATGAAGACTACGCATATCTTAGTGATTGAATCTTGAAAGAGATCTAATATTTCTGAAGGTTCTTGAAGAAATCCTTAGGCTTGCTCTTTATTTTTCTTAACTAGGGTTTAACCTCTTTGGGAGAGAATGTTCTTGTTCTTGAGGAGATGATTTTGAGAGGAAACCCTAATCTTGTGGTTAAGAGTGTATGAGAGAGCTTTTTGAGATGTTTAACTAAAGAGAATGGAAGATAATACGCTCCTGAGGGTTATAAGTCGTGGAAAGTAAAAGAAAAAGACCAAAATACCCTTACTAAACTGCTTCTCAGTTGCTGAAAATCTAAGGCTGATGACATTCGTGACAAGTCGTCAAGCTGGTGATAAGTCGTCACAAAATATCGTTACAAAAGGGTGAAATCTTGATTTTCTGGTTAAGGTTGACGACATTGGTGATAAGCCATCAAGGGCATGACGACTTATCACAAAATATCGTCACTGGGGGTGGACATTTGCCCAGGGCTGACGACATTGTTTATAAGTCGTCACGCTTGTGACAGCTTATCACAATGTCGTCACTCAGTTTCCCAGCCTGACATGCTGGAGTAAAATGGGCATAACTCCTTGCTCCGATATCGGATTTAGACGAAATTGGTATTGTTGGAAAGCTAATTCAATTATCTATCTTTTGGTGGGTCATGAGATCAGAAATTCATAGAATAACGAGAGATATACTCGTTTGAAGTTTACTATACCAATATCCTTCTCAAGAATTCAATCGGTAAGGAAATGTTTTGATTCGTCTATTAACTAGGACACTTTTGAGGCCTTAATATGAATCAACCTTGATCATAACACTACCAAAGCACTAAAAATTTATTACTCATGAGTTCGAAGCATGATCCTAAAATGTCTGAACTTTTGGGGTATTACAAATATCAAATTACTTATAGCATTTTGATATATTCTAATATTCTGGGGGAAAATGGTTTGATATAAACCCAAATTTTGATGACATTTGTTGTAACACACATGAACTTTGCGGGGTTGTATGACCCCCTGGACTATTTATAGCATATTATGATCCCCCTAGACTATTTATTAACGTATTTTACTGACATTTATTTGCATTAATTTTTTTATTTACTTATTAGTAAATTTTATCTATTTATTAGCTTATAAATGTTACTAAAATACACTAATAAATAGTTAAGGGGGGTCATAGAACCCCTAAAGTTTAGGCGTATTACAACAAATTTCATCAAAGTTTGGGTATGTTTTGGACCCTTTTCCCAATATTCTGGTAATACTTTCTTCCTCACATTTTTTTTAAATTATCCAATTATGTGATTAAAATTTTAATAATTATGAAAATTTATCAACAAGACATGTTTAATACACCATTAAATTATACTAATTATAAAGTAAAAAAATATATTATATAAATTATATTTTTAAATTTGAATTATTATTTTTATATCTTGACTTTGGGGCCTCATAAAACTAGTGTGTATGTATGTGTGCGTGTGTCTGTGTATATGTATGTACATATATATATATATATATATATAAGAAGTAAATATCAAGATACATCCTTGATCTGGTTGTCACTATTACAAGCCTCTAATACAGAATGAAAACAATAATCTATGGTATCTATTGCGAGTAAAGCACAAGATAAATAGAAGTAGATCCAGATAAGCTTTGTGAAATGTCAATAACTACCTCGATCTCCACAACATCAACTTCGAAAAATGCCATTTACCATCTACCAATTAAATTAATACTTGCAGAAGGTGCAGAAAAATAAGAAAAACGAAAGAAAAGCAAGAGTGAGTACGAAAACTACGTGTACTTAGCAAGCATCGTCGATATTAGATCATAATTCAAAGTGATGGCGAGAACCACCACCCCATCTACCATGCTACTGACTCAATTAACCACGCAACTGACCCAAAATTGACATTTCAGAGCTAATGGAAGCTCAGATCACAAAATGTTGACTGAAGTCAAACTAACCCATTTTAATAGTGCTCAAAATTAAAATTCATTTAAAATACTCTCGAATGCATTGAGAACCATTCTAACCATTTTCACAACTCATAAATAAGATAAAGCAACTATGGGAAAGGGCACAATAATCAAAATATAAAAATTTCTAAAAACTAGTACAAGGATCATTATAGTATCCACCATGAAAATTCAAGTTCGTCCTCGAACGTACAACCATGAAAGTGTCAAAAATAGGTGTAGGATAGAAAATACCAATGATAGATATCAAGCAAGCACTTCAACACAAAGTCACAGTAATAGAACTACCGGTCTTACCATAGAACCAGAAATATATCACATAAGGACTTATCAGATCACATCACTAGCATCTAAGGCTAAATCATCAATAAAATTGAATTTCTATATTTTTGAACTTCCTCTATACCCAAAAACTGAGTCAAAAACAACAGATGTTCTGAACATACCCGACTAACCTAAATTTGACTAAGGCACCACAAGATACTGGCTACAACCACAAGACTAAAAATTATCTTCGGACCCACCAAAATTCAAGAAGCCTATAAATCATAGAACTACCTACCAAAACATTGAATCAACCTACCTAAGGTCGATACTATCACTATCAAACCAAACCACACCACATCCCTAGGCTAAAACCTCAAAAGTCACACTCAACACACTAGATCACTACCCTATAGTCAAAACCTACAACTCAACCCTTTGAGGCAACTGAGAATCACTATAACACTCCATAAACCATAGGCATGATATCTCTAAATGACACCAAAAAATCAAGCTACTCATTACAAAAACACGTACAATCCTTAATATTGAAAATCCATCAAACAACCTGAAGTCCTCACTAACCTAGTAGAATAAAGAGTCTTTCTGACCCCCCACACATATGTAACCATCGTAATAGGAAATAATCAACCAGTAGAAGGAGTGCCAAAATCACTGTATCTCACTGACGGACACCCAAAACACGGATCAAACTCGAAAGAATTACCGCTAGACTCTACATAAACTACTGTTGAACCATATTATCAGGACTTTAAATTTCCAACTCAAATCCACAACTAAACTCTGAATGTATCAAACTCCTTATGAATATGTTTCTTAAGATTTCCTTAACTTATTTTTTTCATTCAGTATTTCTTCAATACACACTATAAGAAAAATGCTTATTACCTAGGGATTTTCATAGGGTTAATGTGGTAAAATTCCCAAGTAATTGATTACCTGTGGATTTTCTTATCAATTAAAATTCAAAGGAAATACCTTCGTAGGTAATTATTACCTGCGGATTTATAAAATCCCTAGGTAATTTAGCTGCAAAAATAAATCCGCAGGTACGTTATTTTGCGGATTTATTTGCGATTAACTATTAAAATTTGCATGAATTTTTTGGTAAAATTTCATTAAAAAGGATTTTACCTGCGGATTTTCATGAAAAAATTCATAAATTATTCCCCACGAAGATTTCCAAGTAAATTCGAAGGAAATTTAGAGGATAAAATTCCTAATTAACAAAACAAAATTTCTTGCAGATATTTATGAAACTATTTTGCAAGAAAATTCGTATGAAATGACCCAAGTAAATCCACAAGAACAAATTTTCTCAAAAACAATTTCATGAATATTTAGCATGTACATCCCCATGGAAATTCCCAAGTAATAATTCACACGTAAATTACTAGAAATATTTCACAATTAGTCAAAAATCTATTCAAAGCCTCCAATAATTCTAAAAAAAAACATCATTCAATACAAGTCTAATGTAAACCATTACAACTAACCAAAAAACATAATTCGTAACATCCATATCAATAATGTATGATTCTTAAATAGTCCAAAGTAAAATATTTCAAAGTTGAATCCTCAATAAAACTATCAACCATCAGGGTCAGAATCACTTTCATTCTCATAAACTTGGTTGTCTTCTTGAGATGGGTGTTCATCATTTGAAGATGATTTCTTGTATACATGCTTTATCAATAAGTCCAATTCCTTTCTCATACTCCTTCCACAATTGATGAACTTTAAGCAGTTAATATTTCTTGTTTCTTTCTTTCAAACTCATTCTGCATAAGAATATGTTAATTCAGGCCATAAAAAGTGCTAAAAATACATTATTAGAATAAATTATATGACATTATAGTGTCAAATAAAATCATAATAATCAACAAATATAAATATGTATATATTAGCATATAAAGCATCATAAACTCAAAGTTGATTTTTCAAATTATTGTGACTATTGTTATGACTTGTCCTATTAAGATAATAGAGGATGAAATTAGAAGAATAAGAGAACAAGAGGAAATGTTCAAGTGGTGCCATGTATTTAACACTTAATATGAAGAAAACTCTTTTCTTATTTGTTAAAACTCTGAACCCGGTCAAATGGATTATACAATATGCACTGCAATAAATTATACATTGTCAGGTACACTGTAATGGATTACACAAGAAGAGTTACTCAATGGGAAATTCTCAAAGCAGAGATCTTTTCATATAACCAAACATATTTATTTTGTAACTATACTTTATTATTTTCTAGTTAGTAGTACACATTTCAAGTGACTATACTTAACCATTTTCAAGTCACAAGTTCGCAATTTCAAGTAAATACACTTAATCATTTTCAAGTCACTACACTTAATAATTCTCAAATAACTTATTCACATTTTAAGTCACTAGTACACATTTCAAGTCTCTACACTTAAACCATTTTCAAATAGCTAATTGACATTTTAAGTCACTAAACCATTTTCAAGTAACTACATTTAACCATTTTCAAGTCACTACACTTGACCATTTTCAAGTAACTAATTCACATTTCAAGTCACTACACTTAACTATTTTCAAGTCACTAGTACACATTTCAAGTCACTACACTTGACCATTTTTAAATAATTAATTCACATTTTAAGTCACTATACTTGACCATTTTCAAGTAACTACTTCACATGTCAAATAATTATACTTAATCATTTTCAAGTAACTACTTCACATTTCAAATAACTATACTTAATCATTTTTAAGTCACTATACTTAACCACTTTCAAGTAACTAATTCACATTTCAAGTAACTACACTTAACCATTTTCAAGTCACTAGTATACATTTCAAGTCACTATGCTTAACCATTTTCAAGTAACTACACTTAACTATTTGCAAGTCACTAGTACACATTTCAAGTCACTACACTTAATCATTTTAAAGTCACTAGTATATATTTCAAGACACTACATTTAATTATTTTCAAGTCACAAGTTCATAATTTCAAGTAACTTAATTCACATTTCAAGTAACTACACTTAACCATTTTCTAATCACAAGTACACATTTCAAGTCACTACACTTAATCATTTTAAAGTCACAAGTATACATTTCAAGTAACTACACTTAATCATTTTCAAGTCACAAGTTCACAATTTCAAATGACTACACTTAATTATTTTCAAGTCACAAGTTCACAATTTTAAATGACTACACTTGACCGTTTTAAAGTCACTAGTATACTTTTCAAGTCACTGCACTTAACCATTTTAAATTCACAAGTATACATTTCAAGTAACTACACTTAATCATTGTCAAGTCACAAGTTCACAATTTCAAATGACTACACTTAACCATTTTCAAGTAACTAATTCACATTTCAAGTAACTATACTTAACCATTTTCAAGTCACTACTATACACTTCAAGTCACTACTCTTAACCATTTTCAAATAACTAATTTACATTGCAAGTCACTACACTTATTACATTTTCAAGTCACTAATGCACATTTCAAATCACTACACTTGACTATTTTCAATTAACTAATTCACATTTCAAGTTACTATACTTAATTATTTTCAAGTAACTATATATCTATGCTACATTCCATCAAAACACACTTAAACATAATTTTCAAGTACCTAAATTCAAAATACAAGTCACTAATTCATAATTCAAGTAACTACACGTAAATAATTTTTAAGTCCCTAATTCACTTTACAAGTTACTAATTCACCTTTCAAGTACCTACACTTACACATTCTCAAGTCACTAATTCACTCCTCAAGTGGCCACACTTTAGTAAATTCAAAACATAAGATCACCTTTCAAGTTCCTACACTTACACATTTTAAAGTCGCAAATTCACTTATCAAGTGACCACACGTTCCATCAAAAACATAGAGTGAGTTTAAACATACAGTCTTTTCAAGTGCATTTCTTCAGCGAGAGAAACTTTGATATCTGCAAACAAATGTCGAGCTGAAGCTGCAAAGCTACCATTCTCAACACCTATAAATAATAAAGAAAACAAAAGCATTTAATTAAATAAGATTCAATCTTTAACATAAATAATTACCCCTAGTGGAAAAAATAACCAATACCCATTATTTCTAAGCTCCAAACTAACAAAGAAAAACACATTTAAAGCACTAAAGATTCAATTTTCAACATAAATAAGTATCCCCTTATACTTGTTCTTCTTCTTAATTGGAAAAAATAATCAATACCCATTATTGCTAAGCTCAAAATTAACAAAGAAAAACACATTTAAAGCACTAAAGATTCAATTTTCAACATAAATAAGTATCCTTTTATACTTGTTTATCTTCTTAATTGGAAAAATAATCAATACCATTATTCATAAACTCAAAATAAACCCGAACAAAGAAAAAACATTTAAAGCTCTAAAGATTCAATGTTCAACAATAAATAACTATTTAATTAGTGAAGCGATTATGCCTACTATACTTCTTCTTCTAAATTGGAAAATAATTATAAATACCCATTATTGCTAAGCTTAAAACAAGCAAAGAGAAACACATTTAAAGTGGTAAAGATTGAATTATCAATTCTATAAATAGATCATACGATACCTGAAACATTAATGGAAGTGGGAAAGCCGCCTCTGGAGAAGGAGAGATTGAAAAGAGAAGAAAAAACAAGACAAAAAAAAAGGGACTGTTCATGTTGTTCAATTGGAGTGCGGCTGTTGTTGGTAAAAAATGGTTAGGGTTTGGTTTTTGATATTTTAAAAAGGAAAGAGATGGAGAATCAATCTCAGCCATTGATCAATTTGATATATGGCTGAGATTTAAAGTTATAAGATGTTTAAAATTGGGTCATAATTGAATTAAAGAGTTAAAATTAAATTCAAGTGGGCAAAATCTAGGCTAAAATGATCATAAATTGACAAAATTAAGTTAAAAATAAATACGTTGAGAAAATTAAATAAACAAATAATAAAAAAAAGGGACTGCTATAATAAAAATAAATAATAGTAATAATAATAATAATGAAATTTAAAGAATGTATTTGTAAATTGTGAGTGTGCATATGATAAATATTAATAAAATTATGTAAAATAAATAAATAAATAAAATATTATATTTGAATTAATAAATTATAAAAAATGATAATAAAAAGTAATAAAAAATAATTTGTATATTTTTAAATCATGGGTGTGACACGTCGTTAATTATATTATACAATAATAAAGTGTAAAAATATTAATATTTGAAATTAAATAATTTTGATAAAATAGCAGCCTTAGAGAGCATCGGGAGGTCAAAATTAGGTGTCATCAGCAGCTAAAGTAGACATGTTATAAATGTCTATTTCATTAAATATTATTAATTTATTTATATGTAAATGATTTATAATAATTAATTAGGGGGTAATATAGTAAAATCACAGAGTAGCTGAAGTAGGTGAAGAAGCAGTCATGTTGACGACACCTATTTTACGTGCATTTGGGTAGAGATGTTAGTTAATCTTGAATTACTTATCTGTCACTGATGCCCATTAATTTCTTGATCTCAATAACGAGTCAAGGTAAGATTGATGATCAACTCAAATATATCTTTGATATTATATTTAGCTGCTTGATCAGCTCGTGTGAGCTTTACAAGTATTTTTAAAATTGAGTCAAGCTAAGGTTTATTCAGCTTGAATAAATATCAATTCTGACTAAAATTGATATTAATTGAATAAGAATTAGGCTAGACATTATATAAGTTGGGCAAATTGAATTGACTTAGGTTGTTATTTAATAAATGTAGGAAAGTCGTAGTAGTAGTAGTAGTAATAATAATAATAATAATAATAATAATAATAATAATAATAATAATAATAATAGACAATGTTTGTAAATTATGGGCATGTATAATTGCAGAAATGATTTAATAAATATTAGCAAAATTATGAAAAATATTATATAATGTAAAACATAATAATATAAAAATAAATCATATATTTTCAAATCATGAATGCGACACGTTAATATTTATTTGATATAAAAATAATGAGTAGAAAATGTCAACATTTAAAATTAATAATTTTGCTAATAACAGTCTAAGAGGGGTATCGGGAGGTCAAAATTGGGTGTCAACACAACTAACCCGATTTATTCCCACAAATTGGGATTCGTGGAGGGTATAGTGCCCGCAAACCATACTACTAAGGTAGACAGGTTGTTTCCAATAGACCCTCGGTTCAAGAAAAATAGTTTGAAGCTGTCCAATTTTAAGAAAAATATTAGTGAAAATTGATTTAGTATTGATTGTTGGTAAAATATGATGAACGATTGAGATTAGAATTGAGGAGATGAGTTAAATTGGGATTAGATATTGGGTTAAAAAAATTGAATTGAGAATTTCGATTGAGTCAAATTAAACTCAATTGACACAAAGTGAGTATAAAATGGCTAGAATTTAAATAAATTAGGAAAATTGAATTGAATTAGGTTTATAATTAATAAATATAGTAACTCTATAAAATTAATATTGTAAAAAATATAATAATAATAAATAAATATTGATCGACGGCTGAGATCTAAAGATTAAGAATTTGGTTAAAAAAATTGAATGAAATTTGAAATTGAGTTCAATTGGACACAATTTGGGCTAGGATTGTAATAAATTTGATAAAATTAGGCTAAAATTGTTACAAATTGGCAAAATCATACTAGAAAATAAAAAAATAAAAAAATTAAATTGATTAAGGTTGCGGATTAATACAATAATAATAATAATAAGAGTAAAATAAATAATATAATTATTCTCAGATTAGTTATGAATAAATTGTGTAAATAAAAATAAGACACATAATATATTACTACTTTAAAATCAACGATAACAATAATATATATATTTTATTATATATATAAATTTATATTTATATATATATTTTTTTATTTTATATATTCAGTATAAATAATGTTTTCCCGTTATTTCATTTCATTTCATCCATGTTGAGTTATTTATATTTAAAAATGAAAAATAGGTTTGAGAAAAAATATTTTTTTCTAAAAAGAAATCACAAATTTTAAATGCTCGGTCATGACAAACAAAGACTCACTACTTTAATCTTCAAAATCAAAATAAAAATTCAAAAGAACTGAACCAAATTTATAGAAATCGAATCAAATCAAATTTATTTTGGTTTGATTACAACTGTCATTTTCGTCTATCCGAAAATTGAAAAGACGGACCGATATTAAACAAGCAAATCAAACAAAAAAATTGTGCACCCCTAATCTCATCATATATATAATTCTGAAACTACCTAATACTTTCAACTCAATGTAAAATAAATTAATTTTTTATTTTATTTCGTAATTATTATACCTTATATCTCACACCAAACGACTCATAAATGTACATTATATTGATATATTATATTGTCGTTCATAGTATGATGCCTTGCACTTATATTTAAATTAACCAATAGAAAAACACGCTCTATTTGAGCCCTGAGTCGTTCTTCGCCCCATCTTAGGCCAACCGAATTTCACCTCTTTAATTTTTTGGTGATAACATAACGAGTCAAGCTAAGGTTTATTCGGCTCGAATACATCTGTGATACCATTTATGTCAACAAACTAATTTTAATTTCTTGAGCATCTTTTACTTGATTATACGTATCCATCAATTTAATGTCTAATTTCTTTTTATTTTATGTTTTTTATTCTCCAAGTTTACCCTTTTCCTATTTAAATTTTTCAAGTCACAAAGATCCTACGTAAATCCCCAAGAAATAGTTTCAACCAAATTTGTAGCAACACAATCCCCTAATAATTTCTCTAGTGATAATTTCATAGGTAAATCCCCAAAAAATAATTTCAGCTAAATTTGTAGCAACACAATCCCCCAATAATTTTTCAAGTAATAATTTCGCAGGTAAATCCCCAAGAATAAATATCCAGCAAAATTCGCAGAACTAAATTTCCAAATAATTTCTCAGGTAATAAAATCCATTACATAAATTTCTACCAAAATATCTCTACATATATTTATCTTACCCCGTTCATCTCTCTCTCTTAACCTGGTTCTTAATAACTTCTTTCTTTAACCACATCCCGGAACATTTATCTGGCAACCAACTTCATCCTTCAATTTTTGATTTTTATGGACTATTAAGGCCAGGATTCCTAGGAATTTACAGGTTAATCCATCATTGTTATTAAGAAGTTAAGAGGTTAACCATATACTAAGGGTATCATTTTTAAAGAAACAAGATTATTTACATAAAAACATAAGCATATTCAAATAAATACAAACATATATTTGATGGGGAAAATAAAACATATAATAAAGACTTTTATGATATAACTAAGAGAGAGGTTTTCCTTTCGGGAACCCCCTAAGAACTTTGTGAAAACTTGAAAAACACCTTTATTAAATCAAACTTAATATTATACAAACTTGGTTCCATACATATGATGGATTGGCTTAAGTGGAAGGGTTTTAAACATGAAGGGAAAAAGAATATGTTGTGGGTTCGTTCTAGGATTTTTTTTCTATTTTTCTTCTACTAACTACTTAAGTCTTATATAGACATAAGTAAAAGAAACGAATGGACTCCAACATACTATGTGTCCTAAGAACAAATGGACGACACTTAAACGATAAGATTCGTCAATAATGCAGGTCGGGTACACTTTGGGCCCCATCGTCACATGCATTATTGTTTCTTTTTACAGACGCATGCTTCAACCGTTTTTCCCTTTTTCGGAGGGTAGTGATAAAGTAAGCACTCTGACACATTACAAGACCAATGTGGGCATACCCACATGGCACACTTTATCTTT